>CM033474.1:165973165-168459828 GCA_019447015.1 Hymenochirus boettgeri
TATCTACCAGAACCCACAAATCTTTTTCCATTACAGATTCACTTAACGCAGAGTTATTTATGCTGTAGGTGGCACATGGATTATTAAATCCCAAATGCATCACCTTACATTTATCAACATTGAATCTCATCTGCCATTCTGTTGCCCATTTTGATAATCTATCTAGGTCTGCTTGCAACACTTGCACATCATTTGAAGTTTGCAAAGCTCTGCATAGTTTACTGTCATCAGCAAACACAGAGACCTTGCTCTCAATGCCCCCTTCTAAATCATTTATAAACAGATTAAACAGAAGGGGCCCCAGTACGGAACCCTGAGGCACTCCGCTTAGAACTTTAGCCCACATAGATGTAGCTTCATTAACCACCACACTCTGTTTGCGATCCAAAAGCCAGTTCTCTATCCATGAACAAATGTTTTCTTCTAGGCCAACAGTCCTCAGTTGTTGTGTCTGAATCTAAATTCTTACTCATGAAAACCAATTAAATTTGTCTGGCATGATCTATTTCTTTTAAATCCATGCTGACTACTACTAATAAGATCAGTTCTGGGCACAAAGTCAAGGATATGACCCCATAACAAAGTTTCCATCACCTCCCCTATCACTGATGTTAGGCTTACAGGTCTATAGTTGCCAAGCTGTGAACGACTACCGTATATACTCGAGTTTAAACTGAGTTTTTTAGGTTTTAAAAATACCTTAAAAACATACCCTCGGTTTATACTCGGGTCATATGCATAGGAAGAACAGCCTACCGATCGCAGACCTTTCGGAAATGCAGGATCCGAGCAGTCAAGAGCAGGCAGTATGTGTGGGACGTCGGGCACGTACGTTACGCACGTCACGCAGGACGCACGTACTGCTTACGCCACCAGCGACTCCTGACTGCACCGGACATGCAGTACAATCCAGCAGAGCCTGTCAGCCTTCGGCTCAGCCTTCAGCCTACCAGCAGAGCCTGTCAGCCTTCGGCTCAGCCTTCAGCCCACAGTTAGGAAACTCTTATTTATGGTGGGTTTAAGGGTGGGCTACCGGTAATACCGTAAGTCTGTACAGTGGAGGGGTGGAAGTCTGAACAGTGGAGGGGTGGGTGGGGGGTTGGGGTAAGTTAGGACACTGAGTAAAGGCATTCCCTCGGTTTATACCCGAGTCAATCGTTTTTATTCCTTTTTTGGGTAAAAATAGGTACCTCGGTTTATACTCGGGTTGGTTTATACTCGAGTATATACGGTAACTATTTTTGCTGTTCTTGAACTATTGTGCATTGTCTTATTTCATGGCTAGTTGCTTCCACGTCTGTGTGTTTGTAATCATGCATGGGACATACCATTTGATTCAGGACATTTGGGAGATTGAGATTTGCCAACTTTATTTTTTTTTTACATTACTTTTTGGCATAATTTTTAACATTTTTAGAATATCTGCTAAAAGTGTGAAATTTTATGAAGATCTACGTCCACGCCATTACGTGTATGAATGGAAAAATGACATTGTTGCATAGCTAAAGGTGAATACAAAGTTTTGAGGAGATATTTTTAAGTTAGGGGGGTGTTGTGTGTAAAAAATCTGGAAAGTTGCTCTTATTGGGCTATTAAACATTGGCTCACTTTGAATCCATCTGGTCCTGGCGCTTTATTGATATTAACTTTGTCTAATTGATTCCGTACCATATCCTCTGTTATCCAATGTGAAAACTCTTCATTTCCTCCCTGCACATTGTTACAATCCCTACTGTAAGGATTCTCAACAGTAAAAACCGATGTAAAAAAACGGTTTAGCAGATTAGCCTTTTCGGCATCCTCTACAACCACCTCAGCTCCATTATTTAATGGTCCCACATTCTCAGTCCTCATTTTTTTACCATTTATATACTTAAAAAACATCTTGGGGTTGGACTTGCTTTGTTCGGCAATCCGTATTTCATTTTCTATTTTAGCTAGTTTAATTGCTTTCTTGCACTCTTTATTACAACTTTTGAAGTCCCTGTAAGCCTGTTCTGTGCCTTCTGCTTTCAAAATTTTAAAAGCCCTTTTCTTTTTTTCCATTTCCCTTTTTACCTGAGCATTAAGCCATGCAGGAGTGGACCTAATTTTTTTACACTTGTTTCCTAAAGGTACCGATTTGGAAATGTTATAGTTTAATATCCCTTTAAAAGTGGTCCACATCTGCTCAGTATCTTTACCTAGAAACAGTTCCCCCCAGTCTATGAGCAGGAGCGATTCCTTTAAAAGCATAAAATTAGCTTTCCTAAAGTTAAAAGTTTTTGTTAAGCCAGTGCACTTTAGTTTTCTGCAACCTATATTAAATGACACTATATCATGGTCACTATTCCCTAAGCTTCCCATTACCTTCATCTCCAAAATGAGCTCTGGGTTATTAGATATCACCACAACATACATTAGATATCACAACATACAACGTTTCGGGACTCTAGGCCCCTTCCTCAGGTATAACTGGCAGTGAGTGCTACACCCATATATATACCCTTAGGCTCCACCCCCATGCCATGTGGCAAGTTGATTGACAGCCCTGGGTTCCACAGTGAGGCTATACATATCACAATCAAATTCAAACAGTGTAAAAGTGCTTCATAAAAGTGTAAACGATACTTCAATATTAAAGTGCATAATTCACATGGATATGCTAAAAACACAATATATAAAAACATCTATATTTAAGATAATAAAACTTTCAAAGGGTTCATGATAAAGTGCATAATACTAAAGTGCTCCTAGTCTCTATATAATAAAGTGTTAATGCTAAGTGAAGTCAAAAGATTACATGTGCAATATGCTAACTAGCATAGATTAAAATGTTGCAAAGGGTCAAATGTGCAAGGATAGAGACAATGTTGCAAAGGAATAAAATATAAAAACATGTCCATCTTCTTAAAGTTACAATTGTATTTTCTTCATATCTATGGACACCAGGAGAAGTGGAACAGCAGCCTGCACTGAGCAGGCAGAAGGGGGAATTACTGGTGCCTGGAATCCCCCCTTTCTGCCTGCTCAGTGCAGGCTGCTGCTCCACTGTTCCCTGCTTGGGCCCCAAATATGTGGCCACTTAGCGCTGCACACATTTAGAGAGATATATAGACATATAAAAAGACATATAGATAGATAAAGATCGAGACAGATAAATAGAGACAGATTGATAGAGAGGATAGAATGGGACACAGATTGATAGATAGACCACATTCCTTTTTACCCCTTCTTATTTCTCATCTTGCTCATATGCTTTCCCTTAGTATCCTCTATTTTTTCCTTTTTTCCACTTTACCACACTTTCACCACAGATACATGTAACTTTAAGCCTAGGAAACAAAGGCAGTTATGATATTTTTTCTCCCGTCAGCCACCATGGGCTCCCCTACAGCCCAGGGCCCCTGGTGGCCGCCGGAAAAAAAACTCATTATAATCCGCCACTGTGCAGTACAATTCACATGTTCTCTAGGGCACATAAGATTAAAACAAAGAAGCTGCAGCCTTACCCCCAAGAATCTGACAGTCAATAGAGCTGCTTGTGTGCACAGTTCATGTTACATAAGATCTTGCCTCTAAGACATAGAACAGGGATTACAGATGTTTTTTCCCCATGCATTTATTTGCATTTGAATTTTTTTTATCTTTGCAGTTTATTTCCTTTTAAACACTGAGGCACAAAGAAAATAAAAAAAATCACAAGTAAGCATGGGGATTTGAGCCTGTAATCTCATAGGCTGTGAGTTTCTAAAAGTAGATCATGACTCCACTAACCAACCAGAGCTAACGCAAAAAAAGGTACATTTAGAAACTTTATCTTTTGCTAGGAACATAATGGAAGCAAAACAATTAAGAATGCAGTAAAAACTAGCTGACCACATAGTTATGTTTCTGGTAAGCTGTCTGAAATGCTGGGATGGAAAATAAACTGTATTGTAACAGCAGCCCTCAAAGTCTTTTCAGGGACTTGTATATTGGTGTGGGAACATCTGTAAGAAAATATGTGTGCAGAGACAGTGAGAACTGGGGTCAGGGAGTGTGGGTTATAGAAGCACATTCTCACAAAGGTCTTTGAAGATGTGTTGTGGGCTGTACTGGTAACTATATAGAAGCCTTTTTAGTTACAGAACCTACTTCTTTCATGTATGTAAATGCAACTTACTACAGTATTTTACAATGTATAGGTGTTCTGGGGAGAATCTGGTCACATCTGGTCACATAAGTGGCCAGATGCAAGAAAACATAATGTCACTGCCTAAAGTTATTTAACACTGACTGCTTTGCACATAACAGTGTGCTGTTTTTCAGACCTGGTAAAAGCCTTTTAAGCAACGCATGGATATTGTTTATCCTAAAATTACCTGAATTGTTTTTTCCCAACTCTTAAATTAAAACTTATATCTGAGAATTAATTACTATGCTGCTCTTACTTCAAATAAGCAGTGTTCTCCCTAGAATTTTTTCTCCCTAGAATTTTTTCAAGCCGGGTGGCATGAAAAAGTAGCAGGGTGGGCAGGTTCAGGCATCCCTATTTGGGTAGGATTGTCCTGACTGCAGGGACAAAATCCTAAGTCAGGGATAAAATCCTGTCCTCAGAACAGCTGTTGCAGCCCCGCCCGTGGAACGCCCTCTTTCTGCCCCAGCATGCCCCCGAAACCCACCTCCTGCTTCTTCCCCGGGGGAAAATAAATGTGCACTAATTTTATTAGTTAATTATTATTAATTATTTTCCAATATTTTTAAGGTTAGACATGCCCTTTAAAACTCAAGAAGCAGGGCTGGATTTACCATTAGGCACAGTAGGCACATGCCTAGGAGCGCCTGAGGTTTTAGGGGCAGTTGTCAATCTCCTCCCAACAATCCAACCCCTTTATAGTCTATTTTCTTCCCCAAAAAATAGAAATGGGTGTGGTTTAGGGGTGTGGTCTGTGTTTAGGGGTTGGGCTAAGGGTGCCAGGCTCTTTAGGCTTACAGGCCCCTGAGGTGTAAATCTGGGCCTGTCAAGAAATATAACTTCATTGAAACTAATACAGCCTGCTTCATACTCTAATGGAAATACTGACCAGTCTTGTGTTGTGCTCACTACAAGGTCAGGGGTGTCTAAGTTTCATCTCTCTAGATGTTTGAAAACTACAATGCCCAGCATTTCTTGGTTGCAGAGAGTTGTAGTTTCAAAGCATCTAAAGGTGCAGGTTGGGCAGGTTGGGCATCCCTGATATAACTGCTTGGTTTTAATGTAATGCTTCACATGTAGCCACCCGTCACATTCCAAGAAATTAAAGGGCAAGTTTTGGTCTGACTTTATAATAATAAATTAATCACTCAAACCAATCCATACAGCAGCAGGGGGGAATAATTAACCCCTTCCCACAACTAGAACAGTTACTGCTCCACTCTATCCAAAGCCTTAACTCATAACAGGGGTCATTAACAGAACTGATCTCTTACCACAGGGATGGGGTTGGTAGAGTGAGCCATACTGAAATAACTGAGTCAGTTACTCGCACATAGATTCTTCCATGTACGCAATAACAAGACATGGCAGCACAAGCACATTTGACGCACATACTGAGCGTGCAGCAGGTTTACTGTGTCATCCCTTTGTGGCCTTGAGTTAGTTAACACGTGTTTACAATATCTTGGGAGTGTTAGAAAGGGGTCTGGACTGGGCAGTTTTAGCAGCAGCTTTGGTAGGGGACCCAATGATTCCTAGTTACACCACTGTGTACAGCTATAGTGCAACTGATGCAACCCGCATCAATCTTCTCTAAATAAGTAACTAACGTTACTTATACTTTTTTGCACTGGTGCCCTTGTGCTACGATCCTCTTATCGGAGTGCATGCAATCACCATTCTGGTGCGATTCGCATTTGCTCCAATACCCGAATATATTACAGTGATCGGAGCACAAGCGGACATCAACACGCATGTTCAGTGTGTCCCAAGCCTAAGGCTACGTTCACACTACAGCCTACCATTGCTGAGGTAAAACAACGCACCTTTCTGCATTCATTTATAATTAGTCCTCTAAATTTTAACCAATCGGGGAACCATAAATGTATTTATAATCCTCATTTCAATATATCTTTACACCAAAGTAAATCCTTGTGAGCTTATTCTTAATTGACAGAACAAATTTCTTTAAGGAATTGCTCTATGCACATTTGGAATTCTCCAGGTAATTAATTAGTGGTTTGAATGTGTTTTAGGGATGTTGTTTCACAGTAATAAATGCTTCCCAATTAAGGATACGTGTGGACAGATAATGAATGAGTTGTTTACAACACACTCTGGGATTTTGGATTTTTTTTTTTTAATTTCCCACATTGCAGAATGTTGCTAATTATCCAAACAATAACTAAAATCCCAGCAGCTTTTAATTCCTAATTATCTCACTTAAAATTACACTATTCATTTACATTGCATGTTACTAACTTTACCACACTGGTTGCACAATCTAGAAAAGATATCAATTAAAAACTATTACTACCACAGTAATCAACACCAATATGGACAGGCTTCAACCAGTAGACCGAATCCCCCCCCCCCAACCCCGTAACCAGATTCGTGAAACTATTACCAACACTTAACCTATACGACATATGGAGATTTTAACACCCACAAAGCCGGTATTCTCCTGTTTCTCTGGTGCACAAAACACCATGTCCAGAATAGACATGATCCTAGCAAACTCTTCCCTTTTACCTAGGGTAAAAGACACAGGCTACCTACCTAGAATTCTTTCTGACCACTCCCCCTGCTGGGCCACATTCAACTGGACCCAACGTCCCCCACAACCACATTGGAAATTAAATCCCCTCTGATTACACATACCCTAACCCTCTGGGAAACATTCAAACTGCACGCCCGGATGACTCTATCCAACACAATTAACAGGATCAAACAGAACTCAGCTATTTCAGAACAGGAAGCCATACAAGCCTAATTGAAATAGAAACCAACTTACAAATAGACCCATCACAACAAAACGCCACAGCACTAAAACCACAAAGCCAAATTACAAACCAAATCCTAACAACCAAAGCCAATTAGAAACTACACTTTCAAACGGCAAGAATATACGAGCATAGTGAAAAATGTGGTAAACTTCTAGCACACTTGTTAAACCACGAACACAAAACCCCAGTAGTGATATCTCTTCTCACCCTCTAATACATCTAATCAAACAAAAAACACAAACATGGAGCAAATTACCCCTAGGAGTCACCGGGCGTGCCAACATAATTAAAATGATTCTGCTACCAAAAGCACTATATATTCTCTGGAATTCCCCAACTATCATTGCTCTCAAATATTTCAAGGTCATTGACTCAATATTGAAATCTTTTGTGTGGGGCTCAAACTGGCACAAAGTGGCATGGTCGGTCTTGAAAAGGCCCATGGAAATCGGAGGATTAGCCATCCCAGATCTAAACCTATACCACTTAGCCTCGCAAATTTCCCACCTATATCATTGGTCCCACACAGAAGCTAACCGATATCTAAAGATGTTGGGTGACCCTGAAGCCTGATATTATATATCTTCTCTCAAGGAATCAGAGAAAATCAAAGTCCCCACCGCTTACCCACCCACTATTCCTCCAGGCAATCAAAACCTGGAAACTCGCATGCCAAAAATTGAAGATCCCTCACCCCAACAGAAAAAGTCCCCTGTGGGGTAACTTGGATCTCCCAGAATTCCTATCCATTCCACAACCAGAACAATGGTACAAATTTGGAGTGACCCAGATTACACATTTGGTAGAAAAATACTTCAATCAACTTAGTCAGGAATTTTTACTCCCCAACAAAATGCTGTTTAGGTACACGCCTTCCAAATCCAATTCAGAGGGCGCCCCCTGGATTTTGTCAATAACCCACTTCCAAACCTGCTTACAGAGGACTCTTCAGCTAAACTAATATCGAGGGTATATTCGGCCCTTATCTCCCCATGGGCATAAGCACAAACACTGGGTAAACAATTATCCTGGTCAATGGAGGTTGGTCCAATCGAAAATGAGGAATGGGCCGAGGCACTGGATTCATGTAAAACAGTTTCTCCCAAAGCTTTCGATAGGCTCACGCAAATATACATAGTAAACTGTGCATAATTGACTCCTATACAAATTGCTAAATATAAACTGGACCGTAGTCCATTATACCCAAAATGTCAAAAAGCCTCAGGTTCATTTTACCACATGCTATGGGCCTGCCCCTATGTACAGGGTTACTGGCAGCAAGTTATAACCTTCCTCCACGACCACATGGGCTCCCCATTAAGTCTAAACCCCAAACTATGCTTATTAAATATTATCGACCAACTACCAATAGACAAATATCAAAAAATATTCATATCCGAAACCCTATTCTTGGCTAAGAAACTATTAGCCAGAATGTGGATGCAAAACACTCTGCCATCCATCTCAGACTGGAAACAAGCTGTAAGCACAACCCTACCATATAAAGAAATGATGTACACACAAAGAGGATGCCCACAAAAATATAAAAAGATATGGGCTAAGTGGGAATATGCCTTATTAACGGGTGATGAATGACCAACTCACGAAACTACTCAAGGCCAATGCATGGTCATACAAAGCTCATACAAACTACACCAAGCCAACTGTTATCTTATACCAAATGGATGCCCCAGGTTCTTTGTTTCTTATTTTTTCTTGTTATTTAATGTTTTTACTATTCTCATTTCAAAGAAAAATGTACCAATTTCATTCTCAAAAGTACAATAATACGAAAAGTGCAATGTACAAGCTCTCTTAATATAAGCTTAACAATATACTCAAAATACTCAAAATATTATTAATAAAAGACCTCCACCAAGGAGAATTTAAAAAAAAAAGTTTTTTGGTCATTTTATTACAAAATCTGTTAAAAGTGCTAATTCTACTAAGAACTGCATCCACACTATTGATGGTATGAATGACCTACTACAGTGCTACATAGCTGAAGGTGTGTAGATTCCAATAATATATCGTTTGTGGGGTGTATTTCTGAGTTAGGGAGATTTGTTTGTGGAAAATACTGCATACTGTCCAAATTCAGAGTTGGCTGAATATTTTCACTATTCCTTACTTTGTGGCTAGTTACTTCCACATCCATATGTGTAACTTTTTTTTTTTTTTTTTCTTTTACATAAGGCATGATTTCTACCCTTTGAATGTTGTTTTTTGTTCATTATTATTTTTTTAAATTTTTTTTTCTTAGAATTCTACCAATTTACTCCACGTCAGGGCACTCTCAGGACTTCCGAAATCACCTTAAAAAGTGTATGAACTGGGATTAATGCATTTCGGCCATTATTGTGGCCGTCTCCATGATCGTCGGTTCAGTTTCCTCTCACCATCAATTTACAGCTTGGGAGGACACACCCCCTCAGGACCTTAACCTTTTGTGCATCACACAAATATAATAAAAAATACAATATATTAAAATCATTCCAGTAATACAAAATTAACATTCCTATTACATGTCACTAAACCTGGCGATGGGTTAGAAACAATTTCTTATGTGCCCTAGATACTAGCCTTAACTTATCAACATATTCAACAGAGTAATATGATATGACAACTTTGTACTTCCACCCAATATGTATTTATCACTTTATAGGAAGCATGCCAATCAGATCATTTCATTCAGTCCTCTCGGGGTAACTGTGTCTAATCTCCTAATCCATTGGACCTCCAATTGCAACAATTTTTTATCCCTCAATGGGCCAATCACCATAGCCAGAATGTGATCGATGGCCATCCATCTGAACATAGCCAAACTGTGGCCTGCTGCCCTGAAATTGCGGGCCACCGACTGCTCTCCATATTTAGTTTGAACTTTCAGTGTGTGGCCCCTGTCGGAAAATACTGCCCTGATGGCCGCCCTATGATTATTCATACGCTCTCTGACTGCTGCTGGTTTTTCCCAAATAACAGAGGCCACATGGGCAAGTGGTCATATAGATCACAAAACTGGATGTACATGTGAGTCTGAATTGAATTTTAAATCTCCTTCCAGTATGGGGATGTGGGAAGTCTTTTCCTATAATCGCATAGTGGCAGGTTTGGCATCCTGGGAGGCTGATGATGAATTTAAGAAGGATTGGGAACTAGCCTTAAGTGAATGTGCCTTAAGACAAATTAAACTATTACTTGTACACGATAAAAAATTGTTGGAAAGAATGAAAGTTGAAATTGAGACATTGGCTCAGACTGTACAAACTAAACTGACTAAAAACGAACTGACTGACTTTGAAAAGGGCCTTAAAATAGATTTGGATAAACTTGAGAAGGAGCTAATAAAACAGAAAAAACAAAAACTGATAAGGGACCAGACAGATTATCAAACTAATCAAGTCTACAACTGGAACCACAAAGGGAACAGTAGATTCTGAAAACGCAAATTATCACATAGGAAAGGTAAGAAAAGCAATTCTAAGAAAACTCCTCCACAGACCAGTATGGATATTGATTCAACAGATAGTGAGGGGAATTTTTTTTTAGGTCTGTCCCCCCCGCAAATTAAGGTCAGGAGGGGTAAGAGGAAGAATCTTGTAAAAATGGGGGGTTTCTATGGCGATTACCAATATAGGAGTGAACCTATAGTAACCAACAAGGATAATGTATCAGAGTTACAAATTATCAATCTATCTAAACATGCCCTTACATCTACTCAGAGGTCAGTTTTAACCAAAGTCCTAAAATTTTGTCCAGACATGCATATAGACAAATTTACAGCAGTTAAAGACCTATTTTTGTTTTGTAGGAGGTTAGCATTAAAGGAACACTTCGCAGTACACACTGATGATGACCAAGCTACTTTGGATACGCTTAATGATCTCCTTTATCGGACAACACAGGATAAACCTTTGAGTAAGTTTAAATGTAAATCGAAATTTACACCTTCATTTTCAGATTTTCCGAGCATTCAAACTTTCTACCATAACACTCTATTTGAAATTGATAAAATGAATACTTCTGCTGGTTTGTGTCATAATCTAACTAGAAAAAAAAGGGAAGCAATCAAGGAGATGAACTCCTGGGCTGATGTAGTCATTAAACCCTCAGATAAAGGGGGCAACATTGTCCTCTGGCACGATAATTTGTATAGGGATGAGGCAATGACACATCTTAAAAACCCACTCAACTATAAAGTGCTACCCTCCAATCCCACAAATGTCTTTTCTAAACAACTATTACACCTTATAGATGATGCTGTCGAACAAATAATAACATCTGAAGAAGCAGATTTTTTGCAAGTGGACAATCCAGTGGTACCCACATTCTATTTTCTCCCGAAGATTCACAAAAACCCTGTGACCCCACCAGGTAGGCCTATTGCATCTGGTATTGGAGGATTAAATGAGAAACCATGTGAATTTATTGACTGGCATCTCCAATCGCATGTCACGAGCCTTGACTCATATATTAAGGATACATCTGACCTTATTGGGAAATTACAGAATATGGACATTACATCAGAACATCTGCTCGTGACATGCGATGTGGAGTCGTTGTATACCAATATTGCTCATTGTAATGGCATAGAGGCTGTTCGATATTTTCTCAATATGGAACAGAAAGGCCTTACAGAGCGCCATGGTTTCATTCTACAGCTCTTAGAATTTGTCCTTACCAAAAACTACTTTGTCTTTGATAGGTCCTTCTACATTCAGACTAAGGGGACAGCGATGGGTGCGAGATGTGCTCCCTCGTACTCCAACCTGTTTTTGGGTTGGTGGGAGAGGGAGCAGGTCTTTGCAGAAGATTTGGCGTGCTTTATGGCTTGCATAAATGTCTGGTACCGCTTCATAGATGATATTTTCTTTCTATGGAGCGGTCCCAGACAGAGGTTGTTGGAGTTCATTGGGCATCTTAATTCCAATGACTTCAACATTTTTTTGACCCATCACATTTCCACCACAGAGGTGGAGTTTTTGGATGTCCTTATTAAAATACATGCTGGACATCTGATAACCACACTATTTTGGAAATCTGCCTCTAATGCACTGCTCCATTTTGATAGCTCTCATCCAGAGACACTTAGGAAATCCATTCCTAAGGGACAATATTTACGCCTCAGGAGAAATTGTACTCTAACTGAGGATTATGATACGGCAGCTGCTGATCTCACTGCTAGATTCCTTGAGAGAGGCTATCCTCAAGCCCTTTTGAGAAAGGAATCTCTTACAGCCAGGAAGCTTAAACAATCAGAATTGCTTAAACCTAGAGTGAAAAAATTAGATCACCAAAAACGCATTAGGTAAAACGTGGCATGTTCTAAGGAATGATGCGGATATTGGCTATTTTGTTACAGAAAAACCCACAGCAAGACGATGCTAGAACCTAGTGGGAACTTTAACTAGGAGTCACTATGTGAGACACACCAACAATCACATTTTGGGCCAAAAACTGTCGGGTACCTATCCCTGTGGAGATTGCACATACTGTGAAATCATGTATCACACTGTGAAGGTATGTTCATCTAAGGATAAATATGCATTCTATCCTAAACATTATTTCAATTGCAAGACTAGCAATATGATCTATGCATTACAGTGCCCATGTAATTTTATTGTATGTTGGCAAAACCAAACAGCAATTCAAACATAGATTAGGGAAACCTCTATCTGATATATGTCTAGCCCAACTACATTTAATGGATGGTAAGACTGTCACGACTATCACTAGACATTTCGTTGACAAACATGAGGGCTCATATAAATGCATTAAATGTTTTGGATTGGAGAAAGCTAATATCTCCATTAGAGGTGGTGATATTGAAACCTATCTACTAAGACTGGAGAGTCGGTTGGATCTATAAACTCAAAACTCTAGCCCCTAACGGATTGAATGAGGAGCTGGACTTTACACCACTTATTTGACTTATTATTTTTGTATTATGATATAGGTCCCTTTCACCAGACCTACGTTGCAAGAGAATGTCTATTGGACTCCACTATCTTTTTGTTCATACTTACTGTGGATTACCATCTGCCCTGAATGCCTATCAGAGTTGGGAATTAATTATTGGATGGTGGGTCTCTATTCTACTTTGTAGAAGTTTCTTTGCCTCCATGCCAATATTCACCTTGGATCACTATTTTCTCCTTCATCTCTTGCATTTATTTGATTTTGGAATCATGGGATGTAACTCGCTTTGTCAATACCTACCTTGTATTTATTATTTACTATTTATCCTTTGAATATATTTGAACTTGGAATCCATTCCTCTTTGTGATACTGATGTCCGTTGATTTTGTTATGACTCTAAACTCCGGATCCTCTCTTTATAATATGATATTCTGTATACTTACCTTGTCTAGACTATTTATCCTGCAGTCGATTCATTGAAGCCTGAGCGAAAGAACAATCTCCTTTTTGGGACATCAAGGATGATACAGGATTATTGACCTGCAACATACTTTCACATTTAGGTCATACTGATGATCACTTGGTTGCATTATCTGCTAATACTTGCTATGAGATTTGTACATAACATTTGTTCATGCCTGCTTTTGCAGGCACCTTTTATTTGGAAGCTGTGTAATTTTTACTTTATGCTTTGTACATATTTATTTCTTTGGGTACATTAGTGCGATTTCAATTGCTGTATATATGTTTTTGTGTGTATAATACCGGGATATCACTGTTTTGGCATATAACCTTTAACCTTGTAGTGGTGCAAGGCTGCTTTCGGCTTTGTCTTATCTACTACATGGTGAGGTATCATGTGGACCTACTTTGCCCAGATGTCTTTACGAGGTAACTCTATGTTTAGTTAGTTACCATAGCGATGGGCTACGTCATGACGCTGCGGAACGTGATTTGCGGCGCAGACGTCTGATGTCACTCACTAGGGACAGCCGCATGGCTTAAATGGCTTCCGGCTGGCTACACATACACGCTGCTGAGAAAGCTGGTGTAGCGAAACATGTTCAGCGTTCTCTACGGCAATTCTTTATGTGATTCCGATTCTTACTACCATATGCCTTCCCTCTGCCTCTATTTACGCTGGGACGTCCCATGGTGACTGTGACTTAGACATTTGGACAGATGAGTATATGGGGCCCTGTTTAAATTATAATTTTTGTTAGGCAAGGGATATGCACTTTACCATATTCTATTATTTACTACATGGAATCCATATGTGTGTGTTTGTATGTTTTTAAATGTTTTTATTAGCACTTGATGTTATTCCCAATGCTGCACAATAAAAGGTAGTGCCTGGTTCTTTCTTCTTAGTGTTTTTGATACTATTTATTGCCTTTACCAAGAGCACCTCCCGTCTATTTAGACATTTATTTACCTTGTGCATTGCTAAATTTTGTTGTGTACTTCCCAGCCAATTTCCCTGGTCATCCATGTTACGTTTAACATTGATTTTGACTATAAGGTTACATAGACTGAGAGCTCTTCAGTAACCACAGTGAACACATGGCCGAAATGCATTGATCCCGGTTCATACACTTTTTAAGGTGATTTGGGAAGTCCTGAGAGTGTCCTGAAGTGGAGTAAATTGCATGTTGATGTGGACAGGTACAGCACCCAGGCACTTATATTGGGCGCAGGAGTGCAGGCAATGAACGTTTGATATATATAAATATATACAATACGCAATATGGTGAAGTAGGTGTGCTTACAATGTTCTTTAGATAATGACCTGGGTGCCACTGATGGATTATAGACACATAAATTGGAAAAGATCAGTGCACACCAGGATTTTTTTAGGTGTTTTATTCCACCAACAAACCAACAGGCAACGTTTCGTTCCAGGTTTGGGACCTTTATCAAGGTGTTTAACAGGTGATTTATA
The DNA here is from genome assembly GCA_019447015.1 of Hymenochirus boettgeri. Taxonomy (NCBI): domain Eukaryota; kingdom Metazoa; phylum Chordata; class Amphibia; order Anura; family Pipidae; genus Hymenochirus; species Hymenochirus boettgeri. The sequence goes on from CM033474.1 coordinate 165,987,969, forward strand.
TACATAAATAACTCCTACTTCATCAGCGACATCAGAAAACTCAGAACATCTCTTAAAGGAGAGTATATGTTCAGAACATAGTGCAAACATAGCTTCAAAAGTGACATAGCAAGTATGAGCATTTGTATCCATCAAGAACATGCAACATAGAAAAGGGCAAGATTTATAAAGAGCAACATTGTGAAGTGCAACATCATAGAGATACTATGTGTTAAAGGGATATATGACAAAGTGCATGAGACTTAAATATATATAAAAAAAGTGCTAGTATGTGTTTAATATATGTGACTAAAATCCCTTTCGCTAAAAAATTACTAAAAATATATAATACATAAACAATCACAGTAATAGTTATACCTTCATATAAAAAGGCTGTGCTATAATCCCATTGCTATATCACACCAATGTATAGTTTAAAAAAAACAAAAAACTTATCCCTGTATACACATATTTCTAATTGTTTTTATTAAATTTATGAAATATTTTATTAAATACTACCCCCTCAATTAGAAGGAAAGGTATATATTCCCCTAGATAAAGAAAAAAGTTATGTAAAGAGTTATATAAGAATAAAACACAATCCTGATATATATCATAAATAATTAAATGGATATTCTACTCCGACTTATTACATTTACTCAATGCTCAGGCAAAAAACATTTATAAGAACAGTACTCATTCAGTCCACCAGGTGATAATGTCCCTTGCGTCTGTATCCAATATGTCTCCTTCTATAATAGAGTCCTTGAACGAAGTGTATGGCGACCGGTTTGTTTGCTTTTTGGTCACGGTACGCTGTTCTTATGGCTGATCTGTGACAATCTATATGTAGGGTTAGGTCTGTTTTTCCAATATATACTAAATTACATAGACACGTTATCATTTAGATAACGTGCGTGGTAGAGCAGGTTATTCTCTGATATGAATGTTTTTTTTCAGAGTGGGGATGTTTGAATGAAGAACCAGGATTTATAGTCCTGCATGACATGCATTTTGAGCATTTAACACACATATTTTTTGGTACAGGGAGCCAATTTCTTTGTATTTTTCATAACTTTCAACAGGGTCTGTGTTGACTAACAGATCTTTCAAGTTTTTACCCCTTTTGTATCCAATTAATGGTTTAGATGGCAAACAACTGTCCTGTTTTTTTTATATCAGATTTAAGAATATTTTAATATTTTTGCAAACATTGTTTTAATTCCATTACTAGATTTGAGAATTCCATTGTACATATACATTGTTGCTCCTGAGTCAGCTTGGAAGTGGCTGGCTGTTGAATTCGTGTCCTTTGCTTGTTTTAATGCATTGTCCAATGTGGCCTGGATACCCCCTCTGTATGAACCTTTCACACATTTCCTGTACATTCCCTCGTGTGATATCAGAATTATTTCTTAAGACCCTACAGTATTGGGATATTGGTAGGGCTTTTTTTAAAGCAGGGGGCTGGTGGCACCGATAATGCAGTAGCGTATTGCGGTCAGTCTCCTTTTTATATAATGTGTATTGTAACCTGTTAGATATTAGTTGCATGCAAATGTCCAAGAAATAGATTTCCGTTTGACTGACCTGGTAAGTAAATCTTATTGAACTGTCCAGGTTGTTGATTTCAGCCACCATGTGTTCAAAAAATGAGGAAGATCCATGCCATATTAAAAAAACATCATCGATGTATCTGTAAAAAGCAACCAAATTTTGAGCATATTTAGACAATATGCATTTCTTCTCATATACGTGCATAAAGATATTGGCATAGGCCGGTACCATAGCCGCACCCATGGCCGTACCGGCCTCCTCAAGATAGTACTGGTTTCAAAGTGAAAAAAGTTACATTTGAGGGTACACTCTAATAGATCAATAATACATTTTTGAAAACTATTTTTACCAAATTCACAAAAATTTATACTATCAGCAATGGCTTGTATGCCTTGTTCATGAAGTATGCAAGTATAAAGACTACTCACGTCCAAACTTGCCAATAGGAGATCCTGTGTGTCTTCTCCCAATCTTATGTTGTTAAACACTGATATGAAATGCATTGTATCCTTAATATATGTATCACCAGACTGTACAATGGGTTGTAATATTTTAGCCAGATATTTTCCCACCGGTTCAAACAGGCTGTCCCTAGCTGATATAATAGGGTGCCCGGGTGATTTGTCAATACTTTTATGGATTTTTGGAATGGAATATAATATTGGACAAACAGGATTTTTTTTGTATTAAATATTGTCCCATACAGATATCAATGGTGTTGGTTGTTACCGCTTGGTCATTTAAGTTACCAATCTTAACTTTAAATTGTTCAGCGGGGTCCTTGGACAATTTATGATAAGTATTTTCATCACTCAACTGTGCGAGGATATCTTCCCTTTAATCTGTATAATTCATCAACACAATCCCCCCTCCCTTGTCCGCTGGTCTGATAATAATTGAAGTATCACTCCTAAGATTCTGTATAGCCTGTCTCTCCTATTGGGTTAAATTATGCTTAATGGGCTTACCTTTTGCTTGTAGTTTTGCCACATCCGATCTGATAACTTGATTAAAAGCTTTAATGGCCGTATTGTTTATCGGATCAAAGGTACTTTTTAAGGTAAGTTAGTTGTAAGTCTTGTTTTGCTGAATTAGAATTGGCAAAATATTTTTTAAGATTAATCAATCTATTGATTTTATAAAAGTCTATATCCCATTGAAACTGATTAAAAATTATTGGTGGGAACAAATGTCAAGCCTTTGCGTAAAAGTGTTCTGAATCTGAGTTGTCTATCAGATAGATTAAAAATTGGAATTATGTCCTGCTTCTGAGCCTTGTGCTTTTTGTCCCTCTTGTGGGAAACCTCCTCCTGCGTCTCCCGTGTCTCTCTGTTCCCTGCTCGGATGTATGTCTAAAAAACTGACTTTCTGCGTTTGGTACCTGTATCATTCTGAGTGGAACACTGTTCCTCCATACAATATCGATTCCTCCATTGTCTCTTTTCTCATGTAGATCGCCATTCGTCTTTCTCCTTGGAGAATGCTGAATCTCCATCCGTTCTCTCGCGAGACTTCCCATACCGGCCACGTGACCTCTGACATCCCCATTCTCTTTGGGCTGTGTCTGTCCTTCCCCTGGCATGGTAAAAACCCAATACGTCCTGGTGATTGGGATCTATTCCAGTCTCTATACTCTTTTAGCAATACTCCATTATAGCCATTTAGCCAGCTATACACTGCGACTTGGTCATAGCCTGCATTTACCATCTGTAACTTTGGTTTCTTGAAACGCATCAAATTGTTTCTGTATGTGTCAACTTGGGACTGTAACTTGTCTTGCCACTCCACGTTAGAGGATTGGGTACCGTATATACTTGAGTATAAACCGGCCCGAGTATAAACCGAGGTCCCTACTTTTACCTGAAAAACACTAGTAAAATGATTGACTCGAGTATAAACCGAGGCAGTAAAAGTATATGACCTGGCTTATACACCATATGAACACATTATACAGTGCCACCCAGCAGCCATACCCCCCACCCCTCCACTGCATAAGGAAGACTGAGTGCCCACCCCTAAGCCACCCCATACACAGGAGCATCCTCCTTACTAGCGTGCTGACAGGTTCTTGGACCTGTTTTCCTGTCCGGCTCCATGAAGAATCCTTCATTCTCCATTCCTGGTAGGGACAGACTGATGATGTAATCGGAGCACGCGGGCACGTAAGTTATGCACGTCCCGCGCGCTCTGCCTCTTACTGCTCCGGTGCTGGTCCAGGTCTCACTTCTCCTGGACTACTACTTTAATCCTTCTCCTGGACTCCGATTTCTCCACAGAGAGGTACCGGCTTCTATTATATGTACCAATCTTAATCCTTTTTCTCTATGACCCGAGTATAAACCAAGCCCAGGCTTTTAAGGTATATATTAAACCTTAAAAACTCAGTTTATACTCGAGTATATATGGTAAGTTCATTCGTATGCTCTTTTTCAAACTCCATCACTGTTTTTAGTGACTTAGCTAATTCATTAGATCTAAGGAGCACCTATTTAGTACTTCCTTTTTGCAAAATTCTGGATTATGTCTCCCAATAGTAGGGATATTCCTGATTCGGAATGCTTTGGGGATATTTTTTGTTCTGTAATAATCTGATAGGAACAAGCCATGGAGATCTAAATCAATAACCTTCTTTTTGTGACGTAATAGATCAGAAACAATGACTTTAATAGGTGTTTGTTTACTGAAATTTGTGTGAATTCCACAATACTCGTTCAACATCAACTTTCGATATATGCCAGGTTTCTGCAAATTTAGTTGAAAGCATGTTGTTCCAGAGTATCCTCCATCTTGTAATAGCAGTGGTGCAACACCAGAGGTAATCACCCTCCCAGGATAATATGCAATATGGTGTAGTAGGTGTGCTCACACTGTTCTTTAGATAATGACCTGGGTGCCACTGATAGATTATAGACACATAAGTTGGAAAAGATCAGTGCACACCAGGATTTTCTTTAAGGTGTTTATGGGGGTATTTTCGCTGATTTTGAGCCATCGTACATTCTCACTTTGTGGCTAGTCGCTTCCACATCTGCATGTGTAACCATGCATATGGCATATCGTTTGATTAGGAAAATTTGGGAGATTGATATTTTGTAATTTTTTTACATTACATGGGGTTTTGGTATAATTTTTACCTTTTGAATATTGTTTTATGTTAATTTTTGCAGAAAATCTGCAATTGATGGTATGAACAGCTTTATGTATCTGAAGGTGTGTACATTCCAAAAATAATTAGTTTGTGGGGGATCTGAATTACAGGGGTGTTTAGTGTGAAAATTGCAGACTGTTCAAATACAGAGCTGGTTGGTTGTTTTTTTTAACTGTTACTACCATTTGAAATTGGTCCCTTTTTGGGTTAGTTGGTAGCCAAGTTTGAGTACACCCATGAATGTGGCATACCATTTTATTCAGGAGGGCTTAGATGCTTTTGAACTTTCCTCTACAGTTTTTAGTTGAAATTTGCATTTGATTTTGTCTCCGATTTTACAGTTGAGGGAAAATATGAGAAAATAACATAAGATATCTGTTGTATTCAGTTAGATCAACTGGACTTAAAGTTTAGTTCTTCGCAAGTCATCCGACTGGCTTTGTCTATTCTGAATGACTTGTACAAGTATCTGTTGGCAATATAAGTATACTTGAAAGTCCCAAGTAGCATATGACAGCCAGGTATTATGGACCTTCTGAATGCTGTTTTAGTTTGGGGGGGGGGGGGGTCTCCTGTACAGAAAAAGTACATATATCTGGTATCATTGCACTCGGAAATATCAGCTTTTAGAAACCGTAAGATTTTTGTTCATAACCTTAAGATAACTATAAATGAAAATGGGTTAAATCCATGAATCAATTTTTTTTCTTTACATACTTTTACCAAAAAATCCAGTAAAATCTCCAAAAAAGTTACAAAATTCTGTTATCTTGTTAAAAAACAATCAGTTTTTTAATAAAAGTTCTTATCGTTTAAAATGGTGCTAATTTTGCCCCAACCAATCGATGTTAAAGGGCATGTCCACCCCTTATAAAAACTTTTGATATGCGGTAGGGCATGCTCCCCCAGCCCCAACCGCATTAATATAATTGTTAGAAAGTTGGCTGCACTGAGCATGCCTCAAACCTTGACGAGGTTGAGGCAGACTCAGGCACAGCATGAGTCACACACTGCTTCTACACAGCAGTTTCCTGGACTTTGGAGGGGCACAGCAGGGGAACTATTTTGAGAAGAAATGTAAGGTAAGGCTTGTTTTAAACTACTTGATGTGGCCAGTAAGGGGTTAAATTTTAGTTTTGGGGGTGGACATGCCCTTTAAATAAAATCTGATTGGTTGGGGCAAAATTAGCACCATTTTAAACGATAAGAACTTTTATTGAATCTCCCTGACTGTATATTATTCCTGATTTACTGGAGGTTTCCTACTGTAATATTAGTCTAAACCAATTGAGGGCAAAATCCTGAAAATTCTGCTGGCATTGCAGAATTTCTGCTGGGAGTATAATTTCTTACTCCCGGCATTCCTAGAGAAAAACTTTATAAAGCGTCACTTGGGCATGCAGCACTGTACATTATAAAATGTGCTGTGGATAATGTATTTTGTATGTATTACTGGCATAATGACATCATGCATTACAGCCTAATGATGTAGAGCCATTCATCCAATACAGCCTAATGGTATAGAGCCATTTATCCGACTTGCAGACCTGACTTTTTTAAACATTTTATTATTTTTTTTAATTGAAACCCCAGGGTGCGTTTTTGCTAAAATACCACATTGATGCAATTTTATAGATACTGTAAATTGTTATGTTAGTTAGAATGGTAAAGAAGTCCAGACAGGCAACCGGAGTAAGGATTATGTATAAAACTTCACTTTTATTCCAAACTTTAAAAACATAGGAATGGTGTATTTGAACTGTCCGCCAAAGAGAAACACAAAGCTCCGCCCTACATGTTTCATGGCCTCACACGCCAATTCCTCAGGGGCTCGGATTATGCTACATCTCCTCCTCTCTTATTACCAATGCGAACCCCTTATTTGGCACCCATTCTAATTCACCAAGAGTAAGTGAAAAATTAATTAAGTTAAAAACACATACTGGGTACATATACATATTCCAAAAGGAGATATACATTTATTTGTGCTTTCAGCAGATAAAAAATAGCACTATATACCAGTACAGGTATTCCATTCATCTGGGATGCACTTCACTTTATATCAAATGTGTAGCATTTTTGCCTACACCGTTCCTATATTTTTAAAGTTTGGAATAAAAGTGAAGTTTTATACATAATCCTTACTCTGGTTGCTTGCCTGGACTTCTTTCTGATTTAAAACATAACACACCAATGAGGAGACAGATGTTTTCATCGGGTATTGTGAGCAGCGGACAGGACTTAGGATAGGACACGCGAGGCTCCTGGGACACAGGTACTAATCACTATATTAGTTAGAATGGTATCTTATGCTCCATTGGTGTTCTCGGAAGGGATGTTTTCAAAGTTTTGTTTAATTCTGATGAAAGTAAATGGAAATATATGAATCTAACAGATCTATTGATGCAATCTAATCTTTATCTGTAAGTTTAAAGTTGGACCTTGTTTTAGACCATTATATTTACTAGTGCAACATGCAAATCAAGCAGAATTTGTACCAGTTGAAGGTTTAAAAAGTAACATTGTCTAAAATATACAGAAAACTTAAAAGCATATGTGACAGAATTATTTACATGTATGTATATTTATATAGTGCCAATCGGGGACGCAGTACTGTACGATATTAGAATACTAAAAGCCATACAAGGAGGACTAAAATGTAAATAAATATCCAAGTAAGTATTTTAATGGATGAAAAGATTTTTTTTAAGGTATACTGGATATTTGTGTGTGGTCAGTGTTTTTACATTTTTAGCTAAAATATTTAGAGGTGAGTGAAGGAAGAAGTTTTTTTGCAAGAACAGCCAACCAGCTAAGATCAGACAATCGTAAAATTGTAATGTTAAAAAACAACAACATTTTAGCCATGATAACTAAAGCCTGAAGGAATGATATAATTCCTAATCATCAGACAGTTGTAACTCTTACCTGAAATTAGGATGAGGCATAGTCTGAATTTCTGCAGTTTATTAGACATTCATGATTTCTGCTGCTCTCCTTGCTAGTAACAATTGTTTTTCTGACTGATCGTCTTGATGACAGTCAAGGGCAGGTCACTCAGTAGTTATTTCACAGCTTTCAGGGGAGGGGCTATAGAATTCACTAAGCATGAATTAGGATTTAGGACTTGTAAAATTTTGAAGAATTAAATAGATCATTGTGCTAAAATGCTGCTGATTTTTGAGGTATGAAGTTACACAAGTGATCATGCTGCTTAATGTCCCCTTTTAACATTTTACCATTTAAGAAAACACCTAAGAAATAATATCTGTTGTATTCAGTTAGATCAATTGGACTTAAACTTTAGTTCTTGAAACTAAACTTCAAGTGCAGTTGATGTAACTGAATACAACAGATTTACCATGACCTGGATGAATGAGAACCTTCACAAGCACCTAAAATCCGACAACGTTGCAGTAAGCACTGTTACTGTATTGCAATAAGTAAGGTGTGCTTTAATTATATTGCATATGGAGGGCCGCACTGTTTCTGAAAATGGCACAAGCCCTGCAAAACCAGTGAAACCCCCCACAATAACCATATATCACACTGTGTAGTGTGTTCTTGCAATAGCTGATAAAGGAATGCTCTCCGAATATAAACTATAAAGTATTACTCAAGTTATTTTGCTTAGGTTTCAATAAAAGCGCAGAAAGAAAGACTGAGCAAAGGCTAAACAAACAGTAAGAACTATGTCATTTCTATTGCCAGAAGCTACATGCATGCATCAGAGAAAACTGTTCAAAACAAGCACAGAAGAAACACTGGGCACTGTTCCTTCGCTAGTAATGAATCAATGTAAACAATTTTCTTACTCTCATCTACCCAGCTAGCAGCTTGTATGAAGTCCAGAGGACCACACACCCAGACCACACAGCACCAACTAAACTCACTCACACGCAACAGCAGGACGAGAAGAGATAATTGCAGGCAGGGCTCCTACCATCTTCATTGTTCAGTACATCATCATTATAAAAGTAGTCAGAAAAAAAGCATTATGGTAGTTAATCTAAACATTGGGGGGGGGAAGTGTGGTACTATAGGGCTAGTCTTTTAATAATGTAAACGTTCACACTAGGAAAAGAAAATGTACAGGGAAAAAGTACACTAATTACTACAGATATACCATGACCTTCACAAGCATACATGAATTACTCTTTTTGGTGCATTTTACTATGCCTTTCTACCTGTATAACGATACCAAAAAGTTATATACCTTAAGTTGAAATGGGCTTAAAGGAGAAAAAAGCCCTCCACAGAACATAAAATGAAAGCGAGCCTTCTTAAAACAGAAGGTAATGCTATAAAAAAGCATTGCCCAAATAATCCAAGAGATAAGGAATGATTTTTTACTCCCAGTCTTCCCAGAGAAATATCTGCATATCTGTTTAATGGAAAGGCGTGTGTTTGGTATTTGTCACTGTATAATGTATTTGAACTTGATGCACTTTAAAACGCACTAGTCACTTTTAAAAGATATTTTATTATGTTTATACCTCCCCTATGATAATTAGGACCTCCCCTGTAGGGGGTGGGACCTGAGTATGGTTAGGGTATTTTAGCCCTGTACACTGTGGCGCTTTTAACTCCTGAAGAATGGGGCAGTACTAACCCCCCAAAACATTGTGAGCCTACGTGTGGTCACTAATAGATTTATTGTCTTTTACTTGGAGTGCAACCCTCGATTTATCTTCTTTGATAAAGGCGTATGTTTCCAGATACAAATGCATGCAGCAGTAGGTTTTAAAAATGCATTGCAGTGATACAATTATAGGATTTGTGTTACAAGTGTAAAAATAGGGACTATTTTTGTTTGTTAGACATGCAGGAAGATTTTTAATATCAGTATGATCAGTGGATTGTCCAGTAATATTGCTATATCTGTGGACCCCAAGAAGCCCAGTCCCTCAATTAAATATAATTAGAAAATAAAGTATCTTTACACTAAAAAAAGATACAAGATCCCACTGCCCCAAAACTTTTTTCAGAATTTAAATCTGAGCTGTAGATTCTGAGAAATCATCATTTGAAAACACAGCATTTACAGGGAAAGACCTGTCACTCCAGAAGCAGAAACTATAATTTGGCTAACAGATCAATTTTTAGGGGGAGATGATTGAAATGCCAAAATCTATTCACTTCTTCCTATTTATTAGAATAAAAAGGGAACCCACTCACATGATCTAAATCACAGGCAGCGATGAAGCTAGGAGTATGCAAATACAAACAGGTGCCATAGGGAAGGACTGCAGACACCATGGAAACCGGACGGTATGTGACATCACCTCTTAGGACCAGGACCACGGATCGGTGATGGAGCAGGGAAACAGGTGAGTTCCTTACAGTGACCCTCCACAAGGGGCCACTGTACCCACAAAGCTGGGTTTTTCTGTGAAAAAACTTGATAAGAGTGGGGTCGTGCAGATCAAAGTACATAACCCTTTCTCCATGACCAAATCCTTTTCAAGGAATTGTGAGCCTCTAGAGATTCTGGTATCAAGGATTTGTTCTACTGCCGGAGATTGAGGAGAAGTAAAGAATTAATTAAGAGTCAGTGGCTTTATGCAGGAGAGGTGAAAAACATTCTGAATCATCATTTGGAAGCAATTGGAGTTGAACTGCAGAAGACAGAACCCTGTGGCACCCCACTTAGTCCATATTGATGAAGCCTCGTTAACAACTACTCTTTGCATCCTATCCATTAAACATCTTTCTATCCATGTACAAATGTGCCAACCCAACAGACCTTTGCATATACATTAGTCGCCTATGGGGGACTGTTTTAAAAGCCTTGGCTAAATCCAAATATACTACATCTACTGCTATGCCAGAGTTTACATTCCTAGTCCCTTCCTCATAAAAATCAAGCAAGTTAGTTTAACAAGATCTATTCCTCCTAAATCCATGTTGATTATTTCTTATAATGTCAGTCCTTGAAACATACTCTAGAATATGTTCCTGTATCAAACTTTCCAGTACCTTCCCCACCACGGAAGTTAAACTTACAGGCCTGCAATTACCCGGCTGTGAATGACTACCCTTTTTGAATATTGGAATTACATCAGCTTTTTTCCAATCCAGAGGCACACTTCCAGACATGAGGGGATCTGAAAAAATAAGAAACAATGGCCTAGATAAAACTGAACTTAGCTCCCTAAGGACCCAAGGAACTATTTTATCTGGTCCAGGTGATTTATTAATAAAAACCTTATTTAGGTTGCACTTCCATCTTTTGCACTATTATTGTTACTATACCCTAAGCTATCAGTACTTGTGTATACAAAGGAAAATAAAAAGTTTCAAGACATTTGCTTTATTGCCATCCTCTAACTAACTTACTACACTACACTACCCTTTCAGTCTTCATCTTCTTACTATTAACATGCTTAAAGTTGTTTAGGGTTAGTGACGCTTTGTTCAGCTATCCTAACTTTATTATTAATTTTAGCTTAATTGCTTTCTTACAATCCTTGTTACAGTTTTTTTTAAATCCTTAAGGTCCTTTCCATTACTTTTAACTTAAAGGCTTTAAATGCCTTTTTCTTCTTTTCCATTTCATTCTTTACATTAATTAATTAAGGCACATGGGTGCAGACTTCTTTTTTTTACATTTACTTCCCAAGGGTATAAATTTAGATGTAAAATGGCTTAAAATCCCCTTAAAAACCCAGCGTACGTTTCCTTTTGATAACATACACTAAATGACACTATTTCAAGGTCATTGTTCCCTAAGCTTCCAGTTACATTTATATCTATAATAAGCTCCACAATGTTAGATATTACCAGATCCAACAGAGCTCCTTTTCTAGTAGGAACTCCAACCAACTGTGAGAGAAAATTATCCTGCAGCAAATTCAGGAACCCATCGCCCTTTTCTGTGTTGGCAGTTCCATTTTGCCAATCAATGTCAGGGTAATTAAAGTCCCCCATAATGAGCACACTCCCCAAACTTCCAGCCCTTGCCAACTGCATATGAAGCTGACTCACTTCCTCCCTGCTAGCATTTGGCAGTTTGTAGCAGACACCAACAATGACATTACCCCCTTCCTATTGCCTAATTCTACCTATATTGCCTCCGCTTTAACATCTATATCGCCAGTTATCACTTCTTTTAAATTAGGCTTCAACTCCTTTTTAACATAAACACATACTCCCCCTTTCCTATTTTCTTTGTCCTGCCTAAACAAGGCATATCCTACTAAATTTACAGCGCAGTCATAAGTTCAAACACGTTTCTGCTATACATATTACATCATACTTTCCAGTCAATGCCATAATCTCCAATTCTCCTATTTTGTCAGCCAAGCTTCCAGCATTTGCAAACATACATTTTAGATCCTGTAATGTTTTTACTCTTTAATACACATACCTCCTTATCCTCTATGCTAGCCCCACCCCCCTTTCCACCCACCACAGGCCAATCTAAACCCTGCTTACCCCCTGGACTAACAATCCCATTGAGACTGATATTAACCTCCCCCCAATCCTAGTTTAAAAATCTCTTTCAAACCTCTAGCCATCCTAGTAGTGCAGGTAACAGACATCCCACCCTGCTCTTTCAGGCTTCCTGGCAGGGTGGGAAAGGGGACGGGGCAAGGTGGGCGTGATGTCACATGGGGTAGGGGAATGATGTCACATGAAGGCGGAGCTAACCTAGGGGTGGTGGGAGGCAGGGTTAGGGTGGAGTTAGGGGCGAGTCTCCTCTCCCGAACATTCTGGGAGAGGTGGGATACCGGAGGTAAGTAAGCAGATGCTGGGACTGGGTGCAGGTTAGTAACTGAATACTGGGACAAGATGCAAGCTTTCTAAATCTCATGACGGACACTGGCTGTATAGTCGCCAGGCCCGAGATCGGGGCCATGGAGTGGCGTGGAAAAACCGGTAGGTTCCTTACATATAGATTTTAATAAATATGTTCAAATCAATGGAAGTTAAAAAAAAAAAGACAAACAAATGCTAAAAAGGCAACTTAAATGTTTACTAATGCCCACTATACTGTATATATCAAATTAGTATGTATTCTTGTTAGCTCTCATTTACTTTTCCCCTTCATGAAGCTCTTAGAAGTGGATCCTATTTATAAACTCTGCCAATGGTAGAGTCACTGCTTTCTTTTTGAGTCCAGAAGGCTTAAGTTGTTCAAACACACTGAAGCTGGCCTGTAATAAATAATCATATCAGAACATAAACAAAGGGGTATAGTACACTAATAAATATACATTTTTAAAAAACAAAAATTGAGAAACCATTGAGAAAGCTCCCAGGCAGGAGCAAAATACTCATGGAGTGCACCCCTTCACCAGCGGCTACCATGCTGTCCCTTCTGTGAGACTTTGTGACCCTGACTTTGACTGTATATATGAAGTATAATAATGAGATTACATATAGTCTTAGGCTGGGTACACACGGTTGATTTTTCGGCCCAATCGACCAATACTTCTGTGTATCGGTCGATTGGGGCGAAAAATCTGTGCAGCTTTTCGGCGCCGCTACCGATAACGATGTCGGTAAATCATGACCGATCGTGCGTTTCCTTATGGGACCGCATGATCGGTCGCACAAACGTATCGAGCGCTCGGTCGGGACAAATAGTCCCTTCGTGTGTACCCAGCCTTACATTTGGTAGCAGACTGGTTGTGAGATCCAGGTTGGTGGTGGTTTTATAAATTTATATTTATTATACCTTAGTGTACTTTCCCATGCGAATAAAGGATATTTTATTGTCAGACACCCAACTTGTTCCTTTGTTTTGGGGATTTTTAAGTAAGTTGAGTGCTCAGAGGAGTGTTTTATTCACATGTAAAGATTATAAAAAATAAGTAGAGCTTTTTATGTTTAAAATGTAAAATAGATCTAAATTGGATGGCCATAATTGATCACATGAAAACTAACCTGGTATAGCATGCGAATGATCTATTACACTATTACAGCATGCCGCTTTCCAGGACTTGATAGTACTTGGGAAGCATACATTTCTTGTTTAACATGTAAAAAGCAATTCTGCACTTTCTAAAAACTGCTAAACATGGGCCTATTATTAAACATTACTATACACAGGCCTATTATTAAACACTGCTAAACATGGGCCTATTAGGAAACATTACTATACACAGGCCTATTATTAAACACTGCTAGACATGGGCCTATTATTAAACATTACTATACACAGGCCTATTATTAAACACTGCTAGACATGGGCCTATTATTAAACATTACTATACACAGGCCTATTAATAAACACTGCTAGACACCGGACTATTATTAAACACTGCTATACACGGGCCTATTATTAAACATTACTATACACAGGCCTATTATTAAACACTGCTATACATGGGCCTATTATTAAACATTACTATGCACAGGCCTATTAAACACTGCTAGACACCAGACTATTATTAAACACTGCTATACAGGGGCCTATTATTAAACACTCCTATACATGGGCCAATTATTAAACACTGCTATACACGGGCCTATTATTAAACACTGCTATACACGGGCCTATTATTAAACACTCCTATACACGGGCCAATTATTAAACACTGCTATACACGGGCCTATTATTAAACACTGCTATACACGGGCCTATTATTAAACACTCCTATACACGGGCCAATTATTAAACACTGCTATACACGGGCCTATTATTAAACACTCCTATACACGGGCCAATTATTAAACACTGCTATACACGGGCCTATTATTAAACACTGCTATACATGGGCCTATTATTAAACACTGCTATACATGGGCCTATTATTAAACACTACTATACAAAAGCCTATTATAATATATAAGTGGCCTGGATTATAATGGGAGCAACAGTGGATTATATCCTTATAAAAATCACTAAACTACGTAGTTGAGTGATTTTTATAAGAATATTCACCACTGCTGCTCCCCATACATGTGCCGTCCTCCTTCCACACCTTCCCTGTCAAACCAAGCAAAGAAAAAAACACAGATAAAACACACAGACCTTTTACAGTGTAGAAAATCCTTCTGAGTCCTCCATCTCAAATGTATCTCTCACCCGGTAACCTTTTAAATCCTGTCAGCCATGATTCAACTTCAGCCTCGTTCAGTCCGTGCAAGTGAGGTTAAACAGAGCGGCTCTTCCAGCTACTGACAACTTCAGCGGGAGTCAGTACCGGAAGTCAGTAGCTGGAAGAGCCGCTCTGTTTAACCTCACTTGCACGGACTGAACCAGGCAGAAGTTGAATCATGGCTGACAGGATTTAAAAGGTTACCGGGTGAGAGATACATTTCAGATGGAGGACTCAGAAGGATTTTCTGCACAGTAAAGGTCTGTGTGTTTTATCATTCTTTTTTCTTCCAGGGTTTGACAGGAAAAGTGCCGGGAAGTGGAGGAGAAAATTCCAGAAAAAAGACAGTTAAAGTTAAAGTCTGGTATGTATTCCTTTCTATTTATTCATTTACTAATTTTATTGCAGGGCTGACAGGGAATATACCTTGTTTAATTACTTAGGGAAAGGATAACAGCTGGAGACTAGCCATCAAATTACATTTTTTAAACTTATATATTATAAGAAATAATACGCCCCATTACAGTGTGATATAAGGTTTATAAAGTCAACTCGGAGTTCCCTGTCCTGTATAAAAGCACTCGACCTTCGGTCTCGTGCTTTTATATGGCCAGGGAACTCCTCGGTGACTTTATATCCTTATATCACACTGTAAGGGGCGCATTATCCCTTATATTAAACACTGCTATACATGGACCTATTATTAAACACTGCTATACACGGGCCTATTATTAAACACTGCTATACATGGGCCTATTATTAAACACTGCTATAGATGGACCTATTATTAAACACTGCTATAGATGGACCTATTATTAAACACTGCTATATATGGGCCTATTATTAAACACTGCTATACACGGGCCTATTATTAAACAGTGTTATACATGGACCTATTATTAAACACTGCTATACACGGGCCTATTATTAAACAGTGTTATACATGGACCTATTATTAAACACTGCTATACATGGGCCTATTATTAAACACTGTTATAGATGGGCCTATTTTTAAAGGAGAACTAAAGTCTCCAGACAACATTGTCCCAATAGTCAGCACATTCACAAACACAATAAGCGGTGTCTCACCTCTCCCTTTGCTGTGGCCATTGGGTGATTTATGAAAACAACCTGTGAGTACTAGCTCCCACAATCCAAATTAGCTGGGTAAACCCCCAGCTATTTGTCTGCGTACAGGCATATGCTCTGTAGTGCTCAACAGGAAGTTGCATCCTTGCTTCCTAGAAGCTGACAGCCAATCACATTACAGCACAGAGATCCACCCTCTCCCTGACACAGAACAGGGATTTCAGTCCTAACAATTATATAATCCTTTACTTTTCATACAAAAAGAAAAGTATGTGTATTTTATAGATAGCATGGATGTAAGAAACGGAATACTAATTACATTTCAGCAAAAATAAAAGTAAGTCTGGGGAATAGAATCTGCAACTTGTACATTTACTTTGTCTTTCTAAAAGCAGAGCTCTTACCTCTAGGCAAACAGAGATACTATATAAAGCATTGGTACATGTAGAATCTTTTACTACATAATGGAAACAAAAAATAAATGTAAGCTTGGGGATTTGAACTTCTTACCTTCTGAACTGTGTGTTTCCAACACTGGTGTCTTATCAGGTGCACCACCAGGGAACAAGCTAAAATTTTAGGTAAATATAGAAGCCTTATCTTTTTTGAAACATAAAAAAAGTCTGGAAGTCCCTGATAAGACTTTGAAATCTGCTTGTTACCCTGCGGTTTATTTTCCAGAAACTCACACTGACTGTTAAATAAATTGCAGGGTAACAAGAGTTTTCAAAGTCTTATCAGGGACACACTGTGATTAGAGACAGTGAATACTGGGGTCAGGGAGCGTGGCTCTCTGATGACTTTATGGGCTGTGGGTTGTACTGGCAACAACATGGAAACCTTATTTACAGAATCTATTTCTTACATGTATTAAATGCAACTTACTAGAGAAGAATCTTACGGTTTATAGGTTTTCTGGGGAGAAAAGCTTTCACATTAGGATTTAAAAAATGGGCCTATTAAAGGATAAGTACACTCAAAAATCAAATTAATAAATAAACTGTATCTTTAACTAACCAGCAAGTCTCAGGGGGCAGAGCTTACCTGACTGCAGACATGAACCAAGATGGCCAGCACTTTACTGGGGCACAGGTAGGCTCTGAAGGGACCTTAAAAAAAAAGGGGGGGGAAGGTTAGTTAAAGATACAGCTTTCATTTAAACTTAATTTGTTTTTTGAGTATACTTATCCTTTCAACACTGCTATACATGGGCCTATTATTAAACAAATCAGATGTTGGCTTTCAAATGTTAAATAACATCTGATTGGATGGGGTAAAATTAGCACCATTTTTACCGATAAGAACTTTTATTACATCTCTTTTTGTTTGTGAATGATAGTTAGACTACTGTTGCTGCATCTGCAAGGATTTTATAGAGTATCCCTGTAAAACTAGAAAGGGTCACTATACTAACTCAAACAACTTTACATTATCTGAAACTGGTATAACATCCTTCCTGACTCCAAGTGGCAATCGGAAACGTCCCTGGATGAACTTTACTTATGTATTAATACCAGTTACTACAATTTAAGAGAAATAAAATGGTGGTACACATTATTTATCTGTGCCCGCCTTATCAGTAAATTATTAATATTTAGTGAGTACTCATTATTGCCACCCCCTACATTACTCACTGCCTTCTTGTAGTGTCTGTGACACTAATAAGTTCTGCACAGCCTCAACATCTCCCCCTTCCTTCCACCCCTTTCTTCTTTTCTCTGCTGATTCTCTTACGGTAATTGTTGCAGAAACAGTACTGGCAGTCAGCCAAAGATCTGGGGAAGGACACATTTTTTTCTGGTTTGAGTGACAGGTCTTTCCTGCTGTGATTTCAAATGGTGATTTTTCAGAACCTTCAGCTCAGATTTTACATCTGAAAAAAGTTTTGGAGTAGAAAAGTCCATTTTTGAAAATTCTATTTCAAAGAGCAAAGATCCTCTTAAAGTACAAATTTGGTTGGAATGGCCACATTTTGGAATAGAAATGCACCACCATTATACAGAACCTGTTTAATGTATGTATTGGAGTGTACTGCTAGTTGTAAATAAAGATGTAATGTGGGTTCGATTAGAACCCAGTTTCGAATCGAATCTGAGGGTTTCGAAGTCCGGATGAAAGTTTCGGAACTCCCGAATTTCACGGAACCCGAATTTTTCGAATATAGACGATTTTCGAAAATTGAAACTCGAACTTTCGAAAATTCGAAAACAAAACTCAACAGTTTCAAACATCTCTAGTTGTAAACCTCAATAACATGGCTATGTCAATAACATGGCTATGTCAAGGAAAGAGGGCATATAGATTTCTAACTTTATTCTGATGTGATAAAAGTCCATGGCGTGCCAATCTTTAGAACATTAGTTTGATTATTTAAATATTCTTGCTACAAACACCTTTATCATTCTTCCTGATGAAGGTGTTTGTAACAACACTGAAATGTTGAAATAAAGAAACTGATGTTCTAAAGATTAGTGTGCCCTGAACTTTTATCATATTGAATTCATGCTGATTGCAGGTGTGGTACTGCTTTTCTGGCACCCAGTGATAATAGATGAGTGTAACAAAATGGTCCTAGAAAATAAAGCCTAGAGAGAAAAGAAACCCTCCCTGGGTGCAGTAACTGGTGTTTTTCATCAGGGCCCCCAATGGTGGGGATGTTGCTTTGGAAACCATTTACCAGATCGCATTCCCAGAAAAAGGAGGCTGACTCTCCAAAGTCACTGCAGGCAGAACACGTTCAAAGTTACTCTTATTTGTTAATATTTAAGTCTGTATACAGGCAGATGTCAGGAAAAGACGGCACAGAATCATAGTTGAGATAACAGGCAGGGTCAGCAACAGCATACAGGCTCAAATTGCAGGAAATGATAAACAGAGTTGCTCTGGTTGGATCAGCTTTACTCCTTGTAATCCCTTCCTTCAAGGTATAAAACCTTATAAACAAGGTACTATAAATAAATACAAAATGTAGAGCAATAAAATACTATTAAAATTATTTCTTTAGTATATCACTTGACTTAAGTTATTTCAGTTTAATAGAAGAATGGGAAGTAAAGGAGTTACCGTATGTCTTATCTTGCATTCTTCAATGAAATGATCAGAAGACAGGAGGAAAGTCAGAGAATTTACGCGCATACGAAATCCAGCACTTTTCCACTGACAGGTCCTGACAGACCTTTGCAATGTATACGCATGTGTGTACATTGTAAAGGCTTGTTGTGAAACATCGGAGGAGGGTAAGTAATCTGTCTTTCCTCCTGATCGTTAAATTGAAGAATGCAAGGTAAGATGATAGCTCCTTTACTTCCCATTCTTCAATTACATTGAAAAAAGCTTACTCTGTTTTTCAAGTGGAGATACCCTTTAAATTATTTTCTTCAGTGCCATATTGTAGGTTTTTTACATGTGCCATCTATAGCAGAATGTAATAGTAACTTTTTTTGTATTGGGAAGTAATGAAAAATTAGGCGAAAATACAGGCAAAATATGTTTAAAAAATCAGACTGTTCACAAATATCACTTCTGTAAATATAACTCGACAAGCCTCTTTAAAAGATACTTGAATATGCTCAACATTTGTTTACCCCCAATATCTTAAAGGAGAAGTGGATAAGAATCGTCTTTTCCTGTGTTTTGCCATGCAAGTTTAGCCCTTAAAGGATAACTGTGGTCCAAAAACAACTTTCATTAAATTGACAGGAAATGCTTTCCTGAGGATTTTTGCAATTTACTTTCATTATTTATTTTACATAGTTCTGAAGATATTTACATTTATAAGTGTGATATGGTTGCATCATCACCAGATCCCCTGCACTTCCTGCTTCCTGCACTGAAACCATGTGACAGTCTCTCTTCAGTGTTTCCTCCTCCTCGTGGGCCCCCATGGTGCCTCCCCTTGCAGCCCCTTGGGACTTTCCCTCCCACTCATGTGCTCTGGGGCCCCTCCCACTCATGTGCTCTGGGGCCCCTCCCACTCTTGGCTCTGGGGCCCCTCCCACTTGCAGGCCCCTGGGGGCCCATCCCACTCATGGGCCCCTCCAACTTGTGGGCCCTGGGGACCCTCCCACTTGCAGGCTCCAGGGCCCCTCCCTCTTGCAGGCCCCAGAGCCCCACAGGGGGCTGCAAGGGGAGGGGACACAGGGCCCACGATTGGAAAGGGCCAGCAAGTGGGAGGCATTAAAAAAAGCAGTGCTGTGGGCTGTGCTGTTCTCCCCACCCCCTCCTACCCTTCAGTCATGCACTGAGCATGTGCCAACCGCAGATTAGAGGAGGAAATAGTATTTCTGACCGCAGATTCAGAACCTCCCACCCCCTAACTTTCTGATCAGTGATTTCTTCATATTTTGGGCTGTGCAGCATGTAGAGAGGTGATTGATGGCTTGTTTTAAAGGTATGAACCTAGGCTTTCATTTAAAATAAACTTGTTTGGAGACCACAGTTCCCCTTTAACATGCTTGTTGGTCAGAACAATTAAAGAACCCCCCAGGTGTTTAATGTATGCATCCAATATCACTTTTGTTTCAGTGACAAATTTTGAGAGTAATGGTTGTGGAGAAGAGCAGATATAATGAAACGATAAGAAATATGTCTAGATAAATAAATTAACTCTCTGGGTAATTGATGTATATGAAATACCAGTGATGTCTGGTTTTCCTTCTATTTGTCTTTGACAGGCAGTATCCAGGTAGATTATTAAGGCAAGTAATGGGGCATTTTGATTTAGCTAAATCTGGGCAACACACAGACTAAATTAGTTTTTAGCCTCATACATCTTCTTAAAGACATTTAAGCTACTGAGATTTTTTAAACCTTCAATTACATTTTTTTTCTAAATAACAACAAATGTAAATCAAATACATTTTTTATTCAATTAAAACAATTCATTAAAGGACAACTCCACCCTCATAAGAACATCTTTTAGAAAGAATGGCCTATTTAAAATATGTTGATATATCCTACTTTGTCTTCTGAATTTATTACTGTATGCCTGCTATGCTACTGGATGCGTCATGGAAACTGAGCAATTTAGAAACATGTACTGAGCCTGAGCATGCTCAGAAGAGACAGATAGGGGATTAACATTCAGTCATTGACTGTGATGTCAACTGTCATATCCATAACTGACAGTTTCTAACTGGAAGAACCAGGAAGCAGAAACAGGGCGAACAGGACATTGTACAGGATTTCAGGTTAGACTACAGTATATTTCAGATTTCAAACTATTACCGTTTAGGGTTTTGGGGGGAGATTTACTTGTGTGTAAGTTTTTGTTTTGGGGCTGGACTTGCCCTTTAAACTATTAAACTTTATTATCACAATCATTTCTAAAACATTAATCTTATTAATAAACACCAATAAGCAATGGCATTATGAGCCAAAGCTGGCCATACACTACAAACTCACCTATTTAGTATCTAATATAATAAAACCCTAACCTGCCTCAGCATGTGCGAGTCTGCAGGGAGGACCCGTTGCATGCACAGTGGTGCCAAGTGGGCATACACAGATGTGCGCATGAGCGACATATTTACAGCAGTGGGTGCTGTGCTGGACATATTTACAGGTTGGTAGTTGCTGTGCTGGACATATTTACAGGTCAGTGGGTGCTGTGATGGATATTTACAGGTCAGTGGGTGCTGTGCTGGACATATTTACAGGTCAGTGGGTGCTGGGCTGGACATATTTACAGGTCAGTGGGTGCTGTGCTGGACATATTTACAGATCAGTGGCTGCTGTGTTGGACATATTTACATTTCAGTGGCTGCTGCGTTGGACATATTTACAGGTCAGTGGGTGCTGTGCTGGATATATTTACAGGTCATTGGGTGCTGTGCTGGACATACTTACAAGTTAGTGGCTGCTGTGTTGGACATATTTACAGGTCAGTGGGTGCTGTGCTGGACATATTTACAGGTCAGTGGGTGCTGGGCATATTTACACGTCAGTGGGTGCTGTGCTGGACATATTTACAGGTCAGTGGGTGATGGACATATTTACAGGTCAGTGGATGTTGGACAAATTTACAGGTCAGTGGGTGCTCGACATATTTACAGGTCAGTGGGTACTATGCTGGACATATTTACAGGTCAGTGGGTGCTGTGCTGGACATATTTACAGGTCAGTGGGTGCTGTGCTGGACATATTTACAGGTCAGTGGGTGCTGTGCTGGACATATTTACAGGTCAGTGGGTGCTGTGCTGGACATATATACAGGTCAGTGGGTGCTGTGCTGGACATATTTACAGGTCAGTGGGGGCTGTGCTGGACATATTTACAGGTCAGTGGCTGCTGTGCTGGACATATTTACAGGTCAGTGGGTGCTGTGCTAGACATATTTACACGTCAGTGGGTGCTGTGCTGGACATATTTAAATGTCAGTGGGTGCTGTGCTGGACATATTTACAGGTCAGTGGGTGCTGTGCTGGACATATTTACAGGTCAGTGGGTACTATGCTGGACATATTTACAGGTCAGTGGGTGCTGTGCTGGACATATTTACAGGTCATTGGGTGCTATGCTGGACATATTTACAGGTTAGTGGGTGCTGTGCTGGACATATTTACAGGTTAGTGGTGCTGTGCTTGAATATTACAGGTCAGTGGGTGCTGTGCTGGACATATTTACAGGTCAGTGGGTACTGTGCTGCACATATTTACAGGTCAGTGGGTGCTGTGTTGGACATTTTTACCAGTCAGTTGCTGCTGTTCTGGACATATTTACAGGCCAGTGGGAGCTGGACATGTTTACAGGTTAGTGCAGAGTTTCTCAACCAGGGGTCTGGGGAGGATGCATGGGGGTCCTCAAGGATTGACATAAATTGAATAGATCCACCATTGTAATGAATACAGACATTTTTCTATATATTCATCAATGTTCTATATTTGTATGAATTATGTTTTTGGTGTATTGATGTTTTTATGTAAAGGTTCCCTGAGATATTAACATTTTTTGAAGAGTTCCATAAGGATTAAAAGTTCTCAACCTTTTAATCCTTATGGAACCCTTGAAACACTGGTATAGACCCATCCCCTGCAATAAATCTGAGTGCGTTTTTAAAAAAAAATAGAGATATATTTATAGATCTATTATTTATATTTGTATAAATTGTGTTTTTTCATGATTTGATAACAGAGAATGAAAAATAATACTTAATCATTATTTAATGTAAGGGTTCCCTACAGATAAAAAGGTTGAGATACACTGTTCTGGACACTTGTGTTCAACATTTCTGAATCATTTTTGCATTATGGCAGGGTGCATTATACAGCAGAAACAGTACTTATTCAGCAACAACGTTTAGGCAGATGGCACTGGTCAAAGTAACACACACATGAATATAAAAACTCAAAGTTTCTCAGTAGAACATTGCCCAAAGCATCACACTACTTCTGCAGACTTACCCTCTTATTCTAATGTATTTTGGTGCCATGTCTGCCCCAGTTAAGTGATGCATACACACACACACACACACACACACACACACCCAGCCAGTCATATGATGTAATAAAAAAAAAGAGATTCCTGAATACAATCAACCTTCCATTTCCCTGTGGTCCATTTCCATACCCCAAAGCCAGGCCCAAATAATAATTACTTATGGGCCTGGGACACACACTATATTTATGTTGAAATTTGTGAACTGCAAAAATACAAACTGTTTAAAATGTAAGTGTACCACAAGGGTGGTCAGTATTTTTTAAACTCATATGATGCAAATTAAAGTGCTAACCATGGGGAACTGGGAGCCGCTCATGCAATGACAAGCTTACTGCGCACGATAGTAAATTCAGCTATGTTCAGCACTATATACAAAAATAAATACAGTCCAAATATAATGTATATGTCCACCTTTGGAGCTGAATCAGAGGTGGGCTTGGTGAAATTTTACAGGCAGTTGAGGCACTGTCAATGTCAAAGCTTACTATTCAGGCAAATGTAAATGCGAGGCACATTAAGGGCTAGGCCACACTAGCATGATTTCAAGCCAATTGTGGTGGCCACACTAGTGCACTGTGATTGATCTGTTAATTGGAGCGCATGCGAACTGCATTTTCTGCGTAACATTGCACGATTGCATATTATTTATAATGTACATCATGAGAAGTAGGCCCCACTGTCTGCACTGCGATCCATTGAGATTTTCTGATGCATGCAATCTCCGTTTTTGTCAAAATCGCACTTAACACAAGTCTATGGAAGACAGGAAGAGCATAGAAAGGCGGACATGACATGCAATTTTTGTTTTACCTATAATCCCCTACAAAACCCAAGCGCAAACACAGGTACAAGCGTATGGCAAAAGCGGACAGAAACTCACAGTTCTTTTTTGTGCTTTGGAAAGTCAAGTAGGTTCTTATTGGTTCTGCACTTTGATGAACCATGCAGCATTTATTGGCAAGCAACATTAACCAAAGATGCAGAAAAAGGGTCCTAAAAGGTCCTTGGGCTATTAATCTTCAGCAACCAATCAAACGTTTCCCAGTGTAAAGCAGTTAGACAGCATCTATTAAGTTAAAGGGTATCTATACTTTAAAAAAAATATAGATACAGCAGATTTCAAATCTGAGCTGTAGATCCTGAGAAATCATCATTTTTTATCACAGCATTAACAGGGAAAGACCTGTCGCTCCAGGAGCAGAAATTGTAATATGTTCCCTATATCTGACCTCATACTGAGATCTTTAGCTGCACACTTTCTGCAACAATTAAGAGAATCAGCAGAGAAATTAAGACAGGGGGAGGGGGTGAGATACGCAAGTAGATCAGGGTCTATGGTGAGGCTGTGCAACAGAACTTGTAAGTGTCGCAGACACAAATTGTAATCTCCTAAAGTTAACACTAGCCAACCCACATCACAGGGAGAAAATGCACAACATTTTCTGTGCGTTTTTCGCCTGCATTGTGCGTTGGCAGATCAGTTTATATATAGCAAACTGCTGAATCTCAAAGCAATGCCCAAGTTAGGACATTATATAGCGTTCCAGCGGGCAACCAGTCTGAAAACACCAAACACCCGCTAGTGTGAATGAGCACTTACTCTTAGCTACATGTTATGCCAAAGGATGTTATAGATCCTATTACTTGCTACTGTGTCTAAAAAAACATTAAATATATGATGTCACAACTTCAAATAAATTGCATTCATCTAGAAGTTAGCTTCTGGCAAACATTTCTATTAACTTTTAATGCATTATATAATTCCTGTACTTCTTGACTCTGAATTAAGCACAATAAATGTACAAGGCATGTTCTCCAAGTCTCTTTAGTCATTCTCCTTTTCCTCAAGTACATATCAGAATGAAATACTGCACTGCTGAGAAAATGGCATGAAAATATAACCCAGTACTTTCCATGAAAATAAATAAGCAAGGCCACCCAAAAATTCAATTAGTACTAGTGTAGAATGCAGGAAATGACTGGAGATCCGTCAAAGGCAGCCTTAGGCTAGATTGAGGGTACGGAACAGTGACAGGAAAGCTTAGAGAAGGGAATCTGTCCCAGTGTGAAGATGGCTGTGCTCCAAGGAAAACTGCATGCTAATAGGTTAATACTGATTTCCTGAAACATCTAACTTGGGTATTACAAGCTGGAATTCACATCCAAACCAGTGCAATGACTGATTCTCAGACGATGCTTTTTTGGTGATGAAATAACACTAGAAAGTTCAGGTCGCATTAGATATTTCATGTTTTAAGCTTATTAAACATTCACAGTACAAACTGTGCACATATCTTTCAACCACCTGAATAAGCAACAAATGTCAGCTTACAGCATTTTCCCAGCCTAGAAAGGACATGTACCAGTTAATACATACCATGCTTCATACTTTCTATGTCCTTCTATGTGGGAATTCTTATAGTGGTAAAGAAAATAAATATATTTTGAATTGAATTAGTATATTTCTGTAAAAATAAAAAAAATAAAAATATATATATATATATAGCCACAGTAGAGTTACCGGAGCCCTCCAGGGTCTTGAAAAATAGTGTTTTATTCAAACATACAACACGCCTCATATCCTTCTACCTCTATATATATATATAAGTATCCACAGAAAAATAGAAGCACTCCAAGGTCTTGTTGGATTTTTTTTGCTAAGACCTTGGAGTGCTTCTATTTTTCTGTGGATACTTTGATGCAATTGGGACAGCACCCAGGCGAGTATACCAAAATGATGGAGTGCAATCGAGTTTTGAATATAGCTATATATAATATATATATATATATATATATATATATATATATATATATATAAAAGTTCCAAACAGCGGGCACTCCTATCATAGACCAGCTGCCCAGGTGCCGCTCCCGTAATCAGTATATAGAATGGTTCAAAATCGAGCACACTCATGGGTCTTGATCACGCACTACACTATGGCTCAGATGTTCTGAAGACAGCCCTGTGTTTGGGGCAGAAACATGTCAACCACATTTGCATCAAGACCCGTGAGTGTGCCCTGTTTTGAACCCTTTTATATATATAATAATTAAGTAATAGAAGATCCTCCTCACTCCGTAACTTGATGTTTTTCAACCTGGGTGCTACCATATAGTACTACAAACAAATATATTCACGGAGCACTCCATCAGGGTTCAACCCTGATGACGGCCTGCTGACTAGAGGCTGAAACGCGTAGGTGATTATACCCTGCATTTGTGAATAAATCATTGCTTTTTAAGTCCTTGGAGTGCTCCGTGAATATATATATATATATATATATATATATATATATATATATATATATTTATGACAATGGAGGATAAGGAGCAATCCTTGGACTTCCAGAACTCTTTATCAGAATGCAATCCCAGGTAGGTGAACCTATGCGTTTCAGCCCGTGAACAAAGGGCCGTCCTGAGGACGGTGTTACCACTTACTCACCTACCTGCAATTATATTCTAATAAAGAGTTCTGGAAATCCAAGGAATGCTCTGTATCCTCCATTGTTATACTTACCGTCTACGGGAGCACCCGGGCATTGATCAGTAGTACAGAGTGCGCGGGATCCAAAAACTTTTTATTTTAACATGCCAATTAAACAGTCTAATGGCAACGTTTCAGAGCCACAAGCTCCTTTCTCAAGCTCACATTCAAAAAATGGCATCAAAAGTAAGAGACCACTCCCACTACTACTTCATACAGGATATGACTTCATCCATTAGCACAGTATATAACATTACATGTTGGTTACTGGTAGTGTACAATATTACATATTAACCACTTCATACTTTATAAGTGAGCATATTGTGTACTTCTCTCTAATTTTCTGTTTCATTGTTTCAATTATTTGGATAAGTGTCAACACCCCTACCACAGCATTTAAACCACCAAAGAGGAAAATGGCTGATCCATCTAACTTAATTAGAAAAATAAAAACAGATCATAGTCTCGACTGAGACCCTTAGGCACTAGTGAGTCCAACCTGTGAACCCACCACACCTCTCTCTGTTTTAATTTCAAAACCGATCTAATAATATATACAATAATATATTGTACAGGCTATATTTGGAAGGCATTACTTACAATGTAAAGACTTTTTTTAAAGCCCTTTTAATATTATTTATTTTTATTTTTTACATTTTAAAATGTTATTTATTCAATAACTGATTATCAGGGACATTTGTCTCAAGTGGCACCTATGCACTGAAGAAGAAAGGCAGTAGACAGGCAGTGGTGAAGAATTTCTTTTTTTCCTTGAGGGATCAAGGAAGAAAAAAAAAAAAATTTCCCCTAGTAACAGATATGATGTTGTTAAAATCATTTTATATGGTTAGGTTAGCTTTAGTTAGTTTGTTAGTTAAGTTAGGTAGGGCCTTGCTGAAAAAGTCTATGTTGACGTGGTGGCAGGCTTACAAATCTTTTGGCTAAAATCTTTTATACTACAGGAAGTATGGCATTTCTAATGTATTGTAACAATTGCAACCTATTTGTTTGTAAAATTTAAAAAAAAAAAGGATTTCCTTTTATTGGTAATACACAGTACTGAAAACGCACATGTATGTTAGATTTACCAACAGTAGCAAGGTGAATACAAAGCTAAAAAAAATCTCCCTCCATTTAGCTGTTGTGATGGGGACAGAGTCCGATTGCATGAGCTAGCCAATGGGATGACATGTTCTGTAAGAAGCATGCGCTCCCATTTATTGCACTTTCAAAGGGAGGCAACATTTTTGCTCCCATTTAAACTAGATAGATAAAGTGTAAATAGTAATGACAGGTACACAGGGGTCATTAGTACAGTCAGTCAGGCCTAAATATTGGCTATTATTACGGAGGCATGTTAATTTTTGGAGGCATGTTTTCATTTTGGAGTGTGACCATTTAACTCATACCTTTTTACCTACCGTACTTGAAGTTCTCCTGGGGTGCCATACTTTTGGATGCGTGTGCCATTGCTGTTGTTTCTTTATGTGTTTGATTTATAAGGCTAGCTCGTTTTTTTTACTACCTTTGTATTGTACCTATTAGCCACTGTGTGTGTGCTTCTGTGTATCTACAAACGGACTAGACCTTTTTAAACGCAGGGCCGGGGGTTGTTCCACCTGGGCCACATAGCCATTGGTGTGAGTGTTTTGCCACAGATATTAATTTATTTATTGTTACAATACAATGTAGGGGTATTGAGTTGCTTACTCTGACACGCACACTTGCCACTCACTTAATATTTTGTATAGCTATTGTATATTATAATCATTTTTACCCCCGACACATTAAATTTAGCAAATTCAGTCTCAATCTGTCAATCTTACCCACTTAGAATCTACTTTCTTTTCATCATGTTTTATGCACTTATACAGTACCTATTTAAGCCCCTTCCAAGCAATTGCCGGGCCTGACCGGCAATTGCTCCTGTAATTGGCTAAGGCATCGTGCCTTAGCCAATCACAGGAGCGGATGCCGATCAAGCCCATCCTGCTTGACTTCCGTGTACATAAAAGGCATGGAAGTCAAGCAGAAGGCACCGGGGGAACGAAGGCTGATAAGTACATTTGGGGGGACCTGTCACAGCTTATAAACCTCATGGGGTCGAGGTTTATAGCAAAATCCAGGAACATAAAAAAATTTGTTTGGGGGGTTGACATACCTTTTAATCTACTTACATAGTTAAATCTAGTCCATTTAGTCCAACCTTTATAACCTCCTCTCTAACACTACCTAACAGTTGATCCAGATATAGGCAAAAAAATGGGTGAAACAATCCCTTTCTGACTCCATACAGCATTCGGAAAGTATCCCTGGATCAACCAGAACTACAGTATATGTATTAATACCAGTAATTCACAATATTATATAGTATCCCCGTACCAACCAGAACTGCAGTATATGTATTAATACCAGTAATTCACAATACTATATAGTATCCCTGTACCAACCAGAACTGCAGTATTTGTATTAATACCAGTAATTCTCAATATTATATAGTATCCCTGTACCAACCAGAACTACAGTATATGTATTAATACCAGTAATTCTCAATATTATATAGTATCCCTGTACCAACCAGAACTACAGTATATGTATTAATACCAGTAATTCTCAATATTATATAGTATCCCTGTACCAACCAGAACTACAGTATATGTATTAATACTAGTAATTCTCAATATTATATAGTATCCCTGTACCAACCAGAACTACAGTATATGTATTAATACCAGTAATTCTCAATATTATATATTATCCCTGTACCAACCAGAACTACAGTATATGTATTAATACCAGTAATTCTCAATATTATATAGTATTCCTGTACCAACCAGAACTACAGTATATGCATTAATACCAGTAATTCTCAATATTATATAGTATCCCTGTACCAACCAGAACTACAGTATATGTATTAATACCAGTAATTCTCAATATTTTTTAGTTTTAGAAACTTATCCAGGCTGCTTTTAAAGCTATTCAGTAAACTTGCCATTACCACATCTGCTGGAAGACAGTTCTTGGCTGTTTCTTTTTTATAGGCCAGATAATATTAATTTCTTTATAAAGTAATAGATAGATATATTTATAAAGGTATCCCTTAGTCCAAAAAATTTAATATAATTTACCAGCAAATATAATGTTTACTGCATTTCATAAAACTTTAACAAGAAACAGACATGTATTCCTTACCCTGATTTCTGGCTGTATTCCTACCCTGTTTTCTGACCGAGGTTTCCCTTCCATAGTCATACACTGTAAATACCCAACATCTGGTGTGCAGTTTTCCAGCTGCCACAGGTTGAGAAAAATAACCAGGGCCGGTTTGTTACATAAGTTCAAATATTTTACCTTTTGTTTAACTTCACATATTTTCCCACCACTGATAAAGGGAAAGGGGGAATTAAAGGGGAACTGTGGCCAAACAAACAGGCTTTGAAATGAAAATCCTTTGTCTTAAGTTTTCATTGATCCAACCAAGTCTGCTTTCCCTGTTATAACAAGGAGGGTATGAAAGTTAGCATTTAGAAGAAATGGCAGGTACCACCACCCTACCACGGGTCAAGGCATGCGCTGCTACTACATGAGGTTAGGTCAGTGTCCTGCAGAATTAGCATTTCTTTTAACTTCGGACCACTGTAAAATTCTTTCTTCTGCAGGGAGAGAGGTTGCCAAGGAATCCACGAAAAAATTGGTTTACAAAGTTACCCTTTACATTACAAATGATATAAAACAATTTTCTCATATTAATGAAATTTTGACATATTAATGAAAGTCTAACATTTCATTGGATAATAATAAAATATACACTCCTAGTCAGGAAGATGTTAGATGCATAATAAATTAAAGGGCATGTCCACCCCAACTCAAAAAATACCTAACAGCTCTTGTTCCCTCGGCTGCCTTCTGCTGCTGCTTACGAGGAAAACTAAGAGTTAATGAGACTGTCATACATAATGTAACAGCTTAGAGTCACTGCAGGTCTGTGGGCTTTAATTCCCCTTTAAGAACAATGGAAACGTGCTAAAATTGAGAACCACTGCACTTATCTAATAAATAAATAAAAAAGTGTCTCCAAATATTTGTGTGAGGTTTTTTCACTTAAAATTCAGCTATGTCCCAAAATATTTTGTCCTTAGAAAGTCCCTATCTCAGGCAAATAGGAAATCCCATACCTACCTTTTGTGTGTCTGCTAGCAGGACTGGTGAGCTGTCAAAGTACCGCCACTGCAGTATCTTTTCCCTGTGCCCCTAACATGACTATCTACCATATCTCCATCATAATAGGAGACAGTTACACCTGTGCACTTAAACGTGCAGTGAGCTGTCAGCCGTTGTACAGGCAGCACTTTGAAAGCTTGTAGCTTCTGCACAGGCTACCCAAGGGTGAGATTAGAATTTTCTGCCGTCCTGAGTTTCAAGGGGCAAAATGTTTGGTAAAGGTGGGTTGGACAGTGTTGCAGTTTTGCACCTGTCTACTACTTTTAGTTGAGGAAATTCAGAAACTCCCATTTTTAGATTTTGCACAAAAATACCCCAAGTAATATGTTTTATTATTCACAACTGAGCCCTTAGAGACATCACAGTTATTTTATTATTAACATATAAATATTATTAAATACATGTATGCCTATTGACCAAGGAAAACTCTTGGGTCCAGTGTCATATGAAATAAGCATAAACCCACAGGCCTTGTTTAGCAGTCCATTTTCTGAGCCTTAAGGTTCGTACACACATGCGATCGCGGGTCCCGACCCGCACCATGTGTACAAACGTTCGTTTTGGCCAATAATCGGCCTGTGTATGGATCTCCAAATGACTGTCCGTTTCGGGCAATAAAGTGCCCATACACGGGCATGATTATCGGCTGAAACGAACGTTCGTACACATCGTGCGTCGCAGGTCAGCACCCGCGATCGCACATGTGTACGAACCTTTAGGAAAGAACGGTCTTGTGAATTTGAATGAAATGTTTGCATAAAATTCTAGGAAATAAGAAGGTTTAAAAATGTAATCACTGGTTCCCTGGAAATATATCTGGCCATTGATTGTCTGGCAATAAAAAAATATAGTTTTAAGTAAAACTTTTCCATAAATGCAGACATTGTATATATACTGAAAGCTAGATTGGCTTGCATTGTGCAGTTCAATCATGAAAAAAAAAAATGTAAAGTGCTTTTTCAAATGTAAAATAAACACTATTGTTACACATAATTTCATAATAATGGATCGCAGGTTTTGCTATGTTGGTGCAAATAAGAAATCCCATTGTAATTCTGTTTCATGTATTTTAATAAGGGGGGGGTGTTTGATTACTGAATGTGAAATAAAAACGAAAGGTAAAGTTGCCCTTTTTTGTAACGTTGTAAAGGTAATCACCGATTCTAAAATGTTGCTTTTTTCAAGTACTATGTACACATACAAATTTAAATAAACTGTTAGAAAGCTACATTTTTATCTTCCCCAAATAAAGACTCTACAGCCCACCCACATTGCAGTTTGTCTATAAAACGGATAGGTGTTACTACATATTTGCTGAATTATTATCTAGAAAAAGAAATCAAAGTAAGGAAATTCAGAATTTCAAAGAAAAAAAAAAAAGTCAGACAATCACGGATGCGGCTGCCGTTCTTTAGAAGAAACCAAGGGAATGAAGGAGTGTAAATATAGTTCTGGCCTGATTTTAAACATGTGAATATGGGGTTTAGGATTAGGGGGTCCCCACAGTGTGGGCAAATGTTTTTTTTTTTTTAAAGCTAAATGGCAGCGCCAGGGATCCAGAGGGAGGGAGGGGGGAGAGAGACCCACAGCACAGATAGTCTCCTACTCTTCAGTATCCTGATCTTTTACAAGGCACTGCAGGAGAAACATAGGGAGCAAATACACCAATAGAAGACTGCAGCTGGCGCACACCAGAACTAATTCAGGGCTCCACCGAAACTTTTTTTTAAAACAGGATACTTTATTAAACATCTATAACATCGACCAACAATTACCGATTAAAGATTCATAAATATATAAATACAAAAATTCAAAAATACCCATTAAACCACCTCTATTAAACGTACAGATACGAGGAACACACACACACACATATATATTTATATATATCAGATAAAGTAATAACTAGAATCTTAGTAGTAAAAGGCAGAAGCCCGATCTATCGTAAAGTGAAAGGCTGTGTCCAACCAGAACCTGTAAGGACCGGAAAGCTGTTCTAGTGGACGGTCTACCTATATACAGACAGGGACGCAATGTCAAGTCAATACCCTCTTAGATATCTATGTAGCATGATATATCATATCTTAAATTGAGTTCTGTGGGAACTCGAGCGAGTCCATTTGTTTTTAATTTTAAGAAGTGTGGCTAAATGGTTTCTGCCTTTTTTTATCTGGGAATATACGCTGTATTCCCTGTACCTCTCTATGTCCCTAATGTGTTCTTGGATCCGTGTACAACTAGACATTTAAAGTCACGATCTGAGAACACATTAGGGACATAGAGAGTCCAGTTGGTAGACATTTCAAATCCTGTAATGGCTCATGTGTACAATATCTTAAAGGGTAACTATGGTCTCAAATTCTTCCAAACTAGTAATAATTATATAAAAAGCCATCCATCATACCTTCAAAATAAAACCTAAATCACATCTCTAGATAAAATTTGTGAGAAGTTATTGCTGTGACCAGCTTGTAGTCATGTGACCAGCCTGTCTGCATTAATAGGATACCCTTCTCAACCTTTTTCCTCAGGTACTTCCTGATTTCCCCAGCAATAAGTCTTAACTGAGCATGCTTCTCCCCTGGGGGAAAAGGGCCGGCAGAGGTCAGGTGATGTCACTCAACCTACTGGAAGCAGGAAGTTTGAACATTCAACCCAATGAAATTTCTCACAATCTCCAGCCAAAGATGTGATTGTTGGCTCAGTGTAAAGGATATACTGCAGCAGGGCCACCTCACTAATGATGCAGGGTGCAGCACACTGCAGAGCGGCACCCTGTAGGGAAGTGGCACTGCACTGGTCATAGTGGGGAAGGCAGGCATTTTTATTTTTTTTTAACTGGAGGCCGGCGTCCGCCGACTGCCCAAGCCAACTCCCTAATCTGTTGGGGGGGGTTGCGCTACCGGTCCGATGATCTGTCCTCCAGGCTCCGCCTCCATGAGCTGATTGAGCTGAGCTCCATCCCGTACGATCCATCCTCTGATCCTCCTGACTCCTCAACGTTGTTGCATGCACTGCGTCGCCGTCGGCGCGACGTAAGCGATGAAAGAGCGCAAGTTCAGCCCGTGCAGACCAAGACAGGCTGCTAGAGCTGAGCAGCGCTGGCTTGTGGGCCTGCGGCTGTCGCCTAACTTGCGGTCTCTCGTCTCTGTGACTGTCTTGCGGTCTGTGGTGGTCACCTCACCGTCTCAGTGGTCTGGAGTCTGGACTCTGTCTGGAGTGTCCGAGTCTGAGTAGTGACACAGTAATAAGGCAAGGCAAACCAACTTAACTTTTATAAGGATGGGTAATGGCTGGCCTGGGTATGTTCTGTGGCTGTTCTGTCTACCCCACCCCAACAAGAGCTGACTAGCTGGGTACCCAATTTAATTTTCCTTTCCTGGCTGGGCCTAGGGCTGGCCTGAGCTTGTTGGGCCCTCCTTCCTGATTCCTGAAAGTGCAGCATGGGGTTGGTCATTGTCGTTGGTGGTTTATTTATTATTTACATTAAATAATTAATATAATGTGCCCACACTGCGGCACTGCCCAGACCCAGTCCAACACCAGCAACAGATATAATATTATGTTCCCAGTCATAATTAAAATAATGTGCCCAGGGCCCAGTGCCTTGCAGGCAGCAACCATAAATAATATAATGTGCCCAGGCCTAGCATAAATAATAAGACAAATAAATAGCCAGATGATGATAGATAGATAGAGATGATAGATAGATAGATGATAGATAGATAGATGATAGATCGTAAGATAGATAGAAAGATGATAGATAGATAGATAGATAGATAGATAGATAGATAGATAGATAGATAGATTGATAGATTGATTAATAGATAGAGACAGATAGATAGAGACAGATAGATAGATGATAGATAAATAGATAGATAGATAGATTAGATAGATAGATTAGATAGACAGACAGACAGACAGACAGACAGACAGATAGATAGATAGATAGACAGATAGATCGATAGATAGGTGTTAGATGATAGATAGATAGATAGATAGATAGATAGATAGATAGATGATAGATAGATAGATAGATAGATAGATAGATAGATAGATAGATAGATAGATAGACACAGACAGACAGACAGATAGATAGATAGATAGATAGATAGATAGATAGACAGATGATAGATAGATAGATAGATAGATAGATAGATAGATAGATAGATAGATAGACAGATGATAGATAGATAGATAGATAGACAGACAGATGATAGATAGATAGATAGATAGATAGATAGATAGACAGATGATAGATAGATAGATAGATACAATAACTTTTGGGGTAAGATAAGAAAGAAACACAGCACCCAGGATTGAAGGGTAACTAGAGTCATGTATCGTGTTGGGTACCCGCGGGTTACCTGATTTGCGAGTCGGGTAACCCATATTGACTTTGAATGGGTTGCGGGTCAGGTTCAGGTACAAAGGGTTGCGGTTCGGGTTCGGGTCAGGTAGGAGTTTAACACTCTAAAAAAAAAAAAAAAATTGAATTTTATAGCAGAAAATATTGTATTTAGAACTTAAAAGCGGGTTCGGGTCCAGACACACGTGCGGGTCGGGTCACGGGTCGGGTTCGGGTAGCGGTTTGCGGATTGGGTCGGGTTGGGTTCAGGTCTGAAAAATCAGACCCGCGCAGGACTCTAAGGGTAACCTCAGCCCCAGCCATCAGGGAAAGGTAACGTTATAATGAAAGTTTTTTGGGGGATAATTGTTGCTTAAGTTATTTGGGGGCTGGGGCTACCCTTTAAATATCCCAAAACTAAATATTCAATAAGAAATTTAACCTTTTGGGCTTGCCTGGTTGAAAGTGATGTCAATGTAAGTCCTATCCTTCCACTGGTATTGGTCTTCCAGCAGCTCATTGGAACACAGCCAGAACAGATGGTGAATCACTGACCAGAGAAGTGCAGGACCACATGGTCTTGTGAAATAGGAGAAGTATTTTGTAAAATTTTTGTAAAATATTAACTTTTGAAAGTAAAAAGCAGCACTCCTGGATACTGGATCACCTCCTTTTTCCAACCCAAAAGTTAATATTTGGGTTTATTTCCTCTTTATTATCTACCTCCATTCACAATATATCCACATGCTTGCCCAACAGCAAACTTAAATTGGGTTAGGATATGCTATAAATTATTCTTAGCTAGCATCAATTATTTCAGTCCTGAGATAGAGTTCTTGTGAAGCTAATTTGTATCCCTGTTTCCCCCCAGACTGTATAAGACACTAGCAGGATCCCAAGAGCTTTGGCCACTGACCCATACTCGGTCTGGGAGTCAACAGCGATACAAATTAGCTTCAAGAACTTAGGACTGGTGATGTATAACATTTACCTTAATATCTGCATATCTGATTCACTGTGTGCACATATCCTATTGATACAATCTGATACAATCTAACATCTTATCTGTGGAGGAGACTGGAGGAACTATTTGGTACACTTAGACTATTCTTAATAATGATACTAACTATATACATATATATAGTATTCAGTCCTGATGACAGCCTTGTATAGGTTGAAACATGTTGACTGAATAAAACGACTTTTTGATTTGATTTGTAAAGACCTGTGAGTGCGTCATGAATTCTCTTTGGTATTGATGCAACTGGGACTGCACCACCTGGGCAAGTATATTCGATTTATGGAGTGCAATTTCTGGACTTGAGTGTGCAATGTGCTATAGAATATATAGTATAACTATATATCATATATATATATATATATATATAGGATATAAAGTTAGTATATTCTGTATACACTCATTCTCATTAGAAGGTTTATCTGATACTGCAAATTATTTTATTGATTAACTGTATCATGTCCTCATTCTTGCATCTTGCCTTATGCTATGTTCAGAAGGCACCAGTCGGTCCCAGTCATTCCTACCAGCTTTAAGTGAAAAGCTGTATGCTTTTAATAGCAACAGAAGGGGAAGGGGGCGCAGATCCTGCTTGTAGCACTGCGGGAAATGAAAAAACACAACACTGCCAATGTAACAGGAATTAACATCTGTGCTTCTGCTGAGCCAAAGATTTGAACACCCAGAGGAAGGAACAGCCTGCAGCTGCTGTTGAGCTCCACCTGTGGAATGTTACATCAACCAGAAGCTTTCATTATCAGGAGTGGATGTTAGTAGTGGTGTAAAGGTACTAGTCACTAACTTTGAAGAGGAAGATGTATGACCATGACTTGAGATTCCATGTGGAAAACAGTGGATAACACCTTATACATGTGCAAACAAAATGACAATGTAAGTAAGTCACATTACCCCCAACCCGGTATATCTACCATTCCATGGTCAGGTTAGGAATCAATTTCAGTCACAGAGTTTAAGGTAAAATCCATGCTACCTGAAAATTCATGCGGGCTGTGCCACACTTCCCTCCAGTGGTTTTCAATTGCCCTTTCCCCTCTTCTTGTGCAGTGTTATTTCCAGGGGTGTCTCTCTAATGAGGTAATATGAGCAAAATGCTCAGGGCAGCACCCCTGATAAACATCAGAGATGCGGCAGACAGAGCTAACTTTAATTTTGTACCACAATTATGGTATGGATAAAGGTCTTTTTGAGGAATTGTATAAATACCGCTGTGATCTGCAGTTTAAAAAGACCAAATGTTTAACCACACCCATTCCTGGAAGCCACACACACCTAACAGTGGTTGGCGTTGGCGCACTTCATGGCGCCTAGTGGTACATAAGGGCAGCATTCAAAAGTTTGGCTCAGGCGGTAAAAACCCTAGAGATGCCCCTGGTTATTTCAGGGTGTTAAATACAGGTGCAATAAGAAGTTAGTGTGGCTTCAGCCTTACGGCTATCTGTCAGTGAGAGTTACGGCTATCTGGCTGTGAGAGTTACAGCTATCTGGCAGTGAGAGTTCCAGCTATCTGGCAGTGAGAGTTCCGGCTATCTGGTAGTGAGAGTTCCGGCTGTCTGGTAGTGAGAGTTCCGGCTGTCTGGTAGTGAGAGTTCTGGCTATCTGGCAGTGAGAGTTACAGCTATCTGGCTGTGAGAGTTACGGCTATCTGGCTGTGAGAGTTACGGCTATCTGGCTGTGAGAGTTATGGCTATCTGGCAGTGAGAGTTACGGCTATCTGGCTGTGAGAGTTATGGCTATCTGGCTGTGAGAGTTACGGCTATCTATTAGTGAGAGTTATGCCTATCTGGGGAGGATAGGGGAGGGTCCATGGAGTTCATGAGGGCAGGTATCCCACCCCTCCCAGGAGTCTCCCGAATTTTGGGGTGGTCTCCCGCACTTTCGCGAGACCACCTTAAACTCCCACGACCTGAACTTAACTGCAGTCAACACCCCCAGAATGCCTATTTTTCCCCACCAAGCCTCTTCTGTGACGTAATCTACGTCACGTGCTGTGTCCCACACCTTTGGTGACATCATTGATGTCACATCATCCTGCCATGCCCCCTTCCCACCCCCTTCTCCCCACCCTTCCCGGAAGCCACTTTCATGAGGGGGAGGGGCCACAGTAAATTGCAAAAATACTTAAGAAAGCAATTCCTGTAAATTTATGTAAATTCATTTTAGGACAGCAGTTACGCTTTAAAAGGTACAGTTATAGTAAAATGTGCTTGTGAAGGTTCTCATTCATCCAGGTCATGATATATCTGTTGTATTCAGTTAGATCAACTGGACTTGAAGTTTAGTTCTTGAAGACAAGTACAAGTCATTCTGAATTGAGAAAGCCAGTTGGATGACTAGCGAAACGTTTTCAAGAACTAAACTTCAAGTCCAGTTGATCTAATTGAATACAACAGATATGGTAAAATGTATTTTTACACCAGAAAAAAATTGCACAATGCAATGTAGTTTTTTTACCAGCAGATGGCAGAGTACACTCTTTTTTTAAATCCTGCTTTTGCTATTTAAATACACAATGCTATGCCCACAAAGCAAACATTCAATACAGCATTAAACAGAAATATGCACACATAAGAAATTAGCACAACACGTAAAATTTGTTACTCTGAAACTCATTAACTGCATGGTACAAATCAAAATGATTCTGGCTGTCAAATAAAAACCTTTTTTGCCTGCATTAAAAAATACCCAAAACATTCAGGCCAAGTCCCACTGCGCTGTACAGTGTGGAGAACAATGCTGTCACATTCAGTTTTGTATGCATTTATGCTTTTCCACTTCTACTCTTATTATGGTAAGGCATGTTACCAGCACCCAAAAATGGTGATCATACAGGAAAATGATCTTATAGGAAAATGGAGCTCAGGCGAATGTTCATATTGTGATGAGGATACTGTAATTGTCATGTTAACAAAGCCATTGTGTCCCATCATGGGCTTTACCTTGAAGTCCATTTACCCAGAACATATGATCATTGTTTTCGGTGAAGATGACATAGTAATTGTAATTGAGGTTGAATAAAGACATCAAGTCCAACCATCTTTTTTTTTTTTTTTTAAACCATACCTAACAGTTGATCCAGATGAAGGCAAAAAAAACAGCAAAAAAAAGGGGGGAAAATCCTTTTTAACTCCAAACGGCAATTGGAAAATATCCCTGGATCAACCAGATCTATATGCATTAATACCAGTAATTCTCAATATTATTTAGTTTTAGAAACTTATCCAGGCCTTTTTTAAAGTTATTCAATGAACTTGCCATTACCACCTCTGCTGGAAGACAGTTCCACAGTTTCACCGTTCTCACTGTAAAGAAACCTTTCCTAACCTGAAGATGAAACTTCTTTTCTTCCAACTTTAAAGGATGTCCACGAGTCCTCTGATATGGCCTATTCATGAATAATGGACCAGAGAGTTCATAGTATGGCCCATTAATATATTTGTATAAGGTTATCATATCTCCACGCAAACGTCGCTTCTCCAATGTAAACAGCCCTAACTTGTTTAATCTGCCTGCATAGTCAAGCTCCTCCATTCCCCTTATTAATTTAGTTGCTCTTCTCTGAACTGCTTCCATTTCCAAGATGTCCCTTTTGTATATGGGATTCCAAAACTGGACTGCATATTCCAAATGAGGCCTTACCAGTGCCTTGTAAAGAGGTAGAATAATACCTTTATCTCTTGAATCTATTCCCCTCTTTATATCTTGCTAGCTCTAGCCGTTGCTACCTGGCATTGTTTGCTACAGCTAAGTCTGTTATCTACCAGAACCCCCAAATCTTTTTCCATTACAGATGCACTTAACACAGAGTTATTTATGGTGTAGGTGGCACAGGGATTATCAAATCCCAAATTCATCACCCTACATTTTTCAACATTGAATCTCATCTGCCATTCTGTTGCCCATTTTGATAATCTATCTAGGTCTGCTTCCAACACTTGCACATCATTTGAAGTTTCCAAAGCTCTGCATAGTTTAGTGTCATCAGCAAACACAGAGACCTTGCTCTCAATGCCCCCTTCTAAGTAATTTATAAACAGATTAAACAGAAGTGATCCCAGTACAGAACCCTGAGGCACCGTGCTTAGAACTTTAGCGCACATATATGTAGCTCCTTTTACCACCACTCTATGCTTGCAATCCAATAACCAATTCTATATCCATGCACAAATGTTTTCTTCAAGGCCAACAGTCCTCAGTTTATACATTAGTCGCCTATGTGGCACAGTATCAAAAGCTTTCGCAAAATCCAAGTATACCACATCCACTGCTGTACCTGAATCCAAATTCTTACTCACTTCTTCTTAAAAACCAATTAAATTTGTCTGGCATGATCTATTTCTCATAAATCCATGCTGACTACAACTAATAAGATGGGCTCTGGAGACAAAGTCAAGGATATGATCCCGTAACAAATTTTCCATCACCTTCCCTACCACTGATGTTAGGCTTACAGGTCTATAGTTACCAGGCCATGAACAACTACCTTTTTTGAATATTGGTATTACATTGGCTTTTTTCCAATCCAGCGGCACATCCCCGACATGCATCCCCGTGTACAAAAAATTGAACATAATGTCCTTAATCGTCCAGGTTACGATAAATCATACAGCATTTTGTTTGGGATGGTATGTAA
Organism: Hymenochirus boettgeri; assembly: GCA_019447015.1. Lineage (NCBI taxonomy): Eukaryota > Metazoa > Chordata > Amphibia > Anura > Pipidae > Hymenochirus > Hymenochirus boettgeri. The sequence goes on from CM033474.1 coordinate 166,028,956, forward strand.
ATATTGCAGGTTCCCTCTGCTTCACTCTATTCACATCTATGGGAAATGCATACTATAAATTTCATCTGCATCTGAAGACATTTTCAGCCATGGAGGTAAATGGTTATTAGATAGATAACATACACATAGCTTGGGGCTTAAGGCTCATACACACATACCATTGTGGGGCCAACCAATTTATCCTATACTGAAAAAATTTGGCACGCTATTGCCGTTTTGCCTCATGGGCAGAAAATACAGATATGTATTATATATGTAAAATAATATGTATTTTAGAACTAGATTGTTGTTATTGTCGATGTTGTTCTCAGTTATCTTGCTAATCTTGCTAATAAGCTGCAGTTTCTTTCTAGGTAGCAGTGCAGTGCTGAAAGAACATTTTAGTTTGAATAGACTGTCATTATTTCTTTTGGATTTTACAGTTGCTGTTATTGATAGGTCATTTTATCATGGAAACCAGAGTAAGTATAATTATTAGGGGACCTACAGTAAAATAATTCTCACTGTGGGGAGCTAGATTAAGGAAATATTCCCCATACTCTGTATACAACAGATAGTTTTAAATACTAGGGAACCAAATACAAGTAAAATGCAAACTGCTGATGTGGCTACTTTTGCCACGACTGACAGGTCCTGCGTCCTGGCTGGCTGGTCGGCTCTCTTTGTGTGTACCATGCCTTACATACAGCAGAATCCTCTTGCTTGAGCTTTCCAATCTTTACAAAGACTAATCCAAGAGGTGGTTGGAGAAAGTTTAATTAGGAAATGGGGCACCAGGGGAAACTTGCCTGGGGAATCAAAATAGCCAGAACCAGCCCAGGTAATACTCACTATGGGATCAGATAAAGTAAATTAATACCCACAGAATGCCATATACAGTAGAGGCTCATGGTAGGATTTCCAGTCTGTATGGCTAAAAGTAAATTGCATGTGAATGCACACACCATAGGTATAATTCTGGAAAAGGAGATCATTGCTTTATATTATATGATTTGTTTTTGACATTAAGAAGCTGTTCTGCTAGTGAAATCGCCACCTCCTAAATAGATATGACACCCAACACACCCTGTACATAGCACATACTAGTGATCAGAGTTTATTTGGCATACCTCTGCTTATCATATGCAAATATGCCTTGTAACAGTGAGTTCTCGGTTTCTGATTCCAAGTATACCCTTTTCACGGATTCTTTTGTATAGAATAATTTCTTAATCCCTGTGTAAAACAAGATACACAAATGTGGCAGAAATCTTAAATGTTAATATTAGCTCTATTTGTAACAATATCAGGCAGATTTACTGCGCCTGCAGTGGTAAAAAGAGTAATTAACCAATTCAATACCAGTAAGCACAACTTTAACATTTTGCTGGCTGCAGCTGCCCAGTTATCGCTGGCTGCCACCACAAGCGACTTTAATGCCAAAACCAGTACCAAACCATCAAAAGGGAGATCTACCCATAGAAACTGGGGTGAAATCTCTCTGTATGTGTTCTATGGAACATATACACTTTAGTATATTGTATTATATTTTTTTCAATGGCAGACTTTAGTGAATACCATGCTATTGTATTATTGCATTATATGTATTGTGAGCTTTCGAGCCATCTATAAACCTGTTTCAACTTTATTGAGCCTTTTAAGTATAGGCAAATTTGGTTTGCAAACACCAATTTAGACAGTACAGTACATCTTCCATAGCAAACAGTACCAGACAGCAACAGCTGGAGAGAACAAGACATTTGTAGGGATTCACCGCCAGCTGCAGTGTACAGTTATGGAGTTGTCATGAAGTCATGTTAACTGATTTACAATTGGCTGATAGCTGATATTAAATACTTATGTGAGGGGGGAATTGACCCAGAGCCGCACAGCCTCTGGTAAATCGCTTCTGGAAGATTTACCCAAAGCACCTATGTATCCCTATACATAAATAGGGCATACAATAAACTCTCCATACTATTTATGTTACATGATATAGTTCTGCATTTTACGTTTAGCCTGCAACACCCCCCCGGGGTTGACATTTTAAGCAATTCTGTACATTCGATCGAATCTCTCAAAATATCTAGAATTATTTTCCGTTTTCCCCATCAATCACCCCGACAATATTGGATTGGATTTCCGAATGGAAGGACATTTGCCCGTGTATGGCTGGTTGCTGACTAACACATCCAGCGGGACTCCCCCTTAGAGACCTCCTGATCCTAGGCAGAAGACACAATATAGATGGTAAACTATAAGTATTAGCTATTTATGTGATCTTACTTGGTGCACTCTATCCCTTTTCTAACTGTTTACTTATAGGATGTTTTTTTACTCCTCACTACTCTAGAGCCCTGTATCTGTGGTTAGATATAGCTAAATACTTTTGAAGGTACTGAGATCCATAACTCTAAGCTATGTATAGTGCTAGGATCTGGGATTTTCTTTAAAGGGATGTATATATAATCCATTTGAATACATCTGCCATTGTCATTTGGATATTTGAGTGCCTTAGTTTTCTTTCTCTCTAACAGGGAGGAGATGTAATAAAAGTTCTTATCGTTAAAATGGGCTATTTGCCCCAACCAATCAGATGTTATGTACTATTTGAAAGCTAACATCTGATTGGTTGGGGCAAAATGAGCACCATTTTTAACGATAAGAACTTTTATTGAATAACCCTGTAAGTATTTATCTATGTTTCAATACTAAGAGCACCCCTTGGTCCCTGTTCTTACCCCTTTGTAGGAGGACATGGTTTGATGTCCTGGATATATTTTTATTGATTACTACATTCAATACCATGATATGTAATTTGTATGATACAATTTTCCCTAGTGCCCCTGCATCTGTGTATACAATTATACGTGTATGGCTAGCTTAACAGAGGCATTAAAAATGCTTCAAAAATAATGAGTAGAGTAGGACTTACTTAGCATAAACATGTTTTGGGCATTTAAATATTAGAAAAAACACACACATTCAATAAATGTTCTTATCGTTAAAAATGGTGCTAATTTTCCCGAAAGAATCCCTGCAAACTACCCACTCTATCATCACCAAATATCAATTGGACCAAATCCTGCATATTCCCAATAGATGACAACTTACATTTTCCAGCACCGTTAAACACATTTGTCCCAACAGTCACGGAATTTAAATATCTTGGAATCAATATTACCAAAACACCAAGAATTCATGGCAAAAAATATCCTCCCCCTAATGGATTTGGTTAGAACCAAAATCCAAATTTGGAAACAATTTCCGATTAATCTATGGGGGAAAATCATGCTGATCAAAATAATACTCCTCCCAAAAATTCTATACACTCTGCGACACAGGATGGTATATGTCCCACATACATTTTTCAAGCAGATGGACAGCCTTATATTACCCTTCATATGGTCAACGGGGAGTGACAATGTCAAGCTGAAAATTTTACAACTCCCTAAACCCCAAGCAGGTCTCTCAAAGCCCAATTTCAAATTCTACTACCTGGCAGGACAAATGAAATACTTTATGGACTGGGTAATACCCCCTCCGCCAGACCCGCAAGATACACCACCTCCCTCAGTATACGACTCAGAAAAAATGCTACACTCCTACTTCACTTCACTGCCCATCTCTTTTCTGGAATTGCCACAAAATTACATACCAGGAGGTGGCACATCTCCACATATACAACAACACAAAGTGTGGAAAGCGATAAATAAACTAATTCATTTAACACACCCATTCAAAGAAGCACCCTTATGGCACAATAACAAATACCCTGAGCTAGCATCATTTACTCCCAGTGATATTTGGGAAAGAAAAGGCATTCAATTCTTCTTCCAAATCATACAAGATAACACCTTAAATGTTCAATGAAATACAACAACAGCTACAATTACCCAATGCATTCTATTTCAGATACCTCCAACTCCTTCACTGTATAAATACTGAATTTAATGGTTTGCATATTCCAACTTGTGATCATCCCATTATCCAAATCATAAAAAAATATGGGGAAAGACGACTGGTAACCTTAATATATAAATGTTTAATAAATCTCACAGTATCTGTGGAATCAACCAATGTTATCTCAAAATGGACAAACTTTATACCCACATTAGCAATGGACAGTTGGTTGAATAAGCAGAGCATCCCAATCAGCTAACGATAAATTAATTCAATTCCATATCCTGCACCAGGTATATTTATCCCCAAAATGAATGTCACGCATGTCCCCTAGACACAGTGACGAATGCCCAAGATGTTTCACCTCTCAGGCAGACTTTTGGCACCTTATTTGGCAGTGCCCACAGACACAATTTTACTTTATTCTAGAGATACTGTCAGAATCAATACATAACAATATTCCTTTGGAACCCCAAATTTGCCTACTTGGTATCCTAGATGAAGAAACATGGTCAAAATCTCTTATATTATTTTTACGAGAAACACTATTTTATGCCAGGAAAATAATAATATTGAATTGGATGAACCCACAAATAACTCAAGTAAAAATGTGGAAAGACCTGGTAACCAGGAATATGGCTTACATAAGTGTAATATATAAAAATCGTGGGGCCCTCAATAAGTTCGATAAAGTGGGGAATCCTTGGCTAGATAGTATGTAAAGTGTGGATGTCACCCAGAACCAACGAAATTAGCGCCAAATAAATACTGGGAAATGTTAGAACGTAACAATATGCAAAATAAGTAGCAACCAAAATGTTAAGATCAATGTCTTCCCCTACCATACCCCCCCTCTTTTTTCCTCCCTTTTCTCCTATACCTACTACACTTATACTATTATTGTATACTGTTATATAATTAATGACAATGGTTGAATTGTAATAATCATTTTTATTAATATGTATATATTTATGTGTATAAACGATTTCAATAAACCTCAAGTTTAAAAATGGTGCTAATTTTGCCTCAACCAATCAGATCTTATTTAACATTTGAAAGCTAACATCTGATTGGTTGGGGCAAAATTAGCACCATTTTTTTAAGAACATTTATTGAAACTCCCTGAAAGTCCCCAAATTATTTTATGATTAGGAGTCAACTTGTAATTGAAAAGAGTACTCACCTTTAGGGTGGTCATACACCCTTGTATTTTATTCTAAGTGTAAAAAAAAAGAAAGAAAGAATAAACAACCTTTGTGCATCAAAAGTAACTAGTTGTAGTGTAAATAGAAGCGGATTTCCTGTATGAAGTACAGTCACTATTGTAAATGAATAGTCTAATGTAAAAATATTCTTACAACAAAATAAACCATTCAGTCAGTTATATAATTTTTGAATCCCAGTATTTATTCATTATTATTGTAAGGTTATTGTTGTATTTTAAAGGCTATGTCCACCCCTAAAATAGAATTTTAATATACTGCTCCCCCATGTCCCCCAGCCCCAACCGCATGTTTTGTTTTTTCAAAAAGCTCCCCAAACTCTTACTTACCTCCCCTCGATCCTCCGCCGCACTGCGGGCCCTCTGCTTGCGAGAATGCAAGCAGAGGGGCGGGACCGGCAGTCGCGTCTGTGATTGGCGGAGCTGCAGCCAATCACGGACGCGCTGCCGGTCATTCAGTGCAGCGGAGGAAAGCTGAGAGTTAAGTAAGAGTTTGGGGAGCTTTTTTAAAAAAAAAACATGCGGTTGGGGCTGGGGACATGGGGGAGCAAAATATTAAGGGGGTTTAATGCTAGGGGGAGGGATGTAGAACGGGAGGGAGAGGGAGGGAGAGGGAGGGGGGGGAGGGGGGAGAAGGCTGCAGCACGCATGGCAGGAACTCCGGGAGGCCAGGTAGCAGGCAGTGTCCTTATGGACCTGCTGCCTCCTGGTGGGCGTTTTTGGAACTTTGGGGGGGGACTACAGGAGAACCAGATGGAGTTGGGATGTGAGGTAAGGATTAAACTACACTACATGGTGGGGCCAGTAGTTGGGGGGATTATAGTTTTGGGGGTGGACATGCCCTTTAATGTTTTTATTATTTGGTCACGTCATTTATAGAGATGTCCGAACTTCGCAAAATCCGGTCCGCTCGAGGATCCGCAAATTTTGAAAAAATTCGAAAATCCGCGAAAACCTATTAAAATGAAAGTTCGGCAAAACCCGTTCTTCGAAAATACGAGGATTCTTCGACAATTTTTCGAAAACGCTGTTCGGAAAAGTTCGGAAGGCGGAAAACTGGAAAATCTGCGATATCCGCCGTTCGCGAACAAGGTAAATCTGCCGCGGTTGGGATCCGCGAACTGGGCCATCACTAGTCATTTATAAAGATTTTTTGAAGCTACAATTTTAGGCTTGTTTAATAAAAGGTGCAAAAAACAAACAAAAAAAACAGGTGCTGTTAATCTGCAGCAATGAGATGCTATCAGATGTTTCCTAAACGAAACCAATAAAAATATAGGGAGATGGTTCAGGTCTGCCATACGCCCAATCGATTGTGGAAATTTTCTGCCAATAATGACTGTTTTTAGTACCGTCTGGATTGCCCCTTTATCTGTAAGGTAACATCTGATTGGTTGGTGCAGATTAATAACTAATACAATTTTTGCTCCTTTATTAAATAAGCCCAAACTTTTAAATCTAACATATTTATATGTTTTACTAGAAAAAAATCTCACCTAAGTTTATAGAGACCACCATTATGTGTTTCATAACAAGAACAAATATTGGGTCCAAAACTCTGCCGACCTACTAATGAGTTGTTCCTGAATAAAATGTTGTAGGGGTGATTCCCCAGACTTTTAATGTGGCTCTTTTCAATTAAATGGATCCCACATACTCCCTTGTGTAAATGCAGGAATGCCAGATTCTAATCTAGAAGAGACACCGACTACACTTTGGCTCCTCCCATCTACTCTGACTCTCCTCCCATTCTTTGACAACAGCAAATACACTGGCAGCTAATGGTGGGGAGGGCAGTTTTGGGGTCGGTTCCGGCAGGTATAGCTGTCAGTTACTGCACTAGTATAGTCTTCCTGTAAAACACAAAATACTCTGGCACAGATCAGTTATATATCAAACTATTTAAATGATAGAATAAGCACAAAAAATAAAAAAACAAAAAAACAAAAACAGGTTACTTAAACCTGTCATGTTCATATTTTGAAGGGCTCCACCAAGAATCTACCTTTAACTTCTCATTATAAATATCTCTGGAGAATTGCCATTTTCTGTGCTCCTGTTAGATGTTTGTATTTGTCAGTTTCATTGACAACTTGGTTTGTGCCCCTACTAATGTCTGTTGTGACCTCTCAATATTAAGGTATAGGATCTTTATTGGTTTGCTAAATCTATTTATTTTGTATTCTCATCAGTACATTTATGTTTATTTCTGACATCCTTTTCATTAATACTCAAAAAACAGTAGGATTGGAACTATTTAATTTATGAAGTCCTGAGTTCGATTCCACCCTTGGACACATCTGCAAGGAGTTTGTATGTTCTCCCTGTGCTTGCGTGGGTTTCCTCCGGGCACTCCGGTTTCCCCCACAATCATAAAGACTTAATGATAGGTTGTATGTGTACATAAAGTGATTAGATTGTAAGCTCTTTAGGGCAGGGCCTGATGTGAATTGAGTAAATAATTGTAAAGCGCTGCAGAATATGTAGCGCTATATAAAAAAATAAAATACACATATACATATCTTTTTATGCCTTTATATTAGACAATTCTGAAATAAACTGTGATAACAGAAGAAATAAAAACGTCAAATAACAACTGCTTGTTGAAAATGGCAGCTTTCTTTGTGTTAACTGTTGGGAATTTTTATTTTTCCTACCCGTAGCCCTCTCACCAATTAAAACGCTAACATTCCAGACTTGGGTTAAGGTTTAATTGGAATTACATATGCCTGTTAATCCCTTCATTTTATGAGGTATATATCACACTTATAGGTGTTAAAGAATTGCTTTGCTTTCCTCAATATAATTTACAGCAGTAGACAGGAAACCCACATTATGCTCCATGAAATTGATTTAAACTTCAATCACATGAACTGTCTGCCTCCCTAGGACTGTTGACTTTCCTAAAATCCTACGGGTAACAGACAAGGAAAATACAGTTAATATGCTTTCGGTTTGATAGTAAATCATGGATAGTGAGGAGTTGTAAAACAACATTTACTGAGTTGTGTTTAAGGCAGATACAGGTTCATTTTTTGGATTTGGCTGAGCACAATGCCCCTTGTTATGATGACATTTAAACATTTCATGTAATTTTTATATACATAATTATTTAAAGAATTATCTGCACTTGCTTGTTTGTTTAAAAAATGTAGTTTGGATCAGAAAAGAGAATATTTTAGGGTTTACTGACTTTAGTGGACTGCAGCTTAAAGGGCATCTATAGTGAAAAAAACACATTGCCCCTTTGCAAAGTTAAATTCATGTACTCTGTGCTGCCTTAATCCTATCTATGTGTCCTATCTGTGTGCAGCACTCCCCCCCTTCCCCCTCCCCTCTGTTACCTCCTCCATGTCTCAACTCCGGCTAACCGACAAGCTTATCATGTGCAGTAGGAGTTAAAAGTTCAACATCCTGAAAAACACACCCATGCACAGTGGCCAATAGGAAGCAAGCTGTCCTGGAGACATGGAAGAAGGAGATCAGTACAGTTTATGATCTCTCACTTTGTGACCCATCATCAATCAGTGAAAGCTATTAAGAAGGGGGGTCAAGTGCAGCCCTGCTAATGCTGTATGCTGTTATCTCTATGTTTATTACAGTGCAGGGAGGGGGGATCAAGTCACAGGGATTTGATTGACAGTCCAAGTAGGAGTAGAGGAATGCAATCACGTATTCTTCTAACTGGTGTATCTCAGGACAGAGAGGGAATCTGGAAAAAGTGAAGACACTCTGGGGGTTGTGGGGAATTATAGAACACATGGAAAGAAAGAAAAAAAAGTTCATTTTCCCACTATAGATGCCCTTTAAAGGGTATGTCCAGTTTGTCCACCAATTTTTTAAAGTAAGTTTTATTCAGTCTGAAGAACAGGAGGTTAATTAGCTATGTCTTACCTCCCGTTCTTCAGTAAAACCTGCAGGAGAGAAGAAGAAAGTTACCACGGATCACTCCAGCGCTGCTGACATTTTCCGACGCCACTGACATTCTCCAACACATCCACAGTCCTTTGCATTGTGCACACATGCGCACACAGTGCAAGGGAGCATGGATGCGTCGGGACCTGTCAGTGAGATGCCAGCGCTGGAATAATCCGCGGTAAGTTTCTCCCTGTGAATAACAGAATGCCTGGGTAACAGTAATACACTAACCTACTGGATCTCCACTGGTGGCTCCTCCCCATCTGACAGGTGTGATATCCCAATCCCACTCATATCTTTTGTTTTGGCGCTCATGTGCAGAAGATAGGAGCTCAGTCAGTACACAGTGTCATCTGCAGGGGAGAAGCCATAAGTGCATCGCTGGTAGGTTTGGCTGTTCCCAGACATTTTATTAGTCACAGGGAGATGGGAAAAAGCAATCTCACCTTCCTGTGAATAATAGCTACAGATTTACTGTACGTGATTATATCGGTTTAGTGTTCCTTTAATACCACAATTTATAGCTCTATGGAAAATGCTGCCCTACTTCTAGACACATCATATACTGATTACTAGGGGGCTGCTGATTTGATTGACTTTCTAGATTCTAAGCTCTCCATGGCAGGGCCCTTTTAGGCTTCCAAGAACTTTTATTACATCCATATACCTATTTATACCTGTATCGCATATGTATTCAAGGGTCTGTAATACAGTGCAACACTGCTTCCCCAGTTGTCACTATATAAATAAAGTTAGCAATATCTATACATGCAAACATCTTCTCTAAATAAAGGCAAACACAGTATTTCTCCTGCCAGCATTGCATTCAAGAGGTTACCAAACCAAAAAACTGCAACTTACAACATAACAACAAGTGGAAATAAGAATAACTCACTCAAGTTCACATTTCACACTGCAAAAAATCCCAATTTTACATGTTAATACAATTACCCATTTTATTTTTACCCATCAAAATTTGACAATATTTGCAAAAACATGGTATTAAGCTACTTTTTATTATTGTAATTTTCAAATGCTTTCTTTGAAAATGTTAATAATAATGTATAAATAATATATATATATAAAAATAATGTTTGTTAAAACAAATGGTGGTCACATAATGACTTTTATAAACTCATTTGGGGGAACTTACAGAGAGCTACGTGTAAACTCAGGGTGCTGGTGTTTCAGGCCAGCTATTTCTGCCTCAAATGTGATATTTAATTGTTTCTGGCAGCTATGTGGGTAATTTTTCTGAAATCCATTCAGCCACTAGGAAAACCATAAATCATAGAGTGCAACAATTAGAAGCACCAGAGATATTTCTGGTGTTAGGCACTCGAACATTCAAGGGTTTTCGAATGTTCGGCAGGCCTCGAACGGCCGCTTCCGAAAAACCCCGAACGGCCGGAGATTCCCGAAAATGAATCCTGCGACCCCTCGAACCTGGGACCAACTCCTTACAAGGACCTTTGTGGCACTGACAAGGGCCCTTTTGGGGCTTAAGGGGTCCCACAGCTCGAACCGGGACCCCCCTCCCCTATCAGGGCCCTTGCGGCACTTATAAGTGCCCTTGTGGCCCTGGCAGGGGCCCTTTGGGGCTTAAGGGGTCCCGCAGCTCGAACTGGGAACCCCCTCCCCGACCCTTGTAATCGCCCTTGCGGCACTGATAAGTGCCTTTGTTGGGGGTCCCGCAGCTCGAACCGGGACCTCCAGTGAGTGGCTCTTAAAAGAGCCCTTGGGCGACGTCTTCTTTCTTCCATCCGGTGACACCAGCTCCGCTGAGGTAACCGACCCCGAGAAGTACCCCTGCGGCTGCCAGGGGTACCTCCGGCACCGGTGGCCTCAACAAGGCCGATGTTACCGGTGTCTTGATCCGAGGCGACGTCTTCGGGCTAGCGACACCAACACCACTGAGGTAGCCGATGCCAGACAGGCTCACTGCAGCCGCCAGTGAGCCTGCTGGCACCGCCTGCCTCAGCGGAGCCGATGTTTCTAGTCGCTTCTTTCTTCATCCATCTACTGCAATGGCATCTGAGCTCCGTGGAGGATTGAACCTCTTTATATAGGTTTGCAGAAAGTCCTAATCCATTTCTGATTGGTCAATTTTTCAATGCTTGGTTTACATTAACCAATTACATTTTCAGATTTCCTGAAATCTGATTAGAAGTGCTGGGGGGGGGGTCCCGGTTTGAGTGCCGCAAAGGCCTTGATAGGGCCGGGGAGGGGGGTCCCGGTTCGAGCTGCGGGACCCCTTAAGCCCCAAAGGGTCTTTGTCAGGGCCACAAAGGTCCTTGTAAGGACCCAGGAGGGGTCCCGGGTTTCGAACATCCGGCCAGGGTTGTCGGCCGTTTGGCAACCACGAACGGCTGTTCGTGAATCTCCGGCCATTCGAGGATTTCGGAAGCGGTCGTTCGAGTTTTGCCGAACTTTTGAAAATCCTCGAACGTTCGAGGATTATCGAAAATGGCATGTTGAAACCGGAATGAGCGCACATGTGCACTGCGTCCTTTTTTTATGTTGTTCCCCGTGCACGGAGGTTGTCCCCAGACCATTCCAGGCCAGGGGCTGTAAGGTAAGTTTACACGCAATATTCGAATAACTTTCCGAACTATTTACCCCCATTGACTTTAAGGACAATTAACTCACCCTTCCCCCGATCCACCGCAGCATAGTACCCAGGGTGAGGACCTAAAATCGCTAAGTCCTCACCCTGGGTTCTTTCTCTAACTCCTGCACTACTTACCGCAAATCTGCTTCGGCGATCCAGACTGTTCCACCTCTCTCCTACTGTCAGTGACAGTCGCGAGGCAGCCAATTGGAAGACACGCTTCCTTGCAGAGCGTATCTTCCTATGTGGCCTCGCGATCTGTCATTGAAGCAGGAAGGCGGAGGAACGAAGCGATCGGCGAAGCAGATTTGGGGTAGTAGTGCAGGAGTTAGAGAAAGAACCCCGGTGAGGACTTAGCGATTTTAGTCCTCACCCTGGGACTATGCAGCTATGGAGGAAGAGGAGCGAGGGTGAGGTGAGTATACTTGTCCTTTAATGGGTCTGTTTTCGAACTTTTGAACGTTCAAACTTTTTTGAAAAAAGTTTGAAAGTGGAACAAACTTTCGAAAGTTCGTCCATCTCTACTCAGTAATAAGTAATTATTATTGACTAATTTCCCCCCCTTCCCCATGGAAAATAGGGACAGAACCAACCTTGCAGTTATAATAAAGTAGGGGGTTTCAATATTCTATTAAAAAAGCTAAATGTAACGTGTGTTAAAAAAATATTCTATTAAAAAAGCTAAATGTAACGTGTGTCTTTGCAGACTTAAGTGGACGCTAATAACAGTATGACCAGCATACAATAATGCAACCTCCCTAGTGTGTTCTTGGTTGGTAGGAAATGAAAATATCTCTCTCTTTTCTAGCTCATTTTACAGTCACATAAAAAGGTCACAGTTTGTTAACTGAAAATGTCAAACACTTGCAGCTGAATATCGGCTTTATCTTGTTACGCTTTGTGCCAGATACCCTCAGGGTTATGGTTTGGCAGACACTGGTGTTAAAACAATAAAAAGGTTAATTAAGAAAGCAAATTGTTTTGGAGCTGTTCCAAAGTCTTGCTTGTTAAAGCACTACAAGAAGGGGAGAAAAAGTCTTGGTCTGAGCATTAAGAGGAACCAAACCTCACATACTATATCTAAAGGGAGACTGTGTGAATGCCTACCCGATACCTGCAGTAAAAATGTGTAAGAAAATGGTACATCATGAAACATACTGTTGGTTTAAAGTGTCATTACACTGTCCAATTAGAGATATTAAAGGACCTGCAATGTCTGAAAAGGGGTTTAGGTTAAAATAATTGTAAAGGGAGAATTAAAGCATAGATTATTGTGATCATTGGAATGATTAGTTACTGTTAAATGAAAGTATCCTTAAAGAAATTTGAGTCTTTTTTCAGTTTTATATGTTATACTATTTTATTTGCATATGTTTGTTTGATTTTTGGTAATACATTAAACCACAAGTCTCAAACTCAAGGCCCGTGGGCCGAATCAGACCCTTCTGGACGTTGTTTGTGGCCCTTGGTGACTATACAGCATCCAAGACTAACTGCATTGCTATCCATTTATGCAGTCCCAAGTAGTGGTGTAACTACAGATCTGCCAGCTAGATACCACAAGCAGCTCTTTTTAAACAGCTCCTTTACTAAGATAGGTGAGATCGGCTGTTTATATACAGTAGAACTGGTTGCAGTATCTAGCAGGCAGATCTATAGTTACGATGCTGCTTGTCACTGCACAAATGTTTAACAGCGTAGTAAGACTTTGATGCAGTCACCACAGTAACAACTGATTGTGTATCTAGCCCTGCACTAGGGAGGAAGGTGTGACTAAAGATCTTCAGGGTTATTCAATAAAAGTTCATATTGTTCAAAATGGTGCTAAGTTTGCCCCAACCAGTCAGATGTTAGCTTTCAAATGTTAAATAATTTCTGATTGGTTAACGTAAAATCAGCACCATTTTTAATGATAAGAACTTTTATTGAATCTCCCTGCTTGTGTTGGAGTTGGCCATTCTATTACTGCACCAGAATAGTATGGTGGGCGTTCCACATTAGCACATTATCCTACCAAAGCCAAAGGTCCCAGTCCAAAACAGTGTGCTTTATACCCATTCCCTGCCGAGAACTAGATATAATACTGCATCTGCTATGTATATTTAAAAAAATACTTAGCCTGTCTTTTTGATTTTGGCCCCTTGAGTGATTGAGTTTGACACCCCTGCACTAAACTGTTCATATGTGTTGTTTATTTAGTGTGTTTTTTATTGTCTCCACGAAAGAAAGTTACTTGCTTGTGAAGGTTCTCATTCATCCAGGTCATGGTATATCTGTTGTCTGCCATGTACAATGGTGTTTTGACACCTTACTCCTATAGGCGTTCCTATAACACCTCTTAGCCACTATCCAATCACGCCCTTAACACTCGGCTGTGATATGCTAATTGGGATTTTCCAGGGTACATAATTGCCAAGATTCTTGTACAAGTCATTCTGAATTGAGAAAGCCAGTCGGATGACTAGCGAACCGTCTTCAAGAACTAAACTTCAACTCCAGTTGATCTAATTGAATACAACAGATTTACTTATGCTTATTTTTAAAATGTAAGTATGTATCATATTGTAGGCAACAAATAGATTGCAGGGTCCCTTTGAATTCTTACAGTAATAAACTGTACAAATGAGATACTATAATACAATTCTAATAGCTTTATTTTTAGGACAACCCATATAAAGATTATTAACATTATAAATGGTTGTCACAGAAGGTAATGTGGCTTATTTTGCAATTAGGACCTTTCTTTTCTACTCAGGCTGCCATTTTTTTAGCTTTAGCTATAAAAATTACTTTGTGCTTGAAGGTCCTATAAAATGTAAACAATTCAGACTTCAATGGGAATTATTTATACATAGGTGAACAAAAGACCAGACCTTTATTACTGTGGGTGAGATCTTTACTAGCTAGATTGTTGAGTAGGCTGTTTACCCTTTCACTCCGCAGTATATAACCACTCTACTTGCTAGCACTTACTATACAAAATATCAGCTTGATCTTATTGTGTTATTAATTAGGTTGACCACACTCTTATCAAATACCATTAGTTTTAATTGTAGGTTACAAAGGTTTTAATTAAATAGACCCAACTACCATATCCACCTCTAAAGCTAGGTACACACAGTACAGATTTCTGAAAGATGACAGACAGGATCTGGAAGATCCTGTCTGTCGTCTTTCAAAGATTTGCATACACACAGTCCCGAGCGTTCTCCTATGAATATCATAGGGAGAACGCTCGGGACTGTGTGTTTCCATCGGCCGCACTAAATTTTCGGTCTTTCCCGAATGAGCGTTCGGCCGACCCGAACGTTCGGTGGCCGCACGCTCGTTCGGGAAATGAAGGTACACACATAACGATAAAGCCCCGATACCATCGGATCAAATGGTATTGGGGCTCAATCGTTTATCATTACTGTGTGTACCCAGCTTAAATGCTTACCTGCCTAGCTGTTTGCACTATGCATTTTGGGACTCGCATAGGTTATGCCAATTTAAAATGTTAAAAGGGCAATTCCCCAATTGGTGCACTGTAGGATATCTGCCACCATGTCTTGCCTCTTTGTAAAGTGATTTAATTGTGCGTTTGGTACACACAAAATGTTTTCCAGGCTTCCTGTTTTGTCCAACTTGGTCAAGTAGGATATATTGTGACTTCAAGTGT
The DNA here is from genome assembly GCA_019447015.1 of Hymenochirus boettgeri. Taxonomy (NCBI): domain Eukaryota; kingdom Metazoa; phylum Chordata; class Amphibia; order Anura; family Pipidae; genus Hymenochirus; species Hymenochirus boettgeri. The sequence continues at coordinate 166,044,250 of CM033474.1, forward strand.
GTGTTGCCTGCTCAACCTATTTTCTGCTTCTGGGCATCATCTAGTTTTTTCTAACTTTTCATGTCATGTCTTGTTTGTTCAGCTTCTTTTTGTTATGTTAAGATCTATACACATGTGGACTCATGAAGCACGACCCATGATGCACGATGGTGTAGGAACAGTTGTTTTGGCCTTCTATCGGTTAATGTTTGGGTGCTCGGATCGTCAATGATGCCAGAATGAGCGTCCATACACAAAAAAGGTTTTAGGCAATGATTGCAATTAAACAAACAAACAAACAAACCCTTTACAGGTTATTTAGTTGATGCATCTTTGTCAAAGCATATGTATCTGATTGGAAGTTGAAAACAAGATTAGTGATGAATGAATTTAGTGCTTTATTTCACACATATATTTTGAGCAATAAAGCCTTGCAAACAGTTAATTTAACCCCCTCTAAGTCAACCCTATAAATCTTAATTTATACGATAAATGGAAAGCTTTTTATATATGAGAGGTTAGAGAGAAAATGTTGATTCCTAAATTGCATCAGTTTACTGTTAAAGTATACGTACAGTTCACCCCTTTTTTCACTCACCTTATGTCTTTCTCCTAACTTTCAAATGTTTTAATTTCCCTTCTTCTTTTTTATGTCATTTGTTAATAGTAGATTTTATCACCTTTTCCAGTCTAACTTCATCATATAGTAAGGAGTCTTATCACACAGGATTTCAGTCAAATCTCATTCTAGGTTGGTCAGTGTCGCTGCTGAATTGGATATTCACAAAAATGTAGAGATGGATTGATCTGCTCTGAAGGTTTAATTTACTTTCAAATAGGTACACTGGTCCCTGGGCAATGTTTTTGTCAACTGAAATTACCTAATAGAATTCTTCCCAATAACCAGATGATCTGCCCCCTATTTCTTTAGATATCCAATCTAAAACATCTTACATTTCAGCTGTCAATCAAGTTCCTTGCTCTCAAAAACTATTCTTCTGTGAGCAGTTTTGTTGTAGCTCAGTAGCTGGAATGGCGACAGAGCTTTTGACAGCTAGAATGCTGTGTGCAGTTATGGTTTGTGGGGAAAAAATTCAGGTCAGATGAAAGTAGGAGTAGTTAAGAGAGAGGGGGGATACTGCTCCTGAGCAAAACATGTGCTGGATTGAAGGCATGCAGCAACACACACATCTCAGAGTTAGTGCTACCTACACATTTTTATTTATAGATTAAGATGAGGAAAAGTCAGTTTTTCAGTATAGTGTCCCTTTAAGCATGTAACTTTGGGCCACATTTACAAGTATGTTTTTTTGTTACTGTACAACCACGGCCGTAAATGTACACCCATGAACCGTACATTTACGACGTACATTCGTATGTAGAATATCATGCGGTAATAAACTACCGCAATGGTATTCTATGGGCAATCATAAATTTACGATTGTGGTCGTAGAATTAGGATCATTATCATACTTTTACAATCGTTATTGTTGATTTAGGAAAGCAATCGATAATCGCCAAATGATTGTTAAAGGTGCAATATCACTAAACACTGATACCGTACCTTTATAAATATGGCCCTTTGTTTGCACTTTAACAATTTATCCTTGTATATGGACCAATTTATATTGACTATTAGATCCCAATCAATAAAGTTAGTTTCTGATCCGAACTGTAAGTGCCATGATGTCTTCGCTCTTTTAGTTGTAACTGTCTGTGAAGTGTGTGACATGTGGGCAGAGTGTGTCTGGTACTTAAGTCCAAGAAGTGCAGGTAATTCTTATGTAGTCCATACTGCCCAACCATCCTGGTTTGAGTAGGTGGACGGGGGCATATCTGCGATCTTGTGGTGGGCAGGTACATGGCATTCTGGCGTGTAGAAGGCCTGGGAAGAAGAGACAAATCCCGAAACGTACGTCGGTGGAGAAGGGGCTCCATTAGCTTTGGAGTGTTGGGGTGCCCTGGCCCTGCATACTTAGATGCTGGTACCGGTGTTTGTGAGTATTGGATAGTTGAAGCGAGGATACCGTTTTCTTGAGGAGGAGTGCAGCCGTTCCTGGAATAGTCAATGATAACCGAGTTCGGGACTCGTGCGGCGCGTGGTCATGGCGGCCGGAGCGGGAATCTACAGACGTGATTAGGTATCCTGACAGGCAAGGGCGAGACTGTTCCATCTTTCATTCCAGTATCGCTCTACTTGAACTGCATGTTGGACACTTTTTGATGCCAATACACATACTATCCCGGTACTACTTTGGAACTGTTTCCATCATATATTTGACAGTAGGACTGTTCTGGACTTATGGATACAGGGCATTCAATTTAGGGCTTATTATGCTGACTACTCCTATTTCCCCTGTTTTATATGTGCCTTTTAACTTTTGATAGCACTATGTATATACTTACCATTTGTGTTATGTTATATTTTCTTTAATAAAAATGTGTGTTTATCACTGGACAATAGGTATTTAGATTGTTTTGTTTTTGTGGTATAACAGGGAGGTGTTCCCTACCACATCTATTATTATTATTAGGATATGATGGCTGAGTGCCATGGTACATATGGTCCCATGTTATAGTGGAGCTTTTCTATCTATTTTGTTTTGTATTCTAAGGCCTGGGAGCGAGTCTGAATGGAAGCATGGCCGTGCCATTTGGGGGCATTGCCGCACAGTTTGGGGGGTAGGTATGATGTGGGGCATGGGTGTGGTGTTTGGGGGTGTTCCTGAGATGTTTGGGGGCATGGGTGACAATGATGTTTATTTGGGGGTGACCAAAATATCTGGGGCATGGTTGTGCCTTTTGGGGGCATGGCAGTTATATTTTTATATTTGGCAGCATAACCTTGAAGGTTGGGGTATTGGGGTATATACCATGATGTTTGGGGCATGTCAGTTATGGCGTGGCCATGTTTGGGGGTATGCCCGCAATGTGTGGGAGCATGGGCATGAGCATGACATTTTGGGGCTTGTCTGTAATGTTTGGTGTCATGGTCATGTCTTTGTGGTCATAATGTCTTGGGTCATTTTCCATTGCTACAGCACATTCCAGCAGGCTCTGCTTTAAATTTCTCAGCATGACAATAACCACAAATGTGGTTATTATCACCAGTAGTAACATAGTCTTTCCAGGGTTTATATTTGTATATAAATGTCATTCATATCACCAATAGTAACATAGTCTTTCCAGGGTTTATATTTGTATATAAATGTCATTCATATCACCCAATAGTAACACAGTCTTTCCAGGTTATATTGTATATAAATGTCATTCATATCACCAATAGTAACATAGTCTTCCAGGGTTTAATTTGTATATAAATGTAATTCATATCACCAATAGTAAAACCGTCTTTCCAGGGTTATATTTGTATATAAATGTCATTCATATCACCAATAGTAACATGTCTTTCCAGGGTTAATATTTGAATATAAATGTGGTTCATATCACCAATAGTAATAGTTCTTCCAGGGTTTATATTGTATATAAATGTCATTCATATCACCAATAGTAACATAGCTTTACGGGGTATATTTGTATATAAATGTGATTCACATCACCAATAGTAACATAGTCTTTCCAGGGTTATATTTGTATAAAATGGATTCATATCACCAAATGTAACATAGCCTTTCCAGGGTAATATTTGTATATAATGTCATCATATCACCAGTAGTAACTAGTATTTCCAGGGTTTATATTTGTATATAAATGTCATTCATATCACCAGTAGTAACATAGTCTTTCCAGGGTTTATATTTGTATATAAAGTGGTTCATATCACCAGTAGTAACATAGTCTTTCAGGGTTTATATTGTATATAAATGTGGTCATATCACCAATAGTAGTATAGTCTTTCCAGGGTTTATATTTGTATATAAAGTATTCATATCACCAATAGTAACATAGTCTTTCCAGGGTTTATATTTGTATATAAATGTGGTTCATATCACCAGTAGTAACATATGTCTTTCAGGGTTTATATTTGTATATAAATGTGGTTTATATCACCATAGTAACATAGTCTTTCAGGTTTATATTTGTATATAATGTGATTCATATCACCAATAGTAACATAGCCTTTCCAGGGATATATTTGTATATAAATGTCATTCATATACCAGTAGTAACATAGTATTTCCAGGGTTTATATTTGTATATAAATGTCATTATATCACCAGTAGTAACATAGTCTTTCAGGGTTTATATTTGTATTAAATGTGGTTCATATCACCAGTAGTAACATAGTCTTTCCAGGGTTTATATTTGTATATAAATGTGGTTCATATCACCAATAGTAGTATAGTCTTTCCAGGGTTTATATTTGTATATAAATGTCATTCATATCACCAATAAACATAGTCTTTCCAGGGTTTATATTTGTATATAAATGGTTCATATCACCAGTGTAACATAGTCTTTCCAGGGTTTATATTTGTATATAAATGTGGTTCATATCACCAATAGTAATATAGTCTTTCCAGGGTTTATATTGTAATAAATGTCATTCATATCACCAATAGTAACATAGTCTTTCCAGGGTTTATATTTGTATTTAAATGTCATTCATTCACCAGTGTAACATAGCCTTTCAGGGTATATATTTGTATATAAATGTCATTCATATCACCAATAGTAACATAGTCTTTCCAGGGTTATATTTGTTATAAATGTCATTCATATCACCAGTAGTAACAGTCTTTCCAGGGTTTATATTTGTATATAAATGTCATTCTATCACCAGTAGTAACATAGTCTTTCCAGGGTTTAATTTGTATATAAATGTGGTTTATATCACCAATAGTAACATAGTCTTCCAGGGTTTATATTTGTATATAAATGTCATTCATATCACCAATAGTAACATAGTCTTTCCAGGGTTTATATTTGTATATAAATGTGATACATAACACCAATAATAACATAGTCTTTCCAGGGTTTATATTTGTATAAAATGTCATTCATATCACCCATAGTAACATAGTCTTTCCAGGGTTTATATTTGTATTTAAATGTCATTCATATCACCAGTAGTAACATAGCCTTTCCAGGGTATATATTTGTATATAAATGTCATTCATATCACCACTAGTAACATAGTCTTTCCAGGGTTTATATTGTTATATAAATGTCATTCAATCACCAGTAGTAAACTAGTATTTCCAGGGTTTATATTTGTATATAAATGTCATTCATACACCAGTAGTAACATAGTCTTTCCAGGGTTTATATTTGTATATAAAGTGGTTTATATCACAATAGTAACATAGTCTTTCCAGGGTTTATATTTGTATATAAATGTCATTCATATCACCAATAGTAACATAGTCTCCAGGGTTTATATTGTATATAATGTCATTCATATCACCAATAGTAACATATAGTCTTTTCAGGGTTTATATTGTATATAAATGTCATTCATATCACAATAGCAACATAGTCTTTCCAGGGTTCATAATTGAACCTTCTCAAAGCAAATGTTAATGTGTTACAGGCCTTAAGGAAGGGGCGTAACTACCAGGGGAGCCCCATCTTCTTATTTTACCTATGACAGATTTAGCCTTCTCTTAGAAAACCACTGTGTATAAAACACGGATAGAAGCCCCCATCATAGTTTTGCTGGGGAGCTCAGTGATTCCTAGTTATACCACTGCCTTAAGGTAGTGTATCATTCCTCTGTTATAAAAGTTGTTGTTCTGTGTCTGCACTCTGCAGCTCTGAGTGGTTGTATCCGACATTACGCGTTGTTGTATCATTGAAGTGGACTCGTGTCTGTGTGTTGTGAAGTCGGGCAGTGCACAGAGCCCAGGCCCTTCATCTGAGTTGCTAAAATGGGGCATCACACTCTGCAAGTGATGTGCAGGCTTTTTATTGTTCAAATGGGCTTCATGGGCATCAGCCTGTCCAGAGGTGGGTGCATTTGGGGGTCGTGGCAGTGAGGTGAGCACACACAAACAAAAGTACAAGATTTCTACTTTATGTAGAATTATTTTTATCTTTCCCTTCCCTCCCTCTTACAGTGGTACAAGGCATTGTCAATGTGCTTTATCTTGTAGGGAAATAGTGAGAGACAGTGCAATTACTACTTTATATTTACCTTTACTAAGATCAGAAGGAGTTGAAACCAAAAGTCAAACTAACTGCAGGGCTTGTTGTAGCGGAAATAGGGGGAAAATCTGATTGGTTAATGTAAATGGATTAGGGTTTACTGCCAACCTATTAAATAGGTGCAAACCTCCATGGAGCTCAGAAGTCATTGCAGTAAATGGAAGAAGAAGATGTCGAATCAAGACGCCGGTAACATTGGCCTCGTTGAGGCCACCGGCGCCGGAGGTAACCATGGCGGCCGCAGGGGTACTTCTTGGGGTCAGTGGCCTCAGTGGAGCTGGTGTCACCGGATGGAGACAGAAGATGCCGCCCAAGGGCTCTTTTAAAGGATAACAGTATTGCCTCAATGCATTTTTTAAAAAAAACCTGCTTTCAAAAGAGTAAAGGAATGAAGACCTCCCTATATGTTTTATTTACTGATTTCACGCTTCTCTCTGCTTCAATTAGCCACACTGTGAAGGGGGTGTAACAATTTTCTGCCTGAACTGTCACTCAAAACTAGCAGTGAGAAAACACTACTCCACCCTTCCTTGATCAGCTTGATTATGTAGGCTGTATCCTAGCAACCGAAAAGTTCAACTTTGTTTGACTGGCAGAGGAGGAGGAGAGAGCTTGTAACAGACATTCACACCAGCCAATGACAAGTGATATGTTAATCATGGCCCTGGGCCGTCTAGGAGGCGGGCTTTTAGCACACATATTTGCTGTGTGATATCTAAGGGAAGGCAGCATGGTTGTAAATGAGAGTAAGCGATTTCAGCTGCTGAAGTGTGGACATGTAATGGGGGAGATGTTGTTTTTTTGGGGTATTGTTGTCTTTAAGAGCCACAAGGGCCCTTACAAGGCCGGGGAGGGGGGTCCCGGCTCGAGCTGCGGGACCCCATAAGCCCCTTGTCAGGACCACAAGGGCACTTCCAGGGCCGCAAAGGCTAGCTTATTTTGAGGGGGCAATTGCTCATACATCTGTGGGCTATTTTTGCACTTACCTTCAAAAATTTTACTCACTTCAAAGATACTGTTTGATCCTACTATACTGTATGCCATTACATTGTTAGATATTTATATTATAGTACAGAGCCCCACATGAGTCCTACCTATAATGTTTTTAATGGGTTATTATGTATAGCCTTTTAGCACTTTTTGCTCTATTTTCATTTACATGCACTAGGTCACTTTGTGTAGCATAGTGACGTACGTGGAGGGTTTTGTAGTCCTTTTGATTAGCCATGCTGTATTGATACATGTATGTGTGCAATAAATAATATATTTTGCATTAGAGAGTGTCATGATGTCTATCATTTCTCTGTGTTTTGTTCATATTGTTTTATCATTATATAGCACCTCACGTTATATATTACTATACACATTCAGGGTTATTCAATAAATGTTCTTATTGTTAAAAATGATGCTAAATTTGCCCAACCAAATAGATGTTAGCTTTCAAATGTTAAATAAGATCTGATTGGTTGGGGCAAAATTAGCACCATTTAAACAATAAGAACTTTTATTGAATCTGCTGTTAATATTTGGAGTGGATTTTCCACTACCTATACTAGTGCCCCTACTGTGAGTTTTCTACTGGAATGGAAAGGTAGACATTGAAAAAAAAGGTTCTTGTAGAGCATATCATGTACAAAACTAAGTGCAGGTCTGTGGGAGGAGGCTTGGCACTAGGAACAAATTGAGGGTCGCACTCCAAGATTAATTAAATACTTTAATACGTGACCAACATCAATACACAAAATGTTTTGGGGGGTAGTAAGTGCCCCCTTCCTCAGGTGATCAACCCTCAATTTGTTTGTTTGCTGTATACTACTGTCCATGGAGTGTTGGATATCAGAAGAGTAAGCAAAGCACCCATAAGTTGGACAAAAGTGCATTGGACTTTGTGCCTTATTTTGGCACTAGGAACCTTGAAGGTATGGTGTGGCGCATTTAGGGCAAACCCAGGGTTAAGGAATAGCATTTTAGGGGAGGGAGGGGTTTTGGGGGGGACCATATGAGACATAGTTCCACTTTAATGAGACTTTATTAGTTAGCTTCTTTTATGTTAATACAGTACCAATCATTTCCTGTTTTGTATAGAATTTTATTTCAGTGTACTTTAGGCCTGGTACACAGGGGATATTTCATCCTGTTTGACTGCCCATTGAATATTTCAGCCAATCAGTGGAGGAACAGGACTGACTGATCGGGTCGAATTTTTGTTCAAATGGGATAAAAAATTATATCGACATGATGGTGAATCCCAGCAGATCTTTTGTTTTTCAATAGTGTAGGTATAAGTGGTTGGTATACATAATGTAATTCCTAATAAACAAATATTTATATGATACATAATATTGCATATATGATTGTGTAGTATATAAACATAGTACAAAGATTGTAAGCACTTCTGGGCAGGGACCTTTTCTCCATGTCTTTTGGTTTAATCACTGTTATTAATGGATATCATATTCTATGATTTATTACTTATATAGTAACGTTATCTTTCTGTCAGTCACCCAGTACTTGCTCTTGCAGCGTTCGTGTGCACAGATGTTTGGAGCTGTTTCTAGTGTGGAGCCTCTGTCTGTCTCTATCCCTTGCCTGTCAGTTCAGTTGTTTGGATTGTGTGAGGTGTGTTTTATTTGAATTGGCCTATCTGTTTGTCCTTTTCCTTTCCTATGTTTTCTATTGGCTTTTCTCTCATCTACTCTATTTCATTAGTTATTCTCCTTTTATATTCCTTCTGACCCACACCTCCCTGCCCGTTATAGCCTGTGGTTTACTCTTGCTCGTGTGGTGATCTTGTCTAGTTTATTCTGTGTACCGATCTCTGCCTGCTATTCCTTTTTTTAAAGTTTGCTGCCTGTCCTGACATTTATTTTGCCTAACCCTTTGTCCCTGCTGGCTGACCTACTGTTTTCTGACTCTTGCTCCATCAATGACTCCACTCCTGCCTTCTGATTCGGTACCATGTGTTGTCCAGCCCTTGCTGGTTATAACCCTGCCCACCTAGTGCGTTACTGTTTTTTTTTGTGTATTCCCGGCCAGGGGGCAACCAATCCTGGGAAGGACCTACAAGCCTCCTGGCAAGTGGGGGCTTGTCTATTGGTGAAGTGTATCTGGGCTGAAGGAATACACAGGACTCCAGAGCGTCACACTTTCCTTTTATTATTAATTGAAAAATTGTACAATTCTGCAGATACACATGCATACTATATATTACAGATATAACATATGAAATTTGAGACATCCATGTGTTTACAGTATATTTGGTCGGGACATATGTCCAAAATACTTAGATGCCAAATTGTGGATTGACCTCAATGTGCTCTTGTCTACAAACCTGCATCATCTGCCATCCAAGGTACCTACTAGGATGTGTCAATACGATATTCTATTGTTTAGGAGAGATTTTTTTTTATTTTTAGCGCACTCATTTATACCTGTCCTGTGTTGCAGACAATCTGCTATAATACAATATGATCCACAAGCCAAGGAAAAAGCTGGTTAAATGATAGGTGGAGATAAATATCATATTTCTACCTAACTCAGACAAAAGATCAAATTACAATAAGAAGTTGATATGCCACATATTTTCTTTAACTGTCAATTTCTTACCGATTTATGCTTGGTAGGCAACACACTCTCTGCCAAGATAGATAAGGCTTTTTTTGCTGCTTATCATAGGTCACCTGAAATTTCCTCTTTCTTCAATCTACTTGCAAAACGAATAAAATAGATTTCATGAAATGTTGAACATGCTGAGTCTGATACAATCATAGTTATTATTTTGTTTAAACTTCAAAGGGCATTTAACAATATCATTTCCATAAAATGCCTCGGATAATGCGACAGAGATCCTTTGATTGTGCTTAGTTGTCACCAATGCTGTTATATCCTGTAGCTTTTATAAAGTTGACTATTATTCTTTGAGAAACAAGAAAACCCCAAACTGAGCAGGAAATGTTTTTTGAAGTCATTTCAAAGGAGCAGAGCCTTTACTGTTTAGTCTACTTTTACTTAAAGCTTGTTCCTTTGATTGACAGCTCTTAAACTATGTGACAGAATGCTGAGAAGCTTGACTGGAATTTACACTCCTAACAACTGATCTATTTGAACAGACACCTAACTGAGGATCACCCATACCTGAAAGCTTTTGTGACACATGATGTTGTAAGAAATATGCTTGTCCATATAAGGAATTTAGGTCATCTCGTCAAGAAAAAAAAAAATAAGCGTGACAATAAAACAATAATCATTTGTCCTCATCCTTCACTCAATCTTTTACTTAAAGGGCCACTAAACCCGATCTATGATTCTATGGGAGGTACTGTATATATAGTTACATCGTTTGGAGGGGTGAAATGAGACTAAACCCTCATACACACGTGCGACGCACGATGTGTCCCAACGTTCGTTTCGGCCGATAATCGGCCCGTGTATGGGCCCTTTATTGGTCGAAATGGCTGGTGAAATGGCTGGTTCGAGATCTCCGACCGAACGGCCGCTTCGTACGATCAAGTGCCCATACACGGGTGATTATCGCCCGAAACAAACATTCGGGCACATCGGGTCGGGACCCGCAATCGCGCGTGTGTACGAACCTTTACATTTATCTAGTCCAATAATCACATCTGCTGAAAGACTGTTCCACAGCTTTACTCTATCTCACTGTAAAGAAACATGTCCTAACCTGAAGATGAATCTTCTTTTTACTTATGTTTAGGATTTCCATGAGTCCTGAGTCTCTCTGAAATAATTTTTATTTGAGAACAATGCACCAAAGTTTAAGTATGGACCAAATATGGTTGCGTAAAGTATCATATCCCGACTCAAGCATCACTTCTTTCCATACTCGAGATGTCCCCTTTATTTACTGGATTCCTAAAGTGCAACACATATTCCAAATGAGGCTTTGCCAGTGCTTTGTAATAGGAAAAATAATATTTTTCTTTTTGAATCTTTACACAAGACAACAATTTGCTAGCTCTAGCCCGATACAGTCGATATTTGACGGCCTCGGGGCTTTTATCAACAATGTGTGTACCTAGCTTGAGCTTGTCTGTAGAATCCTGCTTAGCAGTTCCGTGGAATGTGAAAATCTGAAAATCCAAAACCCGAATTGAACTGAAATTTTTTGAATTTCTCGGATCTGGGATTTTTGGAATCAGCCGTTCTGAATCGAAACAGGTTCATTTCGAAACAGAGACTCATCTCTGTTCTAAGAGCTTAATCGATATTAACTGTTTAATTGACATTACTATTGATATAATTGTGGGGTGGTCTTGCTAGCTCAGCTATCCATACTTGATTTCTATTTTAGTTAGCTTAATTGCTTTCTTACAATCCATGTTACAGCTTTTATAATTCCCGAAATATTGCACTGGTCCTCTTGATTTGAGATATAAAATGTCCTGTTTCTTTTTTCCATTTCCTCTTTTTACTGGAGAATAAGGTGTGTCTATTATTTTTAAAATTGTTCCCTAAGGGCACATGTTTAGAATAGTGTAATAGTTTAATAACCCCCTTAAAAGCAGTCCACCTTCTTTGCAGTATGTTTTGCTGAGAACCTACACCCAGTCTATAAGCTGAAAAGATTTTTTAAAAGCATAAATCTGCTTTCCTAAAGTTACATTTCTTTGATGAACCTGTGCACTTTGTTGTTTGCAACACTGTCAAATTAGCACTATTCCCTATACTTTCATCTCATAATAAGCCAGGGTTATTAGATATACCAGATCCAACAAAGAACTTTTCTAGTAGAAACTTCTATGGCCGAAAATGCTCATGCAGAAAATTTATTGACCAACATGCCCCAAACGTGTGCTCCTTGCACAGTACCTGCATGTGAAGGTAATTTTTACTGTCGTTAGCGTTTGACTACAGACACCTACAATTAATTACCCATTTTCTAGCTTTCCATGCACAGAGCCATCCAAATGGCTTCAGCCCCTTAGCTATTTTTTTTTTCCCTTCAACTTCTGTTTAACATAAATACATACGCCACCCTCTTATTTTTTATGTCTAAACAAGGAGTAATTCTCTAAATTTACATCCCAGTCGTGAATCATTTAACCATGTTTCTGCTATACCAGTGACATCATCATTTCATATTAAGCTTTAGTTCTAATTTCAGTTAGGCTTTCAATTTGTCAACCATATTTAGATTATTACCATTTCATTTATTCACACATTTTTATGGACTTACCTTTCTCCACTATACTTCCCCTCTCCTTCCCTCAATATGTTGTTCACACCTGTTTTCTAACTTACTGTCTACCCCATTTATGTCCACAGTACTCCTCTCACACCTAGTTTAAAATCTCTACCTACCCTCTAGCCATATCTCTCTAAAACAATCTGCAGCATACTAAAATCATATGAAATCATACTAAAAATCTGTCAGCCAAGCATTTAAAAACCATAAACCCTCCTCCATATACCAATATCTAAGCCACAGTTAATCTCCTAATCTCTGTTTGCCTCCTAATGTAGCACATGGCTACAGTAGTTTTCTGGTCCCTTGAATTCCCTGGTGCTCAAAAAGTCTGCTGTACATGGCAATTTCAGCCACCCTCCTCTGGTGAATGACATTACCCTTCCTCTCCCACTTCCCTAGTAACCCCTTACAAATCTATCTCCTTTCTCATTCTCAAAGTATCTGCCCCATTTCCATCCACCAACTACTGGCCCCTTCCAGTCCTGCGCTCCCCCACCAGGTTTGTATATTTTTATATTGGGAAACCCACCCTGGGTAATTTCTAACAGTAGTAATGTAAAGACACCATTCAGTAAGTTGAAGAACTATTTCCAGGCTCAAAAAAATCCCTAAAAATGCATTATGCCACCTCAGACTTGGCAAAAATTTCCAGGTAATTTTTAACAAAAACTCAAATTTCTTTATAATATTGCCATGGGCACCCAGTAAGCTATCAGAAACAGAAGTCTTTGCAGGATTTAGGTTGGGTACACACGGTAAGATATTTTCAGCTGACCGTCCAATAGTGCCATGTATCGGTCGTAGTAGTGCGAAAATATATTTACATGTGTGCGGGTGGCCCCGACCAATACGGCCCGTTGGTAAATCACGGCCGTTCTTCCCCCTTAGCCCTAAAGCCCTTGCTAGGGCCGCAAGCGCACTTCTCAGGTCTGAAAGGGCCCTGATAGGGTCGGGAAGGGGGACCCCTTAAGCCCCAAAAGGCCTTGCTAGGGCTGCAAGGGCACCTCTAATTAACTGGGAGGGCCAGTCCGGTTTGAGCTGGACGGGACCCTTAAAGGACAATATTACTCACCTTCCCTCCGTCCTCTTCCTGTTCCTCTAGCATTTTACCAAGGGTGAGGACCTGAACCGCTAATTCCTCACCCCTGGGTCGCACAGCCTACAGTAGTTTAGAGCAACGCTGCCTGGTAGGCTCGCCCCTCTCCCCATTGGCGACGAGGCTAATAGGAAGGCACGCTTGTTGCAGAGCGTGCCTCCTCCTTGTCCCGTCGCCAACGGGGAGGAGGGGGCGGAGCCTACAGAGAACGTTGCTCTGAGAGTCTGCTGTAGATTGCGCGAACCCAGGGATGAGGACTTAGGTGTCAGGTCCTCACCCCGTAAAGCTAAGGAACAAAGAAGCAGGAGCGGAGGGGAGGTGAGTATAATTGTCTTTAAGCCCCAAAAGGCATCTGTAGTGCCCCCGTGGAGGGTCCTCCACCCCTCCAGTGTGTCCTCGCTTTCCTCCCCGTGAGAGGTATGGGCAGGGGGCTGGGAGGGGCTGCTGGGAAGGGGTCGTGTTGGTGGGTGGGGTTCTTCCCTGTTCCACCTAGAAGGATTAACGCGCGCAAATCAGTGCTGGTGCTTTATAAATAGAAGCGGGTTTTGCCCTTTTATAAATCTCGTTAATAGCGATGTGGCGAAAACGGCAGGAAACTCGGCCGTGAAAAGTTAACAGCCATTTATAAATATGCCACAAAGACTATATGGACTGAAAGATGTACTGACAGTAGCCGAAACCGAATCCCGATCCTAAATGCATGTGTATGGCCACATTTAGGCTAACTTACTTAAGGCAGCCATTTTATCTCTGCAGCCTTTACTGCTTTAGAGAAAATACCCATTCAGCCATTAATGCATGTACAAAAGATGCGGAACTCCTCAGGCCCACCAAGAAGAGCAGGAAGAAGAATATTTCAAAATGTGCTTATTTAATTCCTATGGTTGTAGGCACCAAAACACACTTAATGCCTCATGTCCTGTGGAGACAGCTTAAAGGGCATCTCTATACTGAAAAGCCCAGTATTTAAAACTATAATTCTTCCAAACTATCACGGTACCATTTTGTCCTTCATTTCTTTATTATCCAATCTTACATTATAGCTGTCAATCAAGTGCCTTATATCATAAACCCCTACTGCTGCGAGCAATTTTTTTATAACTGGAATGGTGACCGTTGGATGTGGACTGCATGATGGGTAATTCACTATCCCAGTGTTGACTTATATTGATTACTGAGCATGCTTGACTTAACAGAAATCATATTAGGTTGATCAAAACAAGTACTGAAAGACATGCAACAATACACATGTTTCAGTGAAAGGGTACTTCCAAGTATTATTTTATAGATGAGGAAGTAATTTTTACATTATAGTTCTCCTTTAATTTGCTGCAATATTAATTGTCAGCACTTTGGCTTCATAGGCACCGTCAAACGTGCAAAGCCCAGCAGAGCCAAGCCCTAGGCTGTGTATAGCTGCATTCCAAAAAAAGAAACAAAAGCTTCAGGCAGCAGTTAAGAGAACAATAATTTATGTTAGTTAACATGTGCTCTCACTTCTGTACAAAGATAGGTTGGACAAAAGATAAGGAAAAAAAACCTGTTGCTAAACTTTCACATTACTGTTTTGTATTTGAGCTACAGTTTCTATGCTCTTATCTCTTCAGGGGGGATTTGCATATTACCATAGCATAGCACACCCCATTCAGTATTACTGTAATTCTCTTATCTTGTTTAAATAAGTGCCACTGATACAAACTCCCTCACATTCTTTACACCTTTTTAAAAAAATAACTGAGAATATGAATATTCTGAGCTTATCTCTTCAATTCCCCAACAGGTGGCTGTATGATAAACTGGGAAATAAACAGTGAGAAGATAAGTTTCAAAATAAGTAAAGGATTAATACATGTATTAACAATGACAAGTTGGCTACAGGTATAACAATAATTCACAAATAAACATTTCTTAAACTTGTATATTTTTAAAAAGAGAAACTTCAACTTCATTTAAAAACTGAATGTTCAAATACCTTTTTACATTTGAAGTTTTAGCATAAATAAGGAAATTAAACTCTCAAAGTCATTGTATAAAGTTTTGGTATACATAGTAACATGTAACATAGAATTAGGTTGAATAAAGAAATTCGTCATCAGTCCAACCTATTCACTTTTTTTTTTTATTATTTATTTATTTTTTTTAACCCACCTAACAGTTGATCCAGAGGAAGGCAAAAAAAACCCCAGCTAAAAAAGGGGGGAAAAATTCCTTCCTGACTCCAAACGGCAATCGGAAAGTATCCCTGGATCAACCAGATCTATATGCATAATACCAGTAATTCTCAATATTTTTTAGTTTTAGAAACTTTCCAGGCCTTTTTTTAAAGTATTCAATGAACTGCCCACCACCTCTGCTGGAAGACAGTTCCACAGTTTCACCGTTCTCACTGTAAAGAAACCTCTCAACTTGAAGATGAAACTTCTTTTCTTCCAACCTAAAGGATGTCCACGAGTCTCTTGATATGACCTATTAGTGAACAATGCACCAGAGAGTTCACTGTATGGGCCATTAATATATTTGTATAAGGGTTACCATGTCCCCACGCAACCGCCGCTTCTCCAATGTAAACAGCCCTAACTTGTCTAATCTGCCTGCATATTCAGCCCCCCATTCCCCTTATTAATTTAGTTGCCCTTCTCTGAACTGCCTCAATTTCCAAGATGTCCCTTTTGTATATGGGATTCCAAAACTGCACCGCATATTCCAAATGTGGCCTTACCAGTGCCTTGTAAAGAGGGAGAATAATATTTCTCTCTTGATCCATCCCCTCTTTATACAAGACAATATTTGCTAGCTCTAGGGTTGCTAACCTGGCATTGTTTGCTACAGTAAGTCTGTTATCTACCAGAACCCCCAAATCTTTTTCCATTTCAGATGCACTTACACACAGAGTTATTTATGGTGTAGGTGGCACAGGGATTATTAAATCCCAAATGCATCACCTTACATTTATCAACACATGAATCTCATCTGATTCTGCTGCCCATTTTGAAATCATCTAGGTCTGCTTGCAGCACTTGCACATCATTGGAAGTTTCCAAAGCTCTGATAATTTAGTGTCATCAGCAAACACAGAGACCTTGCTCTCAATGCCCCCTTCTAAGTACATATAAAACCGATTAAACGAAAGCGGCCCCGTACAGAACCCTGAGGAACTCCGCTTAGAACTTTAGCCCACATGATGTAGCTCCATTAACCACCACTCTCTGTTTGCGGTCCAATAACCAGTTCCTATCCATGAACAATGTTTTCTTCAAGGCCAACAGTCCTCAGTTTATACATTAGTCGCCTATGTGGCACAGTATCAAAGGCTTTTGCAAAATCCAAATATACCACATCCACAGCTGTGCTGAACTAACTTTTACTCACTCTTCATAAAAAACAATTAAATTTGTCTGGCATGATCTATTTCTCATAAAATCCATGCTGACTACTACTAAACTAAGATAATCTCTGGAGACAAAGTCAAGGATATGATCCCTTAACAAAGTTTCCATCACCTTCCCTACCACTGATGTTAGGCTACAGGTCTTTAGTTACCAGGCTGTGAACGACTACCTTTTTTGAATATTGGTATTACATTGGCTTTTTCCAATCCAGCGGCACATCCCAGACAAAAGCGAATCTGAAAAGATGAGACACAGTGGTCTTGCTAGAACTGAACTAAGCTCTTTTAAAATCCTAGGATGCAATCCATCTGGTCCTGGCGCTTTATTGATATTAACTTTGTCTAATTGATTCCGTACCATATCCTCTGTTATCCAATGTGAAAAACTCTCATTTCCTCCCTGCACATTGTTACAATCCCTACTGTAAGGATTCTCAACAGTAAAAACCGATGTAAAAAAACGGTTTAGCAGATTAGCCTTTCGATCCTCTACAACCACCCAGCTCCATATTTAATGGTCCCACATTCTCAATCCTCATTTTTTTTACCATTTATATACTTAAAAAACATCTTGGGGTTGGACTTGCTTTGTTCGGCAATCCGTGTTTCATTTCTATTTTAGCTAGTTTAATATGCTTTCTGCACTCTTTATTACAACTTTTGAAGTCCCTGTAAGCCTGTTCTGTGCCTTCTGCTTTCAAAATTTAAAAGCCCTTTCTTTTTTTCCATTTCTTTTTACTGAGCATTAAGCCATGCAGGAGTGGACCTAATTTTTTTACAGTGTTCCTAAGTACCGATTTGGAAATGTTTAGTTTAATATCCCTTTAAAAGTGGTCCACATCTGCTCAGTACTCTTTACCTAGAAACAGTTCCCCCAGTCTATGAGCAGGAGCGATTCCTTTAAAAGCATAAAATTAGCTTTCCTAAAGTTAAAAGTTTTTGTTAAGCCAGTGCACTTTAGCTTTCTGCAACCTATATAAATGACACTATATCATGGTCACATTCCCTAAGCTTCCCATTACCTTCATCTCCAAAATGAGCTCTGGGTTATAGATATCACCAGATCCAACAACGCATTCTTTCTAGTAGGAACTTTCACCATCTGTGAAAGAAAATGCTCATATTGGAAATTTAAGAACTTTATACCTTTTGAGGTGCTGGCAGTTCCATTACTCCAATCTATTTCAGGGTAGTTAAATCCCCCATAACCAGAACATGCCCCATACCAGCAGCCTTCGCCAACTGCATATGGAGATTCATTTCCACCTCTTCCCCAGCATTTGGCGGCTTTATAACACACTCCAACATTAATTTACCTACTTCTTGCTTCCTGTACACAGTTCCACCCATAATGTTTCTGCCGCATCGTTTGCTCCCCATCTATTCCATCTTAAGTTTGGCTTCATTCTGTTTAACATACATACATACTCCTCCTCCTTTCTTTAACTCGGTCATGTCTAAATAAGGAGTACCCTTCAATATTTACTGTCCAGTCGGGTGAATCATTAAGCCATGGATTCTGCTAACCAATTACATCATACCTTTCCTTAACGCTATTATTTTAAGTTCGGGTTTTTCCAGCCAGACTCTTGCATTTGTAAACATAATTTTAGATTATCAATTGATTACTTCCATACATGGTGTACATGCCTCCTTATCCTCTATGCTCCCCCCTCCTTCTCTCCCTCCGTTGTGTTACTAGCCCCCAGACCCTAACTTTCTCTATCTACCCCTGTGTAGTTAAACGTTCCCTCCCCCCCCCATACCTAGTTTAAATACTCCTCCAACCCCCTAGCCATCTTCTCCCCCAAAACAGTTGCCCACCACATGAGGTGCAATCCGTCACTACTAAAGAGCCTGTAGCCAACAGAAAAGTCAGCCCAGTTCTCTAAAAACCCAAACCCCATCTCCTTACACCACTCCTTCTTAGCCACGCATTTATACTCCTGAGCTCCCGTTGCCTCCCTAGCGTAGCACGTGGCTGCGGTAGTATTTCTGAAATCACTACCCTGGAGGTCCTTGCTTTTAACTGGCCCCTAATCTCGGAAATCTTTTTAAGGACCTCACCTCCACCTCTAACTTTGTCATTGGCACCGATTTGACCAAGACCGCGGGTCACCCAGCCCCACCCAATAATCTGTCTACACGATCCACCACATGTCGAACCCTAGCCCAGGCAGACAACACACTGTTTGGTATGCAGGGTCCTGGCGACAGATTACCCTATCTACCCTTCTAATAATTAGAATCCCCTACCACTACCACCTGTCTATCCTTCCTAGCCCCCAGTTCTCCCCTCCCTTGTATTGGAGATGGCCGTCCCCTGGGTGTCAAGGAAAGGCCCGCTCCATACATGCTGCTTCCGAGCACGTCCTCCACAATCTTCACTAAAATGGCAAATCGTGGGATCGACCGCTGGAAAGAAGCCCCCCTATCCTTCCGTCCCCTACTTCCCCTGGTGACCCAACAAATCTATCTTCCTTCTCACCTTATCTGCCCCATCTCCACCCACAGTTTATGGCCCCTGCCAGTACCTGCATCCCCCAGGTTTGCCAAGTCCTGCAATGCTGCAAGTGTTACCCCTTAGACTCTGTACCTCAGATTCCAAATGGGCAACCCACTCACACGACACATACATAGGTCCCCTGGGGCGGTGCTCCAAGATCCCATACATGCGGCAGGATGCACATTGCGCGGCCCCAACAAAACTGTCCATACTAAACAGCAATACACAGCAGAGACACACAATACACAGCAAGAGAAATAGTGTTGTTCTCAAACGCTTTCTTGTTTTAACGCTTTAGTTTTTTAACGCTGTCAATTCTCTTAAAAACAGAAAAATCTCTTTAAAACAGCTAATCGCTCATGGGACAGGCCTTAAATGAGGTTCAAAACCAACCAGAGCCAACAGGCCTCAGCCAATTTTAAACCAATTAGTTACACACCCCCATCCAATCAGAGAGAGAGAAGAAAAAGAAAAAACCTTTCCTTTGTCTCCTACCAGCCCCCGCTCCACAGGTAACAGTGTTTTTTAAACACCAGTATTTGTTAGAATCCAGTGCTTTGAGTTTACTCAAACAATTCCTACCACCTTATTCAAGCAGTAAGTAGAAAAAAAAATAAAAACACTAGTGATTAATTACTTACACAGGCACCCTCCTAGAAATAATAGTGTTAGGTTAGTCATTTACTAGGCTGCAACCACAGTTAATAAACGCTTTGTTTTTTAACGCTGTCAATTCTCTTAAAACAGAAAAAATCTCTTTAAACAGGAAATCGCTCAGAGCTAATCGTCATGGGACAGGCTTAAATGAGGTTCAAAACCAACCAGAGCCAACAGCCTAGCCAATTTAAACCAATTAGTTACACCCCCATCCAATCAAGAGAGAGAGAGAAAAAGAAAAAAACTTTCCTTTGTCTCCTACCAGCCCCGCTCCCAAGGTAACAGTGTTTTTTAAACACCAGTATTTGTTTTAGTAATCCAGTGCTTTGAGTTTTACTCAAACAATTCCTACCACCTTATTCAAGCAGTAAGTAGTAAAAAAAAATAAAAATACACTAGTGATTAATTACTACACAGGCACCCTCCTAGAAATAAATAGTGTTAGGTTAGTACATTTACTAGGCTGCAACCACAGTTAATAAACGCTTTAGTTTTTTAACGCTGTCAATTCTCTTAAAAACAGAAAAATCTCTTTAAAACAGGAAATCGCTCAGAGCTAATCGCTCATGGACAGGCCTTAAATGAGGTTCAAAGTTTATCAAATATTATTTGATAAACTTAAAGGGGAACTAGAGTCTCCAGACTACATTGCCTCTCTCTTTGCTGTGGCTGCTGGGTGCTTTTTATAATAATTGTGGGTACTAGGGTTCAGCTCCCATATTCAACCTTAACTGTGCACACCCAGCTAAATGTATGCAATACACATCACAGTATTCTGCAGGCTTGCTTCTTGGAAGCTGACAGACAAACATGTTACAGCTCTAAGATCATCCATAAAGGCTCGTACACGCGTGCGATCCGGGTGCCAACCAACGACGCCACGATGTGCACGAAGGCGTTCAGACGATAATCGGCTGAAACGGCGCGCATTTGGAGATCTAGTATCGCAGATATAAGGTACAAATGAAGGCCTGTGAATTTGGTGATGTGTCAAAGTTTGCAGTGAGAGTAAAACACAAATGTTGTCATTTTGGTTGTGTGCGAGGCCCTTTATTTACCTGTTTGACTGTGATTAACAATCTTCAAAGATGACAGACAGAATCTGTCATCTTTGAAAGATGAGGCTACAGACAGTCACAAGCATTTTCCCAATATAAAGTATAGAGGGACCATTTGTGACTGCCATACACCTAATAACCATGGCCAACTCCCTATACTTAGTACAGGGGCTGACAGCGACAAGGGAACTTTTCTGTTTGTAACACAGAAAGTTTGTTCATAGTTTATAGTAACTGAGGTTGAATAAAGACATATACGCCCATTAAGTCAACCTTTACACCCTCCTTTTTCACCCTACCTACAGTATCAGTTGATCCAGAGGAAGGCAAAAAAAAAAAAAAAACAAAAGAGGGGGGGGGGGAATTCCTTCCTGATCCAAATGCAATCAGAAAGTATCCTGGATCAACCAACACAGTTAATTAATACAGTTAGTATTAATACCAGTAATTCCATTTTATATAATATCCTGTACCAACCAGAACTACTTTATTGTATTAATCCAGTAATCTCAATATTATATAGTACCCTGTACAACAACTACTTTATATGTATTAATACCAGTAATTCTCAATATTATATAGTATCCCTGGAAACCAGAACTACAGTATATATTAATACCAGTATTCTCATATTATATAATATCCTTCACCAACCAGAACTACAGTATATGTATTAATACCGTAATCTCACATATATTAGCATCCCTGTACCAACCAGAACTGCAGTATATGTATTATACCAGTAATTCTCATATATATAATATCCTGTACCAACCGAACTACTTTATAGTATTAATACCAGTAATTCTCATATTATATAGATCCCTGTACCAACCAGAACTACTTTATATGTATTAATACCAGTAATTCTCAATATTATATAGTATCCCTGGACCAAACCAGAACTACAGTAATGTTATATTTAATACCAGTAATTCTCAATATTATAAAATCCATTCACCCAACCAGAACTACAGTATATGTATTAATACCAGTAATCTCAATATTATATAGCACCTCTGTACCAACCAGAACTAGCAGTATATGTATTAATACCAGTAATTCTCAATATTATATAGTATCTCTGTACCAACCAGAACTGCAGTATATGTATTAATACCAGTTAGTTCTGAAATATATAGTATCCCTGTACCAACCAGAACTGCAGTTATATGTATTAATACCAGTAATTTCAATATTATATAGTATCCCTGTACAACCAGAACTACAGTATATGTATTAATACCAGTAATTCTCAATATTATATAGTATCCCGTACAACCAGATAAGACAGTATATGTATTAATACCAGTAATTCTCAAATTATATAGTATCTCCCTACCAACCAGAACCCAGTAGTATATGTATTATACCAGTAATCTCAATATTATATATTATCTCTGTACCAACCAGAATGCAGTATATGTATAATACCAGTAATTTTCAATATTTATCAGTATCCTTACCAACCAGAACTACAGTACATGTATTAATACCAGTAGTTTCTCAATATTTTTTAGTTTTAGAAAACTTATCTAGCCTACTTTAAAGCTATTCAATGAACTTGCCATTACCACATGTATAGTATAGTAAGTATTTTAGGTTGAATAAAGACTTATGTCCATCCAGTCCAACCCATCTAGCATATCCTCATTTCCTGCCTAACGTGGATCCAGAGGAAAGCAGAAAAAACAAACCAAATTATGAAGGGGATAAAAATTCCTTCCTGACTCCAAGTGGCAATCGGAAATTTCCCTGGATCAACTTTACTTTATGTATCAATACGTAGTACCTTGCAACATTCCTTGTTTGCAGAAACCCATCCAGCTTTTTTTTTTTAAACTGACCAATGACCTGCCATACAACGTCCACTGGAAGACAGTTCCATAGCTTTACTGTTCTCACAGTGAAAAACCCTTTCCGAAACTTGAAGCCTAAACCGTTTTTCTTCAAGTCTTAAGGTGCCCATACATCTATAAGATTTTACTTACCCGACCGACGAGCGCTCACGCGATGTTCTTCATCCTGAAACCGCTTTCTCCCGATCTTATCGAATGACAATGCGATCGCAAAATGTAATGGGATCTTATAGATGTATGGGCACCTTAAAGGGATGTCCTCGTGTCCTCTGACATGTTCTATTGGTGAACAATGCCTCAGATGTTATTGTATGGCCCGTTAATGTATTAATACACAGTAATCATATCCTCACGCAAGCGCCTTTTCCTCCAGCGTACATAATTGTAACTTTTCCAGTCTCTCTTCATTTCAAGCTCCCCCAATCCCCTTATTAATTTAGTGCCTTCTCTGAACTCTTTCAGTTTCAAAGAATCCTTTTTTGTACAAAAGTACTCTGCTGTGGAAGACAGTTCTGCAGTTGTCACAGTAGAAATGCTGTTAGGGGCAAACTTGTATTTGTACCAGTTACCGTGAGCAAACTTTATGTACCAGTCACAGAGGGCGAACTTATATTTACCAGTCACAGTGGGCAAACTTGTATGTGCTAGTCACAGAGGGCAAACTTGTATGTGCCAGTCACAGAGGGCAAACTTGTATGTGCCAGTCACAGAGGGCAAACTTGTATGTGCCAGTCACAGAGGGCAAACTTGTATGTGCCAGTCACAGAGGGCAAACTTGTATATGCCAGTCACAGTGGGCATACGTACCAGTCATACTGTGGGCAAACTTGTATGTGCCTGTCACAGCAGGCAAACTTGCAAGTGCCAGTCAGAGTGGGCAAACTTGCATGTACCAGTCAGAGTGAGCAAACTTTTATATACCAGTCACAGAGGGCAAACTTGTATGTGCCAGTCACAGAGGGAACTTGTAGTACCAATCACAGTGGGCAACTATATGTCTAGTCACAGTTGGCAAACTGTTTTTGTACCAGTCACAGTGGAAAAACTTGCTCATACCAGTCACACGTGGGCAGAATTCATGTACCAGTCACAGGTGGGCAGACTTGCATGTACCGTCACACTGGTGGGCTGCCCTAACTGTCTCCTGAACTGGAGGGCTTGAAGGAACAGCAGTCACTCTTTGTTCAGCTCTCAATTTCAACAGACAATTCTCCAGTGTCACCAGCCACTGGACAGTGAACTGGAGGGCTACTTAACATTGTCTGGTGTAGCTGGAGGGCTGACCGACAGTGTCGGTGGACTGGAGGGCTGACCTGACAGTGTCTGGTGAACTGGAGGGCTGACCTGACAGTGCCTGGTGAACTGGAGGGCTCACTTACCAGTATCTGGTGAATTAAAAGGCAGACTACGAGTGTCTCGTGAGCTGAAGGGCTGACCTTTCAGTGTCTGGTGAACTAGAGGGCTGAACTGACAGTGTCTGGGAAATGGGTGGCTGACCTGGTAGTGTCTGGTGAAACTGGAGGGCTCACCTAACAGTGTTGTGGAACTAGAGGGTGACCTTACAGTCTGGTGTACTGCAGGGCGACCCTAAAGGGGCTAGTGCCAATGGACTGCTGATGGAGGGTGGG
This sequence comes from Hymenochirus boettgeri, assembly GCA_019447015.1. Classification (NCBI taxonomy): domain Eukaryota; kingdom Metazoa; phylum Chordata; class Amphibia; order Anura; family Pipidae; genus Hymenochirus; species Hymenochirus boettgeri. Next base: position 166,068,737 of record CM033474.1, read on the forward strand.
GTCGTCTTACCATTGTCTGCTGAAATGGAGGTTGACCTCCAGTATCTTTGAACGGAAGGGCGGACTACCAGTGTCTGGGTGAACTGAAAGGCTTGACCTACCTATGCTGCTGAACTGGAGGGCTGACATTCCAGGGTGTCTGGAAGACTGGAGGGCTGGCCTAACAAGTCTACTGAACTGGAGTGCTGACCTAACAGGCTGTATGCTGAAATGGAGGGCAGATCGGACAGTGTCTCAACTGAAGGGGCTGACCGGACAGTGTCTACTGACTGGAGGGCTGACCTAACAGTGCTGCTAAATTGGTGGGCCCCATCTCAACAGAGGGTTTATATTTGTATATAAATGTCATTCATATCACCAATAGTAACACAGTCTTTCCAGGGTTTATATTTGTATATAAATGTCATTCATATCACCAATAGTAACATAGTCTTTCCAGGGTTTATATTTGTATATAAATGTAATTCATATCACCAATAGTAACACAGTCTTTCCAGGGTTTATATTTGTATATAAATGTCATTCATATCACCAATAGTAACATAGTCTTTCCAGGGTTAATATTTGAATATAAATGTGGTTCATATCACCAATAGTAATATAGTCTTTCCAGGGTTTATATTTGTATATAAATGTCATTCATATCACCAATAGTAACATAGTCTTTACAGGGTTTATATTTGTATATAAATGTGATTCACATCACCAATAGTAACATAGTCTTTCCAGGGTTTATATTTGTATATAATGTGATTCATATCACCAATAGTAACATAGCCTTTCCAGGGTATATATTGTATATAAATGTCATTATATCACCAGTAGTAACATAGTATTTCCAGGGTTTATATTTGTATATAAATGTCATTATATCACCAGTAGTAACCAGTCTTCCAGGGTTTATATTTGTATATAAAATGTGGTTCATATCACCAGTAGTAACATAGTCTTTCCAGGGTTTTATTTGATATAAATGTGGTTCATATCACCAATAGTAGTATAGTCTTTCCAGGGTTATATTTGTATATAAATGTCATTCATATCACCAATAGTAACATAGTCTTTCCAGGGTTTATATTTGTATATAAATGTGGTTCATATCACCAGTAGTACATAGTCTTTTCCAGGGTTATATTGTATTAAATGTGTTTATATCACCATAGTAACAGTCTTTCCAGGGTTTATATTTGTATATAAATGTGATTCATATCACACCAATAGTAACATAGCCTTTCCAGGGTATATTATTGTATATAAATGTCATTCATATCACCAGTAGTAACATAGTATTTCCAGGGTTTATATTTGTATATAAATGTCATTCATATCACCAGTAGTAGTAACATAGTCTTTCAGGGTTTATATTTGTAATAAATGTGGTTCATATCACCAGTAGTAACATAGTCTTTCCAGGGTTTATATTTGATTAAATGTGGTTTATATCACCAATAGTAGTATAGTCTTTCCAGGGTTTATATTTGTATATAAATGTCATTCATATCACCAATGTAAATAGTCTTTCCAGGGTTATATTTGTATATAAATGTGGTTCATATCACCAGTAGTAACATAGTCTTTCCAGGGTTTATATTTGTATATAAATGTGGTCATATCACCAATAGTAATATAGTCTTTCCAGGGTTTATATTTGATATAAATGTATTCATATCACCAATAGTAACATAGTCTTTCCAGGGTTATATTTGTATTTAAATGTCATTATATCACCAGTAGTAACATAGCTTTCCAGGGTATATATTTGTATATAAATGTATCATATCACCAATAGTAACATAGTCTTTCCAGGGTTTATATTGTATATAAATGTCATTCATATCACCAGTAGTAACATAGTCTTTCCAGGGTTATATTTGTATATAAATGTCATTCATATCACCAGTAGTAACATAGTCTCCAGGGTTTATATTTGTATATAAATGTGGTTTATATCACCAATAGTAACATAGTCTTTCCAGGGTTATATTGTATATAAATGTCATCATATCACCAATAGTAACATAGTCTTTCCAGGGTTTATATTTGTATATAAATGTGATACATAACACCAATAATAACATAGTCTTTCCAGGGTTTATATTTGTATATAAATGTCATTCATATCACCAATAGTAACATAGTCTTTCCAGGGTTTATATTTGTATTTAAATGTCATTCATATCACCAGTAGTAACATAGCCTTTCCAGGGTATAATTGTTGATATAAATGTCATTCATATCACCACTAGTAACATAGTCTTTCCAGGGTTTATATTTGTATATAAATGTCATTCATAACCAGTAGTAACATAGTATTTCCAGGGTTTATATTGTATATAAATGTCATTCATATCACCAGTAGTAACATAGTCTTTCCAGGGTTTATATTTGTAATAAATGTGGTTTATATCACCAATAGTAACTAGTCTTTCCAGGGTTTATTTTGTATATAAATGTCATTCATATCACCAATAGTAACATAGTCTTTCCAGGGTTATATTTGTATATAATGTCATTCATTCACCAATAGTAACATAGTCTTTTCAGGGTTTATATTGTATATAAATGTCATTCATATACCAATAGCACATAGTCTTTCCAGGGTTCATAATTGAAACCTTCTCAAAGCAAATTGTAATGTGTTACAGGCCTTAAGGAAGGGGCGTAACTACCAGGGGAGCCCCCATCTTCTTATTTTACCTATGACAGATTTAGCCTTCTCTTAGAAACCACTGTGTATAAAACCCGGATAGAAGCCATCATAGTTTTGCTGGGGAGCTCAGTGATTCCTAGTTATACCACTGCCTTAAGGTAGTGTATCATCCCTCTGTTATAAAAGTTGTTGTTCTGTGTCTGCACTCTGCAGCTCTGAGTGGTTGTATCCGACATTACGCTGTGTTGTATCATTGAAGTGGACTCTTGTCTGTGTTGTTGAAGTCGGGCAGTGCACAGAGCCCAGGCCCTTCATCTGAGTTGCTAAAATGGGGATCACATCTGAAGTGATGTGCAGGCTTTTATTGTTTCAAATTGGGCTTCATGGGCATCAGCCTGTCCAGAGGTGGGTTGCATTTGGGGGTCGTGGCAGGGATGAGCACACACAAACAAAAGTACAAGATTCTCACTTTATGTAGAATTATTCTTTATCTTCCCTTCCCTCCCTCTACAGGTACAAGGCATTGTCAATGTGCTTTATCTTGTAGGGAAATAGTGAGAGACAGTGCAATTACTACTTATATTCACTTTACTAAGATCAGAAGGAGTTGAAACCAAAAGTCAAACTAACTGCAGGGCTTGTTTGTAGCGGAAATAGGGGAAAATCTGATTGGTTAATGTAAATGGATTAGGGTTTACTGCCAACCTATTAAATAGGTGCAAACCTCCATGGAGCTCAGAAGTCATTGCAGTAAATGGAAGAAGAAGAAGATGTCGAATCAAGACGCCGGTAACATTGGCCTCGTTGAGGCCACGGCGCCGGAGGAACCATGGCGGCCGCAGGGGTACTTCTTGGGGTCAGTGGCCTCAGTGGAGCTGGTGTCACCGGATGGAAGACAGAAGATGCCGCCCAGGGCTCTTTTAAAGGATAACAGTATTGCCTCAATGCATTTTTAAAAAAAACCTGCTTTCAAAAGAGTAAAGGATGAGATCAGACCTCCCTATATGTTTTATTTACTGATTTCACGCTTCTCTCTGCCTTCAATTAGCCACACTGTGAAGGGGGTGTAACAATTCTGTCTGCGTAACTGTCACTCAAAACTAGCAGTGAGAAAACACTACTCCACCCTTCCTTGATCAGCTTGATTATGTAGGCTGATCCTAGCAACCGAACAGTTCAACTTTGTTTGACTGGCAGAGGAGGAGGAGAGAGAGCTTGTACAGACATTCACACCAGCCAATGACAAGTGATAGTTAATCATGGCCCTGGGCCGTCTGGAGGCGGGCTTTTAGCACACATATTTGCTGTGTGATATCTAAGGGAAGGCAGCATGGTTGTAAATGAGAGTAAGCGATTTCAGCTGCTGAAGTGTGGACATGTAATGGGGGAGATGTTGTTTTTTTGGGGTATTGTTGTCCTTTAAGAGCCACAAGGGCCCTTACAAGGGCCGGGGAGGGGGGTCCCGGCTCGAGCTGCGGGACCCCATAAGCCCCTTGTCAGGACCACAAGGGCACTTCCAAGGGCCGCAAAGGCTAGCTTATTTTGAGGGGGCAATATGCTCATACATCTGTGGGCTCTTTTTGCACTTACCTTCAAAATTTTACTTACCTTCAAAGATACTGTTTTGATCCTACTATACTGTATGCCATTACATTGTTAGATATTTATATATAGTACAGAGCCCCACATGAGTCCTACCTATAATGTTTTTAATGGTGATTGTTTTATAGCTTTAGCACTTTTTGCTCTATTTCACTTTACATGCACTAGGTCACTTTGTGTAGCATAGTGACGTACGTGGAGGGTTTTGTAGTCCTTTTGATTAGCCATGCTGTATTGATACATGTATGTGTGCAATAAATAATATTTTGCATTAGAGAGTGTCATGATGTCTATCATTTCTCTGTGTTTTGTTCATATTGTTTATCATTATATAGCACCTCACAGTTATATATACTATACAACATAGGGTTATTCAATAAATGTTCTATTGTTAAAAATGATGCTAATTTGCCCCAACCAAATAGATGTTAGCTTTCAAATGTTAAATAAGATCTGATTGGTTGGGGCAAAATTAGCACCATTTAAACAATAAGAACTTTTATTGAATCTCGCTGTTAATATTTGGAGTGGAATTTTCCACTACCTATACTAGTGCCCCTACTATGTGAGTTTTCTACTGGAATGGAAAGGTAGACAATTGAAAAAAAAGGTTCTTGTAGAGCATATCATGTTACAAAACTAAGTGCAGGTCTGTGGGAGGAGGCTTGGCACTAGGAACAATTGAGGGTCGCACTCCAAGATTAATTAAATATTTAATACGTGACCAACATCAATACACAAAATGTTTTGGGGGGTAGTAAGTGCCCCTTCTCAGGTGATCAACCCTCAATTTGTTTGTTTGCTGTATACTACTGTCCATGGAGTGTTGGATATCAGAAGAGTAAGCAAAGCACCCATAAGTTGGACAAAAGTGCATTGGACTTTGTGCCTTATTTTGGCACTAGGAACCTTTGAAGGTATGGTGTGGCGCATTTAGGGCAAACCCAGGGTTAAGGAAATAGCATTTTAGGGGAGGGAGGGGTTTTTGGGGGGGACCATATGAGACTATAGTTCCACTTTAATGGACTTTATTAGTTAGCTTCTTTTATGTTAATACAGTACCAATCATTTCCTGTTTTGTATTAGATATTTATTTTCAGTGTACTTTAGGCCTGGTACACAGGGGATATTTCATCCTGTTTGACTGCCCATTGCAATATTTCAGCCAATCAGGTAGGAACAGTGACTGACTGATCTGGGTCGAATTTTTGTTCAAATGGGATAAAAAATTATATCAGACATGTGGTGAATCCCAGCAGATCTTTTGTTTTTCAATAGTGTAGGTATACTGTGGTTGGTATACATTAATGTAATTCCTAATAAACAAATATTATATGATACATAATATTGCATATATGATTGTGTAGTATATTAAACATAGTAAAGATTGTAAGCACTTCTGGGCAGGGACCTCTTTCTCCATGTCTTTTGGTTTTAATCACTGTTATTACATGGATATCATATTCTATGTATTTATTACTTTATATAGTAACGTTATCTTTCTGTCAGTCACCCAGTACTTGCTCTGCAGCGTTCGTGTGCACAGATGTTTGGAGCGTTTCTAGTGTGGAGCCTCTGTCTGTCTCTATCCCTTGCCTGTCAGTTCAGTTGTTGGATTTGTGTGAGTGTTGTGTTTAATTTGAATTGGCCTATCTGCTTTGTCCTTTTCCTTTCCTATGTTTTCTATTGGCTTTTCTCTCATCTACTCTATTTCATTAGTATTCTCCTTTATATTCCCTTCTGACCCACACCTCCCTGCCCGTTATAGCCTGTGGTTTACTCTTGCTCGTGTGGGGATCTTGTCTAGTTTATTCTGTGTACCGATCTCTGCCTGCTATTCCTTTTTTTAAAGTTGCTGCCTGTCCTGACATTTATTTTGCCTAACCCTTCTGTACCCTGTGGCTGACCTACTGTTTTCTGACTCTTGCTCCATCAATGACTCCACTCCTGCCTTCTGATTCGGTACCATGTGTTGTCCAGCCCTTGCTGGTTATACCCTGCCCACCTAGTGCGTTACTGTTTTTTTTTGTGGTATTCCCGGCCGGGGGCAACCAATCCTGGGAAGGACCTACAAGCCTCCTGGCAAGTGGGGGCTTGTCTATTGGTGAAGTGTATCTGGGCTGAAGGAATACACAGGACTCCAGAGCGTCACACTTTCCTTTTATTATTAATTGAAAATGTGTACAATTCTGCAGATACACATGCATACATAATATACAGATATAACATATGAAATTTGAGACATCCATGTGTTTACAGTATATTTGGTCGGGACATATGTCCAAAATACTTAGATGCCAAATTGTGGATTGAACTCTAATTGTGCTCTTGTCTACAAACCTGCATCATCTGCCATCCAAGGTACCTACTAGGATGTGTCAATAATCACCAATAGTAACATAGTCTTTCCAGGGTTTATATTTGTATATAAATGTGATTCATATCACCAATAGTAACATAGCCTTTCCAGGGTATATATTTGTATATAAATGTCATTCATATCACCAGTAGTAACATAGTATTTCCAGGGTTTATATTTGTATATAAATGTCATTCATATCACCAGTAGTAACATAGTCTTTCCAGGGTTTATATTTGTATATAAATGTGGTTCATATCACCAGTAGTAACATAGTCTTTCCAGGGTTTATATTTGTATATAAATGTGGTTCATATCACCAATAGTAGTATAGTCTTTCCAGGGTTTATATTTGTATATAAATGTCATTCATATCACCAATAGTAACATAGTCTTTCCAGGGTTTATATTTGTATATAAATGTGGTTCATATCACCAGTAGTAACATAGTCTTTCCAGGGTTTATATTTGTATATAAATGTGTTTCATATCACCAATAGTAATATAGTCTTTCCAGGGTTTATATTTGTATATAAATGTCATTCATATCACCAATAGTAACATAGTCTTTCCAGGGTTTATATTTGTATTTAAATGTCATTCATATCACCAGTAGTAACATAGCCTTTCCAGGGTATATATTTGTATATAAATGTCATTCATATCACCACTAGTAACATAGTCTTTCCAGGGTTTATATTTGTATATAAATGTCATTCATATCACCAGTAGTAACATAGTATTTCCAGGGTTTATATTTGTATATAAATGTCATTCATATCACCAGTAGTAACATAGTCTTTCCAGGGTTTATATTTGTATATAAATGTGGTTTATATCACCAATAGTAACATAGTCTTTCCAGGGTTTATATTTGTATAAAAATGTCATTCATATCACCAATAGTAACATAGTCTTTCCAGGGTTTATATTTATATATAAATGTGATTCATATCACCAATAGTAACATAGACTTTCCAGGGTTTATATTTGTATATAAATGTGGTTCATATCACCCATAGTAACATAATCTTTCCAGGGTTTATATTTGTATATAAATGTCATTCATATCACCAATAGTAACAGTCTTTCCAGGGTTTATATTTGTATATAAATGTGATTCATATCACCAATAGTAACATAGTCTTTCCAGGGTTTATATTTGTATATAAATGTCATTCATATCACCAATAGTAACATAGTCTTTCCAGGGTTTATATTTGTATATAAATGTCATTCATATCACCAATAGTAACAGTCTTTCCAGGGTTTATATTTGTATATAAATGTAATTCATATCACCAATAGTAACATAGTCTTTCCAGAGTTATATTTGAAACCTTCCAGGAGCAAATTGTAATGTGTTACAAACCCTAAGGGAAATGTCTGGTTCCCTCTATTATAGAAGCTGTTGTTCTGTGTGTGTAGCTCTCTGAGTTGTGTAGCCATATATTAGGCTGTTGTTGTGTCACTGAAGTGGACTCTGTGTCTGTGTTGTTGAAGTCAGGGAGCACAGAGAGCCCAGGCCCTCTATCTGAGTTACTGAATTGGGGAATCACACTCTGCAAGTGACGTGCAGGATATTTCCTAGAAATTTTTTAGTTTTTTAGTTAATTAGTTTTTTATTACTTAAACATTACTTTTAATGAATACACGTGCCTAGATTTGTAAACTAGATAATATCTGTCAAAAATGTATTATATCCACAATGCAACAAATATACATTGTAAAAAGATTGTTTTTTTCCCTTAATTTGAACTGTCTTGAGTTAAAAAAAAAAAACGAGTGTCATCAGCTGGATCAGAAAGATCTTAGATCTCATATTTCCCAAACCATGACCTTCAGTCAGTCATAAATCTGGTCTCAAAAGATGGCAGACATAGAGGAAAGACATACAGTATAAAGGAGACAACTTTACATTAACCTGATCCAGACAGATAAAGGATAGGAGGACATTAAATTAATGTGATTTTCATATGCAAGGGGAAAACAGTACAATAAGCTGATCCACAAAATGGGGACACTATATTAACAGGTCTGCATAGGTAATGGAATTAATACAGAAGGTATTCATTTTAACCTAATCCACAAAGAGGTTTAGTTTTTCTCCAATCTGAAATAACCTTACTGTGTGTTAAATATGAAATAATGTGATTGGTTTACTGCAAATTTAAAAGCCTTTATTTGCATCAGCCACTAAATATCTTTTTTCACTACAAATAGTTCTGTTGAGATTTAGCAAAACAAAACAATATTTCTTTTGTTCTTTTTGTGCTGTTTTCTTTTTATTTATCATATTTCAAATAAATTAATACATTTTTTATCCAGCCCTGATTAAAAGGCAATATGTGGTCATAATTAATTGTATTTGAATTTCCACTAAAACGTTCATCAAAAGTACAAAAAATACCGCAGGCAAAATAACCTAAAAGTTTGATTAATGACACAACAACCACATTTGTAACTGTCCAGTTGACTGTGCAAGCAGATCAGTGAAGTCCTATAAGAATTTTTAAGTTAAATTAAAGTCATGCAGGGACGAAACTTCATCACAATCTATATATATAAAACTCAATGTATGTGTGACAATTTTCATGAGACTTCGTACACTTATGTATAAAGGCCTGGGGAAAAGCATAAGCTACTTTACAGCTTTTAAAAATGCCGCCGTACCCCCTTTCCCCCAAATTTTTTACATTAATTAACCTGTGTGCTGCCATCTGGTGGTGAATCGAGTGAATCCAGTTAATTTCAAATGTCACAGATTGTTCAGGGCAGTACAATGCTTTACTTGATTTTGTTCTGTTGTTGCTGTGATAGGAGGATAAAGCTGTCAATCACAAGGAGCAGCAGACCATGTGATGTAACAATGTCATGCGACCACACACTCGGTCACCTCCTCTCACTTGTGGTTTGCCCAGAGTCAAGATTGAGAGGTAAACTGACCAATCCAAGATAAGTCTCTTGTACTGGGGGTTGGGCAGGAGCTACTCATGGAGATCACAGTTGGCTAATGAAAATGTAATTGTACAGCACAAGGTAATAAATTCCATTTTACTTAAGAAACGACAATAAGGACTGTGAATGGGATGGAGTTGCCACACTGCAATACAACTGTACTGTTCATTTCACTTCACACCTTGTGTCTCTTTTCCCCACAAACAAAGGCCATGTACACACTCTTTTCACTCTCTTTTCCATAGGTAATTTTTGCAAACAAATTGTGTTTTCTGGGGGACATTGTGTGTCAATAATTCAATTTGACCGATTGCAGTAAAAAATAAGTTAATGTGAGATGTTGTAACCCATTGTTAAAGGAGAAGTTGATGAGATACACACTAAAGGAGAAGTTGATGCGATACGTGCTAAAGGGGAAGTTGATGCTTTGCGCGCTAAAAGGGAAGTTGGTGCGACATACGCTAAAGGGGAAATGTATGCGATACGCACTAAAGAGGAAATTGATGCGATAGGCGCTAAAGGGGAAGTTGATGCGATATGCCCTAAAAAAATTGATGTGATGCATCATGGGGAAGTTGATGCTATACGCGCTAAAGTGGAAATTGATGTGATAGGTGCTAAAAGGGGAAGTTGATGCGATATGCGTTAGAGGGGAAGTTCCTGCAATATGCATTAAATGGGGTGTTGATGCGATACGCAATATAGGGGAAGTTGATGCTATACACACTAAAGGGGAAATTGATGTGATAGGCACTAAAGGGGAAATTGATGTGCCATGCGCTAAAGGGGGAGTTGATGCAATACACGCTAAAGGAGAAGTTGATGTGAAGCTCGCAAAACGGGAAGTTGGTGTGATATGCCTTAAAGGGGTAGTTGATGCGATATGCGTCAAAGGGAAAGTTGGTGTGATACTGAATCCTCCATTGTGTTGCCCCCCTCCCTGTGGGTCCAGGTCTGTTGAATTTTGGATGCAAATGTGGGTTAGATCTTTAGAAAAACCGGGCAATGCCGGGTACTCTGCTAGTATATTATATAATATATGTTGTACAATAGATGATCATCTGATGATGTATTTTTGCTTTTATTATTTTTCTTGTTCCTATTAAGTTACACAAAAAAATAGAGTTGAATTAGTGCTGGTTAAGGCACAATAGGGAATGGTCAATAAATAATCAATTATACAAAATAAGATTAACAACTATATCTTATTATTCCAGATCCTTTAGGAGCAATGTCCATATTATCTGTTTATTATTTTCTTTCCATGCCAGAACATTTGCGTGTACATTATTATAAATGTTTATATATATTAAAGCTCTGCCTATAGATGTAACAAGAGGCTTCCAGCCTTCCCCCCAGACTAGACAGCTGGTAGAAAATTCCTTTCTTACCCCAAAACTGCAATTGGATACCTGCTTGAATCAATCCCGTTAATAATTTTATTTAATAATGATCGTGAGTAATGGCTCTTTTTTTTTTGCTAGAAAGGTATTTATAAAGCTTTTATCTTCATCAATGCATGGTCAATTCCATCAGTAGTGCTATGGGCTTCTGAGGGCCTATAATTGAAACAACCAACAATGTAAAATGTTGAATAAGTGCAGTGTATGTAAAACACAACTTTTGAGTAAAATAAAATTGCTGCCTTAAAGGGCAAGTTCACATATGCAGGTAAGGCTGCTTGGGGACCAGTGGACATGTTGGCAAATACAGGGGTAAACTTGCCCATTAAATCGGTCAGAGACTCGAAATTAGTTTCTGATCGTATTTTCGAGGATTATCAAACATTCAAGGTTAATTTTGAGAATTTTCTAAAATAGCTTGAATGTTCGATAAAAATTTAAAACGCGCTCCGAAGTCCTGAATTTAAGTTCCAATTTCTTCTGGACTTTCCCAAGATCTGAAAACCCGAAAACGGAATGAAACCCAGCAGTTTCGGCCTTTTCTAATGATCAGCTATATGTGTGTTCGCACGGCTGAACAATCCCCATACAGCATATGGGGATCGGTTGGTTTACCACCAATAGGATCTGCCGATACACATACATTCGTATTTGCATGTCTATGGTTACCTTAAGCGCATTACTGTCTATACAAATTTCTGTGAGTCATGTGATGACATATTTAAGTACAAATTATAACCGATGGAATAGCCAAGTACAATTTATACAACATTAAATGTACAAAATATGCGGGGCTCTTTTGTTATATATCTGAAAAATACTATTTAGACAGTCCACAATAATCTACAAGAAGGATAAAAGAGATTGCAGGTCGAAGAAATTGTGCCGGGAGAAATAAAAGGGGAGCTTGTTTTCAGATTTGGGAGTAAATAACTGGTGGCGTCAATTGAGTTTTTGTTAGTAGAGGAGCCATTTTAAAGCTCTTATGCCAACAAAATAGCTTAGTTTTACTTACTCCTGTGTAGTGGGGGGGTTATAGCGCAGACCAGGCTTCTTGGCTTCAGCCCAATTTTCAGTCCAGACACATTAAGAAAAGGATATGTATGTAGACCTGATTCTCTGAAAATACAGAGCTTCTTGGAAATGTGTAGTCCTACAGACATATTTCTAAATCAGCATAGCTCAAGTGTGGTTGGAGGCCGCATTAAGATAATTGCAGGCTATTGCTGAAACTGACTGTCACTGAAATGTTTGGGCAATTGTGTGCTTTTCAGCCATCTCACAGTGGGAGCCATTCGATGTAGAATGATTTTAAAAGGGCAGGATGGGAGTTACTGTGGTCAGAAAAAAAGATTATCTGCTTACCCTAGTGCTTGTGGGAAATTGTGGGTGGAATGACATTTTGTATGTGATTGGAAGTGGCAATTCAAGCTCTGTAAAATGCTGTTTGAAGTGACTGCTTAGGGTGTATACACATGAATCATTTTGCAGCATATGAATACAAGCGGAATGTAAATGTTACCTCTCTCCAACTGAACCAATTAGGAGAAGCCTCAGGTAACATCTGTCTGTACCCTAGAATATGCTGTGCAATGGCTATTCTTAGGAGAAAAGAGACATGCTAATAAAACAAGTATATTTCCACTGAGCAATATTGCAGAGTTGACATTCCATAAAGAAGCTTTAGATGTTTTTACAATACCTTGAGACTTAGAAATGACAGAATACACTGACCCGGTTTTAGGACAATTCTACTGCAGCAATGGTTTTACCTGCCGATGTTACTGCAATGTTTTCCAGTTGGATCTTGGCTTGTGATCGATATTATTGCCGTAATGTCAGGAGCAAAATGATCAGGCCGGGTGTTATCTGTACATGTCAGGAATGTCGAAAGGTAAGAACCCAGTGTATGGCCAATTTAGCATTAATGATGAAAACCCAGAGTGCATGTCTGTAAAGTGCATTTTTTCCCATTGTAGTAAACAGTTTTACCATTTGTTAATGAGTGCGTATGACTTAGCTTCCTCCTCTACTGCTTGTTTTCCCACAGTGTGTTTGATATGTGATATCGTGTACATGTTAATCATGTAAGTTATAATGGTTAATATGGAAGTATGGAAGATTGCCTAATCTTTCTGCCAATCAGACAATCAAGGGGCAGTATACCACCAATCAACTATCTCACAACAGTTTCAGGGGCAGCCCCCAACATCAGAAGGATTCCATACATGCGGGTCTGAAAGAGTACAGAAGGTTCTGGCTAAATTTTTATTTAAGCATTTTGAACAATTTTAAAGTTTTCCACCTTAAAAATGGATCACGGTTTGCCATGGATGAACCCAGCAGATGTTTGCCGATTTGGCCATATATCGAATAAGCAAACATCACCCTGAATTTTGGTCAATCTATAGGATGCAAAGTTAAATCAACACGGCCCTAAAGAAGATATTTTTGGTGTAACATCACCTCTTACCGATATGTAAGTGTATACTTCTGTTGTTTTACCATACTTATTTTCTTTGATAGGCGTACTAAATTTATTATTTACAGCTGTCTGGTACTTGGTTTTCATAAAATGTCATAGTTAAAGTGATGTGACTTTGACTTTCCCTTGGCCATGCCCCGTCAGTCCTTAACTGGCCTGAGCATGAAATGAAGGGACGGAGCTTAGTTACTGTTACAGTCCAGGAATCAAAAATTTCAGTATGTATTAATTTTCACTATTCATGTTCCTTTACATGGCATTGGTCACTAATGGGATATACCGAATAGTGAGAAAAAAAATTAAGAAGGGAGGGAAATCAGAGAAATTAGTTTGTTCAAGAAACTTTTGCCCAAGATTAGCAGGTGATAAGTCCAATATATAATGTTTCAAAAAGGTATGAAATGTGCTCCCTGTAGCAGCAGCTGCATATGTCTCGAATTGAGACTCCTGTGTGGAACGCCCAGGAAGTTGCCACTGCTCTTGTAGAATGAGCTTTAACACTAGAGGGCAAAACATTATTGACAGATAAACCTGTTTAATAGAAAAGGTGATCCACCTCGCCACTGAAGACTTCGGTGGTTTGTACCCCACTTTTTTTCCAGCATGTAGGACTAGAAGAGAGTCTGTTTTGCGAAATGATTCTGTTCTATTCAGAGAGATTTTCATGCATCTTGCTAAATCCAAAGAATGGAAGTTTAAATCTTCTTCCATTTGAGGATTTGGGGGGGAAAATGGGGCAATACAATATTCTCATTAATATGAAAGTCAGATTTTACCATTGGACAAAAAAACTCATGTCATTTTATTACCCCTCTGTCCTTGTGGAATGTAAGGTTAGGTTGGTTGCACTTGAATTTAGATATCTCAGGCACACTTTTTGCTGTTATCACCAGGAAAAAGGATACTTTCCAGAGAAAGTATCGAAACCTTGTCCAAAGGATCAAAGGGTGGACCTGTTAAAGTCTTCAATACCAAAGAGATATCCCATGTTGGTGACTCACTGGCGGTTTGATATGACTAACTACCTTTAAAAACCTAACGACCAGAGGTTTATAGGACCAAGACACATCCATCAGGGCACATATAGCTGAAATTTGTGACTTTAATGAAGATGCAGCCAAACCTTTGCCCACCCCGACTGCAAGATTCTACCATTTGGATCTCTAACAGGTGACTGTGATGAACACCAACTCAGGAATGTTTCCCAATGCCTATAATATGTTGATGAAGTAGATGTTTCCCAATGCCAATAATATGTTGAAAAGAGTCCCTGACTTCTTAAGGAATGCCTTTCAATTTCTAAGCCATTAAAGAAAGACTGCCCTGTTGATCCTGGAAGAGAAATAATCCTTGACAAAGCAGATCCTTCCTTGGTGGAAGGAGGAGAGGTTGGACTACACTCATTTCCTCAAGCTAGGCTGAATTTCCACTTTATTGAAAATGCATAAAGTACTATCCAACATAGCCCCTCCATATATCTCAGAGCTGATCCAGCGATACCGTCCCAGGTGCAAGCTCTGCTCCGTAAATGATACCCTCCTCTCATCCACCCTTGTCACCTCTTCCCATGCCCGCATTCAGGACTTTACTCGTGCTCTGCTCTGGAACCTCCGTCTGTCCGGCACTCACCATCTCTTAACACCTTCAAACGTAACCTTAAAACCCACCTCTTTAGGCTAGCATATAACCTGGCCTAAACATTAACCCTCTTACTACCCAATATGATCCAACCTGCCTTTCACACTCCACTGCCAATCTACTTACAGCCTACCGATTCCCGTCACCTTATGTCTCACCCCATATCCTCTAGTCTGTAAGCTCTTTGGGCAGGGTCCTCTTTCCTATTGTATTGCTGTAAGAAACTCCTCACTCTGTTTACTTATACTATCAATTACTTGTGTATGTAATATGTATGACTTTGTATAACATGTATTACCCTGTATGTAATGTATGAGCGCCATGGAAGATGTTGGCGCTATATAAATCAATAATAATAATCTATTACCATGGCTTTCCGAGACTGGAATCTTGAGCAGTAATTGTTGATCTTGTTGTTGTAGTCCGATATCATTAGGTCTATTTGAGGCAGACCCCATTGGCTTGTGATGAATTTGAAGACTTCCTGATTCAACTCCTGTTCTTCTAGAAGAATCATCTTCTGACTTAGAAAGTCTGCTTTGATGTTCAGGCAAGACGGAATATCCTGATCCTGATATCCTGAATCTATCCTTTCCTATTTATCTGTATATTACCCACCTAAGAAGATTTTAAGCTCTACATGTTTTAAGCACTTGTATATTTCATGATGCACACACTTACTTATTTATATATTTATGCATTTAAATATTGCCCCCCTTGTACGGATTTTGGTAATATTGTACAGTACAGCGTCTTTAAGTGGCACTATATAGATAAACATATACATACATACATACATACATACAAAGCATTTTAGGACTGCTGCCTTATGAGCGAGATTAAAAAATAAATAAAGGCATTAATGGAACATCCAGTACTCATTTCTTTTATACATTATCTTTACTTAGTGTATTGGATACATTGCTTTCAGCAACAAATGCAACAAAAACGTTGACTGTCTGTAGTTAAAAGGACTACATGGTATTTCCTGATTTTCATGGGAGTTCTGTCCAGGAAAATAAAATTGTATCAACACTTCAATATCACGTTATTTGCATTAAATTTATTCTTTCTAAGCAAAGTTTTATCAATGAAAACTGAACATCTGTGTTAATATAAAAAGGTAATTTTATCATTAATTTTGTTTAGATTTCAATTCTATGTTCAGACTCTGCTGACAATCAACTAGAACTGTTATTTTCTTTGGCTCATGAAGTATTTTAAAGGAATGGGATCAGAGAAGGACAACAAAAACCAGCGAAATGTGATGTTCCCAGATAAAGCCTCTCTATCTACATGTATATGGATTTTGATGTCAGCATGATCACTTGAAAAGTGCTGTTTACAAGCAGTACAAACACATTACCTGTTTATTTAGGATGATATATTTTCAGCCTCGGGCTTCTGGTGTTATCAATGAGGAAGCACTACATGGGTGTGTGTTGCTGTGCCAAATGAACTACAATAATAAAACAACAATACTATACGGTGCATTCAAAAGCCAACATGAAATAATGAGGCCAGCGATTTATTAACTGTCACGAAAATCCTATCAGTCTCATCCAGCAGTTAAGGGGTGAAGAACTTAAATCTCCATTGCTTAGGTTAGATCCTATTATTTGTCTTTCTGAGCAATTATGAACATTGGGTCAATAGATCAACATAAGGACACAACTCTCGGTCACTTACTGCCTGTAGTCTTTGTCTGTAACTTGTCCCAGTTGGATAAAAATATAGTTTTTTTTGGATCGTGTTTGTGGCATGCATCACTGTGATTAACATAGGAACATTGCTGGATAGAATTTCGTCTAAGAGGGCAAGAATATTTAAACACATAGTTATTAAGTATTTCTAAGCCTGCATTTTTATGAAGTCCTGCTGTGTGAACCCTGCCTTAAAAAGCAGTGGCATACTCTAGCTGCTTAAATTGTAACAATCCCATGTGTTCTTTTGGAGACTTTCATTGCAAAATTACATAAACCAAAATCATTGACCTATATAGACTGTCTATAAAAACAGCCTTATGGATAGATTTCAGATTTTCACAATTAAAGAACTGGTATGGATTTTGGCTTCATGTGAAGTGTATTAGATTTGCCCTTTTCAGTATTTAAGTTATGTCACTATGGGTCATGTATTTAAACACACACAGGCTCATTTACCCCGAGCTGCTCTGCTAATTTTAGGATTTAAAGTTGAGCTCACTGATTCAATATTGGTTAGTGCAACCTTTACTCCTTCTCTGTGCCCGCTTCATGGGTATCGCAAAAGATTCCCATGCTACTGACGCAAGTGATTTGATATTTGTTTTTCGTTTTTAGCGCAATATTTTAACACCTGCTAATTTCTGCTGTTGCACCTGCTAATTGCTGCTGCTGAGTCACGCTATGGGTAAGTGCCAACAAAACAGATATTAAATCCATTGTCTGGAGATTTACCCACCTCCGGGGGTAAATCTCCCCACAGTATTCCATTGCTGGGCATTTTGGACCTGTCAACATTTTCCCCCAAAAGGCAAACCAACAGAATACTTAACCACTGTCCAGGGAAGGAGGACAGATAGTGACACATGATAACAGACATGGGAGGGAGATTCAAAATGGGCTGCTGGGAGTTGCAATGCGGTATGTTACCCAGACACCCATGAACTACATCCGATGTGAAGCTTGTGCCCCTCCAGGTGTTTAAAAACTACAACCCCCAGCATTCCCTGTGTAGTAGTTTTCAAACATCTTGACATCCATGATCTAGAACTTCAAATCATATCATTATAGGGCAAGTCCACCCATCAAATGAAGAATTGTACACAGGTAAATCACCCTCCAAACACACTAAGGGCTCGTTCACACTAGAGCGCAGTGGAATATCGCAATTGCGTGCATTGTTCCGCTGCCTTAATGTAAGACCATTAGGCCTGGGATATGTTCCCATAGGGTCAAGAGATCCCTTTTCATAAGTTTAATGAGGTCCCTTATAAGTATGATACCCATATCATTGCATGTATTAATAAAATTTGCAACATAATTTTTTATCGTTGCATGAGGTGTGGCCTTATATATGAACGAAATATGTTGGACTCCCATCTACCGATATGTTTAATTGTGCTATCCGGAAGACCCCTTCTGGCAGCCTCCGTTGCTGCACCAATTCGGAAGGAATGTGAATCATAATCTGCGATTGGCAATTTTAACACTGCCAGACATTTCCGAAATACTGCCACAAACTAGTAAACAGACAAAGCTTTTCCGTCTTGGTGCACCAACTAGGATGTCCCACCTTTTGACCTCACTATCATGTAGGCCGAATAACATGCCAAAGGACGAGTACCCAATCCCTAAACACATGCAAGCCCCTGTTCTCTCTGTCCATCTTTGAATTAAAAATTGAGACCGAGAAAGATGGTGTAGGACTTGGGTGTACAGTAGAAAAGGCAGCTAGAAAGCTTAGGGAGAGGGGTATATATTAGGCTATTTTGCATGTTATTAAGCCAGCGGTTCAGGACCCATGCATAAGCTAAGGGACATAAAGGAGTATTTCGCATATCTCCGCCCTCTATTCATATAGCATTCTTATTCCCCCTGATTGGGAAATCCACATACCTAATGATAAATATTAACAGTGGCACTACAAAGCGAACTTGTTGCTTATAGGTGGTACCAAGTTCTTTGTTTCAATAGCAAAACTTACGACATCAGGAGAAGCATCTCCTACGTTCCCACTGACAGAAACTCCTATCCTGTTTGCGCTTCAATAAAGTTGGTTGTGGAAATGGGAGAAATGTGCAAACCCCGGAATACCTGAAGGACATCAGAATGAGGGCGCCCCGGGTTAAAAAGACTGGTATGCTTTGCATTTAGTAGGTTGGAAATTGTACGCTAGGTCATGGATATCCAACGTCAATATATGTTTATAGAGCAGTGATGTTGAACTTTACATGTTGCTTAGCATGCTAGGAGTTGTAGTTTAAAATGAAATAAAAGTGAATCCTAGCACCGCGTCATCAGAAAACCTCCCTCTGTGGAGTGCGCCAGCTTCTCCAACATTGACAGTGGGAGGAGGCTTGATGACGCGGGGCTCAAGCTTCTGCGTCCGTGAGCCATGCATATTGACAGCTCTCTTTTAGTACATAGGATGAGTGGTAAATGGCAACCACACTTGCCATTTACCGGTTCCATCGCCAGAAAAAACAGAAAAGATTAGAACAGGTAAGGCTCCAGCCTCCAAATAGGAATGATGCCGAGGTAAGTAAAACTTCACTTTTATTGATTAATGTAAAAACAAAACTAGCCCAAGAACATAAGGACCTGCTTACTCTGGGAGAAAGGAGGAGTGGCCTGATGCGTTCTTTAGAGACCACAATGAGTTCAGTGAGTCCATTTAAATAGGGGGAAGGAACACTCAATATTAAATGGGAAATAAAAAACCAATACATATAATGCTGAAAAACATGAAAACCAGTGCCAACACGATAATTTAACCTGTTTACTGAGATACTCAGATACTCAAAGAGATAGACACAGACAGATACAGTAGATAGAATTGATTATAGATTATCTATCAACCTCTACATCCCCAAACAGGAGTTTGAGATCCAAAACAGTGACTGAAGCTCTGGATTGCAGAAAGGGAAGCAGACCGGGCAGTGTCTCTCTGGCTTTCTGGTAAGAAACTATGGTGGACTGTGTGCATGAGTGTCCATAGAGAGGGCTCTGAGTGCCACCTCTGGCACACGTTCCATAGGTTCCCCACCAATGTTATAGGATAACCCTTCATAAGGTGACAGGACATATAGTGTGGCCATCACATTTCAATGCAATATAAGGCATATAAGGCTGTGAGAATCTGAATATCACTGTTGATTTTTGTACTTTCCGATAACAAAACCTTGGACTTTAGCTTAAAATATCTTTCAGTTTGGGACTATCCCGGTTGTACGTTGTAATAAACCTTGGGGTAATAATCTCCATCCCATTATCATTATCAAAAGTATTGGTACTAGTTAGTCCCCATCCATACACAGGGTCCCAAGGGAGACCAATACACCCTCTTGGCTGAGATATAAGGGTACTTACAGGTGTGGACAAGGGAGATGTAAATCTTGTATGTACATGAATGTGCCCACAGAGTTTAAGAGTGAACAAACAGGTGTATGATATTAAAATGTACCAAAATTGTTGTTCATAAAATGTTGTATATTTAGCAACCTGTATATGCGGAAGTCAATATGTTGGCAAAACTACTAGATTAACCACGATGAGAAAAATGGAACATATTAATGCTACAAAAAGAGGGGACTGAGGTTTAGCAGTAGTGGCACATCTTATTGACCAACATGGTGGAGAGGTATGTGTCACAATATAAACCCTGGAACATAGACTTTCCAGGGGTTATATTTGTATATAAATGTGGTTCATATCACCAGTAGTAACATAGTCTTTCCAGGGTTTATATTTGTATATAAATGTCATTCATATCACCAATAGTAACATAGTCTTTCCAGGGTTTATATTTGTATATAAATGTGGTTCATATCACCAATAGTAACATAGTCTTTCCAGGGTTTATATTTGTATATAAATGTCATTCATATCACCAATAGTAACATAGTCTTTCCAGGGTTTATATTTGTATATAAATGTCATTCATATCACCAATAGTAACATAGTCTTTCCAGGGTTTATATTTGTATTTAATGTCATTCATTCACCAGTGTAACATAGCCTTTCAGGGTTATATTTTGTATATAAATGTCATTCATATCACCAATAGTAACATAGTCTTTCCAGGGTTATATTTGTTATAAATGTCATTCATATCACCAGTAGTAACAGTCTTTCCAGGGTTTATATTTGTATATAAATGTCATTCTATCACCAGTAGTAACATAGTCTTTCCAGGGTTTAATTTGTATATAAATGTGTTATATCACCAATAGTAACATAGTCTTCCAGGGTTTATATTTGTATATAAATGTCATTCATATCACCAATAGTAACATAGTCTTTCCAGGGTTATATTTGTATATAAATGTGATACATACACCAATAATAACATAGTCTTTCCAGGGTTTATATTTGGATATAAAATGTCATTCATATCACCATAGTAACATAGTCTTTCCAGGGTTTATATTTGTATTTAAATGTCATCATATCACCAGTAGTAACATAGCCTTTCCAGGGTATATATTTGTATATAAATGTCATTCATATCACCATAGTAACATAGTCTTTCCAGGGTTATATTGTTATATAAATGTCATTCAATCACCAGTAGTAAACTAGTTTTCCAGGGTTTAATTTGTATATAAATGTCATTCATACACCAGTAGTAACATAGTCTTTCCAGGGTTATATTTGTATATAAAGTGTTCATATCACAATAGTAACTAGTCTTTCAGGGTTTATATTGTATATAAATGTCATTCATATCACCAATAGTAAAATAGTCTTTCCGGGTTTATATTGTAATAATGTTCATTCATATCACCAATAGTAACATAGTCTTTTCAGGGTTTATATTTGTATATAAATGTCATTCATATCACCAATAGCAACATAGTCTTTCCAGGGTTCATAATTGAAACCTTCTCAAAGCAAATTGTAATGTGTTACAGGCCTTAAGGAAGGGGCGTAACTACCAGGGGAGCCCCCATCTTCTTATTTTACCTATGACAGATTTAGCCTTCTCTTAGAAAACCACTGTGTATAAAACACGGATAGAAGCCCCATCATAGTTTTGCTGGGGAGCTCAGTGATTCCTAGTTATACCACTGCCTTAAGGTAGTGTATCATTCCCTCTGTTATAAAAGTTGTTGTTCTGTGTCTGCACTCTGCAGCTCTGAGTGGTTGTATCCGACATTACGCTGTTGTTGTATCATTGAAGTGGACTCTGTGTCTGTGTTGTTGAAGTCGGGCAGTGCACAGAGCCCAGGCCCTTCATCTGAGTTGCTAAAATGGGGCATCACACTCTGCAAGTGATGTGCAGGCTTTTTATTGTTCAAATTGGGCTTCATGGGCATCAGCCTGTCCAGAGGTGGGTGCATTTGGGGGTCGTGGCAGTGAGGTGAGCACACACAAACAAAAGTACAAGATTTCTACTTTATGTAGAATTATCTTTTTATCTTTCCCTTCCCTCCCTCTTACAGTGGTACAAGGCATTGTCAATGTGCTTTATCTTGTAGGGAAATAGTGAGAGACAGTGCAATTACTACTTTATATTTACCTTTACTAAGATCAGAAGGAGTTGAAACCAAAAGTCAAACTAACTGCAGGGCTTGTTGTAGCGGAAATAGGGGGAAAATCTGATTGGTTAATGTAAATGGATTAGGGTTTACTGCCAACCTATTAAATAGGTGCAAACCTCCATGGAGCTCAGAAGTCATTGCAGTAAATGGAAGAAGAAAGAAGATGTCGAATCAAGACGCCGGTAACATTGGCCTCGTTGAGGCCACCGGCGCCGGAGGTAACCATGGCGGCCGCAGGGGTACTTCTTGGGGTCAGTGGCCTCAGTGGAGCTGGTGTCACCGGATGGAAGACAGAAGATGCCGCCCAAGGGCTCTTTTAAAGGATAACAGTATTGCCTCAATGCATTTTTTAAAAAAAACCTGCTTTCAAAAGAGTAAAGGAATGCAGACCTCCCTATATGTTTTATTTACTGATTTCACGCTTCTCTCTGCCTTCAATTAGCCACACTGTGAAGGGGGTGTAACAATTCTGTCTGCCTGTAACTGTCACTCAAAACTAGCAGTGAGAAAACACTACTCCACCCTTCCTTGATCAGCTTGATTATGTAGGCTGTATCCTAGCAACCGAACAGTTCAACTTTGTTTGACTGGCAGAGGAGGAGGAGAGAGCTTGTAACAGACATTCACACCAGCCAATGACAAGTGATATGTTAATCATGGCCCTGGGCCGTCTAGGAGGCGGGCTTTTAGCACACATATTTGCTGTGTGATATCTAAGGGAAGGCAGCATGGTTGTAAATGAGAGTAAGCGATTTCAGCTGCTGGAAGTGTGGACATGTAATGGGGGAGATGTTGTTTTTTGGGGTATTGTTGTCCTTTAAGAGCCACAAGGGCCCTTACAAGGGCCGGGGAGGGGGGTCCCGGCTCGAGCTGCGGGACCCCATAAGCCCCTTGTCAGGACCACAAGGGCACTTCCAAGGGCCGCAAAGGCTAGCTTATTTTGAGGGGGCAATATGCTCATACATCTGTGGGCTACTTTTTGCACTTACCTTCAAAAATTTTACTTACCTTCAAAGATACTGTTTTGATCCTACTATACTGTATGCCATTACATTGTTAGATATTTATATTATAGTACAGAGCCCCACATGAGTCCTACCTATAATGTTTTTAATGGGTTATTATGTTTATAGCACTTTTAGCACTTTTTGCTCTATTTTCACTTTACATGCACTAGGTCACTTTGTGTAGCATAGTGACGTACGTGGAGGGTTTTGTAGTCCTTTTGATTAGCCATGCTGTATTGATACATGTATGTGTGCAATAAATAATATATTTTGCATTAGAGAGTGTCATGATGTCTATCATTTCTCTGTGTTTTGTTCATATTGTTTTATCATTATATAGCACCTCACAGTTATATATTACTATACACATTCAGGGTTATTCAATAAATGTTCTTATTGTTAAAAATGATGCTAAATTTGCCCCAACCAAATAGATGTTAGCTTTCAAATGTTAAATAAGATCTGATTGGTTGGGGCAAAATTAGCACCATTTTAAACAATAAGAACTTTTATTGAATCTCGCTGTTAATATTTGGAGTGGAATTTTCCACTACCTATACTAGTGCCCCTACTATGTGAGTTTTCTACTGGAATGGAAAGGTAGACAATTGAAAAAAAAGGTTCTTGTAGAGCATATCATGTTACAAAACTAAGTGCAGGTCTGTGGGAGGAGGCTTGGCACTAGGAACAAATTGAGGGTCGCACTCCAAGATTAATTAAATACTTTAATACGTGACCAACATCAATACACAAAATGTTTTGGGGGGTAGTAAGTGCCCCCTTCCTCAGGTGATCAACCCTCAATTTGTTTGTTTGCTGTATACTACTGTCCATGGAGTGTTGGATATCAGAAGAGTAAGCAAAGCACCCATAAGTTGGACAAAAGTGCATTGGACTTTGTGCCTTATTTTGGCACTAGGAACCTTTGAAGGTATGGTGTGGCGCATTTAGGGCAAACCCAGGGTTAAGGAAATAGCATTTTAGGGGAGGGAGGGGTTTTTGGGGGGGACCATATGAGACTATAGTTCCACTTTAATGAGACTTTATTAGTTAGCTTCTTTTATGTTAATACAGTACCAATCATTTCCTGTTTTGTATTAGATATTTTATTTCAGTGTACTTTAGGCCTGGTACACAGGGGATATTTCATCCTGTTTGACTGCCCATTGCAATATTTCAGCCAATCAGGTAGGAACAGTGACTGACTGATCTGGGTCGAATTTTTGTTCAAATGGGATAAAAAATTATATCAGACATGATGGTGAATCCCAGCAGATCTTTTGTTTTTCAATAGTGTAGGTATACTGTGGTTGGTATACATTAATGTAATTCCTAATAAACAAATATTTATATGATACATAATATTGCATATATGATTGTGTAGTATATTAAACATAGTACAAAGATTGTAAGCACTTCTGGGCAGGGACCTCTTTCTCCATGTCTTTTGGTTTTAATCACTGTTATTACATGGATATCATATTCTATGTATTTATTACTTATATAGTAACGTTATCTTTCTGTCAGTCACCCAGTACTTGCTCTTGCAGCGTTCGTGTGCACAGATGTTTGGAGCTGTTTCTAGTGTGGAGCCTCTGTCTGTCTCTATCCCTTGCCTGTCAGTTCAGTTGTTTGGATTTGTGTGAGTGTTGTGTTTTAATTTGAATTGGCCTATCTGCTTTGTCCTTTTCCTTTCCTATGTTTTCTATTGGCTTTTCTCTCATCTACTCTATTTTCATTAGTTATTCTCCTTTTATATTCCCTTCTGACCCACACCTCCCTGCCCGTTATAGCCTGTGGTTTACTCTTGCTCGTGTGGTGATCTTGTCTAGTTTATTCTGTGTACCGATCTCTGCCTGCTATTCCTTTTTTTAAAGTTTGCTGCCTGTCCTGACATTTATTTTGCCTAACCCTTCTGTACCCTGCTGGCTGACCTACTGTTTTCTGACTCTTGCTCCATCAATGACTCCACTCCTGCCTTCTGATTCGGTACCATGTTGTTGTCCAGCCCTTGCTGGTTATACCCTGCCCACCTAGTGCGTTACTGTTTTTTTTTGTGTATTCCCGGCCAGGGGGCAACCAATCCTGGGAAGGACCTACAAGCCTCCTGGCAAGTGGGGGCTTGTCTATTGGTGAAGTGTATCTGGGCTGAAGGAATACACAGGACTCCAGAGCGTCACACTTTCCTTTTATTATTAATTGAAAAATTGTACAATTCTGCAGATACACATGCATACTATAATATACAGATATAACATATGAAATTTGAGACATCCATGTGTTTACAGTATATTTGGTCGGGACATATGTCCAAAATACCTTAGATGCCAAATTGTGGATTGAACTCTAATTTGTGCTCTTGTCTACAAACCTGCATCATCTGCCATCCAAGGTACCTACTAGGATGTGTCAATACGATATTCTATTGTTTAGGAGAGATTTTTTTTTATTTTTAGCGCACTCATTTATACCTGTCCTGTGTTGCAGACAATCTGCTATAATACAATATGATCCACAAGCCAAGGAAAAAGCTGGTTAAAATGATAGGTGGAGATAAATATCATATTTCTACCTAACTCAGACAAAAGATCAAATTACAATAAGAAGTTGATATGCCACATATTTTCTTTAACTGTCAATTTCTTACCGATTTATGCTTGGTAGGCAACACACTCTCTGCCAAGATAGATAAGGCTTTTTTTGCTGCTTATCATAGGTCACCTGAAATTTCCTCTTTTCTTCAATCTACTTGCAAAACGAATAAAATAGATTTCATGAAATGTTGAACATGCTGAGTCTGATACAATCATAGTTATTATTTTGTTTAAACTTCAAAGGGCATTTAACAATATCATTTCCATAAAATGCCTCGGATAATGCGACAGAGATCCTTTGATTGTGCTTAGATTGTCACCAATGCTGTTATATCCTGTAGCTTTTATAAAGTTGACTATTATTCTTTGAGAAACAAGAAAACCCCAAACTGAGCAGGAAATGTTTTTTGAAGTCATTTCAAAGGAGCAGAGCCTTTACTGTTTAGTCTACTTTTACTTAAAGCTTGTTCCTTTGATTGACAGCTCTTAAACTATGTGACAGAATGCTGAGAGAGCTTGACTGGAATTCTACACTCCTAACAACTGATCTATTTGAACAGACACCTAAACTGAGATCACCCATACCTGAAAGCTTTTGTGACACATGATGTTGTAAGAAATATGCTTGTCCATATAAGGAATTTAGGTCATCTCGTCAAGAAAAAAAAAAAAATTAAGCGTGACAATAAAACAATAATCATTTGTCCTCATCCTTCACTCAATCTTTTACTTAAAGGGCCACTAAACCCGATCTATGATTCTATGGGAGGTACTGTATATATAGTTACATCGTTTTGGAGGGTGAAATGAGACTAAACCCTCATACACACGTGCGACGCACGATGTGTCCCAACGTTCGTTTCGGCCGATAATCGGCCCGTGTATGGGCCCTTTATTGGTCGAAATGGCTGGTTGAAATGGCTGGTTCGAGATCTCCGACCGAACGGCCGCTTCGTACGATCAAGTGCCCATACACGGGTGATTATCGCCCGAAACAAACATTCGGGCACATCGGGTCGGGACCCGCAATCGCGCGTGTGTACGAACCTTTACATTTATCTAGTCCAATAATCACATCTGCTGAAAGACTGTTCCACAGCTTTACTATTCTCACTGTAAAGAAACATGTCCTAACCTGAAGATGAATCTTCTTTTCTACTTATGTTTAGGATTTCCATGAGTCCATGAGTCCTCTGAAATAATTTTTATTTGAGAACAATGCACCAAAGTTTAATGTATGGACCATTAATATGGTTGCGTAAAGTGATCATATCCCGACTCAAGCATCACTTCTTTCCATACTCGAGATGTCCCCTTTATTTACTGGATTCCTAAAGTGCAACACATATTCCAAATGAGGCTTTGCCAGTGCTTTGTAAATAGGAAAAATAATATTTTTCTTTCTTGAATCTTTACACAAGACAACAATTTGCTAGCTCTAGCCCCGATACAGTCGAATTTGACGGCCTCGGGGCTTTATCAACAATGTGTGTACCTAGCTTGAGCTGTCTGTAGAAATCCTGCTTAGCAGTTCCGTGGAATGTGAAAATCTGAAAATCCAAAACCCAATTGAACTGAAATTTTTTGAATTTCTCGGATCTGGGGATTTTTGGAATCAGCCGTTCTGAATCGAAACCAGGTTCATTTCGAAACAGAGACTCATCTCTGTTCTAAGAGCTTAATCGATATTAACTGTCTAATTGACATTACTATTGATATAATTGTGGGGGTGGTCTTGCTTAGCTCAGCTATCCATACTTGATTTTCTATTTTAGTTAGCTTAATTGCTTTCTTACAATCCATGTTACAGCTTTTATAATTCCCGAAATATTGCACTGGTCCTCTTGATTTGAAGATTATAAATGTCCTGTTCTTTCTTTCCATTTCCTCTTTTTACTGGAGAATAAAGTGTGTGTCTATTATTTTTAAACTTGTTCCCTAAGGGCACATGTTTAGAATAGTGTAATAGTTTAATACCCCCTTAAAAGCAGTCCACTTCTTTGCAGTATGTTTTGCTGAGAACCTACACCCAGTCTATAAGCTGAAAAGATTTTTTAAAAGCATAAAATCTGCTTTCCTAAAGTTACATTTCTTTGATGAACCTGTGCACTTTTGTTTTGTGCAACACATGTCAAATTAGCACTATTCCCTATACTTTCATCTCCATAATAAGCCAGGGTTATTAGATATTACCAGATCCAACAAAGCAACTTTTCTAGTAGAAACTTCTATGGCCGAAAATGCTCATGCAGAAAATTTATTGACCAAAACATGCCCCAAACGTGTGCTCCTTGCTACAGTACCTGCATGTGAAGGTAAATTTCTTACTGTCGTTAGCGTTTGACTACAGACACCTACAATTAATTTACCCATTTTCTAGCTTTCCATGCACAGAGCCATCCAAATGGCTTCAGCCCCTTAGCTATTTTATTTTTTCCCTTCAACTTCTGTTTAACATAAATACATACGCCACCCTCTTATTTTTTCATGTCTAAACAAGGAGTAATTCTCTAAATTTACATCCCAGTCGTGAATCATTTAACCATGTTTCTGCTATACCAGTGACATCATCATTTTCATATTAAGCTTTTAGTTCTAATTTTCCAGTTAGGCTTTCAATTTGTCAACCATATTTTAGATTATTACCATTTCATTTATTCACACATTTTTATGGACTTACCTTTCTCTCCACTATACTTCCCCTCTCCTTCCCTCAATATGTTGTTCACACCTTGTTTCTTAACTCTACTGTCTACCCCATTTATGTCCACAGTACTCCTCTCACACCTAGTTTAAAATCTCTACCTACCCTCTAGCCATATCCTCTCCTAAAACATCTGCAGCATACTAAAAATCATATGAAATCATACTAAAAATCTGTCAGCCAAGCATTTTAAAAACCATAACCCCTCCTCCATATACCAATATCTAAGCCACACGTTAATACTCCTAATCTCTTGTTGCCTCCCTAATGTAGCACATGGCTACAGTAGTATTTCTGGTCCCTTGAATTCCCTGGGTGCTCAAAAAGTCTGCTGCATACATGGCAATTTCAGCCACCCTCCTCTGCTGAATGACATTACCCTTCCTCCTCCCACTTCCCCTAGTAACCCCTTACAAATCTATCTCCTTTCTCATTCTCAAAGTATCTGCCCCATTTCCATCCACCAACTTACTGGCCCCTTCCAGTACCTGCGCTCCCCCACCAGGTTTTGTATATTTTTATATTGGGAAACCCACCCTGGGTAATTTCTAACAGTAGTAATGTAAAGACACCATTCAGTAAGTTGAAGAACCTATTTCCAGGCTCAAAAAAATCCCTAAAAATGCATTTATGCCACCTCAGACTTGGCAAAAATTTCCAGGTAATTTTTTAACAAAAACTCAAATTTCTTTATAAATATTGCCATGGGCACCCAGTAAGCTACTCAGAAACAGAAGTCTTCTGCAGGATTTAGGTTGGGTACACACGGTAAGATATTTTCAGCTGACCGTCCAATAGTGCCATGTATCGGTCGGTAGTGCGAAAATATATTTACATGTGTGCGGGGTGGCCCTGACCAATACGGCCCGTTGGTAAATCACGGCCGTTCTTCCCCCCTTAAGCCCTAAAAGGCCCTTGCTAGGGCCGCAAGCGCACTTCTCAGTGCTGAAAGGGCCCTGATAGGGTCGGGAAGGGGGACCCCTTAAGCCCCAAAAGGCCTTTGCTAGGGCTGCAAGGGCACCTCTAATTAACTGGGAGGGGCAGTCCCGGTTTGAGCTGCGGGACCCCTTAAAGGACAATTATACTCACCTTCCCTCCGCTCCTCTTCCTTGTTCCTTAGCATTTACCAAGGGTGAGGACCTGAACCGCTAATTCCTCACCCCTGGGTTCGCACAGCCTACAGTAGAGTTTCAGAGCAACGCTGCTCTGGTAGGCTCTGCCCCCTCCTCCCCATTGGCGACGAGGCTAATAGGAAGGCACGCTTGTTGCAGAGCGTGCCTTCCTATTGGCCTCGTCGCCAACGGGGAGGAGGGGGCGGAGCCTACCAGAGCAACGTTGCTCTGAGAGTCTGCTGTAGATTGCGCGAACCCAGGGATGAGGACTTAGCGGTTCAGGTCCTCACCCCTGGTAAAAGCTAAGGAACAAAGAAGAGGAGCGGAGGGAAGGTGAGTATAATTGTCCTTTAAGCCCCAAAAGGCATCTGTCAGTGCCCCCGCTGGAGGGTCCCTCCACCCCTCCCAGTGTGTCCCTGCTTTCCTCTCCCCGTGAGAGTATGGGGCAGGGGGCTGGGAGGGGCTGCTGGGAAGGGGTCGTGTGGTGGGTGTTCTCTGCCTGTTTGCCACCTAGAAGGATTAACGCGGCAAATCAGTTGCTGGTGCTTTATAAATAGAAGCGGGTTTTGCCCTTTTATAAATCTCGTTAATAGCGATGTTGGCGAAAACGGCAGGAAACTCGGCCGTGAAAAGTTAACAGCCATTTATAAATATGCCACAAAGACTATATGGACTGAAAGATGTACTGACAGTAGCAGAAACAGAATCCAGATCCTAAATGCATGTGTATGGCCACATTTAGGCTAACTTACTTAAGGCAGCCATTTTATCTCTGCAGCCTTTACTGCTTTAGAGAAAATACCCATTCAGCCATTAATGCATGTACAAAAGATGCGGAACTCCTCAGGCCCACCCAAGAAGAGCAGGAAGAAGAATATTTCAAAATGTGCTTATTTAATTCCTATGGGTTGTAGGCACCAAAACACACTTAATGCCTCATGCTCCTGTGGAGACAGCTTAAAGGGCATCTA
The DNA here is from genome assembly GCA_019447015.1 of Hymenochirus boettgeri. Taxonomy (NCBI): domain Eukaryota; kingdom Metazoa; phylum Chordata; class Amphibia; order Anura; family Pipidae; genus Hymenochirus; species Hymenochirus boettgeri. The sequence continues at coordinate 166,099,466 of CM033474.1, forward strand.
TACTGAAAAGCCCAGTATTTAAAACTATAATTCTTCCAAACTATCACGGTACCATTTTGTCCTTCATTTCTTTATATATCCAATCTTACATTATAGCTGTCAATCAAGTGCCTTATTATCATAAACCCCTACTGCTGCGAGCAATTTTTTTATAACTGGAATGGTGACAGTTGGTATGTGGACTGCATGATGGGTAATTCACTATCCCAGTGTTGACTTATATTGATTACTGAGCATGCTTGACTTAACAGAAAGTCATATTAGGTTGATCAAAACAAGTACTGAAAGACATGCAACAATACACATGTTTCAGTGAAAGGGCTACTTCCAAGTATTTATTTATATAAAGATGAGGCAAGTAATTTTTACATTATAGTTCTCCTTTAATTTGCTTGCAATATTATATTGTCAGCACATTTAGGCTTCATAGGCACGCGTCAAACGTGCAAAGCCCAGCAGAGCCAAGCCCTAGGCTTGTTATAGCTGCATTCCAAAAAAAGAAACAAAAGCTTCAGGCAGCAGTTAAAGAGAACAATAATTTATGTTAGTTAACATGTGCTCTCACTTCTGTACAAAGATAAGGTTGGACAAAAGATAAGGAAAAAAACCTGTTGCTAAACATTTCACATTACTGTTTTGTATTTGAGCTACAGTTTCTATGCTCTTATCTCTTCAGGTGGGATTTGCATATTGACCATTAGCATAGCACACCCCATTCAGTAATTACTGTAATTCTCTTATCTTGTTTAAATACGTGCCACTGATACAAACTCCCTCACATTCTTTACACCTTTCTTATAAAAAATAACTGATAATATTGAATATTCTGAGCTTATCTCTTCAATTCCCCAAACAGGTGTGCTGTATGATAAACTGGGAAATAAACAGTGAGAAGATAAGTTTCAAAATAAGTAAAGTATTAAATACATGTATTAACAATGACAAGTTGGCTACAGGTATAACAATAATTCACAAATAAACATTTCTTTAAACTTTGTATATTTTTAAAAAGAGAAACTTCAACTTCATTTAAACTGAACTGTTCAAATACCTTTTTACATTTGAAGTTTTAGCATAAATAAGGACATTAAACTCTCAAAAGTCATTGTATAAAGTTTGGTATTACATAGTAACATAGTAACATAGTAATTAAGGTTGAATAAAGACATTCGTCCATCAAGTCCAACCTATTCACTTTTTTTTTTTTTATTTATTTATTTATTTTTTTTTAACCCTACCTAACAGTTGATCCAGAGGAAGGCAAAAAACCCCAGCTAAAAAAGGGGGGAAAAAATTCCTTCCTGACTCCAAACGGCAATCGGAAAGTATCCCTGGATCAACCAGATCTATATGCATTAATACCAGTAATTCTCAATATTTTTTAGTTTTAGAAACTTATCCAGGCCTTTTTTAAAGTTATTCAATGAACTTGCCATTACCACCTCTGCTGGAAGACAGTTCCACAGTTTCACCGTTCTCACTGTAAAGAAACCTCTCCTAACTTGAAGATGAAACTTCTTTTCTTCCAACCTTAAAGGATGTCCACGAGTCCTCTGATATGACCTATTAGTGAACAATGCACCAGAGAGTTCACTGTATGGGCCATTAATATATTTGTATAAGGTTACCATGTCCCCACGCAACCGCCGCTTCTCCAATGTAAACAGCCCTAACTTGTCTAATCTGCCTGCATATTCAAGCCCCTCCATTCCCCTTATTAATTTAGTTGCCCTTCTCTGAACTGCCTCAATTTCCAAGATGTCCCTTTTGTATATGGGATTCCAAAACTGCACCGCATATTCCAAATGTGGCCTTACCAGTGCCTTGTAAAGAGGGAGAATAATATTTTTCTCTCTTGATTCCATTCCCCTCTTTATACAAGACAATATCTTGCTAGCTCTAGCTGTTGCTACCTGGCATTGTTTGCTACAGCTAAGTCTGTTATCTACCAGAACCCCCAAATCTTTTTCCATTTCAGATGCACTTAACACAGAGTTATTTATGGTGTAGGTGGCACAGGGATTATTAAATCCCAAATGCATCACCTTACATTTATCAACATTGAATCTCATCTGCCATTCTGCTGCCCATTTTGATAATCTATCTAGGTCTGCTTGCAGCACTTGCACATCATTGGAAGTTTCCAAAGCTCTGCATAATTTAGTGTCATCAGCAAACACAGAGACCTTGCTCTCAATGCCCCCTTCTAAGTCATTTATAAACCGATTAAACAGAAGCGGCCCCAGTACAGAACCCTGAGGAACTCCGCTTAGAACTTTAGCCCACATAGATGTAGCTCCATTAACCACCACTCTCTGTTTGCGGTCCAATAACCAGTTCTCTATCCATGAACAAATGTTTTCTTCAAGGCCAACAGTCCTCAGTTTATACATTAGTCGCCTATGTGGCACAGTATCAAAGGCTTTTGCAAAATCCAAATATACCACATCCACAGCTGTGCCTGAATCTAACTTCTTACTCACTTCTTCATAAAAACCAATTAAATTTGTCTGGCATGATCTATTTCTCATAAATCCATGCTGACTACTACTAATAAGATGATCTCTGGAGACAAAGTCAAGGATATGATCCCTTAACAAAGTTTCCATCACCTTCCCTACCACTGATGTTAGGCTTACAGGTCTATAGTTACCAGGCTGTGAACGACTACCTTTTTTGAATATTGGTATTACATTGGCTTTTTTCCAATCCAGCGGCACATCCCCAGACAAAAGCGAATCTGAAAAGATGAGACACAGTGGTCTTGCTAGAACTGAACTAAGCTCTTTTAAAATCCTAGGATGCAATCCATCTGGTCCTGGCGCTTTATTGATATTAACTTTGTCTAATTGATTCCGTACCATATCCTCTGTTATCCAATGTGAAAACTCTTCATTTCCTCCCTGCACATTGTTACAATCCCTACTGTAAGGATTCTCAACAGTAAAAACCGATGTAAAAAAACGGTTTAGCAGATTAGCCTTTTCGGCATCCTCTACAACCACCTCAGCTCCATTATTTAATGGTCCCACATTCTCAATCCTCATTTTTTTACCATTTATATACTTAAAAAACATCTTGGGGTTGGACTTGCTTTGTTCGGCAATCCGTGTTTCATTTTCTATTTTAGCTAGTTTAATTGCTTTCTTGCACTCTTTATTACAACTTTTGAAGTCCCTGTAAGCCTGTTCTGTGCCTTCTGCTTTCAAAATTTTAAAAGCCCTTTTCTTTTTTTCCATTTCCCTTTTTACCTGAGCATTAAGCCATGCAGGAGTGGACCTAATTTTTTTACACTTGTTTCCTAAAGGTACCGATTTGGAAATGTTATAGTTTAATATCCCTTTAAAAGTGGTCCACATCTGCTCAGTATCTTTACCTAGAAACAGTTCCCCCCAGTCTATGAGCAGGAGCGATTCCTTTAAAAGCATAAAATTAGCTTTCCTAAAGTTAAAAGTTTTTGTTAAGCCAGTGCACTTTAGCTTTCTGCAACCTATATTAAATGACACTATATCATGGTCACTATTCCCTAAGCTTCCCATTACCTTCATCTCCAAAATGAGCTCTGGGTTATTAGATATCACCAGATCCAACAACGCATTCTTTCTAGTAGGAACTTCTACCATCTGTGAAAGAAAATGCTCATATTGGAAATTTAAGAACTTTATACCTTTTGAGGTGCTGGCAGTTCCATTACTCCAATCTATTTCAGGGTAGTTAAAATCCCCCATAACCAGAACATGCCCCATACCAGCAGCCTTCGCCAACTGCATATGGAGATTCATTTCCACCTCTTCCCCAGCATTTGGCGGCTTATAACACACTCCAACAATTAATTTACCTACCTTCTTGCTTCCTGTACACAGTTCCACCCATAATGTTTCTGCCGCATCGTTTGCTCCCCCATCTATTCCATCTTTTAAGTTTGGCTTCAATTCCTGTTTAACATACATACATACTCCTCCTCCTTTCTTATTAACTCGGTCATGTCTAAATAAGGAGTACCCTTCAATATTTACTGTCCAGTCGTGTGAATCATTAAGCCATGATTCTGCTATACCAATTACATCATACCTTTCCTTTAACGCTATTATTTCAAGTTCGCCGGTTTTTCCAGCCAGACTCCTTGCATTTGTAAACATACATTTTAGATTATCAATTGATTTACTTCCATACATGGTCGTACATGCCTCCTTATCCTCTATGCTCCCCCCTCCTCCTTCTCCTCCCTCCGTTGTGTTACTAGCCCCCAGATCCCTAACTTCTCTATCTACCCCTGTGTAGTTAAACGTTCCCTCCCCCCCCATACCTAGTTTAAAATCTCCTCCAACCCCCTAGCCATCTTCTCCCCCAAAACAGTTGCACCACCACCATTGAGGTGCAATCCGTCACTACTAAAGAGCCTGTAGCCAACAGAAAAGTCAGCCCAGTTCTCTAAAAACCCAAACCCCATCTCCTTACACCACTCCCTTAGCCACGCATTTATACTCCTGAGCTCCCGTTGCCTCCCTAGCGTAGCACGTGGCTGCGGTAGTATTTCTGAAATCACTACCCTGGAGGTCCTTGCTTTTAACTTGGCCCCTAATTCTCGGAAATCATTTTTAAGGACCTCACCTCCACCTCTAACTTTGTCATTGGCACCGATGTGAACCAAGACCGCCGGGTCACTCCCAGCCCCACCCAATAATCTGTCTACACGATCCACCACATGTCGAACCCTAGCACCAGGCAGACAACACACTGTTTGGTATGCAGGGTCCTGGCGACAGATTACCCTATCTACCCTTCTAATAATAGAATCCCCTACCACTACCACCTGTCTATCCTTCCTAGCCCCCAGTTCTCCCTCCCTTGTATTGGAGATGGCCGTCCCCTGGGTGCTCAAGGGAAAGGCCCGCTCCATACATGCTGCTTCCGAGCCATCGTCCTCCACATCTTCACCTAAAATGGCAAATCTGTTGGGATCGACCAGCTGGAAAGAAGCCCCCCTATCCTTCCGTCCCCTACTTCCCCTGGTGACCCTTACAAATCTATCTTCCTTCTCCACCTTATCTGCCCCATCTCCACCCACCAGTTTACTGGCCCCTGCCAGTACCTGCATTTCCCCCAGGTTTGCCAAGTCCTGCAATGCTGCAAGTTTACCCCTTAGACTCTGTACCTCAGATTCCAAATGGGCAACCCACTCACACCTGACACATACATAGGTCCCCTGGGGCGGCTGCTCCAAGATCCCATACATGCGGCAGGATGCACATTGCGCGGCCCCAACAAAACTGTCCATACTAAACAGCAATACACAGCAGAGACACAACAATACACAGCATGAGAACTAAGTGTTGTTCTCAAACGCTTTCTTGTTTTAACGCTTTAGTTTTTTAACGCTGTCAATTCTCTTAAACAGAAAAATCTCTTTAAAACAGCTAATCGCTCAGGGACAGGCCTTAAATGAGGTTCAAAACCAACCAGAGCCAACAGGCTCAGCCAATTTAAACCAATTAGTTACACCCCCATCCAATCAGAGAGAGAGAGAAAAAGAAAAACCTTTCCTTTGTCTCCTACCAGCCCCCGCTCCACAGGTAACAGTGTTTTTTTAACACCAGTATTTGTTTTAGTAATCCAGTGCTTTGAGTGTTACTCAAACAATTCCTACCACCTTATTCAAGCAGTAAGTAGTAAAAAAAAATAAAAATACACTAGTGATTAATTACTACACAGGCACCCTCCTAGAAAAAATAGTGTTGGTTAGTACATTTACTAGGCTGCAACCACAGTTATAAACGTTTAGTTTTAACGCTGTCAATTCTCTTAAAAACAGAAAAATCTCTTTAACAGGAAATCGCTCAGAGCTAATCGCTCATGGGACAGGCCTTAAATGAGGTTCAAAACCAACCAGGAGCCAACAGGCCTCAGCCAATTTAAACCAATTAGTTACACCCCATCCAATCCGAGAGAGAGAGGAAAAAGAAAAAAACCTTTCCTTTGTCTCCTACCAGCCCCCGCTCCACAGGTAACAGTGTTTTTTAAACACCAGTATTTGTTTTAGTAATCCAGTGCTTTGAGTTTACTCAAACAATTCCTACCCCACTTTTCAAGCAGTAAGTAGTAAAAAAAAAAAAATACACTAGTGATTAATTACTTACACAGGCACCCTCCTAGAAATAAATAGTGGTTAGGTTAGTACATTTACTAGGCTGCAACCACAAGTTAATAAACGCTTTAGTTTTTTAACGCTGTCAATTCTCTAACAGAAAAATCTCTTTAAACAGGAAATCGCTCAGAGCTAATCGCTCAGGGACAGGCCTTAAATGAGGTTCAAAGTTTATCAAATATTATTTGATAACTTAAAGGGGAACTAGGTCTCCAGACTACATATGCCTTCTCTCTTGCTGTGGCTGGGGTGTTATAATAATTGTGGGTACTAGGGTTCAGCTCCCATATTCAACCTTAACTGTGCACACCCAGCTAAATGTATGCAATACACATCACAGTATTCTGCAGGCTTGCTTCTTGGAAGCTGACAGACAAACATGTTACAGCTCTAAGATCATCCATAAAGGCTCGTACACGCGTGCGATCCCGGGTGCCAACCAACGACGCACGATGTGCAAGAACGGCCGTTTCAGACGATAATCGGCTGAAACGGCCGCTCATTTGGAGATCCTAGTATCGCAGTATACAGGTACAAATGAAGGCCTGTGAATTTGGTGATGTGTCAAAGTTTGCAGTGAAGTAAACACAATGTGTCATTGTGTGGTGTGTGCGGGCCTTTATTTTACCTGTTAACTGTGATTAACAATCTTCAAAGATGACAGACAGAATCTGTCATCTTTGAAAGATGAGGCTACAGACAGTCACAAGCATTTTCCCAATATAAAGTATAGAGGGACCATTTGTGACTGCCATACACCTAATAACCATGGCCAACTCCCTATACTTAGTACAGGGGGCTGACAGCGACCAAGGGAACTTTTCTGTTTGTAACAACAGAAAGTTTGTTCATAGTTTATAGTAACTGAGGTTGAATAAAGACATATACGCCCATTAAGTCCAACCTTTACACCCTCCTTTTTCACCCTACCTACAGTATCAGTTGATCCAGAGGAAGGCAAAAAAAAAAAAAAACAACTAAAAGAGGGGGGGGGGGGAATTCCTTCCTGACTCCAAATTGCAATCAGAAAGTATCCCTGGATCAACCAGAACACAGTTAATTAATACAGTATATGTATTAATACCAGTAATTCTCAATATTATATAATATCCTGTACCAACCAGAACTACTTTATATGTATTAATACCGTAATCTCTATTATATAGTATCCCTGTACCAACCAGAAAATACTTTATATGTATTATACCAATATTCTCAATATTATATAGTATCCCGGACAAACCAGAACTACAGTATATGATTATACCAGTATTCTCAATATTATATAAATCCCTTCACCAACCAGAACTACAGTATATGTATTAATACCAGTAATTCTCATATTATATAGCACCTGTACCAACCAGAAACAGTATATGTTATTAATACCAGTAATTCTCAATATTATATAATATCCTGTACCAACCAGAACTACTTTTATGTATTAATACCCGTAATTCTCAATATATATAGTATCCCTGTACCAACCAGAACTACTTTATAGTATAATACCAGTAATTCTCAATATTATATAGTATCTCTGTACCAACCAGAACTACAGTATATGTATTAATACCAGTAATTCTCAATATTATATAGTATCCCTGTACCAACCAGAACTGCAGTATATGTATTAATACCAGTAATTCTCAATATTATATAGTATCTCTGTACCAACCAGAACTGCAGTATATGTATTAATACCAGTAATTCTCAATATTATATAGTATCCCCGTACCAACCAGAACGACAGTATATGTATTAATACCAGTAATTCTCAATATTATATAGTATCCCTGTACCAACCAGAACTACAGTATATGTATTAATACCAGTAATTCTCAATATTATATAGTATCTCCGTACCAACCAGAACCCGCAGTATATGTATTAATACCAGTAATTCTCAATATTATATATTATCTCTGTACCAACCAGAACTGCAGTATATGTATAAATACCAGTAATTTTCAATATTATATAGTATCCCTGTACCAACCAGAACTACAGTACATGTATTAATACCAGTAGTTCTCAATATTTTTTTAGTTTTAGAAACTTATCTAGCCTACTTTTAAAGCTATTCAATGAACTTGCCATTACCACATAGTATAGTATAGTATAGTATTTTAGGTTGAATAAAGACTTATGTCCATCCAGTCCAACCCATCTAGCAATATCCTCATTTCCTGCCTAACTGTTGATCCAGAGGAAAGCAGAAAAAACAAACCAAATTTATGAAGGGGATAAAAATTCCTTCCTGACTCCAAGTGGCAATCGGAAATTTCCCTGGATCAACTTTACTTTATGTATCAATACTAGTAACTTGCAACATTCCTTGTTTGCAGAAACCCATCCAGCTTTTTTTTTTAAACTGACCAATGAACCTGCCATAACAACGTCCACTGGAAGACAGTTCCATAGCTTTACTGTTCTCACAGTGAAAAACCCTTTCCGAACTTGAAGCCTAAACCGTTTTTTCTTCAAGTCTTAAGGTGCCCATACATCTATAAGATTTTACTTACCCGACCGAGCGCTCACGCGATGTTCCTTCAATCCTGAACCGCTTCTCCCGATCTTACATTCGACTGACATGCGATCGCAAAATGAATGGGATCTTATAGATGTATGGGCACCTTAAAGGGATGTCCTCGTGTCCTCTGACATGTTCTATTGGTGAACAATGCCTCAGATAGTTTATTGTATGGCCCGTTAATGTATTAATACACAGTAATCATATCCTCACGCAAGCGCCTTTTCTCCAGCGTACATAATTGTAACTTTTCCAGTCTCTCTTCATATTCAAGCTCCCCCAATCCCCTTATTAATTTAGTTGCCCTTCTCTGAACTCTTTCAGTTTCAAAGATATCCTTTTTGTACAAAAAGTACATCTGCTGGAAGACAGTTCTGCAGTTTGTCAACATTAGAAATGCTTGTTAGGGGGCAAACTTGTATGTACCAGTTACAGTGAGCAAACTTTTATGTACCAGTCACAGAGGGCGAACTTATATTTACCAGTCACAGTGGGCAAACTTGTATGTGCTAGTCACAGAGGGCAAACTTGTATGTGCCAGTCACAGAGGGCAAACTTGTATGTACCAATCACAGTGGGCAAACTTATATGTCTCAGTCACAGTTGGCAAACTTGTTTGTACCAGTCACAGTGGAAAAACTTGCTCATACCAGTCACACAGTGGGCAGAATTACATGTACCAGTCACACGGTGGGCAGACTTGCATGTACCAGTCACACTGGTGGGCTGCCCTAACTGTCTCCTGAACTGGAGGGCTTGAAGGAACAGCAGTCACTCTTTGTTCAGCTCTCAATTTCAACAGACAATTCTCCAGTTCACCAGCCACTGGACAGTGAACTGGAGGGCTGACTTAACAGTGTCTGGTGTACTGGAGGGCTGACCTGACAGTGTCTGGTGGACTGGAGGGCTGACCTGACAGTGTCTGGTGAACTGGAGGGCTGACCTGACAGTGTCTGGTGAACTGGAGGGCTCACTTACCAGTATCTGGTGAATTAAAAGGCAGACTACTAGTGTCTCGTGAGCTGAAGGGCTGACCTTTCAGTGTCTGGTGAACTAGAGGGCTGAACTGACAGTGTCTGGGGAAATGGGTGGCTGACCTGGTAGTGTCTGGTGAACTGGAGGGCTCACCTAACAGTGTCTGGTGAACTAGAGGGTGACCTTACAGTCTGGTGTACTGCAGGGCTGACCTAACAGTGGCTAGTGCCAATGACTGCTGAACTGGAGGGCTGAGGGCTGTCTTACCATTGTCTGCTGAAATGGAGGGTTGACCTACCAGTATCTTCTGAACTGAAGGGCTGACCTACCAGTGTCTGGTGAACTGAAAGGCTGACTACCTATTGCTGCTGAACTGGAGGGCTGACATTCCAGTGTCTGGAAGGACTGGAGGGCTGGCCTAACAATGTCTACTGAACTGGAGTGCTGACCTAACAGTGGCTGTATGCTGAAATGGAGGGCAGATCGGACAGTGTCTCAAACTGAAGGGCTGACCGGACAGTGTCTACTGAACTGGAGGGCTGACCTAACAGTGTCTGCTAAATTGGTGGGCCCATCTCAACAGATCACGCCCATCTACACAAACTACGCCCATACATAGGCCACACCCCTATCATTGCTTTGCATGCCGCAGGAAAATGTAGGGGCAGTTTGAAAAGTTTGGCTCAGGTTCCAAAATGCAAACTTTCAAGCCAAATTCAGTTTACATTAATTTATATCCAGGGTCATAATTTTAAAGGATCACTATTGGTAATGACTGATAGCAATCCTGTGTCATCCCTTAAATATCAAAATAATCAAAGGTTATGAGTTCTATGACCAAATAAAAGGCTCACATAAAATCCGTGAATCACAAAAACAAGTGGCTTTTTTATGCCTTTAGTAACGGGGTACATTACTCCTTATTATAGCTGATCAGATTTATGCAATTTTCATTCATTTCTCCTACAATTTCCTCTGCATTTTTATCCACATTTTCCTCTGCAAAAAATGTTTACATATGCTGTATATGTTCTGTCACATTGTTTAAATGTGTCTGATAATTTACTACTGCTGGAAAGGTCAATACTTGTCCATGAATAAAAAAAGATGTTATTCTCTTGTTGACTTTATACCAGAAAACCTGACCCTCTTGACATTATTATTTATGGCTTTATTGATAAATTCCTCTGGAATGATAAGTTGCTTTGCACTATTATATTATACAATATAGTGAGTCAATACAAAGAATATAAGTTAGAGGTTACAAGATATGCCTTTAACCAATGGCTTATTTCAGTTTAGGCAGTGGCAAGCGAAGGATTTTCAAGCCCAGAAGGAGGTTCATGACCGAATACATTCATGTGTTATATGGATAATATAATATTATATATATATGTGTATATTCGCTAATTGCCATGATTATCATAACAGTTAGCCATTACAGATATTCACTTTACTTTTATTATAAAGTATATTCATTAAGGCTAGGTACACACAAACAGATTTCCCTGGCCAAACAACCTTTATTTTCGTGTATCGGTTGGCCGTGGCGAAAAATCTGAGGTGATTTTAGTGGCTGCAGTGAATGCTGTAGGTCAGCGTTTGCCTGGATCGAATGAACGGCAATTTGACATGGCATTAAAACATCGCCGATCGTGTGGTCCAAAGGAGACATTTGCTGCGGCCGACCACTCTATAGCAGGGAACAGTTGGGATGGAAAATTTGCCTTGTGTATGCAGCCTAACATTCTGTTTTACTGATAAATCCACATTTGCACTACATTACTATTAGTGTCTTTCAAAGTCAGAGGTGTGACACTGATGGAGGAATTTTGACAGTATCAGGACCAAGACGGAAAGACGGAAAATTGCCATTACCGTCTCCCTTTACTACAGTAGGGGAAACCAATAACATTGGACCCTGTATAATATTATATATAATACAATGTTGACAGTCAGCTATACAACCACCTCCAGGATTCCTATTGTCCCTGTTCCTGCTCACTAAGCTCCATCACAGTGCAGTAGGTACAGTAAGTACTGAATATAATCCCAGTCTCAGCAATCACCTCAGGCAGCTGCAGGGTTAATGTTGATACAGATCTCTATGTTGCTGTCAATCACAGGGCAGACTGGATACTTTTTTGAAACATACAAATGCTGCTTCTCACTCACAGCTCAATTAACAATATAACAATCTATATAACAGTCTATGGGCATCAGGAGAAGTGGAACAGCAGACTGCACTGAGCAGGCAGAAAGGGGGATTCCAGGTACCAGTAACCCCCCCTAAACACGCCCCTGTGTGCCTTTGGCTTTTAGAAACAAATACCCCACATCTCTGAATCTAATCTCTATCAGAATGTTCTTATTGAAAAATGTGCGTGATCTCTTTTGCACACCAAAGTAAATGTGATTGTTCCCGGGAAATCTTGCTGCGATTGTTAGTTTTAGACTGATAACTTTAACTGTAAGACCAATCAAAGATTACAGTATGAGGATAATAACAGCAATTAATGATTTGGTTTTTTTTATCTCATCTTGTAAAACATTATCAATGCTGTTTTAGGTGTAAGTGTTCTGAATGTTGATAAGTAGAAATAGTTCTTACCCATAATGCAAATTTCACAAATATTTGCTAATAAAACTCCCTGGCAGTATTGTGTTTCCAGCCAAGAATATACAGTAATTCAAATAAAACTTCACAACTGCCAATAAATGTTTTGTTTAGGTAATGGGATAGACAGTATAATTAAATAGGGAACTAAAGTTCCCTATTTAACCATCTAATGCCCGCAGGGTTAGGACCTAAAACACTATGCCTTCTCCCGAAGTTACCTCCACAGTTGCGCTCTGGTCATGCATCCTTTCTTAAGGTTCGTACACACGTACGATGTGTACGAACAGCCATTTTGGCTGATAATCAGCCTGTGTACGGGCCCTTTATCGCCCGAAATGGCCGCTCGATCGGAGATCCGGACGTTCAGGCAATAATCCCCAATTGAGCAGCTGAAACGGCCATTCGTACACATCGTGCGGCGCGGGTCGGGACCTGCGATCGCATGTGTGTACGAACCTTTAGGCTGGTGAGCCAATTTCTGTGCTTAATGCAAATCATGTCTTTCCAATGTTTTACCTGTAAAATAAAGGCAGAGATGGACCAGGCCAGAGCAGGGGGTTGGAAGTAAGCTTTCACAATAAATACGGTATTCCCAGGGGTGATCACATAGCATCCTTACTTTTACTCTGGACACAGCAGATAGTAGGTGGTTAAAACTAAATTGGACTACTTGTCACTTATCAGTAGTTTTCAACTACTAACATTTTTCGTAAGAGTGGGAGCATTTTTTTCTTTTTTTTTTTCTTCTGCGTTGTTCACCTTTTTAATAATGCTTTTCTTAATGGTGATGTTTATTGCTGCAAAAAATTATAAATACGCCAGCACAAAATCTAGTAATAAAAATGCTAGCATTAGTTGTATTATAAAATAAATATTCCCCACAGTAAAAAGAATGAATTGCCACTAAACTAAAATTTGACTTTTCCCCCTCTGAAAATACGTATCCTTTCTATGAAAGCAGCGGTTATTTCTCTGTCACTGCATGGCTAATTGATTCAGCATTAAGATCATGAAAAGCAATAAGCATTTTCTGTTACTCTGAACTATTTTACTGTGCCTTCAGTTGAAACAAAATCCTAAAGTCTTTCAAGAAAAGTGTCCCAATCTAGCACTGTACTTTTCAATTCTAAAGTCATCACCCCCCACACACACAAACTCCTACAGTTAAAGAAAAATATAATTTAATTCAGTGGGATAACTAGGAACCACTCGCCCCCCCCCCCCCTTGCAAAACTATGATGGGGACCCTATCTCTGATTTATCTACAGTGGTTTTTAAGGAGAAGTAACCTCTATCATAGGAAACATGAAAAGATGCCCCCCCCCTATATCTACTATGGGTAATTGCAAAATGTGTATTCTATTTTCTTCGCTAGGAAACAAAACAGTTATTTTAACAAAATACAGAATCAATTATCAAAATATATCCTGTGATTAATGTCCTATGTCTTTGCAAGGTAACATTTCAAAGATGTATATACAGCTGCAATCTCAAACTTTGCCTTTACTGCTAAGTCTGTTATCTAATAGAACCCCAAATCTTATTCACTTATACAACAGAGCCATTTATGGTGTAGGGGGCACAAGGATTGATAAACCCCAAATGCATCATCCCGTGCATGCCATTGTACGTCTGTACTTACCTTTAGGACACATGGATATATTCGATCTAATTGTTTCTTTACTATATCCTCTTTCGGCCAGGGTGAATATTCTTTTCTATTTTATTAGTACAGTCTCTGCTATTAGGACTAGGGTGCTCTATAGGGTACAGAGAGAAAGAAAACTTGACTTTAACATGTAAGGATACATTTAATATTAAAGCCAAGAAAGACGTACATAATTCAATAACAAGAATTATGTATTAAAGGGCATGTTCACCCCTCAAACCAAAAATTGTATATAGGCAAATCACCCCAAACCCCACAGTAGTTAGAAAGCTGACAGATCTAATTAAGGATAAAAGAAGTGAGCAGGGTGGGTGGAGAATTTTTAAGGACATAAAATATATCTTTACAATAATATAAGATAATAACTGCAATACAGAAAGCATCACCTGGTTACTACTATTTGAGTCCAGAGATTTTAAAGGTATATTCTTGCCCAAAGAAAAGGAATAGCAGATAGTTCACACAGGAATGGTCTGGAACCCATTTATTGTAAAATCAGCACATTGTTATAGGATTATATTGTAGATATGCAGTACTGGAAATAGGCAGTTTTAGTTTAAAAAGTCTTTCAGGTTTGCAGGTGCTGTGAAGTAACCAGGATCAGATTAGCAGGTAGGTAACCACACAGTGGCGTAGCTACAGACCTATGGGCCCTGATGCAAAATTTGGGCATAAAACAGACAAACATACTTTACCCATACACCTAGCAAAACTATTCAATCAGATTCAAACAGTATTTCTAAACTTAGAACCACAAACCTTCTAAAATAACTAGCCAGCTGACGCTAGTAAAATGCTTGGCACACAGAGAGTGGTAAAATGCTTTGTATTTAACCACTGGTAAAATAGTTGGCACAAAGGCTGGTTAAATGCTTGGCATGCAGACACTGATAAACTGGTTGGGAAACTGGCACTGCACACAGCCATGCACTGGTTAAATGCTTGGCACACAGACAATGGTAAAAATGCTTTGTTAACAGACCACTGGTCAAACAGTTGGCAAACAGGTAGTTTCGAAACCTTAGCACAAAATGGGGCCCCTTCTTGGCCAAGGGCCCTGGTGTGGTCGCATCCCCTGCACCCCTGGTAGCTATGTCCCAGTAACCACAAATCACAGAAACAGGAGAATCATCATTCCCCGCTGTGTTTGTGTAAAGTGTCTAAACAAAATGGTGGCTTGGCCTCTTTTAAAGTAAAACGAACAACTCTCACTGACAAAGCTTTTGATTTAACAAATTACGTTTTGATCCTTTTGCTTTTCCTTTGGTCTTTAATTTGTGGGATTTGTTTTTTGTGTCAGGTATCGTGTGTGTGTAATCCTGGGGTTGTAAATGAAATTCATATAGTTGCCAAAGAAATATAAACCCTGTATTTAAAACAAACACCAAAAGAAAAGACATAAGAAACCTTCTTGTTTGTTAGGATTTCTTGTGAGCACACAACAGGGTTTTGTTGTTTGACCACAGTGCTCTTGGAAGCTTTGAACTGTCCCCAAGGGGCTACATATATTTATTTTACAAAACATGAATTATGTTAAGGGCAAGTTTTACATCGAAAAAAGATTGTATCCGACTTTGCGGTTTTCTCCCTTTATTTTTATTTTGCTTAAAATTAGAGATAGATTTACTAAGGGGCAGCTGAGACTGTTTGAATTGATTTCCTCATTGTCCCAGCGTAAAAAGAGCTTGTGTGTACAAGCCAAGCCATTATAATTTCAAATACATGCAAAAGCAACTAAAGTTTTGTGGGCATCACTTGTGAAGATTCATGGATTAATCTGGGTGGATCTGAACTTTCTCTTTCATTGCCATTGGGCACTTGACTGGGAAATGTAGTCCAGCAGTTTTATACTTACCCTTAACCTGACAGGTAAGTGTTAAAATCACTCAGAAGATTAATTCCCTTTTGGGATTTACTCAGAGTTGCAACCATTGCACTGAATCACCCAGAGCCAAAAAATTACAACTTCTTCTTTTTATCCAGAATGCTAATCTCGGGTTCTTAAATCCAAACATTGCAGTGCTATCAATTTAGGTAGGACAGGTAAACTAGATAACATTATACTAATGAATACTGTTTACTGTGCCCTACTGTACATGCTATAGCACTAAAGCTGCCCATACATTAGAGTTCACCTCCCGATCGATGGGACCGTCTCAATCATATGCCAGTCGTGAAACAATTTATTAATGAGGAACAAGTTGGCCACAGAAAAGATGCAGAGTAGGTGCTCTATGATGCTGCAGACTTTCACCAAAGACATTCATGAATTTACTGTAAACTTAAAGGGCATCTACTGTATACTGGCCAAAAAAATGTTATATCTTCAAAGTTTAATTTCAAATATCCTCCAAACTTCCCGCTTATTTTCAAATCCAACAACCCTTTTTGCATATATTTGATTTATAAGCTTTTATGATGGGTGGGCAGGGGTCTGTCAATAAATTGATATAACATACCCATGATCCTCTACCCATGATACCCATGATCCTCAATGGCCATATTCCCAGTCCTCCCTACAACTACAAACATTACAGAAGCTGTCAGCACATGCAAGAGTATTGCTGGCAATCCACCTAGAAAACATTAAATAGATTTGATGTTTATTCCTTAAATCTATCTAATGTCTAAAGACAGGCTTACCTTATGGTGGTTTTACCTTCCGACATACTATACCCAGAACATTCCCTGTATTGGCTTATTCATTTTGCAATCAAACATCAACCACAAAATGATCCTGCAAGGCAATTGTCCAAATGTTGTGGGAACATTGGGAAGTAAATGTGTTCCTCTTCTTCTTGTAAATCTGCTGGCAGATCTAGAAGTAAGTTTCAATGAGTTTCGTGACCATGACAATTGTGTCAAAATTACTCAATTTTCCATGCACCAGACTGCTGTAGCAATCAACTTGTTCCAGCGCATGGCCAGCAACAGCTGTTGTTACATGATAGGCTAGTGTGATCAGGAGATTTGCAGAAGCATCCAAGACAGAAGCTGCAGAGAGAGGAACAATTCAACATGGGACCTTTCCAATGCTTCCCGTGCGACCCGCGATTGCACATGTGTACAAACCTTAAGGCACATAAAGTGGACACTGCAAAAAAACAAAAGCACTTTCTGCACATTTACTTTAACTTATGTTGAGCCTTTTTATTCTTGTTTAAATAAGAGGAATGTAATCATAGCCAGTACATTAAAGTGAAAACAGAGGTCTGATATGCAGATTAAGGTGTCATAATAACAAAAAGAGTGGGACTGCACATACTTGACTCCAATCATTTCAGCAACATGGAGGCATGGATTGAAAGGGGAGGGGTAGTCTGGTGATTAAAAAAAAAAGTAAGGTATAATTATCTTTATTTATATTTTACTTCACTGTACACTTTTGGACATATTTATAAACAATCGCTATTTTCGGCATTTTGCTATCGCAGGGCAATAAAAGCTATTTATAAATAGGTGAAATTTCGCCTTTTTGCCACATTTTCTGCCTTTTGTTGCATTTTTTGCAGTTTTACCAGAATTTTCGCCAAACCTCTTTACTTACTGGAATGTTCCATTAACATGACTAGTTCTTACACAGAACAATGGTATGTTCCCATGTTAATGGAACTGGTTTGATAATTAGCTGCAGTTTGCTGAAAATAACTAAGCAATACTAAACAAATTAGTCCTATTATTAAAATAGAGAAAAGTTGCCTTTTGATTTTTACACTATCATCCTATTAATAAAATAGAGAAAATTTGCCTTTTGAGATTTATATCTTTGGCTGAAAAAAACACCAAATGTGTTAGTCTATTTTTAAATAACAAAGATAGGTGTTCAGGTGTTATTAGCCAATTTAATACTACTTTGAAATATTACCTATTTACCATCATATGTGCTGAACTTTTTCAGCGCTATTAGTGCTACTTTTTGCTGATAAAAATTCGCCTTTTTAATAACTTTGATGAAAAGAAAAGTTGAAAGTTTAAAAAATTGTGGTAAAAGCTGGTGGGGAAAAAAAGCTAAAATAATGCCCTTTATAAATATGTCTCTCAGACCCCCATTTGACTTTATTAGTAAATAAAGAAAACCGGAACCTTAAAAAAAAACGATCTTCAAAAAGCTAACAATAAACCTTAAAAAAAGCGTAATCGCAGATCGTATTACAGTAAATGCTGGAAAATAGTCTAACACCCCCCGAGTACTGAGAGAGAGAGAAAAGGATCCCTATACAAAGTCCTGCACACTAATTCTTAGCCAATAAAAATCCTTTATTACAACCAGGGACAGGTAAACATGACTCAAACAAGGTTAAAAACATTTAAAAATAAATACATGTCTCTAAAGTGCTTCTACCAGATACATCAAAGTAACAACAGGAATATTAGTGCATATAAGAGGTGTTGGGCTACACGTAAAGACAGAGTTCAAGCCACAACAAGAAGCCGACGTCATCAGCCAGCGCGTTCGGCTGGTCTTGTACCCTACCACATCTTTGAGCTGTTTGGGTTTCCACTATTCCATCCAGAGCTTTTACTGGAATGGAAAGGCCTCTGTCTCCTACTTGCACCTGCCTGTCCGTTTGACTTGACCATTGCACTGACAGATAAGTAACTGACTTTGAACTCTGTCCTTACGTGTAGCCCAACACCTCTTATATGCACTAATATACCTGTTGTTACTTTGATGTATCTGGTAGAAGCACTTTAGAGACATGTATATATTTTTAAATGTTATGTTTAACTGTCCCTGGTTGTAATACAGGATTTTTATTGGCTAAGAATTAGAGCGTGCAGGACTGTATAGGAATCCTTTTCTCTCTCTCTCAATATATATACCTATTAGCGTTTTGTCCCTTCCTAGCAACCCCCCATTACATAAAGGGTTATATTCTTATCCTACACTAGTGCCCTATCTTAATATACTTATTTATATCCCTCGAGTACTTAGTACTTAGTAGTATTGAGAAACACCCCACAATGTACTGACACCTTCTATGGACCCATTGGCAGGCTAAATAAACGGCCACTTTTTTTTTTCACCACCTCAGACTTGGCTATTGGAATGACTGAACTTAACGCAAAACGCAAAAATACACTTTTCACCATTTTATTAATATGTTTGAGCAGTAACCGCAGCGATATATGTCGAAAAGTGAAAAGTAGTGGTAATTACCTTTCGCCACTTGTTATCACTGCTTTAAATAGGGAAAAGTCCAAAATTTAGTGAAAAGGCAGTGTTAAAGTAGGCGAAAGGTTTAACAAACCTGTGTGTCAGCTATTGTCAGGTGGATAATTTTCCATTTTCTCCTTCTTCCAGTCCAGGTAAACTTTCTATGTCAAGTAATATTTACCAAAAGATTTCTTAATTGCTCCAGTCTATTTCTGTGTTTGCAGTCTGTTCGCGATCCAGCTTCTTGAATAGTTCGTCGTCCCATTAGTACTGCCACGGAGAGTCTTAAAGGCCGAGTTACATAGGAATCTTTAGATAAGTATAACTGGACATAGAAAGTGTACCTAGTGACTTAGCGATTCAGTTCTTCACCTTGGGTGCTTGTGAGGGAGGGAGTGGATTATATAAGGGATAATGCGCCCATTACAGGATAATATAAGGATATTACGCCACCGAGGAGTTCCCTGACCATATAGAAGCACGAGGCCGTAGGCCGTATTTCTTATAATACCTAAGTATCACCCCATTCACATTTTAAATTCTAGCCTTGTCCCTATTTCCACCTTAAATCCGCAAAGCTACCATCTGTAACTTAAACCCAGTAGAAAGGAACATCCCAGCCCGGCATCTATGAGGTTAAACAAATCTTTGTGGAGGAGGAGAGAGATATTGGTTAGCGACAGGAAGTGGCTCTAGCTACAAACACTGCAAAAAATGCTGTGTCATTGTTTAGGCATGAACACTGGAATGGGCGGAGTAGTGGGATATAAGAAATATAAGAAATGAGTCACTTAGTGACATAGCTGTGTGATTTTTATAAGGATATATACCACTGCAGCTCCCATTATAAAATATCACACTTATGTATTATATAGTGGATAATGTACCCCCTACTTTAAATTATAGGGGGGACCATTATAAAGGGCAAGGAACTCCGAGGTGACATGTGATATCAGTATAATTTAAAGTACGGGGTACCATTGTACCAAATATATCTGTGTCCCAAATTGGACTCACAGTCACTAGTCACTTCCACCATGCCTTCACCCAGACACAAACACCGTTTCGCCGCCTCTCAATTCTTTACCCTCCCGGCACTGCAGTCACTTGTTCAGAACTCTCGCGCGATCACTACTCACTCTTCTTCTGCAGTAGCCGTTGTGCAACCGGCTACATTGAGATATCGTGCGAGAGTTCAGAACAAGTGACTGCAGTGCTGGGAATAGGTACACTTCCTGAATGTTATAATCGTCGCGCTACTATGTAGTAGTGCGCCGATTACAGCAATATTATTGTACTGTTGGGTCTCTATAATGGGGTACATTATAGGACTATAATGGATGGGCCACACTATAATCGCATTTGATCCATTAACATGTGATAAATGCATGCCAGTGTATGTCACAGTGTGTGTGTGCTGCATTGCGTTTTCAAAGCAGATGCAATCACCATTACAGTGTGGCTGCAGCATAATTGTCCTTTAGATTAGAGTTCATTGGCCCCTTAAGCAGACCATACATTGGGCAACTTACTTCCCAAATCTGACAGCAGACAGTTCATTAGCCTCTTATAACAGCAGCATAACTGTTATCTTACCCAGTGTGATTAACTTATAATGTAAATTGCTTGGATCACGCAATAAAACACTTGTGTGACATAAACGAAAACAGATAAAAATGTGTGGCACACAATTTAAAGATCATTCTACACTAGTTTCAGGAAGGTTACAGATTGAAAGATCTCAGTAGTTTTTCCAGTATTAGACATCATCATAAAGAAAAGAACCCTTTTTATGCTTACAGAGACAATGATCTCTTCATCACAGAAACTTCATCTTTATTCAACACTATTTTCTCTAAAAACAAAGCATGCTGTTCATTGCTTAAATTGGTTTCCAGACAAGGTCATCCGGGGGTGAGGTAGTCATCATTTTATGTGGATATAGACTGTACAGTATGTATAGACACGTAAAAATACAAAAAATGTGCACAATGGCATTATGCTTTTTTGGTTTATACTTTCTCCATTTCAGCACTTCTTACTTCCTGCAGCAGAGAAAACCAGTAGTCATATGCTGGCAATACACTGGTCCGACATTACATACATTTAATGTTAAACATCGAATCAATGCAGGACACTGTCCAGGACAGTGGACTAAGGGCTAGGTCACACTGGTTTCTCATGCCAGAATATCACAATGTGGGTGGCCACACTGCACTGTGATGTTTTCAGAGCGGATGCGAATTGCAAAGAAAGATTGCAAGTGCTGCAATAACAGATTTAATACCAAAATTGCAATGCAAAATGCACGGTAACGACTTTTAAATACTTTTCATGTTTCATAATTTTTTTTGGGACACTTTGTGATGTCTAATACGATTGTATTATACAGTAATTCTGTGTTCATTATTTATTATCTTATACCTTTTGGCACACAAACAGAAAAAAAACTTGGGATCCTATTAGCGAACAAAGACTGCACCTCTCTCTCAGATTAAATAATAAAGGCGCATTCTCTTTGTTTACTTACGGAAGTCTATGGTGGGCTATGGCCACCAATCAAAAAGCTTTTGCATAATGAATTACCGATATGGCTAGCGTTAATGTATTTTCTGTATTCCAAAAGCATAAAAAAAAACCAATAAGTTAAATAAGAAAGAAATTATTACTCTAAAAGATCCATTGGTGAATTGATATTAACCCATTGCTCTCATGCTTCCAAACCAGAACCCTGTGCAATGTTTAAATGAGATTTAGTGAGAGGGAGTGAGAGTATGTGTCAGGTTATGAATAAGGCCTCATAACAGCAATCTTCTTGCTATAGATGCTAATTCTGAACTGAAAAGGTTTACATTTACTCCATGCCTCTATAGCTGACAAGGTTGGAGAAATCCGTAATCTGATTAGCTCATTATGCAGAAGGCTTCTGATTGGAGAAGTCTTTTTGCATAATGTAATTACTTTTTGCAGTACAAACAATGCAATGTATATAGTAAAAGTCATCATCATCAGTGTAGTTAGTTAGACTTTTGTTCTTGTGCTGCCTTTTAATAAAATGCGAAGCATTTGCATGAACTATTACTTTGTTTGAAAACTTTAAATATTTTATTATTATTATTAACCCCCATCAAAAAAATAATAAAATAAATAATGATTCTAAGTTTTCATTTAAAATCGGAAAAGTAAACCTTTGGCTTATGAGCCCCTCCTTGAGTAAACCAAAGCACAGGTTTAAATCTAAAAGTATAATGCAAGCAGAAAGTGATTTGTTAAAAGTGTTGACCTAGTGTTGTGGTGTGATACAGGAAATCAGATATACTGAATGAGCAATACTTCAGCTGTGCAATAATTTTATAGCACATTTAGAGCTAGGTCACACTTGACGTGTTTTAACACGAGACCAGATTGCGATCCGATCGCATGTTAAAAAGCGCATGCTAGCCTTGGCCAGTTGGGGCAGAGACTCACTACCCAAGCCCAAAGCACTACAAGAATGAGACTGGCTGTGCTGACCCCCTCCCACTTCAGACAGTCGTCAGGTTGCTGTTCTCTGAAGGTTGTCTGAGCTGCCCTGATGGTTGTAGCATCTCTGCTTATAAAACAATCTAAGAAGCTTTTGCTGAGAAATAACATTTTAAAATTGTTGGAATTTCAGACCCACAACCTGACCTGAACAGTGGCGTAACAATATGGCCTGCAGGGTCCGCGACCTGGGTCGGGGGGGATGAGATCCCTTCCCTAGATGATCCAAAACAGCTGATGAAGTAAAGATACTGTTTAAAAACCTATACGGAAGTTTGGTTCCGTCTTCTAAACAGCTGATCGTGCGTATCTTTACTGTATACACCTGATCAGCTGTTTGAAAACAGCAGACCGCGATGCGATGCGCGAATCTCACGGGGGGCCCTGCAGTTATGCCTCTGAACCTGAATTTTTTATTCTTTCTCCTTAAAATGTACAGTACAGGGCAAACAGCATTCCCCCCTTCCATCAACACCAAGTAATGGACTTACAGTTGGAATTATAATATATCTCTGCTGTCCTCAAACTCTACCTACCCATGGGTCTCTGCTCTGATCTTTATCTGCAATTCCATTCTTGTCGATCTATAACAGGGAGAAACCAGTAGATATCCAGATATTCTGAAAACTACAACTTCCAGCACTCACATATAAGCACTCTATAGCCAGGGTTATAGTTTGCAAACATTTGGATAGTAATATATATTTTAAAAAGGTTAGACGTTAGGACCTTCCAGACTGGGGTTACCTTGACATGGTTGGAAGGCTTTTCATTCATGTGATCACAGTAATGTATACTAAAACCCCTTTGTTTATAAAGTATGCCAGTGTGCAGATAATGTGATATTGTATGGGGCCTAGGAATGTGCATTGATTATCTTTTCTATGTTTGTATTAATGTTTGACCAGATCAGTAGCACTTCCACTAAATGTAGTTGTAAATTAGCCTATACCTTGTATTGTGTGTGTATATATATATATATATATATATATATATATATATATTGAACTGCATGGGTGCTCAATCCAAGGATATGCAACAACTCTAGAAATGGAGGCACTCCCAGGGCTTCACAAACATATGAAAGTTTATTCCAACATAGAGGTTGACATGTTTCCGCCCCTCAAACCGGGCCGTCTTCAGAAAACAACCTTTATATATATATATATATATATTGGTTGCCAATCCCTGATTCTATAACTATGTCCTGCAGGATATACTGTACATTTGAATGGCTACCCACTTTCTAATATTGCATTATGGGAGACAGTGAAATTACAATGAGCAGATACCATAACATAGGATAATGGGTAGGGAGCAGTTGAAGCCAAGGACATAAGATATATAATTCCAATTGTATATTACAATATTATGTCCATTCTATGCTCAACATCCCAGTAAGGTCTATATCTAAAGCTGGGTACACACAGTAACGATAAAGCCCTGATACCGTCAGATCCGACGGTATCGGGGCTTTATCGTTGTGTGTGTACGCTCATTTCCCAAACGAGCGTGCGGCCGCCGAACGATCGGGTCGGCCGTACGCTCGTTCGGGAAAGGCCAAAAATTTCCATCGGCCGCGCTAGACTCCCTATAGAGGAGTCTAGCGCAGCCGATGGAAACACACAGTCCCGAGCGTTCTCCTTATGAAGTTCATAGGGAGAACGCTCGGGACTGTGTGTATGCAGATCTTTGAAAGATGGCAGACAGCATCTTGCAGATCCTGTCTGTCATCTTTCAGAAATATGTGCTGTGTGTTCCTAGCTTCAGTCACAGAAACTAGAGATTGATAAAAAGTTTAGATTTAGAACGTAACACACATAGTAGCAATTGGTTCATGTGATTTGCATTAAAAATAAAATGTCATTGCAGATTGAAAGATGCACCCAGACAGAAAAGTGGATAGAAAACACATACAGGGAGATTCAATAAAAGATCTTATCGCTTCAAATGGTGCTAATTTTGCCCTAACCAATCAGATCTTATTTAACATTTGAAAGCTAACATCTGATTGGTTGGGGCAAAATTAGCACCATTTTAAACGGTAAAAACTTTTATTGAATAACCCTGTTAGTGTGACCTAGTCCTGAGGAGATCAGTGTGGCAAACCACTTATGTATTTCCATTTGTTAAGCATAGTTATTGAGTTTGTATACATTTATTATTTGGTAGTGTAAAAAAAGAAATATCCAAACCTTTGGTAGTTTAAATGAAGATGTTATTGCTACATTTAAATTTAATAACATTCTTTTTCCATATTTCATTTTTATTAGCCAGGAAATATCATTTGAGAAGACATGAGTTTATTACATTCCATAGTCAATTGCATCAGACACCTGTCCCTGGATACGAAGTCTGATTCTAGTCTCCAGGTAGGATAATAAACCCAGATGTGAAAAAGCATCTGGTTGGCTGCCGAAAGTAGAGAATATAATACAGTGAAAGGCTATAAATTGGAATTCATTTTCCTAAAAATTACACATTTTTACAAGTGAAGTAAAACTGTTATACATGCAATTTTAAGGTACTTTAATAGTAGAATATGTGGTTACTTTTAGGCATTACCATTGGAAATTTCCAGATTAACATGAAATGACTTCCAGGCTTTGTTTGTTTACCTAGATCCTGTCAGATGTATGAAGGCAAGTTCAGCCTACTTTTTTCCATTTTCAGCATACAGCATTTTTTTGAAATGAACAAAAAAACAATTTATTTTTCTTGACCAAATGGTTTATTGTGGTTTTACCTCCACTGTAGAGGGAAGAATTCTAAAAAAAAGTTTACAATATTTTAAATTTTAAAATATCGGCAGCTTTTTAAGTGTAATTGTTTGCTTAATTGAACAATATTAGGCAACTTTAAAGAACAACACCACCCCTTTCAATTACCCCCCTTATTAAATTATCCCTCCCTCCAGTTGTATTTGAAGCTTCCCTATTTGGAGACACGCTCTGCAAGATGCTCATCTTTTATTTGGCCGAGGGGGCTGAGTGGCCTAAGTGAGTACAACTAAAGGGGCAAGTCCAGCCTCAAAAAAACTTTACATATCCTGAAGGCTCACCCCCCAAAAACCCAGTATTGTTTTACTCTTACCTTCTCACGATGCTGCAACGCTGAGGAATAACAACTTACAAAACCACAATCCTTCACTGGAAGTTGCTCCTCCTCTGTTCTGGTTGTGTGCTGGTAACGAGTGCGCTCAGGAGCTTGATCGTAATGGCTGTCAGCCATTGGCTGGAAAGCCACCATGACTGACAGTATTACCAGAAAGCAGAGAGAAGAGGAGAGAGATTGCGTTTGTGTAAGTATATTCTTATACACCCGCATGGAAGCGTTAGGTGAAGGTAAGAGTAAAACAAAACTGGGGTTTCGGGGGGGGGGGGAAGCCTTCAGGATATGCAAAGTTTTTTTGGGGATGGAGTAAGAGTAGAGTAGAGTAGATTTGTCCTTTAAGGATAAAATATTGTCAACAAATAATACCTTAACCAAAGTTACAAACTAGCTTTCCCACACTGGTTAATTGTGTTTCTTGTATTTTCTTTTTCATTGGATGCCATAAAATGTCATCTCTTCCCTTTAAAACAAACACATGTGGAATCTTCACAATGCACAGTTCAATACCAGTTCATTATTTGCTCTATGACTCTACTCAATGTGATGAAGTTTTCGTCATGCTTCTAATACCTTTCAGAGTGATTGATGTTCAAAAACATCATGGGAATTGTAGTATTATTAAAGGACAGATACTCACCTACCAAGCTCCCTTCATCTTCTCACCATTTGATGTATCCAGGGAAGGACCAAAGCCGGATTAAGAGTGAATTGGTGCCTTAGGCAAATTTGGACTTTGTACCCTACTTAGACTATTTTTTATAATCATTCAGCTATACTTTCTAAGTCACATACTATCAGATGCACTATACTATGACACATACACATCACGCACACATCATATACTATATTTTATTATACACACCCATGCTATCACAGGTATCCAACCCCTCCTAGTAGTTTCAGGAGTCTCCTGGCATCTGGGGTGGTTTCCCGCACACCCACAAGAGCATCACCAACTCCTGCAAGGCCCCAAAACCAAACTCGGATCTGGTTGCCATGGATGGGGTGAGCCAAGGAGTAGGGGTTAGGGGTATTAATACTGATAGAATGGTTTGTCTGCTATAACACTCACTGCCACATAGTATCACACTTAATCATACACGTTATAAGGCACACTGTCACACTACTATCACACACACTTTTATGCACACTTTGTCCCATACTATCACTCACACTATAATACACACTCTGTCCCATACTCTCACACTCTTATCACACACATTGTAACAAAGTATCACACATGCTATCATACGTACACAGTCCCATAATATCACACGCTATTATACACACTCATACTATCACATACACAATTTCTCAGTGACACACAATGACACATTGCCTAAGCACCCTAACTGTATAGTGGCATAAAGCATTCACAGTCTGCAAAATCAAATAGATTCAGCTCTGCTCATAAAATATTATATTAGGTGCTGTGTAGTTTGGTTACTCACAGAACCTGGCAGAATATTAGGGGCCACTAGCCAGGTATAAGGGGTGAATTCAAAATTATCTGATTTACAGCAGTGGCAACTTAACGCTACAGCACTAAAAAGACTAAAAAGATACAAAAATAAAGTCCCACAAAAACAAATGGAGATAAATATAAATACAAGTATCTCTGACAGCTCATTGCACTGCAATACACATATGTCAGGGGAAGACTATGCTCACATGGGAAGGGGTGAAATATATGGTGGTCAAGTTGATCCTGCACTGCCAGTCAAAAGGGAGGGGGGAATTCATCAGTGTCTTCCAGGCTCCTGCTTTACTGCCATGTCTGATCATTTAAGGAAGAAGGGGAAATCTTTCAGCACATTAAAACTGATACAGGAACCAGCCTTGATGGGCACATGCCTAGGTTTCTTTGCTGGTTTTCCGGCTGGTGAGGACTTAAAGGACATATTACTGAAAAAATTTACTAAATCGAAAGTGCCTGGGACAGGGAGATAGGATTTATTATTCCTACCTTTTAATATTGTTTTGTTGAAGAGCTACAGCACATACAGTTTCTACCTGCCAGGTAGAAAATGGGCCTTCCTGTATTAAAGATAGTGCTGAAGCACTCAGGTAGCCTGGCAGAAGCAGTTTTCTTTGTGCTGCCGCTCTTTTATATTATATTAGGAGGTAGAAAGTATGAATCCATGCAATTTGGTTCAGGCCTAGGCACTCCTGTGGCAATTTGCCAGTGAAGCTGTAGGTGCAACCCTAGTCAGTTCTCTACCTCAGGACTTAAATCTATAGCACAAGCAAAAGAAGGTAAAGGTGCACACTACCAATCCAAACTTTTTATTAATAGTTTATGCCATATACAATGTTTCGGGGGTCACCTTGTCCCCTTCATCAGGTGATCCCTGAAACGTTATGTATGTGATTCACCAATAATGAAAAGTTTGGATTGGTAGTGTGCACCTTTACCTTATTTTGCTTGAGGTAGGAATTACCAATCCTACCTCCCTGCCCCAGGTCATTTTCATTTGAACAGCTTTTGAAAAAACATTATAGGCATTATAGGCATTATCAGCTGATCAGTAGTTATACTTACTGTAAGTTATCCCCAATGATCCAGTCCTCTTCTGGGTACCCTTTTTAGTCCACAAAGTGGCCAATTGGAAAATATGCTTCTTGCAGAGCAGACCTTCTCAGGAGTTACACTGAAATGTGAGGATTATGCAAAGTTTAATAATGGTTTAGGTCCTTATCCTGGGTACTGAAAAGACAATTAAGGTCTCCCATTTGAAGTCAGTGTATGATAATTATTCCAATTTATTTAGTTCTTTTGTATCCTATTTACTTTTTCCATATATCAGTAAAGCAGGCTTTAACTTCCCCCACCCACTCAGGGTTGTAACTACCAGGTGAGAAGACCCTGCAACTCCAGAGTGGTGCCCCCATCATCTTCTTTACCCTGACAGATATAGCCTACTCCCAGAAAACCACTGTAGATTAATCATGCTGGGGGGGGCATTGATTCCTAGGTATACCACTGTGCCCACTGGATTATAATAGTGAGAGAAAAAGCATTACATCCAATGCTATATATTAAAGGCACAGGACCTCTAATTAAATGGGTGAATTGCGGGTACCACCTGCATCCTTTGATTTCCGTAAAAGAGCTAAAAGCCCTCACATCCTAGATAGCCTGGGTATTGTCAAATGGTAAACCCAGGTACTTTCATTGGGGGGGGGGGACTTTAATTGCCCAATAAGTACAGATGTTAGATAATTGTCATCCATAGTGACTAACAAATATGACAACAATCCTCAATCTAACATGTATTCAGGCTTGTAGTGACATCAAATTATAACTCCCCACCCAGCAGGGTTACACAAAACCAAGTCCCACTCAGGAGACTGGGATGGAACACTAAATAATAAATATATAAGGTGATGATATGATATTATCAAAGTAGATAAATAAGGTTATACATTTAACATAAAATATAAATTGGAATTAAAACATTCAATATTGACTAGCAGATTCATCTAAAAGATGTACTTAATATGATAAACCAATAAATATGTTTGAAAATGTTCCTAGGTTACAGATTGTATCTACACTCTCTCACTCTCTCTCTCTATATGTATATATATATTACACAAAAGACTCCACTACACATATAAAAGCACTCAACTACACATATAAGCATAAATTAATTAGATATAATAATCAAATATATATGCAAGAAATGAAGGGTAATTACCTGCACTAAAGTTAAAATGGATACATTTAGTTACATAGTTTGTACAAACTTGCGTCAGCTGATGCGCCGCTCCAAGGCAGTATCCCAACATCAGTCCTAACCTAATGAGTAAAGTTCAATCCCTGGGGGAACAAGACCATACCTGCTTCTCTCTTTATTATATTAATTATATCTAATTAATTTATGCTTATTGCTTATATGTGTAGTTGAGTGCTTGAGTCTTTTGTGTAATATATAAATTATACGGGTCCTCCTTTGCACTGCACCTGAAAGTAATTTAGAGCTGCATATCCTTGTATTTGTATGTATATATATATATATATATATATATATATATATAAAAGTTCCATTGTTGCGGCTCGGCACTCTCTTCCTTTCTGTAGATTGCCTAGGTGCCTAGGTGCCGTCCAAAAAATATAGATACCAGGAAGCAGGAGGACGCACTCTCAGGACTTAGTAATGAACGGTTTCTTTTATTCACTCATAGTGGTTAACATGTTTCCATCAGACCATCATCAGAACATCTGATCATATCACACACCCTTCCTTAAAACTAACTAACCCACACACACACCCCACGCGTGTGACCAATAGGATTCCCATCCCTTCACCTTAGAATCCTCCCCATAGTGACGTGCAACTTACGCTCGGGTAGGGGCCATAATACAAGCAAAAGTTAACCCCTACAGCCACAGGACATACTAAAGTGCTAGTGCGAAAAATGGACAGTGCATCGGACTGTGAAAAATATGGAGCTCCTACCCTCCGCTGTCGGGCTGGAGATCAATGTCCCATCCAAGAAGTATCATACACTGTAACAAAGTGCCGGTGCAGAAATCAAACATAGGTCCGAACGGCTTCAGTTAAAACTAGAGGACAATTTTAAAGTGCTACTGTGTAACAAGTCTGATATCTCAATATCTCAAAACCGTTCATTACTAAGTCCTGAGAGTGCGTCCTTCTGCTTCCTGGTATCTATATTTTTTGGACGGCACCTAGGCAATCTACAGAAAGGAAGAGAGTGCCGAGCCGCAACATTGGATTTGATATCTTATTGGAACGAGCACCTCGATCGATTCAGCACTAATCATCAGCCATTACCACGTGTGGTAGACCATTCCAATATGGCCGAAGTAGCCACATCCATGGTGGAGGTAGACACTGACCAAGAATTCTATTTTACTCAAGAAGATGCGGCACGCATCCTGTTTAATGAATCATCCGGTACGTTTGATGTACCAAATAAGGAACTATTTTATCAA
Organism: Hymenochirus boettgeri; assembly: GCA_019447015.1. NCBI lineage: Eukaryota > Metazoa > Chordata > Amphibia > Anura > Pipidae > Hymenochirus > Hymenochirus boettgeri. The sequence goes on from CM033474.1 coordinate 166,130,165, forward strand.
CTCATCAGATTAAAAAAGAAAGAGGTAGACTTTCTACTACACGGTACTTACCTGTCCGACTACTTTCGCGACAAAAAGATCCCTAGAGGATTTAGAGTGAAAAACACACCTACCATTGGACGGTATGACAAAGATTTTTGTACACGGTGGTGTGGCATACTCAATAAATGTTCTATGGACCTGTTATTGTTGGTTATCGAACAGTCTGGAAAAGAACTCAACAAGACTAAACTAGAGATCCAACAGTTTGAGGAGGCCCACCTCGATGTATTAAGACATGACAACAGCAACGATTGGCTGAAAAAATTATCTGAACAAGTAGACAAGTATACAAATGATCTCACCTTCAAAACTAACAAAAGGAAGAAGGTAGAATCAGACTACCTAGAAAAGAGGGTCTACAATTGGCTATCAGGCAAAAATACCCCTAGCTATGGGAGATGGAGACATAAACGCTCATATAAAAGGAATATGCATACCGTGGACAGTTCGGGGGACTCATCAGAGGGGGAGACAAATCCCCCAAAAACATCCCAGTCAAGAACCCCAGTACACATCATTCGGGGCATGACAACGAGAGCAAATTCCGTAAACAAACAAAAAAAAAACCCACCAGAAGGAGTCGATATAAGGGCAACCAAGCCCCCAAGACCCCAAAGGAGACAGTAGTCTACAACCTTAGCACACATCAACTCACGGCTGCGGAGGAATCACTCCTCATTAAGGGATTGTCTTTTATTCCAACGAATAAATTTAACGCCTTTCAGACAGAGATTGATCTCTTTAAATTTCAGCGGGCCCTTAAATTCAAGGACTATTTCAAATATACCACGGAGATTCCCGCCAAGACATGGTACACTGGTGAAAACCTAAATTCTAAAAAAGACTTACCCAATATTCCGGCCTCTATTAAAGCATTTTCTAATATTATCTCGGACGAGATTACCAATATTCAAGAAAAAAGAAATAAACATATTTATGACAATTTATCCAAGGAGGAACGGGTGGCCATCGAAACACTTATGTATGATGAACAACTCATTATACGTCCAGCTGATAAGGGGGGTGCTGTAGTGCTATTGGAGAAAAACCAATATATCGCTGAATTAAAATTGAGGGATTCTAAGACATATTTACAATTGGAGGGAGATCCCACTTCTTGTTTGAAAAAGAGTTTGGATAATAAATTACAAGCCATGTTAACAGCCAACTGGATCGACAACAAAGATTTTGATCGTTTGGTGACACCTTATCCACGGTGCCCAATAATCTATACTTTACCTAAAATTCACAAGACATTGAGCAATCCACCAGGACGTCCAATCATGTCAGCAATTGGCTCCCTGTTCCAACCCGTGGCTCAATTTATTGATTTTTATTTACAGCCATTGGTTAAAAAAATGGACTCATATATTCGCGACAGTACCCACCTGAGAACCATGTTAAATGACTATAAAGTTACATCAGGGGAGATACTGATGACTTGCGATGTTGCAAGTCTATACACAGTAATCCCACAGATGGAGGAAATCACCGTGTGTAAGGAAGCCTGGATCACCCATGGCCATAGAAAGCCTCCAACAGAGGCGTTGGTGGATCTTCTTACCTACATTGTAACCAATAACTATTTCCGTTTTGACACAGAGTATTATCAACAAATATCAGGCAGCGCCATGGGGTCAAATGTGGCACCGTCAATGGCAAATCTCTTTATGGAGAAATTCGAAAAAGAAAACATCTTGGAAAAATATTCGTCGCATATAGGGTTCTACAAAAGGTATATAGACGATATGTTCTTTATCTGGAGGGGGGAGGAATTGACAGCTCACAGATTTGTAGAAGAAATCAATGCACTTCCATCAACTATTAAACTTACAGCACATATCGACCCTAGTTCGGTTGATTTCTTAGATCTGAGAATTTCATTTGAAAAAGATAAAATTACAACTACATTATTCCGCAAACCCACTGATAAAAATACTATTTTACATAGAAATAGCTGTCATCCAGAGACTCTAAAAAGATCCATACCATACAGCCAATTTCTCCGAATAGTAAGAAACAACAGTGAAAATACCAAAAGGATGTCACAACTCAACGAACTTAAGGAGAGATTCATCCAGAGGGGATATAGTCATAAGGAACTCGAGGATGCCATGGCCAGAGCATTAAATCCGATAGAGTCTATCTTGAGCACAAAAAGGCATCATAAGGAAACAGTGACATTTTGCACAATCCACAAAGTAGCTCATTAAAGAACACTATGAATAAGCACTGGGAGCTCATTCAAAAGGATAGAACTCTTCCATTTAAAGATACATATGTACAACATACCTTCAGAAAGGGCCGTACCTTAAGGTCCCTATTGGTTCGCACCGACATCCTGACCCAGAGTATAAATACTACAGTTGGAAAGCAGGGGTGTTATCGGTGCCCAAATTGTGTTACGTGTAACGGGATGTTATCTGGTACAACATTTCCGCATTCCCACACTGGGAGAAGAATAAAAATTCGGGGACGTTACACATGTACTAGCAGAAACATCATCTATTATATAGTGTGTCCATGTGGACTATACTATATTGGCATGACGACTACCAGTTTCAAAGAACGAATGGCTAATCACCAGTCATCCATCCGGAATACCCTCTTGGAACCATCTAATCCCCGATGTATCTCAAATAAATATGGCGATATGGCTGTAGCTAAACACTGTAAAATAGTAAAACACTCTGTGGGGATCTTAAGATGGATGATTATTGATGGTATAGACTCCAAACATATCAAAGTCTCCAATAACGAGACTATGCTATTAAAAATGGAAGCAAAATGGATCCATAACCTAGGGACTCTATCACCTAGGGGATTAAACAAGCAATGGGCCATACAATGTTACCTTTATGGGATCTATTAAGAAACATCACTATAGTAAGAATAACTACAAGTCTCTCGTCAACGGGAAAGAATACTATAATTGAATCTTCATAATTGAAATCCTTCTGAATGTGCAATCATTCTATAAGTTAATGAGTAATATATAGTAACTTACTTGGTCTAGTCTACCTTGAATGTATTTTTATGGTTTTAATATTTATTGGTTTTAATACTGGCACTTTAAATAGCTTTAAGGCACTTTATAGCACTGGCACTTTGGTTTTAGACACAACACTAGCATTTTAAAGTATTGAGATATCAGACTTGTTACACAGTAGCACTTTAAAATTGTCCTCTAGTTTTAACTGAAGCCGTTCGGACCTATGTTTGATTTCTGCTCCGGCACTTTGTTACAGTGTATGATACTTCTTGGATGGGACATTGATCTCCAGCCCGACAGCGGAGGGTAGGAGCTCCATATTTTTCACAGTCCGATGCACTGTCCATTTTTCGCACTAGCACTTTAGTATGTCCTGTGGCTGTAGGGGTTAACTTTTGCTTGTATTATGGCCCCTACCCGAGCGTAAGTTGCACGTCACTATGGGGAGGATTCTAAGGTGAAGGGATGGGAATCCTATTGGTCAAACGCGTGGGGGGTGTGTGTGGGTTAGTTAGTTTTAAGGAAGGGTGTGTGATATGATCAGATGTTAACCACTATGAGTGAATATATATATATATATATATATATACATACAATATAACTATATATATAAAACTATATAAATCTCTATCTACATATATCTCTCTATATATATATTATTCATATTCTATATAATATTTTGTTTAGTTTATAGGAGTGCATATAGAAGTGCATAAATAAGGGATAACTTATGTTATGTTACATACCCTGTGCATGCAAGAGTCCTCCAGGAGGACAAGTTGACACACAGAAAGCTCCTACTCTTCATTTTCTGGACAGACATTGCAGGAGAACCATAAGGAGCAGAGGAATAATGTAAGGATTTTTGAACACTACACAATGGGGCCAGTATAGGTTAAATTTTATTTTTGGGGTTGTACATGTTCTTTAATAAAGACTGTCCACATATCCACATAACATGCACCCTTATCCAAAATTTCCAAACTATCTGTCAATGTCTCACAACCTGAGATATCATCATCAGATCCACGATCCTGCAGCTTTGCACCATGTCCTTTTCATCAGACCCCTGTGCACACCCACGCCTCTGTGTCTTGAGGTGCGACCAGGAAGGACACAGTGCTATACCAATAAAAATGTTTGGTGTTGTGCAACTTTAACAATTCAGTAACAGAAACACAAGTTTAAATAACTGGCTCCAGGGTTCCAACCATCAGTACAGGCAACCAAGATTAATAAATGTCACCACAGTAATATTCAAGAACAATGAAGACAGGCTACAGGGCATTGAATTAGCCACCATGGGCAAAGGTGCATGTGTATAATAATATAGTATCAAAAACCAACAAAGAGCAAAGATACACAGCACACTATGGATTGTACAAAAAGTGTATGTACACTCCCTTTATTAAGGTAGTACCCAGGGGATAGACAGTGATAGCATATAAAACATTAAAAACATATATACAGAATTACAAATACCTACATATGTGGAAACTAGTTGTAAGTACAACCCTTACTTAACCTATAAGTCCCCTCAAATATCCTGAAAACAGTCATAGACTTATCTGTCCAGTCGCAGGTGCAATCAAGGTAACACCATGGGGATACTCATCCATGCTAAGTATTTAGGTAAGTAGGTTCCACAATGAGGGAAAGAAGCCAAAGGAAACGCTAAAGCGTTTCTGGATTACATTACATAATCCATAGTGTGCTGTGTATCTTCGCTCTTTGTTGGTTTTTGTCACCACAGTAATAATACATGTACCCACATCTCCACTGGTATTAACAAAAATTGGGAATTCAGTTTTATTGAAGAACGAGAGGTAAAGGAGCTGTGTCTTACCTCCTGTTCTTAAATAAAACCTGCAGGAGCCAGGAGAGCTACTTACCTGATCGCTCGCTCCCCCTTGCCTATTCTGACAGGTCCTGATGGTCATCTATGCGCATGCAACTGTAAAGACTGCTTTATAGTGAAAAAGTGGCTATTATAGTGAATGGTTCTCTATACAGGGATTCTCAAACAGTGTGCCTCCAGATGTTGGAAAACTACAACTCCCGGAATTCTTTAACTACATAGGGAAGCCAGGGTTTTTGCTGGGAATTGTAGTTTACTTGCTCTTCACAGCAGAAGTCTCCTTCTACCTTTGAATTCTATTACAGTATGCAGCAGGGGTGTTTGATACATATATTGTTTGATTAAAGGGCATCTCTACCCTCTGAAATAACTTTTTATACATTGTAGGACATTTTAAAAATTGATTGCAAACTCTACTTACAGCTCTGGAACTGAAAGGGCATCTATAGTGAAAAAAACACATTTGCCCCTTTGCAAAGTTACATTTATGTACTCTGTGCTGCCTTAATCCTATCTCTGTCAGTGACTCTGTTTAACCATGGTATCAGATCTGTGTGCAGCACTCCCCCCTTCCCCCTCCCCTCTGTTACCTTCTCCATGTCTCAACTCCGGCTAACCGACAACCTTATCATGTACAGTAGGAGTTAAAAGTTCAACATCCTGAAAAACACACCTACACACAGTGGCCAATAGAAAGCAAGCTGTCTTGGAGACACAGAAGAAGAAGGAGAACAGTACAGTTTATGATCTCTCACTTTGTGACCCATCATCAATCAGTGAAAGCTATTAAGAAGGGGGGTCAAGTGCAGCCTTATATCTACCATCAAAGCTACCTCTCTCTCCCTGCTAATGCTCTTATCTCTATGTTTATTACAGAGCAGGGAGGGGGGATCACGTCACAGGGATTTGATTGACAGTCCAAGTAGGAGTAGAGGAATGCAATCACGTATTCTTCTAACTGGTGTATCTCAGGACAGAGAGGGAATCTGGAAAAAGTGAAGACACTCTGGGGGTTGTGGGGAATTATAGAACACATGGAAAGAAAGAAAAAAAAGTTCATTTTCCCACTATAGATGCCCTTGAAGCAAATGTACAGAATCCTCCAACCTCCAGAAATCCTCTGGTGGCTACTCGTGTCCTGTTTTAACCACGTAAATATATAAAAATACCTGCTGCTTTATTTCACACATTACATGTTTCGGACGCTGGGTAATGTAATGTGTGAAATAAAGCAGCGGAAAGATATCATTGAGAGTCTAACTATATCTGATGCTACCTTTTCTTTTTTTCTAAAATCTGCTTACAGCTCCTCGATCCAGTGCCGTTCTGGTCCGGCTCCCCTGCCTGCCGGAACTACGCCATGGGAGCGAGGTTCTGTAAGTAGAGTTTGGAAGTTCCAATTAAGCGGTTTGGGGTGGGAGATCATACCCTGTTAGATACCTAAAGGATTTAATTTCAATGAATATATATATATATATATATATATATATATATATATATATATATATATTTATTTTATTTTTTTCTTTTGCTGTAATTTGTGTGACTTTGGAGCTATTTGCTGGTTATTGTTTTTATTTATGTTTTATAAAGTCTTCTAAAAGAACAATATTCTATGAAATATGTCTGGAACTCTACATGTATAAATAAAAGAACAGTGTCATTGAGTAGCTGAAGGTGTGTAGGCTCCAAGAAAAGATGGTTTTAGGGCGAATTTAGAACCAGGATATGTAAGAGATTGATGTTTAGTGTGATATTTATGTGTTATGGGGATGGCTTAGGAACGATTGGGAATAGGAATACTGAAGCATGCAGGTTGCTTCATGAAGGAACTCAAAAAAAAAAAAAAAATCATAAATGCCATAGCTTTAAAACAAATGCACACAGTGAAGGTCACATGGCCCAGAAGGAGGTGCATCTTCTGAAATGCACTTTGGTTTTAGTTAATTTGGTATATTATCCTATATTAACTGTGAGAATGGTTTTTGATTTGATGTAAAATTCTACAAAGTGCTTATTTAGTAGGTTTCCTGCATATGTCTGGTGGCATATCAGAGTTTTTAGAAACAATAAGATTTCCATGCATAAATATGACTTTTCCAATGCTGAAATCTTCGAGAGTTCTAAAAACATACATACAAATTATATTTGGCTATGAAATCTTCAGTTACAAAATGAAGATCCTCCTAAAACCATGTGTACTATCTAATGTGGATTGCCCTTGTTCCCACGCTCACTTGAAAGAGTGGGGAGGCCCAGGTATATATGGATTAAGGGGCCTTAGGCAGGGCTATCATTTAGGGCCCCTTTTTTGCTACATATATTGTATAGACTATAATATTGTTACTGCTTCTGAAGCTGGGCCCCCAGAAGTTTCCTGGGGCCCTAGGCAGGTGCCTAGGATTGCCTTGTGGATAATCCTGCTCTTAAACTCTGGACCTAGTGCTTCCCTTAGCGTTCAGACTGCTTCAGTTCACTTTAACCCATGGATATGAATTTGACTCACCTGCACTTCTTGGTGCTTCAGGTGCTAGACAGCCCCAGTACCTTCACTCTGACACATTTCAGAAGCTACGCGCTCCCTTAAACATAGACCTATGAAGGGAGTATGGTGTATTGATGTTTTTAAAGTTTACTTAATAAAGATGGATTTTTAAATACACTGCCATGACGATTGAATGTTGAAGTGCGGACCACCTGTTGAAGTGCGGAACACTCCTAAAGCACATGCAAGTCAAATTCTGCTTGTTTCTTTCATGTGAAATGTACTGAATGGTGTTAGCCACAAATATCCACAGCAAGAGTGGCAGAAGGTTTGTAGAAGTACCAAATGTTGCGGGCATGTACAAGGTCAATGACTATATATTAAATGTGAGGTAGGAATATTTGCTTCTATATGCAATACAATAAAAAATTGGGAGAGGAGCGTAATTTGGTGGTGTAATACTTACTTAAAGGATTGTTAAAAAACAGAGAGATGTAACTTCTTGTAATAAGATTCATAACGCTCTGAGAATATGTTTAAGAAATATTTTCTATGGGGCATCGTATGCACTTTCATGCTAAATTAATTGGTCTTTCCTAAATATAGGATTGATCACTACACAATGGCCAATATGTTACTTTAGCTTACTTATTGGTGTCCAGGCTTTCTAATAGGAGTTATCTAATCCAGTGTGCAGGAGGCACCCAAAGCAGTAAAATTCACAGTGGGTTTCTCTTCACCTGAAATACTGTGCCATATGCACAGTTTCATTTAGAAGCTACAAATTGTCTGGGCTTTGCCCCAAGATGGACCACCACGATATAAGACTAGGAGACTGGATAATGAGTAGCTAGACTGGATACTGAATAGCAGGACTGGATACTGAATGGCAGGACTGAATATAGAACAGGTGACTGGATACTAGTTGCAGGCGAGTAAGTGGATACTGGTAATAGGAAGTAATCGGATACTGGTTGCAGATAAGTAGCTGGATTCTGGAATAAGTTAAGCTGGGTACACGTATGAATGAGAAAGTGGTAATTCTCTTGGATCCTTTGGAATCGACCATTTCTGGACGATGTGTAAACTGCACAAATGCATGTTCCCACCAACAATGAACATTCACTGTCGGTGTAGGGATCGCTCATTTTGTTCCTAAAATTTCCGTTAGCCATAGCTGGCCCCCTGTAAGTATAGGGATAGGCATCGGTCATGGGAAACATGTCAGTCCCTAACGTTCTCCCTATACTGTGTATAGAAAGAACTTTCCAGACTGTATGTTCCCTCATCTTTAAAAAAATGACAGACAAAATCTGTAAGATTTTATCTGTCAATTTCCAAAGATTGGTACTGTGTGTACCCATCTTACGTAGCGGGGCACAGGAACAAAAGGAGCAGGTAGGTACTGGAACAGAGGGAGCAGATAGGTACTGGATACTGTAGCTGAAATTAGCTGGATACTGTAATGGAGGAGCAGGAAGGTACTGGATACAGGAGCAGGAAAGTAGCTGGATGCTGGAATGGAGGGACAGGTAGGTTCTGGACACTGGAACAGATAAGTAGCTGGATGCCAGAATGGTGTAGAACAGGTAGGTACTGGACACTGAAACAGAAGTAGCAGCTATGCACTGGATACTGGAGTAGCTGGGTACTGGAATGAAGGTACTGGTTGCTGGAGCAGGTGAGCTTTTTTAACTAAGAAAGAATGGTTTATAAAATAACAGATGTAGCCATGCTTTTATTGCATATGCCTTACATACTGTACTCAAGAGGAAGGAGTCAGGAGATCAGCTGGGAGGTTGTGAATGGAATGTCCTTTCAGTGAAGAATATGTGGTAGGATTACTTACTCCTACCTTCCACTGGCTTGAACTAAGGTAAAACATTTTTTAGGTATTTATTTTTCAGTACAAATGGCCTTTAATTGCAATAATTTCATTTAAAATAAAATTTCCCCTTTAATAGCAAGACAGTCAAACAATTCATAATGCATGAAATAATATCATTCTTGTGGACCTTTGTAACACCATAAATTATCCCAACCCTAATATCTGTGCAATTTAATACTGGGTGAGGTGTACATCTTATGAAACTTACTAGCATACAGTGCCGGAATAAAAATGTAAACATTTTAATAATTACAATCAAATGTTTATTTGTTATAATAGCTTTATGTAACGCTCAGTTCTTTTTATAGGTATTAAATAGCACAGTGTCACAGTATACTAGTATGGCCCCTAGCAATATGGGGAAATATTTTCAAAATAGCATAGAAAAGGTTGTTAGCTTAGTGTCTGCTGCCCAGGGCTGTTAACAATTCTTGGAATTAGGGTTACTTTAAACTCTTCCATTACGGAAGGAAAGTAAATATATTGATTAAAGCCCGGGAGGTTAAGGAGCTATGCCCATACCTCCCGTTCTTCAATCAATAACGCAGGGCCGGGGAATGAAGATACAAAGAAACTTACTTTTGAGCGATCCACCAGGGCCACTCTGAAATCGCCAACTGCTTCCCTCTCTTGTACAGCTATATCGCACATGCACATTATGCGCTCAGTCACACAGACCGGGTTCACTACCTAAAAAGGACTACGCTCGCTACCAAGGACAACATTTAACTCCCCCGTTGTTGCCAAGGTCTCCCGGGGGCTTGCTGAAACTAAAGGGCATTTTGGCCCCTGGTGGCACTGGCCACAATGTCCAATCTTCTGATCCATTGCACTTCAAGTTGTAGGAGCTTCCTCTCTCTCAATGGACCAAACACTGTAGGGGGGAAATGATCCATTGCCATCCATTTAAACATTGAAAGGTTGTGTCCTGCCTCTTTAAAATGAAGGGCCACAGACTTTTCTCCATATTTAGATGTATTTTCAACAAATGGACCATGATAAGCAAGGGCTGCCCTGATAGCCGCTCTATTATTGTTCATGCACTCACATTGTTCATGTGCTCAAGAATTGTAGTACTGGTCTGCCCACATGGCAAAGACCGCACGGACAGGAAATAATGTATATAATAAAAGACGAAGTGCAGGTAAGTCTGTATCAAATTTTATACCTTTTTCCTATGTGAGGGTGGGGAAAATCCTTACCCACCATTTCATACAAAAGCTATAAAATCCAATACAGGCTTACATGCACTTTGTCTTTTATTATATACATACTTACATTCATTCAATAAAAGTTCATATTGTTAAAAATCGTGCTAACATTGCCCCAACCAATCAGAAGTTATTTAACATTTGAAAGCTAACATCTGATTCAAACATCTGGGGCAAAATTAGCACCATTTTTAACGATAAGAACTTATTTTGAATAATTATTTCCTATCCATTCGGTCTTTGCTATGTGAGCAAGACCAGTACTACACTTCGTGAGCGCATGAACAATCATACAGGGAGATTCAATAAAAGTTCTTATAGTTTAAAATAGTGCTAATTTTGCCCCAACCAATCAGATTTTATTTAACATTTGAAAGCTAACATCTGATTGGTTGGGGCAAAATTAGCACCATTTTAAACGATAAGAACTTTTATTGAATAACCCTGAGCGAGCGGCTATCAGGGAAGCCCTTGCTAATCATGGTCCATCTGTTGAAAATACATCTAAATATGGGGAGCAGTCTGTGGCCCGTCATTTTAAAAAGGCAGGACACAACCTTTTAATGTTTAAATGGATGGCAATTGATCATCTACCCCCTACGGTGGTTGGTATCTTTGAATCAGTATCTTTGGTATGTTTTTTATGAGCATGACCTTTAGTTTTGGCAAGCCCTGGGGACCTTGGCAACAATGGGGGAGTTAAATGGGGTCCCTCCCTGGTCTTACAATTCGATATATGCCTTCATGTTAAGTAATGTTGCTGATATGTAGCGATACTAAATGTAACTATTTAACCATGTAGTTGAAGTATGTTTTTATGTTTCACTTAAGGGGTTAAGGTTTCGTGGGGCTGTGTCTCCCTCGGACTTATTCGATGGTGAGAGCAACAGATGATCCTGATGATCGAAATCATGGCCGAAATGCATTGATCTGAATTCAAACACTTGGTTTAAAAGGTTAAAACCCATGAGTGCCCTGTTATGCATTGCCTTTGTGTATATGTATATATGTATGTTTATATATATATTACAAAAAAGACTCCAGCACTCAACTACACATATAAGCATAAATTAATTAGATATAATAATCAAACATATATGCAAGAAATGAAGGGTAATTACCTGCACTAAAGTTAAAATGGATACATTTAGTTACATAGTTTGTACAAACTTGATTAAGCTGATGCGCCACTCCAAGGCAGTATCCCAACATCAGTCCTAACCTTGTGAGTAAAGTACAATCCCTGGGGGAACAGGACCATACCTGCTTCTCCCTTTATTTAGTATCACCTATACCAGGGAATCATGGGAGCTTACAGAGCTTCTAAACCTTCATTTTATCTGGACTGCCTTAAAGGGGAGGGGAATACATTTACACAGGGAGCAGAGCATACAATAGAGCTTAGCTGTATTGCCCTTTATTATATACAAATACAAGGATAAGGGTCTTGTTCCCCCAGGGATTGTACTTTACTCACTAGGTTAGGACTGATGCTGGGATATTTTGTTGCACTTTTTCACGTTAATAAGTTGTTGAACAAGACCCAGGAGTGCACTGTTACCTTTGCTCTTTTTTGTATTCTCATCATACAGCCAGCACCCGGGCACCAACTTAAATTGGGTTTTTCGGAGGTACTATGTTGGTGGGGGTGGGTAAAAGTAATATACATAGGGACAGTGTTTAAGTGTTGTTTAAGCACTAAATAGTTATATCAATATTAACAAATATGTAGTAATGACATTAAAGTATATAGAAATGTAAATAAGGCAAAATATATAAATGAATAAAATTACTAAAGTTCCCACTCCTGTTTTGTAATAGAGTCTTCAAAATGGACTGTTAAGCCACACCCCAGATAGTTTTACAGGGAGGCAATGGAAGCTTACAACGGAACATATTTCTCACTTCCCTTTTAGTGTTGTATATATGTCCCCTCTAATACCTATTGGGGTACACCCAATAGCTTCCCTTCTGATTCTGTATATTGTGATTCATTTATGGGATGTGACACTAATAGATCCAAGATTTCATAGGATTTCTTTTATTTTTATTTTTAACATCTTGCCTTTATTTTTTTTTTTTACAAATCCCTAAATTTTATAGTGTGTATAAAGATTTTATATCATCTGTATCCACATATAGCTAACATATTGTTCATATCGTTAAATATTTATATTTATACTAAATATCAACATATTTATACATTATACATATTTATGTCCTGTTCAGCCCACTCCTAGTTTTTATGCATTTCTTTTCTCTCTGTGTTCACCCCCTCCCAAAACTGAGGCACACCTAGAGTGTAGAGCATGTGCAGTGGAGATGATCTGTGCCCTCATATAGCCAATAGCAACCACCTACTGCAGTGTTCTAGTGAAGGTGAAACTGCTTTGCTATGAGAAGGGAAGCCGCACTGGCAGCTGTTATCACTTCTTGGATCAAGTAAGATTGTCTTTTAGCTGTAGGAGTTTGAAGGTGTGTGTGGGACTTTGTAATTGATTTCTTAAGGTACAGTGCTACATTGGGAATTCAGTAACACATACAGCAGCTAACTGCAGGATTGGGTGTTAGCTGCAGGCAAAGAAAGAGCAAAGAGAAACAGATAATGTTTAATCCCTTTCCTGGTCTTAATGCTGAATCAATTAGCCATGCAGTGGCAGAGAAATAAGCTTTGCTTTAATAGAATCTATGGTTTCTACATGTAGTGTGACAGGGGGAGGGGCTGGTTGATTGACAGTTCTTTACTGACTAGTTGTGCCTTGCCCCCTTTACAAAGTTAAACCCCCAGAGCTAAAAAAAAACCAAGGGATAGGAAGGTCAGAGAAGAAAAAAAAAAGCAGACTCAAGATTGGTGGTAATTAATCCTTATAACTTTGTGGTTAGTTAAAATAATGATTTGGCACAGTTTACATGTCCTTTAAATGCTTGTGAATTGTGGTTGGGAAATGTTAAGTGGAATAAAGTGGACAACTCTCATACACAAGGAATTGCTCCACAGGGATGGGTGGGTGTCAGGTAGATGGCGATTCTTAAAAGAATCGGGGGGGTTCTGGGATAAAGGAAAATCGAGTAGAGAGGCTGCAGATCAACTGTCATTTATTTTATCCCAGAAACACATATTTATCTCCAAGTTAACCTTTTCCAGGCATCATGTTATACACACTCTGTACAAAGTATTTTTTGAAGCAAGGAACAGACAAAATAAGGGAATAATTGCCATTAAAATTGAATCAATAAACAAATATACAAGGATTTATATAATTTATAAGTTAAATATTTATGTACTTAACTATTTATATATTTGCCCCCTTGTATAACTTTTTTGTATTTTGTACAGTGCTGTGTCCCCAAGTGGTGCTTTATAATTAAACTATACATACAAGGTTTCTTTCTAATGAAGCTGAGGGATGGGCAAACATTACTTATGTTAAATTCCTCCAGTATATTGTTCCTCTACAATTTAATGCTGGATTCGTGTATTTCTGCTTCCCCTGCATTCCTAGCAGTGACTAAGACATTATTTGATAGATAGGTATTGTTTTACATGCATTGGCACCTTGCATTAATGTGTTAGCCCAACGCCCCATGCATACATGTAATCATTTCTTTCTGTGTGCCTCACCTTAAACTACACCATTTCTTCTTTATCAGCAACATTTGTTTTCAGATAGAGCAGGAAGTTTGGCTTTGGATGCCTTGTTAGTTTTATTGTAATCAGTTTTTACCCATGGCCGGTTCAAGCTGCAAAAAAAAAGATTATTTTTACTGTACATCTAGGGATAGCCTAAAGGTGGCCATACATCTATGAGATATTACTTACCCGACCGAGTGCTCACGCGATGTTCATCGATGCTGCCGGAACCGCTTCTCCCGATCTTACATTCGGCCGACATGCGATCGCAAAATCCCATTCATTTTGCGATCGCATGTCGGTCGAATGTAAGATCGGGAGAAGCGGATCCGGCAGGATCGAAGGAACATCGGGTGAGCGCTCGGTCGGGTAAGTAAAATCTTATAGATTTATGGGCACCTTTAGGGCCTTCATGTTGAAAATATCCCGGTGGGAAACCTTTACAATTTAAACAATTGTTGACTTTGACTCGTTTAACTCCTTTGTACCATCACAAACCCTTAAGGTTCTTACACACGCTCAATATGCGCCCGAGACAAGACCCCCGACACCGATGGCTACACACGACAAACCTCCGACAAACACCTTGTTCCATAACAGAAGTGCCACACTGTTTGCAAGAATAGCAAGAGAGAAAAAAAGCCACATCCTCAGTTGCCCCCTGACCCGTCTTTTTATTTTCCCATTGGACTATAGCATCCCTTATGCTATGACACACCACTAGCAGTAAACCTCACTTTAGGGAAACCCCTGGGTCATAGACCTCATGCTAAGCCAACTGGTGGAACCATGCCCCTCCAAATAGGGTTGTTCAATAAAAGTTCTTATCGTTTAAAATGGTGCTAATTTTGCCCCAACCAATCAGATGTTAGCTTTCAAATGTTAAATAAGATCTGATTGGTTGGGGCAAAATTAGCATCATTTTATACGCTAAGAACTTTTATTGAATCTCCCTGTTTGTTTGGGGGGAAAAAGTGCAAATGAAAGTTCAATAAATTCCAATTCAATTGGGTTCAAATAGAATGTTCGTATCTTCAGTGGGGTAAATGGTAATGATTTCACTACTGCTCCCCTGGCTGTCAGTGTTAATTTCCTGCTATTCTTTACTTCTCAGCCCTCACCTTCCCCTTACCCCACACCAACCAATCCTAGTATTCCTAACATACCCACCCTGATCCTGCTCCCTTCGCTGCTCCATAACCTCACAGCTCCCCTACACATTTTATAATATATATATTTTTCTTAGTGTTTAGTGAGTCCATTGTTTGTTATATGAAAAGTATAGCCACAAAGTATGGTTTCACAAAGAGATACTAGGTAATGTTGTTTTCTGCATTGCATAATTTGCCAAATAATTGTACAAGACAGATAACTGTGGAAATCCATTGCTTTATTTCTTTCTCAAGGCCAGCAGGGTAGATGTGTTTACATACCGTACCAATGAAAGTGTATGTAGGGCTGTAACCAATCATAAAGCTTCTGCATTATGACCTAACCATATACTGGATCCCTTAAGAAATCCCTAAACTTATTCCCACATCTGCATACTTCTGCCAACAGGAGAGAACAGGAGAGTGTATATTGTACCAATAAATCTGTTTGCAGCTTGAACGCCCAGAGTCTTCGCTTTATATTTTGAGGAGAGAACTATCCTGCCACATATGGAAAAACACAAACATGAAATATAAATGTAGGTGTCAGGAGTTAAAAATAAAATAAATGAAGAATAAATATAACTCAGTTGATATGTGCTTTTTTATATTCTACTCAAACATTTAGTGAAATACTTCTTTACAAAAACAGTTCCTCTTTGTACAGTAATTGTTTTACTCTTTTATGTTTAATGAGTTACAACTTGTTTTGATAATCCCTAAGCTGAAGTAAGGTATAATTCCCATTAAGGCACACTATAGCTTTAAAGATAAGACCCACATTATTTATGTTAACTAAATGTTTAGTAATGTATTCCTAATGAAGCTCTTAAAATATATTCCTTTTTGTTATGTTGACTTAATAGGTCATGTTGAATGTACCTTCAGATATTAGGAGAATTACATATAGGTTTTGTCTTGATAAAGGTGTCGTGCTGACTCCGAAATGATGATGTAATAAAAGAAGTTTGTGATTTAATTCTGTTGTGGCGTGGAATCTACAAATAAATAGTTACATATAGGTAAGCCCCAATAAGTTCTATTATTCCTTAAGTAAAAGTTTTCAAAAAGAACCCATTAAAGTCAACGGGGAGAAATAATTTGAAAATTCGGATTAAATACCGTTAAAATAGCAATGGTAACTTACTGTAAATGGCTCTGAGACCTGGGGAATGGTCTGGGGAACATATTAAAACCATATCAAATACCAAAACTTGTTTAAAGGGCATGTCCAGCCGTTTTTTTTAAAATTTGCTGTAGTGTAGGGCTTCCTCACCCACCCCTAACCACTATAGTACTTTGTAAAATAACTCTCCCGATCACTACTTACTTTGCCTTTCCCCCCCGATGTTCTGTCAAGGCCCTTTGCTTGCATAAAACTGCAAGCAGGGGGCTGGACCAGCAGCCGCGTCCTTGATTGGATGAGAGGCAGCCAAGTAAGTAGTGATCGGGAAAGTTATTTTACAAAGTTCTATAGCGGTTGGGGGTGGATGAGGGAGCCCTACACTACAGCAAAGGGATTTGGAGCTAGGGGTAGGGAGAGAGAAACGCGATCAAGAAGGATGGGGGGAGGGCTGCACTGCTCATGGCATAATTCTCCCAGAGGAGAGACAGGAGGCAGAGACATTATGGGACACAGATAGGCTCCTGCTCTTTACTTTTTAGGACTTTGTAAGGGCATTGCAGGGCAGCCATTTGGAGCAGGGATACTACACTACACAGTGGGGCCAGTAGTAGGTGAAAATGTAGATTTGGGGGTGGATATGCCCTTTAAACACTACTAGCCTACTAGGGCTATGTACAGAGAGCCGGAAACATCTTTTTCCATGTTAAAGTCACGTTAGCCTATGTACCAAGGGTTAACCTGACTTTAAAACATGACTTACATCAGTTGCGGTGGTACACAAAGACTGGTTCGACAGAAACCTAGTTCGTAGTTTGGAAAGTTAGAAAGTGTTTGAGTTCATCTGAACTATTAAAGTTCGGGTACGATCCATCTCTACTAATCATCTGTAATTCTACAGGTTTCAGGCATTTTCTAATTTCTCCAGCCCTTTTCACAGTTGTGGCAGGGAGTAGAGAACACTCTCAGCATGTGGAACTATGTATGTATGTCCAGGACACGCTTGGTTAGGAGGGCTGCAGAAAAAAGCCAAAAACCTGCATAATTGATGTAAGAGGTGAAAGATACAGCTATATTTGTGTTACCAGTTAAATAATCCATCCAGGCCAATTTATATTTTAGCTTTAATTCTTCTTTAGAAACAGTATAGCCTAGTTGGCATAGTACAGCACTGAAAATGGACAATATTGTAATATAAAGCATTAAGGAGTGCAGTAGAATCAAGTGCAAACAAGCCATCTATTTATACTAATCGCATTGAGAGCCACCAGTCTACAGCTACACAAATGATAATGTAACCTTAGTTACATTACCAACCTTAATATTTTTGTTTCCCAACATGCTGGGGCACAAGGCAACTGTGAATCAGACAGTAAATACGCCCCAAAGCAAGTCTCTGCACTCTGAAGCCAAGTTTTTCTCCTCATAGGTTTCATTTATAATAAGAAATCAATTTAAAGTCATACTATCTCATGTAATTAATCCTTGCAATTAAATTGTGTTTGCATGGTTTTAGTTACTTATTATTTTTACTTTTAATACATTCTTATTTTTAGCATAAAAAATTATTTCATTATAATAAAGTGTGGTGAGGTTTGTAAATACTAATCCACACAGAAGAATCCCACACAAAATTCAAAGTTTATCTGCTCTCAATTACAAACCCACATATGTGTTGCTGTGGGCTATTAGGTTTGGTCAGAGCCACCAAAAGAATTTTATGGACCCTAACCACCACCACATCTCTCCCCTCATCTAAATTATTGTATAATATTATTCAGCAACATAAACCAAAAGTAATATTATTAAATTGGCTTGAGGTGCCAAATTCCTGTTCTTTCCATTTCTTCTTCTTCTTTTTCATTCTTCCGGACTGTATCTCCTGCCATAGTTTTCTAGCTAGAGACTAGAGATGGCCGGTTCGCAGATCCGAACCCAGATCCGTGAATCGAGGATCTCGCAGATTTTACAGAATTTCTGCTTTCTGAATTTTTTTTTTTCTTTCTGAAAGAATCTGATTGTAACCAATTCTAATTAGTTAAATGCAGAATTTTCAGAAAGAATCTGATTGGTATACTATTTTTACCAGTGCCAACCCCCTGGGTATAAAAAGCAGCTAGACAGGCACCACATTGTCAGTGTGTTAAAGTGAGTTTAGTGGAGACCTGACAGTGTAGGAGTTGAAGAGTGTTTTTTTTTTGAGCTTTCTGGGTGTGAATTTTAGTGTGGTGGATTAGCACTTGTTTTTAACCATTCCTGTATTCACACAATTTTGGACCCAAAAGTCCTTTTGAGGACTAACACCCCCCTCCCCCCCATAAGTTTTTGGACAAATTTAGTGTTAGGCCTTTTAGAGGTCTAGGTCTGGGGCCCTATTTAAAAACACACGGTATTGCAATTTAGCATTATCGATAATGTACAACCGTGGCCGTAAATTAAACCTGAATGTTTGTTAATTAACAAACCAATTCTGGAGGGCCAAGACCAAAACGATGTACCAGCCAGTGCTATGTAGCCCCTCCATTATAGTGCACTTCTGGCACTGTATGTGCCTGGTGCCCATTGGAATGCCAGGGACAAGAGCAGGATTTTTAAGGGGGGGCGATTTCTTAAGAAGCAAAGTAGGAAGTTCATGATTAGAGATGGACTAGACCTGAACCCGAGCTTTAAGAGTTTGAATGGACCCGAACTATTCCGGATTTTTAACTTCCGAACTTTTAATGATTATTGAATTTTTAATAATTATCGAACGTTCGAATTGATGTTCCTTGACTTTAGCGCTCAATAACCTATACAGAAAATAGACAGGGGAGCATTCACCTACCCCCTCCTTTAGCGGAACTCCATGTCAGTGGCCTTTAAGCATGGTGCCGCAGTCCTTTAAAACATATACACTGCAAACAACGGGCTTCAAGCTTTAGGGTTTTAAAACTTCACCTTTATTTGTAAGCAATTCTGATTGGATACATTAAAATTATTTCAGAAAGAATCTGATTGGTATACTAACCAATAAGTTTCCTTTTCAATCAGAATTGGTTACAATCATATTGGTCTGTTCCCCAGACCATTTCCGAGGTCCCAGAGCCATAAACAGTAAGTTGGGGTTTTTTTTTACGAATTTTTTGAAAATTCCTTGAAAACTCGAAAATTCCTTGAAAATTAGAAAATTCTTAAATTTTTTGAAAAATTTTGAAGCCCGAAAACCATTGCAATCGTAAGTAAAATTATTTTATTTTAAAGTTCTGGATATATGTACATGTTACCCAGACAATCCCCATGTCCCAGAGCCATGTACAGTAAGTTACCTTTGCTATTTTAGGCGGATATGTGCAGATTTTTTCTCCCATTGACTTTAATGGGTTTTTACACAGATTTTTGAATTTTCTAATTTTTTCAAAAATCCGTAAATCCGCAGGCAGAACGGATTTTAGCAGTTTCGCCCATCTTTACTAGAGACATGGAATTTGGTACAGACGTGGAACACATAGTAGAAGTGTGTTATTACCTAGCTAAGGAATCTGTGGAAGCGTTCCCACTTTATATACACGCCAACACACACAACACACCCTCTTTGTGTTTTCCATTTCCTTGGCAAACATACCTTAACCATCAAAAAAGTTAGTTTTTTTGGTCATAAACACAAACTTATGCCATTCCATGGCAACCATACACCGTAAGAAAAAAAATACGTATTTAATACCCTCTTTCATTTCCATAGCAAGATGAGTTTTAAAAGCAATTGCAAAGCATGTAGCAAATGATGGACTCCACTGGACTTTATAGAAGTCTAAATTTTATTGTATAATATCACTACAGCCCAGGCTTCTGTACAATCAAAATTTAAATGTCTTTTAACTCCAGTGGCTGCACTCGCTTCACATTCAGCTATCAGGGTACTAATCACCCAGGGTGATATGTATATATAGACTAGCAAAAGTGTGCCCATTGGTGCACAGTGGAAATTATGTATGTGTAAGTTTTGCTATGTGTGGATATAGTGGATATAGAATCTTTACACAGATATATTGTAAACTGTTACTCAGACAGGCACCAGCATCCAGGGGAAACAAATAGGGTAATCCTGCAGGTGTGATAGTAGACCCAGACAATCCTGCCACACTGTGTGGTTCAAAGTAAACATGCTATGTTCATACTTATTAGTATTCACCACGGCAAGTGCCACATTTATAGCTGCTTATGTTATGACTTGGGAGCACAGGATACTGATTAGCCATACTTAAAGTGTAACTAAAGTCAAAAAAATTAATTTTGATCAATAATCCAAAAGTTTTTTTTTAACCCCCACGTGGCACAGGTACATACACCTACTGATCTAAGTTCTAAATGAAGTATGGGGTAACCAAATGATAACGGCAATTTCAAGCTATTGCAATCAAATAAACATCTTTATTGCTGAGTGCCACAGGACATGTTTTGGACTATAACATCCTTTATCACCTTTGTCACTTAAAGGACATGGTATAGTTTGAAACAGTCGTGTGGCACTCAGCAATAAAGATGTTGATTTGATTGCAATACCATGAGATTGGCATTATCATTTGTGTACCCCATACTTCATTTACTCTTCTTTAATATGGATGTTTGGAACATCGGGGTAGACCTGAATTACGCTAAATGGAACTCTGAACACACCAGTTCTCTACGTATACTGATCTACTTATCCATTTTTGTGGCAACCATACTTAAAGTGCAAGTAAAGTCAAAAATTTTTTTTGACCAATCATCAAAAAAGTTTGTTTTTTTAGTCCCCAACCTGACACAGGTACACACACCTACTGATCTACTTATCCATTACTTTGGCAGCCATACTAAAAGTGTAACTTAAGTCAAAAAAAAACATTTTGATCAATAATCAAAAAAGTTTTTTTTTTAACCCCCACATGGCACAGGTACATACACCTACTGATCACTGTTGCAGCCCTACCTAAACGGTAACTAAAGTCAAAGAACTTTTTTGCCCAATCATCAAAAAAGTTTGTTTTTTTTAATCCCCAAACTGACACAGGTACACACACCTACTGATCTACTTATCCATTTCTGTGGCAGCCATACTTAAAGGGTAACTAAAGTAAAAAAAACAAATTTTGATCAATAATCAAAAAAGGTTGTTTTTTTAACTTCCAGCCTGATCCAGGTACACGGGCCTATTGACATACCCTTCCATTTTCATGGCAGCCATATTTACAGGGTAACTATAGTAAAAAAAAAAAAAAAATTTGACTAATCATTAACAAAGTTTGTTTTTTTTAACCCCTAACCCAACACAGGTGCACACACCTACTGATCTACTTATCCATTACTATGGCAGACATTCTTAAAGGGTAACTAAAGTAAAAAAAAAATTGATCAATAATCAATAATTTTTTTAACCCCCACAGGGTACAGGTACACACACCTACTGACCTACCCATCCATTACTGTTGCAGCCCTTCTTAAAGGGTAACTAAGATCCAAAAAAACAAATTTTGACCAGTCATCAAAAAAGTTTGTTTTTTTTAACTTCCAACCTGATTCAGGCACACACGCCTACTCACCTACCCTTCCATTTTCATGGTAACCATAGTCAAAAAAACTAATTTGACTAATCATCAACAAAGTTTTTTTTTTAAACCTCTACCAGACCCAGGTACATACTTACTGACCTACCCTTCCATTACTGTGGCAGCCATACTTAAAGGGTAACTAAAGTAAAAAAAACTAATTTTGACCAATCATCAAAAAAGTTAGTTTTTTTAACCCCCAACCTGAGACAGGTACACATACCTACTGACCTACTCTTCCATTTCTGCAGCAGACATACTTAAAGGGTAACTATAGCCATAAATACATTTTGATGAATAATCAAAAAGTTTGTTTTTTTAACTTCCAACCTGACACAGGTACATACACCAACCGAGGTACTCATTCATTCATGTGGCAATCATATTTAAATGTCCTCATCATTGGTATTATTGTGTTTTAAAATCTGCAGCACAAACACACACATTCCCTTACAAAATGCGGTCTTTCAAGCCAAATTCATAGTTTATACTTAAACTTTCCCTTTCTAATTTGTCTTGTGCCTAATATAAGTCAGTGCTGTACTTTATATACATTTACTGGCCATTTAAATGGTAACAGTGATATAGTACACACATATACATATACACCTTTCCTATATGTAATATACTATATCCCGACCTCATTGGTAGCTCTCAAACAGCTTGTGTCACCACTACCATATTGCTCCTTTCAGGTTTTTGTTGCTCAAATCAAAATAACTTACTTTATAGTCTGACCTATACATGTTGGCTCAACTGTTACAATACATTAGAAATGCCAAAATTTCTGTATTATAAATTATTTTAGTCAAAAGATTTGTTAGCCGGCCACCATGTCAAGGTAGACTCTTTCAACAGGGCCTAACTAACTAACCTAACTAGCCTAACCTAGCCTAACAAAATTACTAAAGCTAGTTATCTGTTACTAGGGAAAAATCTTTTTTTTTCTTGACCTGTCAAGGGAAAAAAAATGTTTCCACCACTGCCTGTCTGCCACCTTTCTTCAGTGCAGTGCAGGGGTGCTGCCTCATGGTAGATGTGGCCCTGAACATCACAATAGAGTGAAAGAGTGCGAGCCAATAGCATGCAAAATACAACAATAATGCATAATAAATATAAAGTGTCACATGTATAAATAAAGTGCTCAGTGCAAAAAATATATATACGGATCATTATAATAATAGGGAAATTATCCACTCCAGCAATCCTAGTTACACAATAAATCAATAATTGGAGCAGCGCAAATTATCAACATCATTATCAAAATTCATCACAACAAGACCAACTGTCTAATCGATACTAAGACACAGAGGTTCAGAGTGTTACTCACACCATAAAAATACAATGTTGCAACAACAGAGCAGGGCAGCGACAAGACTAACTAATATCGCTAGTTTGTAAGGACTTTTCTATAAAGAAACTGTATTAAAGAGTGCACAGGAATACATATTATTGAGTCTTCAACAGGGATGTCAAAAAGAACAGGCAGTTCAATATAATGAAGTCCTCTTACATTGTTCTATCATAGAGAACAGCTATAGAAAACACTGAAGGGACCACTGTTCGTTAAGTTCACGAGGAGTCAGGGTACCAAGTTGGTAAATCCATTTTGCTCCTATGCGCAAAATTATGTTTTCAGCATCCATTTTTTGTACAGTATTAGGTGGCAGACTATCTATAATTATCCAGCGGAGACTACCCACTGGGTGGTTAAGTAAGCTGCAATGTTTGGCTACTGCCATGTCAACCATATTTACTTGTGGTATTACGATCCTTATCTGACAGAGCCTGTCTAATAGACATCCTATGGTTCGCCATTCTGTCTCTAAACCTTGTTGACGCCATCCCAATATAAACCAAACCACATGGGCACACAATAGAATAAATAATGTTTTTATTGGTACAGGAAAATCTGCCCCTAATCTCGATCAGTTTCCCCATGTGGGGATGGGGAAAAGAGGTACCAGAGAGCATACCATTTCATGTGGTACAGTTAGAGCACTTATAACAACCCATTTTGACCTGTGGTTGACTTATTTCCCTGGTTACACTATCCGTTTTAACCAAGATGTTTCTCAGGGACCGTCCACGTTTATACACATGTTGAAGAGTGGTATTTTTGAAGGGAAGAGATTTATCTTTTTTTACTATTTCCCAATGTTGGTTACTGAGCTTTTTTTACAATCAAACTTTTGGGGTTATATTCAGTGTATAGTCTCACTATATCACAATGGCTACTAATGTCAAGAGGTTTATCCTTATGGGCCTCCATTGAGTTAAGATCCTTCTCAGAATAGCCTCTCTCAGAAAATCAGGATTTAAGTTCAGATCACGGGGTCACTGTTGTTTCTGAGTACATGGCCCATTTTAATGACTCAGGATGGCAACTTGATTGATGTAAAATGTTGTTCCTATCTGTGGACTTCCTAAATAGGGTAGTTTGTAGTATATTGTTGTGGATAAAAATCCTTAAATCTAGGAAGTCGACTGTTTTCTTGTCAATATGAAATGTTAATTTAATTTGAGACGGTAATGAGTTCATATCTGACACAAATTGTCTTGCTTCCGCTTCATTGCCACACTACACAAAGAACATATCATCAATGAATCTTCTATAGATGACAATATTTGCTGTGTATTTATTCAAAATGAATTTATTTTCAAAAACCTCCATGTAGAGGTTAGTTACGGATGGTGCTACATTGGAGTACATGGTGCTGCTGGCAATCTGTTTGTGGATAGAGGTATCACACCTAAAATACAGTAGTTGTTAGTTAATATGAATTCAAGAAGCTCCATCAAGCTTTCAATGGGTGGGAATTGATGATTGAAATTAATCAGTGCAATCCTGCAAACTTCAATACCTTCTGACTGGGGTATAACCGTATATACATGTCATAAGTAGCATGTTGGATAAGACATCAATGTCCTGAATCACTTGACAGAGATGTGAACTGTCCCTAATATATGAGGACATGCGTTAGAGCAATGGTTGCAAAAATGTGTCTATGTACATAGTGATCGGTTTTAACAAAGACATTGTGGGGCGTCCAGGTGGATGAGTGGTGGACTTGTGAATCTTTGGTAAGGTGTTTATTATAGGACATTTTGGAAACGGAGTACTCAAGCATTCAAAGTACTCCGTTTTTTTAAAAGGATGTGAAGTTTCTCTTTCAAGGAAACAGTGGGGTCTGTTGGTAAGAATACATATGTATTATTTTCAGATAATTGTTGTCGCAATTCTTGCATATAATACTGTAGTGTCCAATAAAACAATCATGCCTTCTTTGTTAGCAGGTCTTACTTTTATCTTCTGTTAGTGACTTGATGGCATTTCTTTCATCAATGGTTAAGATTGATAGGTATTTAATTGTATCTTTAGATATAATTAAACAATTAACAGATGCTGAAACACAACTCCACACAGGGGCATTTTTAGGGGGGGGGGGGATTCCTGGTGCCTGAAATCCCCCCTTTCTGCCTGCTTAGTGCAGTCTACTGTTCCACTTCTCCTGGTGCCCATAGACTGTTACATAATTTGTTATATAGATTGTTACATTGGTAATTGAGCTGTGAGTGAGAAGCAGCATTTGTATGTTTCAAAAATTGTATCCAGTCAGTCCTGTGATTGACAGCAACATAGAGATCTGTATCAACATTAACCCTGCAGCTGCCTGTGGTGATTGCTGAGACTGGAATTATATTCAGTACTTACTGTACCTACTGCACTGTGATGGAGCTTAGTGAGCAGGAATAGGGACATTAGGAAATCCTGGAGGTGGATGTATAGCTGACTGTCAACATTACATTATAATATATATATTATAATGCATTTTTATATATAAAAAAAAAGTATAAAGGTATAGAACACTCCCAAAGGACTTTATATAATTTTATTTAGTGGCTTATTGACTACTAATTTAAAATTCTATAAAGTCTTTTGGGAGTGCTCTATACCTTTATACTTTTGTTTATTGCATCCTGTAGCAGCACCCAGGCTATTATTATACCTTGGCAGGAGCCAGTCATTTGGACTGTTATATATATATAACCTACCCCTGTAGTGGATTTCTATGGGAGGAACTGTAAGATTATAGCCTTATAATCTTACAGTTCCAGGAGGAGAAGGAAACCAGAAGCCACAAAGGGGTAGGTTATAATAAATAATGCACCCCGAACTGTAAATTATAAGGATATTAGAAGTCACCTTGGAGTTCCGTGCCCTTTATAAAAGGTACTCGGCCTGCGGCCTCGTACTTTTATGTGGTCACTGAACTCCTCGGTGACTTCTAATATCCTTATAATTTACAGTTGGGGGTGCATTATCCACTATATATTCTGTCAGTTCCACCGTCAGTGTCACAGCTCTGACTAATGGTACACTAATGGTAATTACATTAATTTCTGTCCTGACCTTTTGCAGCTATAAAGTGGTTGGCTACAGCAAATGTCTCCTATGGACCAGCTGCCGAAATTACCTCAGATTTTGTCCCGACCGACCAATACATGGAAATATCTGTTGGTTTGTGTGAACCCAGCTTTAATTAGCATATACTTTATAACAAAAGTAAAGGGAATATGTGTATTGGCCAACTGTGATGATAATCATGGCAATTAGAGAATATATATAATATTATTATATGATCCATATATAATAGAACACATGAATGTATTCGGTCATGAACCTCCTTCTGTCTTGTCCAGTGGTAACCCATTTAGGAAAACACCCCTTAACAATCCTGCACTTGCCACTGCCACAAAGGCTCATGTTTTGTACCTACCAACAAGTTGAACCCCTTTGACATTGAAGTGGACTTATTTAAGCTACAAAGGAACCTAAAGTTCAAAAATCATTTTAAAGACAAAAAACAGACCCCATAGTATCATGGGAAAAATCTGAGAAAAAAGAGGAACGATTTACCTAACACCCCTGCTTCTTTAAAGGTTTTCACTAATTTGGTGTCTGATTCTATTGATTCTATATCTATCTGGGGTAGACCTCCACCCTTTATCAAGCCTCTGTGGACATCTATCCAAAACTTTGCCCAAGCGGTTTCTCATAAATGGGTGAAAAAATGTTTTTGTATTTTTTTAAAGATTGGAGATTCCTTTTGCACTTTGTTTGATTGTATACAATATGGAATGAAAAGCAGTACAGCCCTCAGTAGGATGATAATGGGAGAAGTGGTGTGTCCAACAATTATGAATCTTTCCATTATCTTATTAGCCCCCTGATCCATTACCCTCCAAAGTACCTGCCATATCTTGTTAAAAATCTCCTCCAACCCTCTAGCCATCGCCATCTTCCCCCCAAAATGGCTGCACCATCATCATTGAGGTACAGTCCATCCCTAGTAAAGGGCCTGTAGCTGACAGAAAAATCAGTCCAGTTCTCTAAAAACCCAAACTCCATCTCCTTTTCACCAACTCCATTAGCCATGCATTAATACTCCTAACCTCCCGATGTTTTAGTAGCAAAGTACATGGCTGCGTTAGTATTTATGAAAATACTACCCTTGAGGTCCAGTAATGATACACGATCCACCACATGTCGGACCCTAGCACCAGGCAGGCAACATACTGTTCGGCATGTAGGGACTTGGTGGCAGATTAGACTATCTACCTTTCTAATAATGGAATCCCCTACCACTACAACTTCCCTAACCTTCCTGGCAGTGGTGTAACTAGGGATCACTATCCATTCTTCATCCACAGATGTTTTCTGGAAGGAGGCTATATCTATCATAGGAAAAATAGGTAGATGGGGCCTTTTGGCTCCCAGGCCCCCTGCGGCTGCTCCCCCTGCTCCCCTGGTAGTTACGCCCCTGCTTCCTAGCCTTAAGTTCTCCCACCCTTGTATTACAGATGGTGGCCCTCTGGTTGCTCAAGAAATCAGCCCTCTCCATGCATGCTACTTCTGTGCTGTCCTTTTCTGCTTCTTTACCTAAGATGGCAATTCTGTTGGGATCGACTGGGAAGAAGCAACCCTACCCTTCCATCCCCTACTTCCCCTGGTGTTCCTTACAAATGTATTTTCCTTCTCCATTTTATCTGCCCCATTTCCACCCTCCAGTTTACTGGACCCTGCCAGTTCCTGCGCTCCCCCCAGGTTTGCAAAGCCCAGCAATGTTGCAAAGTTTCCCCTTTAGATTCTGTAGCTCAAATTCCAAATGGTCAACCCTCTGACATACAACATCAACAAAGATCCCTTGGAAAGGCTGCTCAAAGATCCCATACATGCGGCAGGATGCACATGGCGTTGCCCCCACAAAACTGTCTCCTTTAACACAAGCACTCAGAGCTCAGACAATTGCAATGCAAGCTGGACTTATATGTGATGTTCAAAACCAAAGACAACCTAGTACACAGGCAATTTAAAGGACAACAATATAAAAAAAACAACATCACCCCCATTACATGTCCACACTTCCAGCAGCTGAAATCACTTACTTACATTCACAGCTGTGCTGCCCTCCCTTAGACCACGGGCAATGTTGAGATTCATCTTTCTACCCTTGTTTCGTTTTTATAATAGCTCTCCTGTGCTCTCCAATTCTTACGTGCAGTTTTCTCTTAGTCTTCCCAATATACCATAATTCACACGTACATTTAAAACACGTCATAGTGACAGACACCGGAAGAAGGAGGTGGTCTAGCGTTAGCAAGACTGGAATTCAAACCTGTACTACACACCACCACAAGTCTCCAGCATTCAATGGTATACGATACATAATACCCATTTCGGATTCGCTGAAAGTCCCGGAGGCAAACAGGCTACGGACACTGTAAAGGTACTAAGTGTCCGGGGGATTACAGAATCTACAGAACGTGGAGATAGACATCCTGAGAGGATCGGTGATGTATATTACAATCTTGTGCTAATTATACCACCTCATCAAATTTATGTGTGCACACTAAATTGACTTTTATATTTGTCTAACGGACTCCAAAGGAATCATAAGGATTTACCGTTTTCTACATATCCTAAGATCGACTGATTATGAAACATTATTGCTTTGCTTGATATTGTTACATATTTTAGTGACTGCTCTTCACCTGTGCTGTACCGGTCGAGTTATTTTAGATCTTTTTATAGAGCTCATGTTAGAGTTATTTATATCGGTTTAGATACTTTAGGTATCAGGTAGGAGTATGGTTGTAGCTGGCCAGCTATAGATACTGTTTATGTGCATTTTACTGATAATAAATTATATCTGTTGTATTCAATTAGATCAACTGGACTTGAAGTTTAGTTCTTGAAGACGTTTTGCTAGTCATCCGACTGGCTTTCTCAATTCAGAATGACTTGTACAAGAATCTGTGGCAATTATCTACCCTGGAAAATCCCAATTAGCATATCACAGCCAGGTGTTAAGGGCGTGATTGGATAGTGGCTAAGAGGTGTTATAGGAACGCCCAGAGTAAGGTGTCAAAACAGCATTGTACATGGCAGACAGTTGGTGTCGAAGCCCCCCACCTCTTTTTAGGTTTGGTTTCTTCATTTTCACATAAATGGCCTCCTTAACACCTCTCTTGAACCAGTCACGTTCCATTGCCAATATGTTAACATTACAATCTTCAAAGGTGTGTCCTTTATCCTTAAGATGCAGGTATACGGCTGAGTCCTGACCGGAGGAATTGGCTCTTCTGTGCTGGGCCATATGTTGATGCAGTTGCTGTTTGGTCTCCCCCACATACAAATCAGAGCATTCTTCACTGCACTGCACTGCGTATATGATGTCGCTTTTCTTGTGTTTGGGTATTGGGTCTTTCGGATGTACCAATTGCTGCCTCAGTGTGTTGTTTGGTTTAAAGCAGACAGGGATACGGTGTTTTATGAAAATTCTTCTTAATTTCTCGGAGACCCCTGCTACATATGGGATGACCATGTTCTTTCTCCTGTCTTGCTTTTCCCCTTTACTGTTGGTATTAGTGTTCTTTTCTTTCCTTCTACTTCTTTTTACAAAGGCCCAGTCTGGATATCCACAAGTTTTAAGGGCTCCTCTGAGATGTTTCATTTCTTTAGCCTTCGCATGTGTGCTAGTGGGGATGTTCTCAGCTCTGTGTTGCAGGGTTCTGATGACACCCAGCTTGTGATCTAAAGGGTGGTGGGAGTCAAACATCAAATACTGATCTGTGTGTGTTGGTTTTCTGTAAACCTCTACTTCCAGTTTACCATTTTCCTTAACTTCTACTAAGCAGTCCAAGAAAGCCAGTTTGTTGTTTTGTACCTCTTCCCTTGTAAATTTGATGTTTTGGTCTACCGCATTGATGTGTTCTGTGAAAGCTTGTACTTCCTTCTGGTGGATTTTAACCCAGGTGTCATCCACATATCTGAACCAATGGCTGGGTGCTATGCCCTTAAAGGTATTAAGCGCCTGTTTTTCTACCTCCTCCATGTAAAGGTTGGCCACAATGGGTGAAACTGGAGATCCCATAGCACATCCGTGTTTTTGCTTAAAGAACTTATCCCTGTATTTGAAATAGGTGGTATTCAGGCACAAGTCCAGTAAGGAACACACCTGTTCTGGGTTGAGATCAGTTCTGCTGGTAAGAGTGCAGTCTTGGACTAGCCGTTTTCTCACCATGTCAACGGCCTCCTTGGTGGGTATACAGGTGAAGAGAGATGTCACATCATAGGACACCATCGTTTCTTCTGCACCAAGTACTATATCTTCAATCTTGTTGGTGAAATCCTGAGAGTTCTGGATGTGATGCTTAGAACTTCCAGCCGTGTACCTGCATCTTAAGGATAAAGGACACACCTTTGAAGATTGTAATGTTAACATATTGGCAAAGGAACGTGACTGGTTCAAGAGAGGTGTTAAGGGGGCCATTTATGTGAAAATGAAGAAACCAAACCTAAAAAGAGGTGGGGGGCTTCGACACCAACTGTCTGCCATGTACAATGCTGTTTTGACACCTTACTCTGGGCGTTCCTATAACACCTCTTAGCCACTATCCAATCACACCCTTAACACCTGGCTGTGATATGGTAATTGGGATTTTCCAGGGTATATAATTGCCACAGATTCTTGTACAAGTCATTCTGAATTGAGAAAGCCAGTCGGATGACTAGCGAAACGTCTTCAAGAACTAAACTTCAAGTCCAGTTGATCTAATTGAATACAACAGATATACCATGACCTGGATGAATGAGAACCTTCACAATGATAATAAATAGTTTTTTATGTTTTTAGCTATATTGTTGTGGTGTACCCAGGTTGTATTTATTATATTTGTTGCAGGGAGTGAGGAGCCTGAGTCACTGCCGTGGTCACGACAGGGATTTCGGGTGACCCTTTTTCCCTGTATTTTTTGCTCGGTAAGGGGATTCCGAGCGCTCCTGTGGTGTTTTCAGTATTGGTTCATTTTTATATAGCCAATTATTTTAAGCCCATCTACCACATTCTTGTTTTTAGCAAAAAGCTTCTTTCAACCTAAACAACATATTGATTTATTAATCTCACCCCTTTTTTATGATCCTCCACCACTTGTTTTAAAAGTGTACATGGGAATGATGCTATAATAAGCTATCTACAAAACACCCCCCATCTGCTGGGGCGTAGCTACCAGTGGTGCAGGGGATGCAACCGCACCTGGGCCCTTGGCCAACTGTTTTACCAGTGGTCTGCGTACAAAGCATTTTTACAATTGTCTTTGTGCCAAGCATTTAACCAGTGCATGGCTGTGTGCAGTGCCAGTTTATCAGTGTCTGCATGCCAAGCATTTAACCAGTCTTTGTGCCAACTATTTTTCAGTGGTTATATACAAAGCATTTTACCACTCTCTGTGCACCAAGCATTTTACTAGCGTCAGCTGGTTAGTTATTTTATAAGGTTTGAGGATCTAAGTTTAGAAATACTGTTTGAATCTGATTGAATAGTTTTGCTAGGTGTATAGGTTTTAAAATGAGGGCCTTTAAAAAAATGTTAATGATGAATTTGAATCTTTTTTATGGAAATGATTGTTTGGTTTGTGGTGCCGATTTGTGTTTGTGGTGGTGTTGGGGGGCCCATGCCCAAATTTTGCATCAGAGCCCATAGGTCTGTAGCTATGCCACTGCCCATCTGCTATATCTAAGATGAGGATCTAAATTAACCTAATCCCTGACATTGATGATTTTATCAAACCAAAATGATATTACTAGTAATGGTTACTTCAGCATTAATTGCCACAATAAAACCAGACTTATACATTGCTAGTGCTGACTGGGGACCAAGCACTGTCATGTCAGCTGTTATGTAAACTGGCCAGTCAAAACTTCCCAGAAAAGCCGGGCAGAAATAGAGGAATTTGAAATAGAGGAAACTTAAAAAAAAAAAATTGCTTTTTTATTTTACTGTCTAAAAGTATTAGTAGTGATGTTAATCAGGAGAGTTTATCTGTTAAACATTGGAATATTGCATTTGGTTAAAGGCAATTGGGAGAGTCTGGTGTGTTAAAATGTAAGAGGAAGATTCCCGATGACTGAAAGTTAGCCCAGGGGTAATATCACAAGTGAAAATAGTATAGAGGTGCACACTACTAATTAGGAATTTCCATTTATTGTGAATCACATACAGGAGTGCCTAGGACCAAACCAAACCTTATAGCCCAGGGGTAATACATCCCGGCAACTTTTGTTGGGAGAGGCTGTCTATTAACCTTTCACACAGCCTAGTTTTCCTTAAGATATATACAGTTATTTTTTGCACAAATTATGAAAACATTTTTCAGAATGTTTCAAAACCTGAAATTTCACAAACCTACATTGTAGTTTAGGTAACCTAATGAAAAAGCATTGCTGCCCTTTTACCAAGAAAAATGAAATGTAAACATAACACTTTGGCAAGATATTTCAGAATATATAAATCTTTTTTTTTTTTATTATTAATCTTTCAAACACTTAACGCCTAAATATGTTTCCTATCGTATATAATTGGTACAATATGTATTTACGCCTATAAAAGGATATTAAGACTGTAAAACATTTTACTTCATTCATAACTTCACACACGTAATGAAACTTCTACACATGCCTTTTGTTATATGGATCTTTCTAAATGACATGAATTGTTTTGTACCTGGTAATTTGGAGACTAAATGGGAATATTCAATGTCTTTTTTATGACACGATGTGAAACCAATATTCTTTAATCATTCCATTCTGGAAACTTTTTTTATACAATCAATTTCTGACTCATTCACCATATAAATTTTACCAATAATTCACTGACTTCTAAATAAAGCTTTCACTGGCATCCTATATTGTGTAAAAATTTTTAAGTGCTCTTGAGATTTGAGAAGGAATGAAAAAGAACACTTTCCTGGTGTATACTATATATTATACTCTTATAATATATTATAATACTATAATCTAATACGTTATAATATATTTTATATGCGTATACTGTAATATGTATAATGTTATATAATATATATTATACCCTTACTCACGTTAGAGGTACCTTGTTCAGGGATCATTCAGGGAACTATACAGAGTAAGAGTTATAGTTCCTCATTTGAGAGGTACCTCTTACATGATTAGTTACTTTTAGTTAGTCTGTATAGTTCTCTGAACAAAAGGTGCCAGGGCCAAGAGGAGAGACACCACAGATTCAAACACTAATAGATTTAAGCCTAGGCACACCAAACGGCAACTTGCCAAAAATTGGGTAGGTGCAAATCTCTAATAGTCCTCTACCTTGGGACTGGAGCAATATAATAAATCAAAAGAAAAGTTGAGAGATGCACACTACCGTATATACTCGAGTATAAACCGAGGTACATAGTTTAGGTAAAAAGTATATAAACCGAGGGGGTAGTATTTGCCACTAAAGATGTTTGGAAACTACAACTCCCAGCATGCTTTATTGCTGGGAGTTGTAGTTTTCAAACATCTTAAGTTGCAAATACTTACAATAAGAGTAAAACCTTCTTTATTTGTGCATACTGTATGCACAATATAGGAGGATTTACCCTATTTGCAAGTATTTGCCACTTAAGATGTTTGAAAACTACAACTCCCACCAATAAAGCATGCTGGGAGTTGTAGTTTTCAAACATCTTAAGTGGCAAATACTTGCAAATAGGGGTAAATCCTCCTATATTGTGCATACAGTATGCACAAATAAAGAGGTTTTACTCCTATTGTATGATTTGCCACTTAAGTGTGTCCCTGTGTAAATAAAGTAAATGTTTCTCCTACCTTGTCCGGCGGCCACGCGATCCGCATCCTCGCTCCACAGCTCTGCGCATCCGGATGATGTCACTACCCGCACCTCTCACTTTGCGGCGCCGGGTAGTGACATCATCCGGATGCGCAGAGGCTGTGGAGCGAGGAAGCAGATCGCCCGGCCGACGGACAAGGTAAGGGAAACATTGACTCGAGTATAAACCAAGGTAAGATTTTCAGGCTTTTTTTAAAGCCTGAAAACCTCGGTTTATACTCGAGTATATACGGTACTTACAATGCTACATGCCTTTATTTAGTGAACCACACACACACGATATTACAAAGAACAGCATGTTGTACAATGGAACAAAGCGTAGTGAAAGTGCATAATATTCTTCTTATATTATTCATCATAATAAATATATCTACTTGTTGGTCTAGTAAGGTTGGGGATTGGTATATTGTATATATTTTATAAGAGGTTTGTCTTACATATATATGTATTTTAGTGTGATTAAATATTGGATGTTTGGGATAACTAACTATGTATGTTTACTGAATGATCTATAGCGCGCGGAATGTGTATCTTACTTTTGGACTCCCAGTATCTACAGAAGCATCTTTACTTTAATAGTTTGTGTAGCTCGTGATTATGTTATATTATTGAATATTTTTATAGTGTTCATTGTGGTGATTGGTTTTATAAGGGCAGTAGAATAGATATATACGGGCTGATGTAGTAAGCAATGCTACTTACCTGACCATCATGCTGCGATGCAGTAAATCCCTCTGTGAGATTTACTGCATTGCAGTATCGCGCTCAGGCATGAAACGTGGTTTACCCCTCCATTGAAAGTGTTTAGTTTAGTGCTAAATGTTTGCACAGACCCTAAGTTATCCTTTTGTACATCGGCTGCACAGAAATATTTCCAAAACACAGAAATTAGTATAAAACGCACGCTAACCAAAAAATAGACCAGGTTGCATGGATTTTACTCCTAAGGGGCATATTTATAAAGGTTCGTTTACTTTTCGCGGCCGTTTTCGCGGACATTAACGCATAAATCGCGTTAACCTTTCGCGGCGATACTTACCTGTTACTGCCGCTTCTATTTATAAAGCGGCGGTACTGGTTTCGATCGGCTAGTATCGGCTGTTTTACTTCGCCACCTTGAAGGTGGCGAAGTCAGCCGATGCTAACCTCCCGCGGCGGGGATGGGCAGGCAACCCGCGGCGGGTGGGCGCACCCGCCCCGGGAGACACGCCCACCCCGCCCACACCCCCCGCGGCGGCGGCGACCACCCGCCGCCGCTTCCCAGCAGCCCCTCCCAACCCGTCCCCCACTCGCGGCAATCTCGGAACGGAGGCTGGAGGGGCTGCCGGGAAGGGGCCGCACAGGTGTCGCGACCACCCGCCGCGCCCACCCCCTCCCCGGCAACCCCTCCAAGCCCCCCGCCCGGCCCGCCCGCGCCGCGGAACTCAATGCCTCGCAGTAGATGGCTGAAGAAAGAAGAAAAGCGCTGCAACATCGGCTCCGCTGAGGCCGGCGGTGCCAGCGGCTCACTGGCGGCCGCAGTGAGTCTGCCTGGCATCGGCGACCTGAGTGGGGTTGGTGTCGCCAGCCCGAAGACGTCGCGTCGGATCAAGACCCGGCAACATCGGCCTCGTTGAGGTCACCGTTGCCCGCCGGGGGTACCCCTGCGGCCACAGGGGTACCTCTCGGGGTCGGCGGCCTCGCGGAGCTGGTGTCGCCGGGACTGGAAGAAAAGAAAACGCCGCCCAAGGCTCTTTTAAGAGCCGCACTGGGGGTCCCGTTCGAGCTGCGGGACCCCCGCCAAGCACTTATCAGTGCCGCAAGGGCCCTTATAAGGGCCGGGGAGGGGGGGTCCCGTTCGAGCTACGGACCCCCTAAGCCCCAAAAGGCCCTTCTCAGGCCCCCGCTGGAGGGAGCCTCCACCCCTCCCAGCGGCTCCCTCCCTCCCCCTCCCCGGGAGCGGCCGGGGTGGGGGGGCTTGGAGGGGTTGCCGGGAGGGGGTGCGCGGCGGGTGGTCACGACCACCTCTGCGGCCCCTTCCCGGCAGCCCCTCCTAGCCTCCCGTTCCGAGATTGCCGCGAGCGGGGAACGGGTTGGGAGGGGCTGCTGGGAAGCAGCGGCGGGTGGCCGCCGCCGCGGGGTGTGTGGGGGGGGTGGGCGTTGCCCCGCCCCTTAGGAGAGGCGTCGGGAAGGGATTTTAAGTCCCTTCGCGGCGATTATACAGTATCGCGCGAGGGGCTTAAAATTACCGCAGCACACATCGCGGGCGCGATACATATCGCGGGAATAGCGCTCGCCGTTAAATACGGCGATAGTGCTATTTCCGGCGGGGGGCGCCGCGATGTGCGGCGGTAATTTTTTGGCGCTATTATCGTTGCTTTATAAATATGCCCCTAAGTCTCCTAAGAAGGTAAAAAATGAATAAGGTAAATGTTGAAAGGACCCAGCAGAATAAAGTAAACATTCAAGTGGTTGCTGGGTTTAAATTATTTGCCTAAGTTACTGAACCGATTGCTTTAATTTATCCCACTCGCTTCCCTTAAATAGTCTTCTTTATTCTTTACTAGTAGTTGTTCCCGGCGTTGCCCGTGTACACATGTGGGTATTTGTTACGTGCAGGTGTGTGTTTGGCTTAGGTTGAAGAGACGGGGAAAGTGTACAGTTGGTAATGTACGTCATGTATTTGATAGTTATTGCTTAAAAGATGTACATATACATATGTTTATAGCAAAACTTTATATACAACATAATCAAGTTTTTCCACTTGAAGCATAAATATGCTAATGTATGCTAATGTTGTGGTGAACCTACTCATGAACATGCTACATGGAATTGGCCTTGGAAAAAACATGTTGATTGCAACTGAATACCTTGGCACTTGAGTGACTGACAGGCGTCATGTTGTTCTTGTGTCTCTGATCATGTGATGTGCGGCTCTTTGTCTGTGTTGTTAAAGTCCCTGCTGGCTTCATTCTGTTGCGCTTTGAGCTTCTGTGAGCTTGTGTGTTTTTTATTAAGCGCTCTCTATTTTTTTCCCATAAGATAGAAATATTTCACCTTGTTGCACCTTAACACTTTATCCTTGCTCAAGGACCACTTTAATTGACTATTAGATCCCACTCAATAAAGTTAGTTTTCTGATCAGAATTGAAAGTGCCATAATGTCTTTGTTCTTTTAGTTGTAACTATCTGTTAGATGATGGTGGCTGAGGTCCCCAGAAACATTATTCACTGAATAAATGGGTTAAGGACCCTCTTCATTGCAAAAGTGTGTGCGGTTCCTGATTTTTCTAATTCACTTACCATGGAGACGTGGCAGGATGTCCAGATACCGGCACCACTGTGAATTTACATAGCACATGCTAGTGCTGAGGGTGTGCACTTACCTACAAAGCTTAAGTCCAGGTAGTCTAGTGAATTCCCATATAGTCCATACCCCCCAACCATCCCAGTTTGAAAAGGTGGCTAGGGGCATGTCTGTGATGTTACGGGGTCCAGGAGGCATGGATGTGACATTTGATGTTGTGGTTGCAATGTTTGGAGGCATGGCCATGCTGTTTGAAAGCGTGGGCTTGGCTGTGCCATTTGGAGTGTGGGTATGATGTTTTGGGGTGTGGGTGTGGTGTTTGGGGGTGTGGGTGTGGTGTTTGGGGGTGTGTCTGTGATGTTTAAGGGCATGGACATAATGTTTGTGGACATGGGCATGTTTGGGGGTGTGGCTGTGATGTATGGGGGGGCGTAATGATTTTTGGGGGCATGGTCACAACATTAGGGGGCATGGTTGTAATGTTTGGAGGCATGGCATTTATCTTTGGGGGTGTGGCCTTGATGGTTGGGGTATGATTGTTGCCGTGACTGCTTCATTTGGGGGTGTGGTGATTTTTGGGGTATGGCAGTTTTCTTTGAGGGCGTGGCCTTGACAGTTGGGGTATGGGCGTGACCATGACGTTTAGGAGCGTGGACATGGCCATGACATTTTGATGCATGCCCATGATGTTTGCTGATATGGCCGTGCCTTTGGGGGTGTGGTCACAATGTCTTGGGTTATTTTCTATTGCTACAGCACATTACAGAGGATCTGCTTTAAATTTCTTGTGGTTCATATCACCAATAGTAACATAGTCTTTCCAGGTATATCTGTTGTATTCAATTAGATCAACTGGACTTGAAGTTTAGTTCTTGACGTTTCGCTAGTCATCCGACTGGCTTTCTCAATTCAGAATGACTTGTACAAGAATCTGTGTCAATTATGTACCCTGGAAAATCCCAATTAGCATATCACAGCCAAGTGTTTAGGGCGTGATTGGATAGTGGCTAAGAGGTGTTATAGGAACGCCCAGAGTAAGGTGTCAAAACAGCATTGTACATGGCAGACAGATGGTGTCGAACCCCCCCACCTCTATTTAAGCTTGGTTTCTTTATTTTCACATAAATGGCCTCCTTAACACCTTCTTGAACCAGTCACATTCTTTTGCCAATATGTTAACATTACAATCTTCAAAGGTATGTCCTTTATCCTTAAGATGCAGGTACACGGCTGATTCCAGTTGTTGTTTGGTCTCCCCCACATACAAATCAGAACATTCTTCACTGCACTGCACTGCGTATATGATGTCGCTTTTCTTATGTTTCGGTATTGGGTCTTTCGGATGTACCAATTGCTGCCTCAGCGTGTTGCTCGGTTTAAAGCAGACAGGGATACGGTGCTTTTTGAAAACTCTTCTTAATTTCTCGGAGACCCCTGCTACATATGGTAATGACGCATGTTTCTGTCTCCTGTCTTTGCTTTTTCTTCCCTTCAACTGTTGGTATTCTTGTTCTTTTCTTTCCTTCTGCTTCTTTTGACAAAGGCCCAGTCTGGATATCCACAAGTTTTAACAGCTCCTCTGAGATGTTTCATTTCTTTAACCTTCGCCTCTGTGCTAGTGGGGATGTTCTCGGCTCTGTGTTGCAGGGTTCTGATGACACCCAGCTTGTGATCTAAGGGTGGTGGAGTCAAACATCAAATACTGATCTGTGTGTGTTGGTTTTCTGTAAACCTCTACTCTTCCAGTTTACCATTTTCCTTAACTTCTACCAAGCAGTCCAAGAAAGCCAGTTTTGTTGTTTTGTACCTCTTCCCTTGTAAATTTGATGTTTTGGTCTACCGCATTGTGTCTTTGAAGCTTTTACTTCCTTCTGGTGGATTTTAACCCAGGTGTCATCCATATATCTGAACCAGTGACTGGTGCTATGCCCTTAAAGGTATTAAGCGCCAGTTTTCTACCTCCTCCATGTAAAGGTTGGCCACAATGGGTGAAACTGGAGATCCCATAGCACATCCGTGTTTTTGCTTATAGAACTTATACCTGGAATAGGTGGTATTCAGGCACAAGTCCAGTAAGGAACACACCTGTTCTGGGTTGAGATCAGTTCTGCTGGTAAGAGGGTGTCTTGGCCTAGCCGTTTTCTCACCATGTTAACAGCCTCCTTGGTGGGTATACAGGTGAGAGAGATGTCACATCATAGGAAACCGTAGTTTCTTCTGCACCGAGAACTATATCTTCAATCTTGTTGTTGAAATCCTGAGAGTTCGGGATATGATGGTTAGAACTTCCCACCAATGGTCCTAAGATGTTGGCTAGGTATTTTGCCACCTTGTATGTTACATAGTTGATCTGCTGACTATAGGTCTTAGTGGTGCCCCTTCCTTATGTATCTTTGGGAGTCCATATATGCATGGAGTGCCTCACCAGGTAGAGGCGATGATACATTGCTCGATACATGGCTTTTCCCTTTTGAAGCTATTGTAGTAAGTCTATGACCCTTTCTTGTAACGGCTGGTGGGATCCCTTGTTAAGGCCTCATATGTGTTGTTATCGTCCGAGCATGGTCACCCTTAGCATGGTAGTCTGAGGTGTTGAGTACCACTGTGCATCTTCCCTTGTCTGCCGGAAATGGTGATATTGGAACTTTTCTTGAGGGATGTTAAGGCTCTTCTTTCCTGTGTGGTCAGGTTAGATGAGAGTTTTAGCACTGGCTAAGCTGCAGAACCTTAAGGCGAAGTTGTTCTGCCTCACTCTGTGTACCTTATTATTGTGGATTGAGGCTTCTGTGGCTGCTATAATATCCACCACAGGGATGCTTTAGGAGTTATGGCAAAATTCAAGCCCTTAGCAAGGACTTACATTTCTGGCTGGGTCAGGGTCCTGTTAGACAAGTTTCTCGCCCATTCCTCCTTGTTTGATGAAGGGACACTTCCCTCCTTTTGTATCCAAGGTAGTTGTTCTCTCTTGTGGGTGTTCTGGGATGACAGAATAGAGAACTTGTTCTGCCTTTGTTTGCCCTTACAGCGCTGAGAAAGCTGTGCTTGTTTGCTGAACTACATCACTCTTTTCCAGATGGTCAAGGGTAGCTGTGAGGCCAGGTTCTGTTCTAGTTGAATAATGTTGTGCATTAAAGCATCGACTGTAAAATGTGTCTGTCCGTACCGTTCCTTTTTAGGAGCTGTTTTTGAGCTTTTTGCAGTATCTGTTTGGCTCTTATTCCTTTAACTGTGGAATCCACATCGTTAAGTGCACACATAACGATAAAGCCCCGATACCATCGGATCTGACGGCGTTACTGTGTGTACCCAGCTTTAGTTTATAAGCATTGACCCATTGTTTTAATAGTTTTAAGACAATAGGCACCTAGTGGTAGTCTGATGAAGGTGTCATGTGACACCAAAACATTACAATTGATGTGTTAAAATAAACACCTTTTTGGTTTG
Organism: Hymenochirus boettgeri; assembly: GCA_019447015.1. Lineage (NCBI taxonomy): Eukaryota > Metazoa > Chordata > Amphibia > Anura > Pipidae > Hymenochirus > Hymenochirus boettgeri. Next base: position 166,171,049 of record CM033474.1, read on the forward strand.
TTCATTGTAAGACTGTTGTGCACTGCTATTTCTTGAATACTACTGGTAGTCCTGGTTATCTGTGAATGGACAGTTGTAGGTGCTGAACATGTGTCTCTTGGGAGTTACATCCCCTTATTGTGTTTACATAGTAACATAGTAATTAAGGTTGAATAAAGACAGACAAGTCCAACCTACTCATTTTTTTTTTTTTTTAACCCTACCTAACAGTTGATCCAGAAGAAGGCAAAAAACAGCCCTAACTTGTCTAATCTGCCTGCATATTCAAGCCCCTCCTACCCCTTATTAATTTAGTTGCCCTTCTCTGAACTGCTCAATTTCAAGATGTCCCTTTTGTATATCCAAAACTGCACCGCATATTCCAAATGTGGCCTTACCAGTGCCTTGTAAAGAGGGAGAATAATATTTTTCTCTCTTGATTCCATTCCCCTCTTTATACAAGACAATATCTTGCTAGCTCTAGCTGTTGCTACCTGGCATTGTTTGCTACAGCTAAGTCTGTTATCTACCAGAACCCCCAAATCTTTTTCCATTTCAGATGCACTTAACACAGAGTTATTTATGGTGTAGGTGGCACAGGGATTATTAAATCCCAAATGCATCACCTTACATTTATCAACATTGAATCTCATCTGCCATTCTGCTGCCCATTTTGATAATCTATCTAGGTCTGCTTGCAGCACTTGCACATCATTGGAAGTTTCCAAAGCTCTGCATAATTTAGTGTCATCAGCAAACACAGAGACCTTGCTCTCAATGCCCCCTTCAAGTCATTTATAAACAGATTAAACAGAAGCGGCCCCAGTACAGAACCCTGAGGCACTCCGCTTAGAACTTTAGCCCACATAGATGTAGCTCCATTAACCACCACTCTCTGTTTGCGGTCCAATAACCAGTTCTCTATCCATGAACAAATGTTTTCTTCAAGGCCAACACGTACATATGATATACATATACATGTAAGCAAAAACACATATACACACAACAATACAAAAAATAAAACAGAAAGCAGCCAGGGTGATTAATTATAAATTATGATTCATTATTATTATTATTTTATTGATCTGCACTTTTGTTAGTAAAGTTTTGTTAAATGATGTTTCGTGTAAATATGGGAGATACTTGCCCCCGAAAAATGATAAAGGATTTTGTTGACATAGCCACTGTTCCACAGTTTGTATTCTGTTCACTTCTGAATGTGAATCTTGGTTCTGGGTGATTCACATAGCATCTGTGCTTTATGTGAATCTTCCAACATTGTGGGATTGTTTGATGTTATAAATAGAATTTTTCTAAAAAGTTTTTGATGTGTATATTCATTGTGTTTTTGTTTGCTAAACATCCAAAGGTATCCATTAACAAACAGCAAAACTTTTTTCTTATTAAACTTTAGACATTTAATCAAAGAACACACCTTTAAAGTTAATTTAAAAAGAGCCCCCCCACATGGGAATCATAACATTCTTTGATCACTGATGTGAACCTCTTAGATGATTTTCTTTTGTTACTTACTTTGGAATCGGTCAGATAAAAATGGGATATTGTGAATATTTAAAACAAGTTTATTCTATATTATGTTGCTCTTACTTCTTATGCCTGTTACCAAAACTTCAAACACCACGTTAAGTATCACAGATATCATATTAAGCAAATAAACTGCTTAGTAAAGATGGCCAAACTTCATAAGGTTCGGTCCATTTTCGAACTTTCGAACTTCAGTAAAAGGTCGAAAGTTCGAATTCGGACCCTTTAAATCAATGGGTGAGTGATAGTTCGAAAAGTCTGGATGATTTACAGCTAAACTAACAATGGTAACTTACTGTAAATGGCTGTGGCACCTGGGAAATGGTCTGGGGAACATGTCACTATCACCAAAACTTGTTAAAACACTTCTTAAACACGAGTGGGCAATTGCAAGCTACTTTAGAGAGTTATGGCCAATTAGAGGGTTACCGAACAATACTTTTGAGGGTTAGAGCAAATAGAACCATAAATTCGAGGGTTACTGAAATCAAATGATACTTTCGAGGGGTACCGAACGATACATTCTAGGGTTTGCGAAAATGATCCATACATTCGAGGGTTACCGAAAACAAACAATGCTTTCAAGGGTTACCGAAAATCGAAGGATATATTCGAGGGTTAGCGAAAACAATCCATACATTCGAGGGTTACTGAAAACCAACGATACTTTCGAGGGTTAGCGAGCAATACATTCTAGGGATAGTTCGAGAATTCCGAGCCCGTTCGAACTCGATAAGTTTGGCTCGAACTCGGGTTTGAGTTTAAGTTCTAGTCCATCTCTACTGGACATAACTGAAAGGTTAGAAAATGCAGTTCCCTGCTTTGGCTTTATATCATTTTCCTTTTTTTGGAATCTTGACTCACCTAACTGGCAGGGGCACAGCCACATAGGTATTAGGGTAGCAGGAGGTGCACGAGGGCAAGGGGCCCCCCAAATTTATTCCCATCTTTTTACATATACAAGGCACCACCCCAGCTACCATTGTAAATAATTATCCCGATGACTGTTTTGATTTATTTATTTTACCCCATTTTATTAATTGCTGTATATAAAGGACACTTTTTTTTTTTAGTTCACAAGGTAGAGGAGGGAGGATGGTGCTTCCCAATAGTGCCAAGAGCACATTTTCTCTGAATCCACTCCAATGTCAAGTCAACAGTGGCACGTTCCCGAGATTGCTCTGCCATTGAATTCTATTGCACAGGATCGCCATGAGCAAGATTTTCACACTGCTTCATGGACACGGTGGCCCTGGTGCTGTCAAGTCTGGATTCAGACAGATGGGGTGTAGTAGGTTCAAATCTGTATTAAATATCGTCTGAGATATAGAGTACACAGATTCTTGTCACGGATTTACAAATTGTGATCCCATTCCTGTAAACATATGTTTGCTTAATTAGCGTATACTTTGGGAGACCATATTAACACTTTCAATCACTTCCAGGGAAGTGGAGGTCTGGGTGTATAAACGCCAGACCTATCACTTTGTTAACCGTCTGCTCCTTAGCCTCGGCAGCCCTTTTCAAATACCATATATTTAAAACCACTACTTCATATGTTTCTTACTGAACAAAAGTAACACTTTCATATCCCAACCGGGGACTCACCCGCCACATGTGGTGGGCCGGGTGCATGCCAAACTTTTCCAAATATCTGCTACAGGTGAATAAAAACACTTTATTGAGCCTCCATAAATGGCACACTGACATGCTGTATATGGAGGCACAATAAAGTAGTGTTTTCATTCACCTGTACCAGTTATTGGAAATGTTTGTCCTGCACGAAGCCTTTATACCAATACTAAGAACCAAGCGAGGGGTTATTTGGATATTAGATAATTGTGTACACATATATATCCATACAGAGCATCACTCTTGTTATACACAATTATAATGCCACAGAAATGCCTGAAAGGAACAAACACTGCATATTGTCTGCCAGGATAAAAGTAACCATCGCAAATATCATTTTTATTTACCGGTAAGTCTTTATTTTGTGCCAACAGTTTTTGAAAAACAAAGAATATTATTATGACTAATAGTGTAGTAAGTAATACGTAACACTGTACGCACATGCTACTGACACACTACTGTCTAGTATTATGGATGTTTTTATTTAAAGACGGGGTGCCTTTATATTAGTTTTTTACTATTATTGTACACATTCAAGCTTATTTTTCTTTCGGTGGAAACATTCCATAATATTTACAATAAATGCATTTAAATAGCCATATTATTATAGAACATTTACAATGAGGTGTTTATCACTGGAAACAAGTGACTCACCTGTGATTAATATCCACCCACACACGTGGGCTTTTTATGTTTATTTAGTAGAATAAAAGGAGTGAGGTTTTGGGATTCCTCTTCATGGCTGTGTAGTATTTTTAAGTCTGTGAAACACCGTGACTTTTATTTTGCATGTCATTTAGAAACATGTCTAATGTGGGAACTGCTACTGAAAAAGAGCATAGAGTTTCTAAGAAAATGTAATTGTAAGAGTTGACAAGTGAACAATGTCAGCTGATAAATACTACGTATAAATTACACAAGTGCTTTACTTGTACTATTGTTAACAGAAGAAAGCAAACAGAACACATTTTGTGAAAGAATTATAAGGAGGGTGGGTTTATTGGAAGCTTCCTTGGGGATAAACAACTTCTGTTAAATTTTAGTAATGGATTGAAGTTTGCTGTAACCTTCATTGTTTAACATTCATAGCAAACATTTGTAATCAAATTATTATATCTTGTGCGCCTCCCTGGTACTATTTTGGATTATAAATGTACTGCCTATGGTTGAGCAGTTGAGGGAAGCAGCACCTGGGAAGATTAAAAGGAACGTGGGAGTGCGAGGAGCTGTATAGTTTAAGTGGAAATCAAATTGTTGGACCTATTGTGGCTAGCTTGATCCTTAAAATCCGATGGGCTTGCAGCAATAACCAATTATTTCCTTCACAGTGATTGGTCAGTGGTAAGTTTCTGTTACACTTCCCATGTTCTCTTGTCTCCTTCTGCCATTTTTCGTCTTACAGGGTTACTAGGGTCTATAATGGGTTACAGGGTTGGGCAGGAGCATCATTCACTTGAACTTGCAACTACAGATGTTTAGAAACTACAAATCCCAGCAACCAAACCATGCTGGGAATTGTAGTTTCCAAACATCTGGAGTGACAAAGAATTGGGGTTTACTGTATGGGATTACTGTCCATTTAAAGGGCAACTAATACCTCAAAACAATGCAGAATCAGGAGGATTGCCAGTAGAATTGAACAGTAGAATTCCCATACAGTAGCCCCATACAGTAATAACCATACAGGATTTGGCCATTACTGTATGGGACTATTATATGGGAATTCTGCTGTCTATTGAAAGGGTAATTAAAGCCTCAAAACAATACAGAATCAGAAGACAGTAAGGGTCAAAATTTCAACCCTCGGCTTATACTCAAGTCGATCATGTTTTTCTAATTTTTTTCAGGCTTGTATATACCACTAGCAGCCCTGATCTGATACTGGGATAAGTTCTGATTTCAGTGGTTTTACTACTGAGCTTAGCCATAAATAAAGATTTTTCATTTTATGCCCAAAAATATGACATTTATGTTGCAATGTTTGGCAAAAAAAGGAGCGAATTATGCTCCTTTATAAATATGCCCCTTAAGGTGCCCATACACCGAACCGATATTAAAGGGCAAGTCCACCCCCAAAACTAACTTTTTATATTTATTTGGCCCAAATAAGTGCTCCAAAACAAACTTTACAGCATGTAAATCGGACCAGTGGTTCAAAAGTTACAGACCTTTGTAGCTGGCTTAATCCTGCAGCATGGACCAATACAGCGATGAATAGAGACAGGTTACATTACCTTGTCTCTGTTCTTTTCATGTTCTTGAGCATGTCTGTTAACATCCAGCAGTGAGAACAGAGGAAGTTGCATCAGTAATGGTCTGACCCCTGGATCCCTGGATTTTCCCTCTCAACCAATCACAGCTGTAAAGTTATGTGTACTGAAGAACTCCAAGGAATCAACAGCTGCAGCCAGCCAGCCCAGAGAGAGAGATAGAGAGAGATACACACAAAAACACAGGCAAGATTTTTTTTTTTTCTTTCTAAGCTGCAGCTCAGGGTCATCTAAAGTGGAAGTGAAGAGGAAGTGCAGCCTGATATATATCTCATTAAATATTGGGCAAGGCAAATGATTTTTAGAAAAATGAACATGGCGTTTGAGGTTGGTGCTATTATATAAAGAACATATAAAAAGTTTATTTTTGGGTGGACATACCCTTTAAGATTAGTCTGACATGTGAGTAGACATTTCCATTAAATTCCCAAAAATTGTCTGTTGATTATGCCCACATTAGACCATAATATTGATGATCGTAATTACAGTTGGGAAAGTTGTTTTTTAAAGGGCATGTCCACCCCAAAATTTAACTTTTGATATGTGGTAGGGCATGCTCCCCCAGCCCCAACCGCATTAATATAATTGTTAGAAAGTCCCCCGATTCTTACTCACCTGCCCTCTCTCCCCTGCTGCAGTGTTCAGGCCCTCTGCTTGCATGGAATTGAAAGCAGGGGGCGGGACCGGCAGCCGCGTCCATGATTGGCTGAGAGGCAGGGAGGGCTGCACTGAGCATGCCTCAACCTTGATGAGGTTGAGGAAGTCTCAGGCACAGCACGAGTCACACACTGCTCCTACACAGCAGTTTCCTGGACTTTGGAGGGGCACAGCAGGGGAACTATTTTGAGCAGAAATGTAAGGTAAGGATTGTTTTAAACTACTTGATGTGGCCAGTAAGGGGTTAAATTTTAGTTTTGGGGGTGGACATGCCCTTTAAGTCAATTGATTAAAAGATGGTGGTAGTTTCTGAAGTTCCGAATAAATGTAATGTAATGTAACCTCACAATAGATGACATTAATCACCAAACAAATTTAACAATCACAATTACGAATGCAATAACCTTTTGTAGTCTATGGCCCCCTTTAGTGTGCCTGTTTATTTATTTGTGCTCAGTCGAACTGTTTTTCTTAATTCCCCTGGCCTTGTGCCCCACGTTATAAAACTCCATTTATACAAAGTGACCAGAAAAGTTTTTTAAAGAGAACATTTTTATTTTATAATCCTGCCCAGCTGATGGAGGATATGCTTGACCTAGATGGGTAAGAAATTAATCCCAATATTCTAAAGACATTACTAACTTTAGTACCTGTTCTGGTAGTAAAATAATGTAAATGCAATGTAATGTAGTGTAAATCCTAACGAACATATAATGCTCTGGTAAGCAATCTGAGAGGCAATGTTTAACGCTGTACAACATGGAAGGAGATTCTTGGGATTTTTTAATTAAATTTCTGTTTAAAATAAAAATAAATTGCAAAATATTCTGACTCATCATTTGTAATTTCTTTCTTTAAAACAGTTCTGATAGAGATTTTAGATAATTTAATTCACGATGAATATAACATCAGTAAATGAAACGACAGTCAATGCTTTTTACCTTACCAGTGTCTCTCCTTGGTTATGACATTGAAAAAGTTCATTTCCTGTCATAATAAATTTAACACAACATAATAGACATAACAACTACTTTTCTATATTTTTAAGCATGGTTCATATTTTACCTCCCCCCGAGTTGTTCTACACAGACAAAATTCAGGTTTCCTTCCTATACCCTGTACGCCCTGTACATCTTCACTAACATCCCACCGCCTGTTCTGTTTTCTTGATAGCGGGTCACAGGAAAAGACAGTCTCACTCACACCAGCAGCCCCTGTTTAAAGAACCAAAATAGAAACTGTTTTTGTTTTTGTTCATATGACTCTTACCAATATCAATGACCACATTAGAAAGAATAAAAACATCCTGCCCATACAGCAGGTCTGAAATGCTAACATACTGATCTGTCTTTCCCAGCAAGTCTCTGTCTGCTGGGCTCCTATCTGCTTTCTTTTGTCTTCTTTTCCCAGTCTTCCACTATCATAACAGAGCTTCATGAAAATTATGATAATAGCGCTGTTAATAAAAATAAACAGATTCAGCAAATATCAAAGCAAAAACTGGAGGCATCCCAAACAAACAAAAACTCAAAACATAATTTATATCACCAACAATTTTAATTGTATTCCCTAGGGAACACGTACGTATCAGATTTAGCAGACAAAAAGAGACCTCTGGTGATTTGTTGTGAATCTTTTCTCTGTGAGTTCCATGCCTTCTACATAGTTGTATTAGGAATCAAGGACTCTATAGACATTCTCTGCCTGAATATTTCTCAGAAATGGTTTGATTCTCTAATTGGACAGAGGTCTCCCTGAATTTAGATAATAGATGTGATGAACCCAAACGGGACAGACTAAGCTGTGAAAATATTGTGTTTATTCAACCAACTGCACAAACATACAACATGTTTCGAGCGGCAAGCGCCCTTTATTAAGTTTGTATCAATTGTGCAGTTGGTTGAATAAACGCAATATTTTCAGAGCTTAGTCTGTGCCGTTTGGGTTCATCACATCTATTATCTACAGTCTATATTGCTGGAGACAAGTGGAATACTCTTTTGATGTGAGGTTTAAACAACCCATCTAAATCAGTATCACACCTCACGATTTTTCTACAGTCTCCCTGAATTTGTGGTGATGGCTTAAGTTATATCCACGCATGAACAGTGGTAATACAATACCTATACTTCTCTTTATACCTCTTGGGATATATCGCCAAATATGGCCATATATGCCAAAATAAAAGGACTAGGAGGGAGAGGATTAGGAGTAGATCTCTTTAAGGGGGAATGTAAATATGCAGAAAGTGTTGTCCTGTAGACATCTGCCAGGTACATTTTTGCACAGTTTCTAAAACATTTTTATTTATAATCTGGCACAGAAGAGAAGGCATGTCAAAAGTTAACGGGCATACACACACACACACACACACACACACACAACAAAAAAACTGGTTACTTTGTTATATGAATCAATAATGCAAACGTGATGCACAATCCTCTAATTTGGTGTGAAGGATGGAGAATGGGGATAAAAATTGACAAAAAGAAAGAGACAAAAGTATCCCCCTATAGACGTATCACACCCAGTGGTGACATTTAGAGGATACGTTTAGATAAAATACAAAAATTTTATTAGATATACTTTAAAAACTTTTAAACAAATACATACTATAAAATCATGGTTGGAGCACTCAGGTATAGGGTATATAAATAAGGGGAAAGTACTGTGTGAAAAAAATCACAGGTAGCCTTTATTAGCCCTGAAGAGAAGAGTGGAAGAAACCTCTCCCCCCAATCACTTGCCCTCAAAATCTATGGGGCACCCCTAAGCACTCTTCTCCTAGTCTGAGTCAAAAACTATCCCTAGGCTAGGTCCCTAAATCTAGTGCCAGTGCATCCAAACCACATTAAAAAAGGTATAGGAGCATGAATATAAGTTAAATCCCTCAGCGTGTAGTAGTATCAGGCGCTGTGGGCAGGCTGAATACCTGTATTACGCCCACCTCATTGTTTTGTCATGAGGAGGGTCAAGTATCCCATCCCACATAGCTGCACATCATGCCAGATATTAAAATCATAACACACCCAGATAGTACTCCCTCCTTTGTTATATGCCCACAACCCCAACTGCAATTTTTATTATATGTATTTGCATTTGTAACCAGTTATTTAACGATAAGTTCTTTCTTTTCCTTTTCTTTTCCTTTGCCTCCTCCCTCTTTTATAAGCTTGAACATGTGCAGAGGAGACAGCAGATGAAACAGCAGTTAATCATTGGCCGTGATGTCAGTTGTCACAGCCTTGATTGGCATGGCAGCATGGAGGGAGGGGCCAGCGTACTGACTGGGAACAATAATTATCTTTTACTATGTGGTTAGAAATGCAGGCTATAAAGTGCAATATATATCATTTGAGGTTGGGGGCAAGTAACTGACAATTGGCCAATTTTTTGAGTGAATATGCATAATGGACTGTTAAAATTTTTATTCTCCTGGCTTTGCAGCCACCTCCTTTGTGCATGTGCGAGGTTGTAAACCTTATAGAGGAGGCAGCATACATTGAATGAATTTGAACTGCATAAGTGTTATTGGGATTTTGTGGGTTGCTTAACTTGTGTATAGATTTTACATTGGGGGTGGGCTTTAACTAGTCCTAAATTATACTGGATAGGAGGGATTTCCTTAAAGTCCATAAAAGGAAAAAACAGACCACCAGAATGTAGTCCAGAGCTACAACCCCATTAATTAGCTTGCTTACCATTTAGTGCATCAATTCACGGAATTGATAACACCCAAGGAAAATAGTAGAAAGAGTGGGAAGTGATATATGAGAGGCAGAGCTTATCTGCAAATGAAGAGTCTATTGTGATCATTACAACATCTTTGGACCTACATAGGGTCCTCAGTGAGAAAAGAGCTCATTGTCAATATAGCCTTCTTATTAGTGGCCTTGTTTGTCCATAGACTTCATTAAACAGGTACAGACTGGGGATATGCCTGTACCCACTGGCCCCAAATGGAGGAGTACGCAATAGACCCATACTAGCTAAAATGCAAGACCTTTTCTGAGAGGCTAAATTATACAGACAACTGTATTTGTTAGCATTATATTTTCTCAAACTGGTGGTCTCAAGAGAACAGAGCTTTGCCTCCAAGATCTTGGATTTAATGTATTTGTAACAGCCTGTAATGTTTTCTCTGTCCATTCTAAAGTAGATATTTAATAGAAATGGAATAACCAGTGTGGGTATCATTACACTGTATTCATTCTATTTAAATGTATGTCCTACTGTATATACATTGAAAAGGTTTATAAGATATTATTGCAGCAAGTGTGAAATAGCCTAAAAAGGTTTGGGAGCCATTGTTTAAAGGGTATGTCACCTTACACACCTGATTTTTTAATATAGCCTTTCCCCTGGTCCCCCAGCCCCAACCGCATTATTTTTATTTTTAGAAAGCCCCCCAAACTCTACTTACCTCCCCTCTTTCCTCCGCCACGCTCCCGGCCCTCTGCTTGCGAGGAAATGCAAGCAGAGGGGCGGGACCGGCAGTCGCGTCTGTGATTGGCTGAGCGGCAGCCAATCACGGACGTGGCTGCCGGCAGCTCACTTCGGCGGAGGAAAGAGGAGAGGTAAGTAAGAGTTTGGGGAGCTTTCTAAAAATAAAAGTGATGCTGTTGGGGCTGGGGCACCAGGGGGATTATTATATTAAAGGGGATTAACGCTAGGGGGAGGGAATCCGGAGAGGGAGGGAGAGGGAGGGAGGGGGACAAGGGCTGCAGTACGCATGCCAAACTTCTTCCGGAGGCCAGGTAGGAGGCAGAGTCCTATATGGACTCTGCTAGGCTCCTGGTGGGCAGTTTTGGGGACTTTGGGGGGGGACTACAGGAGAACCCTATGGAGCTGGGATGTGAGGTAAGGATTAAACTACACTACATGGTGGGGCCAGTAGTTGGGGGGATTATAGTTTTGGGGGTGGACATTCCCTTTAATAGGGGAAGTTCAGTGAAAAATAATAATATAATAAGTTTAATATTATTTATACTAGGCATAACTTCTATATAATTCTCTTCATTCATGAAAAATCAATTGATTTCCCTATCATCATTATGTTATATCTTTGAGTTCTGCAATGATCCTTCTCCTTACTAAGAGCTCCACACTAGCACTCACATTTTTCCAGCAATACGATTGAAAAAACAAAAAATAGAAAAAGTGTCAAATAAACTAAACAAATATTTATTGCAGGATCCAGACTATAAAATGTGCAACTTTGTAACCATCAGCCCCTGTAGGCAATATACAGTATCTTGAAATGTAACTGATCACAAAGCAATATAAAATAGAATAACAAATGAGTAAAAAAACAAACTCTCAAGATCATGCACCAAAATCCACTCTGCAACGTCTGGAATTTAAAATGCAACCATCTTCCCCCAGAGTGAATTTTGGTCTAGAGCTGTTTTAGAACACAGAAGATTCCATTTGTTTTTTTTCCTTTTGGCAATGTACATAACATTTGAAACATTGTGATATGTTAACTTCCTCAACAGATTTTAGCTTTAAACATCTAGTTTCAATAAGGTTTTGGTATTAATTTGCAGTGTTCCCTTTACGCACAAGCTGTGTGCTTGTGCATGCACACACAAATCTGCAGGCCTGCACACACAAGTTAAAGAGGTGCACACACAAAAATTTGCTAGGATATAATCACACAGTCAATATTGATTATCTGTATTTGCCAGGACTGTGGTTGTTACAGGGCATCTATAGTGAAATGTACACATTGCTCCAATCCCTACTCCCCCACCCTTCTCTGGTCATTTCCCCATTCAAATAATCTGGCTGTAAACCAAGCCTGTGAAAAAAGCCGCTCATGCGCATTAATCCTCCTACACGTCTCTCTAACCTTTGTGAACAAAAAAAACCCTTTGTATGTAAGCCTGTAAAGAGGAAGTGTCTGTTGTTCTGGAGATACTTGCAACATAAGGGGTGGGAGGGGGGTGAGTTAGAAGAGACCCGAATCCTGTCTTATCACCGCAGCCCGATCTCCCATTGACAGGCTATAAATAAAAATAAAAATAAAAAAATAAAAATAAAAAAAGCTCCCCTTTGCTTCTCTTTTTAATCCAGTATTTGCCAAGCATTTTGGTGAGAAGGAAGGAGTCATTGGGAGACTTACTGTAAAAATAGCAAAACTACACTGGCCTGCTGTTAGGGGATTTGATTGACAGCTCAAGTGGTGTATTGATATCTTGACTTCTTTTAACTTATATATCTTGGGTCAGAGGCGGAAATTGAAGAAAATAAAGGTACTCTGGGGGTTGGGGGGAATTTTAAAACACATAGAAAAAAAAGAAAAAATTTAAATTTTCTGACTATAGATGCTTTTTAATCATTTCTTTGTCTTATAGAGGGTCTGTTCGGCTGCAACCAGCCACCAACTGTTTGATCATACAAATTGGATGAACTGACGATCGTATGCATCCGAAAACCAAAGCCGATCATGCAGTTGTATGCAGCAACTTTTTCCACAACCAACAGTCCTTTGCCCTGGCCGACCGGACAGAAGTGCTGAATAATCGGTCAGGAGGAAGGATCTGAACCTGTGTACCCAGATTTAGACCTCTTTTTGCTTCTAGCTGATATTGTTTTACGATTACTGGAAAGCAGATATTGTCAGATTTGGAATAGTAGTTCAAAAAAAGGCTTTGTTTCTGCTATGTGTGTCTTGGTTTCCATAACTCTATATTAGGATTGCCCAACCTAGCCCTTGCTGGGTGCCGCACTAGCAACTCCCCATGCTCTGTCTGGGACGTGAACATAGTCCCATCCCTGGCACGCCCCATTACGCCAACACCACTGCCACCCACGGGCCGCAAAAAATTAGTTAATATAAACAATGGGGAAAAAAGACCCATACAGTCTTCCTTTTTTATTAAAGTAATAAATATAATCTAAGGACTTAAGCTGGGTACACACAGTAACGATAAAGCCCCGATACCGTCCAATACAACGGTATTGGTACTGTGTGTACCTTAATTTGCCGAGCATGTGGCCGCCGAATGATTGGGTCGGTCGAACGCTTGTTGGGGAAAGGCCGAAAATTTCCATTGGTCGCGCTAGACTCCCTATAGAGGAGTCTAGCGCACCCAATGGAAACACTCAGTCCCGAGCGTTCTCCTATATCCCGAGCGTTCTCCCTATAGGAGAACGCTCTGACCTGATGAGGAGGCCCTCGAGAGCTTGCCAACTAAATAACTGTTAGTTCTTAGAAAAAGTATCACAGTACTCACATTTTTTACTATATATATTGGACTAATAGGGCGACATAATAATTGTCTGGATTTTTTTTTCTGTTTTTCTTTTTTTATTATAAACTATAGAATTTTTAGGTGCTTTAGACCTTCATGATATGTGATGATGCTTTTCATATTTTTGTCTCTATGACACTAACAGGGAGATTCATTAAAAGGTCTTATCATTAAAAATGTTGCTTATTTTGCCCCAACCAATCAGATCTTATTTAACATTTGAAAGCTAACATCTGATTGGTTGGGGCAAAATTAGCACCATTCCTAACGATAGGAACTTTTATTGAATGTGTAAGTCATTTGTAAGACATTTGCAGCACTGAGAAACTATTTTTAAATTCTGTACATTTTTATGCTATTTATTCACAGCAAACAAAGCTGCATTTTTAGAAAACCATTCATTTGTAGCAGAACTGTTATCTTTTTTTCCATGACAGAAAAAACACACTGCGTAAGTATAAACTGGGTTTGCCTAAGCTCCAAGTATTTGGCCATATTTAGTCTTGCAAAACTTAAAGAAATACTGCGCCTCTTCACAATGTTGCAAAGATGGACACTTGTTTTCTAAACATTTTGCAATAAAATGTATAATATTGTGCCCCTTACAATGTAATGAATGGATACAAAGACACTGAGGCTTTCCATGACCATCAAGCCGTGTGCTTTTATACAGATCAGAGCACGTATGGTTACTTTCTATCCATATATTATAATGTTGTGGGCTAATTATTTCTTATAAATTAATCAAGTTAAAATGCAGTTTTGATTAAAATATACACTCTGTATTTTAGTTATTGCCTTGTCAAGATTGTGTCGCTTTTCTTCTTTCTCAAAATAAGTAATAAAACGGCATGTCCCTTCTATAAATGATAAGTAGCACCCCCCAAAACACCAGATGAATTGTACTCACTATGTCCAAATATGCTCCAAGTCTGAGGAATCCACCTTACAAACTCCACAATTCACCACCGCAAGCCCCGTCTCCTCTGCTGCTGCAATGTGCCCTTTATGTTAATGGACAGCAGCAGTGGCGGCTCGATTGGTAATGGATTGGATTGGTAACGTCACAGCCGTGACTGATGGCCTTACCAGGAAGCAGAAGGGAGCCGCAGTGGTAGAGTTTGTTTGTAGAGTTTGTAAGTCAGATTCCTCAGCCTGGGAGCATATTTCGACACAGTGAGTACAACCCATCTGGGCTTTTGGGGAGTTCTACATATCATATTATTTTTTTATATAAGGGGTGGACATGCCCTTTAATGAAAAGTTAATTCACTGTAAAAGCTTCTATGCCAGCCTGCTGACAACCTCTGATGCCAACTATGCTTAGTTTCCTTTACTGTTTACTTATTCACCAAAGGGAGAAGAGCACCTGGTGTAATGGAAGCAACAGTGGAATAAATCTTTTAATATATTAATCCATGTGATTTTTATAAGGATATATTCCACTGTTGCTTCTACTATAATCTAGGCCATGTACAGTACTGTATATTGTAAAATTTATCCTAAATGTATTGGGCTTTAAAATATATTGCTTAAAGGGCATGTCCACCATTATAATAAACTTTCCCAATATAATAGATTGCCTTCCCCCAGCCCCAATCGCTATAAAATAATTTTTAAAAAGTGCCCCGATCTTTACTTACCTTCCCTCTCTCCTCCAAAGAACAGCCCGGCCTTCTGCTTGCAATACACTGCAAGCAGGGGGCGGGACTGGCAGCCACGTCCGTGATTGGCTGAGAGGCAGCCAATCACGGACACGGCTGCCGGCTTCTCAGAACACTGGGGGAGAGAGGGAAGGTAAGTAGAGTTCGGGGGACTTTCTTAAAATTATTTTTAAGTGGTTGGGGCTGGGGAAAGGCAATCTATTATATGGCCAAGGGTTTCTGTGCTAGGGGGAGGGATCGCAAAACGGGAGGGAGAGGGAGGGGGAAAAGGGCTACAGTGCGCATGCCAAACTTCTCCCGGAGGCGAGACAGGAGGCAGAGTCCTATATGGACTCTGCTGTCCTCCTGGTGGGCAGTTTTTGGGATTTTGGGGGGGGACTACAGGAGAACCATATGGAGATGGGATGTGAGGTAAGGATTTTATTACACTACATGGTGGGGCCATTAGTGGGGTGGATTATAGTTTTGGGGGTGGACATGCCCTTGTATGATCAGAGTGGCCAACACATTTTTTTTCAACTGATCTGATAGAAAAAATATCATCTGAATGTTCATACATGGCCCAATGATTGTACTATCAGTGGATCCTAAAACCATACAGTTAGTGGCCACCATTAATTACTGTACTTGTGCACAATTGGTCTCATAGATAGGCAGCAATTATTTTTTTGGTTCACATGGCACCAATCATAGCATCATTCTGGAAAGGCATATCAAACTCCTAATTGGACTGGCTCTTGTACCACCCAATGGCAACCCTGAATTTCTGTTTGAAAGTTTGTATGTATGTAAGGTAAAATGTACTATGTGTCATGAAATGCATTAAAATAAAAAAAGAAATATCCAAGGAATTCCATAACTATATAACAGTAGAAGGTTTGAGACCTGGAAATCTATTACCCATATCAACACAATCGACCAGTCCAAGTACAGTCTAAGAGATAAAGTATGGCTGCCCTCACTTATAAGTAAAAATAAAATATAAACAACACTGGAAAAGTTTTAGACAGTTGATAAAAAAACTAAGAATGCCTTCACAAATAGAAGTGTTAATAGTTTTATGAATTAACTTCAGGAGGCCCAGGTACAGAAGCGGAAACAGGATTCCAGTCTTTACATATACATAGTTTATGTATGGAAATGTTGGAAAATTGGACTGGCTGAACTAAATGGCTATTTGAAATTAATCAACATGTGCTGCACTTCCCTACTCCATCTGTTAACTCTCTGTAACAATTTTCAACAAAATGGCAACAGCGTTTATTTTATAGTCAGGCTGGCACAAAATACAATTGCTTGTTGTAGCACTGAGCACTGTGTATTTGTGATGAAAATTGGTATTGGAAAACAGTTTTTTTTTAAAATCGTAAACCTTGGTGTATCTCTACTCTCTGGTATTTTATACAGTAATACTCGCAGATTAAGCAAGCATGTACCTGGGAGATGTAATAAAAGTTCTTATCATTAAAATGGTGCTGATTTTGTCCCAACCAATCAGATGTTATTTACCATTTGAAAAATAACATCTGATTAGTTGCTAAAAATTATCTTCCATTTTATCTCATTAAATATTTTACTGTGATGTATATATAGGGAAACACTATTAAACTGTGACATTAACATTTTTCCTGTTTAAAACTCCAGCCATATTTTATTATGCATCCAGACTACTTAAAAAAAGGACATTTTTATAGCCAAACACATGTATAGAGGCATGTGTAAATAGCGTGTAAATAGCCATGTACAATCATCATAGATGATGGGACAATGGAATAGTCTTAAGTAAATGTTATTCAATCATTATATTAACAAGAACAAGCACGGTGACAGAAATTCTTTACTGTTTGCAGTAGCTACAAAAGGAAAGAATTTCTTGTGGGAGTGCATTTCTGCCATTAAAACAACTGCATGTTTAAAAGCAAATTGTATTTTCTACTATTATACCTCATTCTAAACTTTTGAGGTTTGCTTACTATATTTTTTGTTATTGTGATTCTGAAGGAAAAGTCCACATTCAAGTTCATCTACAAAAGTCCACTGGTGCTATTGTTAGTAGAGTACATTGAGATTATGGGCTGTATTTATAGCATTCTGGGGAAAGTAACTTATGTCAACAAATTCACACAAAATGACTTTCCCTAGAACACAGCACGGACAAAAATATTTGTCCTGCACAGTATACTTACAGAATATTGTGCTGAATATTTTAGCTGGCTAAATGGGGACTGAAGAGACTTGCCATAGCGCAGGAACGGAGGGCTTGACAGGGGTCCAGGAGCAGGAGCGGAGATCAGTAAGGGTTAGTTAATCCCCCCCGGTAGTAGCTTACCTGGTGCACGGAGTCATGTCTGGATGTCGTAGGTGGAGCAGATGGGGAGAGGCAATAAATTTCAGTATCGCAACTGACCTGCGATGTAGTAACCACTTTTTTTTGCACGGCTTTAAAGCAACAATTGAAAAGGATTTAATATTGGTGCAAAAATGTGGGCAATTATCATCTCTAAATTTATTGCATCGCTTGCACTGAGCTATTTCCAAAAGTCCTTGGAAAGGGTGAAGGCAATGCAAAATGAGTAAAAAAACCCTCACTAACCCTATATTACATCAGTTAGCATGGGTTTTGTACTTATTTTTCCTCTTAGCACGGGATATTACATCTCACTGTGAGACTTCTGGTTTCAGTTCAGGTGGCAGAACTAGCTGTGGGGAAGTCAGGAGAGTAGGAGCAGGATGGAGCATGGTGGCCACATTTTATTGGAGACATTAGCTCAGAAATTTCAAAAGGCAGCTCAAACCCAAGGTCCGGAATGGATCAGGATGCAGCTGGGAGTGGAGAGCGTGGCAGGCCCCCGGTCAGGCTTTTCCCAGAAGAATATCAAGAAAGGAGGCGACAAGGTGCCAGCAGGGCGGGCAAACTATTCTATCACTAGATAATAATAATACCCCCTCTCACTCACAGATAATAATGTAAGATGGTTCTGTCCATCAACAGTCCATGGATCAGGAGGGTGGCTAGTTAAATAGTGAAGGAGCATGAAATAGACAAAAACACAGTTATTTGAGGCACAGGATACACGGATAACTGGTCCCAATGGACCCAGGTGCAGGCACTATAATAAATTAATAATTAGAAAAAACAAAAGAGAAAGAAGGAAGTACCGCACTCAAAGAAAGTTTATGTATATAAATAAAAAACCTTTATTGGGAGACCCATAAAAGGTCCAAAGGTAGGGGTACACACATAGAGCATAGATCAGAATTAAAACTTATCTAAAAAATGATATTAGCCTCTACAATAAGTAATATGACAAGTGCACAAAGTCAATACCCAACAGTCATAGTGGCAGTCCAGTACCTACTTAACCGTCAGAGGTGCTGCAAAGGTGGCGACAACTCATTGGGGGGTCCCAGTGGATGAAAAGGGCCCATGTAGAGGCAACATCAGTGAGCCAGTTATTGAGAACGCCGAACGGAGAAGCAGGAAATAAAGCTGCTCCCCTTTGAGATCAGTCGCTCTCAAAGAAGGGAAGATGGCTGTAGGTCTAGGGAGACAAATAGAGGTCAAGAGCATTCTCAAAGGAGTACAGTGCATTCACGTATGTCTACTTCTCAGGTACAGTCCCAAGGGGCCAAGAGGTGTGATAGGGAAAAAATACTGTCTCATAAGTCCAGGTCTCCAAGGAGGGAACACAGTTTAGACAGCCATTATGTACCTGGGAGCCGAGGTAACATTCCTCCTTTGTTAACTCCATTCTCTTCCAGGGCTCCGCCTCGTTGTTCCAGATCAGCATCTTGTGATCATGGTTCGCACACACTAGAAAAAGCACAAGGTCCTGCATCAATGGTTTGTATTCCACAGTCGATCCCCGCAACATACACAGTGACACAGGCGCATGTGGCAATATATTGGTAAGGTGTAAACAACTTTACAATTTCTGAAACTACAATCTCAGAGTAGTAAAATGGTGGAACTCACATATTTATCTTGTAGTGTCTGTGACACCATGGACACTGCACCGCTTACATGTCACCCCCCATGTCACCCCCTTTATTTTTCAGGTGATTCTCTTAAATGTTGCAGGCAGGCAGCTAAAGATCCTAGTAAGAGGCTGGGGATGGGTCACATATTATAATTTCTGCTTTTGGAGTGACAGGTCTTTGCCTGTAAATTCTGTGATTTCAAATGATGATTTCTCAGAATCTACAGCTCCGATTTAAAACCTGAAAGTTTTGGAGCAGTGGGATTTTGCTGTATCAATTTTTGAAGAGTAAAGTTGCCCTTTAACTGCAGCCTTCTCACCTCAATGTCTAAAGGAAAACATTATATCTTTGACAACAGGGGCGTATCTAGGGTCTAAGAAGATCAGGGGCACTTTTGGGCACTCCATGAAATTTTTTTAGGCCATGCCCCTTTCGCCGCCCCCAATTAGGCCACACCCACTATGTACTTATAGAGATTACCAAAAAGATACAGACAGATAGACAACCACAAACATAGACACACAGCCCGATAGTGATAAACAGACAGAAAGACAGTGAAATAGACAGACAGAGATAGAGATCAGAGAGTTGGACAGAGAGACACAAATTAATGACACAAAGGCACAGTAAACTGGCAATTTCATTATATACTGGTAGCAATTTGGTCATTTTAAACTTACTGTTGTGTTCAGTTGTAGTCAGATGCTTGCCCACACCTTTGGCCAGGGAGACCTTCTTGTACCTTCTACATGGATCTCTGCCTCTATCTATCTCTATCTGTCCCTCTCTCTCTCTGTATATCTATCTCTCCCTCTCTCTCTCTCTGTATATCTATCTCTATCTGTCCCTCTCTCTCTCTCTGTATATCTATCTATCTATATATCTGCCTCTTGTTTATCTATTTAACTATGTCTATCTGCTTCTTGTCTATCTTTCTATGTATCTATCTATCTATCTATCTATCTATCTATCTATCTATGTAACTGCTATCTATCTATCTATCATCTATCTATCTACTATCTATCTATCTATCTAATCTATCTATCTATCTCTATCTATCTATCCTATCTATCTATGTAACAGCTTATCTATCTATGTACTGCTATCTATCTTGTAACTGCTATCTATCTATCTAACTCTGCTATCTATCTATCTAACTCTGCTATCTATCTATCTATCTATCTATCTATCTATCTATCTATCTATCTAACTCTGCTATCTATCTATCTGCTATCTATCTAACTCTGCTATCTATATCTATCTATCTATCTATCTATCTATCTATCTATCTATCTATCTATCTATCTATCTATCTATCTATCTATCTATCTATCTATCTATCTCTCTATCTAACTCGCTATCTATCTATCTAACTGCTGCTATCTATCTATCATCTATCTATCTATCTACTATCTATCTATCTATCTATCTATCTATCTATCTATCTATCTATCTAACTCTGTATCTATCTATCTAAACTCTGCTATCTATCTATCTGCTATCTATCTATCTCTGCTATCTATCTATCTATCTATCTATCTATCTATCTATCTATCTATCTATCTGTCTATCTATCTATCTAACTCTGCTATCTATCTATCTAACTCTGCTATCTATCTATCTATCTATCTATCTATCTAACTCTGCTATCTATCTATCTAACTCTGCTACCTGTCTATCTATCTATCTATCTATCTATCTATCTATCTATCTATCTATCTATCTATCTAATTCTGCTATCTATCTATCTATCTAACTCTGCTATCTGTCTATCTATCATCTATCTATCTATCTATCTATCTATCTATCTATCTATCTATCTATCTATCTATCTATCTATCTATCTATCTATCTATCTATCTACTATCTATCTATCTATCTATCTAATTCTGCTATCTATCTATCTATCTATCTATCTATCTTCTATCTATCTATCTATCTATCTATCTATCTATCTATCTATCTATCTATTTTCTATCTATCTGCTATCTATTATCTATCTATCTATCTATCTATCTATCTATCTATCTATCTATCTATCTATCTATCTATATATCTATCTATCTATCTATCTATCTATCTATCTAATTCTGCTATCTATCTATCTATCTATCTATCTATCTATCTATTTATCTATCTATCTGCTATCTATTTATCTATCTATCTATCTATCTATCTATCTATCTATCTATCTATCTATCTATCTATCTATCTATCTAATTCTGCTATCTATCTATCTATCTAACTGCTATTTATCTAACTCTGCTATCTATCTATCTAACTCTGCTATCTATCTATCATCTATCTATCTAACTCTATCTAACTGCTATCCATATATCTCTGGTAGCTATCTATCTAATCTAACTGCTATCTATCTATCTAATAGGGATGGCATAGAACTCGAACTCGAACCCGAGTACGAGCCGAACTGTTCGAGTTCGAACGGACCCGGACTTCTCGAACTATCTCGGACGCGGACTTTCGATATTTCCCGACTTTCGATGATTTATCGAATGTTCGAACGTTCGAACCGTCGCATCCGCGAAAATTTACATGGTATCTAGGCGCGAACATCGAATCTGCGAGTAAAGTCTCCATTAAGCCTATAGGCGAGCATCGAATCTGCGAGTAAATGTCCCTGTTACCTCGAACGTTCGAACGCGAAAGCTCGAAAGTACGCGCGTGAGAGTAAATCATTTTACTTAATCCTGGATATTGGAACATGCTCCCCAGACCATTTCCCAGGTCCCCAAGCCATTACATTAAGTTACCATTAATATTTTAGTTGTATTTGACTCGAACTTTTCGAACTATTTGCCTCCCATAGACTTTAATGGGTCCGTTTTCGAACTTTCGAACTTTTACAATAGTTCGAAAGTTCGAAAACGGACCGAACTTTCAATAGTTTGACCATCTCTACTATCTAACTGGCTGCTATCTATCTTATCTGATATCTAGCTCTGCTGCTACAGTGCCACTGCTACCTATCTGGACTCCCTCCTGAGTCCCTGATATCTCTCTCGCGCCGGCGCGCTCGTGACATCGGCGCGCCGGTAGGATGTAATGCATGCGCCGGCTGCGCGACGTGCCGGGAAATCCGGAAGTTCGGGGCACTTGCAGGGGGCACAGGCAGTAAAACATTCGGGGCACGTTGAAATTGACAAACAAATTGACAAATTGACAACTTTTAACCTTTACACAGTATGTACCAGTTTTTTAACTCTTTTAGGGGTCCAATTACTCTATTTAATGACGCTATATACATGGTCGATATTTTTCTTAATCAGACCAAATATTGGCTTTATCACATGTGGCTGATAACTTTTGTGAGTGGTCAATCCAGGTGGAATACCATGGTCAATCCTGTGTCTTCAATGGACCGCAATATCCATGTGCCAAAAAAAAGTCACAAGCAGGTCTGTCTGCAGGAATATCAGGCAGATATGCGTTGTGTGAACACAGCCACAGTAATTATTAGTTACAATAAGTAGAAACCTAGCATATTCACTATGGATCTTTTGCGTGTGTACTCCGCGTAATCACTTAGAACACAAAGAGCTTATTTGCTAAAGAGTATGAAAACATCACACTGAAATATCTAAATCAGGAATGTCAACCACACAGGAAAGGACAGACACAATTACTTAAGAGCTGTTATACCCTACAGCTTGAAAACCCATAGTCCCTTTGTATTTCCTTTTGCCAATAAGAAAACAATGCATTTAAAAGATACTTGCTTCCCAATCTACAATAGGATATGACGGATTGCTGCTGTAGATATTGTAGATTTGCTTTACTGTGTTATCTCTTAGAAAGGGTGAATTGACAGGTAGCAGATATCCTTCCTTAGCAAATAATGCTCCATCAAGTGGTTCCTTCCCTTTTCAATTTTACTAGACAGAGAATTGTAAGTGTAATGACAATGCACTTGAATAGATTCAATCTAAAGAGCCTGGATATCAATCATTGTTTATAAAACAAGAGCAAATTAACAGCAGTCACAATGATACCTATACAGATGTTAAAGAGGGTTAAGTAATACACAGTTAGGATAGGAATTTTTGTTTGCAAGGTATCTTCCCTATAGCCACAAAGTGATATTCATCATTGGTTCCTAATTCAGATTCACAAACAAATTCTTTAATCAACAAATTCTATCAAATGTTAAATCAACAAAATGTCAAAGGTTTTGGTTTTTAGGCTGAAAGTTTAATAAAAATCTGAGTACTTCAATGATGCTCTAGATTTTTTTTTTTTTAGCTGGACATCAATAGGAGTTTTAGGAGTTCTTTTTCTGCCAGGTACCTTAAAGTGTATGTATACTGAAAAAATGACTTTGCGTCATCTTACTGTAATCTATAAATAAATATGTGTTAACTAGCACTTACTCTGAGGTGTGTGTGTTGCTGCATGCCTTCAATACAATACTAGTTTTGCTCAGGCTCTGACCACTGACCTGACTATTTCCCCACATACCAACTGTCAAAACTGCATACAACACCAGCACACCAACTGTTAAACCATCCAGCTACAGCAAAACGGATTACAGAAATTCTAAAACGTAAGATGTTTCAGGTTGGATATCTAATAAATATGGGGCAGATCAACAAGAAAAAAAAACGGTACATGATAGTTGGATGAATTATAGTTTCCACTAATAGATACCCAGCATGGTTGCTGGTTATCTAGTAGTCCTCTGTTCTAAAAATAAATGTTATTAAGGGTAGCTCCTTTCAGCTCTGTCTGTACTTGACTGGCTTCCCTACAATCCTTTTATGTACTAGAGAAAATAGAAAACTCAAAAAACGAACACCAGTATTTCAAAAGGCAGCAAAATGAATATTGGAAATGCAGATAATCATATTACATAAATTCATTCTATATGAATCAGCACCCGCGATCGCACCTGTGTACAAACCTTAAGAACAGGGGCATGTTAACATGTATAAGAGACAAAGTTAAATAAAAAGTATTATATAAATATATTTTATTATTGTTTGAAAAATATAAAGGATAAAACAATTGACACCAAGTTACAATCTAAAAATATAAAAATGACATATATATCATTCTTAATTAAAACAAAATAAATTACCAATACATATATATTACTTGTTTTTATATTACTTGTTTTTACAAACATAATAAATATGTCTATATATATATAGGGGCATATTTATAAACGAGTGGTAACTTTTCGTGACCGAGTGTCCCGCCATTTTCGCAAAAATCACTAATAACGCGATTTACAAATGCGCAAAGCCCGGCTGCGAAAAGTTAACGCCTCGTTAACTTCGCATCAGTTATTCAGAAATTTTCTGAAATCTGATTGGTTAATGTAAACATGTAAACCAAGCATTAAAAATTGACCAATCAGAAACGATGAGGCTTTTCTGCAAACCTATATAAAGAGCTGCAAATCACCCCGGAACTCTGATGCCATTGCAGTAGATGGGTTTGGTGTCGCTAGCCTGAAGACGTTGCGGTGAATCAAGACGCCGGCAACCGCGGCCTCATTGAGGCTGCCGGCGCCCTCCAGGGTACCCCTGGCGGCCGCAGGCTTACCTCTTGGGGTCGGTGGCCTCAGCGGAGCTGGTGTCGCCGGGAGGAAGAAAAAACGCTGCCAAAGGGCTCCCAACCGGGACCCACTCCAAAGGCACTTCTCAGTGCCGCAAGGGCCCTTATAAGGGTTGGGGGGTCCGGTTTGAGCTGCAGGACCCCTTAAGCTCCAAAGGCCCTTCTCAGGGCCACAAGGGCACTTCTATGTATTTTTGAGCTTTTTATTACACTCCTATGTATTTTTCAATACCGTAAATGTATGTATATCACTTTGAACCTATATCTCGGTGTATGTATGGAGTTATAGGCTACCGTGTAGGGCCCACCATACAGTCATTTACTGTTTTGGGGAATTTTCTGACAGTAGAGTGCCTCTGGACCTGGAACGACCATCTGGTCAGTAGTCTGTTCTTCTATAGAGTGGTACTTTATACCTCCCAATATAATTTATATAAGGAGTGACTGTCTCACTCCAGCACTTATCCCCATTCCTTTGTATCTGTATGTTACCCACCTAACTAGATTGTAGCTCTACGAAGCGAGGACATGCTTTCCTCTTGTGACAAGGCTCTAGCACTTCTATTTATATCATTAATATATTAATATAATGAACTATTTATGTAATTGCCACCCTTGAATGAATTTTTGGTATTTGTGATTGTACATTGCTGTTTCCCCAAGTGGCGCGTTATAAATACTACATACAAACATACAAAAAAAATCTATGCATAAGGAGAAAGTTAAAATAAAAAGTATGTATATAAATATATTATTATTGTTTGAAAAATATAGAAGAAGATAAAACGTGAAACCAAAGTCTGTTCTTGTATAGTATATGTGTGGTCTATGCACTGTTACTATCCTGGTTGCACCCACTTTTAGCATTGTTATCTGCCTATACCACTTTTTTCTATTTGTTTTGGGAGATGTAAACTTATCTCTTTTGCATAAATATGCTTGTGAAGGTTCTCATTCATCCAGGTCCTGATATATCTGTTGTATTCAATTAGATCAACTGGACTTGAAGTTTTCAAGAACTAACGTCTTCAAGAACCAACTTCAAGTCCAGTTGATCTAATTGAATACAACAGATATCTTTGCATAAAGTACCAATCCTACCTCCCTGCCCAAGTTACTTTTAATTAAAATAAATTTTTATATGCACTATAGTTCTCCATTAATATTCAGCTTTAGTCTTTCACATTAGAATTTAAAACACATTTTAAGAAGAAATAATGCTTCTTAACTCTTGGCTATACCTGGGTTTAAATATACAACATTCACCAGTTCGGGGAATATCACCTTACTCTTTTCTTTGTACAACAAGTTTACTTGACCTTTCACATCACTTGTCTTATCTTCATTGTATCAATATCCTTCCTTTGCAAGTGAATTATCCTGAAGCCATTTTATTTTTTGTGCTCCCTCAACTTTGTGATTTATTCTTGGATATTCAATGGAAAACTAATCCTATTTGGACAAGCAAGTCCAACCCCAAATGTATTTAAGTATATAAATGGTAAAAGATGAGGACTGAGAATGTGGGCCCATTAAATAATGGGGCTGAGATAGTTGAAGAGGATGCCAAAAAGGCTAATCTGCTAAACCGTTTTTTTTACATCGGTTTTCACTTTAGAGAATCCTTGTCCTTACAGCAGGGATTGTATCAATATGCAGGGAAGAATGAGAGTATTCACATTGGCTAACAGAGGATATGGTATGGAAACAATTAGACAAGTTAATACAATAAAGCCCCAGGACCAGATAGATTGCATCCTCGGATTTTAAAAGAGCTTAGTAGAGTTCTATCTGACCACTGTTTCTCATCTTTTCAGATTCGCATATGTCTGGGTTGGAAGAAAGCCAATCTAATACCATATTCAAAAAAGGTAGTCGTTCACAGCCTGGAAACTATAGACCTGTAAGCCTACCATTAGTGGTAGGGAGTGATGGAAACTTTGTTATGGGATCATATCTTGACTTTGTCTCCAGAGATCATCTTATTGTAGTAGTCAGCATGATTTATGAGAAATAGATCCTGCCAGACAAATTTAATTGGTTTTTATGAAGAAGTGAGTAAGAAGTTAGATTCAACCCGCAGTGGATGTGGTATTTGGATTTTGCGAAAGCTTTTGATACTGTGCCACTAGGCGACTAATGTAATAACTGAGGACTGTTGGCCATGAAGAAAACATTTGTTCATGGATAGAAAACTGGTTATGGATCGCAAACAGAGATTGGTGGTTAATGGGACATCTATGTGGGCTACAGTTCTAAGCGGAGTGCCTCAGGGTTCTGTACTGGGGCCGCTTCTGTTTATCTGTTATAAATGACTTAGAAGGGGGCATTGAGAGCAAGGTCTCAGTGTTTGCTAATGAAACTACACCATAAATAACTCTTGTTAAGTGCATCTGTAATGGAAAAAGATTTGGGGGTTCTGGTAGATAACAGACTTAGCTATAGCAAACAATGCCAGGTAGCAACGGTAGAGCTAGCAAGATATTGTCTTGTATAAAAAGGGGAAAGATTCAAGAGAGAAAAATATTATTCTCCCTCTTTACAAGGCACTGGTAAGGCTCAATTGGAAAATGCGGTGCAGTTTTGGAATCCCATATACAAAAGGGACATCTTGGAAATTGGGGCAGTTCAGAGAAGGGCAACTAAAATAATAAGGGGAATGGAGGGCTTGAATATGCAGGCAGATTAGACAAGTTAGGGCTGTTTACATTGGAGAATCGACGTTTGCATGGAGATATGATACCTTATACAATATATTATGGCCCATACAATAACTCTCTGGTGCATTGTTTACTAATAGGTCATATCAGAGGACTCGTGGACATCCTTTAGGTTGGAAGAAAAGAATTTTCATCTTCAGGTTAGGAAAGGTTTCTTTACAGTGAGAACAATGAAACTGTGGAACTGTCTTCCAGCAGATGTCGTAATGGCAAGTTCATTGAATAGCTTTAAAAAAGGTCTGGAAAGTTTCTAAAACAAAAAATATTGAGAATTACTGGTATTAATGCATATAGATCTGTTGATCCAGGGATACTTTCCAATTGCCGTTTGGAGTCAGGAAGGAATTTCCCCCCCTTTTTTAGCTGGTTTTTTTTTTGCCTTACTCTGGATCAACTGTTAGGTGGGTTAAAAAAAGAGGGTGAATAGGTTGGACTTGATGGCGAATGTCTTTATTCAACCTTAATTACTATGTTACTATGTTACTATCTTTAACTTTCAAGCGTTACTTTTTACATCTGTAGATCTGTAGAACATTTTGTCTGATATCTTCTTATATTTAATAACATACGGTAAGTTCATGTCCTTGTTCTCTCACAGTATGTAGATTATGTTGCTGGAATATAAGGAGTAAGACCTTTCTCCTATCTCCTATATAAAGTAGCCCAGGCTGTTGGAGTCATAAGATGAACAGTCCCCCAACCTGGAGGTTTCACAAGAAAATTTTATTTTTCTCCCACATGCATATGTAATAGCAAAGGTAAAGTAGCTGACCCATACCATATTTTATCATCTACATATATAAGTTTTCTGTGCATTAGGCTACACACGGTGCAATGTTTCTGTCCGGAGTTGGACAGAGAGACACAAATTAATGACACAAAGGCACAGTAAACGGACAATTTCATTATACACTGGTAGCAATTTGGTCATTTTAAACTTACTGTTGTGTTCAGTTGTAGTCAGATGCTTGCCCACACCTTTGGCCAGGGAGACATTCTTGTACCTTCTACATGGACCTCTGCCCCTATCTATCTCTATCTGTCCCTCTCTCTCTCTGTATATCTATCTCTATCTGTCCCTCTCTCTCTCTGTATATCTATCTCTATCTGTCCCTCTCTCTCTCTCTCTCTGTATATCTATCTCTATCTGTCCCTCTCTCTCTCTCTGTATATCTATCTATCTATCTGCCTCTTGTTTATCTATTTAACTATGTCTATCTGCTTCTTGTCTATCTTTCTATGTCTCTATTTATCTATCTATCTATCTATGTAACTTCTATCTATCTATCTAACTCTGCTATCTATCTATCTATCTAACTCTGCTATCTATCTATCTATCTATCTATCTATCTATCTAAAGAAATATAAAATAGAATAACAAATGAGTAAAAAAACAAACTCTCAAGATCATGCACCAAAATCCACTCTGCAACGTCTGGAATTTAAAATGCAACCATCTTCCCCCAGAGTGAATTTGGTCTAGAGCTGTTTAGAACACAGAAGATTCCATTTGTTTTTTTTCCTTTTGGCATGTACATAACATTTGAAACATTGTGATATGTTAACTTCCTCAACAGATTTTAGCTTTAAACATCTAGTTTCAATAAGGTTTTGGTATTAATTTGCAGTGTTCCCTTTACGCACAAGCTGTGTGCTTGTGCATGCACACACAAATCTGCAGGCCTGCACACAAAGTTAAAGAGGTGCACACACAAAAATTTGCTAGGATATAATCACACAGTCAATATTGATTATCTGTATTGCCAGGACTGTGGTTGTTACAGGGCATCTATAGTGAAATGTACACATTGCTCCAATCCCTACTCCCCCACCCTTTTGGTCATTTCCCCATTCAAATAATCTGGCTGTAAACCAAGCCTGTGAAAAAAGCCGCTCATGCGCATTAATCCTCCTACACGTCTCTCTAACCTTTGTGAACAAAAAAACCCTTTGTATGTAAGCCTGTAAAGAGGAAGTGTCTGTTGTTCTGGAGATACTTGCAACATAAGGGGTGGGAGGGGGGTGAGTTAGAAGAGACCGAATCCTGTCTTATCACCGCAGCCCGATCTCCCATTGACAGGCTATAAATAAAAATAAAAATAAAAAAATAAAAATAAAAAAAGCTCCCCTTTGCTTCTCTTTTTAATCCAGTATTTGCCAAGCATTTTGGTGAGAAGGAAGGAGGTCATTGGAGACTTACTGTAAAAATAGCAAAACTACACTGGCTGCTGTTAGGGGATTGATTGACAGCTCAAGTGGTGTATTGATATCTTGACTTCTTTAACTTATATATCTTGGGTCAGAGGCGGAAATTGAAGAAAATAAAGGTACTCTGGGGGTTGGGGGGAATTTAAAAACATAGAAAAAAAGAAAAAAATTTAAATTTTCTGACTATAGATGCTTTTTAATCATTCTTTGTCTTATAGAGGGTCTGTTCGGCTGCAACCAGCCACCAACTGTTTGATCATACAAATTGGATGAACTGACGATCGTATGCATCCGAAAACCAAAGCGATCATGCATTGTATGCAGCAAACTTTTTCCACAACCAACAGTCCTTTGCCCTGGCCGACCGGACAGAAGTGCTGAATAATCGGTCAGGAGAAGGATCTGAACCTGTGTACCCAGATTAGACCTCTTTTTGCTTCTAGCTGATATTGTTTTACGATTACTGGAAAGCAGATATTGTCAATTTGGAATAGTAGTTCAAAAAAGGCTTTGTTTCTGCTATGTGTCTTGGTTTCCATAACTCTATTTAGGATTGCCCAACCTAGCCCTTGCTGGGTGCCGCACTAGCAACTCCCATGCTCTCTTGGGACGTGAACATAGTCCATCCCTGGCACGCCCCATTACGCCAACACCACTGCCACCCACGGGCCGCAAAAAATTAGTTAATATAAACAATGGGGAAAAAAGACCCATACAGTCTTCCTTTTTTATTAAAGTAATAAATATAATCTAAGGACTTAAGCTGGGTACACACAGTAACGATAAAGCCCCGATACCGTCCAATACAACGGTATGGTACTGTGTGTACCTTAATTTGCGAGCATGTGGCCGCCGAATGATTGGGTCGGTCGAACGCTTGTGGGAAAGGCCGAAAATTTCCATTGGTCGCGCTAGACTCCCTATAGAGGAGTCTAGCGCACCCAATGGAAACACTCAGTCCCGAGCGTTCTCCTATATCCCGAGCGTTCTCCCTATAGGAGAACGCTCTGACCTGATGAGGAGGCCCTCGAGAGCTTGCCAACTAAATAACTGTTAGTTCTTAGAAAAAGTATCACAGTACTCACATTTTTTACTATATATATTGGACTAATAGGGCGACATAAAATTGTCTGGATTTTTTTTTTTTTGTTTTCTTTTTTTATTATAACTATAGAATTTTTAGGTGCTTTAGACCTTCATGATATGTGATGATGCTTTTCATATTTTTGTCTCTAGACACTACAGGGAGATTCATTAAAAGGTCTTATCATTAAAATGTTGCTTATTTGCCCAACCAATCAGATCTTATTTAACATTTGAAAGCTAACATCTGATGGTTGGGGCAAAATTAGCACCATTCCTAACGATAGGAACTTTTATTGAATGTGTAAGTCATTTGTAAGACATTTGCAGCACTGAGAAACTATTTTAAATTCTGTACATTTTTATGCTATTTATTCACAGCAAACAAAGCTGCATTTTTAGAAAACCATTCATTTGTAGCAGAACTGTTATCTTTTTTTCCATGACAGAAAAAACACACTGCGTAAGTATAAACTGGGTTGCCTAAGCTCCAAGATTTGGCCATATTAGTCTTGCAAAACTAAAGAAATACTGCGCCTCTTCACCGTTGCAAAGATGGACACTTGTTTTCTAAACATTTTGCAATAAAATGTATAAATTGTGCCCCTTACAATGTAATGAATGGATACAAAGACACTGAGGCTTTCCATGACATCAAGCCGTGTGCTTTTATACAGATCAGAGCACGTATGGTTACTTTCTATCCATATATTATAATGTTGTGGGCTAATTATTTCTTATAAATTAATCAAGTTAAAATGCAGTTTTGATTAAAATATACACTCTGTATTTTAGTTATTGCCTTGTCAAGATTGTGTCGCTTTTCTCTTTCTCAAAATAAGTAATAAAACGGCATGTCCCTTCTATAATGATAAGTAGCACCCCCAAAACACCAGATGAATTGTACTCACTATGTCCAAATATGCTCCAAGTCTGAGGAATCCACCTTACAAACTCCACAATTCACCACCGCAAGCCCGTCTCCTCTGCTGCTGCAATGTGCCCTTTATGTTAATGGACAGCAGCAGTGGGGCTCGATTGGTAATGGATTGGATTGGTAACGTCACAGCCGTGACTGATGGCCTTACCAGGAAGCAGAAGGGAGCCGCAGTGGTAGAGTTTGTTTGTAGAGTTTGTAAGTCAGATTCTCAGCCTGGGAGCATATTTCGACACAGTGAGTACAACCCATCTGGGCTTTTGGGGAGTTCTACATATCATATTATTTTTTTATATAAGGGGTGGACATGCCCTTTAATGAAAAGTTAATTCACTGTAAAAGCTTCTATGCCAGCCTGCTGACAACCTCTGATGCCAACTATGCTTAGTTTCCTTTACTGTTTCTTATTCACCAAAGGGAGAAGAGCACCTGGTGTAATGGAAGCAACAGTGGAATAAATCTTTTAAATATTAATCCATGTGATTTTTATAAGGATATTCCACTGTTGCTTCTACTATAATTAGGCCATGTACAGTACTGTATATTGTAAAATTTATCCTAAATGTATTGGGCTTTAAATATATTGCTTAAAGGGCATGACCATTATAATAAACTTCCCAATATAATAGATTGCCTTCCCCCAGCCCCAATCGCTATAAAATAATTTTTAAAAAGTGCCCCGATCTTTACTTACCTTCCCTCTCTCCTCCAAAGAACAGCCCGGCCTTCTGCTTGCAATACACTGCAAGCAGGGGGCGGGACTGGCAGCCACGTCCGTGATTGGCTGAGAGGCAGCCAATCACGGACACGGCTGCCGGCTTCTCAGAACACTGGGGGAGAGAGGGAAGGTAAGTAGAGTTCGGGGGACTTTTAAAATTATTTAAGTGGTTGGGGCTGGGGAAAGGCAATCTTTATATGGCCAAGGGTTTCTGTGCTAGGGAGGGATCGCAAAACGGGAGGGAGAGGGAGGGGGAAAAGGGCTACAGTGCGCATGCCAAACTTCTCCCGGAGGCGAGACAGGAGGCAGAGTCCTAATGGACTCTGCTGTCCTCCTGGTGGGCAGTTTTTGGGATTTTGGGGGGGGACTACAGGAGAACCATATGGAGATGGATGTGAGGTAAGGATTTTATTACACTACATGGTGGGGCCATTAGTGGGGTGGATTATAGTTTGGGGGTGGACTGCCTTGTATGATCAGAGTGGCCAACACATTTTTTTTCAACTGATCTGATAGAAAAAATATCATCTGATGTTCATAATGGCCCAATGATTGTACTATCAGTGGATCCTAAAACCATACAGTTAGTGGCCACCATTAATTACTGTACTTGTGCACAATTGGTCTCATAGATAGGCAGCAATTATTTTTTTGGTTCACATGGCACCAATCATAGCATCATTCTGGAAAGGCATATCAAACTCCAATTGGACTGGCTCTTGTACCACCCAATGGCAACCCTGAATTTCTGTTTGAAAGTTTGTATGTATGTAGGTAAAATGTACTATGTGTCATGAAATGCATTAAAAAAAAAAGAAATATCCAAGGAATTCATAACTATATAACAGTAGAAGGTTTGAGACCTGGAAATATTACCCATATCAACACAATCGACCAGTCCAAGTACAGTCTAAGAGATAAAGTATGGCTGCCCTCACTTATAAGTAAAAATAAAATATAAAAAACACTGGAAAAGTTTTAGACAGTTGATAAAAAAACTAAGAATGCCTTCACAAATAGAAGTGTAATAGTTTTATGAATTAACTTCAGGAGGCCCAGGTACAGAAGCGGAAACAGGATTCCAGTCTTTACATATACATAGTTTATGTATGGAAATGTTGGAAAATTGGACTGGCTGAACTAAAGGCTATTTGAAATTAATCAACAGTGCTGCACTTCCCTACTCCATCTGTTAACTCTCTGTAACAATTTTCAACAAAATGGCAACAGCGTTTATTTTATAGTCAGGCTGGCACAAAATACAATTGCTTGTTGTAGCACTGAGCACTGTGTATTTGTGATGAAAATTGGTATGGAAAACAGTTTTTTTTTAAAATCGAAACCTTGGTGTATCTCTACTCTCTGGTATTTTATACGTAATACTCGCAGATTAAGCAAGCATGTACCTGGGAGATGTAATAAAAGTTCTTATCATTAAAATGGTGCTGATTTGTCCCAACCATCAGATGTATTTACCATTTGAAAAATAACATCTGATTAGTTGCTAAAAATTATCTTCCATTTTATCTCATTAAATATTTTACTGTGATGTATATATAGGAAACACTATAAACTGTGACATTAACATTTTTCCTGTTTAAAACTCCAGCCATATTTATTATGCATCCAGACTACTTAAAAAAAGGACATTTTTATAGCCAAACACATGTATAGAGGCATGTGTAAATAGCGTGTAAAAGCCATGTACAATCATCATAGATGATGGGACAATGGAATAGTCTTAAGTAAATGTTATTAATATTATATTAACAAGAACAAGCACGGTGACAGAATTCTTTACTGTTTGCAGTAGCTACAAAAGGAAGAATTCTTTGTGGAGTGCATTTCTGCCATTAAAACAAAACGCTGTTTAAAAGCAAATTGTATTTTCTACTATTATACCCATTCTAAACTTTTGAGGTTTGCTTACTATATTTTTTGTATTGTGATTCTGAAGGAAAAGTCCACATTCAAGTTCATCTACAAAAGTCCACTGGTGCTATTGTTAGTAGAGTACATTGAGATTATGGGCTGTATTTATAGCATTCTGGGGAAAGTAACTTATGTCAACAAATTCACACAAAATGACTTTCCCTAGAACACAGCACGGACAAAAATATTTGTCCTGCACAGTATACTTACAGATATGTGCTGAATATTTTAGCTGGCTAAATGGGGACTGAAGAGACTTGCCATAGCGCAGGAACGGAGGGCTTGACAGGGGTCCAGGAGCAGGAGCGGAGATCAGTAAGGGTTAGTTAATCCCCCCCGGTAGTAGCTTACCTGGTGGCACGGAGTCATGTCTGGATGTCGTAGGTGGAGCAGATGGGGAGAGGCAAAAATTTCAGTATCGCAACTGACCTGCGATGTAGTAACCACTTTTTTTTGCACGGCTTTAAAGCAACAATTGAAAAGGATTTAATATTGGTGCAAAAATGTGGGAATTATCATCTCTAAATTATTGCATCGCTTGCACTGAGCTATTTCCAAAAGTCCTTGGAAAGGGTGAAGGCAATGCAATGAGTAAAAAAACCCTCACTAACCCTATATTACATCAGTTAGCATGGGTTTTGTACTTATTTTTCTCTTAGCACGGGATATTACATTCACTGTGAGACTTTGGTTTCAGTTCAGGTGGCAGAACAGCTGTGGGGAAGTCAGGAGAGTAGGAGCAGGATGGGCCTGGTGGCCACATTTTATTGGAGACATTAGCTCAGAAATTTCAAAGGCAGCTCAAACCCAAGGTCCGGAATGGATCAGGATGCAGCTGGAGTGGAGAGCGTGGCAGGCCCCCGGTCAGGCTTTTCCAGAAGAATATCAAGAAAGGGGCACAAGGTGCCAGCGGGCGGGCAAACTATTTCCACTAGATAATAATAATACCCCCTCTCACTCACAGATAATAATGTAAGATGGTTCTGTCCATCAACAGTCATGGATCAGGAGGGTGGCTAGTTAAATAGTGAAGGAGCATGAAATAGACAAAAACACAGTTATTGAGGCACAGGATACACGGAAACTGGTCCCAATGGACCCAGGTGCAGGCACATAATAAATTAATAATTAGAAAAAACAAAGAGAAAAGAGGAAGTACCGCACTCAAAGAAAGTTTATGTATATAAATAAAAACCTTTATTGGGAGACCCATAAAAGGTCCAAAGGTAGGGGTACACACATAGAGCATAGATCAGAATTAAAACTATCTAAAAAATGATATTAGCCTCTACATAAGTAATAGACAAGTGCACAAAGTCAATACCCAACAGTCATAGTGGCAGTCCAGTACCTACTTAACCGTCAGAGGTGCTGCAAAGTGGCGACAACTCATTGGGGGTCCCAGTGGATGAAAAGGGCCCATGTAGAGGCAACATCAGTGAGCCAGTTATTGAGAACGCCGAACGAGAGCAGGAAATAAAGCTGCTCCCCTTTGAGATCAGTCGCTCTCAAAGAAGGGAAGATGGCTGTAGGTCTAGGGAGACAAATAGAGGTCAAGAGCATTCTAAAGGAGTACAGTGCATTCACGTATGTCTACTTCTCAGGTACAGTCCCAAGGGGCCAAGAGGTGTGATAGGGAAAAAATACTGTCTCATAAGTCCAGGTCTCCAAGGAGGGAACACAGTAGACAGCCATTATGTACCTGGGAGCCGAGGTAACATTCCTCCTTTGTTAACTCCATTCTCTTCCAGGGCTCCGCCTCGTTGTTCCAGATCAGCATCTTGTGATCATGGTTCGCACACACTAGAAAAAGCACAAGGTCCTGCATCAATGGTTTGTATTCCACAGTCGATCCCCGCAACATACACAGTGACACAGGCGCATGTGGCAATATATTGGTAAGGTGTAACAACTTTACAATTTCTGAAACTACAATCTCAGAGTAGTAAAATGGTGGAATCACATATTTATCTTGTAGGTCTGTGACACCATGGACACTGCACCGCTTACATGTCACCCCCCATGTCACCCCCTTTATTTTTCAGGTGATTCTCTTAAATGTTGCAGGCAGGCAGCTAAAGATCTAGTAAGAGGCTGGGGATGGGTCACATATTATAATTTCTGCTTTTGGAGTGACAGGTCTTTGCCTGTAAATTCTGTGATTTCAAATGATGATTTCTCAGAATCTACAGCTCCGATTTAAAACCTGAAAGTTTTGGAGCAGTGGGATTTTGCTGTATCAATTTTTGAAGAGTAAAGTTGCCCTTAACTGCAGCCTTCTCACCTCAATGTCTAAAGGAAAACATTATATATTTGACAACAGGGGCGTATCTAGGGTCTAAGAAGATCAGGGGCACTTTGGGCACTCCATGAAATTTTTTTAGGCCATGCCCCTTTCGCCGCCCCAATTAGGCCACACCCACTATGTACTTATAGAGATTACCAAAAAGATACAGACAGATAGACAACCACAAACATAGACACACAGCCCGATAGTGATAAACAGACAGAAAGACAGTGAAATAGACAGACAGAGATAGAGATCAGAGAGTTGGACAGAGAGACACAAATTAATGACACAAAGGCACAGTAAAACTGGCAATTTCATTATATACTGGTAGCAATTTGGTCATTTTAAACTTACTGTTGTGTTCAGTTGTAGTCAGATGCTTGCCACACACCTTTGGCCAGGGAGACCTTCTTGTACCTTCTACATGGATCTCTGCCTCTATCTATCTCTATCTGTCCCTCTCTCTCTCTGTATATCTATCTCTCCCTCTCTCTTCTCTGTATATCTATCTCTATCTGTCCTCTCTCTCTCTCTGTATATTATCTATCTATATATCTGCCTCTTGTTTATCTATTAACTATGTCTATCTGCTTCTTGTCTACTTTCTAGTATCTATCTATCTAGCTATCTATATCTATCTATCTATGTAATCTATCTATCATCTATCTATCTATCTATCTATCTATATTCACTATCTATCTATCTATCTATCATCATTCTATCTATCTATCTATCTATCTATCTATGTAACAGCTATCATCATGTAACTGCTATCTATCTATGTACTGCTATCTATCTATCTAACTCTGCTATCTATCTATCTAACTCGCTATCATCTATCTATCATCTATCTATCTATCTATCTATCTATCTAACTCTGCTATCATCTATCTGCTATCTATCTAACTCTGCTATCTATATCTATCTATCTATCTATATCTATCTATCTATCTATCTATCTATCTATCTATCTATCTATCTATCTATCTATCTATCTATCTATCTCTCTATCTAACTCTGCTATCTATCTATCTAACTCTGCTATCTATCTATCTATCATCTATCTATCTATCTATCTATCTATCTATCTATCTATCTATCTATCTATCTATCTATCTATCTAACTCCATCATCTATCTAACTTCGCTATCTATTCTATCTGTATCATCAACTCTGCTATCTATCTATCTATCTATCTATCTATCTATCTATCTATCTATCGTATGATCTATCTATCTATCTACTATCTAACTCTGCTATCGTATCAGCGAAGACTCGCAGGCCTATGCTAGCGAGCTGAGCTGAGCAGCACGTGCTAGCTATGCATCGATACGCTGGAGATCTATCAGCAGCGAGCTAGCATCGAGTAGCAAGTCGTTGCGAGCGGAGCTAGCGAGCGAGCTAAGGCGGCTAGGAGCAGCAGCGAGACGGCGAGCGGGAGCGAGCGAGCGAGACGAGCGAGCGAGCGAGCGAGCGGCGAGCTAGCGAGCGAGCGAGCGAGGAGCGGGAGCGAGCGAGCGAGCGAGCGAGCGTAGCAGAGGCGAGCGAGCGGAGCGAGCGAGCGAGCGAGCGAGCGAGCAGCGAGGCGAGCGAGCGAGCGAGCGAGCGAGCGAGCGAGACGAGGAGCGAGCGAGCGAGCAGCAGAGCAGAGCGAGGCGAGCGAGAGCAGCGAGGGCGAGCGAGCTAGCGAGCGATCGACGAGGAAGCGGGGAGAGAGCGAGCGAGAGCAGCTAGCTAGCGATATTGAAGTGTATCAGCTAATATCTATCTAGTCTATCATTTACTATCGATTGCGTATCTATTATCTAGTCTATCATCTATCATCTATCATCTGATCTATCTATCTATCTATCGATTCTATCTACATCTATCTAATTCTGCTATCTATTATCTATCTAACTTGCCTATTTATCTAACTTGCTTCTATCTATCTAACTCTGCTATCTATTATATCTATCTATCTAACTCTATAACTGCTATCCATATATCTATGGTAGCTATCTATCTAATCTAACTGCTATCTATTATCTAATAGGGATGGCATAGAAACTCGAACTCGAACCGAGTACGAGCCGAACTGTTCGAGTTCGAACGGACCCGGACTTCTCGAACTATCCGGACGCGGACTTTCGATATTTCCCGGACTTTCGATGATTTATCGAATGTTCGAACGTTCGAACGTTCGAATCCGCGAGTAAAATTTACATGGTATCTAGGCGCGAACATCGAATCTGCGAGTAAAGTCTCCATTAAAGCCTATAGGCGAGCATCGAATCTGCGAGTAAAATGTCCATGTTACCTCGAACGTTCGAACGCGAAAGCTCGAAAGTAGCGCGCGTGAGAGTAAAATCGATTTTACGAAAGTCCTGGATATTGGAACATGCTCCCCAGACCATTTCCCAGGTCCCAGCCTCGTTAACTTAACTTCATCAGTTATTCAGAAATTTTCTGAAATCTGATTGGTTAATGTAAACATGTAAACCAAGCATTAAAAAATGACCAATCAGAAACGGATAGGCTTTTCTGCAAACCTATATAAAGACTGCAAATCACCCGGAACTCTGATGCCATTGCAGTAGATGGGTTTGGTGTCGCTAGCCTAGAGTTGCGGTGAATCAAGACGCCGGCAACCGCGGCCTCATTGATGCTGCCGGCGCCCTCCAGGGGTACCCTGGCGGCCGCAGGCTTACCTCTTGGGGTCGGTGGCCTCAGCGGAGCTGGTGTCGCCGGGAGGAAGAAAAGACCTGCCAAAGGGCTCCCAACCGGGACCCACTCCAAAGGCACTTCTCAGTGCCGCAAGGGCCCTTATAAGGGTTGGGGGGTCCCGGTTTGAGCTGCAGGACCCCTTATCTCAAAGGCCCTTCTCAGGCCACAAGGGCACTTCTATGTATTTTTGAGCTTTTTATTCACTCTATTTATTTTTCAATACCGTAAATGTATGTATATGCACTTTGAACCTATATCTCGGTGTATGTATGGAGTTATAGGCTACCTGTAGGGCCCACCATACAGTCATTTACTGTTTTGGGGAATTTTCTGACAGTAGAGTGCCTCTGGACTCTGGAACGACCATCTGGTCAGTAGTCTGTTCTTCTATAGGATTGGTACTTTATACCTCCCATATAATTATATAAGGAGTGACTGTCTCACTCCAGCACTTATCCCCATTCCTTTGTACTGTATGTTACCCACCTAACTAGATTGTAAGCTCTACGAAGCGAGGACATGCTTTCCTCTTGTGACAAGGCTCTAGCACTTCTATTTATATATCATTAATTTAATATATACTATTTATGTTTGCCACCCTTGAATGAATTTTTGGTATTTTGTGATTGTACATGCTGTGTCCCCAAGTGGCGCGTTATAAATAAACTACATACAAACATACAAAAAAATCTATGCATAAGGAGAAAAATTTAAAAAAAAAGTATGTATATAAATATATTTATTATTGTTTGAAAAATATAGAAGAAGATAAACAAGTGAAACCAAAGTCTGTTCTTGTATAGTATATGTGTGGTCTATGCACTGTTACTATCCTGGTTGCACCCACTTTTAGCATTTTATCTGCCTATACCACTTTTTTCTATTGTTTTGGGGAGATGTAAACTTATCTCTTTGCATAAATATGCTTGTGAAGGTTCTCATTCATCCGGTCCTGATATATCTGTTGTATTCAATTAGATCAACTGGACTTGAAGTTTTCAAGAACTAACTCTTCAGAACCAAACTTCAAGTCCAGTTGATCTAATTGAATACAACAGATATCTTTTGCATAAAAGTACCAATCCTACCTCCCTGCCCAGTTACTTTTAATTAAAATAAATTTTTATATGCACTATAGTTC
This sequence comes from Hymenochirus boettgeri, assembly GCA_019447015.1. Taxonomy (NCBI): domain Eukaryota; kingdom Metazoa; phylum Chordata; class Amphibia; order Anura; family Pipidae; genus Hymenochirus; species Hymenochirus boettgeri. Next base: position 166,211,348 of record CM033474.1, read on the forward strand.
TCCATTAATATTCAGCTTTAGTCTTTCACATTAGAATTTAAAACACATTTTAGAAGAAAAATAATGCTTCTTAACTCTTGGCTTATACCTGGGTTTAAATATACAACATTCACCGTTCGTGGAATATCACCTTACTCTTTTCTTTGTACAACAATTTACTTGACCTTTCACATCACTTGTCTTATCTTCATTGTATCAATATCCTTCCTTTTTGCAAGTGAATTATCCTGAAGCCATTTTATTTTTTGTGCTCCCTCAACTTTGTGATTATTCTTGGATATTCAATGGAAAACTAATCCTATTTGGACAAGCAAGTCCAACCCCAAAATGTATTTTAAGTATATAAATGGTAAAAGATGAACTGAGAATGTGGGGACCATTAAATAATGGGGCTGAGATAGTTGAAGAGGATGCCAAAAAGGCTAATCTGCTAAACCGTTTTTTTTACATCGGTTTTCACTTTAGAGAATCCTTGTCCTTACAGCAGGGATTGTATCAATATGCAGGGAAGAATGAAGAGTATTCACATTGGCTAACAGGATATGGTATGGAAACAATTAGACAAAGTTAATATCAATAAGCCCCAGGACCAGATAGATTGATCCTCGGATTTTAAAAAAGCTTAGTAGAGTTCTATCTAGACCACTGTTTCTCATCTTTTCAGATTCGCTATGGTCTGGGTTGGAAGAAAGCCAATCTAATACCAATATTCAAAAAGGTTCGTTCACAGCCTGGAAACTATAGACCTGTAAGCCTAACATTAGTGTAGGGAAGGTGATGGAAACTTTGTTATGGGATCATATCTTGACTTTGTCTCCAGAGATCATCTTATTAGTAGTATTCAGCATGGATTTATGAGAAATAGATCCTGCCAGACAAATTTAATTGGTTTTTTGAAGAAGTGAGTAAGAAGTTAGATTCAACCACGCAGTGGATGTGGTATATTTGGATTTTGCGAAAGCTTTTGATACTGTGCCACATAGGCGACTAATGTTAAAACTGAGGACTGTTGGCCATGAGAAAACATTTGTTCATGGATAGAAAACTGGTTATTGGATCGCAAACAGAGATTGGTGTTTGGGAGCTACATCTATGTGGGCTACAGTTCTAAGCGGAGTGCCTCAGGGTTCTGTACTGGGGCCCTTCTGTTTAATCTGTTATAAATGACTTAGAAGGGGGCATTGAGAGCAGGTCTCAGTGTTTGCTAATGACCACTACACCATAAATAACTCTTTGTTAAGTGCATCTGTAATGGAAAAAGATTTGGGGGTTCTGGTAGATAACAGACTTAGCTATAGCAAACAATGCCAGGTAGCAACGGCTAGAGCTAGCAAGATATTGTCTTGTATAAAAAGGGGAAAAGATTCAAGAGAGAAAAATATTATTCTCCCTCTTTACAAGGCACTGGTAAGGCCTCAATTGGAAAATGCGGTGCAGTTTTGGAATCCCATATCAAAAGGGACATCTTGGAAATTGGGCAGTTTCAGAGAAGGGCACTAAAATAATAGGGGAATGGAGGGGCTTGAATATGCAGGCAGATTAGACAAGTTAGGGCTGTTACATTGGAGAATCGACGTTTGCATGGAGATATGATAACCTTATAACAATATATTAATGGCCCATACAATGAACTCTCTGGTGCATTGTTTACTAATAGGTCATATCAGAGGACTCGTGGACATCCTTTAGGTTGGAAGAAAGAATTTTCATCTTCAGGTTAGGAAAGTTTCTTTACAGTGAAACATGAAACTGTGGAACTGTCTTCCAGCAGATGTCGTAATGGCAATTCATTGAATAGCTTTAAAAAGGTCTGGAAAGTTTCTAAAACTAAAAAATATTGAGAATTACTGGTATTAATGCATATAGATCTGGTTGATCCAGGGATACTTTCCAATTGCCGTTTGGAGTCAGGAAGGAATTTCCCCCCCCTTTTTTAGCTGGTTTTTTTTTTGCCTTACTCTGGATCAACTGTTAGGTAGGGTTAAAAAAAAGAGGGTGAATAGGTTGGACTTGATGGACGAATGTCTTATTCAACCTTAATTACTATGTTACTATGTTACTATCTTTCATTTCAAGCGTTACTTTTTACATCTGTAGATCTGTAGAACATTTTGTCTGATATCTCTTTATATTTAATAACATACGGTAAGTTCATGTCCTTGTTCTCTCACAGTATGTAGATTATGTTGCTTGGAATATAAGGAGTAAGACCTTTCTCCTATCTCCTATATAAAGTAGCCCAGCTGTTGGAGTCATAAGATGAACAGTCCCCCACCTGGAGGTTTCACAAGAAAATTTATATTTTCTCCCTACATGCATATGTAAATAGCAGAAAGGTAAAGTAGCTGACCCATAACATAATTTTCATCTAGCATATATAAGTTTTCTGTGCATTAGCTACACACGGTGCAATGTTTCTGTCGCCCTACCGAAAACAACATACTAGCAGATGACAGAAAATACTAAATAAACATAAGGTTTCAAACACCCCATTACAATGTTCATCCTATAAAATGTATGGATTAACTCTCAGGTTCCCATTGGACATTTTAGGTGATTTCCATTATAGACATTAGAAGGGGATTTCAGATATTTGATGATACAGAAAAAATTGCACAATATGAAAAATAATAACACTTCTGGCAATACTAGCCTAAAGATAATATTGCATGAAGAGATTTAGGAGTTAGGTTTGCTTAAGTTTTTCTTCAAACAAACCTTAATTATAAACAACATTTAATCTCTGTCAGTTGCAATGGCTTTATCTAAAATATGCAATTCAATCCATTCGAAACCACTCTAGCGCACTCCCAATGGCTTTGGCCTAGTAGTCTGTAGGTGCAATCCTCCACACCCCCTACCCAGAGGGCTAAGGCCCAACGAATATAACAGGAAGGGGAGCACACTACTTCTTGTGAACTTCACAGTTTATTTAGTGCAAACAAAACCACTACAATGTTTCGGGGGGCTTACTGCACCCTTCCCCAGGTATACCTGAATCCTGAAGTAAGCACCCTGAAATGTTGTAGTGGTTTTGTTTGAATAAACTGTGAAATTCACAAGAAGTAGTGTGCTCTCCTTCCTGTTATATTCGTTGGTATATCTACTCCTGCCTAGATTTTCTTTTTAAAATATATTTTTGTACTCTTGGGGGATTTTCACAATGGTATCTGTTTTGTACATGTTTCTAGTAAGTAGTTTAGTAACAATAATAATAGTAATCTGTCAACATTGTTAAAGGAATAGTTCACTCGAAAAGTGAGCAAATTGCTTTAATTTTCTGATTGAAGACCGGGAGGTTAAGGAGCTATGCCTTACCTTCTGTTCTCAATCAATTGAGCAGGAGCAATGGACAAAAAAAGAAGATATACACCTACACGCGATCTTTCACTGCAGAAGTGAAAATTCCTAACCACTTCCTGTTCAGATAACTATAGCACACATTATCACGCATGTCCGCAATAGTTACTCTGAGCCAGGAAGTGGTCGGGACCTGTCACTGCTGCTGCGGTGGATCGCATGTAAGGTGAATATCTTCTTTCTTTATCCGTCACTCCTGCTCATTTAATTGAAGGACAGGTGGTAAGGCATAGCTCCTTAACCTCCTGATCTTCAATAAATACATCAAAGGAATAGTACACTTTTCAAGTGAACTATTCCTTTTAAGCTCTTCCATCCCGCCAGATCACTAATCAATGTCAGTAACAATGTCAGGTAGTGATGGGCATTGTACTACGGTTCTGTGATAGGCCTTTATATCACTTCCCTCTCCCCATATTCAGAAAAGCTATTTGGCAACTGTCATGCCACTAGTCTGTATGTGTTTTGTTGATAAATCCTCTTGGATTGATTGTCTAACAATTGTTCAAGGTTTTAGTCAAACAGGAATCTAATCTCTAGTTACACTTAAGCTTCGTACACAGTATGATCGCGGGCCCGACCAGACAACCGTTTTGGCAAATGTATGAGTTCTCAGTCAACCTGGTGGATAATCAACGATGCCCATTTATCCCGGCCAAGTGCATATACATTAAGCAATAGTTGGTCGAAACGGATTTCGGTACACCCGTGCTTTGTGGTTGCTCCTCGCAATCGCATGTGTATGGACCTTAAAGTTAAGTGTAGGAGTAGGACATAAATATAGTACCATTCTGTTCAATACCAGTTTCATCTCTTATATTAAAAATACATGGATTTATGAGAAAAAGGTCTTGTCAGACTACCTTGCTTGGTTTTTTATCAAGTGGTACGAAAAAATTATATTTTGGCATAGCAGTAGATGTAGTATACTTGGATTTTACCTAAATTTTGATACAGTGCTCGCAGTTGACTTATTGTATAAAGACTGAGGTTTGTTGGCCTGAATAAAACATTTGTAAGTGGATTAAGAAATGGTTGTCGGATCATGTGCAGAGAGTAGTGGTCAATGGAGCTACAACTAGGTGGGCTAAAGTGAAGTGCCTCACGGTTCTGTCCTGGTGCCACTTTTTAAAATCTGGTTATAAATTACTTAGATAAGTTTCTATCTGTGCTACTGTGTATCCTCTGTCACTGTCTATGTGATTAAACTCACACCTGTCCCCAAACAATACATTTTTTTAAAAACATTTTGTTCATGTCTGTATCTTGGTTCCCATTGTTTTCAGCTCCCTTTTACACTGACCCCTTACTCTTTCTGATGACCTCAAGGTTCCAGAACTGCAGGTAACTGTAAAGCTGGGTACACACACTAACGATAAAGCCCCGATACCGTCGGATCTGACGGTATCGGGCTTTATCGTTATGTGTGTACGCTCGTTTCCCAAACGAGCGCGTGGCCGCCAACGACCGGTCGGCTGAACGCTCATTCGGGAAAGGCCGAAAATTTCCCTCAGCCGCGCTAGACTTCCTATAGAGGAGTCTAGCGCGCGATGGGAAACACACAGTCCCGAGCGTTCTCCTTATGAAGTTCATAGGGAGAACGCTCGGGACTGTGTGTATGCAGATCTTTGAAAGATGGCAGACAGGATCTTGCAGATCTTGTCTGTTCATCTTTCAGAAATCTGGACTGTGTGTACCTAGCTTTAACATCTGAAATGGGGGATTCTGTGTACCTGTTAAAATGCACAGTATAAGCTATTCTCCATAAGCCTTCCCTGGAAATGATTAAAACTTGCACTGGTTACATTGTTGACACATAGACAAGAACAATGCTTGAAACCTGGCACTGATACATGGTTGACACCCAACACTGGTACTAGGCTTGGCATCCTGGCACTGGTAGCATGGTTGGAACATAACTTAAAAAAAAAAGTGAATTGTAATAGCAAATAATATATTATTAACATATATTATTAACAGGTGGCTTTATAATTTAAATGGCGAGCAGACACCATTTAATATACAAAAGAAGATGACTCATGGCTCACTCAGCCCCTTACCCCTGTGGAAAACAGTGCAATACTTGTGTGGTCAGTGCAAACCCAGACACAGGGAAGAGCCCTGAAAGCTAGATAGGGGGTCCGATTCTCGGACTGTCTGGCTGAAAAACCTTATGGGTGACAACTGTACTACCATAGGGAAAAGGGATAAGGGGGGTAAAGGATTATAAAGGTTTTACTTATTTTACACAGCTGTAAATTGGTTGTTTGAATAAATACTAATAAAAATAAAGAAAAGTCTTCAGTTTCTGGGCTATTAGTCAGAAAAACATGTTTAAAATGTTTTTAAAGGGCACATCCATATCCACCACTAAAACTTACTTACGGCTGCAACCTGGACAGAATCTGCACTAGGGAAAGACTGTACTGGATGGTGTATAAGAGCTTCAGAACTGAGGAAAGGTAACTAAGTATAACATCTCAGGGTTTAAGGGGAAGGGAATACAGATCAGATTTTACTGTGTGTTGGACTTGTACTTTAATGGTAAATCACCTTAAAAGCAGATTGAAAAAATAATAAGAGAACATACAGACAAATAAACTGCAGAAAAGTTTAGATGTTATGGCACAATATGCAGATTTTTTCCTCTTGGAGCAGAAAGTATAGTTACAGGTGATGATAGAAAAAAGCAGGGGAAATAAAAACAATGGAATATATTTTAATCTCAATTAATAAACGTGTTTAGATCTGAATGGAATATGGAGTTCCTAGGATTTAAACATTTTTTTATTTTCAGTTAGTAATTGGCTTTCTTCATGGGATTGTTATTAGAGATGGCCGAAACTCACTAGTTTCGGATTTCCGGATCTCGGGAAAATCCCAAAGATTTGAAAATCCGAAACCTGACCAAATTATCAATAATTTCGAAAGTACTGGACTATTTCAATAATTTTCGAAAATAGCCTTGAACGTTCGAAAATACGATTGCAGACCATTTTCGAGTTTCCGATCGTATTTATATCTATAAGATTACAAACACCACACATGATGAAGACAGAGTCATAACATTGCCCCTAATGATAGGTAGGTACACATATATAGTAAATGAATTAGGGAAACAAATAAATGGGTTAAACGTTAAACGGTAGAGATGGCCGAACTTTCGAAAGTTCGTCCGTTTTTGAACTTTCGAATGGAAAGTTCGAAAGTTCGAAAACGAACCCATTAAAGTCCATGGGATCAAATAGTTTGAAAAGTTCTAATGAAATACAAATAATATTAATGGCAACTTAATGTAATGGCTGTGGGACCTGGGAAATGGTCTGGGGAACATGTTCAAATCCAGGCATTCGAAAAATCAATTTTACTTTCACATCCACGCGCTACTTTCGAGCTCTCACGTCTTTCGAACATTCGCTGCTCGCACCTAGATACCATGACATCTCTATTAAACAGTAAAATATGATAATCACAATCTAAGCTGGGGGACTGTAGAACACAGCGGATAAAAATAAAACAAAGATGAATATGACCTGGATGCTTGGCTGCTTCATGTTCAGTGCAAGCAAAGAAAAAACAAGAGTCCAGTTTCTGACACAAGAATGCTGGAGGTTGAAGACCTCATACAGTTGTGACAATACAGATGGTGATATTGTATTGCATTGCAAACTACCAAAATCAACCAAAGCTTCCTTGTAGGACCATGCCAGCACTTGAAGTTTGATAACATCTAAAGCGTTGGATTGTGTAGTTAGTGGAGCTATCCACCCATTATTGAACAATAATTAAGAATCCATTTTTACTGTTCAAGGGATACAAAGTATAAAAACTATAGACACTCGCAGAAGCCCCATGGATGTCCTGAAAGCTGCAGGTGTCAAACAAAAATTTGGCAGTCTTAAATGAACAATAGGAACAACCAAATGTTTGAGTTTAAAGTGATACTGGTGTAACTGCAATACACATACGAATGTCAGTCAGGATCTCTTATGGAATCAGTTGTTTGGTAGCTTGGCTGAGTTTTCATAGTTCATAGTTAATTCAGGTTAAAAAAATAGCCAAGCAAGTTCAACCCCTTCACAACCCCCCCCCCCTCCAGCCCCAACCCATCAAAAAAAAAAAAACACAGTCTCCTTCATTCATTTTCCACAGGTCTAAAGGTGTGGCCTCCAGTCTATCCCTGTTAAAGAAAAAAATCTCTGCTAATTGGCTGTATTTATATTAGTATCATATCCCCTCCGAAACCCCTTTTTTCTAGGGAAAACAAACTGAATGTTGATAATCCATCATCATTACACAAATTCTCCATTCTTTTTATCAGTTTAGTTGCCCATTTTTGTACTCTTTCTAATTCGTTTATATTCTTTTTGTGGACTGGTGTACAAAACTGCAGTGCATACTCAAGATGAGGCATTACGAGGGCTCTATACAGAGGCAGAAATATGCCCTACTCCTTTGATGCTATGGTCATTTTTATAATGCAAATTCAGATAGAAGGCAATCAGATAGAATTTTTAGGATGTATTACACATAAAACAATGCTGGGACCTACTTCTGTCGTAATCTAAACTTATTTCAATCTTATACTTATATAAATATTCTTTCTTAAAAGCTTTCTCACCTGTGATGTCAAACTGACATGCCTATAATTACCACAACAGCATCCTACCAATCACTTGGAACAAGACAGATATTATTGAAAATATTAGGTACACTTGTCTGGTAACTACTGAGCTTAGTTCCTTTAGAATAGTAGGGTGAATACTATCATGGACCTTTCATTAATTTAAGAGGTCTAGTTTATTATGTACTTCTTCCTAGGTCAGTCAATCTTTTGTTTTCAAGGAGGTCTTGCTTATAGTCTTTAGACCCTGTTTGCTAGTAATTTATGTACGTTGTTGTATTTGTCCTTTGCTAAAAAGCCTCACACCACCCTAAAAAACAAGCCTAAGAAATAGGTCCCACAAAGAACAAGGTCATCATAATACACTTCATTATTGTCTACAATGAAAAAGTCTTTGTATCTGGTGCACTACAGTGTATCACTTCAGTTTGAAGTCTGCAACAAAATCCACATGGGATGGATATGCAGAGAAGTAACTTGCATTTTCAGTAATTAATATCTGGCAGTGCCCAACCCAACAACCTATAAGCCCCAACCATTGCCCAATTGGCAGTACTTAGCATAAGCTCTTTCCACAGGCCCATGTTGGACCTCCTCAACATAACAGACAAAGTAGCACAATATTGCTTTTTTTCTTCTATTCATCTTTAAAAAAGATGTTAGAAAATTTTTTAACCAAAAATTCTGTCACTTTTTTTGTAAAAGTAACACAATTTAATTTTGTTTAGGAAAATAACCTATTTGAAATAAGTAAAGGTAAAAATCCCATTAAGTATAGCTTTTCTGTAATCATAGCTTCCAGGCATGTCATTACACTGATAAATGTTTGTTTTGTCAAAGATTTGTTTTTTTGTAAAATCACTATAGCATTTGTATGGAAGTATTTTCTTGTGTAGTCATGTGCCTATGCTCTGACTGCATTAAAAGTTACCCACCCACAAATTTTTTTTTTTCAAGTCCTGTTTTCTTCCTCTCAATGTGTAAACTTAAAGGGAATGTCCACCCCCAAAACTATAAATATATATGTTATTGGCCATGATTTTAGCTTTAAACAAGCCACCCCCCCCATTAAATCGGTTTAGCCAATTTGAAGATACATGCGTTTTTCCAACATGTTTTTTGCAGACCAGGAGCAGCTCACTGAAACCAAGCTCTCTGACATCACTTCAAGCCGTGCCTTTTCTATGTCTTCAGCCTCCCTTTGCGGCCCTCCCACCATCTGCATCCATCTCAGTCCGCCTGCATCAAAGCATGAAAAAAAGGGTATGACAATGCTCCCTGTCCAGACCTAAACAACCGCATTATTTTTTAAAAAATAATAATCATAACTATACTTAACGCCCTTTGTTCGTGGCCCTTTCTCATTACATCAGCCGCGTCTGTGATTGGCACAGACACGGCGGATGTCAGAGAGCCAGATGCTTGAGGTGATATCAAAGAGCTTGGATTGGCTTAATGGATTTTAATGGGGATGGCTTGTTTTAAAGCTAGAATCATGGCAAATAACATTAAAATTATAGTTTTGGTGGTGGACATTCCCTTTAAATAGGGATGGCATAGAACTTGACCTGGAACCCGTTTCGAGCCGAACTTTCGAGTTCCGGACGGACCCGGACTTTTCGAACTATCTCTGCCTCCCATAGACTTTAATGGGTCCGTTTTCGAACTTTCGAACTTTTACAATAGTTCGAAAGTTCGAAAACGGACCGAACTTTCAATAGTTTGACCATCTCTACTATCTAACTGGCTGCTATCTATCTTATCTGATATCTAGGCTCTGCTGCTACAGTGCCACTGCTACCTATCTGGACTCCCTCCTGAGTCCCTGATATCTCTCTCGCGCCGGCGCGCTCGTGACATCGGCGCGCCGGTAGGATGTAATTGCATGCGCCGGCTGCGCGACGTGCCGGGAAATCCGGAAGTTCGGGGCACTTGCAGGGGGCACAGGCAGTTAAAACATTCGGGGCACGTTGAAATTGACAAACAAATTGACAAATTGACAAACTTTTAACCTTTACACAGTATGTACCAGTTTTTAACTCTTTTAGGGGATCCAATTACTTCTATTTAATGACGCTATATACATGGGTCGATATTTTTCTTAATCAGACCAAAATATTGGCTTTATCACAATGTGGCTGATAACTTTTGTGAGTGGTCAATCCAGGTGGAATACCATGGTCAATCCTGTGGTCTTCAATGGACCGCAATATCCATTGTGCCAAAAAAAAGTCACAAGCAGGTCTGTCTGCAGGAATATCAGGCAGATATGCGTTGTGTGAACACAGCCACAGTAATTATTAGTTACAATAAGTAGAAACCTAGCATATTCACTACTGGATCTGTTGCGTGTGTACTCCGCGTAATACAATTAGAAAACACAAAGAGCTTATTTGCTAAAGAGTATGAAAACATCACACTGAAATATCTAAATCAGGGAATGTCAACCACACAGGAAAGGACAGACACAATTACATTAAGAGCTGTTATACCCTACAGCTTGAAAACCCCATAGTCCCTTTGTATTTCCTTTTGCCAATAAGAAAACAATGCATTTAAAAGATACTTGCTTCCCAATCTACAATAGGATATGACTGATTGCTGCTGTAGATATTGTAGATTTGCTTTAGCTGTGTTATCTCTTAGAAAGGGTAGAATTGACAGGTAGCAGATATCCTTCCTTAGCAAATAATGCTCCATCAAGTGGTTCCTTCCCTTTTCAAGTTTACTAGACAGAGAATTGTAAGTGTAATGACAATGCACTGTTGAATAGATTCAATCTAAAGAGCCTGGATATCAATCATTGTTATAAAACAAGAGCAAATTAACAGCATGTCACAATGATACCTATACAGATGTTAAAGAGGGTTAAGTAAATACACAGTTAGGATAGGATGTTTGTTTGCAAGGTATCTTCCCTATAGCCACAAAGTGATATTCATCATTGGTTGCCTAATTCAGATTCACAAACAAATTCTTTAAATCAACAAATTTATCAAAGTTTAAATCAACAAAAATGTCAAAGGTTTGGTTTTTAGGCTGAAAGTTTAATAAAAATCTGAGTATCAAATGATGCTCTAGATTTTTTTTTTTGGACATTTTTTCAATAGGAGTTTTAGGAGTTCTTTTTCTGCCAGGTACCTTAAAGTGTATGTATACTGAAAAAATGACTTTGCGTCATTTACTGTAATCTTATAATAAATATGTGTAACTAGCACTTACTCTGAGGTGTGTGTGTTTTGCCTGCCATGCCTTCAATACAATACTAGTTTTGCTCAGGCTCTGACCACTGACCTGACTATTTTCCCACATACCAACTGTCAAAACTGCATACAACATACAGCACACCAACTGTTAAACCATTCCAGCTACAGCAAAACGGATTACAGAAATTCTAAAACGTAAGATGTTTCAGGTTGGATATCTAATGAAATATGGGGCAGATCAACAAGAAAAAAAAACGGTACAGTGATAGTTGGGATGAATTATAGTTTCCACTAATAGATACCCAGCATGGTTGCTGGTTATCTAGTAGTCCTCTGTTCTAAAAATAAATGTTATTAAGGGTAGCTCCTTTCAGCTCTGTCTGTACTTGACTGGCTTCCCTACAATACCTTTTATGTACTAGAGAAAATAGAAAACTCAAAAAACGAACACCAGTATTTCAAAAGGCAGCAAAATAGGAATATTGGAAATTCGATAATCATATTACATAAATTCATTCTATATGAATCAGCACCCGCGATCGCACCTGTGTACAAACCTTAAGAACAGGGGCATGTATAACATGTATAAGGAGACAAAGTTAAAATAAAAAGTATGTATATAAATATATTTATTATTGTTTGAAAAATATAAAGGATAAAACAATTGACACCAAAGTTACAATCTAAAAATATAAAAATGACATATATATCATTCTTAATTAAAACAAAATAAATTACCAATACAATATATATTACTTGTTTTTATATTACTTGTTTTTACAAACAATAATAAATATGTCTATATATATATAGGGGCATATTTATAAACGAGTGGTAACTTTTCGTGACCGAGTGTCCCGCCATTTTCGCAAAAATCACTAATAACGCGATTTACAAATGCGCAAAGCCCGGCTGCGAAAAGTTAACGCCTCGTTAACTTCGCATCAGTTATTCAGAAATTTTCTGAAATCTGATTGGTTAATGTAAACATGTAAACCAAGCATTAAAAAATTGACCAATCAGAAACGGATGAGGCTTTTCTGCAAACCTATATAAAGAGCTGCAAATCACCCCGGAACTCTGATGCCATTGCAGTAGATGGGTTTGGTGTCGCTAGCCTGAAGACGTTGCGGTGAATCAAGACGCCGGCAACCGCGGCCTCATTGAGGCTGCCGGCGCCCTCCAGGGGTACCCCTGGCGGCCGCAGGCTTACCTCTTGGGGTCGGTGGCCTCAGCGGAGCTGGTGTCGCCGGGAGGAAGAAAAAAGACGCTGCCAAAGGGCTCCCGAACCGGGACCCACTCCAAAGGCACTTCTCAGTGCCGCAAGGGCCCTTATAAGGGTTGGGGGGGTCCCGGTTTGAGCTGCAGGACCCCTTAAGCTCCAAAGGCCCTTCTCAGGGCCACAAGGGCACTTCTATGTATTTTTGAGCTTTTTATTACACTCCTATGTATTTTTCAATACCGTAAATGTATGTATATGCACTTTGAACCTATATCTCGGTGTATGTATGGAGTTATAGGCTACCTGTAGGGCCCACCATACAGTCATTTACTGTTTTGGGGAATTTTCTGACAGTAGAGTGCCTCTGGACTCTGGAACGACCATCTGGTCAGTAGTCTGTTCTTCTATAGGATTGGTACTTTATACCTCCCAATATAATTTATATAAGGAGTGACTGTCTCACTCCAGCACTTATCCCCATTCCTTTGTATCTGTATGTTACCCACCTAACTAGATTGTAAGCTCTACGAAGCGAGGACATGCTTTCCTCTTGTGACAAGGCTCTAGCACTTCTATTTATATCATTAATATATTAATATAATGAACTATTTATGTAATTGCCACCCTTGAATGAATTTTTGGTATTTTGTGATTGTACAGTGCTGTGTCCCCAAGTGGCGCGTTATAAATAAACTACATACAAACATACAAAAAAAATCTATGCATAAGGAGAAAAAGTTAAAATAAAAAGTATGTATATAAATATATTTATTATTGTTTGAAAAATATAGAAGAAGATAAAACAAGTGAAACCAAAGTCTGTTCTTGTATAGTATATGTGTGGTCTATGCACTGTTACTATCCTGGTTGCACCCACTTTTAGCATTGTTATCTGCCTATACCACTTTTTTCTATTTGTTTTGGGGAGATGTAAACTTATCTCTTTTGCATAAATATGCTTGTGAAGGTTCTCATTCATCCAGGTCCTGATATATCTGTTGTATTCAATTAGATCAACTGGACTTGAAGTTTTCAAGAACTAACGTCTTCAAGAACCAAACTTCAAGTCCAGTTGATTAATTGAATACAACAGATATTCTTTGCATAAAAGTACCAATCCTACCTCCCTGCCCAAGTTACTTTTAATTTAAAATAAATTTTTATATGCACTATAGTTCTCCATTAATATTCAGCTTTAGTCTTCACATTAGAATTTAAAACACATTTTAGAAGAAAAATAATGCTTCTTAACTCTTGGCTATACCTGGGTTTAAATATACAACATTCACCAGTTCGTGGAATATCACCTTACTCTTTTCTTTGTACAACAAGTTTACTTGACTTTCACATCACTTGTCTTATCTTCATTGTATCAATATCCTTCCTTTTTGCAAGTGGATTATCCTGAAGCCATTTATTTTTTTGTGCTCCCTCAACTTTGTGATTATTCTTGGATATTCAATGGAAAAACTAACCTATTTGGACAAAGCAAGTCCCACCCCAAAATGTATTTTAAGTATATAAATGGTAAAAAGATGAGACTGACGAATGGGGGACCATTAAATAATGGGGCTGAGATAGTTGAAGAGGATGCCAAAAGGCTAATCTGCTAAACCGTTTTTTTTACATCGGTTTTCACTTTAGAGAATCCTTGTCCTTACAGCAGGGATTGTATCAATATGCAGGGAAGAAATGAAGAGTATTCACATTGGCTAACAGAGGATATGGTATGGAAACAATTAGACAAAGTTAATATCAATAAAGCCCCAGGACCAGATAGATTGCATCCTCGGATTTTAAAAGAGCTTAGTAGAGTTCTATCTAGACCACTGTTTCTCATCTTTTCAGATTCGCTATGGTCTGGGTTGGAAGAAAGCCAATCTAATACCAATATTCAAAAAAGGTAGTCGTTCACAGCCTGGAAACTATAGACCTGTAAGCCTAACATTAGTGGTAGGGAAGGTGATGGAAACTTTGTTATGGGATCATATCTTGACTTTGTCTCCAGAGATCATCTTATTAGTAGTAGTCAGCATGGATTTATGAGAAATAGATCCTGCCAGACAAATTTAATTGGTTTTTATGAAGAAGTGAGTAAGAAGTTAGATTCAACCACAGCAGTGGATGTGGTATATTTGGATTTTGCGAAAGCTTTTGATACTGTGCCACATAGGCGACTAATGTATAAACTGAGGACTGTTGGCCATGAAGAAAACATTTGTTCATGGATAGAAAACTGGTTATTGGATCGCAAACAGAGATTGGTGGTTAATGGAGCTACATCTATGTGGGCTACAGTTCTAAGCGGAGTGCCTCAGGGTTCTGTACTGGGGCCGCTTCTGTTTAATCTGTTTATAAATGACTTAGAAGGGGGCATTGAGAGCAAGGTCTCAGTGTTTGCTAATGACACTACACCATAAATAACTCTGTGTTAAGTGCATCTGTAATGGAAAAAGATTTGGGGGTTCTGGTAGATAACAGACTTAGCTATAGCAAACAATGCCAGGTAGCAACGGCTAGAGCTAGCAAGATATTGTCTTGTATAAAAAGGGGAAAAGATTCAAGAGAGAAAAATATTATTCTCCCTCTTTACAAGGCACTGGTAAGGCCTCAATTGGAAAATGCGGTGCAGTTTTGGAATCCCATATACAAAAGGGACATCTTGGAAATTGGGGCAGTTCAGAGAAGGGCAACTAAAATAATAAGGGGAATGGAGGGGCTTGAATATGCAGGCAGATTAGACAAGTTAGGGCTGTTTACATTGGAGAATCGACGTTTGCATGGAGATATGATAACCTTATACAAATATATTAATGGCCCATACAATGAACTCTCTGGTGCATTGTTTACTAATAGGTCATATCAGAGGACTCGTGGACATCCTTTAAGGTTGGAAGAAAAGAATTTTCATCTTCAGGTTAGGAAAGGTTTCTTTACAGTGAGAACAATGAAACTGTGGAACTGTCTTCCAGCAGATGTCGTAATGGCAAGTTCATTGAATAGCTTTAAAAAAGGTCTGGATAAGTTTCTAAAACTAAAAAATATTGAGAATTACTGGTATTAATGCATATAGATCTGGTTGATCCAGGGATACTTTCCAATTGCCGTTTGGAGTCAGGAAGGAATTTCCCCCCCCTTTTTTAGCTGGTTTTTTTTTTGCCTTACTCTGGATCAACTGTTAGGTAGGGTTAAAAAAAAAGAGGGTGAATAGGTTGGACTTGATGGACGAATGTCTTTATTCAACCTTAATTACTATGTTACTATGTTACTATCTTTACATTTCAAGCGTTACTTTTTACATCTGTAGATCTGTAGAACATTTTGTCTGATATCTTCTTATATTTAATAACATACGGTAAGTTCATGTCCTTGTTCTCTCACAGTATGTAGATTATGTTGCTTGGAATATAAGGAGTAAGACCTTTCTCCTATCTCCTATATAAAGTAGCCCAGGCTGTTGGAGTCATAAGATGAACAGTCCCCCAACCTGGAGGTTTCACAAGAAAATTTATATTTTCTCCCTACATGCATATGTAAATAGCAGAAAGGTAAAGTAGCTGACCCATAACATAATTTTATCATCTAGCATATATAAGTTTTCTGTGCATTAGGCTACACACGGTGCAATGTTTCTGTCCGCCCTACCGAAAACAACATACTAGCAGATGACAGAAAAATACTAAATAAACATAAGGTTTCAAACACCCCATTTACAATGTTCATCCTATAAAATGTAAATGGATTAACTCTCAGGTTCCCATTGGACATTTTAGGTGATTTCCATTATAGACATTAGAAGGGGATTTCAGATATTTGATGATACAGAAAAAATTGCACAATATGAAAAATAATAACACTTCTGGCAATACTAGCCTAAAGATAATATTGCATGAAGAGATGTTAGGAGTTAGGTTTGCTTAAGTTTTTCTTCAAACAAACCTTAATTATAAACAACATTTAATCTCTGTCAGTTGCAATGGCTTTATCTAAAATATGCAATTCAATCCAATTCGAAACCACTCTAGCGCACTCCCAATGGCTTTGGCCTAGTAGTCTGTAGGTGCAATCCTCCACACCCCCTACCCAGAGGGCTAAGGCAATCCAACGAATATAACAGGAAGGGGAGCACACTACTTCTTGTGAACTTCACAGTTTATTTAGTGCAAAACAAAACCACTACAATGTTTCGGGGGGCTTACTGCACCCTTCCCCAGGTATACCTGAATACCTGAAGTAAGCACCCTGAAATGTTGTAGTGGTTTTGTTTGAATAAACTGTGAAATTCACAAGAAGTAGTGTGCTCTCCTTCCTGTTATATTCGTTGGTATATCTACTGCCTGAGATTTTCTTTTTAAATATATTATTTTGTACTCTTGGGGGATTTTCACAATGGTATCTGTTTTGTACATGTTTCTAGTAAGTAGTTTAGTAACAATAATAATAGTAATCTGTCAACATTGTTAAAGGAATAGTTCACTCGAAAAGTGAGCAAATTGCTTTAATGTTCTGATTGAAGACCGGGAGGTTAAGGAGCTATGCCTTACCTTCTGTTCTCAATCAATTGAGCAGGAGCAATGGACAAAAAAAGAAGATATACACCTACACGCGATCTTTCACTGCAGAAGTGAAAATTCCTAACCACTTCCTGTTCAGAGTAACTATAGCACACATTATCACGCATGTGCGCAATAGTTACTCTGAGCCAGGAAGTGGTCGGGACCTGTCACTGCTGCTGCGGTGGATCGCATGTAAGGTGAATATCTTCTTTCTTTATCCGTCACTCCTGCTCATTTAATTGAAGGACAGGTGGTAAGGCATAGCTCCTTAACCTCCTGATCTTCAATAAATACATCAAAGGAATAGTACACTTTTCAAGTGAACTATTCCTTTTAAGCTCTCCATCCCGCCAGATCACTAATCAATGTCAGTAACAATGTCAGGTAGTGATGGGCATTGTACTACGGTTCTGTGATAGGCCTTTATATCACTTCCCTCTCCCCATATTACAGAAAAGGCTATTTGGCAACTGTCATGCCACTAGTCTGTATGTGTTTTGTTAGATAAATCCTTCTTGGATTGATTGTCTAACAATTGTTCAAGGTTTTAGTCAAACAGGAATCTAATCTCTAGTTACACTTAAGCTTCGTACACAGTATGATCGCGGGCCCGACCAGACAACCGTTTTGGCCAAATGTATGAGTTCTCAGTCAACCTGGTGGATAATCAACGATGCCCATTTATCCCGGCCAAGTGCATATACATTAAGCAATAGTTGGTCGAAACGGATGTTCGGTACACCCCGTGCTTTGTGGGTTGCTCCTCGCAATCGCATGTGTATGGACCTTAAAGTTAAGTGTAGGAGTAGGACATAAATATAGTACCATTCTGTTACAATACCAGTTTCATCTCTTATATTAAAAATACATGGATTTATGAGAAAAAGGTCTTGTCAGACTACCTTGCTTGGTTTTTATCAAGTGGTA
The DNA here is from genome assembly GCA_019447015.1 of Hymenochirus boettgeri. NCBI lineage: Eukaryota > Metazoa > Chordata > Amphibia > Anura > Pipidae > Hymenochirus > Hymenochirus boettgeri. Next base: position 166,229,243 of record CM033474.1, read on the forward strand.
CGAAAAAATTATATTTTGGCATAGCAGTAGATGTAGTATACTTGGATTTTACCTAAATTTTGATACAGTGCTGCGCAGTTGACTTATTGTATAAAGACTGAGGTTTGTTGGCCTTGAATAAAACATTTGTAAGTGGATTAAGAAATGGTTGTCGGATCATGTGCAGAGAGTAGTGGTCAATGGAGCTACAACTAGGTGGGCTAAAGTGAAGTGCCTCACGGTTCTGTCCTGGTGCCACTTTTTAAAAAATCTGGTTATAAATTACTTAGATAAGTTTCTATCTGTGCTACTGTGTATCCTCTGTCACTGTCTATGTGATTAAACTCACACCTGTCCCCAAACAATACATTTTTTTAAAAACATTTTTGTTCATGTCTGTATCTTGGTTCCCATTGTTTTCAGCTCCCTTTTACACTGACCCCTTACTCTTTCTGATGACCTCAAGGTTCCAGAACTGCAGGTAACTGTAAAGCTGGGTACACACACTAACGATAAAGCCCCGATACCGTCGGATCTGACGGTATCGGGGCTTTATCGTTATGTGTGTACGCTCGTTTCCCAAACGAGCGCGTGGCCGCCAAACGACCGGGTCGGCTGAACGCTCATTCGGGAAAGGCCGAAAATTTCCCTCAGCCGCGCTAGACTTCCTATAGAGGAGTCTAGCGCGGCCGATGGAAACACACAGTCCCGAGCGTTCTCCTTATGAAGTTCATAGGGAGAACGCTCGGGACTGTGTGTATGCAGATCTTTGAAAGATGGCAGACAGGATCTTGCAGATCTTGTCTGTCATCTTTCAGAAATCTGGACTGTGTGTACCTAGCTTTAACCATCTGAAATGGGGGATTCTGTGTACCTGTTAAAATGCACATGTATAAGCTATTCTCCATAAGCCTTCCCCTGGAAATGATTAAAACTTGCACTGGTTACATTGTTGACACATAGACACTGAAACAATGCTTGAAACCTGGCACTGATAACATGGTTGACACCCAAACACTGGTACTATGCTTGGCATCCTGGCACTGGTAGCATGGTTGGAACATAAACTTAAAAAAAAAAGTGAATTGTAATAGCAAATAATATATTATTAACATATATTATTAACAGGTGGCTTTATAATTTAAATGGCAGAGCAGACACCATTTTAATATACAAAAGAAGATGACTCATGGCTCACTCAGCCCCTTACCCCTGTGGAAAACAGTGCAATACTTGTGTTGGTCAGTGCAAACCCAGACAGCAGGGAAGAAGCCCTGAAAGCTAGATAGGGGGTCCGATTCTCGGACTGTCTGGCTGAAAACCTTATGGGTGACAACTGTACTACCATAGGGAAAAGGGATAAGGGGGGTAAAGGATATAAAGGTTTTACTTATTTTACACAGCTGTAAATTTGGTTTTGAATGAAATAACTAATAAAAATAAAGAAAAGTCTTCAGTTTCTGGGCTATTAGTCAGAAAAACATGTTTTAAAATGTTTTAAAGGGCACATCCATATCCACCACTAAAAACTTTACTTACGGCTGCAACCTGGACAGAATCTGGCACTAGGGAAAGACTGTACTGGATGGTATAAAGAGCTTCAGATACTGAGGAAAGGTAACTAAGTATAACAATCTCAGGGTTTAAGGGGGAAGGGAATTACAGATCAGATTTTACTGTGTGTTGGACTTGTACTTTAATGGTAAATCACCTTAAAAGCAGATTGAAAAAATAATAAGAGAACATACAGACACAATAAACTGCAGAAAAGTTTAGATGTTATGGCACAATATGCAGAGTTTTTTCCTCTTGGAGCAGAAAGTATAGTTAACAGGTGATGGATAGAAAAAAGCAGGGGAAATAAAAACAATGGAATATATTTTAATTCTCAATTAATAAACGTGTTTAGATCTGAATGGAATATGGAGTTCCATAGGGATTTAAACATTTGTTTATTTTCAGTTAGTAATTGGCTTTCTTCATGGGATTGTTATTAGAGATGGCCGAAACTCACTAGTTTTCGGATTTCCGGATCTCGGGAAAATCCCAAAGATTTGAAAATCCGAAACCTGACCAAATTATCAATAATTTTCGAAAGTACTGGACTATTTTCAATAATTTTCGAAAATAGCCTTGAACGTTCGAAAATACGATTGCAGACCATTTTCGAGTTTCCGATCGTATTTATATCTATAAGATTACAAACACACACATGATGAAGACAGAGTCATAACATTGCCCCTAATGATAGGTAGGTACACATATATAGTAATATGAGATTAGGGAAACAAATAAATGGGTTAAACGTTAAACGGTAGAGATGGCCGAACTTTCGAAAGTTCGTCCGTTTTTGAACTTTCGAATGGAAAGTTCGAAAGTTCGAAAACGAACCCATTAAAGTCCATGGGAGTCAAATAGTTTGAAAAGTTCTAATGAAATACAAATAAAATATTAATGGCAACTTAATGTAAATGGCTGTGGGACCTGGGAAATGGTCTGGGGAACATGTTCAAATATCCAGGACATTCGAAAAATCAATTTTACTTTCACACGCGCTACTTTCGAGCTCTCACGTTTTCGAACATTCGCTGCTCGCACCTAGATACCATGGACATCTCTATTAAACAGTAAATATGATAATCACAATCTAAGCTGGGGGACTGTAGAACACAGCGGATAAAAATAAAACAAAGATGAATATGACCTGGATGCTTTGGCTGCTTCATGTTCAGGTGCAAGCAAAGAAAAAACAAGAGTCCAGTTTCTGACACAAGAATGCTGGAGGTTGAAGACTCATACAGTTGTGACAATTACAGATGGTGATATTGTATTGCATTGCAAACTACCAAAATCAACCAAAGCTTCCTTGTAGGACCATGCCAGCACTTGAAGTTTGATAACATCTAAAGCGTTGGATTGTGTAGTTAGTGGAGCTATCCACCCATTATTGAACAATAATTAAGAATCCATTTTTACTGTTCAAGGGATACAAAGTATAAAAAACTATAGACACTGCAGAAGCCCCATGGATGTCCTGAAAGCTGCAGGTGTCAAACAAAAATTTGGCAGTCTTAAATGAACAATAGGAACAACCAAATGTTTGAGTTTAAAGTGATTACTGGTGTAACTGCAATACACATACGAATGTCAGTCAGGATCATCTTATGGAATCAGTTGTTTGGTAGCTTGGCTGAGTTTTCATAGTTACATAGTTAATTACAGGTTAAAAGAAAATAGCCAAGCAAGTTCAACCCCTTCACAACCCCCCCCCCCCCCCCCCCCCCACCCCCCCAAAAAAAAAAAAACACAGTCTCCTTCATTCATTTTCCACAGGTCTAAAGGTGTGGCCTCCAGTCTATCCCTGTTAAAGAAAAAAATCTCTGCTAATTGGCGTATTTGTATATTAGTATCATATCCCCTCCGAAACCCCTTTTTTCTAGGGAAAACAAACTGAATGTTGATAATCCATCATCATTACACAAATTCTCCATTCTTTTTATCAGTTTAGTTGCCCATTTTTGTACTCTTTCTAATTCGTTTATATTCTTTTTGTGGACTGGTGTACAAAACTGCAGTGCATACTCAAGATGAGGCATTACGAGGGCTCTATACAGAGGCAGAAATATGCCCTACTCCTTTGATGCTATGGTCATTTTTATAATGCAAATTCAGATAGAAGGCAATCAGATAGAATTTTTAGGATGTATTACACATAAAACAATGCTGGGACCTACTTCTGTCGTAATCTAAAACTTATTTCAATATCTTATACTTATATAAATATTCTTTCTTAAAAGCTTTCTCACCTGTGATGTCAAACTGACATGCCTATAATTACCACAACAGCATCCTACCAATCACTTGGAACAAGAGCAGATATTATTGAAAATATTAGGTACACTTGTCTGGTAACTACTGAGCTTAGTTCCTTTAGAATAGTAGGGTGAATACTATCATGGACCTTTCATTACATTTAAGAGGTCTAGTTTATTATGTACTCTTTCCTAGGTCAGTCAATCTTTTGTTTTCAAGGAGGTCTTGCTTATAGTCTTTAGACCCTGTTTGCTAGTAATTTATGTACGTTGTTGTATTTGTCCTTTGCTAAAAAGCCTCACACCACCCTAAAAAACAAGCCTAAGAAATAGGTCCCACAGAAGAACAAGGTCATCATAATACACTTCATTATTGTCTACAAATGAAAAATGTCTTTGTATCTGGTGCACTACAGTGTATCACTTCAGTTTGAAGTCTGCAACAAAATCCCACATGGGATGGATATGCAGAGAAGTAACTTGCATTTTCAGTAATTAATATCTGGCAGTGCCCAACCCACAACACTAATATAGCCCCAACCATTGCCCAATTGGCAGTACTTAGCATAAGCTCTTTCCACAGGCCCATGTTGGACCTCCTCAACATAAACAGACAAAGTAGCACAATATTGCTTTTTTTCTTCTATTCATCTTTAAAAAAGGATGGTAGAAAATTTTTTAACCAAAAAATTCTGTCACTTTTTTTGTAAAAGTAACACAATTTAATTTTGTTTAGGAAAATAACCTATTTGAAATAAGTAAAGGTAAAAATCCCATTAAAGTATAGCTTTTCTGTAATCATAGCTTCCAGGCATGTCATTACACTGATGAATGTTTGGTTTTGTCAAAGATTTGTTTTTATTGTAAAATCACTATAGCATTTGTATGGAAGTATTTTCTTGTGTAGTCATGTGACCTATGCTCTGACTGCATTAAAAGTTACACCCCACAAATTTTTTTTTTTTCAAGTCTGCATTTTTCTTCCTCTCAATGTGTAAAACTTAAAGGGAATGTCCACCCCCAAAACTATAAATATATATGTTATTGGCCATGATTTTAGCTTTAAAGCAAGCCACCCCCCCCATTAAAATCGGTTTAGCCAATTTGAAGATACATGCGTTTTTCCAACATGTTTTTTGCAGACCAGGAGCAGCTCACTGAAATCCAAGCTCTCTGACATCACTTCAAGCCGTGCCTTTTCTATGTCTTCAGCCTCCCTTTGCGGCCCTCCCACCATCTGCATCCATCCTCAGTCCGCCTGCATCAAAGCATGAAAAAAAGGGTATGACAGATGCTCCCTGTCCAGACCTAAACACCGCATTATTTTTTAAAAAATAATAATCATAACTATACTTACAGCCCTTTGTTCCTGTGGCCCTTTCTCATTACATCAGCCGCGTCTGTGATTGGCACAGACACGGCGGATGTCAGAGAGCACAGATGCTTGAGGTGATATCAAAGAGCTTGGATTGGCTTAATGGATTTTAATGGGGATGGCTTGTTTTAAAGCTAGAATCATGGCAAATAACATATAAAATTATAGTTTTGGTGGTGGACATTCCCTTTAAATAGGGATGGCATAGAACTTGACCTGGAACCCGTGTTCGAGCCGAACTTTCGAGTTCCGGACGGACCCGGACTTTTCGAACTATCTCGGACGCGGACTTTCGATATTTCCCGGACTTTCGATGATTTATCGAATGTTCGGAACGTTCGAGTATCGATTCAGCGAGTAAAATGTACATGGTATCTAGGCGCGAACATCGAATCTGCGAGTAAAGTCTCCATTACATCCTATACGCGAGTATCGAATCTGCGAGTAAAATGTCCATGTTACCTCGAACGTTCGAACGCAAAAGCTCGAAAGTAGCGCGCGTGAGAGTAAAATCGATTTTACGAAAGTCCTGGATATTGGAACATGCTCCCCAGACCATTTCCCAGGTCCCACAGCCATTTACATTAAGTTACCATTAATATTTTAGTTGTATTTGACTCGAACTTTTCGAACTATTTGCCTCCCATAGACTTTAATGGGTCCGTTTTCGAACTTTCGAACTTTCGAACTTTTACAATAGTTCGAAAGTTCGAAAACGGACCGAACTTTCAATAGTTCGACCATCTCTACCTTTAAGCAGAAGTTTAGTGGATGTTATGGGCAGTATAATTGTGACATTAATCACAAGCATGGCCTAGTTGGCCATAAATGTTTGAGCACTTTGAGCCTTTGGAAGACTTTTTTTGTAATGTATTGCTGGTGGCCTGGAGAAACCTCCAGTGTAATTACTGCACTGTACATACACCAAAAGAGCAACATGCAGTAGAGTATAGTGCAGTGAAGAGTGCCATGATTTGTATGTGGGGATGACTAAACAGCAGCTGCAACAATGTCTGGCTCAGCACTGAAAAAACAATTCCTCAGGAGTAGAGATGTCCGAACTTCGCAAAATCCGGTCCGCTCGAGGATCCGCGAATTTTCGAAAAAATCCGAAAATTCGAAAATCCGCGAGCGGACCCGTTAAAATTAAAAATACCCTTGAAATAACGAGATTTTTCGTATTTTCGAAAATTTTCGAAATTACGAGTTTTCACGTATTTTCGGGAATTTTCGAAATTACGAGTTTTCATGTATTTTGGAAAATATGTATTTTCGAAAATACAAGTAATCCTCGTAATTTCGAATATTTTCGAAAATACGTATGTTAGGAATTAAGAGAAACCCTTGTATTTTCGAAAATTTTCGAAAATACATGTTTTCCCGTATTTTCCGGAAATTTTCGAAAATACGTGAAAACTCGTAATTTCGAAAATTTTCGAAAATACGAAAAATCCGCGAATCGGAAGTTCGGAAGGCGGAAAATCCGGAAAAATCCGCCGTTCGCGAACGGGATAAATCCGCGGCGGATCCGGGTTCGGATCCGCGAACCGGCCATCCCTACTCAGGAGTCAGAAATGTACCTGCAACTTCAGGAAAAAGGACATACGTTTGAAGAATGTAATGTCAACATCTTGGACAAAAAACAAAAACAGTTTAAAACAGGTGTCAAGGAGGCCATTTATTTCAAAATAAAGAAACCAAGCCTGAATATAGGGGGGATTCGAATTGTGGCCATGTACAATGCTATTTTTGATGCCTAAGTTACCCTGGGCAGTGTAATAACACAGTGCATTCTGGAGGTTCCTAACACCTTGCTGCTATTTGCTGTCTGAGACAGATTCCAGGGTATTTAATGCCAACAGATTATTTTGCAAGATATTCTGAAATGAGACAGCCCATTGGCAATGAATCTGGCCACCCGTAATCTCATACAAAGTTCCATCAGAATATGTATCCCCAAATCACAGCAGATCTGTCAGAATTTATGTCATGTATGGACATCGGCCAGCTTTAGACACCACAGCACACATTTCACAACCTTCATACTAAAAGAATATTTACTTATAGGAATAGTGATGAGTATGATACATATATATTTAATTTGCAAGACAGAATTAACCACTTCATTCCATGTAATTTATATGTATAATGAGGTAGCCACAGTCTATAGCTGTAATTAAGATGTATATTGAGCAACAATCTGGAAAAAGTCATTTTATAACAGACATAGTTCTACATTAGGCAAGGGGTTTAAACATTTATTTAAGGTACTAGTCAAATAGTGCCCATGAATTAAATGTTTAGGGCCAGAGAACTTTATTGTGCTCCTGCCCCTTAGATTTATTGCGGCTGTTGGTGGCGCTAAGTGTCTAGGCTACCCACTAAGCCACTGTGCTTTCACGCTAAAGCCAATGGACTTCGGAATCCAAGCAGACAGACTCCATATCATTTAAAAATGAAGTTATCTAATGCTGTTGCCTTTTTGAGCATAAAAGTTCTAGGGCCAAAATGATAACAAATAGTAGTCTCTATGCAACAGATTTTGTTAAAATATATCAAGGGCTTTATTCTAAAGGAGCACTAGGGATATTGCAGATTTACTGGATAAGATCATTAATAAATATGAGATTAAAAGGAAAATAAACAGCAAAAAGGAATCTTATTTTAATGTAACTACATTACCACCAGCATATATATGTATGTTCTTGTCATTGTGTTTGAAATTAATAAAATGTTGTGTAATAGATACTAAATTTGTTGTGCTTTGTTTTTTACATTTTAGGAACAGAGTATCAAAGGTGACCTGATTAAAACTTCATTGCCTTTTACTAGAGCAGAAAACAAAGTAAATGTGTCCTAGAGGGAACGGAAAGAGAACAGATACATGTACCCTCCAGGTCTAAACAAAGTGACGCTTATCAGTCTATTGACAGTTAACAATAATGGCTGGTGTGAATACTATGAGTAGTTGCACTTTAAGGGCGTATTTAATAGTGTATTAAATTGGAGCACTGTACTTCATTAGTTCTTATATAAGTTTATATCTTTGCATAAAGGCAGCACATCCTCTAACGTTGCTATGACGGGAGTAGGAGCAGCTCATTAGGAAAGTGTGAAAGGCCTGAGGCTGCTCACATCTGTTTCACATACTGTTCTGGCTAAGAGGAAAATGAAAAGGTAGACAGGTGTTAACACCTTCTGTTCTGGAATAGTAGCTCATGGTAAAGGTCACTGTAAGAAGCACAAAAATCAGGTCTGGTGGTATATTGACATGTAACCCCCCCTACCAACATACGTCTATTATCTCTGTATCATGTCTGTGCTGTTTGTTTCCTGTAATACTTGATATTCTCAACTCACCAGTAGGAGGAGATTTTCCACTGAACAGCTTAGACTTAAAGAACAGTAATCCAATCCATTGAATTCTATTTCATTACCCTATACCTTTTTTCCATTGGTCTGAAACACTGCACTCTACTTGACAGCCATGTAATGTATGGGGATTGAATTGCTGTACCAGGGCTTAATATATATAAATTCAATGAATGCAAAATGTAATTATACCTGAAAGTAATGTTTCTATTGGACAAAATTATCCTTTTTGATTAATATTAATAAGTAGATATTATATGAGTAAGATTTGGGGGAATGCTTAAAGGATAAGTATACTGAAAAAACAAATACAGTTTAAATGGTAGCTAAATCCCTAACTAACTTCCCCCCCCCCCCTTTTTTTTAGGTCCCTTCAGAGCCTACCTGAGCCCATGGAAAGTGCTGGCCATCTTGGAAGATGAATGAAGTCTGGTAAGCTCCGCCCCCCCGAGAGTTGCTGGACCTTGTTTCCAGTTTGTGTCTAAATCTTCAATGCCAGTTAGGTCCCTGCATGCGTGCGCCTCCCGCATGACGTCACGCATGCACTGCGATGTGCGCGCGCTAACGTCACGTTGTACGCGTCATGACTTCACTCGTGTATTTGTTTTTTCAGTATACTTATCCTTTAAAAAGGTGTGATATAACAAAATGACTGATCAATATATTAATATGAACACTAAGCTTTAGGTCTGGTACCAGATATTCCTGCTGACAGGCCTCACTTACCATTGATAAACTGATCAGTATTTTGTCAGTTGGAAATTATTTTGGCCCATCTAATCTTGTTATCCATTGAAGACTACAGGATTGCCCAAGATTTGGGCATGTCTAATCACTAAGACCAACTGGTTATGCAAACAAATCAGTTAGAAATGTAAATTTCTCAGCCTCCCAGACAAATATTTTGGCTGTCTGGGCTGAAATAACAGCACATCTGTACCAGCCCTAAAACACTCTGGGGACAATGTACCAAGAGTCTAAAAATGTTTTCCAATATAGTCTTAAATATTGTGATAACTCTTTAGCAGCACAAATTAGTCAGGTCAGTTGTCAGACCCTGAGCAGGACAAGTATTGTATTGATGGCATGAAGCAACACACACACCTCAGAGTAAGTGCTACTTACATGTATTTATTTAAAGATTAAGATGACACAAAGTCATTTTTTTTAGTATACATACACTTTAAGACAATTTTTACAATTGTTGTAGTAGGTCATAAAGAACTGTCTGTACAAAAGAAGCAAACCAATGTACCGGCTCTGGTACACATGTTATTTAACACCATCAAATAGCTGGCATTAAAGGTCATGTCCACCCTCAAAAAAAGATATCTGCTGGCAAGCTCCAGGCCTAGTTTCTGGCTATTCTGGGTAGACCCCTTGTCATGGCCAATGAGGTGCATCAGATAAGATAAGAAGACTGAGTACAATCAACACAGTAAAAGGAGAACTAAACCCATTTTTTTATACTCCAGAATCTGAAAATAACCCCCTTAAAACACAAATAAGCTATAAAATCCCACTTCAGTAAATTGTATTAAAGTAAATGTAAGCCTGTTAAGAACTGGATGAAGTATCTGTGTGTATGTGCAGTGTCAGACCACACCTCCTGACCTCAGTCACATGCTTCCTTGCTGCATCTGTCCTGTAAAAGGATTGGCTAGATAATATTAATGGGTGTGGCCAACTGTAACAACATAATGGTCTTTGACCAAACTGTGTGATACTAGAATGCTGAGAAGTAAAGCACAAACCATATGTTATTTAGGTAAATTTCCCACCGCCCGTATCAAAATAAGAGGTAAGACACAGATCATTAGTTTTATATCAAGGTGTTCTGCCTTCTGGTTTAATGTTGTTTTGTGGCTTTAGTTGTCCTTTAACGGGAGCTAAATTTTCACTATTGACATATTTCCCATCTGGGGCTCATCATCATCTGGGATCACATGGACAACCCCGATTCAGTAGAAATCTAATATAAAATAGACCTAGGCATACTTGGCAGCACAAAGACTATAACCACCAATCCCCTGCTGCTGTTTCTTTCCCTGATTTGGCAAAGACTCTACCAGTAGAGATGGCCGAACCTCTGAAAATCCGTTCCCCTCAATGATTTGCAGATTTTTATGCCTAAAATAATGGTTTAAAGGACAACTTCACTCTTATAATAACATCTATTAGAAATATGTACATATATCCTACTTTGTCCTCTGAATTCATTACTGTATGCCTGCTATGCTTCTGGATGCCTCATGGAAACTGAGCAATTTAGTGACCTGTATTGAGCCTGAGCATGCTCAGAAGAGGCAGTTAGGGGATTAGCATTCAGTCATTGGCTGTGATGTCAACTGTCAAATCCATAACTGACAGTTGCTAACTGGAAGAACCAGGAAGCAGAAACAGGGAAAACAGGACATTGTGCAGGATTTCAGGTTAGACTTATATATTTCAGATTTCAAACTATTACAGTTTAGGGTTTTGGGGGGTGATTTACCTGTAAATAAGTTTTCATTTGAGGGCTGCACCACTTTAAATAGCAGAAACCTTAGAGTATTCTCGAATTCGACCATTTAAGCATTACCAAATGGGCAGAAATCCTTGAACGTTCAAGGATTTTCAAAAATTTCCGAACGGGGTTCGGAAAAAGTTTGGAAAGCGGAATTCTGGAAATTCTGCGAGATCCACCTCAAAACCTGGTTCAGTTCTGTGATCCAGCCACATCTATCTACCAGTTCTGACTCTCTGTTTGCACATTGAACAATAGTGAATCCAAATAACCACTCACTGTTATTGAAGGTACTCTATCCCGACTTTTCTGCCACAAAGTCCAACATTCACTTATAAATGAAACAATGGAAGAGCCCTCCAGATTTTTGTGCAAAAAGTGTTTCATTTTAACATTTTGGGTAAAACTGTGCCCTTTCTCAAGACTTCTCTGTTTGCATGTGTTATGGTGGCCATACATGTTGACATATATCGTCCAGTAATCGCTCCGTATATGGTGTCCATAGATGAAATCAGGAAGACAAAATCGTTACTGGCTGAGACCTGCCAATAATATTGATATGTGTACGGTCACCATTAGTCTGGCTAAACTAGGTTCCATTAGGTTTCACTTTGGTGCAAATGATCAATACTTATGATCAAAAAAAAAGACAATAAAATACTGGTAGATGTACCATCTTGCAACACTGATTTTTCCTCTTTATTTAATCTCCTTGTGATCAATAAACTGATCCAAACTGTCTATAGTCTATAGATTGAAAGTATAGACAGGAATCAGTGTTTGACTTATTTGATCAAAGTGCTCAAAAGTATAAAAAAATATATAAATATATTTATCTCTGACTGGATTTCGTAATTGCCAGTCCTGGTTCTCTGGCTGAAGATGAGTAGCAATCATTTTGTGCGTTTTTGAGATAAATTATTTGGCAAAAATATGATATCCTCTAAATCAGACCTGCGGCCTGCTGGCTGCCCCTGACTGGCCCCTAAATACTAGACTTGTACCAAAAAAATTATTAATATTTATTGATTGTCTCAGGCTGGATAACTGATTTATTTTTATTAAATTTATTTTCTAAAAAAAAAATGATGTAACTAATAGAGAAGGCCGAAACTAACTAGTTTCGTTCCGTTTTCAGATTTCTGGATCTCAGGAAAATCCAGAAGATCCCAAAATCCGAAACTGGAAGAATTTTCGATAATTTTCGAAAGTACAGGACTATTTTCGATAATTTAAAAAAAAATAGCCTCCAACGTTCAAAAATTATTGAAAATACGATCAGAGACCATTTTAGAGTTTCCGATCGTATTTTCGAAGATTTTTGAATGTTCGAGGCTATTTTCAAATTTTTTTGAAAATAGCCTTGAACGTTTGATTATTGAAAATACGATCAGAAACTTGAAAATGGTCTCTGATCGTATTTTCGATAAATTTCGAACGTTCAAGGCTATTTTTGAAAATTATCGAAAGTAGCCCCGTACTTTTGAAAATTATCAAATATATCTTCCAAAGTCCTGATCCGTTCGGATTCGGACAGATCATTCGGATTTCGGAACCCGGATCCCATCTTTAGTAACTAATAGAGATGTCCGAACTTCCGGTCCGCTCGAGGATCCGCGAATTTTCGAAAAAATTAGAAAATCCGCGAGCGGACCCATTAAAAAGAAAAATTCCCTTGAAATTACTAGATTTTTCGTATTTTCGAAAATATGAAAAATCCGAGAATCGGAAGTTCGGAAGGCGGAAAATCCGGAATAATCCGCCGTTCGCGAACGGGATAAATCCGCGGCGGATCCGGGTTCGGATCCGCGAACCGGCCATCCCTAGTAACTTATAATAAAAAAAAATCCAACTTTAATGAGAATTCATGACATTCCAAGTGTCTCATGCCACCCCCTATGTAATTTAATTGCCCACCCCTGCTCTAAATTTTTATGGTCTAGAGTTGTGTTCCCCGTTTTATAAATCAGCAGGACCCATACACATTTAACCATGCTGTGATTTGAAATGCATTCCAATAGACTCTCCATTAATATTCCCGTTGTAAGCTGTATTTGCAGTATTAGAATGTGAATAGAAATTTATTTTTTAACCATGTTACAGTTTGGAACACATATTCCTTACAGTAGAAACAAAAAATAACAAACCAGGGAGTATACATGCAAAGTATGGTAACTGTCGAAGAATGCTATATTAAACAGAAGTGTGAATAGACAGAATAAGAATGCCTGTCAAGTTTCTGCCTAAGTCTCAAAAACATCCATGTAAATTTGATGAGTGGGTGTTTCGTGCAAAGCAAGATTTTCTAAAGGTTAATTTACAGGGAGTTCCTACTGGTATTATCACGCATAGCCTTTGTTGGTGCTCCTGCGATGTTATTGAAAATAACCCAAACAGGTTATGTAGTAACTGTGATATTATCTAGGTGAATTTCACCTGAGGGGATTCCTTCTAAGCCAAAAACGTTTGTCTGCACGAATGTTGCTGAAGGGTGGTTTTTGTAAGCAAACAATCTATACACCACATAAAACAAGCAAATGTCCCTTTCTGCCTGATTCACAATTTTTGCCTCTGGTTTTCCCTTGGAGGTTTACTGCAATGAATAGGTTGGTTTAAAATACAGACAAGAAACACTTTTTAAATTTCAGTTGCTTTTAAATGTTTTGGTGATCATTTCTCCCCCATCTCTGGGCTACAAACTACATAGACAAAGGGCTGCAGAGGTTAGTGAAGTGCGCACAAAGAGCGCAAAGTAGCAGCACAAAACTGAATTTTCTATTTGCACACATGATATATATTTGGTCGATAAAATAACTGATGGAACATTGACCACAGTAATACAATGCTGATTGGTATTTACAATGGAAAAATCCCAGAAAGTTGGTTTATTTTAATCAGCAAAAATCACATTTTTAATTAAAGATTATACACATCTTTAAATAACATGAGCAGAATATTGCTAGACACAAAGCTGATAATTAAAGGTGAACTAATATCTTGTAGAAAAGTTTAGGTGTATCAACTAGAGATGGCCGAACTTTATAAAGTTCGGTCCGTTTTTGAACTTTCGAACATGAGTAAGTTCTAAAGTTCGAATTCGGACCCATTAAAGTCAATGGGGGAGTGATAGTTCGAAAATTCTGAATGATTTACAGCTAAACTAACAATGGTAACTTACTGTAAATGGCTGTGGCACCTGGGAAATGGTCTGGGGAACATGTCACTATCACCAAAACTTTTTAAAACACTTCTAAAACACAAGCGGGCAATTGTCGGGTTTTGTGCAAGCTACATTCGAGGGTTATGGCCAATTCAAGGGTTACCAAATGATACTTTCAAGGGTTAGGGAAAATAGAACCATAAATTTGAGGATTACCGAAATCGAACAATACATAATTATAGAAAATACAGCCGAAGGTCCAGAAAAACAAACTAGTTTGACTAGTTCGAATAGTTTGAGTTCCTCCGAACTCATAAAGTTCGGCTCAATCTCAGGTTTGAGTTCGGTTTTGGGTCCATCTCTAGTTTCAACTTTCAACCTGTACTGAGAAGTGGAAATCTTTATTAAAAAGCTACATTTAAAGATAACAGATAACACTTTAACAGGAGGCCCTTTGGACCTTGTTGGATGTTTCCATGTTGTTGATGGTAGTGAAAAAAAAACTCATAAAAAACTTTGGAGTCGCAAAAATGTTGGTCTGCCACAAGTGCGACATGCTGAGTAAAATCAAATTATAAATTACAGCACTTGGACCTTGTGTGATTTATAAAATTCATACTCCAGTCCTTTCTAGTTGCATTAAAGGACATATTCATGTTTAAAATTCCACCCTTCCTCCCCTCCCCAAGATGGAGGACCTAAACTACTAGGTCCTAATCCCTGGGTTTGCAATTGAAGCTATACTTATCTAGGGTTTGCTAGGTCTGGTCATCTCCACCTCTCAACTGTGTCTGGGGCCTGGCCTATGGAAAACTAGATCTGCTAGAAAGGTGTATTTACATTGGCTGAGTCTGGACTCAGAAGGTGTGGTGGGGCGGACCTTAGGAAGGTATAGCACCCAAAATATTGCAAGGACCTCACGTTTAAGGTCCTCACCATGAGTACTTTAAAGGGCATGTCCACCCTTATAAAAAAATTTCCCCCATATCATAGTATATCTTCCCCCAGCCCCAACCGCTATAAAATAAATTTAAGAAAGTGCCCCGATGTTTACTTACCTTCCCTCTCTCCTCCGACACCCGGCCCGGTCTTCTGCTTGCAAGACACTGCAAGCAGGGGGCGGGACCAGCAGCCGCGTCCGTGATTGGCTGAGAGGCAGCCAATCAAAGGACGCAGCTGCCGGCTTCTCAGAATGCCGGGGGAGAGAGGGAAGGTAAGTAGAGTTCGGGGGTCTTTCTTAAAATTATTTTTTAGCGGTTGGGGCTGGGGGAAAATATACTATGATACAGGCAAGGGGTTTTATGGTAGGGGGAGGGATCGAAAAATGGGAGGGAGAGGGAGGGGGGGGGAGGGGAGAAGGGCTGCAGTACGCATGCCAAACTTCTCCCGAGGCGAGACACAGAGGCAGAGTCCTATATGGACTCTGCTATCCTCCTGGTGGGCAGTTTTTGGGACTTTGGGGGGGGACTACAGGAGAACCATATGGAGCTGGGATGTGAGGTAAGGATTTTATTACACTACATGGTGGGGCCATTAGTGGGGGGATTATAGTTTTGTGGGTGGACAAACCCTTTAAAGGAGGAGAGGGGAGAGGAATGGCATTTGAATGCTGGAGATAGCCTTTAAGTTTAGAATGTGATGAGTTGAATGCTATTATTGGGTTGGGAAAAAAATCGTAAATTGTATTTTTTTGGAAAGGCACAATAAAACAAATGTAAAATCATTTTGCTCTAGGCTTCTCGAAAAAGACGTTTGACAGCACGGTGGTTTAGTGGTTAGCACTGATGCCTTGCAGCGATGAAGTCCTGAGTTCGATTCCACCTTTGGACACATCTGCAAGGAGTTTGTATGTTCTGTGCTTGCGAGGGTTTCCTCCTGGCACTCCGGTTTCCCCCACAATCATAAAGACATACTGATAGGTTGTATGTGTCAAATAAATGTGCTAAGATTGTAAGCTCTTTGGGGCAAGGCCTTATGTAAATGTATGCATGTAATTGTAAAGCGTTACAGAAGATGTTGGCGCTATATAAATCCATAATAATAATAATAATGAAACATGCAGCATAGTATACATGGACAAACCTTATTAGCCAAGTACATCAGCGATTCACATGGTATATTATAGTAATGCCTACCAAAAAGGTAAGTAAAGTCATCCTGTGCTTGTTTGAGTGCCCAGAAGCCTGAAGGGGCAGGGTGGAATGTCTGCCTTTGATTGTTGAGTGCCCCACACAGCAGAGAAAAGAGTGGGTGGTAATCTTTTAGACATTTTTTAGAAAGAATGGCCTCTTTAAAATATGTTGATATATCATAGTTTGTCCTATGAATGTATTACTGTATGCCTGCTATGCCTCTGGATGCCTTGTGGAAACTGAGCAATTTTGAAATCTGTCCTGAGCCTGGGCATGCTCAGAAGAAGCAGACAGGGGATTAACATTCAGTCACTGGCTGTGATGTCAACTGTCAAATCCATAACTGACAGTTGCTAACTGGAAGAACCAGGAAGCGGAAACAGGGGAAACAGGACATTGTGCAGGATTTCAGGTTAGACTTATATATTTCACATTTTAAACTATTACCGTTTAGGGTTTTGGGGGGTGATTTACCTGTATGTAAGTTTTTATTTTGGGGCTGGACTCAATTGGTTGCACCAGTTGCACGTGTGACTTTTGCGATAGCGATGTAAAGGAGGGAACCGCTCGATCAATAGGAATTTACCGACAAGTACGATCGTTTGTTCGGCCGCCCGCCCCACACCAGCCAATATTGGTGCCGGGATTCCGACGGTCGGCCGAAAATATTGGCTGGTGTGTACCCAGCCTTAGTCCTTTCATCTATGGAAGATTTTTAACCAAGAAAATCTCCCAGTCCTTTGCATGATTTGATGTTTGGAAGGCAGCTAATCATAAAGTGGCCATACAAACAAAAATAACGATTGGACATTATTGTACAAAGATTAGCTAATGTGTGATAAACTAGTTAGATTTTTACTCTTCTTTTTGGACATGCTGGAAAAATAATTATTGTTCTGAAAAGGATTGTACAATATTGAGATTATATAATTTTTATCTTTACCTTGGTTTGTGATGATTTTATATGGTGCTTTAATAAATATAAATGAAGTTAATACTTTCCCAGCCAGTCTAAACTGGCAATTCAAGTGTTTTTAGTTAACTAATCCTGTCCCGAAGGTAAAATATCTGTCAGTTATGCAGTTGCTTACATAGATTGAATTCAAAATAAACTTGTTTTTCTGAGACATAAACCATGTCAGGTGTATCAAACTAATGACCTATATTTGCTTTCTTCAGACAAAGCTATTTATCTCATTTTGATATAGAAATACATACTGTATATATGCAACGATCGTGGTCAAATGATATTGTGTAAAGATGATCAGCCAACGATCGTACAATATTTTTTTCAATAGGGCCAGTTAAAAAATGTTTTTTGACGGTCAATCCAATCATATGATTTGCGGATTGTACGATCGGATTGTAGCATGTATGGCCACCATAAGGTCTTCTGGTCCAATCATGTTCAACACTCACTGTAATAGTGGAATGAGTATTTTTTATAACATACCTCTGGTGGAATAACCTTAAAGGGGAAGTTTAGTGCAAATACATATGCTTTTCAGAAAAAAGAGCAGTATTTTCCCATCCTAATTACCTTAATCTGCCAATTCAGCATTTTGTCTGTGTATAAATAAATGCAACCGAAAAACTGACAGGACCCCTAGTAGAGATCGTTATGGTCTTGCCCTTGACCCAGCACCTCGGTTGATTCAGTTGTTCAGTAGAGCTCTGAGCATGTTTGGCCCATCCAACAGCCAATCAGTAGAAATGACTGTTAGGAACATTCCAAGGATGTGGTGCATCCTGGGAAGAAGAAGGACCATTAGAGCCTGAAATGTCAGCTCACTGATGTCAACAGCAGGGAACAGCAAAGGGTATGAATCACTGATTTTTCAAAATGTGAAAGAATATGTAGAAAACTAGGAAGGCATTACACAAACTAACAATTTAACAATTATTGATAATTTCCACTAAACTGTCCCTTTAAGCAAGTGACCAGCATTATTCCATTTCTGTGAGCCTCCTGTTGTCACCACCTGAGCCTCCTGTGAGCCTCCTGCTGTCATTGTTCCACCAGAGATAGCTACCTTACATCCATTGGGGTTATTTACATTTGGGAAACCTGTATTCATTCATTTTAATACATAAAAATGGCAAGGCAAAGTGATTGGATCCTGGTTTTGGCTAAAGCACAATGACGTATTTAGTTTACACATAGCTAACAATCAATATCAGTAATAATAAGTTTAAAGGGTATCTCCACTCGTAATAACACATTTTTGCCATTTAGTTTTATTAAAGAAAGGGTTTTCTATGCACATGCGTGACCCATGCGCATAGAAGACAGAGTCCGTCGAGACCTGTCAGACCATGTGCCAGGGGAGCAAGCGAGCAGGTAAGTTTCTTACCTTCTCTCCTGGTTCCTAGTTTTTGTTATTGAAGAACAGGAGGTAAGACACAGCTCCTTTACCTCCCATTCTTCAATAAAACTAAATGGCAAAAATTTGTTAATACGAGTGGAGATACCGTTTCATTTCCTTTTAGTTTATTATGATTTCAAATAGAATGGTGCAAAGACATTGCTTTGTCTTTCTAAACTAAACGTTTTATATAGAAAAAATACAACAGGTATATATGGAGAATCACATTTATATCATTACCTAGACCATTCGGGAAGCAGCCTTGAGAAACCCAAACACAGCTGTCAGGGGGCATCTGTAAAAGGCCAAGACACAATGCTCTCTCTAAAAAAATAACAAAGGACCTGATACACTTAGAGGTGCAAAAGTTTGCCTGTGCAATTAATAAATTGGTTGCTGCAGATTGCAGGTGTAGAATATTTTCTTGGATCACCCCCAATTTCTTTGAATGTGCTGTGTTAAATGCACATCGGAATATAACTTGAGGGATTTTGAATTGGGACAGTTATGCCAGTTAAAGTGTAACTGTGGTCTCCATACAAGTGCCCACTATTTAAAAAAGCTTTCTTATAGCTTTCAAGCCTATGATGATGTCTCTAGCTTATCTGGGCTTAAAGGGACACTAAACTGAAAAAAATTACCTGTCTTTTTCTTTTTCTACATTTTTAGTGCTGTCATGAACTTGATCCCTTTTTGCTCTCAGTGCTCCCTGTCACTAGATTACCCCTTGCTAACCATGAAGGAAGTAGCCAAATGCCAAATACTTTTCAGTATTAGATGCAAATCAAGGGTTCTGGCAAATAAAGCTTGACGAACAAAGTTTCAAGCTATGTACATTTAATACACCAATAGGGAGATATCACTTTCTAAGACTACCCTTTGGTATTTCATCAGCATCAGAAGTTGCTCAGAAGAGCTATTGCACAGATGATAGAAGATCTTAATGGTGTTATAGATGTTATATATATGATGATTTATTTGTCTGGGGAGATTCCGTAGAAGAACATGATGACAGATTAATAAAACTGCTTCAAAGAGTAAGAAAATGCCACTTAAAGTTGAACAAATGCAAATGTAAAATTAGAAAAACTGAAATCAGATAGATATTGTAGGTCAGATGGTCTCAGACCAGATGAAGAAAAAGTTGGAGCCATCACACAGCTTCAAGAACCAAAAAAGAGTTAATGAGGTTTATGAGGAAGATACACTATTTAGCTAAATTTATTCCAAAGCTATCAGAGATCAGTGCACCTTTGAGAAAATTACTGGAGCAAGACATTGAGTGGCACTGGGAGGAAGCTCCAGCGGGGCCCTGAGAAGGGCCTTTTGGGGCTTAGGGGGTCCCGCAGCTCGAACCGGGACCCCCCTCCCCGGCCCTTACAAGGGCCCTTGCGGCACTGACAAGTGCTTTGGCGGGGGTCCCGCAGCTGAAACCGGGACCCCCAGTGCGGCTCTTAAAAGAGCCCTTGGGCGACGTCTTCTTTCTTCCAGTCCCGGCGACACCAGCTCCGCCGAGGCCGCCGACCCCCGAGAGGTACCCCTGCGGCCGCCAGGGGTACCCCCGGCGGGCGCCGGCGACCTCAACGAGGCCGATGTTGCCGGCGTCTTGATCCGACGCGACGTCTTCGGGCTGGCGACACCAACCCCACTCAGGTCGCCGATGCCAGGCAGACTCACTGCGGCCGCCAGTGAGCCTGCTGGCACCGCCGGCATCAGCGGAGCCGATGTTGCCAGCCGCTTCTTTCTTCAGCCATCTACTGCGATGGCATCTGAGTTCCGCGGCGGAAAGCTCCTCTTTATATAGGTTTGCAGAAATCCATAATCCGTTTCTGATTGGTCAATTTTTTAATACTTGCTTTACATTAACCAATCAGATTTCTGGAAAGTTCTGGCTAAAAGAAAGGCAACAAAAACAAATATTGTACTATGACAGGCAATCCAAAGCACTACCTGATTTACAAGTAGGGGATGCTGTAAGAATGCAAAGAGGGAAAACATGGCAGCCAGCAGTTGTTGTGAAAAACATGAACAACCCAGATCTTTTATTGTACACACACCTGAAGGGAAACAATTCAGGAGAAACAGAAACTATCTGAGAAAGACAATGGAGAACACATTGCTGTATTCTGATAATTGTGATACAGTAAATAATGAACAATGCATGGACAGAACTGACACTGATCAGGATGAACTGCCATCAATGATTTTCATCCAGATAAACACTGAAGTTGGAGATCAGTCATATGTTCTTGTACCTGAACAAAGTTCTTAATCTTCCAAAACTAGGTGTGGGACAAATTAAACTGAATGAGATACAGAGAGTAAAATATGTTTTCATACAGTTTTAAAATTCAATGTTAAAAGCACAGTTATAATGTGTAGACAAATATTTTCATGTGAAGTAACATGTATGATGTAAACTTTTGTTAAAGGTTGTTGCATATGTCAATATGCAAGAGTAATACCATAATGCAAATAGATATAACTTTTCTTTGTTATGGAGGGGTTTTTATTATATTGGACTATGTCAGCACCTTAGTTCTAGTACCACTAGCCAGGGATGTAACACGTAGTATAAGTTACTAGTGTTGGATAAGCTCTGGTGCTAACAGCACATGTTGTTTTAGACCTAATAAATAAACAAAAGTTGAAAGTCTGGTTACTCGGTGCAATCACATAACACAGTGCTACATTGGGACTTCAGTAACACAGACAGCCGCTAACTGCAGGGTTGGGTTTATCTGCACATAAAGGGCACAGAGTAACAGATAATGCTTATTCCTTTTCCTGATCTTAATGCTGAATCAATTAGCCATGCAGTGACAGAGAAATAAGCTTTAATTTTATAGAATGGATAGTTTCTATATTTAGTGTGCCAGGGGAAGGGGCTGGGTGATTGACAGTTCTTTTCTTACTAACTGTGCCCTACCCTTTTTAAAAAGTCAAACTCCCAGAGCTAAAAAAAACAAAGGATAGGAAGGTCAGAGAAGGAAAAAAAAGCAGATTTAAGATTAGTGGTAATTAAGACTAATTATTTTGTGATTAGTAAAAAAAATATTTGGCACAGTTGGCATATCCTTTAAGTTATAGGCTTTTAAAGTTACACTCAGACAGTCAAGATAAACAAGGAAGGGGGTGACACATTATGTGCTATGTAAGCCCCCAAAGAAAAAATGTTTTCTGAAGCTATAAGATAGTTACAGCAGTAGGATACAGCTGGGCATGTTCAGTGTCTGTGGCATGCGGGTCAGGGCAATGGTACTGGTGATGTCACAGCTCAGTGCTAGCTGGAAATACCATCCATTACATACTGCTATAGCTTTGCATAGATTGCAGCTAGAAGCATGATTCTGGAGTGGTTTTAAACGTAAGAATGTGTTCATTTTTAATAAAGGGCACTTGTATGAACACAGTTAACCTTTAAGCATGCCCAGCTATTTGCATAAGGGGTGGAACAATGACACATCACTGTGCAGTTTGTATTGCTATAAGCACAAAGCCTAATGGTAATTATAGACATAGCATAGTTATAAGTGCTTGTGAAGGTTCTCATTCATCCAGGTCATGGTATATCTGTTGTATTCAATTAGATCAACTGGACTTGAAATGTAGTTCTTGAAGACGTTTCGCTAGTCATCCGACTGGCTTTCTCAATTCAGAATGACTTGTACAAGAATCTGTGGCAATTATGTACCCTGGAAAATCCCAATTAGCATATCACAGCCAAGTGTTAAGCTTGGCTTAACACTTGGCTGTGATATGAGCTTTCTGTGTGTGAATTTCAGTGTGGTGGTTTAGCACTTGTTGTTAACCACCCTTGTATTCACACATCTTGAGACCCAACAGTCCTTTTAAGGACTAACCCCCTATAAGTCCTTTGGACAAATTTTGTGTTAGACCTTTTAGAGGTCTAGGTGTCCTGTTTTTTTGTTTGTCTTTCTGTATTCACAAGGGAAGAGGTACAAAACAACAAACTGGCTTTCTTGGACTGCTTGGTAGAAGTTAAGGAAAATGGTAAACTGGAAGTAGAGGTTTACAGAAAACCAACACACACAGATCAGTATTTGATGTTTGACTCCCACCACCCTTTAGATCACAAGCTGGGGGTCATCAGAACCCTGCAACACAGAGCCGAGAACATCCCCACTAGCACAGAGGCGAAGGCTAAAGAAATGAAACATCTCAGAGGAGCCCTTAAAACTTGTGGATATCCAGACTGGGCCTTTGTCAAAAGAAGTAGAAGGAAAGAAAAGAACACGAATACCAACAGTGAAGGGGAAAAGCAAGACAGGAGGAAGAACATGGTCATCCCATATGTAGCAGGGGTCTCCGAGAAATTAAGAAGAATTTTCAAAAAACATCGTATCCCTGTCTGCTTTAAACCGAACAACACACTGAGGCAGCAATTGGTACATCCGAAAGACCCAATACCAAAACACAAGAAAAGCGACATCATATATGCAGTGCAGTGAAGAATGCTCTATTGTATGTGGGGGAGACCAAACAGCACTGCATCAACATATGGCCCAGCCACGAAGAAGCAGCCATCCTCGGGTCAGGACTCACCGTGTATCTGCTCTTAAGGATAGGCATACCTTTGAAGATTGTAATGTTAACATACTGGCGAAGGAACGTGACTGGTTCAAGAGAGGTGTTAAGGAGGCCATTTATGAAAATAAAGAAACCAGCCTAATAGAGGTGGGGGGGTTCGACACCAACTGTCTGCCATGTACATGCTGTTTTAACACCTTACTCTAGGCGTTCCTATAACACCTCTTAGCCACTATCTAATCACACCCTTAACACCGGCTGTGATATGCTAATTGGGATTTTCCAGGGTACTAATTGCCACAGATTCTTGTACAAGTCATTCTGAATTGAGAAAGCCAGTCGGATGACTAGCGAAACGTCTTCAGAACTACATTTCAAGTCCAGTTGATCTATTTGAATACAACACCATAGTTATAAGTGTTTTCTTAAACTATCTATCCGCCTGGCTTCTACTACTTCACATTGGTAGCAGAATTGTATAGTTTCTCAACTACATATAATGATCATTATCACCTGTTTGGTATAATTTGTTAATCCTACACCTCACTGTAATCCTACAAAATCCCTGACTTTGTGCAAGCTTACTTTAAGAATTGATTTGTTTGAAGGTAAAGGGAAGCCACACCCAATATTAATTGATTTAGACATGTCTTTTGTTAGCTCACTTTGCATTTTGTTAATTGCTAAGATAAACTATT
This sequence comes from Hymenochirus boettgeri, assembly GCA_019447015.1. Classification (NCBI taxonomy): domain Eukaryota; kingdom Metazoa; phylum Chordata; class Amphibia; order Anura; family Pipidae; genus Hymenochirus; species Hymenochirus boettgeri. The sequence continues at coordinate 166,253,194 of CM033474.1, forward strand.
GGAATTTATGTTTGTAAAGACATTTATAATTTACAGCATTTCTTTCAGATTGGACTAAAACCTCTGCAAATACTGAAGATATCTTAAAAGTACTTGAACCATGAGGAATTAGGTATTTGTCTCAAAGTCAGTACTAAGTTTTGTACACACATCCCAGTGAGTAAAAGAGGCCCAATGGCCAAGTGTGCAGCAAACGCCCGCTTCGACTGTTGTCGCACGTGTAGGCCACTCGGTTGGGCTGATTTAAACAGATTATTGACCAAGGACCATGCCATCAATATTAATGGAAAGGGTGGACCAGGGTTGCCAGGTCATCTAATAAGTTATTAATAAAATGTTATTAGTAGAGCTACACTTTTTAAAAACTGATTGCAATTAAATAACACAATTCTAACTCACTCATGTGCATGTATTATATAGGTGTACCTAGACAGGTTTGATTTAAAATGACATTTTAAGTTAATGTGGGGTAGCTTTTGGCATATACCGCTGCTATTTACAAAACATAAAGATATAAGGTGTTTGTTGTGAGCAGCCAGTTACCTTAAATAATATTTAAGTTGAATTTTTTGATATTATCTGTAGGCGACCAACATTTTGTTGCTGGATCGCTGGATTAGTCATTTTTCTTAAAGGGTAAATGATTAATTGCAAATAGAGTTTTCAATTAGGTGTAAAGTCTCCCCAACATGAGTGAGAGATTTTCTCTATAGCAAACACCCAGACATCTGCTATTTTTTTTATAATGTCCCTATCAATAGAATTATTTGCAAAGGCCAAAAAGGAACAAATGTTTCAATGTTTGAATCTATATATGAGATTGGAATTATCCTCTCATCCCTACCTAGTTTCTCGGTGGTAAAAGGACATATTAAAAGGAAGCTGTGATGACACCATCAAAGCAAATATTTTATTTAACAATTTAATTAATTTCATCCACACACGCAAGTACTTGTATTTAACTGGATAACATGGGTAAATATTGACCTAATCCATTTTCAGATTATTGCTGTCCTGATCAATACTAGATGGAAAGTAATTACAAGGGCAACTGTATTTGATTTTAGAATGCTGCGAGTAGTAAAGCAAGAATGGAATAAGAAGGATCAATAGAAAACACTTGCTTCCTGCCTGTCATATCTGGGATTCTCTATAATGTTTCCGATGCGACTTGTTACTAAGCACATCTATAGTTTTATACTTAAATTATTGTATTTGCCTTGAGAATGATTCTATTGATTCCTGCCTCAGACTGCTCTGAAGATTGTACTTTAAACACAGTCTGATTCATTTATATTGCTATTGAAGTGGTTATCATTTGATACCACACAATACCAATATCCTTTTTATGTCCTCTCTTTATTTGTTACAAATACGTAGAATTAAAAAAAAATCTTCTAGAAGAAAACCAGAGAAATTGCTTATTAACTCTCTGTTCTGCCCTAATATTTCAGAGTATTGGAAAGTATATTACTGCTAGAGCTTGTTAAATATAACCTAACCCAAATCACAACTAATACCCTGGAAATTATGGCACTGTGCATTTACATAAAAAACAAAATGAAAGATAAGCCCTACATTATATGAACAAAGGATAAGGTAACGGCCCATGATCCTGGATCATCCTGATATATGTACCAAGATCTGCATCATCTTTTCTTTCAGTAACATGCCAGGGTTTAGTGCTGGGATTTGAGGTAGTTGTGGCACACAATCTTCACACCACAAGCACACACTGTTCTTGGACTGGTTACCGGAAAGACATGCTTCTAGCACAGTGTTGGCAAACCTTTGCACAGGTGCCAGTGGTGGCACTCGAGCCCTTCTGTGGGCACTCATGCACGCAGAGTTCACCAGAGTTTATTACCAGAAAGCCAGAGAGAAAGTGAAGTGGCTGTCTGTAGCAGAGAGAGGTCATGTGCTATAACATTCAGCTCTGCTTGTAACCTGTTTTGTATCTCAAACTCCTGTCTAATAATGTAGGGGTTAATGGTCACCGTTTTGAATCTCAAACTCCTGTGTGGTAATGTAAGGTTATAAGGTAATCTATAATTGATTCAATCTACTGATTGGTCTGTGCCTATTTGAGTAGTAAACACACTCCGTATTCAGGTTAATGATCATGTTGGCACTATGCAATTAAAAGTGGGGTTTTTGGGTGTAGTTGGGACTCAGCCTCTAAGGTTCGCCATCACTGTTCTAGCATGTCTTCCCATTGATTAAGAGGTGGAAAAAGACGCAACAACGTAATTGTATGATTGAATGCCCCATTGTAACTTTTTTTACAAACTGGCCCGATAGGAAAAATGATTTAATGATCTTCGGCTGATCGTCCATACACCGGCCAGTGATTGTAAGATCTGCGGTATAGGCCACTATAGTTTGGAATTGTGAAGGGGCCTAGACTACCACTACGAATCAACTTTGTAGCATGGTGTGAGCATCTAGGGGTAAACTTAGGGTTGAGACAAATTTAAGTCACCCCTGGGTACTATAAAGGAAAGATGATTGTTTTAGAGGTTATGGGAGACTCTCTTTTAAAGGACACCTAAAGCCTGCAAACAACATTGAAAACAGAGCAAATAAAAACATAATCGTTTTTCTCATTTTTATCGTTTACAAGACGCTTGAGAATATGTTCAAATGTTTCTCCACCCAAACACATATTTTCTTGACTAATAGCCCAGAAAATAGTGACTTAAACTATCTGTTCTTTCCTTCAAGTGATTCTTACAGATAGATACAGAGAATATAATATAACATCTCTCTCTCTCTCTGTCTACCTACCTAGGTGATGCACACTAAAGGCTGCAATACACAGCATGTCATTATCATACATTTCACTATTGTACAATGGCATGGTTAAATAATTAGACCAATATTAGTGAATTAATTGAACCAATAAAACCATTACTTTCATTATCTACACATGCCTGTCTGGAATATATATGGGGCACATATGTGCCCTAAAGAAAGAATATCACTAGAAGACCAATAAACTTTACATGCACGCGTGGAGAACACTATACAAAGTAAGTTTGTATAGAGAATTCTGTAGGTGTCTCACTCCTGGGTCTGAGACATTATATTAGATGTTATGTAGCAGGTTCACACTTAAAACAGGCGTGTCTTTAAGAAAATTGTCCAATAGTTTACATTTTATTTCCTATTCCCATGGAAATTGCCGTACTTTCCATCCACCAGGCTCGCTGTTCAGTTTCCTCTACCTGCACATGACTAGTTCCTGCTCTAAAACCAGGTAGGTAGCACTACAACGGGAAGTTTCCCAATACAAAAAAGGGCACCGGAGGTGTTGTTAGACTATTTTGATCATTTACTTTATTTATAAATATGCTCCACAAAATGTTCACAAAAGGAATAAAAAATGGGGACATAGCCCTGCCGTGTGCAACTCTGCACCAATAAAGGGCATGTCCACCCCAAAACTATAATCCCCCCCACTACTGGTCCCACTCTGTAGTGCATAAAAATCCTTACCTTACATCCCAGATCCAAATGTTTCTCCGTAATCCCCCCAAAGTCCCAAAAACTGCCCACCAGGAGGATAGCAGAGTCCATATAGGACTCTGCCTTCTGTCTCCCCTCCGGAGAATTTTGCCATCGCAAGAGTCCCCCCCCTCCCTCTGCCTCCCGTTTTGGTTCTCCCTCCCCCTAGTGTAAAATCTCTTTCCCATTTCTCAGCCATCACAGACGCGGCTGCCAGTCCGCCCCCTGCTTGCAGTTCTATGCAAGCAGAGGGCCGGGATTGTGCGCAAAGGAGAGAGGGAAGGTAAGTAACTATCAGGGCACTTTCTTGAAATTATACTAATGCGGTTGGGGCTGGGGGAGCTAGAACTTTCATATATAAAAAGTTTTTATAAAGGGCGGACTACGCTTTAAATATTATGTAAGAATGAGAAAGCTGTGATCGCAGCTCTCTGTACATCACCTTCATGTACGTACAGTATTTTATTACTAGCTCATTCAACACTTTTCAGCTAGATATATGTCTTTTACATTGCTTGTGGTTTGTTGCTACACAACGAAAATGTTACATAACACATCATAAACTATTAGTGTAATAAATAAAACCACCACCCGAATGTACAGCAAATCGTGGGAATCTTTGAGAACTATAAAGCTGGCTAATTTTTGTTTCTGAGTAACATCGCCAACATCGCTTACTATGTGGCCCTTAATGCTGGCCATACCACTTGTAAGATGTTAGATAGATGCAATGTTTAATTGTCAAATCTATGTAATATTTATATACAGTCTACTAACCTATCCAGTGGTTTAATCTGCAGTGTGTTCTTGCTATGTTCCCTGCCTGACCCATTTATTTTTTATTTGCATATGAATGTCAACCAGAAAATGAACAGGCAAAGTGGATTTCCAAACGTTACAGGACCATCATGTGGTCACCGGGAGGTAAAATTGTTGTGTACCGACAGCCAACTATAAACATGACATATCTTATCTTATACTACATTCCCGCAAACTTTGTTTGGGTACCATATCTGGTCTTGCACATCATATGAATGTCGAAGGTAAGAACACTGGGACAGTAGACGTTAGTTCATTTTGCATTGGCACCTCATAAATGTTCAACAGGGTTGAAAATATATTTTAAAGTTAAGATCAGCAGAACTGCACCACATAAGATCAGCAGAACAGAGTGGTCAATAATAAATTTACAAAGAAATGCAGTCATTTTTGGGCTTGTTACTTACCTGACCGAGATCCCACAATGTACTAAACTTTCTCAAGATTTAATACAGCTCAGAATCGTGGTCTAAACCTAATAGAATATATGTTGTGGCTTTAACTCTAGGTGGCACAAAAGATAATGAAAATGAAAATTGCTTTGGGTCCACTGCACAAATTCCAAAATTTTTTACACAGGCCCTGCAAAGTCAGTAGAGAACCCATGCTAACCCCATAGTACATTGTGTGCGTTTACAATTATTTTAACAATAAGACTAATAGTGATCTCCCTGTTAGTATGTATATATATACATTGAATATAAGCTTCAAAGTCTTACATTTTAGGCCCCCAAACAACACATCAAAACACTGCTGTTACATTCTGGCTTAAACTCATGATTCTGAGCTGGTTCCCCTCTATTTCATGGTATGGGGCAGTGACGAATTACCAGGGAAGCAGGGGCCCGGAAGCTAAGGGGGCCTGGAGCTAAAGGGGCCTATCTTTTTATTTTTCCTTTGAAAGATATAGCCTCCTTCCAGAAAACCACTGTGGATGACCACGGGCCCCATCATAGTTTTGCAGGGGAGCCAAGAGATTCCTAGTTACGCTACTGGTAGGGGGTTCCTGGTTTAGTTCTATGCTTCTGTTTATTTCCAGGAAGGTGTGATTGATCTCAACTGTTTTTGTGCTCAACTGAAGCATTTGTCTTATACCTCTCACTGTTGTAACTGACCTGCTTGAAAGACATTAATTCTTTCTTTCCTTTTTACTATGTACAAAATTACTCCAAATAACAAATAAGCCACAGAAATGTGCTTTATAGTTCCCATCAGAATACACAATATAAGCAGGTTGTCAGGGTACTCCTGCCCTTGGCCCGTCATTAGACATTACGCACACTGGAACATGATTATAAAAACAGCCTGAACTTTATTTTACCCCCAGTCTCTCAGTTCACCTGATGGGTTTAGTGATCACGCTCTATAGTTCGCCACTGCATATATATCTTTGAATGAGGCAAACAAAAATAAAAAAATTACATATGTTTAATAGTTTTATTGTGCAGAATTATATAAACTACAGATGAAATACATTCAATACACAATTGAACACAGAAATCAAAATTTAATACACATGACTACATTCCCACAAAGCCTGATACATAAGGCTCTATTTAGCCCTGATGGATTTCTGTTTGCCAATTCTAAAATCCATCTAACTTACTTACCACGTGAGTAAAGAGTTATGTCTAGTGGCTCCTTCCCTAATATGTCACGGCAGCATAAACTCGTCACAGGACACACCACCCAATAAAACTCAGAGATCCAATTTGCAGATAGAGGAAAGTAGTTCTTATAATTTAATACACCCCACATACCGGAAGTGCCTGGTGCATTAGAATGGCAAGAGGGGTATTCTTTAATACCATGTATGCAACCTCACTATACCATGTTCCCACATCTTCGAGGTCTTGAGTTTTAAATCTAATTAGGCTAAATATAGTTTGTATGACAGGGATATGCATTACTTACTTCATTTTGGAGTCTATACACTCTCCTTGTATACCACAATTATTTTCATGTTTAATGGTATTTACTATCTACAACAGTGTGGGGGCTGCTATGGGGGTGATATTTTCACCAATATGCCAATTTGTATATAGGATGATGAGAAGAAACATGTGTGCTTGGTTATGAGCATTACTTTCCATTTTCCCATATACCACATTACTTAGACGTTAATAGACGATCTGATCATTGTGTGGAGTAGGTCCCATTAGAATTTAAATTATTCTTCGAATTTTTAACAACAATAGTCTTATGTTTGTTGTTTAGTAATGTTTACCTATATGGTAGGTGTTTTTAGACTTTTAAGTTGTATGCCACAGACATTAGGGTTTTTATAACTTTGTATAGGAATAAACGCTAATCATCTATGCAGGCAATTTTTCCCATTCTCCCACTGCATTTAAGGGGAAACCATATAGGGAGTTTCTACATATCAGGAGGAACTGCTCTTTGAATTCAGAATATATTTCATAATCTTGTGAATTGCGAGATCCCCATATAATTAAAACACTATTGGTCAAGAGAGACTCTATGAAACTCTCCAGTGTGGTATTAATTATGTGGCTCGAAAGTCAAAGACTCTAAGGGACATACTTTCCCCTAGCCTCTTTTCCACTAAGAAATTAGAACCAATGGGGCTTCTGTCGTTAAAAAGGCTTTATAACTGTAATATGTGCAACTAGGGATGGAATACAGATTCGATCGAACCCGGCTCCAACTCAGAACTCCCAGCCCCCAGCCCCTAGCATGGGCATGGTTGTACACCCCTGAGTTGTGTGGGGATTTGAACCTATAACCTCATGGACTGTGTGTTTCTAAATTTAGAGCATTAGTCCATGGGTCCATTATCCCATCAGAGCTAACAGAAAGAAACACAAACTTTAGCTTTTGCTAGGACAAATAAACAAATAATATTAAAGACAGTACAATCAGCTAATTATTTTGTGTTGTTCCTTGTAGTGTCTTCTATATGCTGGAATAAACTGCAGGTAACAACGTCAGCTTTCAAGTCTTATCAGGGACATTCATTTTGGCATGGAGAGGTCTGTATATAAATATGTGTATAGAGACGTAAAGACTGGAAGGCAATAGGTGCACATGTTCACATGGCCTTTAAACACTACAGGGGTGTGTGAGTTCTACTGGAACAACTCAAGCCTCCTTAGTTACAATTATACTTCTTAGGTGAACTATTTTAAATGTATAGTTATTCTTTGAGAGAATCTTTTACCTAAGGGTAATGGCAAAAAAAAAAAAATGCCATATACACCTCAGCATCTTGTTGTGTCACCAGATCTCAGTCCATTTTAATTTTCTGAGAATACATTAGGAACTCCACACCTAGAAAATATCTGATTGGTTCCAAAGAACGTTATGCAAGTGCCCTAAACATCTCATTCTGTTTCATCCTTTGTATTGATAATGTTTCAATGCTGCGTACCCAAGCAGTGCTGCGTAAGTGAATATGCAGGAGGTGTGATGAATGAGGCTAAATATTTCCCTTTCCTTCCATAGAATCTAAACTAAACCGCAACAGTGATTGGCTGGACACGGTGTCTCTGACAACCACTGATACGGATGATCAGAAGTCAGCCAGTAACAAGGCTGGTAAGTATGTAAGAGGCTGGTTTCAACACTTTAAACCACCCCCCCCTTTGTGGGGGTCTTCTCTCTACAAGAAATATTTGTTGCATTGTTGTTTAGGTTATCGATATAAATGGTTTAAATGCCAAGGCTCCATTTTGTCTCCGCTCCTTATTGTCTCAACTAAATGAGATAAGAAATTTGTGTCCATAGGAATGCCCCACAATTATGTATCTAAATCTTTCATATATTTAATGCAGTCTTCCGTTTAGTTATTGTCTTGTGGTTCATTTCCTTAGCCATCTACCACGTGTTTATTTTTTTTATTACAGTTTGAAACCTAGCCATCTCCCACGTGTTTATTTTTTTTATTACAGTTTTAAACCTCTCCCCTTGAATGCTTTTGTAACCTCTTCATTGATGATGTTATAAACATTGAATCAACAGCCTTTTAATATATCAATTTTGTGTATGTTTTTAATGATTGGCTTAATATCTTGAAGTGTAGCTTATTTATTTTTAAAAAAAATTCTTAAAAAACATTGTTTTGTTTTCCTTATTTCATAACGCGTTTATTTAAATGTTTCTCAAAATATTCCATCATTTTACATGTAAACAAATATTAAGGCTAATTAAAAGGGATGATGTCATCTTTGGAGTGTTTTTTATAAAGGTTGATTAGGGCTTCACCCAAACATTCCAGAAATCATTGTGCAAAAGGTATGCATGCATTACACATTATTATATTACCCATAATCCTTTCATCTGGCACATAGTGTGAAACAATCTCATATTCATCGAAGGCGTGCTCTAGTCTACACTAAGAAGAGTAGTACAAGGGAGGAAAACAGAGTTAGAAACCTAAACTGGAAGTAATTTAAACAGAAGTTGTATGGAGTTTATTCCTGAAAACTTGGCGTTAACAAGGAACCTGACATCAGAAATAATCTTTCATTGTTTATTGCGTTTGTAGGCCCGCCCTGAAACTTGGAGGTGTGTAATAGGTTTCTACATTTAAAACCACAGAAGAAAACAGTATTAAAAACAATAACTCATCTTCAAATAATATTTCTTGGAAGGATTTAGTTATTATTAGTGTTTCAGAAATGGAAAGGCTTCACAAGGCGTGGTTGTACCTTGTCAGTAGCAAATATTTACATAATCCATTTAAAGAGGGCTAAGCACACAATAAGCAGTAAAGGTTCGTAACCCACTGCAGATTTTTATCATACCCCCAAGCCCCGTCGACCCCGACGCCTGACGAACACCACGACAAAAACGTCTGAAACGGATGATTTCAAAATCTATTAAAGCATCTACTAGAAATGTCTAATCAATCTTAGAGATCTACCATAAACATACATTTTTATATAGAAGTAACATTATAGCAATGATAAGAAATTAAGAAGAATTTTCAAAAAACATCGTATCCCTGTCTGCTTTAAACCGAACAACACACTGAGGCAGCAATTGGTACATCCGAAAGACCCAATACCAAAACACAAGAAAAGCGACATCATATATGCAGTGCAGTGCAGTGAAGAATGACATCATATATGCAGTGCAGTGCAGTGAAGAATGCTCTAATTTGTATGTGGGGGAGACCAAACAGCAACTGCATCAACGTATGGCCCAGCACAGAAGAGCCAATTCCTCGGGTCAGGACTCAGCCGTGTATCTGCATCTTAAGGATAAAGGACATACCTTTGAAGATTGTAATGTTAACATACTGGCGAAGGAACGTGACTGGTTCAAGAGAGGTGTTAAGGAGGCCATTTATGTGAAAATAAAGAAACCAAGCCTAAATAGAGGTGGGGGGGTTCGACACCAACTGTCTCTGCCAGTACAATGCTGTTTTAACACCTTACTCTAGGCGTTCCTATAACACCTCTTAGCCACTATCTAATCACACCCTTAACACCTGGCTGTGATATGCTAATTGGGATTTTCCAGGGTACATAATTGCCACAGATTCTTGTACAAGTCATTCTGAATTGAGAAAGCCAGTCGGATGACTAGCGAAACGTCTTCAAGAACTACATTTCAAGTCCAGTTGATCTATTTGAATACAACAGACATAGTTATAAGTGTTTCTTATAACTATCTATCCGCCTGGCTTCTACTACTTCACATTGGTAGCAGAATTGTATAGTTCTCAACTACATATAATGATCATTATCACCTGTTTGGTATAATTTGTTAATCCTACACCTCACTGTAATCCTACAAAATCCCTGACTTTGTGCAAGCTTACTTATAAGAATTGATGTTGGTTTGAAGGTAAAGGGAAGCCACACCCAATATTAATTGATTTAGACATGTCTTTTGTTAGCTCACTTTGCATTTTGTTAATTGCTAAGAATAAACTATTGGAATTTATGTTTGTAAAGACATTTATAATTTACAGCATTTCTTTCAGATTGGACTAAAACCTCTGCACAATACTGAAGATATCTTAAAAGTACTTGAACCATGAGGGAAATTAGGTATTTGTCTCAAAGTCAGTACTAAAGTTTTGTACACACATCCCAGTGAGTAAAAGAGGCCCAATGGCCAAGTGTGCAGCAAACGCCCGCTTCGACTGATTGTCGCACGTGTATGGCCACTCGGTTGGGCTGATTTAACAAGATTATTGACCAAGGACCATGCCATCAATATTAATGGAAAAGGGTGGACCAGGGTTGCCAGGTCATCTAATAAGTTATTAATAAAATGTTATTAGTAGAGGCTACACACTTATTAAAACTGATTGCAATTAAATAACACAAATTCTAACTCACTCATGTGCATGTATTAATAGGTGTACCTAGACAGGTTTAGATTTAAAATGACATTTTAAGTTAATGTGGGGTAGCTTTTGGCATATACCGCTGCTATTTACAAAACATAAAGAATATAAGGTGTTTGTTGTGCAGTTACCTTAAATAATATTTAAGTTTGAATGTTTTGATATTATCTGTAGGCGACCAACAATTTTGTTGCTGGATCGCTGGATTAGTCATTTTTCTTAAAGGGTAAACTGAATTAAGTGGCAAATAGAGTTTTCAATTAGGTGTAAAGTCTCCCCAACATGAGTGAGAGATTTTCTCTATAGCAAAACCCCAGACATCTGCTATTTTTTTTATAAATGTCCCTATCAATAGAATTATTTGCAAAGGCCAAAAAGGAACAAATGTTTCAATGTTTGAATCTATATATGAGATTGGAATTATCCTCTCATCCCTACCATTAGGTTCTCGGTGGTAAAAGGACATATTAAAAGGAAGCTGTGATGACACCATCAAAGCAAATATTTTATTTAACAATTTAATTAATTTCATCCAACACAGCAAAGTACTTGTATTTAACTGGATAACATGGGTAAATATTGACCTAATCCATTTTCAGATTATTGCTGTCCTGATCAATACAGTAGATGGAAAGTAATTACAAGGGCAACTGTATTTGATTTTAGAATGCCTGAGTATGTAAAGCAAAGAATGGAATAAGAAGGATCAATAGAAAACACATGCTTCCTGCCTGTCATATCTGGGATTCTTCTATAATTGTTTCCGATGCGACTTGTTACTAAGCACATCTATAGTTTTATACTTAAATTGTATTTGCCATTGAGAATGATTCTATTGATTCCTGCCTCAAGACTGCTCTGACAGATTGTACTTTAAACACAGTCTGATTCATTTATTATTGCTATTGAAGTGGTTATCATTTGATACCACACAATACCAAGATACCTTTTTATGTCCATCTCTGTATTTGTTACAATATACAGTAGCATTAAAAAAAGAATCTTCTAGAAGAAAACCAGAGAAATTGCTTATTTAACTCTCTGTTCTGCCCTAATGTATTTCAGAGTATTGGAAAGTATATTACTGCTAAGAGCTTGTTAAATATAACCTAACCCTAAATCACAACTAATACCCTGGTAATTATTGCACTGTGCATTTACATAAAAAAACAAAATGAAAGATAAGCCCTACATTATATGAAACAAAGGATAAGGTAACGGCCCATGATCCTGGATCATCCTGATATATGTACCAAGATCTGCATCATCTTTTCTTTCAGTAACATGCCAGGGTTTAGTGCTGGGATTTGAGGTAGTTGTGGCACACAATCTTCACACCACAAGCACACACTGTTCTTGGACTGGTTACCGGAAAGACATGCTTCTAGCACAGTGTTGGCAAACCTATTGCACGAGTGCCAGTGGTGGCACTCAGAGCCCTTTCTGTGGGCACTCATGCACAGCAGAGTTCACCAGAGTTTATTACCAGAAAGCCAGAGAGAAAGTGAAGTGGCTGTCTGTAGCAGAGAGAGGTCATGTGCTATAACATTCAGCTCTGCTTGTGAACCTGTTTTGTATCTCAAACTCCTGTCTAATAATGTAGGGGTTAATGGTCACCGTTTTAGATCTCAAACTCCTGTGTGGTAATGTAGAGGTTATAAGGTAATCTATAATTGATTCAATCTACTGTATTGGTCTGTGCCTATTTGAGTAGTAAACACTCCGTATTCAGGTTAAATGATCATGTTGGCACTATGCAATTAAAAGTGGGGTTTTGGGTTGTAGTTTGGGCACTCAGCCTCTAAAAGGTTCGCCATCACTGTTCTAGCATGTCTTCCCATTGATTAAAGGTGGAAAAAGACGCAACAACGTAATTGTATGATTGAATGCGCCATTGTAACTTTTTTTACCAACTGGCCCGATAGGAAAAATGATTTAATGATCTTCGGCTGATCGTCCATACACCGGCCAGTGATTGTAAGATCTGCGGTATATGGCCACTATAAGTTTGGAATTGTGAGAGGGGCCTAGACTACCACTACGAATCAGACTTTGTAGGCATGGTGTGAAGCATCTAGGGGTAAACTTAGGGTTGAGGACAAATTTAAGTCACCCCTGGGTACTATAAGGAAAAGATGATTGTTTTAGAGGTTATGGGAGACTCTCTTTTAAAGGACAACTAAAGCCTGCAAACAACATTGAAAACAGAGCAAATAAAAACATAAATCGTTTTTTCTCATTTTTATCGTTTACAAAGACGCTTGAGAATATGTTCAAATGTTTCTCACCCCAAACATATTTTCTTGACTAATAGCCCAGAAAATAGTGACTTAAACTATCTGTTACTTTCCTTCAAGTGATTCTTTACAGATAGATACAGAGAATATAATATAACATCTCTCTCTCTCTCTCTGTCTACCTACCTAGGTGATGCACACTAAAGGCTGCAATACACAGCATGTCATTATCATACAATTTTCACTATTGTACAATGGCATGGTTAAATAAATTAGACCAATTAAATTAGTGAATTAAATTAGACCAATAAAACCAATTACTTTCATTATCTTACATGCCTGTCTGGTAATTTATATGGGGCACATATGTGCCCTAAAGAAAGAATATCACTAGAAGACCAATAAACTTTACATGCACGCGTGGAGAACACTATACAAAGTAAGTTTGTATAGAGAATTCTGTAGGGTCTCACTCCTGGGTCTGAGACATTATATTAGATGTTATGTAGCAGGTTCACACCTTAAACAGGCGTGTCTTTAAGAAAATTGTCCAATAGTTTACATTTTATTTCCTATTCCCATGGAATATTGCCGTACTTTCCATCCACCAGGCTCGCTGTTCAGTTTCCTACCTGCACATGACTAGTTCCTGCTCTAAACCAGGTAGGTAGCACTACAAACAGGGAAGTTTCCCAATACAAAAAAGGGCACCGGAGGTGTTGTTAGACTATTTTTGATCATTTACTTTATTTATAAATATGCTCCACAAAATGTTCACAAAAAGGAATAAAAATGGGGACATAGCCCTGCCTGTGTGCAACTCTGCACCAAATAAAGGGCATGTCCACCCCAAAACTATAATCCCCCCCACTACTGGTCCCACTCTGTAGTGCATAAAAATCCTTACCTTACATCCCAGATCCAAATGTTTCTCCAGTAATCGCCCCCAAAGTCCCAAAAACTGCCCACCAGGAGGATAGCAGAGTCCATATAGGACTCTGCCTTCTGTCTCCCCTCCGGGAGAATTTTGCCATGCGCAGAAGAGTCCCCCCCCTCCCTCTGCCTCCCGTTTTGGTCTCCCTCCCCCTAGTGTAAAATCTCTTTCCCATTTCTCAGCCAATCACAGACGCGGCTGCCAGTCCAGCCCCCTGCTTGCAGTTCTATGCAAGCAGAGGGCCGGGATTGTGCGGCAAAGGAGAGAGGGAAGGTAAGTAACTATCAGGGCACTTTCTTGAAATTATACTAATGCGGTTGGGGCTGGGGGAGCTAGAACTTTCATATATAAAAAGTTTTTATAAAGGGCGGACATACGCTTTAAATATTATGTAAGAAGTAGAAAGCTGTGATCGCAGCTCTCTGTACATTCACCTTCATGTACGTACAGTATTTTATTACTAGCTCATTCAACACTTTGTCAGCTAGATATATGTCTTTTACATTGCTTTGTGGTTTGTTGCTACACAACAGAAAATGTTACATAAACATCATAAACTATTAGTGTAATAAATAAAACCACCACCCGAATGTACAGCAAATCGGTGGAATCTTTGAGAACTATAAAGCTGGCTAAATTTAGTAGTTCTGAGTAACATCGCCCAACATCGCTTACTATGTGGCCCTCTAATGCTGGCCATACACTTGTAAGATGTTAGATAGATGCAATGTTTAATTGTCAAATCTATGTAATATTTATATACAGTCTAACCTATCCAGTGGTTTAATCTGCAGGTGTTCTTGCTATGTTCCCTGGCCTGACCCATTTATTTTTATATTTGCAATTGAATGTCAACCAGAAAATGAACAGGCAAAGTGGATTTCCAAACGTTACAGGACCATCATGTGGTCACCGGGAGGTAAAATTGTTGTGTACCGACAGCCTAACTATAAACATGACATATCTTATCTTATACTACATTCCCAGCATAACTTTGTTTGTGTACCAATATCTGGTCTTGTCACATCATATGAATGTCGGAAGGTAAGAAACACTGGGACAGTAGACGTTAGTTCATTTTGCATTGGCACCTCATAAATGTTCAACATGGTTGAAAATATATTTTAAAAGTTAAGATCAGCAGAACTGCACCACATAAGATCAGCAGAACAGAAGTGGTCAATAATAAATTTACAAAGAAATGCAGTCATTTTTGGGCTTGTTACTTACCTGACCGAGATCCCACAATGTACTAAACATTTCTCAAGATTTAATACAGCTCAGAATCGTGGTCATAAGACGCTAATAGAATATATGTTGTGGCTTTAACTACTAGGTAGCACAAAAGATAATGAAAATGAAAATTGCTTTGGGTCCACTGCACAAATTCCAAATATTTTTTACACAGGCCCTGCAAAGTCAGTAGAGAACCCATGCTAACCCCATAGTACATTGTGTGCGTTTTACAATTATTTTAACAATAAGACTATATATTGTATCTCCCTGTTAGTATGTATATATATACATTGAATATAAGCTTCAAAGTCTTACATTTTAAGGGCCCCCAAACAACAATCAAAACACTGCTGTTACATTCTGGCTTAAACTCATGAATTCTGAGCTGGTTTCCCTCTATTTCATGGTATGGGGCAGTGACGTAATTACCAGGGAAGCAGGGGGGCCCGGAAGCTAAGGGGGCCTGGAAGCTAAAGGGGCCTATCTTTTTATTTTTCCTTTGAAAGATATAGCCTCCTTCCAGAAAACCACTGTGGATGAAGCACGGGCCCCATCATAGTTTTGCAGGGGAGCCAAGAGATTCCTAGTTACGCTACTGGTAGGGGGTTCCTGGTTTAGTTCTATGCTTCTGTTTATTTCCAGGAAGGTGTGATTGATCTCAACTGTTTTTGTGGCTCAACTGAAGCATTTGTCTTATACCTCTCACTGTTGTAACTGACCTGCCTTGAATAGACATTAATTCTTTCTTTCCTTTTTACTATTGTACAAAATTACTCCAAATAAACAAATAAAGCCACAGAAATGTGCTTTATAGTTGCCATCAGAATATCACAATATAAAGCAGGTTGTCAGGGTACTCCTGCCCTTGGCCCGTCATTAGACATGTACGCACACTGGAACATGATTATAAAAAACAGCCTGAACTTTATTTTACCCCCAGTCTCTCAGGTCACCTGATGGGTTTAGTGATCACGCTCTATAGTTACGCCACTGCATATATATCTTTGAAATGAGGCAAACAAAAATAAAAAAATTACATATGTTTAATAGTTTTATTTGTGCAGAATTATATAAAACTACAGATGAAATACATTCAATACACAATTGAACACAGAAATCAAAATTTAATACACATGACTACATTCCCACAAAGCCTGATACATATAAGGCTCTATTTAGCCCTGATGGATTTCTGTTTGCCAATTCTAAAATCCATCTAACTTACTTACCACGTGAGTAAAGAGTTATGTCTAGTGGCTCCTTCCCTAATATGTCACAGGCAGCATAAACTCAGTCACAGGACACGCACCCAATAAAACTCAGAGATCCAATTTGCAGATAGAGGAAAGTAGTTCTTATAGATTTAATACACCCCACATACCGGAAGTGCCTGGTGCATTAGAATGGCAAGAGGGGTATTCTTTAATTACCATGTATGCAACCTCACTATACTCATGTATCCCACATCTTCGAGGTCTTGAGGTTATTAAATCTAATTAGGCTAAATATAGTTTGTATGACAGGGATATGCATTACTTCATTTTGGAGTCTATACACTTCCTTGTATACCACAATTATTTTCATGTTTAATGGTATTTACTATCTACAACAGTGTGGGGCTGCTATGGGGGTGATATTTTCACCAACATATGCCAATTTGTATATAGGATGATGAGAAGAAACATGTGTGCTTGGTTATGATGCATTACTTTCCATTTTCCCATATACCACATTACTTAGACGTTATATAGACGATCTGATCATTGTGTGGAGTAGGTCCCAATTAGAATTTAAATTATTCTTCGAAATTTTTAACAACAATAGTCTTAATGTTTGTTGTTTAGTAATGTTTACCTATATGGTAGGTGTTTTTAGACTTTTAAGTTGTATGCCACAGACATTAGGGTTTTTATAACTTTGTATAGGAATAAACTGCTAATCATCTATTGCAGGCAATTTTTCCCATTCTCCCACTGCATTTAAGGGGAAACCATATAGGGAGTTTCTACATATCAGGAGGAACTGCTCATTGAATTCAGAATATATTTCATAATCTTGTGAATTGCGAGATCACCAATATAATTAAAACACTATTGGTCAAGAGAGACTCTATGAAACTCTCCAGTGTGGTATTAATTATGTGGCTCGAAAGTCAAAGACTCTAAGGGACATACTTTCCCCTAGCCTCTTTTCCACTAAGAAATTAGAACCAATGGGGCTTCGTTAAAAAGGCTTTTATAACTGTAATATGTGCAACTAGGGATGGAATACAGATTCGATTCGAACCCGGCTCCAACTCAGAACTCCCAGGCCCCCAGCCCCTAGCATGGGCATGGTTGTACACCCCTGAGTTAGTGTGGGGATTTGAACCTATAACCTCATGGACTGTGTGTTTCTAAATTTAGAGCATTAGTCCATGGGTCCATTAGTCCCATCAGAGCTAACAGAAAGAAACACAAACTTTAGCTTTTGCTAGGAACAGAATAAACAAATAATAATTAAAGACAGTACAATCAGCTAATTATTTTGTGTTGTTCCTTGTAGGTGTCTTATAATGCTGGAAAATAAACTGCAGGGTAACAGCAGCTTTCAAAGTCTTATCAGGGACATTCATTTTGGCATGGAGAGGTCTGTATATAAAATATGTGTATAGAGACAGTAAAGACTGGGGAAAGGGGCAATAGGTGCACATGCTCACATGGCTCTTTAAACACTACATGGGTGTGTGAGTTCTACTGGAAACAACTCAAGCCTCCTTAGTTACAATATATACTTCTTAGGTGAACGTATTTTAAAATGTATAGTTATTCTGGTGAGAGAATCTTTTACCTAAAGGGTAAATGGCAAAAAAAAAAAAAATGCCATATACACTCTCAGCATCTTGTTGTGTCACCAGATCTCAGTCCATTTTAATTTTCTGAGAATACATTAGGAACTCCACACCTAGAAAATATCTGATTGGTTCCAAAGAACGTTATGCAAGTGGCCTAAACATCTCATTCTGTTTCATCCTTTGTATTGATAATGTTTCAATGCTGCGTACCCAAGCAGTGCTGCGTAAGTGAATATGCAGAGAAGTGTGATGAATGAGGCTAAATATTTTCCCTTTCCTTCCATAGAATCTAAACTAAACCGCAACAGTGATTGGCTGAGACACGGTGTCTCTGACAACCACTGATACGGATGATCAGAAGTCAGCCGAGGTAACAAGGGCTGGTAAGTATGTAAAGAGGCTGGTTTCAACACTTTAAACCCCCCCCCTTTGTGGGGGTCTTCTCTCTACAGAGAAATATTTGTTGCATTGTTGTTTAGGTGTATCGATATAAATGGTTTAAATGCCAAGGCTCCATTTTGTCTCCGCTCCTTATTGTCTCAACTAAATGAGATAAGAAATTTGGTGTCCATAGGAATGCCCCACAATTATGTAATCTAAATCTTTCATATATTTTATGCAGTCTTCCGTTTAGTTATTGTCTTGTGGTTCATTTCCTTAGCCATCTACCACGTGTTTATTTTTTTTATTACAGTTTGAAACCTAGCCATCTCCCACGTGTTTATTTTTTTTATTACAGTTTTAAACCTCTCCCTTGAATGCTTTATGTAACCTCTTCATTGATGATGTTATAAACAAATTGAATCAACAGCCTTTTAATATATCAATTTTGTGTATGTTTTTAATGATTGGCTTAATATCTTGAAGTGTAGCTTATTTATTTGTTAAAAAAAATTCCTTAAAAAACATTGTTTTGTTTTCCTTATTTCATAACGCGTTTATTTAAATGTTTCTCAAAATATCCATCATTTTACATGTAAAACAAATATTAAGGCTAATTAAAAGGGA
Organism: Hymenochirus boettgeri; assembly: GCA_019447015.1. NCBI lineage: Eukaryota > Metazoa > Chordata > Amphibia > Anura > Pipidae > Hymenochirus > Hymenochirus boettgeri. Next base: position 166,272,090 of record CM033474.1, read on the forward strand.
TGATGTCATCTTTTGGAGTGTTTTTATAAAGGTTGATTAGGGCTTCACCCAAACATTCCAGAAAATCATTGTGCAAAAGGTATGCATGCATTTAACACATTTATTATATTACCCATAATCCTTTCATCTGGCACATAGTGTGAAACAATCTCATATTCATCGAAGGCGTGCTCTAGTCTACACTAAGAAGAGTAGTACAAGGGAGGAAAACAGAGTTAGAAACCTAAACTGAGAAGTAATTTAAACAGAAGTTGTATGGAGTTTATTCCTGAAAACTTGGGCGTTAACAAGGAACCTGACATCAGAAATAATCTTTCATTGTTTATTGCTGTTGTAGGCCCGCCCTGAAACTTGGAGGTGTGTAATAGGTTTCTACATTAGTAAAACCACAGAAGAAAACAGTATTAAAAACAATCAACTCATCTTCAAAAATAAATTTCTTTGGAAGGGATTATTAGTTATTAATTAGTGTTTCAGAAATGGAAAGGCTTCACAAGGCAGTGGTTGTACCTTGTCAGTAGCAATAATTTACATAATCCATTTAAAGAGGGCTAAGCACACAATAAGCAGTAAAGGTTCGTACACACCTGCAGATTTTTATCATACCCCCAAGCCCCGATCGACCCCGAGCCTGACGAACACCCACGACAAACGTCTGAAACGGATGATTTCAAAATCTATTAAAGCATCTACTAGAAATGTCATATCAATCATTAGAGATCTACCATAAACATACATTTTTATATAGAAGTAAACATTATAGCAATGATGTATTCTATCTATTCAAATAGTATTCCAATACAGATATACCATCCCTCTCATTAAAACTTTCCAGGTTAAAGGGCATGCCCCCCAAACTAACATTTAACACATTGGTGGCCCTACAGTGTAGTGTTAGAAGATCCTTACCTTTCTCCTCTGCTCCTTGTGGTTGTCCAGCAGGGCCTGCTGAAAGTCCAGAAAAGTGTATGAGCCTGTCTGTGTGTGTGTGTGTAATCCGGTGTCTGTAACTTCCTTGTCCTCTTAGAAGACTTACAGGGCGATGCTCAGAGCGCCGCTATCAGCAACCCAGTGCAAACAGCACGGCGATGTTATATGCCGATAACGGCGCTACGGCGCTACTTGGCGCTGTTCTATTCCGGCAATTTCAATGCCAGCTTTTAGCTGGCGTTGAAAGTGCCGCAATAAATGCAGATTTCGGCATATAACATCACTTGCAGAGGCTGCGCTGTTAACTTTCACATTAGCCTCGCAGCCGCCGCAAGGAAGGAGTTAAAGTCACGCTAACCGATATAACATCGGTTAGCGCAACTTCAACTCCAAATCAGGAGCGATGGGCCCGTTGGTGCATCGCCCTGTTAGAGGCATGCGCAGTGGAGCTCTCCCCTTCTCTCCCTCTGGATCGGCTCCATAAACTTTTTTAAAAAATTAAGTCTCATATAATGTGGGGGACCACTCTCCAACACTAACCACCAAAGGTGGGTAAGTTCATTTCAGGCCGATTTTAAACTTTTAAAGCTGGCAGTTAGGGGACATACTGTAATTATGTGGGGGTCATTATATATTTTTTCAATTGGGGGGTGAAGATACCCTTTAAGCTTTCTTATTTTTCCTCTCTTATCTAACACAATCAGCTTATCTGCCATTTTTTGTAAAGCAGTCTTGGGTCTTTGAAATGTTTGTTCTCAGCATATCCCACTGCTGCTATCAGTGTTGTTATGCTCTGATGTTTTGTTTTTTGTAAAAAGAAGGGCTACTCACAAAAGTGTTAACGTGATTAGTAGTGATGAGTCCCAGTTTTTAAACAAACCTGTTTTTCACTCGGAACTGTCAGTTATGAAAATTCACAGATCTGCTGGATATATTGACATTATTGAAACTTTGAAATTAGAAAATAATAAAAATTTTTTTTTGAAAATGAAAATTCAAAAATCAGATTAAGAAAATCTGTTTGAAACTTAAAAATTCTAAATTGCAATCTAAATATTCTGGTGGATTTTGGTTCAAATTGGATTTCCAGAACTTTACTAGGTTCCTCTAATAAATGACAGGGCAGTGCGTGTCAGTGTGGCTGGCTACATTTATGCTCTGAGATCAATTTTCAGAGTGCACACAATAAGCATTTTTTTTGCAAATTGCATGCACTCCAATTACCGTATATACTCGAGTAGAAACCGACTCGAGTAGAAACCGAGGTACCCAATTTCACCTAAAAAGCTAATAAAAGTTATGGACTTCGAGTATAAACCGAGGGTAGAAACTTGGCATTCAAGATGTTTGGAAACTACAACTCCCAGCTAATAAAGCATGCATCTTGAATGCCACCTTCACTCTCCCACCCAGTTCAGTTTGTACCTGTGGGCTCTCCACTTGGGGCCTCCTATTGGGACTGTGTGCCAGCATTGAAGATCAGCATTCCGATCAGGTAAGCATGTGTCCTCTCCATTCCGGCATCCGCTCGCTCATTCCCTGTACTGGCGCGCCGGCTGACGTCACTAATTGGCGCCGGGCAGTGACGTTGGCCGGCGCGCCAGTACAGGGAATGATCGTGCGGCTGCCGGAGTGCCAAAGTAAGTAGTGACTCGAGTATAAACCGAGTCCAAGTTTTCAGGCTGATTTTACAGCCTGAAAACCTCGGTTTATACTCGAGTATATACAGTATGCTAAATTACGTTCCGTTGTAGTGTGGCCCGTTCCCGTATTCTGTAGTATTATAGTTTTAATGTACATGCATATATTACAAATACAGGAATTTCTGTTTCATAGCTTATGATAATAAAAAAATTAAAAGCCTCCAAAACTCGTCTGACACCTACTTAGTTGCAGTTTCCTGAGTAAGGAGTCTATCTGGCCTTTTCATTGGACTACTGTAACTTTTAGAAGAAACAAGTGCAACCAATCTGCAGCAGAAAAGGGTAAAAAAAGGTTATTGAAGGAGAAAAAGCAAAAAAGTAGGAAATATATATAATGCAAGCAGAAAAAAGTACAGAAGAATTGCTTTATGATGGGGGAAAAAAGGGCACCCAAAGGTATCAATGTGATCAAATTAATAAAATACGCTGATCTGAGAACTTCTGAAATTAACTTTTTTGCATTGCATTTAAGGTAGTTTCATTTTTTTTGTGGCAGATTGGTGAACTCAGAGCACCATCTCTATGTCTCTATGGCTTAGGTGTGAACACAAGAAAAGTAGAAAAAAACCAATACTTTTAAATATCATGGGGCTACAGGGATTTGTAGTATTGAGAACCCTCATAATCCACTCACCCTGAGATTAAATTGAAAAAAATCAGTTAAAAGGTTGGTTTGGGAGTAAATCTGACCATACACATGCCAATAAGAAGCAAGTACTGTGAAATCCGATGGGATTATCATATTATTAACTGACCCCATTGCTGATAAACCATTAATGATGTACACATGATCTGTTGACCCAGACGAGAAGGTTACATTTGGTCCCTATCAGCTCTCTAAAGTAAAGTTTTAACGTGTGTGGAAAAACTAACAATAGCTTCCTACACAAAGTATTAGGGGGTCAATCATGCAAGTGTGAAATCAATGGAATCTGCAGTGAATTTGTCTAAGTCTTAACCTTCATGATTTTATTGTTTTAAGTAATTAGGAACTCTATAGGCAATTTGAGAGTCCATAAATGCTAAAAGCAGAATAATGGGAAACTTCTTGTTAGTGACTTTAATCAAATGGCAGGGTTCAATAGGGTTCAATAGGGTAGGTTCAATAATCTGCTGGAAACCACAATAAGGCAAGTGCTGTAACTTAACAGTTTATTCACCTTGCAGGCCCACTACCAGCATCTTACTGTCTCTTAGCTGGAACAGGGAAGACGGGGTGGGACAGGAAATAAGTATGTATTTAGATAATGGCAAAAGAGAAGAATGCCCATAAACAAAATGTCTATATAAGCAACAGTTACTACATTTTCTTCCCTTTTAGATAACAAGTAGAACCCCCAAGATAACATATAACAATAACATGAAAAAGTATTATATAGTTCAGGGAACTTGCAAAAAGGTTAATCATGAAAGCAATCTCACAATAATATTATAAATCTGGTCTCTCAGGAGGCTTGTGTATGTGCATTGGGTACCTTCATTCAGTTGTAGGAACAGAGGGACTGTTTGGATTGGATGAAGTGGTTGCAGTTGATAAGTCATGTGGGGGGTCTATGGGTACATGGATGTCGACAGTAGAATAGGAAGGAGGTAAAGGAGTTAAACTGTGAACATGCTTGTGACGTGTACCAATTTGTACATCATAAGTCAATGGTCCTTTTTGTCCTGGACCCAGAGCGGCAAAACTCCTGGATCAACACTATCTAATTGGCTACGGAGTTGCCTTTTAAGAAACAGCTCTGCTGGGGAACTACTAGTGACAGAATTTGGAGTATTCCGGTAATGAAATAAAAATCTGCACAGTTTTTGCTCTGCTGTAGATCCATCTGACTCAAGGGAAACTGGTTGCTTCATCCAAGCTTTCTTAAAAGTCTGCATGGCTCATTCTGCAGCACCATTTGAAGCAAAGTGATACGGTGGGGTCAATGTATGCTTGATGCCATTTTGTTTAAAAAAAATACTGGAATTTCTGAGATGTGAACTGAGGTCCATTGTTAGAAACAAGTTCTTTGGGAAGTCCATAGGATGAAAACAATCTACTCAACAGAATAATAGTTTTCTCACTGATACTTATTTGTGTGGGTAGCACTTCCAACCACTTGGAATAGCTGTCTATTACCACCAAAAATGTCTGCTTGTTTTTTTCTGCATAATACACATGAATTCTCCCCAAGGTGATATGGATCAAGCCCAAGGCTGAAAAGGTGCTGTAGTGGGCTGATTCTGTATACATGCACAAACAGCACACTAACTTACAAAAACCTTGATATTATGATCAAGGCCTGGCCACCATAGGTATCCACGAGCTTGTGCCTTCATCCTGTTTACCCCTGGATGGCCCTAATGAAGTTCATGCAATAGCCTCTTCTGATATTTTGGGGGTATGATCACTCTCGTCCCACAGTAAACATCCTTGTTCAATTGAAAGCTCATCTCTCTTTTGAAAATAGGGGGTGAGCAGCTTGTCAGAAATGTGGTTGGGCCAACTTTTGGCAGTGTAGTCATAAAGTTTAGCCAATAGAGGATTATGAATTGTTGCAGCAGCTTAGAGATGGCCGAACTTTCGAAAGTTCGGTCTGTTTTTGAACTTTCGAACTATATGGAAAGTTCGAAAGTTCGAAAACGGACCCGTTAAAGTCAATGGGAGTCAAATAGTTCAAAAAGTTCTAATGAAATACAATTAAAATATCAATAGTAACTTAATGTAAATGGCTGTGGGACCTGGGAAATGGTCTGGGGAACATGTTCGAATATCCGGGACATTCGAAAAATCAATTTTACTCTCACTCGCGCTATTTTCGAGCTTGTTCATGCCTAGGTACCATGTACATTTCACTCTCGGATTCTATGCTCGCGTATAGGCTTTAATGGACACTTAACTCGTAGATTCGATGTTCGCGCCTAGATGGACATTTTACTCGCGGATTTGATGCTCATGTATAGGTTTTAATTGACACAATACTCGTGGATTCGATGCTTGTGTTCGCACCTAGATACCATGCACATTTTACTCACGGATTCGATGCTTGCGTATAGGTTTTAATGGACACTTTACTCGCAGATTCGATGCTTGTGTTAGCGCCTAGATACCATGGACATTTTACTCGCGGATTCGATGCTCGCGTATAGGTTTTAATGGACCCTTTTTCTTGCGGATTCGATGCTCGCGTTCGCGCCTAGATACCATGGACATTTTACTCGCGGATTCGATGCTCGCGTATAGGTTTTAATGGACCCTTTACTCGTGGATTCGATGCTCTTGTATAGGTATAATAGGCATTTTACTCGCACATTCAAACTGTCAAACATTCGATATTTATCGAAAGTCCGAAAATATCGATAATCCAGGTCTGGGATAGTTCAAGAAAGTTCGGCTCGAACTCGGGTTCGAGTTCTAGTCCATCTCTACAGCAGCTATGTCCTTGCAAGAAACAGGCAATTCCTCAAGAAAGAAAACTTGAAAAATGGTACCTTCATCATGCACATCTTTTGTAATTGGGCATGGAAGTCGAGATAAAGCATCTGCATTTCCATGGTCCTGAGCACGCCGATACACAATATCATAGTCATAAGCTAATATAAGTAGCGCCCAACGTTACATCCGAAGTGCTGCCAGTGGTGGTATGTAGAGATGGCCGGTTCGCGGACCCGAACCCGGATCCGCCGCGGATTTCTCCCGTCCGCGAACGGCGGATTATTCTGGACTTTCCGGACTTCCGAACTGCGGATTTTTTTTTTTTTATGAAAATTTTCGAAAATACGAGTATCTCCGTAATTACGAGGATCTACGATACTTGCGGGATACGGAAAAACCGAAGATCCTCGTAATTACGAGGATTATTATACTGTACTATACTATACTATACTATACTATACTATATTATACTATACTATACTATACTGTACTATACTATACTATACTATACTATACTATACTATACTATACTATACTATATTATACTATACTATACTATACTATATTATACTATACTATACTATACTATATTATACTGTACTATACTATACTATATTATACTATACTATACTATACTATATTATACTGTACTATACTATACTATACTATACTATACTATATCATACTATACTATACTATACTAAATTATACTGTACTATACTATACTATACTGTACTATACTATACTATACTATACTATACTATACTAGGAGACATCTTTTAAAGACACCTTTTTGCAAGGAAGTAGAGGGGACGGTCTGTTTCCCAAGCTTTCAGTTTTAGTCACTATATATGGACGATGTAGTCACTCTTTTTAACATTTGATAAAGGGCGCTGGTCACTCTAAACATGTTGTGTGTGCATCTGTTTAAATAAACACTATTTTCATAGCGTAGCCTGTGCTCGATTTGGTTTCCCCACATCTACCATTTAGATCTAATATTGAGAGGGTCTGTGGGAGGGGAGAGAGACTCGTGCTGCCCCCACAATCTATTGTAAATAGTTTGTTAAAAACTAAAATGTTGCTTTACTCTTTATATATAATGGGTATAAAGACATTTTAAGAATGAATTATAATGTAGGTTTGTTGGCTACACATCCATCTATGGTGTTATTTTACCAATAACTAATTCAACTTTTCACCCAGGGTCATCATTACGTAGACTGTGGCACATTTACAATATTAAGGAAATAGACAGGATCACTCCACATAAAGTGCAATGAAGTTTTTCTTAAAGGAAAGGAGAAATGGCTGAATTAGGTGAAAGTTACATTTTTGTGCAATGTTATGGAGATTCGGAAAGCTGTTCCATTGCTCATTTGCTGTAGTAACACTGCAAAATATCTGGTCTGGTATCCTTATTATTGCTATATTGTTCCCACAATGCCCTGCGATGGGCTGTAGGTCCATAAATTACTTAATGCAATCATCCTTTGCAATGCATCACTCTTTCCTCTTTCAGTTCTATGTGCTGTGTGTAAAGAATATGGCCTTGACGCCGAGGTACTCCCAAGTACGCTTTCAGGAGGAGGCTGATAGTCCGGAAAATGCAGGACACAGAGGCTGCTGGGAACAGTAGGCTGGATTCTGGAACAAGGTGCTGCTGGGAACTGTAGGCTGGATTCTGGAAACCAAGATGCTGGAGTAGTAGTACTGGAACAAGCAGGGTAAGTAGGCACAGGAACAGGCTAGGTAAGTGGTCACAGGAACGGGCAAGGTAGGTATTGACTCAGTAACTGGCAAGGTAAATAAGGACTCTGGAATAGGCAAGGTAGGTAGTCTCTGGAACGGGAAAGGTAATTAGCAGGATACGTACAGGAGCCAGGGGTAGCAGAGAGTTCACGCCGGGAGATGCATCGGCGTTGTGATGTCATCACGCTGGCGGTGCTGCCTACCCGGAAGCGCCCGGCTGTGACCAGAGCGGCGCTGGATCGGAGCAGCAGATAAGTTGGTGACAGATTAATGCGTTCAGTAGCCCCATTGGACTGTGGGTGATAAGCAGAAGTAAATTGTAATTTGATTCTCATGGATTTACACAATGCCCTCCAAAATTTAGAAACAAATTTAGTTCCTCTGTCAGAAACTATTTCAGACGGAAGTCCATGGAGGAGAAAAAAGTGTGAAATGTGTAAATAATTGAGCCAATTCCACAGAGGATGGTAATTTAGGAAGAGGGACAATATGAGTCATTTTACTGAAGCGGTCTATAGTTACCCAAATGACAGTATTCCGTTTGGAAGGAGGAAGCTCATCAATGAAATCCATAGACATTGATGGATTCTAGGAGATTTTGACTGGGTACAGCGAGAACAGTCCTTAATATCCCTTCTCATGGTTGGCCACCAGAGAGAGCGTGCTAGAAGTTCAAAAGTTTTGTTCATACCAGGATGTCTGGCCTGTCTAGAGCAATGAGTCTGCCGAAAGATGGTGTTCCGAAGAAAAACAGGTACAAAGATTCTGCCTGTCGGGGTGTCGGGAGGAGCAGACTCCTGAGCTGCTTGAATCTGGGAACAGAGTTGTGGAGTAAGGGAGGCCAGAATCTTGATTGCAGTGACTACAGGACCCTTATCCTGGTCAGAAGAATCAGAAGAAATGAAGGACCTGGAGAGGGCTTTTGTGTTTAGAGAGGACTTTAGTGTTTTTGGAACCTGGTTGGTAGGGGATGATTAGAGATGGCTGGTTCGTGGACCCGAACTCGGATCCGCCGCGGATTTCTCCCGTCCGCGAACGGCGGATTATTCCGGACTTTCCGGACTTCCAAACTGCGGATTTTTTTTTTTTTACGAAAATTTTCGAAAACACGAGTATCTCCGTAATTACGAGGATCTACGATACTTGCGGGATACGGAAAACCCGAAGATCCTCGTAATTACGCGGATTCGCGTAATTACGAGGATTCACGTAATTAAGAGCATTCGTGTAAATTTTCAAGACGGAGCAAGCCACATGATCCAAATTAGCCAATGGCAGCTATCATAGTTACAGAAAGCCTCGTTTCTTTACGGAAATCTTCGTTTTTACGGGAATCCTCGTATTTTCGAAAAATACAGTTTTTTTAAAGTCACGCTAGTGGACTGTACTTTTTAGGTATTGTTGGCATTTATACGTGCTTCTAAGGCCATTACCCAGGTCTCTGAGTGGTTAAGTGTACGTTACCAAGGCTATTTAGACCACTTTTAATGCGGATTTTGCAGAACTTTCATTTTAATACGTTTTAACGGGTCCGCTCGCGGATTTTCGAATTTTCGGATTTTTTCGAAAATCCGCGGATTTTTCCAAGTTTGGACATCTCTAGTGATGATAAAATTGAATCGGGAAAAGAACAAGGACATGCTTGGCGAGGATTTAACCTTTTAAGGTTTTGGATGTATTCAAGGTTTTAATGGTTGGTAAAGATGGTAATGGGCAAAGAAGTGCCTTCTAGCAAATTGTGCTATTCCTCGAAAGCCAACTTGATGGCCAGTAGTTCACGGTTTCCAATATCATCTACATCAATATAGAAAGGGTGGTTGGGATAATATTGGCAGAAGCAAAGGCTTCCTTTAGCTGGCTAAAATGCTTGGATGGCAGCCAGAGACCAGGAGTTGGGTCTACCACCCTTTCTAATGAGGGCCAAAATAGGAGAAATGATGGATGAGAATCCTTTAATAAACTGTCTATAATAGTTCGCAAAGCCGATAAACCTTTGAATGGCATTGGTACCAGTAGGAAGAGGCCAGTCTTGGATGGCAGAAACTTTGACAGGATCCATCAAAAAACCTTGAGCGGATACAATGTAAGCAAGAAAAGATACTTGAGGAAGTTCAAAGAGACAAGTTTGGCATATAAGTTATTTTTCCTTAAACGTGCTAAGACCTGCTGTACATGGAGACGATGTGTAGGTAGATCTTGAGAATAGATTAAATGTCGTCGAGATATACGACCACTGAGTTACCTATAAGATCTAGAAAGATGTCGTTAACAAACTCTTGGAAAACCGCTGGGGCGTTACAAAGGCCAAAGGGCATCACAAGATATTCGTAATGGCAATCACGAGTATTAAAGGTGGTTTTCCACTCGTCCCCTTTGCGAATGCGGATTAGATTATATGCTCCTCGAAGGTCGAGTTTAGTGAATATTTAAGCTCCTTTGATCTGGTCAAATAATTCAGAGATGAGTGGAAGAGGGTAACGGTTCTTTATAGTGATTTTATTTAAACCCCTATAATCAATACAGGGACGTAAACCTCCGTCTTTTTTTTCCACAAAAAAGAAACCGGCCCCGGCTGGAGAGCTGGAAGGTCTAATGAATCCCAGAGCCAAATGTTCCTTAATATAGTCTTTCATGGCTTTGGTCTCAGAGGGGGATAAAGGATATGTGCGTCCCAGAGGAGGCATGGTACCCAGAAGAAGATCAATGGGGCAATCATAGGGGAGGACATTTTTCAGCCTGTTTCTTACCAAAGACATCGATAAATTCATGGTAACATTCAGGAAGAGTTTCCATAGGTTTAATATCACAATTAATGGAAGAACAAAGAATAGGAGAAGAGAGACATTTGGAAAAACAAGAAGAACTCCAAGATACTAACACGGAGCCATGGAAGTCCTAGGATCAGAGGAGCAGAAGGACTGTGGATCACCAAATAGTATAAACGTTTATGATGGAGTATGCCGATATGCAAATAAATTTCGTATGTGGATTTGCAGATGAATTCAAAAGAAAAGGGGTTATTATCAATAGCCAGAACCTGAAGGGGTTGCTGCAGGTGAAGAAGAGGAAGCCCCAATTGTGCTGCGAAGGTAGAGTCAATGAAGTTTCCGGCAGCACCAGAATCGACAAAGTGCTGGGTGGAAAAAGTTTTAGCATTAAAGGAGATAGTCGCAGAGACTTGAAATTACCTAGAATGAGCTCCTCCTTAACTTCTAGGTCATGGAGTTTCCTGACTTCAGGGGACAGTTCCTTGCAAAGTTCACTTGTCTGGCACAATACAGACAAAGTACATTAGTATGTCGACGTGACTTTTCTTCAGGGAACAGATGAGTGCCACCAATTTGCATAAGTTCTTCAACCAAAGATACAGATTGGGGAGAGGTCTGAGCAGGCCAAGGAAAGGTCTTAGAGAAATTGGAATGAGCTGCAGACTTTTCTGCCTGCCGTTCACGATAGCGGGTATCAATTTGGATGCAGAGAGTAATAAAATCTTCCAACGGGACAGGTAATTCTCTAGACACTAATTCATCCTTAAGGCGGTTAGAGATTCCCTGCCAAAAGGCTGCAGTAAGTGCCTCATTATTCCAGGAAGTCTCCGCGGCAAGGGTACGAAATTCAATAGCATATTGTCCTACTGAACAAGACCCTTGGCGAAGCTGCATCAATCGGGACAAGGCAGCCGAGGTTCTTCCTGGTGCATCGAAGACCTTGCAAAACATACCCAGGAAACTGGTAACATTATTGAATAGAGGATCATCTTTCTCCCATAAGGGGAGAAGCCCAGGCCAGAGTGTTGCCCTCAAGCAAGACGATGATGTAACCAACCTTTGCTCGATCAGATGCAAAATGAGATGGTTGAAGTTCAAATTGGATTTGGCACTGACTAATGAAACCACGGCAAGCCTGAGCATTACCATCAAACCGGGAAGGCGGAGGTATGCGGGGTTCTCTACAAAGAGAGGGGTCGCTAGATGCGGACGGTGAAGGAGGCTGTGTAGAACCAGGAGCAGAGGCTGAAGCCGGGGGGAAGTCGGACAGCGAGGGTGTCCATGTATTGGGCCAACTGTCCCTGATGGTGTTTAAAAATGTCCATGCGTTTAGACAAAGTTTGGAGTGTTTTACTCAACTCCACCATAGCCCCCTCAGTCGTTTCCATGGCCTGATTGTACTGTAAAGAATATGGCCCTGAAGGCCGAGGTACTTACGAGTATGCTTTCAGGAGGAGGCTGATAGTCCGGAAAATGCAGGACACAGAGGCTGCTGGGAACAGTAGGCTGGATTCTGGAACAAAGTGCTGCTGGGAACTGTAGGCTGGATTTAGGAACAAGGTGCTGCATGGAACTGTAGGCTGGATTCTGGAACAAGGTGCTGCTGGGAACTGTAGACTGGATTCTGGAAACCAAGGTGATGGAGTAGTAGCACAGAAACAGGCAAGGTAGGTATTGTCTCTGGGACGGGAAAGGTAAGTAGCAGGATACGTACAGGAGCCAGGGGTAGTGGAGCTACAATCAGGCACCGAGAGGAGGACTCCGCCGGCTTTTCAAAGTTCATGTCGGGAGATGCATCGTGACATCATCATGCCAGCGGCGCTGCCTACCCTGAAGCGCCCTGCTGTGACTATTCTTTACTAATAATAATCATCTATTTTTATAGCATGTGATTATAACTTTACTACTAGGGTGAGTAACACTGCAGTCCAGGGTTCCTGTCTTCCATCTCCTGGAAGTGAGATTTTAAACTTGTGGTTTGTAATGTTTATGGAACAATAACAGATTTCTAATCTGATCTCTCTTTATCCCCCATATTGCAAAGCGCTTTTATAAGAAATATTTATTCAAAGATGATTTTGATAACATCTACATAACAAGGAACTTTGAGCAGTTGGGTGTAATGTGTTTGTGGAGAGGAGATTGAACTCTGCTACCTCTTGATTTAAAAGAAACTGAAAGATACATCCGACCGAGTAAGTTCCAATACATTTCCAGAATGTCACTTCTATACGTGAATATCTGCCATTAAGTCAGTATGTTACCTATAATTCACCTGCCAAAGTACCTCCCGCTAACCAACCATCTAGGTATCACAGACATCCTAGTTTTGAAGGGCTTGTGAATTTTTTCACTGACATTATGGGCAAAATGTGACCACAAACTATGATCCAGCTGGTAAAACCGCTACTGGTCCATGGAACCAATGCAATGCTGGGTCAATGTATGGCCACTTTTAGTCAGCCATCCACATAAACTCTCTTTTACTGCCATAGACATCTTTTATTAAATATCATGTTACTTTACAGCTCTCTACTGTGGTGACTGCTTTGACATCTTGGACAATGCCTGCACGATCTGTATGATGCCTATCGCCTTTGATAAAACTGTACAGGAAGAGATGTAAGTCATTCATTTTATACCAAAATGCCAACATATCTGAGTAGACATCCACAGACACTTGAGATATTTTTTTGGAAATATCATATTAACTGTAGTATGCAGTATTCTCTTGGCCAATAATAAACCATTAGTCTGATTCATTTATTTTAATCCTTTTTGTCTCTTTATGTTGTTCATTTGTTACCTAAAAACTTGGGTGCCCAATAAGTGAAAAGGTTTGACTTGATGGACGTATTTATTCAACCTCAATTACTATGTTACTAAGTGACCAGTAAGCAGTAACATGAGTGGAAGCTTTTAGGTGGGTAGATCTTTGCAAATAAAAATAACTTTATAGCAGTTAAAATTAATGTGGCAAGGGTAAAGGAAGATTTGGAATATTAACCTGCCATATTATACATCAATTTTTGTGACCACATACTGTAGAGGACCTTTATAATGCCATATGATGTAATATCTTTATAAAATGTACTGCCATCCTTATTCCTACATTCCTGATTGATTGACATTATGTTCTCTGTTCTAATGTCACATTTTTATTAAATTGCAGGGATAGATTTTTGAATACCAAGGCAGATCTGAAACAAGTGACCCTGAAGAAGATTACTGAACACTAACATAAGGGTTATGTAATGTCACTCTGTCAGAAGATGGTGCAATTTAAAGGGGAACTAAAAGGATAAACAATACTTCTATTTTTACCAGACAGGCGACCTAAATCACAAATACACATCCTACACAGAGATATCAGCTGTACAATCTTACCCTTAGTTCTAGGGTGATGCCCCCCTCACTAGGTCAGCAGTTCTCATTAGCTAAGTAAACGGAGAGGTGAAGAGGAAGATTGTATAGCCAATACCCCCATCTAGGATGTGCATCTAGGAGAATATTAATGAGACTTACATTGTCTGCATACATATGGGTGGGGGTTCTTAAAGGAATAGTTTACTACAAAAGTGAACTATTCTTTAATGCATTAATTGAAGACCGAGAGGCTAAAGAGCCTTACCTCCCATTCTTCAATCAATGCCTGTGGAGCCAGGAACGAAGATAGAAGAAAGATACCTTTGCATGATCCTCCGCTGTCACACTGACAAGTCCCACCCACTTCCTAGTTCTGATTAACTATAGCACACATGTATTGATAATTCACGCTATAGCTAATCAGAACCAGGGAGTGGTCAGGAATTTCAATCAATGCATTAAAGGAATAATTCACTTTTGCTGTGAACTATTCCTTTAACTGAATTAAAGTAACAAGAGGTCTAATTAATAGATTAACATGTAACTATATCAGTTCTGCTGATTTTATATCTATGTATATTTGTACAGTTTGTATGAAAATCTAAATAAACTATTGAAATACTATTGAATTGTGTTCATTTTGATAAGCTAATAATGCTATTTCCATATTTAATAACATGATTTTATTTATTTCTGTAGAATTTCTTCTAGTTTTCTGCTAATATCCCAGGGCATGTTTACTAAATCATGGTATCATGTATAAAAATAGAATTAGCAGGGCTGACCTGATTGTAAATTGACTGTCTACAGACCCACTGCATGTGTTTTTAATATGGGTTCCATAATTCCCAACGTTCCCAATTAAGTAGGGCTTATGGAAAATAGGAGAAAGGTAATATATGGTGTAACCACATAAAAATGGGGCAAAGTGCAATTGAATGAAACAAAACATGTGTGAGTTTCTTTTCTCATGATGGTTTATTTTATATTTGCCATTACATTTAGTAGAAAGTCTCCCAGCATGTAAACATCCCTTTAACCCAGGCACCATTTTGTTTGTTCATCGGGGTGTGTAGTAGCAGAAATTCCACCTCCCCTGAAGTTCAGGGAGTCTCCCTGATATTAATAGCTGACCCTGACTTCCTTTAATTATATAAAATCTAACAGAAAATTTCTAATTTAAGTACAGAGAGTGCCACAATTCCAGATCTTATTGGAGGAAAGCAAGTGACAGAAACGTAATGGTTATGGGAGTCTGTCACTCTCCCTCTTGCTGTGAACAATACAGTAATGAGAGAGTACAATACAGAGTACTAGAGAGAGTACAAGACAGTGTACTAGAGAAAGTAGTAAAGAGAGAACTAGAGAGTCTGGAACATAGAGCATGCATTTTGATTTATATTTCTAATTGATGTATAAGTAGATGTATAAGAAACTTTGTCCTGATATAGCTGGATTTTTTAGGTTGGGCAGTGACGTTACCTCCCTGAGTTTTTACAGGGCAGGATATTTGTAGTAGGGCAACCTTACAGATTGAGTAAGAAAGAGGTTTGTGTTAATTTGGTGTGAATTTTATTGTATTGGGCTAACCGCACTGAACCATTAACAATGCTCACACATACAGTAAAAAGTATTTTCAGGACTACTTACTGTGAGACCCAAAAGGTTACTATTATAATACACAAAATGATTTTTGGGGACTAACTAGGTTATTATTTTATATAATAATGTCTTTTTAGGACAATTTAAGTCCTTTATGGAGAGAATTGTGAGTCAGCAAGGGATATCATTCAGCTCCAGTAACCACACTTCATAGCTACTGTACGTAAATAATAATAATAATAATGGATTAAAAATCCAATATTTAATAGTAATTATCTGCAAGTTTACTAGGTGTGTTCCTTATGTCTTGCAGAGAAATATAATTTCTTTTACACCCTTAAGTATGTTTCTGATTCATGGACACAAAAGTGTTTGTGGTGCAATACTTTTTGTGGTGCAATTGGTGCAATACAGCTGCCTTGCTCTCCGTGTACAATGTTCCCTAAGACAATTCCTAGCTCCCTGTGTAATTTGTACAAACCTAATAT
Organism: Hymenochirus boettgeri; assembly: GCA_019447015.1. Taxonomy (NCBI): domain Eukaryota; kingdom Metazoa; phylum Chordata; class Amphibia; order Anura; family Pipidae; genus Hymenochirus; species Hymenochirus boettgeri. Next base: position 166,288,114 of record CM033474.1, read on the forward strand.
TGATATTAGACTATAAAGTAAACTATGTTTATTCTGACATGTCAAAACAAAATTTCCATTTTCTGAAATTTCTAAACATTACATGGAACGAAACTCTCTAGTATCTCTAGTTATATATTATAAATATTTATTTTTTAGGGCACCCTTACTGTTTGATAAACCTACTTATTTTCCCTACCCAATTCCCTGGCCTCAACCAGCTGTTTGTATGTCTTCCAGTTGTGTATCGAGTCGGACCCACGATTGCACATCTGTATGAAGCTTAAGATGAGTTCAGTTATATTTAGACCATTGTTCATTATCTTCTCAGATTCACTTTTGTCTGGTGATCTGCCTCGGGATTGGAAAAAAAGCTGACATAATACCAATATTCAAAAAGAGTAGTTGCTCCCAGCAGTGTAAATATAGACCTGAAAGTTTATTATAGTGGTGAGGATGATGCTCGAAACTAATGATGCTGTTACGGAATCATATTCTGGGCTTTGTCTCCAAAAATGATCTTATAAGTAGTAGTCAGCATGGATTTATGAGCAATAGATCTTGTAAAACTTGCTGTATTTTATATAGATACAGAGCTTTGGTAACTTTAAATGATGTGCAATTGCTGCAAGCAGACCTAGATAGATTATTAAATGAGCAGTAGAGTGGCAGATGAGATTCAATGCTGATAAATGTTTAGGGTTTAACAATCCTTGCACTACCTACACCATTAATGACTCTTTGTTAAGTGAGTCTCTGCTGGAAAAAGATTTGAAGATTCTAGAAATTAACAAACTGAAGTTGGCCCTACACGCAATGATCACAGTTGTGCCATCATATTGGCCAACTAAAACATTTTTCAATCTGCCCAATTTGAAAAAAATCTTGCGATCATTCACACATGGGCCAACATTTGTACTATACCCGGTCGCTGTGCTTATAGCCACCATTAGCTGTAGCAAACAGCTAACCTAAAAAAGGTTAGACAAGACAGACGTGTGTTTAGTCAAACTCCAATACTATGTAATTAGGATTGTCAATGGCTCTTAGTATTATTTATTGGGAGCCAGACAACAGTTGGTTGTAGCTTTGTCAGAAATGCAGATTGAATGACCCCCGACAGAACACATACACACGTTATTGACCAATACGGCCGTTCAGTGAGTGTGCATCATGGTTAGGGATCAGTGCCATGATCATACATGTATCCAAGGCTTAAGCCTGGGATCCTGCTTAAGGAAATAGGTATTGCTGGCTGCATGTGCCGATTGTGAGTTCAATTACATGATTGTGAGTTCAATTACAAGATTGCGAGTTCAATTATACGACTGCAAGTTCAATTATATGACTGCGAGTTCAATTACACGACTGCGAGTTCAATTACACGACTGTGAGTTCAATTACACGACTGCGAGTCCAATTACACGATTGAGTCCAATTAGACGATTGAGTCCAATTACACGATTGAGTCCAATTACACGATTGAGTTTAATTACACGATTGTGAGTTCAATTACACGATTGTGAGTTCAATTACACAACTGAGTTCAATTACACGATTGTGAGTTCAATTACATGATTGTGAGTTCAATTACATGATTGTGAGTTCAATTACACGACTGAGTTCAATTACACGATTGTGAGTCCAATTACACAACTGAGTTCAATTACACGATTATGAGTTCAATTACACAACTGAGTTCAATTACACGATTGTGAGTTCAATTACACGACTGAGTTCACACGACTGAGTTCAATTATATGATTGTGAGTTCAATTATGATTGTGAGTTCAATTACACAACTGAGTTCAATTACACGATTGTGAGTTCAGTTACACAACTGAGTTCAATTACACGATTGTGAGTTCAGTTACACAACTGAGTTCAATGACATGATTGTGAGTTCAATTACATGACTGAGTTCAATTACACGAGTGAGTTCAGTTACACGATTGTGAGTTCAAATACACGGCAGATGTTTGTCTGTACTTTGCTTTCTGGCCCATTCAGTTCCCATACATTATCATGATCACTATCACCCCAACCTTTATTTATGTGGGAAGCCACATAGAGCTACTGACAGGAATCACCAGTTGGATAGTTATTTAGGTGCCATACATGGATCAATCCCATTGGGACCTGCCAGGTTTTCTTCGTATGACAAGCTTTATAACACAGATGGCCTAGTGGATTTAACCGTATCAATTGCCATTACTAGTACCAAACACCTCAGACACGACAGTTTATCCCTCCCCTCACAATCCCAGAATGAGCGCGCTAACTACGAAACGCACCGCCCATTCCCCTTAGCCATGACGTAATGACGTACAAGCGTGCAGGATTAATGAAGAGAGCACGCGGAGCGGTCTAAGAACATAAGGGAGAGGGAGTTGCTCCTTATTACCGCTAGTGGCGCTGTTCGCACTGTTACAGGAATTTATGTGTCTCCTGGCATTTATTGGCTCCTGTTGTAGCGGAATATAACTATTCCTTTGTATATAGTTCTTTCCATTACTTTACATATCTACTGTACTCACCATTGTTTCAGACATGGTCCATTATATCCCACTGCTTATATCACCCTTCCTTTTCTCATTGATGTAGCAAATTGTATTGTTACTATTTAGACAACTAGGGCAGGGCCTATCGGAAAGAATGGGGCTTATTCACTAATAGTCCATACACACGTACAATCCTACATCCAATGAACGACCCCCGAGCGTGTTGAGTCAGGCGTCATTCGGCCATGGCAAATAAAAGAACGACGCCGAACGCATACACACGTGTAATTATTGTCCAAAGCGTCCGTTTGTCTCGCGTGTGCGTGCGCTTGGGGGTCGTTCGTCAGCCGAAGAATCTTAGGTGTGTACGAGGCTTAAGAGTCATAATTGCGATAAAGTCCCGCATGGCGATGTTAGTGAACTCCCAGTGAATGACCCCCTATATTCTACTGCAGACTTTTCTCTCGATTAAATGAAAATCTTTAAATGAATTTTTTCTTTCAACAAATGTTAAATGGCTCTTCTCTGTAGTTTGAAAAAAATCTGGTACAATTAGGATTAATGAGCAGGACGGCGGGGGCCTGGGAAAAAGCTTTCATGTTTATTGGAACCAGCCCCTGAACATGGTTCTATAAGGAGTTACAGGGGGTGCCTGCTATGCAAAAATCCCACAAGTTAAATTACCTAGAAACTTCTAAGTCCTTCCATCTTTTTACAGAAAACCCCCAAATTTAACTATTAACCCTATGGACTGACTTTGTAATAACTACAGCAAAGTTCACATCTCCTGAATTAGGGGTCAGTCTACTGTAAAAACTGGAATTAGGGCCTCTCATTCTGGGATTTAGCAAGTTTCCCTGTTTAGTTATTGTATGTATATGTAATGTATATATAATATATGTATATGTAATATATGTATATGTAATGTATATATAATATATGTATATGTAATATATTTATATATAATATATGTATATGTAATGTATATATAATATATGTATATGTAATATATTTATATGTAATATATGTATATGTAATGTATATATAATATATGTATATGTAATGTATGTATATGTAATACATGTGAATGTAATGTATGTACATGTAATACATGTGAATGGGTCCGCTCGCGGATTTTCGAATTTTCGGATTTTTCCGAAAATCCGAGGATCCTCGCGCAGACCGGATTTTTCGAAGTTCGGACATCTCTAGTGGTATGGCAGATTTTGGGCCAAGAATTGCCAGGAGTGGCTTGTGTTCAGTGACCAATGAAAACTTCCTTCCATATAGATATTTATGAATTTATTTTACTTCAAAAATGATGCTAAGTACCTCTCTCAATTTGAGCATAGTTACGCTCTGTTTGCGTTAGGGTTCTAGAAGCAAATGCAATTGGATGTTCTTCTCCATCTGGTAGTACATGTGAGATGACTGCTCCAACTCCATAAGGTGAGGCATCAGATGCTAATCTTAGTGGCTTTTTAGGATCATAATGTGCTAACCACCTGTTGTGAAGTAGTCTTTCCTTTGCCTCCTTTGCTTTCTCGCACTCTGTGGTCCATTTTCATATGGCATTTTCCTGTAAGGGTTGAAGCAATATAGAAAGATTTGACAGAAACAATCCATAGTAATTTAACAGGCCTAAAAAAGAACACAATTCAGAAACATTTGTAGGTGAGGGTGCATTAACAATGGCTGTTACTTTACTTTCTGTGGGATGAAGACCTTACGATACCCCAAATACTCTTGGAGAACGTGGCATTTGGACAGTTTTATTCACACCCCTGAGGATATTAATTTAGGTAGAACCCGGTCTAACAGAGCTAAGTGTTCGTCAACAGTAGAACCTGTAATCAGGATATCATCAAGAAAGCATACAACATGATCCATTCCTTAAAGGGACTGTCCACCCCTCTTTTGAAAAATTGATATGATGTAGATAACCCCCCAAACCTTAACTTCGTTTTAGTAAAAATGTACAAATCAGCTCCCACACAGAGTTATTATACTCACAAGCTCCTCGCTCCACCGCCGCTTCCGGGTTCTTCTCCCAGTCTCCACTGTGGCTGCTCTGTTCTTTTCGTGTTCTTGAGCAGCCGCAGTGGAGACTGCTCCGGGAATGGCAGTCAGTGATTGGCCGTGACGTCACAGTCACGGCCGACACTGACTGCCTCACCCGGGAGTGCAGAGCCGTGGCGGTGCAGCGAAGAGGAGCATGTAAGTATAATATCTCTGTGTGGGAGCGGATTTCTAACTTTTTACTAAAACGAAGTTAAGGTTTTGGGGGGTTGTCTACATTATATCAGTTTGTGAAAAGAGGGGTGGACATTCCCTTTAAAGAATCTGATCCATAGCATGCTGAAAAATGGCTGGAGCTGTCGAAACTCCAAATGGTAGGCGCTGGTACTGGAACAAGCTTTTGTGTGTGTTTATGGTCAGATACGGCTTTGAATAAGAGTCTAGTTCAAGCTGTTGATAAGCATTTGACAAATCGATTTTACTGAAAAACTTGCCTCCAGCCAAGGTAGCAAATAAATCCTCTGTATTTGGTAGTGGGTAGGGTTCTGGTTCCACACAGCGGTTGACCATGACTTTGTAGTCTCAACAAATTCTAATTGTTTTTTCCCTTTTGGGGACCACTACAATTGGAGCAGCCCAACTGCTATATTTGACATGTGACACAAAGCCATGATCCATTTTTTAAAGTTCTTCTTCCACAGCTTCCCTCAGAGTAAGGCAAAGGACGTGGCTTATGAAATATTGCTTTGGCATCTGAATTTATTTTTATTGTTGCTTTCAGACCTTTTATGGTGCCAAAACCTTCTTTGAAAAGTGGCTTGTGGTTGTTTAAAACATTTTCAAAATTTTGTGATAAGTAGCTGATGTATATTTGATAACAAAAATCTTAGCCCAGTTTAGCTTTATATGCTTCAACCAATTTGCGTCCTAAAAGTGTGGGCCTGTTGCCCTTTACTACGACTAATGGTAATGTAAATGCCTGTCCTTCAAAGGTAACTGGAGCTAAAATTTCTCCAAGCACAGGAATGTTCTCCCCCGTGTATTGTAATGGGGACTCTTTCAATTCATATTTATTTAAACAGTCCATGTACACAGTCTCTGATATTAGTGATACTGATGCACCTGTATTAAGTAACATTTTAACTGGATGTCCATCTATTTCCAGATGAATATGTATATCATCAGCTGCCCCATGTGCAGCATTGACTGTATATAAGTCTGTGAGTTCACAATCTGTTTTAGTGACATGGGAGTCAGTCACATATTGTGGCTTGGAGATGTGGAGTTTTCCCCTGCACACACGAGCAATGTGCCCCAATTTACCACATTTCCAGCATGTTTCTGATTTAAATCTATAGGTTTGCTGCTGATGAGATCCCCCACCGTGGTAGCAGTTGTGTGTCATTTGTGGTTTCAAAACCTTCCCCTGGGAAGGAGTAACATTGGGTGTAATGTCACGTTGCAACTTAACTGACAGCTGTGACCAGGAAGTAGATCGTCTGTCAGCTGCAGAGGAGGAGCGTCGAGGGACCGGGTTAGGTAAGTTGCTTCAATGGCATCTTTGGAATTTCTGTATAATGCAAAACTGGGGTTTGGGGGGTGTTCTGCATTTATATTAAATGCTTCCTTTTTTTGCCTGGACATGTATTTTAATGCATTGCTTATAAAGAAGACAAGGAGGCAGGAGTAATCAAACCTACCTTTCACAAAATGATGAAACTAAGGCAATTTTTAATATAGAGATCCTGTAATCCTTAACACAATCCTGTAACACGCTAGGACACCCTGTGTATGAGAGATTACATTTCACTGTCAATTTCTCTAAAAGCTGTAACAATAAATAATGTAAAAGTCCTCAGATAGTACCCTGAACATTAATGTTACTTCTGTTTGATGATTATCCTTGTAGGTATACCTTATAAAATTTAGCACATACCATAACACCCAACATCTGTTGTATTCAATTAGATCAACTGGACTTGAAATGTAGTTCTTGAAGACGTTTCGCTAGTCATCCGACTGGCTTTCTCAATTCAGAATGACTTGTTTAAGAATCTGTGGCACTTATGTACCCTGGAAAATCACAATTAGCATATCACAGCCAGGTGTTAAGGGTGTGATAGGATAGTGGCTAAGAGGTGTTATAGGAACGCCCAGAGTAAGGTGTTAAAACAGCATTGTACATGGCAGACAGTTGGTGTCGAACCCCCCCCACCTCTATTTAGGCTTGGTTTCTTTATTTTCACATAAATGGCCTCCTTAACACCTCTCTTGAACCAGTCACGTTCCTTCGCCAGTATGTTAACATTACAATCTTCAAAGGTATGTCCTTTATCCTTAAGATGCAGATACACGGCTGAGTCCTGACCCGAGGAATTGGCTCTTCTGTGCTGGGCCATACGTTGATGCAGTTGCTGTTTGGTCTCCCCCACATACAAATCAGAGCATTCTTCACTGCACTGCACTGCATATATGATATCGCTTTTCTTGTGTTTTGGTATTGGGTCTTTCGGATGTACCAATTGCTGCCTCAGTGTGTTGTTTCGGTTTAAAGCAGCCAGGGATACGATGTTTTTTGAAAATTCTTCTTAATTTCTCGGAGACCCCTGCACATATGGGATGACCATGTTCTTTCTCCTGTCTTGCTTTCCCCTTCACTGTTGGTATTCGTGTTCTTTTCTTTCCTTCTACTTCTTTTGACAAAGGCCCAGTCTGGATATCCACAAGTTTTAAGGGCTCCTCTGAGATGTTTCATTTCTTTAACCTTCGCCTCTGTGCTAGTGGGGATGTTCTCGGCTCTGTGTTGCAGGGTTCTGATGACCCCCAGCTTGTGATCAAAGGGTGGTGGGAGTCAAACATCAAATACTGATCTGTGTGTGTTGGTTTTCTGTAAACCTCTACTTCCAGTTTACCATTTTCCTTAACTTCTACCAAGCAGTCCAAGAAAGCCAGTTTGTTGTTTTGTACCTCTTCCCTTGTGAATTTAATTTTTGTGGTCTACCGCATTAATGTGTTCTGTGAAGCTTGTACTTCCTTCGGTGGATTTTAACCCAGGTGTCATCAACATATCTGAACCAGTGGCTGGGTGTTATGCCCTTAAAGGTATTAAGCGCCTGTGTTTCTACCTCCTCCATGTAAAGGTTGGCCACAATAGGTGAAACTGGAGATCCCATAGCACATCCATGTTTTCTTATAGAATATCCCTGTATTTGAAATAGGTGGTATCAGGCACACACCTGTTCTGGGTTGAGATCAGTTCTGCTGGTAAGATGCTGTCTTGGCCCAGCCGTTTTCTCACCATGTCAACAGCCTCTTGGTGGGTATACAAGTGAAGAGAGATGTCACATCATAGGACACAATAGTTCTTCTACACCGAGTACTATATCTTCAATCTTGTTGGTGAAATCCTGAGAGTTCTGGATGTGATGCTTAGAACTTCCCACCAAAGGTCCTAAGATGTTAGCTAGATATTTTGCCACCTTGTATGTTACAGAGTTGATGCTGCTGACTATAGGTCTTAAGTGGGGCCCCTTCCTTATGTATCTTTGGGAGTCCATATTGCATGGATGTGCCTCCAGGGTAGAGGCGATGATACATTGCTCGGTCAATGGCTTTATCCTTTTGAAGCTGTTGTAGTAAGCTATGACTCTTTTCTTGTAACGGCTGGTGGGATCCCTTGTTAAAGCCTCATATGTGTTGTTTCGGCCAGGAGCATGGTCACCTTTTCATGGTAGTCTGAGTGTTTGAGTACCACTGTGCATCTTCCTTTATCTGCCGGTAGAAGGTGATACTGGATCTTTCTTGAGAGATGTTAGGCTCTTCTTTCCTGTGTAGTCAGGTTAGATGAAGGAGTTTTAGCACTGGCTAAGGCTGCAGATACCTTAAGGCGAAGTTGTTCTGCCTCACTCTGTGATACTTATTACTGTGGATAGAGGCTTCTGTGGCTGCTATAATATCCACCACAGGGATGGCTTTAGGGGTGATGGCAAAATTCAAGCCCTTACCAAGGACTTCCATTTCTGGCTGGGTCAGGGTCCTGTTAGACAAGTTTCTCACCCATTCCCTTGTTTGATGAAGTGAACTCTCCCTCCTTTTGTATCCAAGGTAGTTGTTCTCCTTTGGGGCTGTTCTGGGATGACAGAATAGAGAACTTGTTCTGTTGCCTTTGTTTGCCCTTATAGTGCTGAGAAAGCTGTGCTTGTTTGGTGAACTCCATCACTCTTTCCCAGATGGACACAGGTAGCTGTGAGGCCAGGTTCTGTTCTAGTTGACTAATGTTGTGCATTAAAGCATCGACTGTAAAATGTGTCTGTCGACCCGTTTCACTTAAGAGCTGTGTTTGAGCCTTTTGCAGTATCGTTTGGCTCTGATGCCTTTACCGTGAATCCAGAAGTATATTGCATGGTACTAGCCTTTGTTGTCTGCATCGGAGGTTAAATCGCAGGTGGTTTCTGTAGTCTGCCAATTTCCATGCTGTCTTTTCATATTGCTGTACAAGTTTGAGGGTTTTCTCCCCAAAATGATTAGAAATATGCTTGGGAAGGTTCTCATTCATCCAGGTCATGGTACATCTGTTGTATTCAATTAGATCAACTGGACTTGAAATGTAGTTCTTGAAGACGTTTCGCTAGTCATCCGACTGGCTTTCTCAATTCAGAATGACTTGTACAAGAATCTGTGGCACAATGCTGTTTTAACACCTTACTCTGGGCGTTCCTATAACACCTCTTAGCCACTATCTAATCACACCCTTAACACCTGGCTGTGATATGCTAATTGGGATTTTCCAGGGTACATAAGTGCCACAGATTCTTGTACAAGTCATTCTGAATTGAGAAAGCCAGTCGGATGACTAGCGAAACGTCTTCAAGAACTACACTTCAAGTCCAGTTGATCTAACTGAATACAACAGATGTACCATGACCTGGATGAATGAGAACCTTCACAAGCATAACACCCAACCTTCCTTCTCCTATCAACACCATGGACAGATAGCATACAAGTCTAAATTACCAAACACCTCAGCCCTGAACATGCATACTGGTGCCTCACATGTATTTATTAGAAAGCAAAACACAAGCAGTCAGGACCATAAGCATTCTTTCCTTGTTCCCTTTTGTGGAGGACAACGTTAACACAAGTCTATAGGGTCTTCAGGGTTGGGTTTTAGGTGCTTATATTGTCCTTCTCTGACCTAAGCATGTGAATTACATTATGGAATATATACATTTTGAATGATCTAATGCAATTACATAATGTTAATTAGACTACCAATAGCACGTTACACCTCTAGCATGTATTCACTATTATTCATGTGTGCTTTAAAATGTCATATGGCATTCTTCAATAATCCTCTTAAAACACCTTTAAGTTCCATGTGTAGCATTTAACTGAACAGGTAATTAACAGTGCTATTAAACATAATATGTCCTTCTATGCCACAACCTATGAATGCAAGTAAAAGTGATTAAAATGTGATTAAAAGATGAATAACATGTTTCCTTTACATTATAAATGATTCATTAGTTTAAACTGTTTTAATGCATTATTACATATTACATATTATTTAGATACTTACAGGGAGATTCAATAAAAGTTCTTATCGTTTAAAATGGTGCTAATTTTGCCCCAACCAATCAGATCTTATTTAACATTTAAAAGCTAACATCTGATTGGTTGGGGCAAAATTAGCACCATTTTAAACGATAGGAACTTTCAATGAATAACCCCGTTAGTATCTAAATAATGATAAGACAACTTTGAAAGAAACAGTGATGCTTGATTTATTATCTCTCACAAGATTCATTTTCATTTCTGTGCCCAGGAATTCCACTAGCAATGGCTGGACCACCCATTGGATCAGACTAGAGCCACTCCTTACACCACAACGTCTATATGGCATCCAAACACAGTACTTTTGGGGTATAGGGAAGCACTTTCCTGGCTAAGTTGAATTGAACCATTTGAGAAGTGATGCAGACAACAAATGGTACAAAAAGAACAATAACAAAAAAAGCGATAAAACATCTTATACCTTATTATAATATATGTCTTTATGTCCAAACCTGAAAAGAACTGTAAAAGTAATGTACAATTTCTTACATTTTTTTAAAGTATGTTGGAAGAATTTTCATTTTTATTGATGATATATTTGTATTGAGAATCACTTGGACTGTAATGTATGAACAGGCATAAATATTTTATGTGCTAATGATATGAAAAGACCCCGTAAGCCAAATGTTAACTACCGGAAAGAAGAGTTAAACAATGGATCCTCAAAGTCAGACCCACCTGGAACATGCTGAGGGGTGGCATGTTCAACAGTGGTTGAGATTGTGCCAGTGAGCCTATTTATACTGTTATAACATTGTGTTAAGAGGCTTATCCCCTTTTTTGAGTTTAACTGCTAATGGGGCATTTCTTAAAGGACTACCATAGAAACATGGAAATTACCCAGAAGTCTGTGTTCCTTATTTGCATATGAGTAAGGGAAGATCTAATGCCTTACACTCTCCATATATTATTTAATATCCTAGTGACGCCTGTTACTATGTATGTTACTTGATATAATGTAACAGCTTGGGTTTTCTGTGCCTGCGCACTGGGTCCCTTAAGATGTGTACACATTTAAATGATAAAGGGATGACTCTGGCATATCTGACAGAATTGCCCCTTTATTGTTAAAGTGTGTATCACATTTCTGAGCGCCCCAAGGCCGAAGAATGTTCACCGTCGGCCTCGGGATTGCTTATAACTGGCTTAAAATTTCCCTTGTCCGCAGTTGGCCCACTGAATTATGTATACTGTACGTTGGCCACAGCCAAGGAAATTTGGCATTCCCAAATGTTCTCCCTACACATTATATAGGGAGAATGCTCAGGACTATCTGTAGCCTGATCTTTAAAAAATTGCAGGCAGAATCTTAAATATTCTGTCATCTTTTAAAGATCTTTGCTGTGTTTACCCATCTTTAATTTGCTAGAAAATACTAATACAAGAGGAACCAGTGACCTTGCAGCACCAAACCCTGACTTTATAAAACCATTAAGTGCACAAACTATTATTGTGACTATTGTTAGATAATGTAACATCTGTTTGTCATCTTAAAGGGTATGTCCACCCCATAAACTGATTTTTAATATGCTGCTGCCCCATGTCCCCCAGCCCCAACCGCATAAATATTTTTTTCAGAAGGCCCCCCAAACTCTTACTTACCTCCCCTCGTTCCTCCGCCGCACTGCCGGACCTCTGCTTGCGAGAATGCAAGCAGAGGGGCGGGACCGGCAGTCGAGTCTGTGATTGGCTGAGCGGCAGCCAATCACGGACGTGGCTGCCGGTCATTCAGTGCAGCGGAGGAAAGCGGAGAGGTAAGTAAGAGTTTGGGGAGCTTTTTGAAAAAAAAAAATATGCGGTTGGGGCTGGGGGACATGGGGGAGCAGCATATTTAAGGGGGGTTTGCGCTAGGGGGAGGGATAGTAGAACGGGGGGAGAGGGAGGGAGAGAGGAGGGAGAGGGAGGGGGGAGAAGGACTGCAGTGCGCATGGCAAATATCTACCGGAGGCAGATAGCAGGCAGAGTCCTGCTATCCTCCTGGTGGTTAGTTTGGGATTTGGGGGGGGGGGTTTAAAGGAGAACCCTATGGAGCTGGGATGTGAGGTAAGGATTAAACTACACTACATGGTGGGGCCAGTAGTTGGGGGGATTAAGTTTTGGGGGTGGACATGCCCTTTAACCTATGTCTGTGGTATAAAGATTTAATTTACTTGGAACAGGAAATCTTAACACCTTATTTTTCTCACATATAAAGAAGAAAGGAAATATGGTTATATGTAGAGATGGCCGGTTCGCGGACCCGAACCCGGATCCGCCGCGGATTTATCCCGTCCGTGAACGGCGGATTATTCCGGATTTTCCGCCTTCCGAACTTCCGAACCGCGGATTTTTTTTTTTTTTTTACATTTTCGTAATTACGAGGATCTCCGTATTTTCAAAATACGGAGGTCCTCGTAATTACGAGAATTCTCGTAATTTTGAAAATTTTCGAAAAAACGAGAAATTCTTGTAAATTCGCAGAATTTCTGCATTTTGGGGATTATTTTGAAGACGGAGCAAGCCACATGTCCCAAATTATCCAATGGCAGCTAACATGATTATTGCCAGCCCCCTGGTTATAAAAGGCTGCTTCACAGGCGCCATTTTGTCAGTGTGTTGGAGTGTGTTTAATGGAAACCTGACAGTGTAGGAGTTGGAGAGAGTTTTTTGTGCTTTTTGAGCTTTTTTTGAGCTTTCTGTGTGTGGATTTCAGTGTGGTGGTTTAGCACTTGTTAACCACCCCTGTATTCACACATCTTGAGACCTAACAGTCCTTTTAAGGACTAACCTTGTTGTAATGGAGAGGAGGACCCGTCTCTCCACTGAGAATGTGGACCGCCTTACATTTATCAAGATGAATGAGGCGTGGATCACATCTCAGTACAGCACCCCTATTGCTGATGCTGATGCCCGTGACTGAAGGCCTCCTGCCCCTGGCCACCCGTACTGCTCCTTCCGCCTCATTTTCCGCCTAGAGGCTTAGCTGATGCCAGCTTAGCTGGCAAATGGCAAATTGTTCTTATTGGCAGGGCCATATATGGTCCTACCTTGCTCTACTGCATTCAAGTTGTGAAATAACAAATGCTCTGCAACAACAGCTACTTTGTGGCTAATATTTCTAAGATTGGGTCGATCCTACTTGGCCTGAGAGCAGTACTTTGTTCTTCCTTCTCTCTCCACGAGGCACCTTTGTGGTGTCACCTACTCTGACCATCTCATACAGCCTCAACAGCTACTCTGTGGCTAATGTTTTCAGCTCTGGGTCAATCCTGCCTGGCACTAGAGCAGTACTCCATATTACAAAGTGTGGGCCTGCTGTAACTCAATGGTGCGGTTCCTACAAAGCCTTACCCGTTCACCCGCTTTCCCTTGCACGAAGCATACTCTGAGGGAGAGAAGCCAATGGGGTGAGGGGTATGTCCAGTGGGGACAAGCCTGCCTGACTCTTCAACAATGGTGGCAAACTGCAGTTGGCCTGCTGTAACTCAGTGGTGCTGTTCCTACCCGTTCACCCGCTTTCCCTTGCACGAAGCATACTCTGAGGTAGAGAAGCCAATGGGGTGAGGGGTATGTCCAGTGGGGCCAAGCCTGCCTGGCCCCACAACAATGGTGGCAAACCGTAGTGGACATTATGTAACCCAGTACCCCTATCGTCTTCTTTCCCTTGTTGTGTGCAAACTACTATATAGGGGAATGTGGCCAATGTGGTGTGTGTAATGGCATTAATGGTAAGGTATATACAATAAATATGTTTTTGTCAGAAGTTAATTAAAATATTTTACTACTTATTACAATACAGTAATATAATAAAAAGTATACTTGCCTTCCATCAGTTGCCGCATGGCTTGAACATAATGAGGCCTCTGCCTCTTCAGATCAGACCACTGTCTCTGGAGGGTAGAGACAATGGTCTGGTAGCTGAAGCAGCGCAGGACCCGGCGCTGGAGCCCCTCCATAATCCTGCGCTTTTGGCGCCGCACATGATAGGTGCCAGGGGGGAAATCATCGTACCCCCTGGCCAGGAGGTACTGTGTGGCATACATCTGCCTTACAGAACTCGCCATTGTGCAGGCAGAAGGTTCCGGTTCCTCGTTTTTATGAAAATCCTCGTTTTTATGAAAATCCCCTTTTTTACGGAAATCCTCGTATTTTCGAAAATACCGTTTTTTTAAAATCCACGCTAGCGGACTGTAATTTTTAGGTATTATAGGCACTGATACATGTTCTTAAGGTTTACCCAGGTCTCTGAGTGATTAAGTGTGCGTTACCAAGGCTATTTAGACTACTTTTAATGCGGATTTTGCAGAACTTTCATTTTAATACGTTTTAACGGGTCCACTCGTGGATTTTCGAATTTACGGATTTTTTTGAAAATCCTCGCGCGGACCGGATTTTTCGAAGTTCGGACATCTCTAGTTATATGTTAACCAAAACTCTATGGTTACAAATGTTAATACAAACTATATGGGTCCATCCTAGCATTCCAAATAGAAAATATCAAGAGAAAGATTTTATACTTTCTAAATAAATTAAAGGGACTGTCCACCCCTCTTTCCAAAAACTGATATAATGTAGATAACCCCCCAAAACCTTAACTTCGTTTTAGTCACAATTTACAAATCAGCTCCCACACAGAGATATTATACTTACATGCTCCTCCTCGCTCCACTGCCGCAGCTCTGCACTTCCGGGTAAGGCAGTCAGTGTCGGCCGTGACGTCATGGCCAATCACTGACTGCCATTCCCGGAGCATTCTCCACTGCGGCTGCTCAAGAACACAAAAAGAACAGAGCAGCCACAGTGGAGACTGGGAGAAGAACCCGGAAGCGGCGGCGGAGCAAGGAGCTTGTGAGTATAATAACTCTGTGTGGGAGCTGATTTGTAAATTGTGACTAAAACGAAGTTAAGGTTTTGGGGGGGGTTATCTACATTATATCAGTTTTTGGAAAGAGGGGTGGACAGTCCCTTTAATGTTACTTTTTTGGAAAAACTCATTGTATAAAACTACAGATTTTAGTAAAACGTTTGGACACATTCAGGGTTATTCAATAAAAGTTCTTATCGTTTAAAATGGTGCTAGTTTTGCCCCAAACAATCAGATGCAATTTTTTGCGAATATTCATTCACAATTTTAAATCGCAATTTTAAATTATTTAACATAATCTGGACACCATGGTATGAATTCAAGTAAACCTCCAATAAATAAACTTAACAATGCCTGTCAAATAACTGGCTATCCACATCCACACTAAACCCACACATCCTGATGTGTTGAATGGGTCCTGGTCGTGCTGAGGTGGAGGAGATTCCCCACTCCTCTCTATCCTCCTACCCCACTATCCCTCAAATAATTTAAGATAGTATACACCCCCCTATACCTTTAAGCAACCTATCACAAACTAAAAGTCTTTAAAATCTACTTAGACACTCATACACCTCACAAGCCCCCCCCCTCCTCCCCCTATCCTACTTGCCAAATAAATCACCCTTTTTCTGCAACCTAACAACTAGGATCCAATGAATACTAGCATACATATAATCGGATAATAATAGAGAATGAGACAACAAATGCTGAAATAATTTCATTAAATGTACTGCATCATAGTATATCTGTGTTATATAAAATCATAGAGGATATATTGGTTATTGTCCTCTAATGTTTCTGTTTTCTGTTTTTTCATTTTCTTGTTTTAATAAACTATCACTATAAATACCTTTGAGGTGGGTACTAAGAGCCCAGATCTTTAATCTGTGCTTTTTCAAAGATCCCCCTACACACAGTCGTGAGCTTTCTCCCTATGTAAAGCCTAGGGAGAATATTCGGGACTGCACATTTCCAAATTACCAATAAAGGGAGCATCCCATCGGTACCAACGGGATTGTGCCTTTATCGTTAATGTGTGTACCCAGCTATACCCAAAATGATTCTTTCATTACTTACAGAGCCTGATCACTTGCTTGCAGAGGCCTCTTCTCTGCAGCTCTGGAAATGGAAGTCAGCAATTACATCACAGCCAAGACTGACATCCAGAACTAGAAGCTGCTGACGCAGCCAATCACATTCAAGATGAAAAATTTCAGCCGGTTGGTATCGGCATTTGCTTTAAGTAAAGGGAGCCGATAATTTCGGTCCATGTATAGCACGTCGGAAACCGATGCCCATACCACATTTGGACAATCGGTCGGGTCTGTGTGTATGGTCCCACAGATACCAATGTGATATGTCGGCACAATGCAATAGGGATCGCATGTGTATGGCCACCTTTACTTTTAGGAACATTCCAAGGTAGTGTGCATTCTGGGAAGAAGAAGGACTGTTACAGAACCTGAATTGAACACCCCTTTCTAAGAGAACCAGAGAAAGATTTAGAGACAAATTATAGAAATTTTCAATTTTATAGAATTTTTGAAATCTCAAAAATCTAAAATATCGAATTCTCAAGTAAATTATCGAATTACAGAAGTATAAGTAGCATGCGTGTGATGAAAGTTACTTATCTAGAAGTTCTGGATTTTTGTACCTGTTCCCCAGACCATTTCCCAGGTCCCAGTGCCAGTAAGTTACCATTGCTATTTTAACCTTATTTTATCCAAACTTTTTGAACTATTTGTCCCCATTGACTTTAATGGGTCTGATTTCGAAAAGTTAGAAAATCCGAAATTGGACTGGCTTTTTGGAAGTGCAGCCATCTCTACTTAAAGGGTATCTCAACCCCCAAATTAAAAAAAACATATAGTATAATGCAGGGGCTCCTTCTCTTTACTTTCTGGAATTCTCTGAGGCATTGCAGAACAACCATAAAGAGCAGAGGAAAAAGATAAGGGTTTTTAAACACTACACATTGGGGCCAGCAGTAGGGCAAATTATTTTGGAGATGGCCTTTAAGGATATGCAATGTTACGTAGCAACATAGTAGTGCATGGGAACATAGTAATTGAGGTTGAATAAAGATATACGTTCATCTAGTCCAATCTTTAAACCATACTCTTTAACCATACCTAACAGTTGATCAAGAGGAAGGCAAAAAAAAACCCAGCAAAAAAGGGGGGGGGGGGGCAATGGCAATCAGAAAGTATACCTGGATCAACCAGAACTACAGTATTAATACCGGTAATTCTTAATATTATTAAATTATTTAGTTTTAGAACTAGAGTTATTTATGGTGTAGGTTGCACAAGGATTGTTAAACCCCAAATGCATCACCTTACATTTATCAACATTGAATCTCATCTACCATCTTGATAATCTATCTAGGTCTGCTTGCAGCAATTGCACATCATTTAAAGTTTCCAACGCTCTGCATAGATTAGTGTCATCAGGAAAGAGACCTTACTCTCAACTCCCCCTTATTAGTCATTTATAAACAGATTAAAAAGAAGTGACCTCAGTACAGAACCTTGAGGCTTAGAACTTTAGCCCACATAGATGTACTGTAGCTCCATTGACCACCACTACTCTGTTTGCAATCCAATAAGCAATTCTCTATCCATGAACAAATGTTTTTTTTCTAGGCCAGCTGTCCTCAATTTATACATCAGTTGCCTATGTGGCACATTATCAAAAGCTTTAGCAAAATCCAAGTATACCACATCCACCACTATGCCAGAATCTAATTTCTTACTTCAAAAAACCAAGTAGATTTCTCTGACACAATCTATTTCTCATAAATCCATGCTGACTACTACTAACTACTACTAAGTCAAGGATATGATACTGTAACAAAGTTTCCAGCTCCTTCCCTACCACTGATGTTAGGCTTGCAGGTCTATAGTTACCAGGTTGTGAATATTGGTATTGCATTGGCTGTTTTCCAATCCAACAGCACATCACCAGACAAAAGTGAATCTAAGAGGATAAGAAACAGTGGTCTAGATAAAGCTCAACTAAGCTCTCTTAAGATCTGTAGATATATTCTATCTGTTCCTGGGGTTTTAATGATATTAACTTTGTCTAATTGCTTACGTACCATATCCTCTGTCAACCAGAGTGAATATTCCTAATGTATACCCGTCATATAATTACATTCCCTGCTATAAGGACTAGGATTCTCTGTAGTGAATAACGAGAGAGAAAAAAACAGTTTAGCATATGATACACACAATTCCTACATATACAGTATAACCCTACATATATAACACCACCTCCAGTGTGAGCATATATGCGCATCAACCCCACATATATCAAACAAACCAAACAAATTTAAAAACCGGAGGGAGAATGAGCTAGGATAAGGCAGTCCAACAAATATTATAATCCCAATGGATATTGCAGGCCTCTAATTCCACATGAGTAAATTACTAGGCATTGGACAGTAACACAAAATTTAAGAGGAATTTTATGATGCCTAAGGACTTGCATTTGGGATTACAGACAGTATATTATATACACCTGTGAGGTTTATTACGATAAAGAACATCTGTTAAACAAGCGGACATATCCTTTGGGATTATAATATTATAATGGGATTATAATCATTGGATTCTTTGGACTGTCTCCGGGATGCTCTATATGGGTCTGTGCTCAGGTCCTCTGAACAATTATAGTATAATATGTTATGTTTTACTCAGGAGCACTGTAGTGAGTCACTACATGACCATAGACATCATAAATTTGGGTTGTGTGGAGTCCTAAAAAGTCTTGCTATTATAATAAGTCTGGTCTGTTCCCTCTGATTTCAAAATTTTAAAAGCCATTTTCTTTTTTCCATTTCTTTGTTTACACTTGTTTTCTAAATGTATAAAATTAGAAATGTAATAATTTTAAGGGCATGGCCACCCCCAAAACTATAATTTAATCCACTACTGACTCCACTGTGTAGTGTAAAAAATCCTTACTAGACATCCCTGCTCCAAATGGTTCTCCTGTAATGTCCCTCCAAAGTCCAAAAAATTTACCACCAGGAGCCTGGCCGAGTCCATATAGGACTCTGCCTCCTGTCTCTTCTCTGGGAGAATTATGCCGTGCATACTACAGCCCTTCACCCCTCCCTCTCCCTCCCTCCCATTTCTCTCTCCCTCCCCCTAGCTCAAATCTCCTTTTCTGTAGTGTAGGGCTCCCTCCACCAGCCCCAACCGCTATAGTTATTTGTGCAGAAATACACCAGAACTCAACTTACATTACCCGTTTCCCCGGCGTTCTGGATAGCCGGAAGCCACGTCTGTGATTGGCTGCCTCTGAGCCAATCACGGATGCGGCTGCTGGTTCGGCCCCCTGTTTGCAGTCTTATGCAAGCAGAGGGCTGGGACTGAACGTCGGAGGAAAGAGGTAATGTAAGTGATGATCGGGGGGTGTTTATGCACAAATAACTATAGCGGTTGGGGCTGGCAGAGGGAGCCCTACACTACAGCAAAATATAAAAAAAGAGATGAACATGCCTTTTAATACCCCTTTACTTCCTAAAGTAAAATTTTTTTGTTTACTTTTGTTTTTAGCAGCTTGACAATATATATATCATGATAACTATTAAAGGACAACTAAAGCCACAGAACAACATTGAACCAGAAAGCAGAACACTTTAAAGGACAATTATACTCACTTTCCCTCCGCTCCTCTTCTTAGGTCTGTACCTTTTACCCACGGTGAGGACCTGAACCGCTAGGTCCTCACCCCTGGGTGAGTCAAAGCACAGCGTTACTGAAACGCTGCTCTGGCCTCCTCAGCGACAAGGCCAAAAGGAAGGCATGGATATAACAAAAGAAGAAACGGCACTGCATCAACCAGGAAAAGAACAAGAGAACTCTGAATGAATTTCTGAATGAAATCACAGCTTTATTAACAATACGCCTGATGCGTTTCAGACCTCCCGGTCCTTAATCATAGGCATATGATTATATCTGAAACGAGCGTGCCTTCCTATTGGCCTCGTCGCGCAAGGAGAGGAGGGGGCGGAGCCTGCCAGAGCAGCGTTTCAGTAATGCTGTGCTTTAACTTTCGCAAACCCAGGGGTAAGGACCTAGTGGTTCAGGTCCTCACCCTGGGTAAAAGGTACAGACCTAAGAAGAGGAGCGGAGGGAAGGTGAGTATAATTGTCCTTTAATATAAAAAACAGTAATCTGTGTCTTACCTCTCAGTCCTTAGCTATGGCAGAGACTTGTTACAGTTGGTCACACCCATTAATAATCTCTAGCCAATCCTTTTACAGGACAGATGCAGCAAGGAAGCATGTGACTGAGATCAGGAGGTGTGGTCTGACACTGCACATACACACAGATACTTTATACAGTTCTTAACAGGCTTACTTTAATACAATTTACTGAAGTGGGATTTTATAGCTTATTGGTGTTTTTAGGGTTTTTCAGATTCTGGAATATAAACAATTGAGTTTAGTTCTCCTTTAAATAAGCTTCCGATTACCTTCATCTCCAAAATGAGCTCAGGGTTATTAGATATCACCAGATCCAACAACACCTCCTATCTAGTAGGAACTACTACCTTCTGTGAAAGGAAATGCTCATATAGTACATTTAAGAACTTGATACTTCTTGAGGTGCTGGCAGGATAATTTAAATCCCCCATTAATAGAACATCCCCCAGGTTAATGAATTTGATGTATTTTAACCCTTTTAAACTTTTTAACTAACTACTATAAACAAATGTTTCCGTTTGCAGTGCAGTTCTAGATATTTTGGGCCCTCAAATGTTTTTTACATTTACACCATAGACAACATTTTAATATTTATTTCAGAAACTATACATTTATTTATTTTAATTAATAAATTCCTTAAAATTAAAAAAAAATATTCTTTTGAATGTTTTGAATAACAATATTATTTTGTGAGGTAAAGGATTTAGTCCAATTAGAAGAAGAACAAAAAGATTATAAAGCTATACAGAAGGATTAAAGTAGTATCTTTCTATTATTTTTATGTGAGGTATTAAATAAGCTACTTATAATAACACATCTAGTTTAATATTTTATAAAGTGGTGTTTAAAAATGTTATGGCTGGCAGAAGAATCTATGAAAGAAACAAGATCTATTAACAACTAAAAGGGAACTGTGGTCGCCATACAAGTGCCCTCTATTAAAAAGAGCACACTACTACCTTAAAATAAATCCAGGATTATGCTTATTGCTGCAGTCTACCCATACTTATAGCAGTATAAAAGGTGGTTTCTGCTTTCACAGTAAGCTGTGACAATTCCAACATCAGCCAGCCACTGGCTTGAGCATGCCCACTTGTATCCTACTGCTGGAACAGAAAATAATCAGCTGCTTCATAAGATCCATTTTTAAAGCTAGAATGAAAATTATTTTTTTTATCTCCCCAAGGTGTCCATGAGCAGTAAAAAGTTGTAAAAAGCAAAGCTATTGATTGCAAGCCTGTAACAAGGCTTAGAAATTGATCTTGAGGGGTGGGGCTTATGACACAACTTATAACACATGCCTGTCCCAGAGACATAGACAGTGCAGACTAGGAAGTGAAACTTTACAAGCCTATAACTTGATTGGTTCTTGAATAGAGAGTACTCGTATGGTGACCACGGTTTCTTTAAAAGCATGCCCTTCTTTGTCCCATTCTTAAACATGAAATAATCTCCCTATACCCACTAAATATAGAAACTAAAAACTACCAGAAACGTTCAGTCAGTAATGCTCTCTAACATAAAAGGTTTTCATTTCCCATCTCACCAATTATCTAATCAGCTTCTTGCTTATGGTTTGTACATACGTGCGATCGCAGGTGCCGACCCGCGACGCACGATGTGTACGAACGGAACAACCATTTCAGATGATAATCGTACCATGTGTAATCGTACCAACGGTTCCCAACCGGACACATGTGCGTTGCGGGTCATTTTTTGGAGTTACAAAGTCTATTGTCCACAATAACTAAGTTCTTCTCAATTATGTCTGCTTCTATCACCATTCCATTTGAAATATAATTAGCATTCATGATGTTTTTGTCCAAATGCATAACTTTTAGTTCAGTCAATGCTTAACTCTAGGTTATTTATAAAAAAATATAAATAAAGCGGTACACCACAGAAAACAGTGGTACCCCTAGAAAATGTTACATTTCTAACAAATATTTGTAATCTATTTTTAATGTTTTTTCCCCTTCCATTTTTTTCCCCCCCTTCCAAGCATTCTTCTATGAGGAACAGTATCAAGTGCTTTTTCAAAACCCAATCAAACAAATCACCCCCCCCCCCCCCCCCCACCCCAAAGTCTAGGTCCTTACTCCTCTTTTCATAAAAGGCTATTAAATTGGTTTGGCATGATACAAGATGGAACCTACTTATAATTTTGTGATTTAAAATGTATTTCATTATCTTTTATTTTAATATTCTTTCTAAAAGCTTTCATACCACAGATACATAAAGTCACAGATACAAAAAGTCATACAATGGGGACAATAAATACATAAATATATAAATAAGTATGAGCATCATGAAATATTCAAATGCTTGAAACATGTAACACGAGGAAAGAGGTCCCTGCCTCAAAGCCCTGCCTCAAAGCTTACAATCTACTTTGGTGGGTAACATAGGAACGGGCAGAAGTGCTAACTGTCAACAGTCCTACCCTGTGCTGTGCTCAGAGAGATAGGATGAGAGGTTAGATTTAAACTTGTTTATTGAGGTTTCTTGACAAAGAGAGAGGGGAATAGAATTCCAGAGGATGGGAGCCACAAGAGAGAAAGGTTAAAGGTGAGAGGAGGCAGTGTGAGTGGGGGGTCTGTATAAGAGATGGCTCTGTGATGATTTAATTTCACGATTGTTAGAGTGAGAGAGACAATGCTTGTGGCAGAGCAAAGTATGGACTGAAGTGGAGAAAGATAGGAAACAGGAAAGCAGAAGGTTACAATAGGCCAGGCGTGATAGGATGAGAGCATGGCTAAGCAACGTGCCGACTGAATAGGGTAAATGGGAGTGTTGTCCACAGAAATGGAAAAAGGTGTTATAGGACAAGGTTATAGGAGAAGGGCCCTTGTAGCATGTCTTCTTTCTTCTCAGCCGGCCGCAGTGACATTGGCCAGTGTTGGCAAAATTGGCGGAGTTGGTGTCGCTGGCGAAGAAGAAAGAAGATGCCACAGGGGCTCTTCTAAGAGCCAATTGGGGTCCTGATTTTGAGCTGCAGGACCTCCGAAAAAGGCACTTGTCAGTGCCGCCAGGGCATTTCTAAGTGCTGGGGAGGGGGGTTCCCAGTCCAAGCTGTGGGACCCCTTAATCCCCAAAAGGCACTTGTCAGTGCCACAAGGGCACTTATAAGTGCAGTTGAGGGGGGTCCCAGTTCGAGCTATGGGACCCCTTAATCCCCAAAAGGAACTTATCAGTGCCAAGGAGGGGTTCCGGTTTCAAGTTGCGTGACCCCTTAAGTCCCAGAAGGTCCTTCCTAGGGCCACAATGGTCCCTCTAAGGACCTGGGTTGAGCCGCATGACCCCTTTACACTGATTGAACTTTCATCCTAATTGGAAAGAATGATCAACGTCATACCACCACAAGATCCGACAGGAACTCTGCAATATTAGATGCATTAGTCTATTATAGCTCCTTAAGAACCCCAGGAAGACTATCTGGTCTTTGGCCTATGTTTTCCTTTTAGGTGTTATATTAAAAAACTTCATTAATTTTGGCATTTGTGGTGCCATGGATGAAGAAATTCTAGTTCCCTAAGGCTGTGTACACATGAAGGGACTATTTGTCCCGAGCGAGCACTCAGCTAGGACAAATGTCCGTTGGTCACCGCAAATTCGGCCGCTGACGAAAATGCAAATAATTGATCGTGCGGTCCCACAGGGACCGAACGATCAATCAGAATATACCGACACATCCGATCGTCTGAACTGGACGAACGAACATCCGACCCACACCAGCAGATAATTTCCGGCCGACTGACCGAAAGTGCCGTGAATTGATCGGTCGACCGATAAAATATCTGCTGGTGTATACACAGCCTAACTGATAACAAATCAAGACAATTAAAAAAAAAACAACAACAATTCACTATAAAATCATTGCAGGTTCATACAGTACAGAACAGGCAAGTAACAGATAGCTGTATTTCAGCTGTTTTCACTGGTTTAAATAAGAAAGAATAAGAAAGTGAACATCTGGCTGGTTGTTTTTATTCTGAACAGTTGGAGTAGACTTAAACTGCAATAATTTGGCTCATTCTATTTACAATAGGCAGATAGATAATGATTTGTGGTATTTGAACATACAAGATTAGTCTAACATTCCTGTACCAAATATTGAGATGAGAGGTATGTAAGTATTTTTTTGTCAAAGCAACGAGGTTACCAGTTTGGGCCTGATCCTGTTTTTACACCGGAAACCATTTACTTAATTACAAGGTATATGTTACAATATTGTGCTAATGTTACTGAACCGAGCAGACCTGTATTAAGCATGTCGTAGACTGCTGGATTCCAGCAGATGATTTAAAATGTGCATTAATTAAAAAGTATTGACACCTGTGTTCCCCAAATTCAACATAGGAAGAATTGGTCCATATATAAATCTTCTTCCCCTTACCAGTGGATTTGGAGCCTGGTAAACATTTATTTATCGCTTTTCTTCAGCATGTAAAGATATGTGAATTAAAGCTTGACCCACCCCGCAGAAGTGTGTTCCAAACGGTTATTTTGGGCAACTATCGCTTAGTGTATGGGTGCTCAGTCAGTTAAAAGGTCCATTTGTTCGGTCAGCTGATCTGCCAGGTGATCTGCCATCAATGAGGCCCAACTAGAGATGGGATCCGGGTTCGACACGGAACCCCTCTGTTCCGAAATCGGATTTTAGAAGATATTTTCGATCATTTTCAAGAGTACGGGGCTACTTTTCATAATTTTCGAAAATAGCCTTGAATGTTCGAAAATTATTGAAAATACGATCGGAGACCATTTTTGAGTTTCCGATCGTATTTTAGAAAATGGTACGTTCAAGGCTATTTTCGAAAATTTTAGAGATTAGTCCCGTACTTTCGAAAATTATTGAAAATTCATTCTGGTTTCGTATTTTCGTATATTCTGGATTTTACCAAGATCCGGAAATCTGAAAACGGAATGAAACTAGTGAGTTTGGGTTATCTCTAGGATCAACCAATTGCCCATAGATTGGGATAGTCAGACAAAATAACCGTTAGGAACATGCTCGTGTGCCGTAAGTAGGGGCGCACAATCGCAAAAGGTGTAAGAATGTTCCAAATGGTTTGAGAAATTACATTGTTGACATGGGGGCATATTTATAAAAGAGCGAAAAGTAGCGAAATGTTTTCGCATTCGCTTTTCGCATGGGTTTTCGCCAAAAAGACAGTTAACGCTATTTATAAAGGTAGCGTTAATGAATGGCGAAAACGTTTCCGTGAGCTATCGCTAAACCCTTTTCGCCTAACTTCGCAATGGTAATTTTAGCGAAAAAGGAGCAAAAAGGCATAACGAGATTTATAAAAGAGCGAAAGGTGGTTTTTGCGTTAAAAAGAGCGAAAGATTAGCGCGACCCTGAAGGTGGTGAAAAGTCATTGTTTGAGCGAAAAGGCATTCTAATGGGTAATATGCCTTGAAAAAGCGAGCGCACATTAGAAGGGCGATCGCGCATTAGAATGTAATATGCATTAGAAAAGCGAACGCGCATTAGAAAGGCGAACGCGCATTAGAAAGGCGAACGCACATTAGAAAGGCAACGCACATTATAATGGAATATGCCTTGGAAAAGCGAGCGCGCATTAGAAAGGCGAACGCACATTAGAAAGGCGAATGTGCAGTGCAAAAGAAAATTGTATTCCAATTGAGAAATTCTAAGAAGATTGACTAAATAAGACATGGCTGACTTCTTGGTAAATGTGAGGTGGCCATTTTGAACTTGACATCATTTTCTAGTGGGCTTTTCTGGTTTCGAATGGTTTTCACAATGCAGTCTTCTTAGATGCATTAAGTTTTCGCTGCATACTTTTCGCTCTTTAATCGTGCCCGTTCGCGCTTTTTCACAGCGATCGAGTGTGTTTTTTTCGCTTTTTTATAAATAAGGCGAAACGAAGCACCAAATGGCGCTATTTTCGTTGCGATGTGCTGCGCTAATTATTTGGCGAAAAAGACAATCCTTTATAAATATGCCCCATGGTGCTTCTTTATAAACAGGCCAAGAGGTTTTTG
This sequence comes from Hymenochirus boettgeri, assembly GCA_019447015.1. Taxonomy (NCBI): domain Eukaryota; kingdom Metazoa; phylum Chordata; class Amphibia; order Anura; family Pipidae; genus Hymenochirus; species Hymenochirus boettgeri. Next base: position 166,314,302 of record CM033474.1, read on the forward strand.
TCAAAAATGCTTTAAAATACCATTTTGAATTTTTAAAAAATATCCTCTTTCATTTATAATATGTGTTAAATCAGGATGCTCACAATATAAAAAGTATTCTTGATTTCTGGCCAAATAATAAATATTGTTTACAGCTGACACAAATTCTTTGCATTTTTTTCTAATTATTGTCTATATGAGCTGCTATGAAGTGATTAATCTTGTGGAGAAGCATTTATCACTACCCCTCTGCCCTACATCACAGCATGATCAATAAAGGGTTAGCTAAGGGACCTGCATGTGTCCAAATCTTTAGACCCACACGTGTATGCCTGCAACCCCCAAAGCTCTGCACCTGACCTGTCTCTTTACTCATGATTTCCTTCCCTCTTTAAAGACTAGAAGCAACCTGGGACCTAACTGGCACCCAACACACAACTCGCAACACTGAGACACTCTGCGACTGGGATCACTCTGTGGGTCATCTGAACTCAACCAGAAAATTGATGCAGGACTTGCTTTTCAGGTTTGTGGGCCTTGACGTGCAAATTCAAGTTGAAAACATCAGCACTTTTATAGAGACAAAATATTGTTCCATGAAGAGTTAATAGAGTAGTAATTCTGCACAGATGGGTTTGCACATGGTTAAGTGTATATAAGTTTGGCACATTTTGCACGATTGTCTCCTGATGAAGGTGTACTATGTAGCACCGAAACGTTGATTCAATAAAAATTCAAATTGTTTTGAAAATCCAAGAGTGCCCAGGCTTTGTACTGTTGAATGTATGACAAAATGTACCTGGAAGCACCTGGTGGAAAAGCGAAAGGTGTGCACAAGGGCCTGTATACATATATCCATTTAATCAATGTTTTTTATTTTGTATTATCTAAAAAGAGCTTCCTTCTTCGCTTAAGGCTAATAACCATTTTATGTGAAGGATAATACAAGGACGTGTTTGGACACGTTTCCCAACATGAATCATTTTAATTAGCTTTAGATATAAACTTGCACAACTCAAACTGTATAAAAAGTTGGTTATTTAATATCAATTCTCTGCAGATGATATAAAACGTATTCGTACATTCTTGCCCTAAATTACTTTGATCCATAGTTAAATACACAAAAACTGGGTGTGGCTTTTTAACTGCTAAGTAGATGTTGCAAAAATATTATTTATATATGGCTCATAGAAACGTAACCACACAAAAGGTTTGTGCCCTCGCACTGAAGTTTATTTTTTAAATTAATTAAGTCTTTTAGGTAATCGTTTTCCTGCAAAAGTATACATTTTTGTGGTCTTATTATTGTTTTTTTAATCATTTAATGTAGTAACATAGTAGCTAAGGTAGACGAAAACATACTGTATACAGTATGTATGTCAATCAAAATCAACCCTCTCATCCTTCCTATGATCGTACACTAGTACAAAATCCATTAAGACAATTTTGCATTTACTTTTAATTTATTTTCCTTTCCACATTGTTACTGTTCTTACTGTATACATTAGAACTCTTTCTGTGCCTGAGCATGAACCCTTTAATATAAAAAGATGACCATATGGCCTGAAAGACAATATATTATTTTGTTATTTTTTTATGTATTTCATCATATTCCCATGCAAGTGCTTTTTATCAATGTGAAGAACCTCAAATTAACTAAGGGTGCATGAGCCCTGAAGAGCTTGCTATCCAAATATTATGTAGCTTATGATAGATTTAAACTCCTGGTTCAGTACTACAAGGTTGTCCACAAAAGCAAAGCTATTGTGTTGTGGGTACATAGTTATGCTTTCAGTCTAGTTCCAAGCTTCTTTTAACTTGGTAAAGTTTTCTTGTGTAACATTTAATAATTGCATTTCTCCTTTATATTGTTGACGGCGCTACGTAATAATGCTCTAATCACTATTCCTTAAATGTGCACCCAAACCAATATTAGGTTAAATCTGCAATATTAATGGTTATAATATCTAATAGTGCATCCTTTCGTGATGTACCAATTGAGAAACAAAAGTTCTCATTCAACATACTTACAAACCTATGTGCTTCCATAATTGTAATACAAGTAATACAAAGTGCAAATAATTTAAGTGCTGGTCCAGTGTGGTCCAGCATCCAGTGTGGTAAGTTACAGCATTATTGTGGTACAATAGGAAGGAGGGCCCTGCCCAAAAGAGCGTACAGTCTAGAGGAGATGGGGATGAAACATAAGGTGAAGCAGATCAGTAGCTGTAACTTAGGCTGGGTACACACTACGGATTATTTGTCCAGGACAAATGTCCGTTGGTCGTGGCAAATTCTGCACGAACTGCACGATCGACCAGAATTTACCGACATGTCCGATCGTTTGTTCGTCCGATCTGGAAGAACGAACGATCGAGGTCGGTCGCAGCCGGCCGCCCCACACCAGCAGATATTTTCGTTAGTGGAGTATAACTAGTGGGTCTGCGATGGGTCAGTAAGAGGGGTAGTAGTGTCCAGGTACAGATTGTAACCTTGCCTGAAGAGGGGAGTTTTGAGGTTGCATTTGAAGATATGAAGTGATGGCGTTTGACGTATAAAGCAAGAAAGGGAGTTACAGAGCAGAGGGGCAGCATGAGACAAGTCCTGAATGGGGGAAGAGGTGATTAGAGTGGATGAGAGGAAAAGATTATTAGCAGATCAGAAGTTACGCCATGGGTACTATCTGTTTATCAGATAAGAGATTTATGGGGGGCTTTATTGGAGAGAGCCTTGTAGGATAAGGTTTGTCATTTAAATTGGATCATTTGGGTAATGGGAAGCCAGTGGAGAGATTGACAGAAAGGGGAATAACTATAAAGTGTGTTGAGGCACAAGGACCAATAATTGGTATAGTTAGTACTCAAGTGAGCTCAGGTGCAGGTACCAGAAATAAACATATGTACTAAATCAAAAAGAGAAAAAGAAGGTACCGCACACAGAATATGCAAGCTATATACAACCCTTTATTTAGAGGTAGATTGACAGAAAGGGGCAGCGTGTGAGAAGTAGGAAGAGAGGTGAATGAGCCTGGCAGCAGAGTTAAGGATTGATTGAAGGGGTGCAAGTCGGTTGCTTGGTAGACCGCACAGGAGGGTCTCACAGAAGTTTGTTCTTATTTATGTTGAGTTTGAGGAAGCTGGAGGACATAACCAGATCAGAGAAGGAGATGTAAATTTGGGTATCATCAGCATACAGGTGGTATTGGAATCCAAAGGAACTAATCAGCTGACCTAGCCCAAAGGTGTAAAAGGAGAAGAGAAGAGGGTCGAGTACTGAGCCTTGCGGTACACCCACAGGGGAGTAGTGGGATTGGAGCCAGAGTGGGAAACACTGAACGTCCTACCTGAGAGGTAGGAGGACAGCCAAGAGACTGGAGAACCCTGGATACCTAGGGAGGATAAGATGTGAAGCAGTTAAGGGTGATCCACTGTATGAAAGGCTGAAGATAGATCAAGCAGAATAAGTAGGGAATAGTGGCCTTTAGATTTAGCATTAAGCAGATTGTTAAAGGCTATGTCCACCCCTAAAATAAAAATTTAATATCATGCTCCCCCATGTCCCCCAGCCCCAACCGCATGTTTTGTTTTTTTAAAAAGCCCCCCAAACTCTTACTTACCTCCCCTCGATCCTCCGCCGCACTGCCGGCCCTCTGCTTGCGAGAATGCAAGCAGAGGGGCGGGACCGGCAGTCGCGTCTGTGATTGGCTGAGCGGCAGCCAATCACGGACGCGGCTGCCGGTCATTCAGTGCTGCGAAGGAAAGCGGAGAGGTAAGTAAGAGTTTGGGGAGCTTTTTAAAAAAAAAAACCATGCGGTTGGGGCTGGGGGACATGGGGTACATGTATTAAGGGGATTGGTGCTAGGGGAGGGATAGTATGAACGGGAGGGAGAGGGAGGGGGAGGGAGGGGGGAGAAGGGCTGCAGCACGCATGGCAGGAATCTCCGGGAGGCCAGGTAGCAGGCAGTGTCCTATATGGACCTGCTAGCCTCCTGGTGGGCAGTTTTTGGAACTTTGGGGGGGGGACTACAGGAGAACCAGATGGAGTTGGGAGGTGAGGTAAGGATTAAACTACACTACATGGTGGGGCCAGTAGTTGGGGGGATTATAGTTTTGGGGGTGGACATGCCCTTTAAAGGGCATGTCCACCCCTTTTTACAACTCTTTATATAATGTAGTTATTGGTCCCCCAGCCCCAACATAGAAATCTGAGAAAGTCTACCGGTCTTAACTTACCTTACCTCTCACTTCCGCCGCACTCCCTGGCCCTCTGCTTGCACGGAACTGCAAGCAGGCGGTGGGATCAGCAGCCACGTCCCTGATTGGCTGAGAGGCAGAACGCCGGGGGAGAGAGGTAAGGTAAGTAACTATCAGGGGACTTTCTCTAAATTCTATTAAGGCGGTTGGAGCTGGGGGACCTATACCTACATTATTAAGGGGTTTAGAGCTAGGGGTAGGGAGAGAAAAATGGGAAGGAGAGGGGGGGGGACTCTACTGTGCATGCCTCAAACCTTGTAGAGGTTGAGGCAGAGACAAGCGCAGGATGAGTCACTGGGAGCTTCTACACTGCAGTTTTCCTCGCTTTGGAGGGGCATAGCAGGAGAACCATTTGGAGCAGAGATTTAAGATAAGGATTTTTGTACACTACACAGTGGGGCTAGTATGGGGTTAAATTTCAGTTTTGGGGGTGGACATGCCCTTTAAAGCTGTTTCCATGGAGTGGTTGGGGTGGAAGCCAGACTGTAGGTGATCGGTAACTAGAGAAACAAGCCGGTAACTATATCTCTTGTATTTAATTAGATCAACTGGACTTGAAATGTAGTTCTTGAAGACCAGCACAGAAGAGCCAATTCCTCGGGTCAGGACTCAGCCGTGTATCTGCATCTTAAGGATAAAGGACATACCTTTGAGATTGTAATGTTAACATACTGGCAAAGGAAAGTGACTGGTTCAAGAGAGGTGTTAAGGAGGCCATTTATGTGAAAATAAAGAAGCCAAGCCTAAATAGAGGTGGGGGGGTTCGACACCAACTGTCTGCCATGTACAATGCTGTTTTAACACCTTACTCTGGGCGTTCCTATAACACCTCTTAGCCACTATCCAATCACACCCTTAACACCTAGCTGTGATATGCTAATTGGGATTTTCCAGGGTACATAATTGCCACAGATTCTTGTACAAGTCATTCTGAATTGAGAAAGCCAGTCGGATGACTAGCGAAACGTCTTCAAGAACTACATTTCAAGTCCAGTTGATCTAATTGAATACAACAGATATACCATGACCTGGATGAATGAGAACCTTCACAAGCAAGCCGGTAACTAGATAGAGCAGATTGATCCAGAGATGGTTTCTTGAGAATAGCGGATAAAATATCTTGTTTGAATGAGGAGGGAAAAGTACCAGTGGTCATGGATAGGAAAGCCGTTAGGGCTGGTGTAAAGGAAGATGAGAGATGGGGAATGAGAAAGGAGGGAATGGGGTCAAGGGGGCAGACAGGCCTTGGAGAAAAGCATGAAAGTCAGAGTATAATCAATTTCCATAGCAATTAATTAATTTGTAATAAAGAGTAGAAGCATGGAATAATGCCTTTGGTCTTTTAAGCTTTAGTACTTTTTATACACAACTCTCTCCTGTAAAATCCCTTAATACCTATGTGTATGAGAAATGCAACAACAGTGATAAATAATTTTTGCTATCTGAGTAAATAATCTTTTCATTATGAAATGCTGAATTATATAAGAAGTCTGATGCATTATTACTATGTAATGTAAGCTTAGTTTGTAGCACAGTAGTTAAGATCGAGAAATTCAACTGTAGAAAATGTGTTTGGTTAAAGAGGAAGTTGTGTATTTTATAATTAGATGACGATTGACTTGCGCAATCTTAAAACTCCCAACCGTGTTTTTAGGTTTTCTTGTAGTAAAGGGAAACCTAAAGTAGAATGCATTTAAATAAACTAAAATACTTTTTTTAAAATAAAGAAAATGTAAAATAGAATGAACATGGAATTCTCCCCACTGCCTATTGTCTTTGGAAATGGACAAAACAGAATAAGGTGGTGAGAAAGAAATTGGGAGTAGAATAAGGCTAGGTACATACAGTAGCCATGAAGCCCCGATACAGTTGGCTTTATCAGCAGTGTGTGTAGCGTCTTTCCTGAATGATCATGCGGCCACCGAACTCTTGCAGATCCTGTCTGTCATCTTTCAAACATCACTACTGTGTGTACCCACCCTTATATAATTAAACACTTCCATATTTGTCATTGGAAATTTTGCTTTCTTTAAAATGAATTATTGGATGCTGTTTTAAGCCTAACAATAAATAATAGTTAACAAAAACTATTATGAATAAAGTAAAAAAAATATATAATGGTGCTAATTTTTCCCCAACCAATATATTGTTTATAAGGGTTTGGACTTTGAGCTGTTTAATAAAGAAGCGACTGCGAGTGGAGCGGCGGTAAGGTAAGTTCCAGGTCCCCCTGAGCGTAATATTATTCACAGGGAGGTGATAATAAGCGTTCTCACCTCCCTGTGAATAATAGAAACGAATGGCACATAGTTATTTTTATGGATTTAGTGTTCCTTTAAGCCTCCATAAGCTGGGAACATGTGGTCCGTGTGTGTGCGTGACACCACGGCTCACGCAATGCAACGCCAGCGCGTGCATGGACGTGTGCGCACATGACAGCAGTGCTGCGCCGTGCTGTACAAGCATAATATATTCAAGGGAGAAAAATAGGCACTGGTAAGGCTTCATTTGAAATATGCAATGCAGTTTTAGAAATGGAAGGAGTTCAGAAAAGGGCAGCAAAAATAATAAGGGGAATTGAGGGGCTTGACTAATTAGGTCAAGATTAGACAAGTTAGGGCTGTTTACACTGGAGAAGCGTTGATTGTGTGGGGATACAAATATATAAATGGGCCATACAATGAACTCTCTGATGCATTGTTTACTAATCGGTCATATCAGAGGACTCGTGGACATCCTTTAAGATTAGAAGAAAAGAAGTTTCATCTTCAGGTTAGGAAAGGTTTCTTTACAGTGAGAACAGGGAAACTAGGGAACCAGCATATTTGGTAATGGCAAGTTCATTGAACATCATTGCTCTAGATCAGGGTCGGTTCTAGTCATTTTGGTGCCCTTAGCCAGTTTCTCCTGGTGCCCCATTCTCAATTGCAACCTCCCCCAACCACTGCAACCTCCCCCAACCACCCCTTGGATTAGTCATTGCATAGATTGGAAAACTCATCCAAGATGATAATATTTCTATTGTGATGGGAGGGTGTTAAAATGTTAAACTTCATATTGTACTTTTTTGTGTAATTTTGGGACCTTGTGAGTGTGTATCAAAAAATCCTAATACAAAAACTGTGCATCAGAGAGACACAGTTTAAGTTAAGCTTCCTGCACATGCTCGTTTGGGGGACTGACATGCGATACACAATTGTAAACGAGCCTACATTTTGATAAGTATATGAGCACTTGGTCGGACATCATTGATGATTTGACCCAGCGGATCATCACAAATGGTGACCATAATCAAGAGAGGTGATCAGCCTTATAATGTCTGAAAACACAGGTAAATGCAATCAAGAGAGGTCAATTTTAGAAATTTCTCAAAAATGCTACCAATGCCAAAACAGGAAATGCATGAAGTTTGTTTGTTTTTTTTAAGATTTTGGGCATTCATACGTGTTCCCCAGACCATTTCCCAGGTCCCTGTGCCATTAACACTAAGTTACCATTGCTATTTATACCTTAATTTTAGGCAGAACTTCTGTATTTTTTGCTCCCATTGATTTCAATGGGTCCAGTTGCAGATTTTCGAATTGTCCCGCAAATCCTCACATCTGAAAAGGAATCATTGCCAATACTATACATATGTGGCCACCTGTACAGATTATTTCCTATTGATAAACTATATGTGCATCTGCTTACCTATATAACCTCCATATCCACAATCATTTGCTATGTACAAAGGGAAAAAGTCATGCTATGAATTATATGTAGCAGTAGATATTATTTTTTCCAGATTTTGACCTTTCTATTTTGTTTCTTACCACATGGTAGTGGTAACCTAATTCACATAAAATTATTCCAATTACTGCAAATATAATTATATAACAATAATGTGTCTTAGAAATAATACTTCCTCTTTCATTGATGTAACATATTTACATAATTTATTACACAACATTTTCTGTTGTTGATTACCATTGTTTGTAGATGCTTCCCGCTTTGTCACATGGTTTTGAAGCAGAATTACGGGTTTTAAAATTTATCAAATAAAAAAAACCCCTGAATATAAACATTTTCCATTCGAGGCGCCATTTTGTAGAGTGTGCCGTTGGGTGAGTTGACTGAAGTAGGGGGATGCAGATAATATTGCGGTGGGCTAACACTTGCTATTTTCACCCTATGTTTACACATTGTATGACCCAAAAGTACATTTTAGGACCATATAAGACTGTGGTGGACGAACAAACGATTGGATGTGTCAGTAAATTCCGAACGATTGATCGTTCGCAAATTCGGCCGCATTTGCTGCGACCAACGGACATTTGTCCCGGCCGAATGATTGCTCTTAGCGAGCGCTCGGTCAGGACAAATAGTCCCTCAGTGTGTACCCAGCCTTAGAGTGAGACCCAAAACTAATTTTTATTCTTAATGATGATAATAATTATGATAATAAAAGGACAAATAGTATTTACAGTATCTGTTCATTCACTGAGTGTGTAGCTTGTGCAAAAAATGATTTACATTTATATAGTTGTTATTTCTATGATTCATAGAAACAAAGTGTTTGTCTTTGGTCAGATTGTTAGCTGACTTTAGGAACATATTGGGCATTGCTATGTGTTATTTTTATTTATTTTATTGCTACGTGTTATTGTCCCTATGTACCTTGTACAAACGTAATATAAGGGATAATACGCTACCTACAATGTAATATAAGGAGATTACACCACCAAGGAATTCCCTGACCATATAGAAGCACAAGGCCGTGTGCTTTTATACAGGTCAGAGAACTCTGAGATGAAGTAATATCCATATATTATTCTGTAGGTAGCGTATTATTCCATATAATACATAAGGCACATAATACATAATGCCTAAAAAAAAACAGCACAGGCACCACACAACCAACTCACTCACTAACTCATTCATCTACCTTCTCCTGTAGATACTCCCTGTATCTACCCCCATCACCCCCTTCCTGTATCTACCCCCCACCTCCCTGTATCTACCCACCACCTCCCTGTATCTACCCCCACCTCCCTGTATCTACCTCCCACCTTCCTATATCTACCTCCCACCTTCCTATTTCTACCACCCTATGTGCCCTCACCTCCCTGTATCTATCCACCCTCCCTGTGTCTACCCCCCTGTCCCTCCCTCCCCTTCCTCTATACTCCATACAAGTGAAGCTGTTTTCCAGAATATAAAGTGTTAATCACAACGTTTTCTATTGGAATGTAAAGCTACTGACCAGGTTTCACTCTGTTCATCTCCCCCTCCCATCCGGTTCCTGTCACTGACTGACTGAACAGCAGGGAAGATAAGGAGCAGTGTACAGCTACCAGCTGAGTCAATTTATGACTCATTGGAATGCGCCGCTGTTCTCCTTATCTTCCGTGTAGTTAAATCAGTGACAGGATCCGGATGGGAGGGGGACATAAACGGAGTGAAACCTGGTCAGTAGCTTTACATTTCAATAGAGGGAGGGGGAGAGGTGGGGAGGTGCAGTGGTGAGAATTGTTATTACAGTCACTCAGTGATGCACCTGAGTGACTGTAATAAGGATTTTCGTCACTGTACCTCCCCAATCAAAGTATAGGAGCCTTATGTATTATATTGATTATATTAAACATTTCTACTCCTATAGATTCCAATAGGGTTTGAGTAGAAGTTTTGTATTTGGAAAATTTCGACAAATTCTGCGAAACTTTGTAATCAATATAAACCACACCCCCTGTCTTAACCATCCTCTGGGTGCTGACTATGGACATTCAGTAAGTACAATCAAACTTCCATGAATGCACTCAGTCTGGTCAAATAAATGGTTTATTTGTGATAATGCTCACACGTTTCAGGTGCTACTTTGTCAAGTGTGCTCTACAGATAGAACAAAACCTGGAGGTTTCATTCATGTCTAATTGCCTGTGGTTAAATCTACTGTAGTTTCTATAAATATAAATTTAAGAAAGTAATAAGTGATTTCTAAATGAATAATACAGATCAGATCTGTTAGTACAGAAATATCATTATCAATATCGTTGCTAGTCCCCTTGCAGGAAATGTACTCACGTCCTTTTTCTAGACTTAATTCATTCTACGCCTATTTTGTCAATTATTTCTTTTTTTCCCCTTTACCGATTATTCAGTTCTGCTCCATTTCTTTCCATTATGCTCCCGTTTTCACCATATTAATTCTGCTCCCCTATTATATGGAGATCCTTTTACGCTTAAAGGCTTAGCTACCCTTTATAATTCTGCTCATTTTCTCCTTTTCCATTCATTGCAGAGCCATCTCTATGGTAAATCTCAGTTTATCTCTACAAACAACTTCTAGCCTGCCTGTCCTCCTAGACATACAGTAGGAAATGTGCATCAGAGGGTCAGATATTTACTATCCCACACTGCTCTGTGCACATGCAATTGGAAGTGAAAAGGTATCTCTCTCTTGCACTTTACATGAAGCTTTTGCATGTATGTTGTTAATAGTATAGTCATTTCTTGCCTAAAATTTTTTAAAATATAAACCATTTATAGATTAGCACATCTATATTAAAGGGACACTATAGCAGAAAATAAACCACCTCTCTCTGGATTCTATAAGTCTATTTTAGGCTGACAGCCTTACCTTACAAAATAGAAGATTCCATAACCAGGTAAAAATAAGGCCACATGCCTAGTTCATTTACAAATCATGGACCTCCAAGGTGATTCATTGGCTTTCTCAGTATGAGCAGCATAGCAGTATTACTGATAAGGAGATTAATTTCCATTAGACACACCCCACCCTCTTCCATAAGAATAAAATATTGTATTGTTTGCTTTAGACAATCTGGACGAATTTTCAGAATTTGGAAAGTCAGAACATATTGAAAATCGTGGTTGAAAATTCAAAAATAGTGGTTAAAAATGTAAAATACAATCTGTGGAACTACTGGCAGAATGAAACTCATCAGTTTGATTCATCTCTAGTGTGTAGAGAAGCTTCCATGTAAGAAGTGTGTTGGGTATGGATGCTCAGACAACAAATATATGGTCCTAGAGACAAATTTTTAAAATAGATCATTGAAGTTTGATTATGTAACTAAAAACAAATCTTAAAAAATAGGCCAAAACAGCTAAACTTCCTTTTATGAATCAATGCATTTGTGATCATTTCATTTAATCTATGGGTGGTGCATTTCTTCCTTGTTTTCTATATGTTTTGATTGGTTGATTAGGTAATGTTTATGTGAACTTTCTAATCATCAGATCTTTAACCTAATGTAAGATGAAACCTGGAAAGACAAGTCAGAATTAATAACTTGTGTGCTAATTAGAGATGTTTCGAAACTGATGAGTTTCGTCCCGTTTTCGAATTTTCGAAAACGGACCCATAGAAGTCTATGGGAGAAAAAAATTCAAAAGTTTCTATCAATTTGAAGGGTGAAATAGTAATAGTAGGTTACTGTAAATAACACAGGGACCTGGGGAATGGTCTGGGGAACCCGTAAATATGAGTAAAATTCATTTAAAATCTATCTTTCCTCACAATCGGGCTGTTTTCGAGCTTTCGCAGGCTATTTTCGAGGGTTACCGAAATCGAACATTACTTTCGAGGGTTACCGATATCACAACTTCAAGGGTTACCGAAATCAGCTTGTACATTCGAGGGTTGGCGAAATCGGCACATACATTCGAGGGTTACCAAAATCATCTACTTTCGATTACGATAAATATCTACTTTCGATTTCGAAAATCATCTACTTTCGATAATTATCGAATTTTCGATAAAAATCGAAAACTCGGAAAATTCGAGTTTCGAAAAATCCAGGAGTTCCGAAAGTTTCGTCGGGACTTCGAAACCGCCGGATTCGATTCGAAACTGGGTTCTATTAGAACCCAAAGTACATCCCTAGTGCTAATTAACATTTATACATTTTCTGATTTTTGGACGTAGTTTGTCTAATCTTAATGTAGAATTTATAAAAAAAAAAAAAAAAAAAGATTTGTTTTCAATTAAATGTTCCAGGTTTTGAAAAATGTCGACAGATTTTCAAAAACTAGAAGTTCCATATCGAAACCAGGCTTGTTATTTTCTAATTTCCACTAATCACAGTTAGAACAGTTGCTTATATATGATGTAAAATGTCAAGTTATACATATAGGAAGTTTTAACGCAATGCACAGTTCAAAAGTCATTTAATTTTGTGTTTGGGTATAAATAAAGCGTAGGCTTATGTAGTACCCCAACATAATCAATAAAACTTATTAACAAAATTATCAAAACTTCCCTTTTGAGGTTTTCCCGCTTATTTAAAGATGGTAGATCATCTAAAAAGATAATATTTTAAGTATAAAGGAACAAGAACAATATAGTAACAATTTTTGTAGATTTAAAACTGGGGGGGGGTTCAATTTTGAAAATTAAATAAAAAATTAAATAGCTTCACTCTGTGGCATACTGCAAATCAATTCCTGGTTTCCTCCCTCTACATTGTACTCTGGACATTGTACTGGTACACACTATACTATTTTTTGGCCCAGCCAGGACAAATCACTGTAGGTCGAGACAAAAGTAGGGGACCACAAGGGGATTTATCGACATACCCAATTGTGCATTTGTCCATACGAGCGAACAACATTGTTTGTAGCCATGCTCCAGGTAAAGGTAGCCAAGCTCCAGGTAAATAAGGAGGAAGTCCAATGTGTAAAATCCAGAAGGCAGGCAAGAAGCTCCAGGGACAGGTACAAGGACAAGCCAGGAAGCAGATATAAAGTCCAGTAGCACACAGCCAAAGGGTCAGGAAAGGTAACAAGAAACATTTTAAATGAAACTAAGCCAAAGTTCAGTAGCCAGAAACTCAAGTAGCAAACGTAAGAAAGCTTAGCACACTAAAACAAACCTATAATCAGGCATCAGCTGACAGGAGTTCATGCTGCTAGCTTCCATGAAAACACAAGAACTGCCTAATGGCGTTGGCTTGCTGGCACCATTGGTGCCGCCATATTGGATGGACTGGAGCAACCCTAAATGTGAGTACCACAGATATCCATGCTCCAGGTAAAGATAGTCATGCTCTAGGTAAAGATAGCCATACACCAGGTAAAGATAGCCATGTTCCATTTAAAGACAGCCATGCTCTATGTAAAGATAGCTATACTCCAGGTAAAGATAACCATGTTCTTTATCAAGAGTTCAAAAGATCGAAATTGAAAATTTTGTGCCATTTTTTTAAAAATCCATATCAATAGGGTTTGAAGCAGTTTTTGTTGTTCAGTGGAATTCTGACACAGCCCGTGGAAGAGAACAAAACTCACCAGTTGTTGAAAATGGTTATTCATCGTAGATGATTTATTATATTGATTTTTGTTTATTTTATATTTGACTTTTGGGTGATTTTTGCTAGTTTTTATTTGCTATAGTTTGTATAGTCTTAAATCATAAAAGGAAACCCTGTTCTTTCATCTGTGTTTTGTGCATAATTTTAGAGACTGAATGGATTTGTAAAACAACATTTGTTTTAATGTCCTCTGTGAAGAAAAGCTTGGACCTTGATCTCAGTGGGATAGCTGTTATGTCCAGTGAGGAAGGAGATGAATGACAAAATAGTAGTGTCGTATTTATAGCTTTCCTTTGAAGGCTCACGTACTGGATGATATGGATTGAACACCTCCGGAGTTTGGCTCCTGTCTTAGAACATAAATCAGCCTGAAATATATGTTTTACTTATATGCTATGCAACCTTTACTCAACAGAAATACATTACAGAGAAAATAATGGTTATGAAATGATATCACATATAAATGTACTTATACCCCAGTATATAGTGTGATTCAGAATATTTCTGTTGTCTTCACCAGTTCTACTTTTATTCAAAAGACCATGATAAGATGCCCTTTTTAAAATTAAGATATGCTGCAATTTCTCTTTTTATTCTGTGTATTTATATTCTTAAAGGATAAGTATGCTGTGTGTACGCTCCGAACCAATGGACCTTACCTTTTGAGACTAAAGAAGCAGGAGGAAGCAGCAAATCTCCGAGGGGCGGAGTTAAACATTTAACTAGGCTGAATCAAGATGTCAGCAACCTTAAAGCTGGAAATGTAGGCTCTAGAGGGTCATAGGGGAAAAAATGGCAACAGTTTTTTTTAAAGCTGCAGCCTCCAACTAAACTTAACTTTATTTTACAGCTTACATATCCTTTAAAAATATATATTTTTTAATATTTTTTTAAGAACCCTTATATAATTACACAGTCATTTTGGGTTTAAAAATCCCATCAAGCTTTAGCCTTCCAAGTGAAAAACAGCCACATTTGCCTACACACAACCTTCCCACAGAGACCATCCTGACATAAACCTTAAAAGTTTCTACATGTTTTTTAACATATGCTGAAATATATACAAGTCTTTTCAATTTATTGTTAAAAACTTTATAAAATAATTTGTGAATTTGTTGGTTTTGCTTGCTCAAATGCTTTTTCCATGATCTATTGCCTCTTTATACCTTCTAAAGATATAGTTTTTTCACCTTACTTACAGTAGAACTTTAGACCACACAGATGAAGCTGCCTTAACGACTACTCTCTGCACGCGAAATAACACGCAATTTTCTATCCATGTACAAATGTGTTTTCAAGTCCATCAGACCTTAGCTCATACATTTGATTATTATAGATTTATATAGCGCCAACTTCATCCATAGCACTTTGCAATTGGGCTTACAATCAAGATAGCATAAAATTGGGGCTTCTTTGATATAACATAAGATTATCATAACACGGCATTGCATTCTCCTTTTTGCTATCGCTACACAATACAGACCCCACCAGCCAGCATGTCTGTACACAGGTCACCAGGCCAATTTACCAACAAACCAACCTGTCCCTTAGCCTGACCAAAGTACTCAAAGGTTTTCACGGGAAAAAGACTAGGAGCAAATCTAAAGCTGGGTACGCAGTGAAAAGGACAATTAGGCTCACTTATCCCGTATCTCTTCTCCGCAGTCACGTGTACCCAGGATGTATCTTTAAACTGACCAATTAGGAACCAACTGAAATATCTCAAAAACAATAAACCTGGGGCTGGGCAATGTGAGATCTGGAGCAGGCTAGATAAAAAAAACAACGCAGTGATCTGTATAAATATGAATTGTGTTTCATTTAATTGTTTTATTTTAATCAGTTCATGCAATTACATGTATTGATTCACATCAGGCCCTGTCCCGAAGAGCTTACAATCTAAGCACATTTATTTGACACATACAACCTATCAGAATGTCTTTATGATTGTGGGGAAACCGGGGTACCCACAAGGAAACCCATACAAGCAAGGGGGAACATACAAAGTCCTTGCAGATGTGTCTAAGGGTGGATTCGAACTCAGGACTTCAGTGAGCCACCATACTGCCCATGGCTAAGACTTTTTATAAATATGTCCACAGTATCAAAAGTCTTAGCAAAGTATACTACATCCACTGCAATGCCAGAATATAAATTCTTACTCATCTCTTCATAAAAACCATGCAAGTTAGTTTAACAAGAGGCCTAAATGGGCAGTAAACTGGGGGCAAGTGCTATTGATATTTGTCTTTTAAATTTATTTTTTTGTTGCAAGTCTACTTTTTGTTACTTTTAAAATGGCCCCCATAGCTATTAGTACACTTCTCTGAAATATGAATACATAAAAATTATTTATTAATATGGCTTAAAATATGTTAATATAGATAAATACAGATGTTTTTGAAGCTCTAACTTACATTGTTTCTTCCATAAATAACAAATTATGTGCATTACATTAGGATATCATTGTACGGCAATTCACCGTAGAAGTCAATAACATTGGCTCCATCTGTATATTTACTCATGTTTTATCTGAGCTTAAGTTACAGGATTATCTCTTTTTAATTTGAATAATTTTCTTAATAACAGCTGCAGTTATTACTTTGTCTTTCATTTAATCTTTCACAAATCAATCCTTGTAAAAAAAAATAAAATCAACAAGCTTTCTCTGCCATCTGCTACAAAGCCCATACACCCGGGCAATAATTATGAGAAACTGATAAGTTTTTCCCTTATCAATGCCTTTTTTAATGTTCACTCTAAGGGGGGAGAAAGTATCTTCTAAAATAATCTAACTGATGCACAATAAACTGCCCCGAATCCTGCTCATTTTCTTGTCCCATAAAATTAGGACATTGATAATAGACATGTAATGTGGGTTCGAATAGAATCCGGTTTCAAATTGAGTCTGAGGGTTTCGAAGTCCCGACCAAATTTTCGGAACCCTCGGATTTCACGGAAATTGGATTTTCCAAATTTTTGATTTTTATTGAAATTGAAAAAAGGCGATTATGGAAAATCGTAAATAGACGAATATGGAAAATCGAAAATAAACGACTATCGAAAATCAAAAATAGACGATTTTCGAAATCAAAACTGCGGAAATAACCCTAGAAAGTAATGATCGATTTCGGTAACTCTCGAAAATAGAATGCGGAAGCTCGAAAACAGCCCGATCGAGAGGAAAGATAGTTTTAGGTTTTGGTTATATTTACAGGTTCCCCAGACCATTCCCCAGGTCTCTGTGTCATTTACAGTAACCTACTATTACTATTTGTCCCTTAAAATGGACAAAAACTTTTGATTTTTTTATCTCTCATAGACTTCTATGGGTTCGTTTTGAAATAAAATTAGAAAATAAATGAAACTCAATAGTTTCGAACATCTCTAATTGATAATGATTACCTGTCTTTTCTGCAATAAAGTGTAGTTAAATTAGTAATATCTAAATAAGTTTTTTTAGGGTTGAAATTGCTTTAACACTTTCTTATGCACTACAAATACAGTTTTTACATTTTTTTACAGGCATGTCACTTTTGCAAAATAGCCTTAATCAATAATAGTCAATGGAGGTGCTATACCATAACCCAGAGATATTGTACCACTGTACCAACACATTCCAGTGATAAAGCATACAGAGAACACAATTAGAGGGTATGTTTGTGCAGTACCAACCAGAGAGTACACAGGAAAAAGACTAGGAGCAAAATCTAAAGCTGGGTACACACTGAAAAGACCTTTAAAGGACAATTAGGCTCACCTCAGCCCCGTATCTCTTCTCCGCAGAGTCACATGTGCCCATGTATCTTTAGACTACGTTCACACTAGAAACAGAGCAAAACGGACCACAATGGACAGTCCATTTTTTGTCCAATTTGGTCCGTTTTTAGCTCTCCGTTTTTCCTATATTTTTAATCAAAACACATCTGTTTCTGGACCGAAATGCATGTGAGCGGTACATTTTTTTATACGGACTGGGTCAATCCGATCAATTAAAAAAATGGACAGCAATGTGCGTTTCTGTCCGGATTTTGGTGGGTTTTGCAGATTCTGAGAGTTTGTTAAAACCAGAGGTGCTTGGAAAAGAAAAATTCAATCATCCAATAATATTGACAATGATGGAACACATAACTAGATTGTAAGCCCTACTGGTCAGTGACCTCCTTTCCTCTTGTGGCAAAGCTCTAGCACTTTTATATAATTTATATATTTTTGTACTGAACTATCTATGTATTTATCCCGCTTGTATCACGTTATTGATTTTATTGTATTTTATTACTGTACAGTGCTGCGTCCCCAAATGTCGCTTTATAAATAAACTATACATAAATACATACAACTTGCAAAAGTTATTAAACAGTAACTAGTTTATTTATTAAAAGAAAAACTTAGTTTGGAAACAATTTATAAAACTTTTTTGGGTGAGAGTGCCAGACCTGAAAAAGGCTTAAAAAAAGGTGGCATGTGTGAACAAGGTTGGATTCTAGGAAGTTAACATACTTCTGTTTAATTATAAATCATTGATTAGACCACACCTTGAGTCAGGGAGTCTGGGATTTTGTTTTAATCACCTATTTGTCAAAAATACACAGAAAAACTCAAAAAAGGCTAGGGATAATTTAAACACATTAATTAACTTAATGGATAATGTAGGTTAAAATGAAGAATAAGAAGTTTAAACACCATAAATTTTCTTAATTGTTTAACAGGATCACTTTTAAATTTAGGCAAATAGAATAAAAGTGACCATACATTAGACCCATTTTGTGTACAATCTGACATTTCCACTGATTGGTCAAAAAGTTATACATTTTCCCGATCTTATTATGCGACATTAGATTGTGTATCGATCGTAATTAAGATTGGGAAAGTCGTTTTTGATTAAATGATCGTAGTATTTTCTATGCTATCATGAATTCTCTGATGTCTTTTGTAAAAAATGGCCATAGAAACTACCACCATACTATTCCTATTATTGTCCCATTGACATTCTCCCTGGTACTACGCTTCCTCTGGGACGCGCATACCCACTGCCCCCCTCTGAAACTAAACTTTTTGTTGAAAAGAAGGAGGTCTATGTCCCTGTATCGACTACTAGGGGCTAAATAAAATCACTCTTAAAAACCATTACCCTCTTCCTCTCATCTCAGAACTATTCGATCAGATCAAAGGGGCAAACATTTTCACCAAACTGGACCTTCGAGGGGCATACAACCTAACCTATAGTGGATGTCTGTACTGTGATCTTATAGAGTACAGACATTTATTTCTGGGAGTGTGTCTGAGTAAGTAAATAAAATCACTTGTTTTTGTTTACTGCTTACTACTGGAATAAGGTGGTGGGGATTGTAAACTTTAGGCACAAGCAGGGTTATTCAATAAAAGTTCTTATCATTCAAAATGGTGCAAATTTTGCCCCAACTAATCAGAAGTTAGCTTTCATATGTTAAATAAGATCTGATTGGTTGAGGCAAAATTAGCACAATTTTAAATGATAAGAACTTTTATTGAACCTCCCTGAAGGTTTCTAAATTAAATACTTGCTATCAACTACATTGTTATCTGTAGGGTAGGGGCTGGGAAGAAACAAAAGAGGCATTTTTTTTGTTTATTTCCATTCTGATTGGATGTAGCTAATTGGTTTAAATTGCCAGAGCAATATAGGGTATTTGGTTTGAACCTCATATAAAAGTTCTCCTTCCAGAGCGATCCAGCACTGTGCAATCCACTTGTAAAGGGATTTTCTGTTTTAAAGGGATTTGTCTGTTTTTAAGAGGTGCGTTAAGAAACAAAAGCGTTTAGAACAAAAAAGGGTTTAAGAACAAGATTGCCATCTGTTGTTAAGTATTGCTGCTTCTGTGTTGTGTATTTCTGCTTCTGTGTTGTGTATTGCTGTTGTGTATTGCTGTTGCTGTGTATTGCTGTTTAGTATGGACAGTTTTGTTGGGGCCATGCAATGTGCATCCTGCTGCATGTATGGGATCTAGGAGCAGCTGCCCCAAGGGATTTGTCAGATGTGAGTGGGTTGCCCATTTGGAATCTGAGGTGCAGAATCTAAAAGGGAAATTTGCAGCATTGCAGGGCTTGGCAAAACTGGGGGAAATGCAGGTACTGGCAGGGGCCAGTAAACTAGAGGTTGGAAATGGGGTAGATAAGGTGGAAAAGGGAGATAGATTTGTAAGAGTCATCAGGGGAAGTAGGAGAAGGAAGGATAGGGTCGCTTCTTCCCAGCTGGTCGATCCCAACAGATTTGCAGTGTAAGGTGAAGATGTGGAGGACGATGGCTCAGAAGTAGCATGTATGGAGCAGGCCATTCCCTTGAGCACCCTGGGGATGACCATCTCTAATACAAGGGAGGGAGAATTGGGGGCTATGAAGGATAGGCAGATGGTAGTGGTAGGGGACTCCATTATAAGATGGGTAGATAGTGTAATCTGCCCCCAAGACACTACATGTCAAACAGTGTGTTACCTGATTGGTGCTAGGGTTCGACATGTGGTGGATCATGTAGACAGATTATTGGGTGGGGCTTGGAGTTCACGTTGGTGCCAATGACAAAGTTAGAGGTGGAGGTGAGGTCCTTAAAAATGATATCCAAATGTTAGGGGCCAAGTTAAAAGTAAGGACCTCAAGGGTAGTCTTTTCAGAAATACTACTGCAGCCACGTGCTATGCTAGGGAGGCAACGGGAGCTTAGGAGTATTAATGAGTGACTAAAAGGGTGGTGTAAGGAGATGGGGTTTGGGTTTTTGGAGAACTGGGCTCACTTCTCTGTTGGCTACTGGCTCTTTAGTAGAGATGGACTGCACCTCAATGATGATGGTGCAGCTGTTTTGGGGGAGAAGACAGCTAGAGGGTTGGAGGAGATTTTAAACTAGGTATGGGGGGAGGGTACATTGGACTACACAGGGGTAGACAGTGAATAGGGATCAGGGGGCTAATAAGATAAAGGAGGGGGAGCGTAGAGGATAAGGAGGCATGTACGTCCAATTTTGGAAGTAAATTGAATGATAATCTAAAATGTATGTTTACAAATGCAAGATGTCTGTCTGGAAAAACTGGAGAACTAGAACTAATAGCTTTAAAGAAAAGGTATGATGTGATCGGTATAGCAGAAACATGGCTAAATGATTCACATGACTGGACAGTAAATATTGAAGTATATGGTATGATGTGATCGGTATAGCAGAAACATGGCTAAATGATTCACACGACTGGACAGTAAATATTGAAGTATACTCCTTATTTAGACATGACAGAGTTAATAAGAAATGGGGGGGTATATATGTATGTTAAACAAGAATTGAAGCCACATTTAAAAGATGAGATAGATGGGGTATAGCTGATAAGGCAGAAACAATGTGGGTGGAGCTATGTACAGGAAGCAAGAAAGTGGGTAAATTAATTGTTGTGGTATGTTATAAGCCTCCAAATGCCAGTGAGGATGTGGAAATAAATCTCCATATGCAGTTGGCAAAGGCTGCTGGTATGGGGCATGTCTGTTTGGTGGATTTTCAATACCCTGACGATTGGAGTAAGGGAACTGCCGTGTCACAATTATGTGCTTATGTATGTTTATATTGGAAACGTATGTTATAACCTGTATATTTGTATATGATTCTCCAATTTGTTATGTTTTCGACTATAATTGTATGCGATTTTTAGTTCCTCCTCTCTGATATGTATTATTTTCTGTCTGCACAAGGTATTTGTGTATTTGGTTAATGTGGTACCAGCGGGTAACTTCATTATGTATAGTTAGCCAGGATGAAAGGACATCCTGTGAAGCCAGTCTGTATTTCCCAGGCGCTAAACAGGCTCTGCTGGGGGTAATTAGCAAATTCATATCCCAGTCATAACTATGTAAGAAGCAAAATGTATATTGGGATTAATATTTCTGTTGGTGACCATAATTTCCGTAATCTGTTTTTAAACGCAAAACCGTTTCAGAGGAATCCAAACCCCTATGGTCTACTTGGTGTGGAACGCAACAAAGAAACTTTTGTTTGGTTTATGGATCAATATGCAATAACCATACTGAATTTGGTATGTACAAATATGTCTAACCGCCCTGAACACGGAGTTGGTGTGCTATGGCGGGTTACCCTATTGCAATACGGGATTTGGCAGGGGTAGCAATCTTGTGGGTGTGTGAGGGACACCACCTGGAGTGCGCTACTCTCCTCTTGCTCAACCCACACTTTTCTCTGTTGGGTGTGGGGATCTGTTCCCACCCCTGTCCAGGGTATAAAACTGGCTCTAAAACCAAAAGAGCTAGCTCTCCATTACCATCTAATATTGGACTAATAAAAGTTATTTTGAGGACCAATAACTCTGGAAACAACTTTGGACTCCATCTTTCACAGATCTACTTCCTCCATTTCATCCTGGAACATTAAGGACTGAAACTAAGTATTATTTCACTTTTTTATCCCATTTTCTTTTACTGTTGCTTGTGTTGTATTGTCTGTTATATTTTTCTGTAGTTAATTGTTTGTACTGTTTTTTCTTATAATTAAATGATATTCAAATCGTAGCTGAATCTCTGATTGCTCTAATTAGAACTAAGGAACTCTGCCTCTGTGACGCTATGTTTTTACCAGTATATTTTATTTTATTGTATTCTGTTATATTCCTACCTGTACGTGGTAGCGAATTAACGGTCATTATTATTAGTTTATTGTACAGCTGTGCATGTTGCGTAGGTTTGTGTACCGTTTAACATACCTAGTGGCAGTTACCGATGGTTCATGGTAAATATATTTATGTGACGGGCAACTCTCAGTCAGGTTTTTGGGGTTTTCGCAGTGAGCTTATCGTGCTCAGAGCGCCCGTGGGCTGAGGGTTGTAGTGTCCCTGTCACAGCCGGCACCTCAAAAAGTACCATGTTCTTAAATATCATTTATGAGCATTTTCTTTCACAGATGGTAGAAGTTCCTACTAGACAGGATGCGTTGTTGGATCTGGTGATATTTAATAACTCTGAGCTCATTTTAGAGATGAAGATAATGGGAAGCTTAGGGAATAGTGATCATGATATAGTGTCATTTGATATAGATTGCAAAAAAACAAAGTGCACTGGGTTAATAAAAACATATAACTTTAGAAAAGCAAATTTTATGTTGTTGAAGGAATCGCTCCTCCTCATAGACTGGGGGGATTTGTTCCTAGGTAAGGATATTGAGCAGAAGTGGACCTCTTTTAAAGGGATATTAAACCATTACATTTCTAAATTTATATAAATTTAAATCGGTGGGAACCGAACGGGCATACAAGGAGTAAAAAAGCTGTAATAATGAGTGCAAGAAAGCAATTAAACTAGCTAAAATGGAAAATGAAATACAGATAGCAGAACAAAGCAAGTATAGCCCCAAAATGTTTTTAAACATATTAATAGTAAAAAGATGAGGACTGAGAATGTAGGACCATTAAATAATGGGGCTGAGATGATTGTAGAGGATGCCGAGAAGGCTAATGTGCTAAACCATTTTTTTCCTCTGTGAGCATTTGTTATTTCATAACCTGAATGCAGTAGAGCAAGGTAGGACCATATATGGCCCTGCCAATAAGAAAAATTAGCCATTTGCCAGCTAAGCTGGCATCAGCTAAGCCGCTAGGTGGAAAATGAGGCGGAAGGAGCAGTATGGGTGGCCAGGGGCACAGGGGGGTTAGTCCTTAAAAGGACTTTTGGGTCTCACAAAGTTAGTCCTTAAAAGGACTGTTGGGTCTCAAGATGTGTGAATACAGGGGTGGGTAACAACAAGTGCTAAACCACCACACTGAAATCCACACACAGAAAGCTCAAAAAGCTCAAAAAGCGCAAAAATCTCTCTCCAACTCCTACACTGTCAGGTCTCCACTAAACACACTCCAACACACTGACAAAATGTCGCCTGTGAAGCAGCCTTTTATACCCAGGGGGCTGGCAATAATCATGTTAGCTGCCATTGGCTAATTTGGGTCATGTGGCTTGCTCCGTCTTGAAAATAAGCCCCAAAAATTTGAATTTACAAGAATGTCTCGTTTTTCCGAAAATTCTCGTAATTACGAGAATCCTCGTAATTACGAGGATCTTCGCGGTTTCCGGGCCCCGGAAGATCGCGGATTCTCGTAATTACGGAGATACTCGTATTTTCGAAAATTTTCGTAAAAAAAAAAAATCCGCGGTTCGGAAGTTCGGAAGGCGGAAAATCCGGAAAATCCGGAATAATCCGCCGTGATAAATCCGCGGCGGATCCAGGTTCGGGTCCGCGAACCGGCCATCTCTACTGGTGATGTGCCGCTGGATTGGAAAAAAAGCCTATGTAATTCCAATATTCAAAAAAGGAAGTCGTTCCAACCTGGTAACTATAGACCTGTAAGCTTAACATCAGTAGTAGGGAAGGTGATGGAAACTTTTTTACTTGATCATATCCTTGACTTTGTCTCCAGTACTGATCTTATTAGTAGTAGTCAGCATGGATTTATGAGAAATATCTGTTAACACAACTTTTGGTTAAAGACCAAGATAGTGTCCCTTTCACAGCACTCGTGGAATCAAACACCTATAGTCAAAGTATTACTTCAATAGTAATTATACCAATAGTAAAGGTATCCTTTTTAACACATGTATCTTTTATTGCACCTATTAACAAATGTAGCTCAACACATACTCAGCTTTATGTTTCCAAAAAATTCTGTTTTGTATGGTTATTAGATGTGTTGCAACAAATTAATTTAAAAACAAATGTTCAGTGGCAAATGCATTAATGGATACTGTAACATATTATGAGTCATCTATTGCGTTTCTGTGCTGCAAACAGTAACAATGTTCTAAAATTTATGAGAAATAGATTGTGCCAGAGAAATTTACTTGGTTTTTATGAAGAATTAAGAATTTAGATTCTGGCATAGCAGTAGATGTGGTATACTTGGATTTTGCTAAAGCTTTTGATACTGTGCCACATCGGCGACTCATGTATAAACCGAGGACTGTTGGCCTAGAAAAAAACATGGATAGAGAATTGGTTATTGGTTATACAGAGAGTGGTGGTCAATGGAGCTACATCTATTTGGGCTAAAGTTCTAAGTGGAGTGCCTCAGGGTTCCGTACTGGGGCCACTTCTTTTTAATCTGTTTATAAATGACTTAGAAGGGGGCATTGAGAGCAAGGTCTCTGTGTTTGCTGATGACACTAAACTATGCAGAGCTTTGGAAACTTCAAATGATGTGCCATATTGATAAATGTAAGGTGATGCATTTAGGGTTTAACAATCCTTGTGCCTCCTACACCATAAATAACTCTGTGTTAAGTGAATCTCGCCTGGAAAAAGATTTGGGGGTTCTGGTAGATAACAGTCTTAGCTGTAGCAAACAATGCCAGGCGTAAAGGCTAGAGCTAGCAAGATATTGTCTTGTATAAAGAGGGGAATAGATTAAAGAGAAAAAAAACATTGTACTTCCTCTTTACAAGGCACTGGTAAGACCTCATTTGGAATATGCGGTGCAGTTTTGGAATCCCATATACAAAAGGGACATCTTGGAAATGGAAGCAGTTCAGAGAAGGGCAACTAATATAATAAAGGGAATGGAGAGGCTTGACTATGCAGGCAGATAAGACAAGTTAGGGCTGTTTACATTAGAGAAGCGACGTTTGTGTGGGAATATGATCACTTTATACAAATATATTAATGGGCCATACAATAAATAGAGATGGCCAAACTTCCGAAAGTTCTGTCTGTTTTCGAACGTTTGAACTATATAGAAAGTTCGAAAGTTCGAAAACAGACCCATTAAAGTCAAAGGGAGTCAAATAGTTTGAAAAGTTCAAATGAAATACAACTAAAAAATCAATGGTAACTTAATGTAAATGTCTGTGGGACCTGGGAAATGGTTCAGGGAACACATTTGAATATCCAGGACTTTCAAAAAATCGATTTTACTCTGACGTGCGCAACTTTGGAGCTCCACGTTCGAACATACAATAATTATCCCATAAACGACTCGCAGATTTGATGATTATCCCACGAACGATTCGCAGATTCGAGGGTTACCGAACGTTTCAAGGTTTACCGAACTATTCAAGGGCTATCGAACTCTCCATCGACTGCATCATGGAATGAACCTTCGTATATATATCTCTGGCATATTCGTTTATTCAATATTTACTCGCATATTGTTATATAGACATTTTACTTACATATTCGATTGCCAATTGGCAATTGGCACCCCCAATATAAAGGAGTGCAAAAGGCGCATTATGCACCACTTGCAAAGGAAACTGCTGACGCGGTTTCAAATCCAGCTGACCACCTCACAACTGCAAAAGAGGTGTTTGGACTTGAATTGACAGCGGTGTAACTACGTCCAGGACATCCAGAAGAATGTCCGAGGCAAGTATCACATTTATATATAAAATTTTATCTGTGATTGCGTTGTATAAAACACTACCTTTTGCACCACTCTAATCAGGCGGTTCTGTGGCAGATCTTTCTGTCAAGCTCTGTCTATGTATAACCACTGTATGAAGTTACTGCACTTTTATAGCACTTCTGATTGGCGATAGCATTTCGCAAACCGCCACAAATGACCTTTAGTGCTTTTCTCCTAAAGGACTCAAAGTGCATATGTTAGTTAATGTTAGTTAGTGTTAGTAAAGTTTAATGTAACTGTTAGTTAATGTTAGTAGATGTTAGTTCAAGGACAAGTACACACAAATAATATTTACAATATTTACCGATAATACAAATTTTGAAAGCTCTTTTTTCCTAAACAACTCATAATGTTTATTTTTTTTATTGTTAGTTAAGGGACAGTTATACTCACCTCCCCCTCGTTCCTTTCCCCCCTCTCCTGCAAAGTACCTAAGGTGAGGACCTAAAACGCTAATTCCTCACCTCTGGGTTCTTTACAAAAGTCCTGCACTACTTACTTGTAATCTCCCTCGTCGCTCCGGTCCGATCCTCCCCACTGACACTTTGAGTGACAGGTCACGAGGCAGCCAATGGGAAGACGCGCTCTGCAAGGAGGCGTGTCTTCACATTGGCTGCCTCCCGGACCGTCACTAACAGTGCCAGTGGGGAGGATCGGTGCGATGAGGGAGTAAGTAGTGCAGGACTTTAGTAAAGAACCCAGAGGTGAGGAATTAGCGTTTTAGGTCCTCACCATGGGTACTTTGCAGGAATGGATCAGGGAAATGGTAAGTATAATTATCCTTTAATGTAATTATTAGTAAATGTAACTTAGTTAATGTTTGTAAATGTTAGTTAAAGGACAAGTACGCACAAAAAATATTTACATTATTATTTTTTATTTATTATTCATATTTTTTATTATTATTTATTATTATTATTTACTTTTTTATATAGAAATTTGCAGATGAGGGATCTGTTTCTGCCAGTGAGGAGGGTGGAGCACCTCCCTCAGGCCCTGCAACACCCCCACCAAGGCCCCAGATAAGGCCTGCTGTTTCCCCTTCCCCTCCACCACCAGCACCAGCACCGGGACCATCTTCCCAGCACTGGCAGGATGACATGGTGGAGAGGCTGAAGAGTATGGAGAGGTGAATGATTGCCATGCACAGGGACATTCGCCGCATAAAGCGGGAAATCATTATTTAAATAAAAAATAAACCCTCTACCCACCACTTTTTTCCACCAAGTTTTTTATAATTGTTATTATTATTATTGTTATATTACTATTGATATATATAGCACCACCAAAATCACTGGTGCTTAGTTTTTACATTTAGTAGACCAGTTTAAGCAAACAAATCTATTTTATCTTTACATATGACTACAAACCTAATTATTCAGGCTTTTATTATTATTATTTATTTATTATTATTATTATTTTATTTATTATTATTATTTATAACATTATTATTCAGGCTTTTCCCACACCCCATTGAGCCAGGCAGGCTTGACCCCACCGGACAGACCCCATACCCAAAATGGCTTCTCTCCCTCAGAGTATGCTTCATGCAAGGGAAAGCGGGGCTACACTTCTTAGAAAAAGCACTATTGAGTAACAGCAGAGCCACTATAGTTTAACAATATTATTGCGGAGCCAGGCAGGCTTGGTCCCACTGGACAGACCCCACACCCCATTGGCTTCTCACCCTCAGAGCCACAGGTAAAGTGCTAGGGCACCTATGTTAAACCACTGCACCCAGTGTTCTCCCTAGCATCTCACTGTCAACTTTTACTTGCAGTGTTAGAACTGCTCTCCTTGTTCTGCTATAATTTGTAACATTGTAGTGAGTAGAGAGCCTGAACTCAGCTACCTCTAATTGGAAACAATGTTTCAAACGAACTAAAGGTGAAGGAAGATGGGGGGAGGATGAGCTTTAGCTAAAAGAACAGAGGAGAATAATTTTAAAATGCCAGGTAAAAGCTATTGCAGACTTTATAACAGTGGCCCCTGTGACTAGCAGCCATGAGATCCCTATCCCTGCCTCTTTCATCCTTCCACACAACTCTCCAATTAGAACTAAGAGTAAGTGAGGAGTGAACAATTAAATGGAGGAGACATGGGAAGCAGGTATATATGTATATCATGTCAATGCTGGCAGATGAAAGGGTTAAAGGTAATACTCCTTAAAGTGTTAATGCTGGCATTGGAGTGTAATGGCAATACTCTGGGGAAGTGCCGGCACTGAAATTATTAGTAAGTCTGCTGGCACTGAAGGGTTAATGGTAAAACCCTGCTGGCACTGAAAGTGGTAATCACAATATGCTGGGGAAGTCTGCTGGCACTGAAGGGTTAATGTCATTACTCTGGGAAAGTGCTGGCACTGAAAGTGTTGAGTAGAGGGTTAGGCCACACTGCTGCAATTTTAAGTACAATGGGATTGCAAGCTGATCAGACTAGGGCACAAAGATCACTAGAAACGGCCCTGCCTCAGAGTATGCTTTGTGCAAGGGAAAGCGGGGAAGGAGTTATACTTTGTAGGAACAGCACCATTGAGTAACAGTAGACCCACTGCAGTTTGACAACATTATTGCGGAGCCAGGCAGGCTTGGCCCCACAGGACAGACCCCACACCCCATTGGCTTCTCTCCCTCAGAGTATGCTTCATGCAAGGGAAAGCGGGGAAGGGGTTATGCTTTATGAAAAGGCTGGTATGTAAGACATGGTCAGAGTAGGTGACACCCCACAGGTGCCTTGTGGAGAGAGAGAGAGAGAGAGGAGAGCAAGTATGGATTTTTGCATTGGACCAGGTAGGATCAACCCAAACATAGCAAAATTTGCCACAGAGTAGCTGTTGCGGTAGATCATTTGTAATTTTAAAGCTTGAATGCTGTAGCGCAAGGTAGAACCATAAATGGCCCTACCAATAGAAAAAATGTGCCATTTGCCAGCTAAGCTGGCATCAGCTAAGCCTCGAGGTGGAAAATGAGGTGGAAGGAGCAGTACGGGTGGCCAGGGGCAAGAGGCCTTCAGTCACAGGCATCAGCAATAGGGGTGCTGTACTGAGATGTGATCCACGCCACATTCATCTTGATGAATGTAAGGCGGTCCACATTCTCAGTGGAGAGACGTTTCCTCCTCTCCATTACAACACCCCCTGCTGCACTGAAGGCCCTCTCTGAAAGGATACTGGATGCCGGGCATGAAAGGACATCAATGGCGTACTGTGCCAACTCGGGCCATATATCCAGCCTCACCACCCAGTAGTCCAGTGGATCCTCAGTCTCTAAGGTGACTACATCTGCCCTGGATCTGATATAGTCGGTGAGCTGGCGTAAAATAACGACCGTTTTTACCGATAACGACTGTTATTTACCGATAACGACCAGTATTTACCGATATCGCTAAATACCGGTCGTTATCGGTAAATACCGGTCGTTATCGGTAAATACCAGTCATTATCGGTAAATACCGGGCGTTATCGGTAAATACCAGTCATTATCGGTAAATACCGGGCGTTATCGGTAAAAAAAACGGTCGTTATTTTACGATAACGATACCGATCTTTTATAAATAGGGCCCATTGCCTGGTAGAGTTGCCAGTAGATGTGCCTGGCAACTGTGGTTGGAAGAATAGCCTGAAGTTAGCTGCAAGGCCGCCTCCAGAACTGCTGCTCGTCCTCTCAGGCACAGGGGGATGTGAGCCCTGCTCATTCCCATTATCAGGTGCTGTAGGCCTGCCAGCACCTGGGAAAGCAGAACAGAGGCAACGTAGCAGTGTCGCCTCGTACTGCTACATTCCCTCTGAGATGCGGGAATGAATTCCGACACTTTACCCTTATAGCGAGGATCTATAAGGGTGGCCACCCAGTACTGCTCCTTCTCTTTGATGGCCTTAATCCTGGAGTCCTTGCACAGGCATTGCCACATATGCATACCCATATGACGCAAAGTGCCGAACGCAGAGGACCCCATGTCCTCATTGTCACTGAGGAAAATAGTGTCAAGTTTGGCTAAGCCGTTTGTGAGACGCTGAGCTTGGGGGTGACTGGGGGACAATTTCTGCCTCCAACAACTGGGGAAGAGAGACCTGCCTTTTATCTGACGACCCAGCAGCAGTGTCAAGAGGCCTCTTAACACCACATGCTGAGGCCAAAGGCTGTCTCTCCTACTTAACTTCCACCAAGGAAGCCGCTGATGGGACCGGAGGGGGAGGAGGAGGAACGGTGGCTATCTGGGCATGAGGAAGGGAACTCCTGGGTGCCTGCACGTTCCCTGACCGCTGCTTCCACCGGGCAAAGTGATGGAGCATCATATGCCTCCTCATAGAAGAGGTGCCCAGAGTTGCTGCATTCTTCCCACGGCTAGCACGTTGCAGGCACAGACTGCACACTGCAACCATGTTGTAATCGAGAGCCAATGAGAAGAACTCCCACACAGCACGTACTGGAACAGAGGTCACCTGCTGTTGCTGGGCACTGGCACCAGGTGGCATTGGTGCCATACCTCCATGAGCAGCACTAGGTGCACTAGACGCACCGCCTCTGCCCCTACCCCTGACCCCAGTCCTGCCTCTAGGTTCAGGCTTGTGCTCGCACTCCGAGGGCTCCCCATCAGAGACACTATCCTCCTCTCTCACTTGTAGCACCCATGAACGATCGGTGACATCATTGTCCACTTCCACCTCCTCAATATTGGAGACTGTGCCACTAATAGCAGCAGCAGCAGCATCTGGGACCTCACCCCCTACATTAGTTCCCTGGCTGCTCACGGACTGCCGTGCGTGACATCGTCAGCCTCCTGTCCCCTGTGCACTTCCTCCACCTCAGGCGACAGGAAAGATTGTGCATCAGTGCACAGCTCTCCTCTAAGACACATAGCCCCACACATAGTGTGCGAAAAGATATCCTGAGACTCCTCCTCCGGATCCCCGAAGGTAGTGGGCATGTGGGCAACGAACTCCTGATAAAGAGGATCAAGGTCCATGCCACACGTAGGAGCCTCAGATGAGGAAGGAGCAGGCACAGTATCTACAGTGGCAGCTCGGCTGCTCTGTGCCTGTGAGGAGGTGGATGAGGAAGGCTGGGTAATCCACTTACTACCCACCTTCCTTGATCAGAAGGAATAGCCCTAGCGCGGCTACCCCTAAACATATTGGGTATAGACACCCGTCTTCCCTGCGAAGGGCCAGGTAGCTCCTGGCCAGAGCATTTAGTAGGCTCTCCTCGCTATCTGCCATTGGTTAATTTTGGACATGTGGGCATCATTTTTTTAAAAATTCAATAATTCTTGAATTATTGAATTATTGTACTACAATTATTGTAGTTCTGGTTGGTATGGGGATACTATATAATATTGAGAATTACTGGTATTAATACATATACTGTAGTTCTGGTTGGTACAGGGATACTATATAATATTGAGAATTACTGGTATTAATACATATACTGTAGTTCTGGTTGGTACAGGGATACTATATAATATTGAGAATTACTGGTATTTAGAGATGTACGAACTTCGCAAAATCCGGTCCGCTCGAGGATCCGCGAATTTTCGAAAAAATTCGAAAATCCGCGAGCGGACCCATCAAAATGAAAATTACCCTCGAAATTACGAGATTTTCCATATTTTCGAAAATTTTCGAAAATACGAGAAAACTAGTATTTTCGAAAATATGTATTTTTGTAAATAAGAGAAATCCTTGTATTTTCGAAAATTTTCGAAATTACGTGTTTTCTTGTATTTTGAAACCCCGTAATTGCAAAAATTTTCGAAAATACGAAAAATCCGCGAATCGGAAGTTCGGAAGGCGAAAAATCCGGAAAAATCCACCGTTCGCAAACGGGATAAATCCGCGGCGGATCCGGGTTCAGATCCGCGAACCGGCCATCCCAACTGGTATTAATACATATATTGTAGTTCTTGTTGATCCAGGGATACTATATAATATTGGGAATTACTGGTACTAATACATATACTGTAGTTCTGGTTGGTACAGGGATACTATATAATATTGAGAATTACTGGTATTAATACATATATTGTAGTTCTTGTTGATCCAGGGATACTATATAATATTGAGAATTACTGGTATTATTAATACATATACTGTAGTTCTGGTTGGTACAGGGATACTTTCCGATTGCCATTTGGAGTCATGAAGGAATTTTTACAGCGTTTTTCTTTTCCTTCCTCTGGATCAACTGTTAGGTAGGGTTAAACAGGAGGGTGAAAAGGTTGGACTAGATGGACGCATGTGTTTATTCAACCTCAATTACTATGTTACTATGTAAAGCCTTTTAAAACTAAAAACTACTAAAGTGTGGACCAGCCCTGGTATGTGATAAGTGACTTTTTTGTGTGTTCCTATTATTTCCGATTTGGTTGAGAAGTGGCTGGTGGGCAGGGGTTACCTACCTTATGGCCAAAGGGTTTTATGCTAGGTGCCACAGCTGCAGAGGATGGATCCGGATGGTGGGGGGGGGGGGGGGGGGGGCTCTGCTGCACATGTCACTGCTTTACTAAGGTTAAGGAAATGACTTACTGACACCTCCTTCTCTTCACTTTCCTGGACTTTGAACAGGCACTGCATGAGAACCATAAGGATCAGAGATGTAAGGTAAGATTTATTTTTTTTAAACTACACAGTGGGGCCAATATGGGGTTAAATTTTAGTTTTGGGGGTGGACATGCCCTTTATACAATACAATTTATGTTTGTTTGTTTGTTTGTTTTTCTACACTAAGTGCATTTTTACTTGAGTTGGAAATTGAATTTGTTGTTTTACTTTTAGCCCCTGTTTTGGAATTATTAAAGTTGAAATGTGTTAGCAATGTTCACCATGAAAGGTGTTTGGATAACAGAACACTCTGCCCTGTATGGTGAGTCAGAAACAGAACACACGCAAAGCTGCAAGCACTAATCTCTTCCTAATTGGCACCTTACTCACTGTCTAGTCACATTAAATAAATCGACAGGCAAAACACAGTAAAATAAACAATATGTCAAGTAAAATATCTTCTATTGTTGGAATTAAAGAATTTCAATGATATTATTGGAACAAAGTCAAGAAAAATAAGGTTGTTAGAAGTGGGTGTAGTGTTTTTTTATTTACCTGTCATATTGATTTAGGTTTCTTTTTAATGCAGTGCCAATACCAGTTCTTATTGACAAGCAAATTAAATTGTAGATTTCTTTGTAAACATCAGTTTATTTAAATTTTTCTGCCTAATGTAAATGCTAGATATCTGAGAATTCAATGTAATCTGGTAATCAATATTTTTTAAGCCGCTTGTTATCATAGAAGTACGATCCTGACCGGAAATGTACATTGAAATGTAAATGAACCTTAGTTCGTACAATACCTTGCAGTAGCATGGCGATCATAGAATTGCGATCGTAAATCTACAATTGTTATCGGAATTCAAAGACTGTGATCGTGATTGTACGACCTCTATTGTAAATTTACAATCGCAATCATAGATTTACTTTTGCGATTGTAATATATTTATCGTAATATAACAATGCCGCCCCTTTATAAATATGGTCCTATATGCAGCACATTTTGTGATTTGAGGTCCTTGCAAAACCAAAAAAAACCCCTAACAAATTCTTGATTTGTCTGCACGAGAGGACAACAACTACATAAAATCATCAAAGGCATTTGCAAATTAACCATGTCAGGCTTTTTTGACTGAGGGGATTTTCTGCTTGTGTCTTGAGTCCACAAAAATCAGGAAAACCAGCATGTTTCGGTCATTCTGCAAAAGCCTTTTAATTAGGGACCCCAATTAAACAAAAAAGCTGGTGGTTTGTCAGTTACCTGCCTTCAACCCCAACTGATATAATTAGCTATTAATTACCTGCATTACTAACCATATATTTAAAGGACAATTATACTCACCTTCCCTCCGCTCCTCTTCTTTGTTCATTACCTTTTACCCAGATTGAGGACCTGAACCGCTAGGTCCTCACCCCTGGGTTCGCGTAACTTAAAGCACAGTCTTAGTGCAACACTGCTCTGGTAGGCTCCGCCCCCTCCTCCCCTTCGGCGACGAGGCCAATAGGAAGGCACGCTTGAGCGGTTCAGGTCCTCACCCTGGGTAAAAGGTAAGGAACAAAGAAGAGGAGCGGAGGGAAGGTGCGTATAATTGTCCTTTAAGGATAATGATTGTGCCCATTCTGGCAGAGTAAGCTGGTCCCTCATTCCATTCAGTCAATCAAAGCTTTGACAGCTGACATTACAACCATTTGATTGACTGCTGTTTTAATTGCTGCCTCTTCTGCACATGCTCATAGTTATAAAAATGTATTTGCAGGAGAGGGAGGAGGCAGATACCTTTGCCAGAAAGGAATAGAACTGAAAAAAAAATCACAGCTGGGGTTTAAAAGTAAAAGTTCAGTGTGAAATATCATTATTTTATGCTTACCTAGTTATACTACGTATTCTTTTCCGTTTTGAAAAATCTGTTGAATTTATACCCCTTGCTATTCCCTGCTGTTGACATTTTAAATTCTGTAACGGTCCTTCTTCTTCCCAGAATGCACACTAATGTAGAATGTTCTTAAATTGTAAGCTATTCGGGGCAGGGATCAAGGCTAGAGATGGCCGAACTTTTGAAAGTTCGGTCCGTTTTCGAACTTTCGAACTATATGGAAAGTTCGAAAGTTTGAAAACGGACCCATTAAAGTCAATGGGAGTCAAATAGTTTGAAAAGTTCTAATGAAATACAAATAAAATATTAGTGGTAACTTAATGTAAATGGCTGTGGGACCTGGGAAATGGTCTGGGGAACATGTTCGAATATCCAGGACATTCGAAAAATCAATTTTACTCTCACTTGCGCTATTTTCGAGCTCTCGCATTCGAACATTCGATGTTCGCGCCTAGGTGTCATGTGCATTTTACTCGCGGATTTGATGCTCGCTTATAGGTTTTATTGGACACTTTACTTGTGGATTCGATGCTCGCATATAGGTATAATAGCCATTTTACTCACATATTCGAACGGTCGAACATTTGATATTTATTGAAAGTCAGAAAATATCGAAAATCTGGGTCCGGGATAGTTCGAGAAGTCCGAATTCAGTTTATCCATAATTTATATATATGCTTAAAATTGTATTTAATTTTTATTTATCTATATAATGGCTTGCACGTATTCCCTTGTTTGTTTACTCTGTATTTTATAATGTACAGCTCTGTGTACCCAAGTGGCGCTTTATAAATAAAATTTTACATACATACATGTAAAGCATTACAAGGCAGTGGACGTGTGCAGCAATCCATAGGGCTATCTGGGGCTTAAGAGCAGCTGTAAGTTTTAACAATAATATCTGAGGTAGTTTTGAATAAAGTGCTGAAGCGAGGAGAAGCCTGGCAGAAGCAGTTTTTTTCATGCTTGTCTCCTTACAGAAACAATATTATGAGGTAGGAAATACCCCTCCTACCTCCTTACCTCAGGTACTTTATATTTTAACTTTTTATTTATAGTCCTCTTTATATACATTGCATATTTTAACTGCATAAGTGATGTTTCTTTCTTTTACTCTATCTATAGTTTAACCACCTGCAAAACTAGGGCATTATGATTTACTTTACATATTTATATAAATAACTATAAATATATATAAAAAATATAAATTTTCTTCTTCTTCTCTTTTATTCTTTCTATATTATGGGCTTTATCTCCTCCCACAATCTAAAGATGCAAAACTCATTTGTAACTTGCTGGATGCATAAGAAAAGTGCGATCGGATATGGGATAGTCGCATGTGTGCATGCGTTAGGTCGGGGTCATTTGTTAATCCACCATGGTGGTTTGTCACGCTTGTGGACACACTTGGCGGCCGAGGGTCTTTCTCCAAATCGGACATCTGTATGAAGCTTATGTCACACCAACTAAGACTATTGTTTTTATCAGGGCAAATTTTAGAACGTTTAGTACTAGGCCTTGAGATTTAAAATTTCATGGAACTCCATGTTGGCTTCTAATATCCATATAATTATATAATAGCAGTGGAATTATTCCGTATACAGACAGAACACCATTAATAACTTGATGGATCCGGATGGAATAACTGGATACTGGAATAACTGGATACCAGTTATATCCAGATGGAATAACTGGATACTTTCCACACTTAGGGCTGTTTCAAATAAAAATACTCAGCAGGTACCACTTGTCGATATAGTGCATACTGATGGACTGCATGATACAAAGTTCATTCATTTGAATGGATATCCAGGTTGATCTGTTTACAACTTTTATGGTACTGATGAGCCCCAACAACCCTGTCTATTAATTTTATTAAAATAATTAATCCACCCTACCCCCCTATAAGAAATATGTTGAACCAGTAGCTACTATTTTGGAAATTCTCTAATCTGCTATCAATGCAGGCTACATATTATGCATTTTTGTAGGGTATAAAATACTGATATATAATTGCTTAGAATTATATATTTCACTGCTAGACATAACCAATAGGCATTTTCATAAAGCCACAGTAAATACCAATGCAACGTAATGGTATTTACATATCAGTTAATCCCCCAGTCGATATTAATGGAAAGTCATATCTTTCCTATATACAGAACTGACATGTGGGGAGAGCAGAGCAGACCATTTTGATGGTTGTATTTTCATTTCTGTTGCTAACTAATGAGAGTTTATAAATTACACTGATTCCAGCTATGCCAGTTCTGCCTTGTACAAATAAAAAATTTGCATAAAAAAGGTGTGTGGCAGATAATTGGGGATGCTGTAAATCCAGAAAATGTCCAGACGGTACTAGGAGCAAGGAAAA
Organism: Hymenochirus boettgeri; assembly: GCA_019447015.1. Lineage (NCBI taxonomy): Eukaryota > Metazoa > Chordata > Amphibia > Anura > Pipidae > Hymenochirus > Hymenochirus boettgeri. Next base: position 166,351,043 of record CM033474.1, read on the forward strand.
TTGCAAATATTATATATCCGCCCACAGCACTCGCAGCGCACTCTTAAGAAAACATAAAAATGCACTGAATAGAAGCTATGGTGTGCTTCAAAACATATTGGAATATCAAGTGAATTAATTAACTAAAGCACAATAGTAGATGTAAATACACAGTTGTTACTAGATGATATTGTATTCAGCATTTGTTTAGGCTAATCCATCAACTCTAGAAATAACACATTTCTGACCCTTGGTCAGTGTCAGACTGGGTAGCTGGGACCCACCAGGGAATGAGGTGCCACGGGAACACTAACTGCTCAAGCAAGCATCAGAGTTAAGAAAACATAATTTTAAAAATGCATATTAAGTCAATCACTGAATAGCTAAATACACTGATTTACTCAACAACCCTATAATGTGAATAAAGTTTTAAGGAGAAATAAACCCCAGAACACCCATACATTATAAGACACTATTTCTGTAATTTTACGTAGTAGTAAGAACTGGATTTTGTAACTAAGAAGGCTTCCATGTTGTTGTCTGTACTTATCTCTGTCCATAAAGTTGTCAAACAGCCTTGTGAGCATGTGTACCTACCTATTGGCGATTTTTTCTATAGAAATGGAAGCTCCTGCAGTTTATTTTCCAGACAGTATGCTGCATACTATAGAGCACGTGAAGTGCATACAGGGGTGTGCCTATGGTTTTTGAAACTTGAAACAACTTTTAAATGCAGTCTATTGGCAGACAGGTGGCGGCACGTTAACTGGGTGTGGCTTCATTAGGTAACATAGGCGTGGCTTGTGGAGGTGGGTGTGGTGGGCTGACTAACACTGGCTGATGGACAGGAGGGCTGACTTAACAGTGATTGGTGGATTGGGGGGCTGACTAAACACTGATTAGTGGACTGGTGCTGAAATGCAGTATTGCAGGAAGAAGAATTTTGTTTTAACTGCCACCTTTTAAGTGTTCCACAGGGACGGGCCCTAAGCAAATGTTTCAGTTTGCTTCATGGTAGGGGCACACGTGAGTGCATACACTTAGACTTCCACCAACTAAAGAAGTGTATTATGAGAGCTGAACTTTCATAATGTAAGCAGCCTAGTCAAAGGGAGAAGTAAGACAAAGCTTAATATATATTTTTGAATGTGCCGTCTATTGGGACAATGCTATCTGGTGACTTTAGTTTCCCTTTAAAGACAGTTATATTAAATTATTATTTCATTTATTAATATTATTAAAGTGCAACTGTATTTCCCAAAACACCCCCCCCTAACAGTACCCATAGTGAGGGCATCTAGGTTTGCCCTAGATGTCCTACATTATTTCTCATACTAGCCCTAGTCTAGCCCTACTCTCTCTCACAGTCTGGGACTGTTCCTTGACTGGCAAATGTGAAGATGTGCTTCTTGCAGTATGAAAAAGTCCACCCCCTAGGTTGCTAGAGTTTTATATTACTATACCCTTTTGCTATTTATATTTTCTTCACTTTCTTTCTTTAAAGCATAGTTGTTTTACCTCAGTGCATTTTTTATTGCTTTAAAAAGAGTATGCAGCCCTCCCCGTGCCTCTAACTGTCACTCAAATGCACAGCATGCGAGAAAACACTTCTCCACCCACCCTTGATCAGCTTGATTATGTAGGCTGTATCCTAGCAACAGGACATTTTAAGTTTGTTTGACTGGCAGAGGAGGAGACGAGAGGTTGTAACAGACATTCCCACCAGCCAATGACAAGTGCTGTGTAAATCACGGCCCTGGGCCAGCTAGGAGACGGGAATTTAGCACTCATCTTTGCTGTGTGATATCTAAGGGAAGGCAGCACGGTTGTAAATGTGAGTAAGCGATTTCAGCTGCTGGAAGTGTGGACATGTAATGGGGGAGATATATATATATATAAAACTAAGGTAGTTGATACAACACACTCACAGGACTTCTTCCAAATGTTTTATTCAATACAACATAGTGCAGGCAACGTTTCGGTACCTTTCTAGGTCTCTTTTTTAAGACTCCAGGTACCTCCATAAAGGTATGAGGAGGGCTGCATACCTTCATGCACCTTTAAAGAGTATGTCCACCCTAAAATGGAAATTTTGATATAAGGTCCTCCCTGGGCTCCCAGCCCCAACCGCTATATTTTTTTTTTTAAAAAGCCCCCCAAACTCTACTTACCTCCCCTCTTTCCTCCGCCGCGCTCCCGGCCCTCTGCTTGCAAGGAAATGCAAGCAGAGGGGCGGGACCGGCAGCCGCGTCTGTGATTGGCTGAGCGGCAGCCAATCATGGACGCGGCTGCCGGCAGCTCACTTCGCCGGAGGAAAGAGGAGAGGTAAGTAAGAGTTTGGGGAGCTTTCTAAAAATAAAAAATACCCGGTTGGGGCTGGGGGAATGGGGGAGCAGGATATTAAATGGGTTTTATGCTAGGGGGAGGGATAGCAGAACGGGGGGAGAGGGAGGGAGAGGGAGGGGGAGGGAGGGGGGAGAAGGGCTGAGTACGCATGGCAAAAATCTACCTGAGGCCAGCTAGCAGGCAGTGTCCTATATGGACCTGCTAGCCTCCTGGTGGGCAGTTTTTGGGACTTTGGGGGGGACTACAGGAGAACCCTATGGAGCTGGGATGGTGAGGTAAGGATTACACTACACTACATGATGGGGCCAGTAGTGGGGGGATTATAGTTTTGGGGGTGGACATGCCCTTTAATCCTTTAATGATTCTCTTTATATATTTGAATCTGTAATTTTTCCTTTTTATTCTGCTCTCTTCATTTTTATTTATTACTTTCTCCTTCTGTTTTGATTTTTTTTTTTTCCTTCTTTACCAGTTTCCTTTCTTTCTGCTTCTCCTAGTTCAATGTGTTTGCCACTTCTGACACCAACTTGCTCCCCATCCACCATCCACCATGTTGTCCCCTTTACATTCAATTATGTAACCCCGATCCTTCCAGTCTGTTCCACCTATTCCATCCAAACTTTACATCAATTTAAGTTCCTTTCCAACAGCAACTCCCTTCTTCAGTTAAACTACCTACCCTTGCCTTCATTCCACTATCTTCCACCACTTCCTATTTTACCCTTTATATTTGCAGTTATAGTTCACTTGCGGTCTTATGAATCCTTTTCCTCTATGCTTCTATGGGCACCAATGATCTCTAAAAAGTAACCTTTACATCACAAAATAGTGTGACAACATAATAATCAATTTGGTGAATTAGTCCAGGGTGTCTCTTGCCTGGCAAATCCAAACTGTTTGGAATTGTTTGGAGAAAGAGTGAAAGTGAAATTGACAAGGTATTTTAATACATGATTATTTTTTGGTCTTAGCTAGGGGATCTGAACCACTATGAAAACATTCTGTTTTCCAGTCATCTTAACCTCCTTGAAATATCCTTTAGCTAGCCAGGGCTTAAAGGGTAACTGTGGTATTGAATTCTTCCAAACTAGTAAGAATGATATAAAAAGCCTTCCATCACACCTTCAAAATAAAACCTAAATCACACCTCTAGATAAAATTTGTGAGAAGTTATAGCTGGAAACGCTCAGCAATATTACTTCCTGCTTGAACACTTCCTGTTTTCAGCCATGGGACCAGCCTCAGCCTACATTAATAGGCTCTCCTTCTCAACTGTAAATTTTTCCCCAGGTACTTCCTGATTTCCCCAGCATTAAGTCTTAACCGAGCATGCTTCTCCCCCGGGGCGGAGGGGCATGGCAGAGGTCAGGTGATGTCACTCAACCTACTGTAAGCAGGAAGTTTGAACATTCACCCCAATGTAATGTCTCACAGGCTGCAGTCAGAGATGTGATTGTCGGCTCATTTTAAAAGAAATACTGCAGGCTTTCATTTAACCCTAACTTGTTTTGAGACCACAGTTGCCCTTTAATTAAGATTCGGCCACCTTAAAGGCATATCAAGAAGAGTTTTTTTTAGATCCATTTTAAAGTTTTAACTTTTTGGAATGTTGCCGTTATTCCTATCTGGCTCATAGCAGACTAGCACATCAGCCATGTCTTTTACCAACAAATCTAGCCATGTAATATCTTTATTATACAGTAATTCTCTTTTGTGGTCCATGTGCAATCATATCTAAAATTCAATATGTGGTACCTTTTATTTTAAATGTCATATGCAAGTATTTTTTTGAACCATACAATCCACCCCTCAAAGATGATATAATTTCCATTCCAAAACATTATTGCACAAAACAAAGAACTTTTCAGAACTGTTTACTCTTAACATTTAAATTCTTCAAGAGCCAGCAATTTCATATTCCAGTAAATCATTTGCAATTTATATTAGGTTTATATTTGCATGGGTTATTAGTGTTAATAAATTAATGTTTATCAAAAAGAATCATGCCAACGTCTAAAATTTAATTACAGGTTGGTATCCAAACAATACCAGTTCCACCTATGCACAATTATAACATTGAGATGATGTAGTAGACATACATTATGCCAAAAGACTAGGCACGCCTTTTCCTCAAGAAAAAAATTGCGTATATTGTCAGTATTGTAATGATGCACTCAAGGAATACACCTCTTCCTGCAGCAATGAATGTTGATTTACTTTTCCATAGATAGATTTTGAAAACATACAATGTGTTGTGAGGAGAGAAGTTGAATAACCACTTAAAAGTGTCATTTAATTATCTAAGCATAAATGCCAGTTGAGTACAGCTCACAATTATGCATAGTTATTAGAGTTACATTTAAAATTTTATGGTTGCAGCACAGACAACACTTCCTCGTTAATCTCTTGGTGTTAAAAAAATGCACGATTTAGGTTAATGTCCCACGAGGCACAGTACGAATATGCATCAATTGGGAAATTAGGGGCACTTTTAATTCATCACTTTAAGTCAACAGAATGTGACCAATGAATTGTAACGCTCTGTAAGGGACAAACATGGGCATGGGGAAGCCCTGGCAGTGGATTGAATTCAGCGAGTTCTGGTGGGTCAGTGTAGTATAAAGTTACCCTTGGTTACAGCTGGAGTGACTAAGCATTTTTTTTAGAAAGCTGTGTGTGACTGGGATTAACTATTTAACAAGGACACTGAGCGGGAAGAAACCAAATATGAATAGCAAGCAAGCATGTGCAAGAGAGAGTCAGTTAGCGTGCACGTAGGGGGTGTTGGGGGAGAGCTTTTCCAAAGTGTCTGGAGTAGAGTGCCTCTCTGCCATGCCTCCCTCTGGTCTGAAGGGTTATGGGTGGACTGGTCTGGACTCTCTGGAGGAAGCTATGACCAAAAAGTACTTATAGCAATTTATTGGGGCATTTATAGTTACTAATTAGTGCCTGCTTCATTCACACATGCAGTCATGCACCCATAACTTAACGATAGTAAGCCGAATCCCTCATTCGTACACCATTGTGCATTTTGTGCATCGCAGGTCGGGCCCCTTGAGCCATTTCTCAAAGAATGCTGGGTAGTTTCAGAGACATGCAAAGTCATTTAATCATTTACAGACATCACTTCCTGTCTAGCACACAGAAACTGGATTGTCTCATTACTTCCTCACTTGCATGTTCAAACCCTTGGGTAGGAAGCGTTAAAGCACGAAAGTGGTCTTTTAATGTCTGTAAGTCAGGAAAATGTCTTTATTCCAGGATGTATGAAAACTAAATTTTCCAGAATTCTGTGCAGTCAGGGAATGCTGGGAGTTGTAGTTTTTAAACATATGAAAAGTTCATTAAGAAGAAAATAATTGCAAATCAGAGAATGCTGGGATTAGGTTTTTTTTCAAACATGTGAAAGGTCACAAGCTTAGGCTGTATTAGATCTAGACAGATGCCTTTAGCTACAGGATATTAAGAAAAAACTTACTGCATACAGAGAATGCTGGGAATTGTGGTTTTCAAACACATGAAAGGTCACAAGTTAAATACGCCTGCTCTATACCATTAGGCTGTATTATATCTAGACACACGCCTTTGCCACAGGCTATAAATACCCCACTCATTCCTTTAAGTGAGAAATATGTGATTATATGTTAGATTATTATGGCAATGCTCTTATAATAACATGATTCTATGAGGTACCTTCTGTTATAAGAAAGATCTATTTCATTTTATACTCTGTGGGAAGCTTTTAGCTCCTCTATCCACACCTCTCCCTAACATGTATATTCAATCTGCATCCTGTGCTACCAAGTCCTAACTCCATAGTGATTGTAAATCTGGAAATTGCTGTGGTAAATACTACCGTAAGTATGAACCTAGCATGTTAATCAGGATACTGTATAGTATTTAAGGTGACCATACATGTATCCGATTTTACTTACCCATCCAAGCGCTCCTGCAATATTAAATCAATCCTGCTGGAACTGCTTTTCCCATTCTTCTATGTGACCGACAGGCAGTTCTAGCTGGATCGGTCTAATGTTGCGGGAGTGCTTAGTCGGGAAAGTTAAACCGGATATATGTATGGGCTGCTTTTGATTGCCCAAAGGTGCTGTTTATATTCCCTGGGTCTGTTCTCAGACCTGCAGGTTTATTCCACCCTCTATATTCTAGCTGGCAGGTAATATAGGTGAGGGGGGTATAAGTGTGTATTTGTTCATTTAATATGATGCGATTTATTAGGGCCCCCCTGGATGGTTCCTGGTTCCTGTATATATATATATATATATATATATATATATATATATATATATATATGTGTGTGTGTAAACATGGACTAAACATGCTAGGTTAATACTTATTAGTATTCACCACTGCAAGTGGTGATGGTACCTCATATATTATAACAGAAGGTACCTCACAGCATTGTGTTATTATATTAGCATTGCCCTAAAAATCTAACGTATAAACAAACATTTCTCATTCCCAGTTTACCTAAAGAAATGGATTTATCCTTTATATACTATTTTATACAGATCTAATTGAAAAAATAACTGATAACTGCTTTTTATTTTAGTATTACAGTAAATCCTTGGTACACCTGCCTGTCTTTAACAGTATGCAAAAGGCTAAGGACTTGCAAGCGAGCACCTTCATCCCAACCATTAATAGTGGCTGTCAATTCAAATTGTCTACTCCCTAGTCACCCTATCAAATGGTTTAGGTTTAAAAATAGGTTTGGCAATTGGGCCTGGTAGAGCTACGGAGTCTAATTGGGGAATTTCATCTGCAGGTACAGGAGGATTTACTATCAGTACTACCAATACTATCAGTAGCAGCATTCATAGATTAATACAAAGAACAAACATACAATGAAAACAGAGAGAATAAATGGTATTACCAGCACCGCTGCCACCAATTTGTACCATATCACTGCTTTATGGAAGGATTATGGAAAGCATGGCACACAGTGGGTTACTCTGGTGGTCTGGCACAAAGCAGACAGTACACATAAACAGCTTCCCCATATAAAATGTGCAGAAATCAGGGGTGTCCTTGTCTATGGTAAACCACTTTGAGTTTTGACCAGGTCTGTATATTGTGTGTCCTTGTAAGTTCGTGTACACTTATCTGTTGCCTCAGAGTTTGTATCCAATACTGCAATTTGTCTGTCCAATTATCTGTCCTCCCAACAGGTAGTAACAGGATCTTATACACAGGATCTTGTGTTGCATTCAATATCTCTCCAAGTTTGTATCCAATACTGCAATTTGTTTGTCCAATTATCTGTCCTCCCAACAGGTAGTAACAGGATCTTATACACAGGATCTTGTGTTGCATTCAATATCTCTCCAAAGCACACACCACAATCTACTTTCCCTTTCTCTCTTCCTAGCTGTAGAGAGCAAGGATGTCTTGTCTTTTATCACCCACTGACACCACCTGCAGGCTGGATGTTGTATATATGGAGCCTTGGTGTATATTTCCATTACAATACACATCACATCCTGTGAAGCAGACAGAAACTTTTTTGGATTAAACTTCCTTTTATATAGAGCAGACACAGGGTGTGGTTTAACCTCCCATTTTGACCATACTATGTTGAAATGGGGATCTCAGTTCTGTAAGTAAGTTTATGTATTTTGTATATTTTGTGTTGTACCTAATATAAGTCAGTGCTATATTTTATATACATTTACTGATGGTCATTTAAATGGTTATAGTGAGATAGTACACACATATACACCTTTCCTATATGTAATATCATATACCCCCCACCACGTTGGTAGCTCCTAAAAACTCAATGCAATCTCCTATGAAGATATAAATATATTTATATAAAATAAGGGATATACATATATATATATATATATATATATAGAGAGAGAGAGAGAGAGAGAGAGAGAGAGAGAGAGAGAGAGAGATGAACGCTATATGAATAAAAGTTTGGGAAAAGACCCTTTGAGTGCACCATCTTGCTTCTTTGTATTCTACTTTGGAATCAGATTGCACCTGGGCAAGTATATTTCCAAGTGTGAGTGCCTACATTGAAATATATAAATATGTAGCTGTGGGTGTAGCAGGTACTCAAGCTCAACAGCCTACAACAGCCGTGGTGCTCCTGGTGATCCAATCATAGACAAAGGTAAAAGAATCCAGTGCACACTTCGGACTTTCCAAAATATATAAAGTGCTTTTATTTATACACGCATATTGGCAACGTTTCGGTCCAGCGTCTAGTGTGGCTTGAGAAAGGTCCTAGACGCTGGACCGAAACGTTGCCAATATGCGTATATGAATAAAAGCACTGGATTCTTTTACCTTTGTCTCTCTCTATATATATTTATTATACAGCTTTTGCTGCAGCATAATAATGGGAATGATGAGGACATTGTTGTTTTTTACTTTAATATGGCTGTCACATGAATGAATAGGTAAGTCAGTTGGTGTGTGTACTCGTGTACTAGGTTGGGGGATAAAAGACTAACAGGGAGATTCATTAAAAGTTCTTATCGTTAAAAATGGTGCTAACTTTGCCCAAACCAATCAGATCTTATTTAACATTCAAAAGCTAACATCTGATTGTCTGGGTCAAAATTAGAACCGTTTTTACCAATAAGAACTCTTATTGAATCTCTCTGTATATTTTTGATGATTGGTCAAAATGTGTTTTTTGACTATACTTACCCTTTAAATATGGTTGCCACATGAAAGAATGGGTAGCTCAGTTGGTTTGTGTACCTGTGTCAGGTTGGAAGTTAAAAAAACAAGCTTTTTTTGGTTATTGATCAAAAACTATTTTTGACTATAGTTACCTTTAAGTATGGCTGCCATGGAAATGGAAGGGTAGGTCAGTAGGTGTGTGTTCCTGTGTCAGGTTGGGGGTTTAAAAAGCAAACTTTTTTGTTGATTGGTCAAAATATTTTTTTTCTAACTTTAGTTACCCTTTAAAGGGCATGTCCACCCCATGTAAAAAATGTTGGCACATAGTAAGTCTCCTTCCCCCAGCCCCAACAACTATAATAAATTTTTCAGAAAGTCCCCCAAACTCTACTTACCTTCCCTCTTTCCTCTGCCGTACTGCCCGGCCCTCTGCTTGCATGAAACTGCAAGTTATTTATGGTTTGGAGGAAAGAAAAGAGTTATGCAATGGGGCATTTTCTCGGTTCATACAATGGCCTAATAGGGCTGGCCTACAAGTTATTGAAATTATTGAATTATGGTATAAAAGCTATAAAATGAATTTATTTGTTGAAAATTTTTAATAAATGCTTTAGCACCATAATGTATTGTCTGTGTGTTTATTAGGGGTCCATCCTTTCACAGGTCCACTGCCCACGGCTTTTATAGTAATGATATACAAAATAGCACATAATATTGACTTTACAAAATCACATAGTAAGTTAATTTTATATTTTTTTCAAAAAATTTAATCCATAGAAAACCATGACCATGTTCAGTCTAATGTAATAACCCATTGTGGCCAATCGTCTGTTTGTTTTCTGGTACAGTACAGGCCAGTGATAGCAATGACTAGAGATGGCCGAACTTCATAAAGTTCGGTCTGTTTCCAAGCTTTCGAACTTCAGAGAAAGTTCGAAAGTTAGAAAACAGACCCATTCAAGTCAATGGGAGTGTGATAGTTTGAAAAGTCCGGGTGTTTTACAGCTAAACTAACAATGGTAACTGGCATTAAATGGGTGTGGCACCTGGGTATAAAAATACTTGTGGTAACACGAACTGACAATTGTTGGGTTTTGCGCAAGCTACATTCGAGGGTTACGGCCAATTCAAGGGTTACCGAACGATACATTCAAGGGTTACCTGAAATCAGCCGATACTTTCAAGGGTTATCGAAAACGAACAATACTTTGGAGGGTTAGCAAATTATACATTCTCGGGTTAGCGAACGGTCTGTAAATTCGATAATTATCGAGTTTACGATAATTATCGAAAAAACAGCCGCGAGTCCGGAAAAACGAACTAGTTCGAAAGAGTTCCAGTCCATCCCTAGCAATGACACTGAATATTTGACAAGGTAATGATTGTATTTGTGCTATTTTTTAGATTAAAAAGTGCTTGCTGGGTAGATAACAAAAGGGCAGATTTGAAAAACTATTCTTATCGGTTTGTGAAGGTTCTCATTCATCCAGGTCATGGTATATCTGTTGTATTCAATTAGATCAACTGGACTTGAAGTTTAGTTCTTGAATAGAACTAAACTTTTTCAAGAACTAAACTTCAAATCCAGTTGATCTAATTGAATACAACAGATATATTCTTATTGGTAAATTGTGTTTCATAGTTTACATAATTTGGTAACGTTTTGACAATAAGCAATGGAACCTAAAATTAAAACCTGTCACACAACATACATGGCATTAAGGTAATTCCCAGTCTAATAAAATTAGTAACAGTTTAGTTGCTACTGTATATACCATTTCAGTGAAGTTAAAACTTACAACCACAAGATAATTTCACTGCATTTTTACATATTGGCACAGGTTTCCCAATTCTCTTGCAAGTATTAATAATTATACGTTACTAATAATTTAACCAACCAATGTCTTCTCCAGCTAAAGAGGAATCTCAGGTTTTACTTTGCGTATTATCCCCCCACACCACCGCACACATACACACAAACTCAACTGATACTGCCAATATACACTCCTACACTTTAGATACAGATCTGTGAATAGTACAAAAATGACTAGTAGCAAGCTTTTTCTGTTTGGTCTTTGATGAAGAACTGGGTACATCTGTGATGTCCTGCTGCAAAGGTATAAATGTCTAACAGTATTAAATACATTTATTGGAAAATTAAACATAAATATGTGGAACTTAAATTTCACATACTGTAAGCATATTTAGGTATACAACAAATTGTAAACAAATGATATGCTGAAGTTTATTATAAGCCAATTTTTGGCAATGCATTAAGACCAAGCAGTATACCTCTCAGTTCTTCTCAGGGGGTGTAAATGTGTTTAAAGCTTCTGGAAAGGGGATATATACTGTAGAAAAATGAATTAAAGAGACTGTCCACCCCTCTGGGAAAAATGAGTATATAGTGGAAAAAAACCCAAAAACTGGACTTAGTTTGGTTTCCAATCATTAACTCCACCGCCACTTCCTGTCTCTCCATTGCGGCTGCTGTGTTCAGTGTGCAGTGGAGACTGCTCCGAAAGGGCAGTGATTGGCCTTGAGACATAAGCCCACCCCACCCTCTCCCCCCGCGGCAGCAACCACCCGCCACCACTCCCTTCCCAGCAGCCTCTCCCAGCCCCCTCCCCGTATGCTCGCGGGGAGGGGAAGGGGCCGCTGGGGGGTGGTGGAGGGGTGGAGCCTTTTGGGGCTTAGGGGATCCCGCAGCTCGTACGGGGACCCCGTCTCCCTGGCCCTATCAGGGCCTTTGCATCACTGACAAGTGCCCTTGAGGCCCTTATAAGGGTAATTTGGGGCTTAAGGGGTCCCGCAGCTTGTACCAGCCCTATCAGGGCCTTTGTGGCACTGACAAGTGCCCTTGCAGCCCTGAGAAGGGCCTTTTGGGGCTTAAGGGGTCCCGCAGCTGGAGCCGGGACCCCCCTCCCCGGCCCTTGTAAGGGCCCTTGTAAGCACTCATAAGTGCCTTTTTTGGGGGTCCCACAGCTCTTAAAAGAGCCCTTGGGCGATGTCTTCTTTCGTCCATCCGGTGACACCAACTCTGCCGAGGCCACTGACCCCGAGAAGTATCCCTGCGGCCGCCAGGGGTACCTCCAGCTCCGGTGGCCTTGACGAGGCCGATGTTACCGATGTCTTGATCCAACGCGACGTCTTCGGGATAGCGACTTCAACACCACTGAAGTCGCCGATGCCAGGCAGGCTTACTGCAGGTGCCAGTGAGCCCGCTGGCACCGCTGACCTCAGCGGAGCCGATGTTGCTAACCGCTTCTTTCTTCTTTTTCAATGCTTGGTTTACATAGTTTACATTAACCAATCAGATTTTTTTCACGGGGGGCGAGGGCGGGTGTACGCCCACGCTCTCTTCACGGGCTACGAGGGCGGACTGCCGCCCTCACAATGGGGAGGCGAGGGCGGGATGGGCATACACCCCATCCCCCTGTTGCGGCGGATTCCACCACATGCCTCTACCCCTTCCCAGCAGCCCCTCCCAGCCCCCTGCTCCGTATCACCGTGAATTGATTTCAACTCCCTTTGCGATGATATTGTACTTAGCGCATTGTGCTAAGTGCAGTATCGCCGCGAAGGGAGCTTCAATAGCCGCGGTGATACATTATAAATATGGCGAAAATGGTATTTTCGCCATGTCGATGTGCGGCAGTCATTTTAGGGTGTTATTTTCATCCCTTAATAAATATGCCCCTAAGACTTAATGGATGCTGAAATTCTCCAAATGTGCTTTTTAGAACTAAAAAACTAAAAAAGAGGTTTACAGGCAGGCATGGAAGGAAACGTGATAAGGATCTCATAATTTTACAAACAAAAGAAGGTCCTGATTTCGAGCTGGGTGACCCCTTAAGCCCCAAAAGGCACTTATCAGTGCCACAAGGGCACTTCTAAATGCTGGGGATGGGAGGGTCCCAGTTTCTTGCTGTAGGACCCCCCCTAAGCCCCAAAAGTCTCTTTTAAGGGCCCCTGCCTGTGGAGGTGGAAGAGGCCCCCATGGGGTGCACACCCCTCCCTGCATCGACACTCCCCCCCATGCCAGTGTTCCAAGTGTAGATGCAAAAACCATCGGCTTTAAAATATGGCCATAATAACAATCGTTTTGTGGCAATGTTTGAGTTCAAACAAACTTGAACTTTTCAAACTTTTCGGATTATACATTTTCGATGAATTTCTAGTTTTCGGGGGCTTTTTGGAATTTTGAGGAATTTTCAAAAATGTAAGGGTTTTAGCAAATTTGTGGAAACCATCCAACGATATGTCCCAAATTCACCAATGACTTCTATCTTTAGCAGTCTCAATCTCCAAACAGAAACAGGCGGGCTGCCGATATTCCGGTATTCCGGAGATTGAGACTTATAAGTGTAAGCCATGGAGGGGCCGGCTTGGTTTGGGGTGTTGAGAGTGCTGGATTCCGTTGACATACACAGAACTCCCGTATTGAGGTACTGAAATGTTTGTTGTTATGCTATCTTTAGCAGTTTCAAACCATGGGGTGCCTTGTGAATTTTTACCCTTTGGCCCTCTTCCCTATATGATGCAAATATGATGAAAATTGCAAAAATAAAGAATAAAGGGGAAGTTGGAAATACATACATTTTAAAGAAAAAAGGGCAGTATTTTCCCATTCTAATTAATCCTGCCCATTCAGCATTTTGTCTGGGCATAAATAAATGTTTTCAAAACACTTAACTTCCTGTTATGGTGCAGCCCAGCACCTGGGTTGTTTCAGTTGCTTAGTAAAGATCTGAGCATGTTTGACCGATCCAACAAGGTGGCCATACACATTAACAATATTTAACCTTTACTGTTAGGAACATTCCACATTACTGTGCATTCTGGGAAGAAGGACCGTTACAGAACCTGAAATGTCTGCTCAATTATGTCAACAGCAGGGTATAGCAAGGGGTATACATTCAACTGATTTTTCAAAATGGAAGATAATATGTAGAATAAGTAAGTATGTATAATATAAACTAAGAATTTTAAAAATAATGATATTTTCCACTGAATTTTCCCTTTAAAGACAAGACTTTTAATTTTTTTTATTTTTATAGCTTTTGTTGAGCTACGCAACAAGAAAGCTTTGCCACTCCATGCTGGGTATGATTCCTCTTGTATTACAATGTACATCCCTTTTAACAGATTTAGGGAAAGATTCAACCAACTTCTGGTTTGGTTCCGGAAGTTCAGGTCCTGTCTTTTAAACAGCTGATCGCGCATATGTTTCCTTAATACACACGGTCAGCTGTTTAAAATGTCTGGCCGCTGCACAGATCATGGAGGCTGCAGACATCTTCGTGGAGGAAGGAGGGGGTCAGGGGTATGGACTCCAATCGCGGGGGGGGGGGGGGGAAGGGGGCCTTCGGGTATGCCCCTGACTTACATAGAGCAAAACACCACAAGTTCTAAGTGGTCGTTCTAAGTATGGTAGCATACATTCTCCTGGAGAGAGATAACTAACATAAAAACATACACTTTATTTTTGCTAGCACACCATGGGGAAAAAGTACTTATTTACCCAATTAAACAGCCCGTATTGTCCATGATTAAGATACTGTTGGAATGCATCCTAATACAGCTCCGGAAGAAATTTTAGAGACATGGGGCTTCTATAATGTTTTTATAGAGAATTTTATATTAGCATAGGTATTAAGGTACATGTAGGATTTATGGTTTATATTATGATATGGAATAAAGATCTTTAGTATGATTTATAGTAAATGTTTGTATGTCTATGAAATTTGTTATAATTTAGACCACTAGATATTTTTGGTTATATTTCCTATCCACTCCAGGTGTTTTGTGCTGTGCAATACAGGAGTATTTATAGGAGTCTCTGTCTGTGGAGGGTGTTACTTATCATTTATTATGTATGAATTACATAGAGCTACCGGTAACTGTTTTGAAGTGATTTACAGGTAGGACCAGTTATTCAAATCAGCTTATTTTGCCAAGAAATGTTTTGGGAATGATCAGTCATCTGGTAGGTTTTTTATCAATGCCCAGCCAATCCGTTCTAAAGACTGAATATGAGATTGATGGGTCAGAAAAATATCTGCCCATGTATTTCCTGACTTTTATGGGGTTTTTTTTTAAACATGTTTTATTTAGAAAGGCAGGTCAAGAGTATACATCCATTCGGTACTTGACATTAACATTTTAGTAGTTGTACAATCAAATTTTCAGTGCTTAACAGTAATATTTTAATAGTTATACAATCAAATTTAGCAATATGGTATATACTCATGGGCCTGATCATTTTGGTTATTGGGAGGGAAAGAAAAGAAGGAGAAAACAGTATTAGAACAATTATAACAGGGATAGGAGGGGAGAGGAGAGCGTCTCATGGACAATATGGGCCCTATTTATAAAAAATCGTTATCGTTATCGTAAAATACCGATCGTTATCGTAAAATAACGACCGGGTTTTTATCCGAATTAAACGAACCGTTATTTACCGATACGACCGTTATTACCGATATCGTTAAATACCGGTCGTTATCGGTAAATACCGTCGTTATTTACCGATAACGACCGTTATTAACCGATAACGGTGTTATTTACCGATAACGACCGTTATCGGTAAATAACGACCGTTATCGGTAAATAACGGTCGTTATCGGTAAAACCCCGGTCGTTATTTTACGATAACGATCGGTATTTTACGATAACGATAACGATTTTTTATAAATAGGGCCCTATGTTTGCAATTATGCAATTTGCGGGTCTATGCACTTAAATTTTTGTTCCTTTTAGATAGACAATTCTTGTTTGTATAAGTGTATATAATATTTAGCTTTGTTCTAGGTTTAACTTTAATCGTAGCATAAGACCTGGGTATAAGGTATGAAGAGGGAATGGGTCAGTTAACTGACCCATTCAGGCAGAGGTGGGGGAGGGGCTCTCTCCATTGGTTAGTATATATACTGTTCATATATTGTGGTCCTCAATCTATGACCTTCAAATCCTTTGTAAAATATTTCACATTTCCTTAATACATTTTTAAATTTGTGTTGTGTCTACACCCATGTATTCGTACCAAGGTGTCCAAATTTTACTAAATTTGTCTATAGTACCTCTTTCCATATATATAAGTCTTAGTATAGGGAGGTCGGTTGTGATCATAACTTTCCAGTCTGTGCTTTTGGGGGTTTGGGGGGACATCCATTTTAAAACTATAGTGCGTCGGGCGTAGAACAGCGTGCAGCGGAGTAATTTTAAATGTGTGGTTGTCCACACTTCGTCTCCTGTTGCCCCTAGTATACATAGTCTCGGTTCTGGTGTTATTGGTATCTGGATAATTCGTGATAGGATTTTAGTTATTTTGCACCAGAAGATTTTAATTCTGGGGCAGGTCCATAGCAGATGCCAGAAGTCTGCCTGTGGTTCAGAGCACTTCGGACACCTAGATATATTATTTGGGGACATATGTGATAGTCTCCGCGGAGAGAGGTACACCTGGTGTAGAATATATAGTTGTGTCACTTTGTGGTTGGCGGATGGAGTGATTTGGATGTGGGATTGTGCGATTTCATCCCAGTCTGCATCCTCTAACATTGGAATATATCTTTTCCATTTTTGTAAGAGTTCGGTTCGGATCTCCTCACAGCTCTTTGTTTGTAAACAGGCATATATTCGTGAGATCAGATGTCTTTCAACTCCCTTTTTCAAGATTTCTATAATGGGGTGTGTAATCAGTGGGATATGTAGCGCATGGAACTCTGAGATTAGGGTATGACGTAGCTGTATATATCGAAATAGTGAGAGGGTTGATGTGGATATATACTGTTGCATTTCAGTTAAAGGTATAAGTGTGTCATTTTGGATTATTTGGTGGAAATAGAGGATGCCCTTATGTTCCCAAAATTCTGCGGCTCCGAATGTGGCTAGGTTTTGGTATTTGGTGTTGTGCCATAAGGGTTGGTCGCCCAGGACTCCCCAGAGATCTAGCCACTCTGCTGTTTCCTGCCAGATTTTGTGCATCTGTTGGTGCAGTGCAGTGCCTTTGTTGGGTAGAGTATTTTTTTTGTTTGTGTTTTTGTGAGTTGTGATTGGTATAGTTGTCCATAGAATTGCGTAAATGCTTGTACAATTTCAGGGGTGGTAGTGACCTCTCCCTTGTCTGGGTCTTTGATTTTGAGTATACTATTAGCATCTTGTGGTCCGTGTGTTAGTCGTGCCAGCAATTTGGCGGATTGGTTTCCAAATTCAAAGTATCTCCTTTTGTTAAAGAAGATCTTTCTATGTGTTTTTTCCATAATGGTGGTGTTGTATAATGCTTGTGCTGCTAGCCACTCTTTCTTTGTTTGATTTGTGGGGTTAAGTGTGTAATTATGTTCTGCTTGTTGTAGTTTGTTGATTGAATTTGTTTCTGTTTGGGAGGCTTGTTTTTTGATATGCTTAATTGTACTATTCAAGTGTCCCCTGAGGAAGGCCTTAAAGGCATCCCACTGGGTTGTGTATGGTACTGGGCTGTGGTCTAGTGCGAAGTACATTTTAATTTGTTCAGGAATAGAATCTGATTGGGGAAAGATAGTCAGCCAGAACGGGTGTATTCTAAGGTTGCGGGATGGGGGCCCCCCAGTTCCTCCCCGGCCCAGCAGCAGTTGCACCGGTGAATGGTCTGATATACCCCTGGGCAGGTGGGAGACGTCTATGACTAGTGTGCTCGTTGTTCTGTTCACAAAGAGTAGGTTGATTCGTGACAGTGTGTTGTGTGCAGGGGAGTGACAGGTGTACCCCCTTGTTGTTGGGTTGTGTAGTCTCCACACGTCTACCCATTGGAGTTCTGTTATTAGTCTATATAGCGGGGTTGTACCTCTGCAAAGGGGAGTTGGCAATTTGTCTATGTGTGTCTCCATTACTGCATTGAAGTCTCCCATACAAATTAATCTGGCTTGTGGTTATTTCAGTATGAATGGGAGTATTTCCCGGATTGGTTGCTGTGTTGCCGGTGGTGAGTCATAGATGCCTATTAAGACATAGAGGGTAGATTCTATTTTTAGTGCTGTACAGACTTATTTTCCTTTTTTGTCGGTTTTCACCTCATGTATATTGAAATGTAGATTATTCCTATTCATTAAGGATACTCCTCTGGAGTATGACGAGTATGTGCTATGTGTGGCCCATTTAATCCATGGTTTTTGTAAGTAGTGTGTAGTGTCAGGTAGGAGGTGTGTCTCCTGTAGGCAGATAATATCTGCTTGGGTGTTGCGGAGCTGTGTGGTGATTGTCATACATTTCTGTGGATCACCAAGGCCACGTACATTCCATGATAGGATCTTTAGTTTATCAGTCATCCTTGCTTGAGTGTCGTCAGAGGGGGAGGCAAGGGTTTGTATATCTCATTATGTAATACGATTGTTGGTCAGATTGAGGTTTTTGGAGTATTTGTTTTGTGTTTAGGTTAGGGCTTGTTCCCTGTGGTAGGGCTACCTGGTTTTGGAGAGGGCTTGGTTGGGGTTTGGGTGGGGAGACATAGATAAGAACTTTTAACTTAACTCTTAACATTAACTATCAGACGTAGTCTGGGTATTGGGGTTGCACTATGAGTGCTGTTTCTGCTGGGATGGAGTCCAATTGCTCCTCCAGCACCACCTATGCATAGTTGTTTTAGAACTCTAGGGAGCGGTAAGTTCCAGCTTTGCACATTCTGGTGTCTGCTGTCAACTCTTTTTGCCACCGTTGTAGGAGGGGGTTAGTGAGAGGGGAGGGGGGGTTCGGTATAGGTGGGAAAGTACATTGGTATGGCTAGGTAGGAGCTTTCAACTGTATGTTTAACATTAGGTATCAGACTTAGTCTGGTTGTTGGGGTTGTACTATGAGTGCTAATTCAATTGAGTTAATGTTCTACCATTTCTCTAGCACCACCTATATGTAGTCATTCTGTAACTTTAGGGTTTTCCCATACATATATTTGTGATCTGGCATTCCTCCACATGCATGTCGTCCCCTCCGCAGCTATTATATAATCATATAGTGTCTAGGAGGAGTTTGGTTGGACTTGGTCCCCGTGTATAGCGGTCGCTTCCATTTAGCAGAATGAAATATTAGAGGGGTGATGGGGTGGGTCCTCTCCTTTTGGATCTTTTTGTTTCTCTTTTACTAAGGCACCCCAGGGGGACATGCATCTGGTTGGACCGGCCCACACTCTGTACATGTTGTTCTATATCATATCAGTTTGGGTCTGAAAGGGGGGAGGAGGAGAAGGAGAAAAAAAAAAAAAAATTCTCCTCCCCCTTCCATCCCAATACATATATATATATTGCAGTATACAGTATAGGATATATTTTAATTCTTGTTACAACAGTATTGCGTATGATTATAGTGGCAATTATAACCTTATTTCTATAGTCATTAGGCTTTACTTATTTACCATATCTTGGGTTTGGTATGTAACCTCTGGGGTGTCTATGGTGTCATCAAGTTCCTTTCCGTTTAACTGTATATTTAATATTAATTATCAGTTATGGTCTGGTTATTGGGGTTGAACTGTGAGTGTTATTTCAGTTGTGTTGATGTTCAACCATTCCTTCAGTATCACCTATATATATTCGTTCTATAGCTTTAGGGTTGTCCCATACATGTAATTATGACCTGGTACTCTTCACATGCGTGTCATCCCTTTTCACACCTATTATATAGTCAAAGGAAGGCCGCCCCCTTCCATTTTGATACATATACATATTGTAATGTATCGTATAGGACCTATGTCAATTCTTGTCCTGGGCTTCCCCGGGTGTGTAACCATCTAATAAGTTAAGCAGGTAAGTATTTTGGCATGACATTTCGATTTAAATATAATATATATTATAGTCTCATGGTACAGTTTTGCATATGATTGTAATGATAATTGACAATTGCGACCTTGTTCCTTTAGACATTAGGCTTTACTTATCTATTGCATCTTGGGTTTGGTATATAGTCTTTATGGTGTCCATGGTATCAGCAAGTTTCTTTCCTTATGGCTGGCTCCTTTAGTCTGTTAGGTGTAGTTACATCTTCCAGGATTGCCCTGTGTCTTTACCTATGTGTAATAGTTTGTGCGGGTCCATTTGGTTGGCGATGGGGGGGTAGCCAGGCATTTGGCATACATATGTCCCGGGGGGGTATTTGGGTATATTATTAAAGGGGGGTTTCACTGCACGGGGTCTGATTTGTGTGGGTAAGTATTCTTTTCTGTCTCTTGTGGTGACACAGTACACAGAGAATGTTCCAGCATAGTTTTAGTCGATGTTATATGGGTGTCACAGCTGCGTGGTATACATTGTCTCGAGTTTTGCTTATATGGTGGGCTTTATAGTATGGTATCCGTCAGATATGTCTTGGTGTGGGCCCTGGTTAGGGTCAGTTGGTTCCATACCCTGTATCCACTAGTCACCTCACCCCCGGCTTCGCATATCGGCCGTGAGGGGGTTCGTATATTACTATCGATCGGATGTCTCAAGGTTGGGTCGTGGGTGGGCTAGGGGTGGTGGGTGGGGGGATAGACAGGGGGGGCAGGGGTGGGTAGTGATGGTATTCAGTGGCAGTTCAGTCTAGTTGCAGACAACTAAGTGGAAGTATCTTACCCGGCGTGTTGTTCTCATCTGGAGTACAGCCAGGAGGAGGCCTCCACCGGACTATCAAAGAAGCGTATCTTACCCTCCGCCACCACCCGCAGTCTTGCTGGGTATGTCATGGAGTAGACGATTTTAGCTGCAGCCAGTCGTCTCTTGACATCCCAAAATGTGGCTCTTCTTTTCTGTAGCTCTAATGAGTAGTCAGGATATATCCGGATGGTAGAGTTGTCATGGACGAGGTCTGCAGCCGTGCGGGCCTGTCGCAGGATCCAGTCTCTATCCTGGGCATTTAGTAGCCTCGCGATCAAGGGTCTCGGCTGGGCTCCAGGTATCGGTGGCCTTCCGGGGATTCGGTGTGCCCTCTCAATGGCAAATTGTGCGGATAGTCCATTGGTACCGATATGGTCGTGTATCCATTTTTCTAAGAACTTGGCCGGCTGTTGGGCTTCCGCTCCCTCTGCGAATCCCAAGAACCGGAGGTTCTGCCGCCGGGTTCTATTTTCCTAGGTATTAGCCTCGTTGTCTGTGGTGGCGCGGGAGCAGTCTCTCTGTGCGACTTACTCCATCGGACTCCAAGCTCCGCCCCCCCTGACTTTTATGTTTAGGCTTCCAAGAAGCAGATGGTAACATTTCCTACATGAAACTCAGACATTGGAATACAAAAAAAAAAACATAAATTACAGTTGTTCAAAATAAATGAGTATAGAATGAAAACACATTTTTTACAGGATGTATAGAAATATCTATATAGATCTAGAAATATTCTGAAAATGGTTTTTAAAGTTGTATTACCATTTCTGTGTCAGAATTGCTAAATCATCTTATTCCGTCAATCATTTTGATGGAATTATCTACATTACTTGCATATTTTGATGACAGTTTAAGTCAAGATACTCCAAAACAATTTTCTTTGAAGGCAGAGAAATAATTTTATGAGTAAGATTTTCAGAAACCTTTTGGTTAACCAGGGTTTACCTTGCATTATATTCAGTCACTAAGACCTCTTATGAGGCTCCTGTCAATAAAAGTTTTGGAGTTTTCTAAAGATCTGATTGATCAGGACAAACACATAGAAAGTGATTTACATCACAGATGATAGTTAACTATGATTCTATTCTAAACAAAATCGTTCATCAACGGATGATCAGTAAAGGTATTGCCTTATTTTGACTAAAAGATGAAATCTGTGCACCCAAAGCATTGAGTTGAACTTAGTCATGTACTTTAGGGTTGTTCATCTAGGTAGTAGCTTTGCTGTTGTTCCTGTTGTATCAGTGATGCTTTCATTGTTGTTTCTTTCTTTTATTTTTTTATGTGGATCAACAGGAAAATGAAAAAAGGAATGAAAGGACTTCCCCTACGAAGAAATAAGAAGTCCACATCCCGCTCCCCCAGCCTAGTCTAGCCAATCAGCTGGAAAGAAAAGACAAGAAATATTTCACAAACTTTTAGACACTAAAAATCAGGTTGTCCTAGAAAATATATTTCACGGGTTAAAAAGTAAATAATACATACAGCAGATAACAAACAGAAACATTTTAATAAATAATAACTTCCCTTTTAAAACCATTGTTGACTATTTCACAATTAAGCAACTTAAATGTGTAATTACGGCTACTTTTGAAATCTGTTGTCGTGAGAACTGATATTTTAAATTAAATATAACCTTAGAGATTTCTTGGCATCTAATCTATAATAGATCTACATAAACCAATATTCCCTGCCTTAATGCCTACACCTTCTCCAAATGTGTTCTCCTATAATATATTCTGGTTTCATTTCCTGATTCCTGTAGTTGTACTTTACACTTTTTGTCTTCCATACATCACTGATCTTCCTCTACCTGATTTTCTGATTCTGTAACATGGAAAGACATGTCCAACTGTTTATTTTTCTGTTGCTACTTAATTGTGGTTTAAAAAGAAGAAGAAACCAAAAAAAAAAAAAAGAGGTTTCCCCCGGGCCAGTGTATTTAAGTGTTTAAAGGGAATACCTTAATCTGTTTAGCACGCCAGCTCTAGATTTATGAAGCTTCCATGAAAAGAAAAGAATGATTAATTAAAATATAAAAAACATGATCAATCTTGACTCAAAAATCATTTTTGGAGAAATGTGTGAGTTCTAATGTAGCTGTGCACTGAAAACAAACAGCACTGCTATGTAAACAGACCATACACCTAGCAATGGTTCTAGGCAAAAAAAGAATCAGCCTTGGAATGTAGGAATGCATTCTGTATATTCGGGGAGTGGCTGTAATACCTTTACTAGAATGATGACTCGGACACGGACACAAGTCTACCTTGGTCTGTTTGGTGTTGTATATTTGTTTAAAACACAATTTCTAGTTTTAATCACATAAAAATCAGTGTAGGTCCAGTGTAGAAGTAGGTAAAAGACAAGATTTTATGTTAAGCCTCAACTCACATATACATGCCAGGTATTGGCTGTGGATTCTTTCCACCTGTCTTCCTCATTCCAGCAAAGTCACTTCAAGCCTGCAGCTACTCATGAAACAAACTATGTTCAAATCACTGCTGCAAAACAACACTCTGTGTAAACAAGCCTGACTGCTTATAAACTTTCCAAGTGTCTAGACAATGTTCTCTCTCTGCCTTTGGCAGATAAGGTGACTTACCAACATCCTTAGGTCAAAAGGAATTACCAGCACAAGATAAGTGATTTGATTGGCAGGATGGATGGATGACGTTTCTCTGCCTGGATGGAAGTTTGATGACTGTGGGCAGAGTTGCTTCCTGGGTCTAAACAGTGATGCAAAATGAACTGGTTCCTTACAAAGACAACAGTAAACAGAATCTTCTGCTTTAAACAATAACTTTCCTGTGTGCCTAATTTAACCCCCCACACACACAGACACTCACGCACCACCCCGAGATCCAGGATATAGGAGATTTTATCAGAAACCTGTGTCTTTGAAGGGAGACTATAAGTAGAAATATTTTATGTGCTCAAACTTCCCTAACCCATAGGCTGGTTACACACAAGCAGATTTTTTGTGCTCCCCGACCAATATTTCCTTGTATTGGTTGGTTGTCTCTGAAAAATCTGCTGTGTTTTTGCAGGTGGTGGTGATTCATTTTGGCCCCCTATTAGGCCGTATTGGACAAACTGGTAAGCATCATTGATCGTACAGCCCTCTATGGACCACACGATCCGTCGTGGCAATCTGCCAACTGTGGCTACTTTAACTGAAAGCCACTAGCGAGCTGTCAGCCGGGATTAAGAATTGTGTGCATACCAGCCCTTATAGCCCTTATACATGATTATGCATCTCCAGATCTGACTATCTTTTACATTATTTCTTTCAAGTATATGTGGCTATTAACCCATCCCTCAAGTTCCTTAAAGCTATTTGTCCCTCTTTCATAATAGTGAATCAGTGACTGCTTATCCGGCTTTTAGCAGCACCTTTCATGGCCCAGGGTGAAGAAGGGAGTAAGACATTATTCCTTCACTGAGTTCCTGATTATGATCGATGCACTACTACAAAGATATGCATTTATTTTTTACAGTAGGAAGCGTGGATTATTATATTATTAAAATAGTCCACTCTGTGTATGTAGAAAGTAAAAAAGTTTTCACACTGATATGTGGGCCCTCCAGGAAAACTTTAAATGCCCTCCTTCATTCTACTGCCCATTTTATTCCTCCCTTCTGCCCACCCCACTTATACCCCCATTTGTCCTGGGCCCACCCTGTTCCATGGGTTCACCTATCATGGGGATTCATCCTACATAATGAATCAGTTTGGGTTTTGTCTGGGTTCAGCCCAGCCCCAACTTAGCACTATGATAGAAAATCCTGGCAGTTGAGGTTGTGGTGCTGCTATTCAGATAAAGCTAATTTGTTTATCTACGTTTGAAATATACTTTAAAGACTTCTGAATGGAGATGGGAGACAATGTGTACTGCTTTTACACAAATGCTGGAAAGGTAATAAAATAAACATCAAAGGTAGATTTAAAGATAAATTCATATCCATTGCAAGGAAAAACAAAGGCAGGAAGCAGAGGAAAACTACCAGGAGTACTAACAGGGGGTATAATGTACTGAAACCAATGGGAGGTTTCTCTGAAGATCAGGAGCTTGAAAAGATGAAAGCAAATGGCATTTAACTTACATCTCACTGAACTGCCTAAACAGTACTAAACCTCAGACAATACACAGCACATAGCTACTATATATACATTGCTATATTGTTGTATTTAAGGAAAGATAGAAAGATGTAAAGACAAAAAGCACCTAATAGATAATGATGCAGAAACTCGCCAGGGTTCATTCTAGATGAACCCTGGCGATGAAACAAAAATTCTGTCTTAAAACCCCAAAGGTTGACATTGAAATGTCGACAATAGATTAAGTGCAAAATAATCAGATGATCAGTAGAACTGATCTTTAAGTCCAGTTGATCTAACTGAATACAACAGATATACCGTGACCTGGATGAATGAGAACCTTCACAAGCATAGACAATTAAACATAATGAAATGAGGATCCCATTGATGTTACCTGGTGTTTCTGCTATGAATTTGTATTTACGGTAATTGTCAGTAAGTAATTTTACCCAACAAATGCCAAATCAATCAAAATGTAAAAAGTCGACCCATGTATGGCTCAGGAGACGTGTGGTATAAGGTCTGTTATACAGTTTAATTGCCATGTCAGGGGAGAATCTCACCAGTCAGTCATTAGAAGAGTCATAATAGGGAAGGGACATTGTTGTGTTAAAATATTCCATGCTGCTAGAAAGTCAGATCTACAGGAATCAGTAGTGTGGGTGAGTGTGGGTAAGTGACAGTAATTACAAGGAATGTCATTGTGTGACTGTGCCATCTAGCAACCCCACTGTAGTTTGCACCTGGATACACCTGCTGATAGGAGCCCAGACTGAGTGGGAGGGGCCTCCATTACAGTAATGGTGCTGACAGGAGCCCAGACTGAGGGGGAGGGGCCTCCATTACAGTAATGACAACCAATCTGATGCTAAACAGCAATGTGCTCTGTTCTATACATTACCTATAACCCCGCCCATCCCTGTATTTTATTTGCTGGAGATAACGTAGGTGAAAATGTGACCCCGCCCACCCCCGAGCGTTCTATAATAAGCCGAGAGGAATGGAACATCAGGGCAAATGTATCAAAAATCCTCAGACTGGAGGGACTCGATATCCCTCATGCAAGAGACCACTGACTGACAGATCACAGATACCGAGCGATCTCTATGATACAGAGAGACACTCCATTGGTGTGGGGGATGATCGATGACAGAGCGAGGCTGAGCTTGAACCCTTAACACTGATTCTACAGAGGAGCCAGTGGGCGGAGCTGAAGCGGTGCGGATAAGCGGAGGGGACCGGGCAGGTGGAGCGACAGTTGCTGAGAGACCGGACCCCGTGAGTGACAGCGAACTGTGCGGGATGAGCCTGCAGGTGTTCGTTCGGACTGGTTATGTGGACAAGGTGGGTCCCAGTGACCAGGAGCCCGGCCTGTCATCCCCCGGGTCAAGTGGAGGGGACGAGCTGGGATCAGACGGGGACTTCATAGCCAACAGTCCCAATGACCCCGCCTGCCCCAGAGACACTGAACTAGACACCGATAGCGGCAGCCTGGGGGGAGACGAGGAGGATGAAGAGGCCGATGAGGAGATGGAGATGAGCTCGGAGAGAAGCGGGTCGGTGGGGGACGGGATCCCGGGGGGCAGAGACCCGACTGGGGAAGGAGCCAAAACCAAAACTTACACCCGCCGCCCCAAACCTCCCTACTCCTACATCGCCCTCATCGCCATGGCCATCAGGGACTCGGCCAGCGGGCGCCTCACCTTGGCTGAGATCAATGACTATCTGATGAAGAAATTCCCCTTCTTCAGGGGGAGCTACACCGGCTGGAGGAACTCGGTGCGGCACAATTTATCGCTTAACGATTGTTTCGTCAAAGTCCTGCGAGACCCCTCCAGGCCCTGGGGCAAAGACAACTACTGGATGCTGAACCCCAATAGCGAGTACACCTTTGCGGATGGGGTGTTCAGACGCAGAAGGAAGCGACTTAACAGGGTCACCAAGTGCCTGAAAGATCAGGATCTGCAAGGAGAGCAGCAGCAGCACCTAATGATGTCCCCAAAGGTCAATCAAGGCTCTGCCTCCTCATCCAACAGGTTGGTCCTGACCCCTTCATCCTCAGCATCTTCCACTACAAACACTATCAGGGGCACCAAACAAACCACCTCAGGGACCAAGTTCTCCAGCTCCTTTGCCATTGACAGCATTTTGAGTAAACCCTTCCAGAAGAGAGAGACCATAGAGGGTGACCCGAGGTCAACTAGTGGGAGGGTCCTGTGGCCTACAGGTGCCTTATTACATTCCTCTCCTGCTGCCCCTTCATACCCTCTACTTCCTTATCCCCCCTCTACAGCACTGCCATCCCATTCTACCTTATACCCTCTCAGTCCCCTGGCTGGCAATGCAGCCTCTTTGCACTTACAACTGTACAGGTATTGCATGCCTGAAGCTCTGCTGCTATTAATGGATCCCAGGGGTGAAGGACATACTCCATCTAACCCAAGAGATGACCACCAACAACGCACTGCTCCCCACCACCCCCAACTGTTCCCACCACCATGTTCTACCAAGACTCTCTCAGATCAACTGGGGAACCCTGAGCTCTTGCACACCCTGCGAACAGCAGGAGTTTACCACCCATATCGTTCTGAGACCTTGCTAGCATAATAATGAGGGGTGGTGGAAGGGAAAGTTATGTTGGCATGTAGTTCCTACCAAAGACATTTTTGTCTTACTATATCAAAGTGCCATTTTTCTACTGAATGTTTGTGGTTTCATTTCCAATGAGTATGTATACATATAATGCAAGACATTAAGTTTTTTATGCAATATAACCCAGACACATTTTTATGTGTTTAAGAACCTCTTTATATGTGTCAGTTTTTCTTAACATCATAATATATTCCCAACAAGTATCACTTTTTATCATCAATTAATTCAACTTTTTAATATAAATATTTAATATTCCCTGCCCTGTGGGTCAGGAACATGATCCACCAGTGCTTTTGTACAGATAGTCTGAAGACATGCACTGATGGGTAGAAAAGGTAAATGTATAGTAGGTGTAAGAATTACAGTAGACCAATGACACTTTTAGAAGGAAGACTCTCATGGAGGGGTAAATCACAGCATCAATAGATTCAATAATATCACCTTTATAGTCTTAATTACTCAAGGCAAAGAGTAATAAGTATTTACCCTTTGGTGGTTGTAGAATTTCTCCTGGCGTTGTACTATTAATAATATCCCTTTAAAAGTGTAATTGGTCACTTGTATTCCCAAGTATTGTGTAAGTGTGGCTGTGCCACAAACACTGCACTGGTATCATTCTAAAAATGAGAGGTGAAAAGAAGATGTTAAGATGCACTTTTCTTTTAAAATAAATGTTTTCAATACATGTGTTTTGCTTTATATGTTTAACAATGTAATACAGGGTAACTATTGACATGTGCCTTTTTAAAAGTATATTTTCTTATACAATCCCTGTAACCCCCAGAGCATCAAATTACCTCGACTTCAGCCAATTTTTTTGGCTGTTATGTTTTATTTGATATAGTCTATATTTCACATGTTCCTTTCTACCGTTCCCTATACAATAACTCTTTCCTACCTAGCAGGTCCAGTAGGCCTGTTAATTGAGGGACATTCTTAATACTGTGTTGCACATGCCAATATAGTGCCAGTCTGTCACTGACAGACATACTGGTTTCCAGGTCATTTCTACTGTACACTTGGCATCATTGTGCCAAAAATGATTTAGAAATATATTTTTGTGTGTCCTAAATTATTTATGCATTTTGTAATACAATCTTTAATGACATGCTACCGCTTAGTAACTGTGGTTCAACTGGAAAAACAATTGCCAAAAACTTTGTATTTCAAAAAAAAAAAATGGAAAAATGACGTAACACTGCCAACAATGAGCAGATAATTGTGTTTTTAATGTATTTGTGTTTTATATGTGTATTTTATTGAAGTTGTGTATATGGCTTATTTTGAAATAAAATGATTGAAAATAAAGATATATATATATATATGTATGTATATTGCGTGGGACATATGTGATGAGTCAGCAGTATGCTTTGTGATGGTTGAAGGGAATTCCATAAACTTCATAACATAAAAAGTATGTGATGTGCGTGAGAGATCATAAAAGCAGCTTTCAGTGAATGTTGAAAGAAACAGATCTGATTACAGCAACTACTCACCTTGCAAGAAAGCAGACATGGAAGACTTGGCTGACAGTTCGGTCATCCTAATTCTTTTTATCTCTGCTCGTATTTAACCACAAATTTGTATTATTGCTGTACACCCACACGTGTGCTAATCACAGATATACCTGTATGGTTCAGCCATGGAGAAACATACTCAGGATCATTTTGTGTAACTGTTTTTAAACCATTTTGCTGAACTAGCTCTATAAGGAATTTTAATTCCACTTTAGTTCTTTAAAGAAATAAAGAACTGAATGGAAAATTATAGTTAGGATCAAGGCTTCTCTTGTAAAGGATTGCTATGTACTTATCAAAAATCTACATTGTTCAAAAGAACAGAGCACCAGGTAGAAAGCATTGTGTTATAAAGCAATGTTCTTTTGCAATTTGAACACTTGTTGCAAGAAAGGGAAATTCTCCTGGTCTGCGCTAATAAACCTGAGTGTGTCTTCGGAAATGCACCACTATCCATTATTATTGCTTATTTATGGAGGGTCTATGGAATAAACATATAGCTGATTACAGAATAGGGATTACCGTTGGTATTTAGATAACTAGTGGTGGGGTACAAACAAAGCCCTTGATGATATACACACATGTTTATGGTTCCTCTGACTGAAAAGGAAACATGTGATTATTGGTTTAAAAAACATATTTTCTCATAATTTCAAATTACGGATGTATATCAAGTAACTGGTTATTGGTAAAGAAAGAACGGTTGGAAAATATTGTCAAGTCACCAACGAATTGCTTGTTTATTTGTTTGACTATATCTCCATCTACAACATATAAAATTCGTCACTTTGCCTTATCTTTTCATATCTTGCTGCATTGGTATATCTACCATGCTGGAACTCTTCTGGAACCTTTTTTAAAATTCTAGACATGACATCTTATATTTTATACCACGGCAGAGCAGGGACTGCTCACTGCATGGAGAAATGGATGGTAGGTGGCTAAATAATCTAGTGTGAATTGTCAAGTGAAAGAACCATAAGCAAAGAAATACAGCATCCAAGAGGAGAATTAACTTGGCATCCTTTCCTTTCACCATGTTTTCCCAGTGGGTATATTTCATCAGTTTGGGTATGCACCAATCAACAATGAACTAAAAGTTGAGTTACCACTTTATAGATTTTTTACAATGCTGGAGACTTCTGTCTGGAGAGTGAAGAAGTCTATTGCATAATGTATGAACCCCTAAACTGCAACTACACTTAAGGTAGCAGGGAACTAGGACAGCATCAGATGCAAATACTGTCCTAATCATTTTTATTTGTTACTATTAGTATTAATACTAAAATAGCTCGATTTACATCCAAGGAAAGCTAAAATTTTATAAACTTTTTAAAGTGATTCCCCATGCAATTTGGATCTGTACTCTCCTGTTTTAACTTTTAAAACTATGTTTACCCTTAAAGCAATCCAACTAATTACTGTGTCTCTCTCTGTTTTTGCACGATCCTCTCTAGTTGGTAATGTCAGCAACATCCAAGCCTACAGAGATGGTGGAAATGGGGATTTCACCACCAGCAATATGTTTTTAGTACCAGAGAAGCTTGGGAAGGGAGGAGCACACACAGTTTGTAGATGAGTCATTGTGTTGTTATGGTAAAAAAACATATTCAGATCCTCATTTCATTGGAAAAATAACTCCATCTTGTTTTTATTGGGTTTCCCTAATTTATTTTCATTTTGATTGATTAGGAGATGGTTATACATCTTACATATGTACTTACCTGATCAAGCTACCTATAAATTTGTTAACACAATTGTTACCTTTTCCCTTTACTTTAAGTGGGAGCCCAAAAAACAATATTAAAATTTCTGGAAATCAGCAATTCCTGATGGATCTGATTAAATTTGTATTTAACAGAGATAGCCAAAACTTGGAATGTACTTTTCAGGGTTCGGACTGCATTTTTGAAAATAACCTTCAGAAATATGATTGGAAACTCAAAATTAGTATTTTCGAGGTCTATCAAACGTTCGGGGTTATTTTTGAGAGTCACGAATTTAATTTCGTACATTCGATGACCCTTGAAAATGCTGTCCGAAGTCCCTAAATCCAAATGATCTGCCTGGTTTCGGACAAAATGTTCGGATTTCGGAACAGAGAGGTTCCATGTCGGATCGGACCCGGAACCCATCTCTGTTTACCAGGTGTGTATGATCTCTACCATAGGAGCTTGTTTGTGATCTACATAGAAAATATCATTTTATTCTTGTAAGATGAGTAATTAACCTGACTTTTGGGTGGGGAGCTAACATAACAGTTTGTGGGAGTCTTCCTTCATTTTCATTGCATAGTAAAAATGTTTTAATGGGCCACATAGACACAACACAAAAGCACAGAAAAACTTGTTCTAAAAAATGGCCTCACAAGAAATGTTTACAAGACAGTATGTTGTTTTATTTGCTTTACAACTCTGACAAATTGTTTATGTGTCCCAAGTAAGCAGAAAATATTATTTGTTATTATGTTTTAGATGTAATAAAGGAACTACAAGTATGCCAACAAAAAGTAGGTTTATAACGTTTAGTTACACCTAATTTTACATGACAATTCTTCATAAAAACACAGCCATAAATCATTATTTATGTGCAATAGGGATGTCAGGTAGGCAGACTTACCAACATGTACACAAATTTTATCACCTATATTTACCTATCCCCCCAAACATGTAAGTTATAATAATGTGTTTATTTTTTAAATGCGATTCTTTAATGAGATTCTTTGCTGGTTTCCCAATAAGTGTGCATGCTTGTCGATTACTTTTGGTTGATTAACCACAAAAAAAAAAAAATCACTTTAAAGAGTTATATACATGGATATACATGGATCAACCGAACAGAAAAAATGAACACTGTTTCTCAAGCTTTAGTTGTAACAGATTAGAAAGTAGGAAATAGTACAGGGATATATATACATAGTTGAATGATTTCTGATTTCATTTACATCTGTAACACTGA
This sequence comes from Hymenochirus boettgeri, assembly GCA_019447015.1. Classification (NCBI taxonomy): domain Eukaryota; kingdom Metazoa; phylum Chordata; class Amphibia; order Anura; family Pipidae; genus Hymenochirus; species Hymenochirus boettgeri. The sequence goes on from CM033474.1 coordinate 166,382,851, forward strand.
AGAGACATTTCTGTTGTTGTGACAAATATATCTAATATATGTATATAATGTAGAAGATTTTATTTCCATCTACTTTGTTTGAGTAGCCTAAACTCTGAATAAGCCTTTCTATAATCTCCTAATTACATACTCTAAGGCATGACAAAAGTGTATTGTATGAGGACTGAGGAGGTGGCAAACAGATTGATATTTATTTAGTGTAAGAGTTCTATTTACTTTGGCAGAACCCTACCATTATTCTACTAATGGACTCTGTGAGCTTAGCCATTATTGGAGAATCTATGTATTTAGTATTGTAATACCAACTGAATAATATTCATGGAATGCCAATATATACATGATCTTCTGGGTGATATCTCTGGGTTTGGATAAACATGATTTGTTTCTTGTTATCATCCCCCCCTTTAACTCTACATTATGGTGATGAAAACCAGTCAAGAGGGGATATAGAAAATGTCTGTTTTTTAAAAGAAGAATAACCTAGTTGTCTTTCCATTCATAATCTATCCACTGGTCCTCTAGAAACTAGGGCAGAAACTATTGATATGCATGCACACAATGCCCAGCCCAGTGATAGCATGCCCAGCAAATTTAATGAGCCTGTACTTGCCCTGTAACATCCTGAGCCAGGTACACAATAAAGGACGTTGTCTTTAGTACTCATATAAAGGGGAGGGGGGTCAGATGAAAGGAGGGCAAAGGAGGGAACTTTTGAATAGTTTTTCTTTTTTATTTTGAAAAACGAAACTTATTTTTAATCAAAATAAGTAGAACGGAAGAAGAAATAATTACCCACATTCTACTAATAACTATTTTTGCTCCATTTAAAACTCAGCAGGGATTTGGGGTACTTTATTTTCTATAAGTTTTGTTGAGACACGTAATGATTATTTCCCAATCAATTTTTGTTTATGTTTATGTGGATGATCTATCAGCTTTCAATTTGCTTTACAATTCTTAAAGCACAAACTATTATTTTGTTAATGGAGCTGTTTTTCTTTATATTAAAAAAAAAATCAGCAGAGAAATCTGAAACCTGTGCAGATGAATTTTGTACTGCTAATGTAATTCTAATGTAAAGGTATACTTTTTTATATGCTCAGGCTGCTTTTAGTGATCTGCAAGTTAATACATTACTGCAGCCTGCAGGTAATTGTCAAGATGACAGGTACATTTCATACCTGGGCACACACCTGTACAAATCATTTTTCTTTCCCAATCTTTAGAATCTATGCTAACACTGGAATTAAAGACAGATACTCACTCCAGATATTTTATGTTTTAATTTACGAGATACTTTTCATAATTGTTCTTGGCAACAGTGCATACATTAATGGATAAGGGCCAGAGTAGAAGATAGCAATGTTTAGAGAATGGATAAAAGATAATACAGTTTCATGTGTCTAATATTACCTGGATACACACCCACCCACCCACACACACACACACTCACACACCCCAGATAACCATTTGTAATCTGCCTCTCCAAACCAACCTGCATGGGCTTGTGTGCTGATGCTGCCACATATTACAGTTTTATAGGTAAGTACTTTTTCATGCGTTTTCTAGCCTTAAGGGTTCTGTGCAATGGTACAATCACATTATATCCCATAAATAAAAATATAAACACCTGGATAGGTACCCCCCTTACAATCAGAATTCTATACCTTGCTTTTGGATCCCTCATTTCCCACCCCAACAAACTTTTTGGTAGGTAACTTTGGATTATACACATTAGTGTATAATTTCCCACAATCCTTAAAACTGGTTAAAAATTTTAAAGTTGGCCATAAACTAGGCAGACATTGGATAGAGATTTGTCTATAGATGTAATCTATATATATAATCTAACTAAATAAAGGCCCCTATACACGGCATCAATATGCCGATTAATTTGAAGAATTAGATAAAATTGGTTTTTTTCTGTATTTTGGATAGACCGAACATGCCAAACAAGATCGGGCAAGAAGGAAAATGGACCCCATCTACCAGAACCAGATATTCCATAGTTTTCAAGCTGAAATCTATGGAAGATTGCCGGTACAAGGTTGGGAATTTTAATAGGTTCTTTTTTACTGTTTCAGACGATCGAAAATCTGATTGAAAAACCATTGGACAATGTACCTTAAAGACCGCATTTTTCAAGCAGCAATTTTATCTTGAGATAATCCCATCTGGCCCATTCATTTTGTAATATCAAATTGATTGCATGAAATAATGGGTTTGGCTGTTCTTTTAAGTTTTGTTCTGTTAGACAAATGTCTAATCTGTCTAATGTCCAAGTAGTGGATGGGCAGATCTTTTGTCTGGGCCAACTGATCGCAACTATTAACCTGTTGGCATGGCTAAAATTGTGTCGGTTGTGCAAAAATAGCTGCACCCGACAGTTTGCCATGCTCAGATATTTCAGGTAATTTACCAAAATACGGAAATATCATTGCCCCCACCAAAAATAACTGCTCTTCTGTACCTAGCCTTACAAAGCCTGAGGATTAAGCAGTGATTAAATCACTGTCTCTGTCTTCTGTATGCATCTGGCCTTTCTGTGATGCTGATGTCACCTAGCCTGAGCAGAAAAGATGCACTCCTTATGCATTGGGTAGTTAGCCTGGGCGGTTCTAAAACAGAGGTATACATTGCAGAATGTAAGGGTAGTGATTCAGAGTGCTGGATTGCTGCCTAGTTGTTGGGTTAATTGCTCTGTGTAAGCTTTACTTTGATGTAAAAACAAGATGTTTTATATCCAAATATACTTTAAGCAGTAATAGCATAGTAGCTTTTACGTGACAGGTTCTATCTTGATAACAGACCCCTGAAGTGTTCATTATTTAACAATCCCTTTCAGAAGTTGAAATTTCTTGCCAATCACAACATAGTTCTTTACAGAAGAAAATAAAACATAACACAATGGGGAAAAAAACATGTTCTGGGATGTTCACAAAGGGCTCTGAACCAATTGTTCTCCTAAGCTAGCATAGTCACTAGGAAATGAAATGACTGACCTGTGAACTTGACCCCTGACACGCAGGTTAGCTTTGAAGAAAATTAGTACACAGACAAAATCGTGATTATAGTCAACTCTTAAGTAAACCTTTATTAGGAAAGCTTTAAACCGGCTAACAATAAGCAAGAATGATACTCAAATAATACTTTCCCCCATGTAGCACTACTTACTTAAGCCATAAACTGAAGATTGGGATCTTGGGTAGATTGGGAGAGTAGAGATTGAGGAAACTGTTAAGTTTCATTTCGTTTTCGGGGTTTCTGAATCTCGGGAAAATTCCAAAGATCCGAAAAATGGAATAATTCGATTTGATTCGATAATCCTCAGAAATAACCCTGAACTTTCGACAATCCTCAAAATTACGATCTGAAACTACTTTTGAGTTTGTGATTGTATTTTGGAGGATTATGGAACATTCGAGGAATATCGAAAATAGTCTCAAACGTTCGATAATTATCAAAAATGGACTCCGAAGTCCTGATATCCAAACAACCCATCCTGTTTTGGATGGAACATTTGAATTTTGGAACCGAGGGGTTCCGGGTCACATCTGAGTCCAAGATGGACCCAGATCCTATTTCTATTGGAGACTAACTCTGATTTTTCCTGGATTTTTTTTAAATCCCTTTTTAAGTTCAGTAATTCAGTACACATATGGTTCAGTACGAACAGCCGTTCCGGACGATAATCGGCGCATGTATGGGCACTTTATAGTCCAAAATGGCCGTTCATTAGGGGATCATTGCCTGATCTGATGGGCAGATCTCCGAATCTGCGATCGCACGTGTGTATGAACCTATAGTTTGAAAGGCAAATACAGTATACTCCTTCACTATAAAAAGTAGGCAGCGGGAAGTGAGAAAGCCTGCTATATTGACATAGTGGGCAAGTATAAGAAATGCAAAAGTTTGCTAATCGTAATTCATTTTAAAAAGGTTAGCAGTTAGGACCATCCAGACTGGGGTTACCTTGATGTGGTTGGAAGGTATTCATTTATGTGAACACGGTAATGTACCGTATATACTCGAGTATAAGTCGAGGTTTTCAGGCTGTGAAAATAGCCTGAAAACTGAACCTCGACTTATACTCGAGTCAGTCACTTACTGATGGAGGAATCTGGCTGCCGTGTCCACTGATGGTCGCATCCACTGACGTCACGACTCGGCGCCGGTCTAATTTCCCGGCGCCGAGTCGTGACGTCAGTGGATGCGACCATCAGTGGACGCGGCAGCCGGATTCCTCCATCAAGTGCATGATGTCGGGGGCCCGGACTCTCCTGCAAAGGTAAGGTTGCAGCATTAGTAGTAGTGTAGTGTAGTGGCAGGGTGAGAAGATGGGTGCAGGGAGTAGTGTAGTGTACTGTAGTAGTGTAGTGTAGTGTAGTGGCAGGGTGAGAAGATGGGTGCAGGGAGTAGTGTAGTGCACTTGTATGTAGTGTAGTGTAGTGGCAGGGTGAGAAGATGGTGTGCAGGAGTAGTGTAGTGTACTGTAGTAGTGTAGTGTAGTGTAGTGGCAGGGTGAGAAGATGGGTGCAGGGAGTAGTGTAGTGTACTGTAGTAGTGTAGTGTAGTGGCAGGGTGAGAAGATGGGTGCAGGGAAATAGGTTTTATTCCTGGGGCTGGACCTGGGGCTGGAGGGGAGAGTAAGGAGTCAGGGACAGGGTAGTGTGTTTTGGGGTTAGTGTGTGGGACAGGGTAGTGTGTTTTGGGGTTAGTGTGTGCAGTTCCACTCCAGATGTTTCTACTCCCTACTTCCACTCCCTTCTACTACTCTACCCTCGACTTATACTCGAGTCAATTGGTTTTACACATTTTTGAGGTAAAAATGGGTACCTCGACTTATACTCGAGTCGACTTATACTCCAGTATATACGGTATAATAAAACCCCTTTGTTTATAATGTATGCTACTATGCAGATAATATGATATTATAAAGTAATATAGACCTGCTCAAACTAATTTTGAAAATTTACGTCAGTTCAGATATCATACCCAACAGTATATGTAATACTTTAGAGGGTAGTGCCCCCGTCCACACTCTCAACGACTTATAGGCACAGTATCATCATTCTGACGATTTTATCTAAGACCCTGACGAAGTCACGTGTTAGTGACAAAACGTACGTCGGTTGGTTTCAGTGGAGGAGGTCACGTGATGCACGATTGTGTCTGAGGACATGAGCGCCATTTCCAAGCCGAGTAACTGCATGGTCTCAGACACATGTGGACACAGAAGGATAAGTGTGGGGGTGCATTGTATATAATGGAGAATCTTATGTAAAGCGGGTGGAATAATGTGTATAGTTGATTTAAGTGTAAAGTTGTGATATAACCGAATTTGATAATATTAGATCCTCCATTATGCAGATTCTGTGACCATTGTTAAGACTACTAAATAAGGTCCAGACGGACACTATTAGTGTTTGGGTCCCACTTTTACCTACATTATAGACACATTTTGTGTCGGTAAGTTTGTAATTAGTCCATTGGATAAATGCAGTGTGTATATGAGCGTGTGTATATGACATGCTTAATAATATTGGATATGTGTGTGATATGAATGCATCATTAGATCATCTTCCATCACTTATGGTTATTGGTGTGTTTTAGGTGTTTTTAAGTTTTTTTTTTATAGTATTTAAGAGTTGAGACATCTTAATAGAATGTCAATTTCACCAGTTTAAACAGAACTTTTGTGGACATATTGTGTGTTTGATCATGCCATAATATCACTGTAGGCTTCATTTGTCTTAGATAAAATCGTCAGAATGATGATACTGTGCCTATAAGTCGTTGAGAGTGCGGAACGGGGGCACTACCCTCTAAAGTATGACATATACTGTTGGGTATGATATCTGAACTGGGCAACTGTGGTCAGATATCATACCTGTGGTCTTAATCTTAAGGGCAACTGTGGTCTTCAAACATGTTAGGGATAAATGAAAGCCTGCTTTCCTTTAAAATGAGCCGACAATCACATTTCTGGCTGGAGTCTGTGAGAAATTGGATTGGGGTAAATGTTCAAACTTACTGCTTCCAGAATGTTGAGTGACATCACTTGACCTCTGCTACGCCTTTCCGCCCCAGGGGACAAGCATGCTCAGTTAAGACTTAATGATAGGTAAATCAGGAAGTACCTGGGGGGAAAATTGACAGTTAAGAAGGGGAGCCTATTAATGCAGACAGTCTGGTCACATGACTACAAGCTGTTCACATGGCTGAAAACATGAACAGGGAGATGCAATATCCAGCGCCAATGGGAAAATAACTGCTAAATTCACACTAACCTATGTACCTACGTGTTAGCAATGGTTTTGCGCTGCCTGCGCCATGTCAATTTTTTTAAATTTGTGCAGCGCAAGCGATGCAATTTTGCACCGTTTTTTGTGCTTTTTGCATGAAAAATAACACCTTTTCAATTCTGTCTTTAAAGTCACGTAAAAGCTTGCAACTAACCACTAGTGTTTTCCCAATGTATTAACGGTCGCAAAGTGGTTAATACATTGCGGGAATAAGTGCAGGTAGGTTGCGAATGCAAAATTTATTTTATCTTCCCCAAAGTATTTAAGCAGGAAGTAATATTGCTGAACCTTTCCCGCAATAAAATCTCACAAATTTTATCTAGAGATGTGATAATGGTTTAATTTTTTCATTTTGAAGATGTGATGGAAGGCTTTTTATATAATCCTTACTAGTTTGGAAGAATTGGAGAGCACAGTTACCCTATAAGTATTAAGTTAAAATATACTGTTTTGTATATGATGGCTTTACCACTGCATTTATATACTGCCTATATTATATGGATACACTGTACCTGTCTTATGTACATATCTGTTGTATTAAATTAGATCAACTGGACTTGAAGTTTAGCTCTTGAAGACGTTTCGCTAGTCATCCGACTGGCTTTCTCAATTCAGAATGACTTGTACAAGAATCTGTGGCAATTATGTACCCTGGAAAATCCCAATTAGCATATCACAGCCAGGTGTTAAGGGCGTGATTGGATAGTGGCTAAGAGGTGTTATAGGAACGCCCAGAGTAAGGTGTCAAAACAGCATTGTACATGGCAGACAGATGGTGTTGAACCCCCCACGTCTATTTAGGCTTGGTTTCTTTATTTTCACATAAATGGCCTCCTTAACACCTCTCTTGAACCAGTCACGTTCCTTTGCCAATATGTTAACATTACAATTTTCAAAGGTATGTCCTTTATCCTTAAGATGCAGGTACACGGCTGACTCCTGACCCGAGGAATTGGCTCTTCTGTGCTGGGCCATACGTTGGTGCAGTTGCTGTTTGGTCTCCCCCACATACAAACCAGAGCATTCTGCACTGCACTGCACTGCACTGCACTGCGTATATGATGTCGCTTTTCTTGTGTTTCGGTATTGGGTCTTTCAGATGTACCAATTGCTGCCTCAGTGTGTTGTTCGGTTTAAAGCAGACAGGGATACAGTGTTTTTTGAAAATTCTTCTTAATTTCTCGGAGACCCCTGCTACATATGGGATGACCATGCTCTTTCTGCTGTCTTGCTTTTCCCCTTCACTGTTGGTATACCTGTTCTTTTCTTTCCTTCTACTTCTTTTGACAAAGACCCAGACTGGATATCCACAAGTTTTAAGAGCTCCTCTGAGATGTTTCATTTCTTTAGCCTTCACCTCTGTGCTAGTGGGGATGTTTTCTGCTCTGCATTGCAGGGTTCTGATGACACCCAGCTTGTGATCTAAAGGGTGGTGGGAGTCAAACATCAAATACTGATCTGTGTGTGTTGGTTTTCTGTAAACCACTACTTCCAGTTTATCATTCTCCCTGACTTCTACCAAGCAGTCCAGGAAAGCTAGTTTGTTGTCTTTTACCTCTTCCCTTGTAAATTTGATGTTCTGGTCTACCGCATTAATGTGTTCTGTGAAAGCTTGTACTTCCTTCTGGTGGATTTTAACCCAGGTGTCATCCACATATCTCAACCAGTGGTTGGGTGCTATGCCCTTAAAGGTTTTAAGCTTTTGTTTTTCTACCTCCTCCATGTAAAGGTTGGCCACAATGGGTGAAACTGGAGATCCTATAGCACATCCATGTTTTTGCTTATAGAGTGTATCCTGGTATTTGAAATAGGTGGTATTCAGGCACAAGTCCAGTAAGGAACACATCTGTTCTGGGTTGAGATCAGTTCTGCTGGTAAGAGTGCTGTCTTGGCCCAGCCGTTTTCTCACCATGTCAACAGCCTCCTTGGTGGGTATACAAGTGAATAGAGATGTCACATCATAGGACACCATAGTTTTTTCTGCACCAAGTACTATATCTTCAATCTTGTTGGTGAAATCCTGAGAGTTCTGGATGTGATGCTTAGAACTTCCCACCAATGGTCCTAAGATGTTGGCTAGGTATTTTGCCACCTTGTATGTTACAGAGTTGATGCTGCTGACTATAGGTCTTAGTGGTGCCCCTTCCTTAAGTATCTTTGGGAGTCCATATATGCCTGGATGTGCCTCACCAGGGTAGAGGTGATGATACATTGCTCGATCAATGGCTTTATCCTTTTGAAGCTGTTGTAGTATGACCTTTTTCTTGTAACGGCTGGTGGGATCCCTTGTTAAGGCCTCATATGTGTTGTTATCGTCCAGGAGCATGGTCACCTTAGCATGGTAGTCTGAGGTCTTGAGTACCACTGTGCATCTTCCCTTGTCTGCCGGTAGAATGGTGATACTGGAATCTTTCTTGAGGGGTGTTAAGGCTCTTCTTTCCTGTGTGGTCAGGTTCGATGATGGAGTTTTAGCACTGACTAAGGATGCAGATACCTTAAGGCGAAGTTGTTCTGCCTCACTCTGTGATACCTTATTACTGTGGATTGAGGCTTCTGTGGCTGCTATAATATCCACAACAGGGATGGCTTTAGGAGTGATGGCAAAATTCAAGCCCTTAGCAAGGACTTCCATTTCTGGCTGGGTCAGGGTCCTGTTAGACAAGTTTCTCACCCATTCCTCCTTGTTTGATGAAGTGACACTTCCCTCCTTTTGTATCCAAGGTAGTTGTTGTCCTTTGGGGGTGTTCTGGGATGACAGAGTAGAGAACTTGTTCTGTTGCGTTTGTTTGCCCTTACAGTGCTGAGAAATTTGTGCTTGTTTGGTGAACTCCATCACTCTTTCCCAGATGGCCACAGGTAGCTGTGAGGCCAGGTTCTGTTCTAGTTGACTAATGTTGTGCATCAAAGCATTAACTGTAAAATGCGTCTGTCGTAATCGTTCATTTAGTTGCTGTGTTTGAACCTATCTGTTTGGCTCTGATGCCTTTAACTGTGGAATCCAGACGTATGCTGCATGGTATTAGCCTTTGCTGTCTGCATTGGTGTACAATGCTATTTTGACACCTTACCCTGGGCGTTCCTATAACATCTCTTAGCCACTACGCAATCACGCCCTTAACACCTGGCTGTGATATGCTAATTGGGATTTTCTAGGGTACATAATTGCAACAGATTCTTGTACAAGTCATTCTGAATTGAGAAAGCCAGTCGGATGACTAGCGAAACGTCTTCAAGTACTAAACTTCAAGTCCAGTTGATCTAATTGAATACAACAGATATACCATGACCTGGATGAATAAGAACCTTCACAAGCAGGTCTTATGAACAGTATATAAGTATAAGTTAGTACACCCCTCACATTTTGGTAAATATTTTCTTATATTTTTTCATAAGGGCAATTTAGAAGATATGACACTTTTATACAATGTAAAGCAGTCATTGTACAGATTGTATAACAGTGTAAATTTACTGTCTCCTAAAAATAACTCAATACACAGCCATTAATGTATAAACCTCTGGCGACAAAAGTAAGTGCACCCCTAAGTGAAAAATGTCCAAATATTTTTATTCCAAAATAAAATACCCGTATATACTCGAGTATAATTCGATGCGAGTATAAGTCGAGTCACCTATTTTTACCTGAAAAATTAGTAATTGATTGACTTGAGTATAAGCAGAGGGTAGAAATTATGACCACTACTGTCTTCTGATTCTGTATTTATTTTGTGGCTTAAGGTGCCCTTTAAATGGACAGCAGAATTCCCATACATTAATCCCATACAGTAAAAGCCAAATCCAGTACCAGTAACCCCCAATTCCTTGGCACTCCAGATGTTTGGAAACTACAACTCCCAGCATGCTTTGGTAGCTGGGAATTGTAGTTTCTAAACATGTGGAGTGGCAAGGTTCAATAAACTTTTAATTAAGCTTACCATCATTTATAATTCTCCTGACCTCCATATAGTAAAAGGATCTCTGACCCCAATAGTGAAAAGTGTCATCTGAGAGTTGTAGTTCCATGCTGTCACTTGCATTGAACTAGCAGTAATTTTTTGCCCCAAACTGAGAATTTCCAGATTTCCAGCATCCAGATGAGCAGTGACAGTGCTGAGTAAGTCCAGCAGCTTGATTACATGAAGCAGGAAGGAGATTAAAGGCAGATCAGCTCCTGTAACTTTCTATGCAGATAAAGGATTTTTAACACATCTACTGGTTACTATCCGCAATTGCAGCATTTGAAACTAAATTAGGAATTGACCTATTCCTATTGAGTATAAGCCGAGGTTACGTTTTCAGGCTAATTTTAAAGCCTGAAAATCTCAACTTATATTTGAGTATATACGGTAATATTTAATATAAGGCAGTTCAAAATGATTATATTTAACAAATGGATTCCAAAAAGGATCAGTTATTACCTGGATTCCATGTAAATGTAGGGATAGCTCCCTATATTGATTCTAGGTTAAATATTTTCATGTTGCTCTTACAGAAGAGGCTGTAATTTTGCAAAAATCTGTAATAAACCTCACTAGCCACAAGCTGCAACTATTTTCATCATGTAGCAAGATGTTTTCATTAATGACATCTCATGAGCTACAATATATGTATATTTTATTCTTTTCCATCAACTTTAATAGACTCACAGGAGCTATATTTAAAATAATTCACATAAAACCAGGAATTTTTGGGCAATTTGGTGAACGCTGGAAAATGAATAGAATGAAACAGTCAGATGAAAATGGAAAAGGTTGAAAGAGACATTTCCCTGTGATGTTTTATAATAGAAATGCTGTGTTCATAACATTCCTTTGCTTATAAGTAAATGTGCTAATAATATTCAGCAAGAACCCATAGCATGTCCCTTGGTTAATGATGTCAGGATTTCATATAGAGCTTAGCTTTTCTCACCATTTTTGCTTGCCCATTTCTGGACTTATATTAAATCGACTTCCACCTAGGGCTAGTAAATCAAATGAAATGTGTCTATGTTTTTAGCTAAACAACTGTGCATTATTAAAGAAATCTCCTTTATCCTGTGTAATATTGAAATTTCTGTGTCTCCTGTTTGTTTCTGGCTTAAAGGTAAAACAGGATTATTCACAAGGCTCCTGCCTAGAGCACAAGGAAATTCAGATGGCCCAGATACAGAAGCAAACCTGTTGCAAACACATCCACTACCACAGTTGACCTCCTATGCTCTGTATGGAGATTGGTCGTTCAGGTCACATCGATTCCCTTTACTTGAAGTTAAGGGAGCCAAGACCTATAGACAGACGTTTTTTGTCTATGCTGACCAAACACAATGTAAATGGTGGTAGTCACTGGCATTGTGGTCAGTCATTTTGGCCTATACACCTTGCTGATATTAGGCAAATCCTGTGAGATCCAATGGAATGTTGCATTTACTGCCTATGACTGGTAGTTATGCAGTGTGTACTCTATGAAGTAAGAATAAGGTGTCTAAAGGAGAACTTTGTTTTGAACTAAATAAACTTCATATAGATTTATGTTGAATCACTGTTTTTATATGAAATTAAATGATAAATTTAACATTTTCATTTTTTGTTATGTTGTCCATTTATTTTTCTGACACTTAAACATGTATGACACTATCCACCCTGCCCCATTCCAGAAGATGTTAACATTTATCTTGCTACAAGCAATCTACATGCACTGCTGTGCATGCTTCATAGGGGCCAGCAGTGAGAGGGGCATCTGTTTTCTTGAGTCAATGGGTTATGGGCCCTCCATGGAATTCCCAGCTCATCATCAGCTGTATCCCAAGTCCTACCACTGTAATTCCTAATGGTTTTTGAAGCTAGACATAAGTATGAAAATATTTTTTTCCCCATAGGCAAGATGTTGATTGCAAGCCTGTTGCTACCATCAGTTTTTTGGTGGGTGGGACTTATGATATAGCTTATGATATATGCCTGGCACAGAGACACAGAAACTTTACAAGCCTATAACTTTGGCTGAAGTCATCATTCCAGGTTTTTTAAAGGGTATGACAGAGCTCTTTTCAATGATCTTTGAATTGAGGGCACTTTTATGAAGACCACAGTTCCCCTTTTGCGAATGTCCATTGTTAAAGTGCATGTCCAGCCATAAAATTAAATTTTACCTATGTGTGCAGTATCCCCCCAAACCCCATTTTCATTTTACTTAACTTTTTCAAAGATGGCCCTGAAGATATTTACAAGATCCAATCCATCGCCACCTGGGTGCCACCTCTTGCTGCTATTGCAAGCTGGTTTTCAGCACACTGAGCCGCTTGCTGTATGCAGGAAGCAGAGTGACGAGGCCCAAGTCTTGTAAGTATCTTCAGATGCATCTTTTGGTATTGCTGGACATGCCCTTTAAAACAATAAACTGGTCACTTGTCAGTTACCTGCCCCCAATTCCAAACAATATATTTTGAACATTATTTGATACATTAACAACCAGATATTTAAGGATAATTATTACCCCCATTCTGGCAGAGGAACTGGGGGAAACCTCTGCCAATAAGGGACAGAACAGGGTCAATACTTATCATTAAAGGGAATGTTTACCCGTAAAAAAAAAACTGGTCAATTGTCAGTTACCTGTCCCCAACCCCACCTGATATATATTGCATTTTATTACCTGCATTACTAACCAGATATTTCCCCATTCTGGCAGAGTAAGCTCCCTCCATGCAGTCAATCAAGGCTGTGACAACTGACATCACAATTATAGTGACTGACTTGTGTTTCACCTGCTGCCTAATCTGCAAATGCTCAAGCTTATAAAAAGGTCCTTAAGCAGAGGAAGGAGGCAATACCTTTGCCAGAAAGGAATAGAACTTGCATGTAATAAAGTGCTAAAATAGCAGGTTGAGGAATGACCCTGGATTTGGGACTGAGGGGTGTGGGTTTGGGAGAGATGGGGATGTCCTTGATTTGGGACGGAGGGGGGGCTGTATTTGGGACAGAGGGGGGATGTATTTGGGACAGAGGGGTGGTGGTGGATTTGGGACAGAGGGGTGGTGGTGGATTTGGGACAGAGGGGTGGTGGTGGATTTGCGACAGAGGGGGGGTGGATTTGGGACAGAGGAGGGACCCTGGATTTGGGACAGGGGGGTGTGGATTTGGGAGAGATGAGGGTGAACTGGATTTGGGACAGAGGGGGGGCTGTATTTGGGACAGGGGGGGGGGCTGGGGATTTGGGATAGAGGGGGGTGTGGATTTGGGACAGATAGGGGACCCTGTATTTGGGACAGAGGGAGGACTCTGGATTTGGGACAGAGGGGGGACCCTGGATTTGGGACAGAAGGACATTGGGTTTGAGATAGAGGGGGGGTGGATTTTGGACAGAGGAGGGACCATGGATTTGGGATAGAGGGGGACTCTGGATTTTGGACAGAGGGGGATTCTTGCCTTGGGGCACTAAGAGGGAACTCTGGCCTTGGGACATGGAAGAGGGGGGCTATGGCCTTGGGACACTAATGGGGCACTCTGGGCTTCTAGCGCCTGTTATTGTAACTGGCTAGTATATATATACGCACATATATATGTATATAGTATAGATATCTCCCTTCAACTGGTAGAGAGGAAGTCTCCCCCTGTATTTTTTTACTAGATTATGATTTTTTGTCTTTTATGATAGTCTGGTTAGTTGTAATTGTTATACTATTTACATTTGTTTTTATACATATTGCACTAGCACTAGTCTTTTTATCTCTTATTTATTTTATTTATACTTATTTATTGTTTTTCTGCATGCGGAGCACTCGCACTTTGCCCCCCGCGGGCATTTAGATGCACTATATGGTGAGAGCTGTTTGGCTTTGATTTTCGGAGAAACAAAATTTGAGATAGGGCACTAGTGAATGTACAAAAATAGTATTATTAATTGATTATTTACCCTTTCCCAATACTGGAATATTAAGGGGAGGTGCTAGATAGGGATTATATATTACAATATATATATAGAAGAACCCACAGAATCCCCTTCACAAAGGTACCTCCGTCCTGTGTATTGAACAAGCAGTCTCTATGTAACAGACAGGCTAGAAGGACTAACTTGATCACCGATCAAGTTAGTCCTTCTAGCCTGTGTGTGACATTAGGACTGTGAGTGCATTAGACGCTGACTGTTATATAGAGACTGCTTGTTCAATACACAGGACGGAGGTACCGCTTTACTGTATACACAATAGATATCACTTTGATAAATTTTTTGTTCTGTTTTTGTATAGATGTGACAGGCAACACGCTATGTATATATTAGATTTTTAATTGGTTTTAATGAGTTAGGAGGTATTTGGGTAGATATGTCCCTGAGTGTTAAATAAAGGATTTTTACTTTACTATATAGAGTGTGCAGATTGCTTCTTTGTGAAGGGGATTCTGTGGGTTCTTCTATATATATATATATGGCTCTGATTTTCGAGCATATTGCACCCTGCCCAATCTTGGGCACTTTGATCCACTGTTGCACTGTAGCGCCATCCTGCGCTCTCTCGGTGTGGACACCGCTGGGTGGTTCGTTATGGCTTAGTGGAGGTGAGTAGTCTGTCTATACACGTGTAGGCACAGTTACTGTATTGGGCTTTTGGGTCTCTACTTGCCCTTTGTGCTTGTTTATCTGGTTGTTACCTTTTTGTGCTGAGTGTGGGTCGGTCCTATGTCTATGGCCACGCCTTCTGCTTAGTAGGACATGGGAGGATCATGTGGGGGGCAGGCTAGGGTGTGTGTGTAGGGTGTGCACAGTTTTTATTTGTGTTTGTTCATTGGTCTGTAACCCTGAAGATTGCCCAGCAATGTGGGGGCTGAAATGCGTAGGCCTCAGACCTACCTTGTCTTAATAAAAGTATAAGTATACTTTAAAAAAGTATAAGTATACTTAAAAAAAGTATACGTCCTCGGAGTGCTTGGTACCTACATGGATATATATATATATATATATATATATATATATATATATATATATATATATATAATATATTATATATATACTTGACATTAAGCCCACTACAATAAAGGAGCGCTAGAAGCACAGAGTGCCCCCTTAGTGTCCCAAGGCCATAGTCCTCCTCCATTGTCCAAGGCCAGAGTACCCTCTTAGTGTCCCAAGGCCAAAGTATCCTCTTAGTGTCCCAAGGCCAGAGTCCCCCCTCTGTACCAAATCCAAGGCCCCCCTCTGTACCAAATCCAGGGCCCCCCCTCTGTCCCAAATCCAGGGGGCCCCCTCTGTCCCAAATCCAAGGGCCCCCAGTCTGTCCCAAATCCAGGGCCCCCCTCTGTCCTAAATCCAGGGGCCCCTTTGTCCCATATCGGGCCCCCCCTCTGTCCCAAATCCAGGGCTCCCTCTCTGTACCAAATCCAAGGCCCCCCCTCTGTACCAAATCCAGGGGGCCCCCCCTGTCCCAAATCCAAGGGCCCCCCATCTGTCCCGAATCCAGGGCCCCCCTCTGTCCCAAATCCAGGGGCCCCTCTGTCCCCTATCCAGGAGACCCTGTCCCAAGCAACCTTACCTGCGGTCTGTTTAAAGTATACTGTACAAAGAATAGTACTACTACCTACTACTGAATTACAAAACAATTTATATACAATTAATAAACTAAACTTATTTACTGGACACCCCTAAGTTTGAATGGAAAACTCAAAATGATAGGTTAAGACACACCTCCAGGATTTCTACAGGGTCTCCATGTAGATACTAAAAGGAAATGGAATTTTAGTAACATCCAATGAGAGGTTCTGATCTTCCACTGTTAGCAAATCAAAACATTCTCTTAGGCACTGTCCATGAAAAGACAGGAAGAGTTCCTGTATTACACACAGTTATGTGCTGTTTATAAAACATGTGACAGTCTTAGCCAATTAGAAAAATCTTCAGGCTCTCACATTTACTCCCCCTCCCCTCTCCATAGAAAGTAAGACAATCCAGTTTCTGTTTGCTAGACAGGAAGTGTCTGTTTATGATTAAATGACTTTGCATGTCTCTGAAACTACCCAGCATTCTTAGAGAAATGGACAGTTTTTACCCCAATATTAATATATTAAACATGAGGCTGTCAGGTACCTTCAGTTATAAGAAGGCTCTACTTCATTTTATACCCTGTGGGGAGATTTTAGCTCCTTTATCCAAACCTCTCCATAATTTGTCAAGCTAATCAGAATCCTGTGTTTCCTAACCCTATAGTGACTGTAAATCTGGAACTTGCTGTGGTAATTACCAATAAGTATGAACCTAGCATGTTATTCTGGATCCTGTATAGGGTCTCAGGATGTCCAATGGAGCTGTTCAGATTGATTTGCACATTGTGGCAGGACTGCCTGGATCTGTGTTCAGATCTGCAGGTTAATACCATTTTGTCTGGATACATATAATACATGTGTCCCAACTGAGCATCTGCTTTGTGTGAGAGCCCTGCCAGGACAGATGACTGTTGGTCACAGTAACAGTGGCTGCAGCCAGCAGCGCATGTGACAGACTGATCATGTGGTCCCATAGTGAACTGCATGATTGGCCATGATTTACTAACTGACCCATTTGTCTGATACGGATGGCCGAACTCGGTCGCGGCTGGCCACCCCACACCACCCCACACCACATCACATATTTCCAGCCGATTAATCTGTGGCACTATTGATTCGTTACTGGTGTTTACCCAGCCTTAAGGTTCGTACGCACATGCGATCGCGGGTGCCAACGAACGGCCAATAATCCTGCCATGTATGGGCACTTTATATGCTAAAATGGCCGTTCTGTCGATACAACAACGGCCGTTCACACACATCATGCGTCAGCACCGGTGATCGCATATGTGCACAAACCTTTATACTTTATAGATTATAACTGCCAGGTAGGTGGTATTTGGAAGTGAGTGCAAATATGATAAAGTTTATGACTCTAACAGGGAGATTCACCCAGATGCACAAGCTCTCTCGTATGGGATTTACCAGAGGCTGTGCGATTTTGGGTGAATCTCACCCGCACATAAGTATTTATCGCCAGCTATTAGTTGGTGTTTAATACTTACGTGTAAAGAGGCATGCAACCTCTGGTAAATTACTTTGAGTGCCACATCTTTTTAATTTTTTCATAAATGACTTAGAAGGGGGCATTGACATTGCTCATAACACTTACAGTAACTAAGCAGAACTTTGCAAATTGCTGCAAGCAGACCTAGATAGATTATCAAAATGGGCAGCAGAATGGCAGATGAGATTCAATGTTGATAAATGTAAGGTGATGCTTTTGGGGTTTAAATATCCGTGTGCCACCTACACCATAAATAACTCTGTGCTAAGTGAATCTCTAATGGAAAAAGATTTGGGGGTTCAAGAAGATAACAGACTTAGTTGAAGCAAATAATGGCAGGCAGCGACGGCTAGAGCTAGCAAGATATTGTCTTGTATAAAGAGGGGAATAGATTCAAGAGAGAAAAATATTATTCTCCCTTTTTACAAGACAATGGTAAGGCCTCATTTGGAATATGCGGTGCAGTTTTGGAATCCCATATACAAAAGGGACATCTTGGAAATGGAAGCAGTTCAGAGAAGGGCAACTAAATTAATAAGGGGAATGGAGGGGCTTGAATATGCAGGCAGATTAGACAAGTTAGATATGTTTACATTGGAGAAGCAGCGTTTGCGTGGGGATGTGATTTGATTTAATTTAATTTAATACACATATATATAAATGGGACATATAATAAACTCTCTGGTGCATTGTTCACTAATAGGACATATCAGAGGATTCGTGGACATTCTTTAAGATTAGAAGGAAAGAAGTTTAATCTTAGGCTGGGTACACACCAGCCGATATTTTCGGTCGACCGATCGATTCACGGCACTTTTGGTCAGTCGGCTGAAAATATCGGCTGGTGTGGGGCGGCCGGCAACGACCGAACTCGTTCGTTTGCTCATCTGTATCGGACGAACGAATGATTGGATGTGTCGGAAAATTATGATCGATCGTGCCGTGCCCTATGGGAACGCTCGATAGATCGTTTGCACTTTCGCCCGCAGCCAAATTTGCCACGACCGATGGACATTTGTCCCGGCCGAGCACTCACTTGTAGCAAGCACTCAGTTGTGACAAATATTCCCTCTGTATGTACCCAGCCTAAGGGTTAGAAAGGTTCCTTTACAGTGAAAACAGTGAAACTGTGGAACTTCAGCAGATGTGGTAATGGCAAGTTCATTGAATAGCTTTAAAAGTGGCCTGGATAAAATATTAGATAGATAGATAGATAGATAGATAGATAGATAGATAGATAGATAGATAGATAGATAGATGGATGGATGGATGGATAGACAGACCAATATTATATAGATAGACTAATATTAGATAGATAAAACTAAAAAATATTAATAATTACAGGTATTAATACATGTACTGTATTTTTGGTTGATTTCTGGTTGATCCAGGGATACTTTCCGATTGCCATTTGCCTTCCTCTGGATCAACCGTTAGGTAGGGTTAAAAAGGAGAGTGTAAAGGTTGGACTTGAACATATATTTTTATTCAACCTCAATTACTGTTACCATGTTCTGTGATTGTGGCATCAGGAGTGCTATGTGGGATTATATGGGCATCTGTTTCCCAAGGTTATTTTTTTGAGTATATATATTGATCCCGATTCCCTAGCACCACCTGTTTCAGGTTTCCCAACCATTGCCATGGTTTCTCTCTTTATTTTTATATATATTCAGTATTCATCTGCCCAGTTAGTGCCCTGGGCTTTCCTGTATTCCTGACAGAATCAGTTTTCTTTGTGCTGGTGCTCCTCACAGGAACAATATTGGGAGGTAGGACTTACCAGTCCTTCTTCCTTGCCCTAAGCTCCTTTTGAAGTTTGCCTTATTTTTTTTTTTTTAATTTTAAACGTGCTTCTGCCCATTAAAATAATCCTCTCACTGTAGCTTAAAGGAACACTAAACACATAAAAATGACTAAGTGCCATTCGTTTCTATTATTCACAGGGAGGTGAGAACGCTTATTCTCACCTCCCTGTGAATAATAGGACGCTTCGGTGGGACAGAACTTACCTTCCCCGCCGCTCCACTCGCAACCGTTCAGTCTCTGAACAGCTGTTCTGTCCCGATCGCGCACCCTATCTTTTGAATTGGCGCGCATCGCCTAAGATAGGGCCTGGTCGGGACAGAGCAGCTGTCAGAGACTGAGCGGCTGCGAGTGGGTGGCGGGTAAGGTAAGTTCCTGGTCCCCCGAGCGTCCTATTATTCACAGGGAGGTGAGAATAAGCGTTCTCACCTCCCTGTGTCATTTTTAAGAAGTATTGGAGTTTACAGGTCCTTTAATAATGTACTGTGTAAATTATGTACTAACGCTGGACACTTATCGGATACTAGACAGATCCACTGTTCAAGCACCAAATCCATTCACCCCCTTGGCCCGACCATTTTGCAATTGACCCCGCCTTTGTGGGTGTCCTGCATCTCGGAACCAGGACCTCCCATTGGCCCCCCCATTAGAGCCCTTGTGGCTCTTATAAGAACCTTTCTGATAAGTGGGTCCCGCAGCTCAAAATCGTGACCACCCTTGATCCTAAAAGGACCTTTTCAGGTCTTCCGTCTTTGACAGCGACACAAACTCCACCGATGTCGCCGACGCCGGGCAATATCACTGTGATCCCCAAAAGACACTTGTCAGTGCCGCAAGGGTACTTATAAGTGGTGGGGAGGATTACCAAAAATAGCCCATGGAAACCAGAGGTATCGCACGTGTGCGCTACGTCCGTTTTTTTGCTGTTCCCCAGACCATTTCCCAGGTCTCAGAGACACCATTACTATATTTAATATAGTTAACCCGAACATTTCGAATAAAATTCCCCCCATTGACTTTAAAGGGTTAGTTCTCGAACCTCCGAATTTCCAAACTTTTACTGAAGTTCGGAAACAAACCAAACTTCAGTAAGTTTGGTCATCTCTAGTGGTGGCTACATTTGCACATTTTACAATAATTCCTATTATAATTATTATATACAACAACCAACCAACTGGCTTGGAGCAGTCATTGTAGTTTAGTTACTAGAAAAAGTAACCTCAGATACCCAACAGCAAAATATTTTGTACACATTTTGAAATCTACATTTAAATACTGACTATACAATTATTCATTTTTCAGAAATAAACTTGTCTCCTCTGAATAAATTCCTTGATTATACAAGGCTGTTAGCACTCACCATAATTAACACTTTATCCTATTTCTTCTTATATTGTTACTTTATTCCAAGTTTATATAATTTCCCATGGCATCTGTGCTTTGGTGATGTCACTGGGTGGAATGTTACTTTACAGGCAGAACCCTCATTACATGTCATATTCAAAATATACAAAATTATTCTCAATGATAACGCGGAATACATTAGATTTTACATGCTTCTAATAAACTGGAATATTCTGGGGTGCTGAGTGGGATATATCAGCAGCACAGCGCCACCTTGAGGTCTGTCCACGGAGATCCTCAGGACATCATTATATTAGTTTTGGATCCCAAAGCATGTTAGCGTTTGTTTAAGAGAAATGGAGAGAGACTTTAGGGCTCTTTCACACTACATCAGTTTGTATCCGTTTTTCGAACGCAGGTGCATTTTAAAAAACGGACAGACAGTAAAACCCCATAGGATTTCACAATATTGTTCACACTTGCTGCGTTGTATTCCATTCTGCTCCAGTCCGTTAAAAA
The DNA here is from genome assembly GCA_019447015.1 of Hymenochirus boettgeri. Lineage (NCBI taxonomy): Eukaryota > Metazoa > Chordata > Amphibia > Anura > Pipidae > Hymenochirus > Hymenochirus boettgeri. The sequence goes on from CM033474.1 coordinate 166,403,838, forward strand.
AATGCACTGCTGAACGCATTTTGGTCTGTCTAAAATGCAAGAAAACACAGTACAATGGATTAAAATGCACACGTTTGTGTTTTTGTCCTTTTGAGCTCCTGGTTTCTGTGATGCCTTTTACCGGTCTATAGGAAACACGCTGAAGAATATCAAAATCACCAGAAAATCACAAGACTTTCCACAACACTGCTACCTCTCTCTCCAAAAGCTCCAGAAACTCCCACACTCCCAGGAAGTGACAAGTGTTCTTTGGTCCTGCCCCCTTAAATTTGAAAAATGCAATCAAAAAGGCAACGGATACAAAAACGTGTTAAAATGTCACTAAAGGCACTGCGTTTATAAGTTGTGTTTTTGTTCGTTCCTAGTGTGAATGAGCCCTAAGAGTCTGTGTAATAATCTAATGTTGAAATGAGCCCTTAGAGTCTGTGTAATAATCTAATGTAGATGATCTCTGGTTTAGTTTCATTCATATGATGGTACATTCAGAGTGTATAATAATTCCATTTCTTTAAATCATTAATTTGTAAAAACTAAAAACAAAATGAAAAATATTTCATAGTTTTCAATGTTCATTTCTACAGCACATTATTTTATGGAAATAATACAGCCAGGGCACAGTACAGTCAGTGTACAGTCAGTGTCAAGGTATTTCATTATTCCACAGTCAGTCTGACAAGTTTTCCTGCTAAGCAGGGGGTCAAGCAGACTGGACCAAACAGATCTAGTACATGGCAGGATTATGGGATATCTGGATTATCAGCATCTATAATGACATGACTGTACCCATAGCTATTTCCAACATTGCCAGTCTTGCATTAAAATTATATTAATAATACTGATGGTATGTATCAATGCTTTAAATATTGTTATTGCTTTGACTAGTATATATTTAATGGTAGATAGATCGATAGACAGACAGAGAGAGAGAGAGAGAGAGAGAGAGAGAGAGAGGGAGGGAGGGAGGGAGGGATGGATAGATTAGATAGACAGACAGACAGACAGACAGACAGACAGACAGATAGATGAAGTGGCGTGTTTAGGGGGGTGGCTACTGGTGCATGGAATACCCCCTTTCTGCCTGCTCGGTACAGTCTGCTGTTCCACTTTTCTGGTGCCCACATAGACTGTTACGTAGATTGTTACAGAGATTGTTACATAGACTGTTTCATAGATTGTTACATTGTTAATTGAGCTGTCAGTTAGAAGCAGCATTTATTTGTTTCAAAAAAGTATCCAGTCTGCCCTGTGATTGACAGCAGCATAGAGATCTGTATGAACATTAACCCTGCAGTTACCTGCGGTGATTGCTGAGTTTACACAGGGCCGCTTTCAGACTTTTCTGGGGCCCATACTGGGTACATTTCTTGGCCCCCAATAGCACGAGCCAACTCAGACACGCATACCTCCCAACATTTTAAAATGTAAAAGAGGGACACATGGGGACAAGAGAAGTAGTGAATGCGGATTTTTTTTTTCACGCTCACTTCGTTAAGACCAGGTCCACTTTGTTATGGTTACACCCATTTTAAAGACCATTTTTCCCATTTTACATTGTTGCCAGCAATATTATTTATCAACTAGCTATTAAGCCTGTTACATTAACGGGCGCTAGACATGCTCCACCTCCCCGACGCACACACAGATCGGTAAATATGAAATGTACCTGTGTCCAGTACACACACTTAAGATGCCCTCATGCCCAGAGGGCACAGACTGGTAAATATAACATACCTTTAAGCCAAGCCCACACAGACTGGATCCCATATTAGACCCCATATTATATTCTGCATCAGTGTTGCTTAAAAGGGATTTCATTCGTATTGACTATTGATATATTTACCCTATTCTCCATGCTCAAATCCTTACACCTACCCATTTGTGCACTGTCTGGAAAAAGACTGCCACCATTGCATGGCAGCTCCATACTCTGTCCTGCCTATATCCATATTTCTATCTTTGTGTCAGATAGCAGCTCCACACCATCTTTATCCTGTCTATATCCTGATAATAAGAAATGTGACACAATCTCTATCCTGCTTATATCCGTTTCTCCATCTCAGTGTGGAGCTGCCATACTGCTATGTGACAGAGATGAAGATATGTATACTGTATAGGCAGGATAGAGATGGTGTGGAGCTGCCATACTGCTATGTGACACAGAGATGAAGATATGTATATAGGCAGGATAGAGATGGTGTGGAGCTGCCATGCTGCCCCCATAGGGTAGGTAATAGCCCAGTGGCCCTATTAGGCTATTACCTACCCCATGTGCAGTGCACACGTTGGTAGCAGAATGCAATCAAGGAATGCTGGGAGTTGTAGTTAAACTTCTTAAGTTACAAGGTTTCCCATCACTGCCAGTGCCGGCCTTAGGATAAATAGCACCCTGTGCAAGATTTGTTACTGGCGCCTAGCACCCCCTCCAAAACACCCCCCTGGGTACACACAATACACTGTTGAATGCTGCTTGCCTTGGCCTGCTTCAAATCAAGTTCCCCACCTGCGCTTACTGTCTTTCAGTAACTTCAGTACGTGCTTGTATATATCATGCGTGTATTATTACATAACACATAACATACTAAATGCACAGGCAGAAAAGCATACATACATCTTAAGTAAGGTTTATGTGTGTAGGGACTGGAGAGGCTGTGGCAATGATGCACAATTTTGACTTGCAGGTCCATGACCTAAGACTCCCGGCTGCCACCCCCTTCCCCCGGTAATGCAACCTGTGCGGTTGCACAGGTTGCCCATATCAAAGGCCGGCCCTGATCACTGCTATGCAGGTTCTGGCACTAGCAGCCCCGTAGAGGAAGTTTATCAGTCCCTGTACACTGCAGTGAGACAGAAGGTAACAATGCCCCCCCATGGACTCTCACAAGTAGAAATGGGATCAGTACAACTTACAGTTACTTCTTCCTGCTCTCTACGGAGATCACAGGACAGAAGAGCTACAAGTTCAGGGAAGGGGCGGAGCCACATAGACAGTAAAACCACCTACTGACCTACTGAGTCATGGGGCCATGCAGCAGACATGCCCTGTTTGTCTATCTAGCAATGGGGTTCACCACCTGGTGGCTGAATGCAGTATTTCTTCCTCTCACTCTTTGGGCCCCTTCCAACTTCGGGCCCTATACTGGAGTATCCTTTCCCCCCCTGAGTTTACATACAGTACTTACTGTACCTACTGCACTGTGATGGAGCTTAGTGAGCAGGAATAGGGACATTGAGAAACCCTGTGTATGTTCAAATGTGTGAGTGTGTAGTGGCGTATGTATGTGTGGGGTTGTAATGTATATGTGTGTGGCAGTATGTGTGTAGCAGAATATGCATATGTAAGTGTGTAGTAGCGTATATATGAGTGTTTGTGTAGCAGAACATTTATATGTAAATGCAAAATAGTGTATGTATGTTAATTAATATGTAACGCAGTAAACAGACCAATTATTGCAAATACACAGTAGCGATCGTTCCGAATATTCTTTAAACAGATTAATTGGTAAATACATGGTCCAATGTTATTGGCTTTCTCTACTTTTCTCTACTGTAGTTAAGGGAACCATTAACCAAGAATGGTAGTTTGTCAGCTTTGGGACCTAAACCTACAAAATATTCAGCAAATTCTTTTGGATCTGTCGTCAGTGACATAGATCTTATCATTAAAAGGTTAAAGGGGGATTTCTCAGTATGGAAAGTAAAACAGAAGGTACTTATATGAATGTACAAAAAGTGAGGTAAAGGTGATATCTGTATTGGTTGTGATAATAATAGCAAGTAGAGAATATATACAATGATTGTATGATCTTTATATAATAAAATATTTGGATGTATATGAACTTCCTACTGTGCTTATTCGGTTGTAATCCATTCAGGAATCCCTACCCCACTCAAAATCCCAGATAGATATTAGATAGCTAAATCTGATAGAGATGGATGGATGGGTAGATATAGTTAAATCTGATAGAGATGGATGGATAGATAGATAGATAGATAGATAGATAGATATAGATATCCAACCTTGTAATAGGATGCGAGCACTCACAGGACTTGTGAAAAAATGTTCAAACTTTTATTTCATGTGCAATGAACAAATAGCGACGTTTCGGTCCTTGTCTAAGACCTTTCTCAAGCTATCTTGAGAAAGGTCTTAGACAAGGACCGAAACGTCGCTATTTTGTTCATTGCACATGAAATAAAAGTTTGAACATTTTTTCACAAGTCCTGTGAGTGCTGTGCATCTTATTACAAGGTTGGATACTTAAGGAATCTACAGCAGCACCCAGGCCCTATATCGTTGGAAGGTAGAGTGCACACTATTACTTGTTTGTGATAGATAGATAGATAGATAGATAGATAGATAGATAGATAGATATTGGATAGATAGATATCATATAGATGGATAGATGGATAGATAGATAGATAGATAGATAGATAGATAGATAGATATTAGAAAAATAGACAAATAGTAGATATTAGATTATATAGGTAGATGATATTAGCTAAATAGATAGGTATTAGATATTGGATAAATATATAGATATTAGTTAAATAGATAGATATTAGATAGATAGATAGATAGATAGATAGATAGAGAGATAGATAGATAGATAGATAGATAGATAGATAGATAGATAGATAGATAGATAGAGAGCCTAGGAGGAGAGTCTTTGAGTGCCGCCACACATGCCTTTGAATGGATAGATAGATGGTTTGAGGTGATACAGTTGTTTCCTTCTATGCTTTAAGAAAACAACTGTATCACCTCAAACCACCGGTAGAAGTCTGGCTTAAAGTGCATGTCCACCCTTTTAAAAAACGAGGGAGAGAGGGGAAAGGGCTCTACTGAGCATGCCTCAGACCTTGCTGAGGTTAGCAAGGAAAGAGGCACCGGATGAGGCACTGACAGCTCCTACACAGCAGTTTCCTGAACTTTGAAGAGGCAGAACAGGAGAACCACAAGGAGCAGGGATGTAAGGTAAGGATTTGTTTTTTGTACTGTGGGGCCAGTAGTTAGTAAAATTTTAGTTTGAGGGGTGGACATGCCCTTTAAAATCTTTGACAGTGTCATCTCCCCAATCCTACTCTATGGCAGTGAAGTATGGGGTACTGTCACCTATCAAGACCAATCAAAATGGCAATCTGGCCCACCAGAAATAAATCTCGAATTCTGTAAGCACCTCCTCCAGGTCCATCACAGTACATCAAACAGCGCTTGTCGGCCTTAGTTGGCAGATTCCCATTACTGCTTGAGATACAAAAAAGGGCCTTATCTGGGCTCACCTACAGAACAGTAGCCCCAACTCTTACCATCATAAAGCCTCACTACACAACAAAGACCAAGAAAAGCCATGTGCACTGAAACAACTCATCAGCTCCCTACTAACATCAAACCCACATCCACAGAGCCTGTCAAAAACTCAAATCACAGCAGCCATAACCAAGAGCCAATTGGATTATGTGGATGAATGGAAGAAAGGAATAAAAAAGTCCCAGAAACAAATTTAATACCAGGCACTGGACAGAGATTACAAACTGGCCCCCTACCTGGAGAATATCAAAAACCCTAAAGAGACAAGTCCTGAGTCCAAGTCCAGACAAAACATATAAACCAAGAGAAAACAGACTGTGCCAGCATTGTGACCAGGGAACATTTGAATATGAGACTTACTTCCTTCTACTCTGCCCCAAATACAAAGCAAGACAGGACCCCCATTTCAGGATTCTGTCTGACTTTATCCCAGACTTCAACTGCTTAGATGAAGAGAGAAAACTCTATATCCTGCTGGGAGAGTAGGAAGCCACAGCAAATATTGGGGCACACTATGTAACGGTATGTCACAGACTGAGAGGAGCATAAAGGAACTTAATGTCCATCGACTACTTGTCCAGTTATCCCTTTATCCTTCCCCAATCGTTATATCCCAGGACTGAAACCCAATATACCCCTTATAGTTCTGCCCATATATGTATATTGATCAATTAGCATATATGTTGTATTCAGTTAGATCAACTGCACTAAAGGTCACTACACTACTTAAGTCATGGGCAGATGTTGAATCTCTCATAAGACAAAAGCCCAATTTATCTTGTATATATAAAAGAAATGTCCCAATTAGCATATGACAACCAGGTGTTAGGGACCTTCTGAAAGCAAGATGTGGATGCATTGAGGCTAAGAGGGTTCGACACCAACAGTCTGCCATGTACAATGCAGTTTTGACACCTTACCCTGGGCAGTTTCGATAACACTTCGATAACTCTTAGCCACAATGCAACCTCACCTTGCATTCAGAAGGTCCCTAACACCTGGTTGTTATATGCTAATTGGGACTTTCCAGGGTACATAATTGCCAACAGATTCTTGTACAAGTCATTCTGAATTGAGAAAGCCAGACTAGAGAAATGTCTTCAAAAACTAAACTTTAAGTCCAGTTGATCAAACTGAATATAACAGATAACCATGACCTGGATGAATGAGAACCTTCACAAGCATGGGACAAGAAGGGGCCCGGATCCGACACGGAACCCCTTGGTTCCGAAATCAGAATGATCGTCCAGATTTTGGGACTTCCGAGCCTGTTTTCTATATTGAACGTTCAAGGATTGTCGAAAATAACCTCGAACGTTCTATAATCCTAAAAAAAATGGTGAGGAACTGGAAAGTAGTCTCCAATCCTATTTTCGAGGATTATCGAACGTTCAAGGCTATTTTCGATAATCCTTGAAAATAGCCACGAACATTCGATAATAATCGAAATTTTGGGAATCCGAAAATGGAAAGAAACTGGTGAAGAAGAATAACAATAATAATAATTGTTATTATAAGTACCCTATATACTTGAGTATAAGTCGATTTGAATATAAGTCGAGGCACCTATTTTTACCTGAAAAATTAGTAAAACCTGATTGACTTGAGTATAAGCCGAAGGTAGAAATAATGACCACTATTGCCTTTTGATTCTGTATTGTTTTGTGACTTAAGTTGCCCTTTAAATGGACAGCAGAAATCCCATACAGTAATAGCCAAATCCAGTACCAGTAACCCCCAATTCCTTGGCACTCCAGATGTTTGGAAACTACAACTCCCAGCATGCTTTGGTTGCCATCATTTACAATTCTCCTGACCCCCATATAGTTAAAAGTGTCACCTGAGAGTTGTAGTTCCAAGCTGTCACTTGCATTGAACTAGCAGTCATTTTGCCCCAAACTGAGAAGACCCATCAGATTTACAGCATCCAGAACTAAATTAGGAATTGACCTGAGTATAAGCTGAGGTGAGGTTTTCAGGCTAATTTTAAAGCCTGAAAATCTCGACTTATATTCAAGTATATACGGTATATAATTATTGATGGTATTATTATTGTCACTCTTATTATTATTATTATTATTATGATCATAATACAGTGAACAGTTTTTTCCTACTATATTTTAGAAAGATGTGGCTTGTTACACAGTTAGAACTGCAGTAAAGCAGTTAAAGGCTATGTCCACCCCTAAAATAAAAATTTAATATCATGCTCCCCCATGTCCCCCAGCCCCAACCGCATGTTGTTTTTTTTTTAAAAAGCCCCCCAAACTCTTACTTACCTCCCCTCGATCCTCCGCCACACTGCCGGCCCTCTGCTTGCGAGAATGCAAGCAGAGGGGCGGGACCGGCAGTCGCGTCTGTGATTGGCTGAGCGGCAGCCAATCACGGATGCGGCTGCCGGTCATTCAGTGCAGCGGAGGAAAGCGGAGAGGTAAGTAAGAGTTTGGGGAGCTTTTTAAAAAAAAAAAACATGCGGTTGGGGCTGGGGGACATGGGGGAGCACAATATTAAGGGGGATTTGGTGCTAGGGGGAGGGATAGTAGAACGGGAGGGAGGGGAGGGAGAGGAGGGGGAGGGAGGGGGGAGAAGGGCTGCAGCACGCATGCAGGAATCTCCGGGAGGCCAGGTCAGGCAGTGTCCTATATGGACCTGCTAGCCCCCTGGTGGGCATTTTTGGAACTTTGGGGGGGGACTACAGGAGAACCAATGGAGTTGGGATGTAGGTAAGGATTAACTACACTACATGGTGGGGCCAGTAGTTGGGGGGATTATAGTTTTGGGGGTTTGACATGCCCTTTAAATATTACAATATTTTCATTCATATTGGTTAGTAGCATTCACAATATTTACCCACTTATTTTAAAGGTTATGTCCATCAAAAATGTAAGTATGTTTCTAAATGATTTACTGAAGAACAGGAGGTAAATGCACTCTTACCTCCGTTCTTCAGTAAATGTTACAGGAGAGGAGGAGACACTTACCCACGGACCCGCTCCATCGCCGACTTCACTGACAGTCTCCGACGCAGTCCTCGCTCCTTCGTGCATACGCGCACAGTGCAAAGAACTGAAGATGCGTCGGAGACTGTCAGTGAAGTCGGGGATTTTGCCGCTGGAGCGGGTCCGCGGGTAAGTGTCTACTCCTCTCCTGGAAGATTTACTGAAGAATGGGAGGTAAGAGATAGTGCATTTACCTCCTGTTCTTCAGTAAATCAGTTAGAAACATACTTACATTTTAGATGGACATACCCTTTAAAGCACATCAGGTTTTTAGAAAGCATCTGACATCCACCTGCTTTACAGTTAATATTTTATACAGTTCATGGTTTTTGCAGTTCAAAAATTTCAACACAAATGTAGTTTGTTTTTTTCCCAAAGCAAAAATAGACGTGACTTGGGGCAAGTATTGTGTGTAGGGGTGGGGTTAAGTGTACTAGGCTTTTTGTGCCTATAGGCCTCTGAGATGTAAATCCAACCCAGAAACCCACAGAAAATCTGTACCTGACCACTATCCTCAATTACAGCGATGGGAGTAATAAATAGATCTATTGTAGATCATTGTTCATTTAATGCAAAACTTCAGCTCCATAAATTCAAACATAAAACAAGAAAACCGCTATAACCAAATGGAACATTGTCCTGTGATATATGATAGCTTAATAAGGAATAAATTGTAATATTAGAACTAACATCAAGAAACCAATAGAAATGATGCATTATCTTGATCAAATGGAACTAATCTTCCCTAATTTAGTACATTCCTTTTTTAGATTTTAATCCTAATCTGATATGCAATGTATTGCTCTAATAAATTGGTACCCATGAACATTAGTATAAATTAACATCCATATTCCCATATTCCTTCTCTGAATGAATGGTACCCCCTCTACCAAAGAACATATATCTATTTTCCTGCACAGATGAATAAATGCAAGGCATTCTGCCCCCAATTGGACCCCCCTTTTCCTGGTGATGATTTAATCTGTCAAGGCTACAAATCCTCGGGTTTCCTGTGTCAATAAATGTCAACCCAACCAAGTCTCCATAATATAGCCCCCAATTACTGTTTATACAAAGGGAATCCACAGAAATAAACACTGGCCCACATAGTGGGTGTCACTGGGTGGCCTTATGCTGCTGTGCAGGGAGACTGCAGACATTTCCCAAATGGTCCTGAGCAGTAGACAGCTTTATGGGTGTGCTGGAAATGTTTGGATGTTAAAGAGCTTTGAACAGCTCCAGATGATGAAGTATTCCATATTTTACACATCCCTGTCCTGGAACCTGACATATGGGAAAGGTTTTTAATAAACAGTAAGACAAGACAGGGACGGAGCAAAATTGAGAGGCTGACAAACACTTGTCATAAAATTCACATTTATTCTGCAATAACATTTAGGGTTAGGCCCCATTGCCGCAATACATATCACAATTTGAGACCTTTTCGTACACTGCAATCGACTTGCTAACAATGGTAAATGTGCCTAGCCTCCAGTGTCGGACTTGCCCACAAGGTAACAGGGGAATCTCCCGGTGGGCCCATAGCCCACTCATTAAAGAAAATAGAGAAATCTTCCTAAATTTAAATACAGAGTCAAAGGGACAGAAATAAATGCATTATATTATACAAAAGAAGTCAGTAGGTGTAAGAAAGATCTGTAAATGTGTGATAATAGAGATATGAAATGTTAGGTGGGCCCCCTGGTCTCTAATTTCCTGGTGGGCCCCAACACCCCAGTCCGACACTGCTAGCCTCACTCCATGCTGTCAGGGTCTCCCACTCAATTCACCTGTCAATGTGTAAGTGACGCCACTTTGGCCACTGAAACTCCAACCTCCAGTTCCTGATAGAACAACCAGCCCTAATTATGGACTCGTGTGAAAATGACATTGCAAAATCTGTGTGACCAGATGTCTGGATTGGCCCAATTCCAGCTACAAGGTCGAGTGGAGGAATTGTCTACTCATAGTCAGACTAAATATCATGTCCCCTCACCAGCTTTAGCTCCAGCTTCCTCATTGGCACCGCTGCCAATGCTACTATGATGCTTGCTCCTGAACACAGAGTTCCTGCACCTGACTGCTTTTCTGGAGATCACCAGCATTTTCTGGCTATTCAGAACTTTTTGCTTTTGTACTTTTCTCTACAGCCCCAGACCTTTGTTGTAGTGTTCAGGTTGGCTATCTCTCTCCTTTAAGTGTAGTTGCAATCATGGGCCCATAGACTTTTGGAACAATGAATCCTATGTTGGCTGATATTGATTCCTTTTTAAACACCATGTCTCAGTTACAGATGACCACAAAGTCTGCCCAACGCAACATTTAGCAGGGTCGGAGGACTGCAGAGGACTATCAGGGAGATTCAATAAAAGTTCTTTTAGTAAAAAATGGTGCTAATTTTGCCCTAACCAATCAGATCTTATTTAACATTTGAAAGCTAACATCTGATTGGTTGGGGCAAAATTAGCACCATTTTTATCGATAAGAACTTTTATTGAATCTCCCTGTATGTGTCTGAGTTTAGACATAGGGCTAGCAATACTAGCTGGAACAATGCTGCCTTAAAGTTTCGGTTTCATGTCCGCTTGTCTGAATATTTAAAAGATGGAATTGCAATAGTGTGAGTTTCCTGGAGAACTCTATGGTCACCTTCTGGACTTTTCCCACTTCAGCCGGTATTCTTTCTGCTTTTTCTTCCGATGCCTCTGATCCTATGCAGAAAGGTTTAACTCATCCGGTCCTTTCTCGTCGAGCCTGTCAGAGACAGTCTAACCTATGTCCAGGAAATCCTGGACATTTCCTGCACAACTGCCTAGTTAGACCGCCTGGTAAAGAAGCTATCTTCTGCCTTCTCTCTCACCCACCTTGACCACTAATTATAATTATCTGACTTTACCCATCTCTTTCAGCTCAAAGAAAATACTCAGGTGGTTTCAGTGGTCCTTGATTGCGGTGCTAGCAGAAGCTTCATGGAGAGATTCTGTCCAAAGAAACACTGTTCCTCTGAGAGTAAAGAATAGTCCTTGCATATGTTTTAGGCTTGTTGGCTCCTTTATAAAGTCAAGTCCTGTCCTTTCAGAGACTGAAAACCTGTCGGTCACCATTGCTGCGGACCATCACAAATTTATAATTATTGATGTGTTCCCCTTAACATAGTTTGTGTTATTTTTGGGCTCAGTTTTAAAAAGTTAAAGGGCAAATCCAGCCCCCAAATGAAAACTTACATACAGGTAAATCACCCCCCAAAATCCTAAACAGTAATAGTTTGAAATCTGAAATATATAAGTCTAACCTGAAATCCTGCACAATGTCCTGTCGCCCCTGTTTCTGCTTCCTGGTTCTTCCAGTTAATAACTGTCAGTTATGGATTTGACAGTTGACATCACAGCCAATGACTGAATGTTAATCCCCTGTCTGCCTCTTCTGAGCATGCCCAGGCTCAGTACAGGTCACTAAATTGCTCAGTTTTCATGAGGTATCCAGAAGCATAGCAGGCATACAGTAATGAATTCATAGGACAAAGTGTGATATATGAACATATTTTAACGAGGCCATTCTTTCTAAAATGTGTTATTATGAGGGTGGAGTTGTCCTTTAAAAAAGAGTAAGTTGGCTCAGTTTTAAAAATAGACAGCATAAATGATTTGCCAAAGCAGAAATGTGAGTTCAAAGAGAATTGCATCCTTTCCTTGGTTTTATACTGTCACCTGTTGGTCTTATGATGGACTCCCTAATAGTTTTCACAGCATGCGTATGCACTGATGTGACTCCCTTTATTTGCCAGTTACTCCTCCAGGTAAGTGCTGGTCGTTGGTCTTGCTTGCTTGGCTCCCAGTTTATTCCTGTGATTGTTTCCTGTGCCTATTTTTTCCAGCTGTGCCTGCTCCTGGTCTTCTTTTGACTTTTCTCCTCAGTTGCTCTGGGTCTCCTGTTGCAGTACTATTACCTTCTCATCCTCAGTTGGTCCTGGTCTCCTGTTGCAATACTACCCACTAGGGATGGCCGGTTCGCGGATCCGAACCCGGATCCGCCGCTGATTTATCCCGTTCGCGAGCGGCGGATTTTTCCGGATTTTCCGCCTTCTGAACTTCCGATTCGCGGATTTTTCATATTTTCGAAAATTTTCGAAATTACGGGTTTTTGCGTAATTTTCGGAAATTTTAGAAAATGCAAGGATTTCTCTTATTTTCATAACTACGTATTTTCGAAAATTTTCGAAATTACGAGGATTACTTGTTTTTCGAAAATACTAGTTTTCTCGTATTTTCGAAAATTCCCGAAAATTTTCGAATATACGAGAAAACTCGTAATTTCAAGGGTATTTTTCATTTTAATGGGTCCGCTCGCAGATTTCGCGGATTTTCGAATTTTTTCCCATCCTTGGTTGCTCCTTGTCTCCTGTTGCAGTACTGCCCACTATCTCATCTTCAACTGCTCCTGGTCTCCTATTGCAGTACTACTACCTTCCCATCCTTGGTTGCTCCTTGTCTCCTGTTGCAGTACTGCCCACTATCTCATCTTCAAATGCTTCTGGTCTCCTATTGCAGTACTACAAGCTTCTCTTTCTCAGTTGCTACTGATCTCCTGTTGCAGTACTACCCACCATCCTATCTTCAACTGCTCCTACTATTCACCAACTCATCCTTAGCTTATCCTGGTCTCCTGTTGCCGTTCTCTTCCGTTATCACCATTGGCAGCCTCTAGTATCCTGTATCCTCCTGTACCACGTTGTACACATTCCACACTTCCTTTACCCAGTGAGTTTCTTGAGTGCTGATACCACCCTACCCTAACAGCATTTTACACTACTGAGTCCTGAAAAAAAACAGTCACTTATATCAGTGTGTATTCAGGCAGTAAGTGTCCCTATTTTTGCCACTGAGACTCCAACCTCCAGTACCTGATATTCTTGACATTACATAGCTGTTCAACTTTGAAATGCGCCAGTTTTCTATTCTTGGTGTGAATTTCATGCATTTCAATATAAAGAGTAGGAAATGCAACACAAGGGAATATGCAAAAAACATGCAAACTGTGAAAAAATACAGATAAATGATGGGCATGTGAAACACATTTGAAAAAAACATACTTGCCTTATACAGTTCAGTGTGGCCTAGTTCATATAGAAACATAAAGATTTTATTTAAAAAATATACAGGGTTATTCAATAAAAGTTCTTATCATTAAAAATGGTGCTAATTTTGCCCCAACCAATCAGATGTTAGCTTTCAAATGTTAGATAAGATCTGATTGGTTGGGGCAAAATTAGCCCCATTTTTAACAATAAGAACTTTTATTGAATCTCCCTGATAGTTCTGTAGTATACTGCCCAGTTCATCATTAAGCAGGGAAGAAACTGTGTTTGTGCTTTGCAGTTTTAGTCTTGATTCTTGCCTGAAGAAAATAGAAAACGTGAGCAAGGTGAGAGGGGTCAATGGCAATCTTAGAGGCTGTTTTGCACCCACTTTTGTAGAGATCCTGAAGGATGGGCAATCTTTACCCAATGATCAGAAGATGAGCAGTAATCTCCCCTTTTTTACAGATAAAGTTACCTTTGTGCCAAAACTTTAAGTTTAGCACTTTCATGATAAAATACTCAAATTATAAAATGTCCCTAATTTCATAAACATAACCTTTCCTTTTTCGATACCACGCATGATAGTAACATTCCAGTTAGCAGGGCCACAGCAAACAATGATGGCTATTTTGTGTGTTACTGACTGTTACAACAGACAGTTGTTAGTGTGTTAGAATTCCAAATGCCAGACTTCCAGACAGTCGACTAGTCAGCTTGCCAGACAATCCATTTGTTAGCATTTCTTCTCTATATATATTTGTGCTGATACATATTGGTGGGAGACTTGAGACCTGCCATATTGTTTCGCTTAGACAGTACTTGTAAAATACGAGTTTCTCGTACGTTTGAGAATTTTTGAAAATATGTATTTCTGGAAATAAGAGAATTCCTCGTATTATCGAAAATTTTCGAAATTACGAGATTTATCATATTTTTGAAAATTCCCGAAAATACGAAATCCGCGGTTTGGAAGTTGGAAAACCCGGAAAAATCCGTGGCGGATCCAGGTTCGGATCCGCGAACCGGCCATCCCTACTTGTAAATGACTTTTACAAAATATTTGGTGCACTTCCCCCATGCCGTCCCCCAGCATGCAATGGAATTGTTACACATTTTTTGAGGCTATTGGAAAAATTTCAGCTAACTTTGACTTTAAAGGGCATCTATAGTGAGAAAATTACGTTTTTTTTTCGTTCCTTCCACGTGTTCTATAATTCTTCCCAACACCCAGATTCTTCACTTTTTTTTAGATTCCCTCTCTGTACTGAGATACACAAGTTAGAAGAATACCTGATTGCATTCCTCCACTCCTACTTGTACTGTGATGTGATCCTCTTCCCTGCTCAAGTCCCTCCCTCCTCCCTGCTCTGTTTGCACAAACATAGAGATAAGAGCATTAGCAGGGGGGGAAGAGGTGGCTTTGACTGCAGAGATAAGGCTACACTTGACCCCCCCTTCTTCATAGCTTTCACTGATTGATGATGGGTCACAAAGAGAGAGATCCTATTGCAGTAGTAACTGTATTGTTCTCCCTTGTCTTCCATGTCTCCAGGATAGCTTGCTTTCTATTGGCCACTGTGCGTGGGTGTGTTTTTCAGGATGTTGAACTTTTAACTCCTACTGCACATGAGAAGCTAGTTGGTTAGCCGGAGTTGAGACATGGAGGAGGTAACAGAGGGGAGGGGGAAGTGCTGCACAAAGATCTGACACCATGGAAAAACAAAGTCACTGACAGAGATAGGAGAAAGGCAGCACAGAGTACACAAATTTAACTTTGCAATGGGCCAATGTGCTTTTTTCACTATAGATGCCCTTTAAATTTCTTTGTTTATATTGTACCAGATCACTGTTTTATGGAATGATTTATGGGTAACATCACACAAAGTGGGTTATTTTGGTGATCTGGAACAAAGCAGACCATGCACTTACTTTTGTATACCTAATTATTCAACATATTTTTTTCCATTATAAAATTGAATATATATATATAAAGTTGAATTTATACCCCATGCTATACCTGCTGTTGACATTAGTGAGTCAAGCATGCTCAGATCTCTGCTCAGCAACTGAATCAACCCAGGTGCTTGGTTAAGAGCAAGACCATAATGATCTCTATTAAGGGGTCCTACAAACAGGAAGTCAGTATTTTGGAAGCATTTATTTATACACAGTCAAAATGCTTAATGGGCAGGTTAAGGTCATTAGGATAGAAAAATACTGCTCTCCTTTCTTAAAAGCATATCTATTTGTACTGAACTTCCCCCTAAACATGTTTCAAAAAAATGTCTCACAAACCCAAAGCAGCAAGTTACTGAAGATGTGAGGATGTTAAATTATAGGAGAATAAAACTGCACAATTGATAAATGCAGTTTCTGTATATATATTAGTATGCACTTACAAGTGGACACATTTAGGCCATTAGGCCATAAGTACGAGTGCTGTCATTCGTCTGAATATCTGACCATCATTTAACTTTTGTTAAATATCAGGTCCACCATAAACCTAGGATGCTGTTTGGTGTGTGTAGTTCAGCAACATCTGGGTTTCCAGACCCCCTAGTGAAGGTAAGAGACTTAGGGGTTGCTACTGAAAAAGGTTCAAAAGTTTGCCCATGCTATTAATCTGCAGCAACTGGTCAGATTTTATCTATTTGCAGTAACCCGTTGAAAAGCCAAAATCTGATTGGTTGATGCAAAACATTAGCACAGGCAAACTTTTGCACCTCTTACTACATAAAACCCTAATTCCTTAACTACAAACTACTATTAACTCTATCTTACTTGTCTAGTTTACAGAACCCCCAATCACTCCATCCTGCCTCCCATATCGCTTTGTGTGTGGGTAAAAGCAATCACTTCATCACACAATACTCCATTTCTCCTCATCACATTTTCCATCATGAGTTTTTACTTGTCAGGTCAGATTAATAGACCAGTCATGTTTATTCTTCTTTACTCTGGGATAATTTAACTCTAATATACACTTCAACTTTGTTTGGGCTTCCGAGATTAACCACTTCCCTAGAAAATCCCTGTGTGCAGGGGCGTAACTACCAGGGGAGCAGATCCCGCAGGGGGGCCCGGGAGCCAGGGGGGCCATCTTCTTATTTTCCCTATGACAAATACAGCCTCCTCCCAGAAAACCACTCTAGATGAAGCAGGGAGAGGGGCCCAATCATAGTTTTGCTAGGGGCCCAGTGATTCCTAGTTACGCCACTGCCTAATTCTGATTATTATTATGGTTATTGTTATACCTATATAGCTGTTTCCCCATAGTTCAAACCGGTATTCATTATTTTTATATATTAATTTTAGTAACTGCCATCTCACACATGTAAATGTATATAAACCATGGTGATAATTAATAAAATAAAAGCCTTAGGGACATATCTATAAAGGTGCGATAGTAATTTCGCGATACTGCGCCTTTAACAGATGGTACTTTTAAAATCACAATTGTACATTTACGTTTGAGATCGAAAGTTATAATAGCTTTGCTGTACTCTAGAACCACATGGTATTGTATGGCCGCATGGTTGTAAATGTACGGCCATACTTTTACACCAACCTGTGGTATTGGCATAAAAGTTACTAAGTATGCACCTTATTTACTAAATTTAGTGTCTGGTATGAGAACTTTCTAAACCTCCATCCCCACCTCATTTTTATTTGCCATCAGCCATTTTTTTATCTCTATACAAGTGGCACAATAAAAACAAAAAAATGCATATATACATACAAAATGCATATGTAGCATGTATA
Organism: Hymenochirus boettgeri; assembly: GCA_019447015.1. NCBI lineage: Eukaryota > Metazoa > Chordata > Amphibia > Anura > Pipidae > Hymenochirus > Hymenochirus boettgeri. The sequence goes on from CM033474.1 coordinate 166,420,984, forward strand.
CTGTATCGTAAGGACAAACAGATACTATCACTCACCGTATATGCCTGTTTAAATCAGGCGCATTGAATGGTCTTAAGGTTTGTACACACGTGCAATCGCAGGTGCCGACCCACGATGCACGATGTGTATGAATGGCCATTTTGGCCAATAATCGGCCCATGTATGGGCACTTTATCGATGGGCACTTTATCGATCGGGGATCGTTGCCCGGTCCGGCGGGCAGATCTCCGAATGAGTGGCCGTTTCGGCTGATAAAATGACCATATACAGGGCGATTATTGGCCGAAACGGCCATTCGTACAAATCGTGCGTCGCAGGTCGGCACCCGCAATCCCATATGTGTATACGAACTTTTAGATCTCAATCTATAAGGTTTACTATATTTACAACTCTGTGACAGATTATACTATAAAGTTGAATAATACACTACCTACTGTTAAATATAAGGATATTACAAGTTCCAGAGGAATTCCATGAACATATAAAAGCACAAGGCCTAGGCCAGATTCTTCTTTACAGATCACAGAACTTTACACAAATTGTGAAATTCTAATATTCCTATATTTTAAAGTAGGTTTACCATTTATAATAATAGCTTTTACAGGATATTATGGAAACCTTCATTTTGTGCCTTGAACACCCTTTAAGGTAAGCATAATAGGCAGACCTAAATATATATTAGATTGTAAGCTCCTCAGGACAGGAGCCTCACTTCTAATGTGTCAAGGACACTACCCTTAAATCTAAACTTAATCCCTAATTTATATGTAAGTAAATATGTAGTTTCTGTATTATATACTTATTATTTATTTTTTATTAATTCACTAAATAAATCAAACTAATCCACTACATGGGAAATGTAGAATAGAAATGACAACACTAGGGACACTCTAGATTTAAAAAAGTACAAAATGTTATTAATATTCCAGTTAAAGGAAGGCAACGTTTTAGACAGACCTCCATCCTTTATAAATTCCTGAAAAAAGGCCAAGTTCTCTCCCAAACATTTCCTTCCTTTTAAGGTTTTCGGATAAAACTTTTAATACCAGTGATTTGGGGGCCATATTCCTGAAAGCAAGGTATCCCAAATAAAGATGGCTATTATAAAATCCCACTGGTAGTTTGCACTGCGGCTGTAAATAATGACATGCCAGATAACAACCAGTACTGTGCCGTAATAAACCTGGGGTATCAGACTTCCAATGCTGTAAATATGCTCCTAGCTGAGGGGAAAGGTGCCTTCCTTTTATCCCATTAAAATGAAAAATAAACACCGTTTGCAGTTTTTCAGATTTCCTAAACCATTTTGTTGGGATTAGAATTTTTTTATTTATTATATAATAAACTTTTATTTTTACTTTATATAATTGGTGCTTATCCCCTCCACTGTATTCAGTATTTCTATAATGTACAGGGCTGCATACTTAAGTGGTGCTTTACAAATAAATAAATACTTACATACATATGGATATATACATAATAGTAATAAGGAGCTGTGGAGGAAGCTGTCGACGCCTGTTTGGTTCATTTAGGTTTTTCTTTGTGTAATTACTGTGGAGCTTTGGGAGAAGGAGCCAAGCTCATGGCGGTAAACTGACACTCAGGCTCTGTGTGTGGTATCCCGGCAGGGCTGATTGGATAAAGCCTGCAATGTATCCACTCAATTGCAGGTCAGAATAACCGAGTCCCACAGCCCAGTATGTCCAGGCTATCATTCCTGGCTGAACTTTAATGGCTGCTCTACATATTGGACTGCCCCGTGACAAATCCTAATCCCATATATAGGAATGGGAAGTAAAGGGATTGGGGACCCACACATAATCTACACTGGAAAGTAACCAAATAAAACCACATTTCATTCTGCAGGATTCCACACACACCAACATTATTATTCTTTACATTGAACTCCAATCAACAAAACTCACTATAAATAAACAAGGCACATTAAGCAAGGACTTCTGTCTGATTTTCTTTCCTGTTTCCCCATCACCATGAAACAAATCTTTGGGAATGAACCACTCCGGGGGTCCTTGGCTTCTGGGACCTATTGAGACATTGCAGGCACCACTGGTACTGGCATACAAAGAGTTAATGGTAGTCCTTTATTTACTTGCTTTATATTATAATAAATGACGCACCTTTACCTTCCTAACAAACAATAAAGAGATTATTATCCTCACCTGTTCATTAAAGTAGAACTATAGTGCGTATAAACTTTTTTAAAAAAACATTCAAATGAAAAATACCTGGGGAAGGTAGGTAGGACTTGTATTTTCTACCTCCCAATTGTATTTCTATGATGAAACTGCTTCTGCCAGGCTTTCTAAGTGCTTCAGCGCTATCTTTAATACAGGAAGGCCCAGGGCCATAACCTGGCATATAAAAACTGTATGTGTTGTAACTTCTCAACGAAACAATATTGAGGGGTGGGAAAAATCAATCCTACCTTTCTGCCCCAGGTACTTTTCATTTCTAAAAAGTTAATTTTAACAGTATAGTTGTCCTTTAATGTTTGTATCCCATAGTTCTAAGAAATAACCATGTGCAATTACTGTATGTTTGGTTCTCTCCCAGCATGCTCTAACGCTAGAATACTACTAATACATTTACTTTATGCTGTATTAAACTTAGCATCTAGTTAGCATCTAGCTAAAATATAAGTAGTTGACTTTACAGACATCTAGATGTGCTATGTCTTAATATGATGAGATATATTTAAATGTATATATTTACAGAAAGAAGGAGCTAGTATATTGCCTGAACATAATAATTTGGATTCCTTGCTAACATCAGTAAGGCAAATTAATGTGTAACCAAGCACAGGGTTTGCTTATGTCTTCTCTTTGGTCCCAATTTATGTGATTTTTCCCACCTAATATTATTGTCTTTATTTAAAACTTTCTATTCTATTTTGTCCAATTAAAGGACAACTCCACCATCATAAGAATATCTTTTAGAAAGAATAGCCTCCTTAAAATATGTTGATAAATCATACTTTGTTCTATGAATTCATTACTGTATGCCTGCTATGCTTCTGGATACCTTGTGGAAACTGAGCAATTTAGAAACCTGTACTGTGCATTTACTGAGCCTGGGCATGCTCAGAAGAGGCAGCTTGGGGATTAACATTCAGTAATTGGCTGTGATGTCAACTGTTAAATTCATAACTGACAGTTAACTAGAAGAACCAGGAAGCAGAAACAGGGGGAACAGGATTTCAGGTTAGACATATATTTCACATTTCAAACTATTACCGTTTAGGGTTTTGGGGGGTAATTTACCTGTATTTAAGTTTTCATTTTAGGGCTGGACTTGCCCTTTAAAGCATTCAACTGAATTGTTTCAGGGAACAAGTAGCAACAGAGACTTCTGGGTTATTTCCATGTTTCCATGGTAGCTCTAAGGAAATGCTACCTGTATTAAAAGGTTTTTACAGCATTCCACAAGCTAAATGCAAAACCAGGGAGCCAGCCACAGACCAGTTTCGGCTTTATTGAACCATCATCAGTATAGTGCAGGCCTCTGGTTTTGCAGTGTGAAGCGCCTATAGACAGACTTCACTAATAAATTAAATATGATTGGTGGAGTATCAGGTATTATATCTCCCCTTTAGAATATGCAAAGGAACAGAGACTTCTGTGTAATTCCCATTAGTCGGCTTTATTAAGCCATCAGTCAATAAGGCTTGCACTACACCGATGGTGTCTCAATAAAGCTGAAACCGATCTGTGGCTGGCTCCTGTGGAATGCTGTAAAAACTTTTTAATAGGTATAGCATATCTAAAATATATATTTAAAATCTTTCTTTCCTGATCAAAATCTAACTTTATACATAGTTTCTATGCCCATATAAATTATAGTTTATTTGTGACTGCCAATTTAGAGATGTTCAGGAGGATATGTATGATGTAGACTAACCACCAGAGCCGGATTAAGACCAAATGGGGCCCAAGAAGGCACCAGTCAGATTTTTTTGGGGGCCCCCCCTTAACATTCCATCACACAATTATCACTACAAATTATTTGGTACATCACCCACCACTTAGCAAGAAAAGTATATTTTGCTGGCACCACCAGCAGATCCCCCCTGGCACCACCAGCACATTCCCCCTAGTACCACCAAAATATCCCCTCTGGTACCACCAGCTCATCCCTCTGGCACCACCAGCACATCCCCCTGGCACCACCAGCACATCCCCCTGGCACCACCAGCACACATTCACTGGGCCCTGGCACCACCAACACATCCCCCTGGCACCTCCAGCACATCCCCCCTGGCACCACAAGCTGGATGTCCCACTGGACCCTGGTACCATTTTGTTTATACACACTGACTATCTGCAGCATAAAATAAGTTACAAACATCACCACCACCACCCTCCCCCATCTCACCCCTGCCGGCATACAACTTTATCTTTTGTAGAAAATTAAATATTATTATATCTGGGTACCAGTGTGAGGCTATGGCTCAGTGGCTGTCTAGCAAGCAGATGGAAGCTTTCCGCCTCCTCTTCTTGCAGATCCAGCCCAGGTGTGGAAAAATGTATGCACCCCCACGTGATCACACACGCAGGCACACAGCATAGTGATGCACTGCGCTGTGCGCCAAGGTCTGAGGGACCGCCAATGAAATAGACTTTGAGAATGATTTCTGCCACTGCTGACTGGAAGCCAGGGCCAGGTAAATGCCCGAAATTTGTAAAATAGATACTGGGGCCCATGGATGGCTCCCGATGGGCCCCCTGGCATCCAGGCCCCAGGCACTTGCCTTGGGTGCCTTATCCATAATCCGGCCCTGCTAACCACCAGGGGGACAGCAACTCTAATTCCAGCCATACACATAGCAAAATTATTGAACAACACACAATATTGTCAGACAATCATTTTAAGTGTGTACTTTTAAGGGAATCTGTAGTGGAAAAATATTTTTTTTAATTGCCCTTAACTGGAAACTATAGTTCTTCCCAACTATCGTTGTACTTGTTTCTGGTGCTGTTTGTATGTGAATTGCACAATAGGAAACTCCCTTTCCCAGTGCTGGCTCATTATGCATACAGATTATGTTTTATTTCAAAGAAAGTCAGGTCAGATGGAAGGAGGAGTTGGTTAAGAGTGGGAGGTTTGTTTATCCTGGACAAAACAAGTATGCAGTAACACACAAACCTCAGACTACTTACATTTATTTATTTATAGTTTAAAGGGCATGCCCACCCTTTAAATAGCAATATCTGTACAGGTAAAGGACTTCCACACTAGCATTTCACTTAAACTTACCTTTACCAAAAACATCTCTAACGCTGCTACTTACACACCCCAATCCTCAGCCGCGTCATCCTGTGCAGGTGTGCTGAGTAGGCAGCTTCCAATCCAGAAGCTGACAACTCTGCTGCTGTGTGAGCACAAAACCAGCTTGCAAAAGCATCAGAGGGGTGTGGCATTGCCAGCAGAAGATAGGGTTATGTAAGTAGCCTTCGAGATGTCTTTGGCAAAGATAAGTGAAAATGCTAGTTTGGGGTCCTTTACCTATAGAGAGTGGGCATGCCCTTTAAGACAAGCAATAAATAAACTAGAGATTCTAAATGCAAGTCAACTAGAAAATGTTAAAATAAGAAAAAAAATTTAATGGGAAATAGGTTCTGACTGGCATTTGTATTTACAACTGAATGAAATACACGGTTGGGCAGTGAATTAAAAATTTTTTTTACAATAAATCTCAAATTGGTAGCAAAATAGCAAATAGCGATAAGTACAACATTTTTGGGAAAGAAAGCAAATATGTCATTTATCTAACATTATCAAATCTAAACAGCTGAAAATATGCAAATATGGGATAAGAATGTTACATGAGACATCATAGTAGGCATTGATGTCAATTCTTTCAAAGGTGCGAAAGTCAGGGAAATAGTTCCACTGTCAAGAAACTGAAAGACAATGATTTAAACTGGAGCATGGGATTGAACCATGTACGGTAATGCTGGGAGTATTATGGTTAGAAAATAATGTATTTGTACATGTGAACTCAGGGTCATTTCACCAGTGTTTAAAAATAGGAAGTGTCCAATCTACAACAAAATGGATTAATTAAACAAATGCTTCCAAAATCACTTGTTTAATTGGGGGGGGGGGAATTATTTTTTTACATTTCCAAAGTATGTAAATCTGATTTTGTCAAAAAAACTTTATTAGTGTTTTTTTTGTTCTGTTTTGAAGTCCACATACAGTTTAACTTTGTGCACGCATAGCCAGAGAAACCCTATTATTGCTTATATCGAGGATACACCCCCAGGAGCCCACCCAGCCCATGGAAGCCACATTTGCCATATATGTGTGTACCCAACAAGAATTAAGGCATTTTAAGCAATTTCCTTGCCGGAATATTTCCATGCCTTTGGGGCCTTGCGTTATCTGTCATATCTGACTGTTGTCTATCAGCCATGGGTGTAGCAAACACCTAAATATTGTGGCCAACTCCCTATACTGCACTATACTAGGGAAATTTTCTGACCGTAATGACTATTTCCAATGCTGTTGCTACACGTTTGTTGACATCTGAAAGTATTGTTTGGCACGTACACACATTTCCAAAAAAGGACCGATCCCATCGTAACTGACAGGATTGGTCCTATATCAGTAATGTGTGTGCCCAGCTTAAGAAGATTAGGTACAAATTTCTGAAGTGTGTGACTTGCAGTTTCATAATTTAGCTCCACTATTTAGGGGCTAATTCCTTTTGACAAAGGAGCTAGATCCACTCACAGTACAGCGTTACTCAGATGAAGAGAAATATGAGACTGTTCAATCAGGGTTCAGGAATGTAGTATTTTCCATTTAAATCTCATTAAACCTCTGCAAACTAATATCTGCATAGGTAAGAAGGTTTCTATAGCAAATCATCTTTCACCCAACCATAGGCAAAGGTAAACTGAAATTATGGAACATTCCAAGGATTTCGTTAAGGAGCTAACAGAGGAAACAAACTTAAGAAAGCATATATATAAATTATGTATAAATTGATATAAGTGCAACAGGCCTCAACACATTAGGAATGAGATCCCTGTCCCGAAGAGCTTACAATCTAAATGGGAGGGAAAACATACAGATACAAGTGGGAGGATGGGTACAAAGTGCTTAAAAGGGCTAACAATCATTTGTTCTGCTGATGCTCAGAAAGGTAGGATAACAGTCTAGATTTGAAAGTATTAATGGATGTCACCAGGCGAAGTCAGAGAGGGAGAGAGTTCCAAAGGTAGGGAGCAGCAAGAGAGAATGCTTTAAGAAGGGGGGAAGCAGTGTTAGTTGGGGGTCTGTGGATAAGAAGCCCTTGGGAGGTATTTTAGCATGCGCAGGGGAACCCTCCCCCCCTCCTTCCCACTATCCAGATCCACCCATATGCTTCCATTCACCTAAAGTTAATTCCTTTTTCTGTAGTAATTTTTTTGTAATTCCTTTTTTGCCCACCCCCAACCTTTGTTTCGTTTTGTCAAAAAAAAATATTTAGAACGCTACCTACCTCCAGGGCGGGGATATTGTTGCTTAGCAATGTGATGTCATGATTTCAGATCATCCCCTTCCTGTGTGTTTATACCTTTTCCTGCTTCAGACGTGTTATGCTGATGTTCTTGTTATCATCATATATAATAAAACCCTAAGTGTGCGTCCCTGTGTCTGTGTGTGTGTGCCACTGCAGTTCCTATTGACTCACTACTAGAGGGAGAGTCTCTGCAGTTCCTATTGACTCACCATTAGAGGGAGAGTCTCTGCAGTTCCTATTAAATCACCACTAGAGGGAAAGTCTCTGGATTTCCTATTGACTCACCACTAGAGGGAGATTTCTGCAGTTCCTATTGACTCACCACTAGAGGGAGAAACACAGGAAACACACGGAGGAAGAACAGCAATTAAACAGACTGCAGGAAAGGTTGCTTGGGCCAGGGGCCCCTGGATTTGGGACAGAGGGGGGGCCTTGGATTTGGGACAGAGGGGGCCCCCTGGATTTGGGACAGAGGGGGGGCCTTGGATTTGGTACAGAGGGGGGGCCTTGGATTTGGTACAGAGACGGAGCCCTGGATTTGGGACAGGGGGGCTGGATTTGGGACAGAGGGGGGGACTCTGGCCTTGGGACACTAAGAGGGTACTCTGGCCTTGGGACATGGAGGAGGACTATGGCCTTGGGACACTAAGGGGGCACTCTGTGCTTCAAGCGCCCGTTATTGTAGCGGGCTTAATGTCTAGTAAGGTATGAAAACAAGCAAATTACTGATCACAGAAATTGGTGTTCCTGTTCTCTGTTACACATTACAGAGTTTTAAATCCTAAAACTTGCATACTTGTGACAGTAAGCCATAGTTTATATTTCGATGAATTCTTCTCATCCGAAAAGCCATCACACCTACAGACTCTGAAGAGACAACAACATAAATATATGTGACCGAGGGAGTAGAACAAATTGACAAAACTAGTCAATCAATCAAGAATGTGATGGAAAGTTCACAGAGCACCCCTCACAACAATCAGAAATCACTGAGAGTACTGAACTGCGGAGATTAAACCGGACCACAAAAGGGATACCAGCTCACAGACTCTCTTACAAAGCTTATACACAAGACATATTAGAACCAGAGATGTCCGAACTTCACAAAATCCGGTCCGCTCGAGGATCTGCGAAAATACGAAAATCCGCGAGCGGACCCGTTAAAATTAAAAACACCCTTGAAATAACGAGTTTTCATGTATTTTCGAAAATATGTATTTTCGAAAATACATGAAAACTCGTAATTTCGAAAATTTTCGAAAATACGGATGTATGGAATTAAGAGAAATCCTTGTATTTTCGAAAATTTGCGAAAATACATGTTTTACTGTATTTTCGAAAATTTTCGAAAATGGTTTCGAAAATACGAAAAATACGCGAATCGGAAGTTCGGAAGGCGGAAAATCTGGAAAAATCCGCCGTTCGCGAATGGGATAAATCCGCGGCGGATCCGGGTTCGGATCCGCGAACCGGCCAGCCCTAATTAGAACCATGTTCCTGGGAAGAGATCAAACAGTTACCAAAAATTTAAGCCAAAAAATGGCAACTTTCCACTCAAGAAGAAATCGATTCTTTAAACAAAACTGAAACCTGGACTTTGACTCAGTTACCTCAAGGCTGAAAACCAATAGGTTGTAAGTGGATATTTAAAGTGAAATAAAACGCAAATGGAGAAATTGAACGTTACAAGGCTAGATTAGTCGCCAAAGTGTATTCACAAAAATTTGGCCAGGACTACGATGAGACGTTTGCTCCAGTAGTGAAGCATACGACTGTGAGGACACACTTGTTTATAGCAGCCAGCAAAGGTACGCAAGTAAGACACCTAGATGTGAAAACTGCATTACTTTATGGCAACATTGAGGAAGACCTATACATGGAACAACCACCTGGTTTTATTAAATCAGATAACAAAGATCTGGTATATTAGCTTCAGAAGGGGATACATGGACTTAAACAAGCAGCCAGAGCCTGTGAAGAGAAAATAAATCAAGTCCTTTTACATGGAGGATTCTCCAGACATTGTTCAAATACTAAGTGCAAACTTTGAAATGAAGGATTTGGGAAATGTCACATATTATCTTGGAATACAGATTGAAAGAGATGATGATGGAAGTTTCCTACTTAATCAGAAAACTAAAATTCAAGAGCTGATAACCTGTTCCGGAATGGAGGATGTAAAGAAAGTTGAATACTCGAAAGGTGAGAATAGTGAGAAATTATTGATAGATAACCACATATATCAAAAACTTGGAAAATTGTTGTTCATAGCCACAGTAACCAGACCAGACATTGCAGCAGAAGTTGGAATACTTTGTAGAAAAGCTGCAGCTCCATCACATCGAGACTGGAATGCGGTAAAGCATATTATTAAATACCTAACAGGGACTATCAATAAGAAACTGAAATTGCCAGCAGTAGACATAATGAAGCTGACTGGTTATGATGATGCAGATTGGGCAGGTGACTTAAAAGACCGCAAGTCAACTACAGGATATTTGTTTAAACTTGGAAAAGGTACCGTTTGCTGGACCAGTAGAAAACAGGTAACAGTAGCCCTTTCATCAACAGAAGCTGAATATATTGCTGCAGCACAAGCTTGTCAATAAGTTGTCTGGTTACGCCAACTCTTGATGGATTTGGGGGTGTGCATGGACGAACCAACCCTACTCTTGGAAGATAACCAAGGATGTATAAGTTGTCGCAAACAGAAAAGGTGACCCAGCGTACTTAACACACTGATGTGAAATGCCACCTTTTGAGAGACTCTCAAGATCAAGGTATCATTGAATTGCAGTACTGTCCAACTGGAACTATGGTTGCAAATGTATTAACCAAACCATTACCCAAGGATCATTTTGTGGAACTGGTTGAATAAATGAACCGTGTTGAATGATCTCCATGCTGTTGAGAAGGGATGTTTGAATACAACAGAGATTCTTTTAGTTTACCTCCAGGGCAGGGATATTGTTGCTTAGCAATGTGATGTCATGATTTCAGATCATCCCCTTCCTGTGTGTTTATACCTTTTCCTGCTGCAGACATGTTATGCTGATGTTCTTGTTATAAGTTATATAAACAAGCAAATTACTGATCACAGAAGTTGGTGTTCCTGTTCTCTGTTACACATGCAGTACAGATCAGGTCAGCATTCTGCTAACATGGTATATCCCAGCATTCATTTGGATATCGCGGCTTAATACATATGCCCCCTTGTTTGAGGACAGGGGTGAAACTGATCGCATAGACAGTGACAGAGGCTACAGAGCAGCACAAATAGGAATTTATATTCATACTTATTGTATTGTGTTTACAGCACCCACAGTACTAACTACTAAACTTGCAGAAACTAACTAAGAGGACAGAAAAGAACAAGGTTTTATATGATAATATTGTTTTTACTATAATGAGGTGTGCACCTGTAACAAAGGAAAGATTTTTTCCCCCCTAAATACTATATACCGTATATACTCGAGTATAAGCCGAGGTTTTCAGGTCTTAAAAATGACCTGAAAAATGAACCTCGGCTTATACTCGGGTCAAGCTGGGACTTACCTAAATTCCGGACGCAGCCGCGAGTCAGGTAAGAAAACCGGCAGTTCCCAGTAGTACTTCACCCACGTCGGCGCGATGATGTCATCGCGCACCCGCAAAGCACTACTGGGAACTGCCGGCTTTCCATCCTGACTTGCGTCTGCGTCTGTAAATCTTTGCGAAGGCGTCCGGAAGGCTCTGGGAAGGTGTCCGGAAGGCTCTGCACACCAAACTGTAAGTACCATTGCTACCAGTTATTCCCAAGGCTACCAGTAATCCCCATGGCTACCAGTAATCCCCAAGGCTACCAGTAATCCCCATGGCTACCAGTAATCCCCATGGCTACCAGTTATTCCCAAGGCTACCAGTAATCCCCATGGCTACCAGTAATCCCCATGGCTACAGTTATTCCAAGGATACAGTAATCCCCATGGCTACCAGTAATCCCCATGGCTACCAGTAATCCCCATGGCTACCAGTAATTCCCATGGCTACCAGTAAGTGAGGCAATTCCCATGGCTACCAGTATGCAATAAAATGCACATGGCTACAGAAGGCATTAGTGGTCAATTTCAACCCTCGGCTTATACTCGAGTCAATGTGTTTTTTGCCTAATTTTTGAGGTAAAAATAGGTACCTCGGCTTGTACTCGGGTCGGCTTATACTCGAGTATATACGGTACTTGCCTATACAACTTTTTTTTCCCAACGGCCATGAAACTTATTGAGGACTTCTAATATCCTTATATTTTAAAATACATGGGCCATTATTCATGCAATAAGTCTAGGTCCTAGGACAAGGACTAATGGCGGTTTAGTTTAACATTGTAGAGTCTTTAAGAGAGGGTGCGTCTAAAACTATTTTTACTTGCATTAAAAAGTCATCCCAATAGCCTCTAAAAAGACAATACATGGCATATTCTGGCAGAATCCACTGACAATCTGATGCAATTAGTATGGCTAGTATAAATCTGTAGACAATACCTGCCTCTGTCTAGCTTTTTCCAGCTTTTATGTGTTTTCCACTAGTATTTTCCATTGGTACCCCATGTTAAGTAAGAAAGAAAAATATTAAAATAACCGAAATTTAAAAATGTGCTGTTTATGTTTTCTTTGAAGGATCTACAGTTGTTGATTTATCAGACTTCATAAATCAGGATTCCTTGGTGGTGGTTACTGACAATTAGGTCTAATTTCATAAGCTTATTTCCAAATTCTTTTCAGTTGTCAGTGATACAGACATCATATGTTTATACATTCAGTCCTGAAAGGCCGCAGCCTCTTGGAATTGCTAGCACTAATGTCAGACTTCTCACGAAATCCTTTAACCCTCCGGAGCGTTTCCAGGCCATATCCACTGAGCATTTCTCCTCTTCCTGTAAGTCATGAAATATTTAAACATTGAATAAGAAAAACTAAAGTTAGCTTTTACTTCATGCAAATGCAAAATACATTTTTATGCATAGCCTTATAAAATCTGATAGTGATCCAGTATAGGAATTAAAGGACATTTATACTGGGGAAAAATGTTTTTTTTGAGTTGCCCTTTACTTGAAACTGTAATTCTTCCTAACAATCACTGTACCATTTTTTGATCTGTCTCTTTTTTTTTTTTTAGATATCTTCAGAAACATCATTTCAGCTGTCAATAAAGTGCCTTGTTATCATAAACTCAGTGTGAAGTTTTGTTGTAAATGAAATGGTAAGAATTGGAATGTGTGAATTGCATGTTTTGATATCTCTCCTCTTAGTGATTACTGAGCATGCTTGACTTCTCAGAAAGTCATGTCAGGTGGAATGAGGGGGCAGGTAAGAGTGAGAGGGGAATTCTTATGCTAAGCAAAACATGTACTGGACTAAAGGCATGAGCAACACATAAACCTCCAAGTAAGGGCTACTTACACATATTGATTTAAACATAAAGTCATTTTTACAGTATATATCATGTATTTCTTGTTATAAAAATATGAGTTGTGGTGTTCAGTATGCAACTAGGGAACTAATCATTCTGACAGGACTGGCAGAGCACATCATTGGATATAAAAAAATTGTAAATTAATTATATACTTTAAAGACAAATTATTGATAAGGTGTTAAAAAGAAACATTCAGCCTGAAATATAACTGGAAATATGAGGTCCATTTGCTTGTCTACACTGGTTATCCTGATACCTTTACTCGGAAAAAGGGCCGTGTTTTTTTCCCATTAACTGCAGTATAAAGCCACAGACTGATTGCCCTTCAGTTTCCCATAAGGCTAGGTGCAAATAGCAAAAAATGTTGGCACGGCCAACAGTTCACTGCTATTGACAGGTCAGATGGGCTTAAATCTCATCGGTCACAGTGGAAGTTGACAGTTTCCTTCAACCAATCATGCAGTCCATAGGAGACAACATGATTGGGTGTGATTTTATCAGACGATTCAGACAAATGAACAACCAACCACAGCTGAAGAATGACCACTGATATAAATATCCCCATCCAGTCGGCCTAAAATATCTGCTTGTGTGTACCTACATAACTCACCTCATTGACCACACTGAAACCACTTACTGGTTTTGTGCAGTTAGATGGCTGAACTAATAACCAATCAACATACAAACTTTGCTGATTTATAAAGGCTTGAGTTTTGCAATTTTGTTGGCACAACCTGCCTGTAGTTAAAGTGGCAAATTAAGTTTGTTTATGTAGGAGAGCATCATATATTTTAATCTATATTAAAACACAATTTAAAGGCAACAAAAGGTTCTAAATTAAGAACAGCAAATGTGCAGTCCAGTACAAATGGTGTGTTCTATGTACATCTTTTCCACTAATCTAAGAGTTGTGTTATTGTGCTATACAGTGAAAAATAAAATTGCAACATTAAAAAGAAGTACAGGGAGATGTAATAAGTAATTGTTAAAAATGGGGATAATTTTGCCTCAACCAATCAGATGTTATTTACCATTTGAAAGCTAACATCTGATTGGTTGGGGAAAAATTAGCACCATGTTTAGCGATAAGAACTTTTATTACATCTCCCTGCTTAGGTTTATAAAACTGAGACCTTTTTCTAGGTACTTTTATCAAGCCATATATTCAACATTATATTCTTTGATTAAATAGGGAAATGAACACTCAACAGTTTTAGATCGGGCAGAAACATATAAACTGTTTGAATATATTTTTTTGATCATTGTGATCACTGCAAGAACCTTGAGTACGTCCATTTCCCCATTTATATTTGCAAGATTTTTTGTTCTGCATCTAGGCATCGTTCCAGTGAAGGGTGTCCCTTCTTAAATATATTTAGTATAACAAATAAGGTAACAAACAGACAGCAGGCAGAGCAACTGCTATTGGCAACTTTATTCCATTTAGCTCATGAACAACATGTTTCAGGCCTCATAGACCCTTTCTCAAGTCACTTGAGGCCCAAGACATGTTGTGTATGAGCAACATGGAATAAAGTAGCCACTAGCAGCTGCTCTACCTTTTTTACCTTATTCATTATACTTAAAGGACAACTCCAGCCTCATAAGAACATCTTTTAGAAAGAATGGCCTCTTTAAAATATGTTGATAAATCATAGTTTGTCCTATAAATTCATTAATGTATGCATGCTATGCTTCTGGATGCCTCATGGAAACTGAGCTATTTAGAAACCTGTAGTGAGCTTGTACTGAGCCTGGGCATGCTCAGAAGAGGCAGCTAGGGGGGCAACATTCAGTGATTGGCTGTGATGTCAACTGACAGTTACTAACTGGAAGAACCAGGAAGCAGAAACAGGGGAACAGGACATTGTGCAGGATTTAAGGTTAGACTTAAATATTTCAGATTTCAAACTATTACCATTTAGGGTTTTGAGGGGTGATTTACCTGCATGTAAGTTTTCATTTTGGGGCTGGACTTGCCCTTTAATATCGGATTTACAGTACTTGATGCATTCTGGTTGGAATTATAGATTGGGGTAACTCAATTTACCACAAACCTACCAGTGGATTATCTATCTATCTATCTATCTATCTATCTATCTATCTATCTATCAATCTATCCATCTATCCATCTATCCATCTATCCATCCATCCATATATGTATCCCATCCATCTATCTATCTATCTATCTATCTATCTATCTATCTATCTATCTATCTATCTATCTATCTATCTATCTATCTATCTATCTCTATCTATCTATCTAGCTATCTATCTACCTACCTATCTATCTATCTATCTATCTATCTATCTATCTATCTATCTATCTATTCTATCTATTCTATCTGATCTATCTAATATATTCTATCTATCTATCTATTTATCTATCTATCTATCATGAGCATTGTTTTATAGCAGCCTTAATTTACAGCTTCCCAGAAGTTCCCACTATCACATGACTTTAACCTCCTGCTAAGCAAAGGAGATACTAGCCATAGGCCAATAAATCAGTCAAATCCATTTTAGTCCTTTTGTAAAATCTAAGCTCTAAAGTCTTATATACAGAACATGCTGGCTGGTGTGTAACACTCCCCAGCCAAACTGTCCTCCTAGATCAATAAAGCTTACCATATAATGCCAATTTACCTCCTGATGTTTAGGTCTTATTAGTTTGCAACCTATTTTACAGACATAATGTCGATCACAAACCATCATTTAGCCAGGAAACATTCTGGGAACTTTGGAATGTACATACTGTATATTAACTTAAGTAAAAAAAAACTTTTGGCTTGAAGGCTGTAAATAATGCACTGGACACGTAGTGCTGTATTTACTAACCTAATATACTGGAGCTGTTCCACAGCAAATATATATCCATCTGAAGCTAGTCATGCTCAGAAATTTTGGATTTCCTATGGAAATTACTGGGAAAAGCAATTTAAACTGCTGTTGTAAACGTATGCTACTCAAATGAGTTAGTGTAGGTTTTACATTCATTTTGGGGCCTGCATGAAGTCCAAAAATATTTAGACTTTGCTCAGTGCACCCAATGCAAAATACCTTTAAGTCAAGTTTTGCGCTGGTAACATGAAATGTATATGGCTATGTACCTGAGAGCTGTTTTCGCTTTCTATTGCTCCCTTTAGGCAACGCAATGAGCTGATATTGGATCTCATAGTGTTGATCTCAATGGTGATAATTGAGAATATTTAAAAAAAGATTTTATGCTAAAAACTTTGGTTGTGCAACCAAGTTTTTGCGCACTGCTGCAAATACCGTTATTTGTGCCTCAAAGCTGCATCAACCCTTGGTACATAAGTTAACGCAGCTTGAAGTCATTAATAGCCCTATTAATGTGTAATACATCAGGGTTAAACCCAGTTCATACCTCACTGACCTTAATCCCTCGATGTACTAAATCTTGCAGTGTTTAGTGCATTATGAGATTTCAGGCAACTTTTAAAGATCTAATTGTTATTTTTTTCTTTTTAACAAAAAGCACTCAGATTCAAATGTTTAACACGAAACAAAATTATTAGCAAAAAACAACTTTTTAAAGTGCTGTGCCAACACATTAGTCCTCTGAAAATGTTGGATCCCTTGAAGGTGGCCATACATATACCCAATATTACTTACCCGATCGAGCACTCACGCAACGTTCGATCGATCCTGCTGGAACAGCCTCTCCCGTTCTTCTATGCAACCGACATGCGATCGCAAAATGAATGGGATTTGTGACTTTGTAAACCCTCCAACATTCCACTTTGATAAGGGGCAGTGAGGATTAATGCATTGCACCAAGGATAGATTACCATCTCAGGAGCCTTTGGGGGCGATCTACCGAGAACCATAATCAACAATTATAGTCTAAATGTTGTGTTTACCTTACCCTTTTTAGGCAATGTACGGAAGGGGATGTGGCTTTAACAGTATAATTATGGCAGTTGGGGTGGTGAACATAAAGAGGGTTGCACAACTGCTGCATCCAATGTACCAAGCTGATTGCGGCTCTGTTGTGTGAGTTATTTAACGCCAACAAATAGTTGGCTGTACTTCATGGGGAAAGTTACATAATATGGGTAACCAATAACAACTGACCATCATTTTTTTGTCTGTGTTCGACTGATCACTGGTCCAGGATTTTTTATTAATAACACACACACTTGCCTCAAAGTATTAGATTCACCAGAATTTACCTATCATCGCCACGAACAGCATTTGGGAAGTGGAAGGATATGGACCAACATGGACAATTAAATTAAATTTGCAATTGGTTTTAATTTTTGTGTTTTTTAATAACTCTTTGTTATATTTTTTTTCTTACTCTTAAACTAGCTACAGCAAAAAAGGCAGTGATTTTACCAACAGGCAAATACATGAAAAGGAATGGTGTGTATTTACAGGTATTGAAGAGCATACTTTAACATTAGGTTGTCTCTCCAGTATCCATCATAGCACATTAAAATAACACCATATTTATTTATTTATTATTATTTTTTTTGGGGGGGGGGTGAATTATGTCACTGGTCATTGTTTAGAGATATAGATATACATTAAAAGATTAACAGCTCCATATTATTTGGTCATTTTCTGGAATATGATTTCACTGATAACATCCCTGATCTTTTTGCACTTCCTATTGCACCTAATAAACAGCTGCAGTAACACTTCAGTGAACTTTAAAAGTAAAAGTTTTGTTCAGTCATATCTAATATGTATAAAATAAACAGTATTTATCACTAAATAAGTCAATGCACTGTAACAGTATTTATTAATAAATAAGGCAATGCACTCACTGTAACTGTGTTTATTAATAAATAAGGCAAGGCACTGTAACAGTATTTATTACTAAATAAGGCAATGC
Source organism: Hymenochirus boettgeri (assembly GCA_019447015.1). Taxonomy (NCBI): domain Eukaryota; kingdom Metazoa; phylum Chordata; class Amphibia; order Anura; family Pipidae; genus Hymenochirus; species Hymenochirus boettgeri. Next base: position 166,438,827 of record CM033474.1, read on the forward strand.
ACTGTAACTATGTTTATTAATAAATAAGGCAATGCACTGTAACAGTATTTATTAATAAATAAGGCAATGCACCTTAACAGTATTTATTAATAATAAGGCAATGCGCTGTAACAGTATTTATTACTAATAGGCAATGCAATGTAACAGTATTTATTAATAATAAGGCAATGCGCTGTAACTGTTTTATTAATAAATAAGGCAATGCACTGTACTGTGTTTATTAATAATGGCAATGCACTGTACAGTATTTATTAATAAATAAGGCAATGCACTGTAACAGTATTTATTAATAAATAAGGCAATGCACTGTAACAGTATTTATTAATAAATGAGGCAATGCACTGTAACAGTATTTATTAATAATAAGGCAATGCACTATAACAGTATTTTATAAAAATAAGGCAATGCACTGTAACAGAATGTATTAATAAATAAGGCAATGCAATGTAACTGTATTTATTAATAAATAAGGCAATGCACTGTAACAGTATTTATTAATAAATAAGGCAATGCACTGTAACAGTATTTATTAATAAATAAGACAATGCACTGTAACTGTATTTACCGTATTAATAAATAAGGCAATGCACTATAACAGTATTTATTAATAAATAAGGCAATGCACTGTAATAGTGTTTATTAATAAATAAGGCAATGCACTGTAACAGTATTTATTAATAATAAGGCAATGCACTGTAACAGTTTTATTAATAAATAAGGCAATGCACTGTAATAGTGTTTATTAATAAATAAGGCAATGCACTGTAACAGTATTTATTAATAAATAAGGCAATCACTGTAACAGTATTTATTAATAAATAAGGCAATGCACTGTAACAGTATTTATTAATAAATAAGGCAATGCACTGTAACAGTGTTTATTAATAAATAAGGCAATGCACTGTAACAGTATTTATTAATAAATAAGGCAATGCACTGTAACAGTGTTTATTAATAAATAAGGCAATGCACTGTGTTGGAGTTTATGCAGGAATACAGAGATGAATCGAAATTGTGCTCATGAACCAGCACATCTGTGCAGTTTAAAGAGGAAGTATATGAGGCAGATTTTTAGTTGTGGTTGATAAGATTTTGTATAGAGGTTTTCTATAGAAATGTGACATTGAATGTGATAGCCAGTGGATGGTTGGATGAAATAATCATTTATATAATATTCTGTATGTATTAATTAGATGTAACACAGTGATTACAAACCCACATTGGAAAATATAAGGATATTAGTTAAAAGTCCCCAGGGAGTTCCAGCACTAGAATAAAGTCTGATTATTACATGTTACAACTATGGTGCAATGTATCCTTTATTACACATCCACAGTTTATAGGGGTAAATTTACAGTGGGATCTTGTGTGTTATACCTTCAGTGTGTGCGTTATACCTTCAGTGTGTGTTATACCTTTAGTGTGTGCGTTATACCTTCAGTGTGTGTTATACCTTTAGTGTGTGTGTCTTATACCTTTAGTTGTGTGTGTCTTATACCTTTAGTGTGTGTTTACCTTCAGTGTGTGTGTTATACCTTCTGTGTGTGTGTTATACCTTCATTGTGGTGCTATCTTAGTGTGTGTGCTTATACCTTTAGTGTGTGTCTATACCTTAGTATTTGTTATACCTTCAGTGTGTGTGTGTCTTATCACTTTAGTGTGTGTTATACCTTCATGTGTGTGTTTTTCCTTCAGTGTGTGTGGTGTGTCTTGTACCTTTAGTGTGTGCTATACCTTTAGTGTGTCTTTTATACCTTTAGTGTGTGCTTTTACTCTCAATGTGTGTGTGTGTGTTATACATTGACTCAGTAGAGACCTTCCCACTTCCTTTCCATAGGATTAGAGCAGCTCAGCTCTGGCTGGTGATGATGAATCTCCCCCTGGTCCTGCTCCTCATCCCTATCACAAACCTGCAGCTGGGGGAGTCCGTCCCGTTACCTTGATGACTGGCAGGTTGGCGTGTGGCTGTGTTGACCGAACTGTCTAAATGAACTTGATGAATGGAGTCATTGCGTGTTATAGCGAACTGGAGGGGGATTGTGCGGCGGCTCCTGCCTGGATGACGAGTGGACACGGGCCAGATGGAGGGGGCGGGTCCTTCAGGGGGGTCCAGGAGAGGGATAGACACAGGGAAGGATTGGAAGTTCTATAGGTGGTCGGATTGGGGTCGGTCCCATTCTCCGTGTGCTGGTTGTCCCGGTTATTAATAAATAAGGCAATGCACTGTAACAGTATTTATTAATAAATAAGGCAATGCACCTTAACAGTATTTATTAATAAATAAGGCAATGCGCTGTAACAGTATTTATTACTAAATAAGGCAATGCAATGTAACAGTATTTATTAATAAATAAGGCAATGCGCTGTAACTGTATTTATTAATAAATAAGGCAATGCACTGTAACTGTGTTTATTAATAAATAAGGCAATGCACTGTAGCAGTATTTATTAATAAATAAGGCAATGCACTGTAACAGTATTTATTAAAAAAATAAGGCAATGCACTGTAACGAGGTATTAATAAATAAGGCAATGCAAGTAACTTAATAAATAAGGCAATGCACTGTAACAGTATTTATTAATAAATGAGGCAATGCACTGTAACAGTATTTATTAATAAATAAGGCAATGCACTATAACAGTATTTATTAAAAAATAAGGCAATGCACTGTAACAGAATGTATTAATAAATAAGGCAATGCAATGTAACTGTATTTATTAATAAATAAGGCAATGCACTGTAACAGTATTTATTAATAAATAAGGCAATGCACTGTAACAGTATTTATTAATAAATAAGGCAATGCACTGTAACAGTATTTATTAATAAATAAGGCAATGCACTGTAACAGTATTTATTAATAATAAGGCAATGCACTGTAACAGTATTTATTAATAAATAAGGCAATGCACGTTAATAGTGTTTATTAATAAATAGGCAATGCACTGTAACGTATTTATTATAAATAAGGCAATGCACTGTAACAGTATTTATTAATAAATAAGGCAATGCACTGTAACAGTATTTATAATAAATAAGGCATGCACTGTAACAGTTTTATTATAAATAAGGCAATGCACTGTAAACATGTATTATTAAAATAAGGCAATGCACTGTAACAGTGTTTATTAATAAATAAGGCAATGCACTGTGTTGGAGTTTATGCAGGAATACAGAGATGAATCGAAATTGTGCTCATGAACCAGCACATCTGTGCAGTTTAAAGAGGAAGTATATGAGGCAGATTTTTAGTTGTGGTTGATAAGATTTTGTATAGAGGTTTTCTATAGAAATGTGACATTGAATGTGATAGCCAGTGGATGGTTTGGATGAAATAATCATTTATATAATATTCTGTATGTATATAATTAGATGTAACACAGTGATTACAAATCCCACATTGGAAAATATAAGGATATTAGTTAAAAGTCCCCAGGGAGTTCCAGCACTAGAATAAAGTCTGATTATTACATGTTACAACTATGGTGCAATGTATCCTTTATTACACATCCACAGTTTATAGGGGTATAATTTACAGTGGGATCTTGTGTGTTATACCTTCAGTGTGTGCGTTATACCTTCAGTGTGTGTTATACCTTTAGTGTGTGCGTTATACCTTCAGTGTGTGTTATACCTTTAGTGTGTGTGTCTTATACCTTTAGTGTGTGTGTCTTATACCTTTAGTGTGTGTTATACCTTCAGTGTGTGTGTTCTACCTTCTGTGTGTGTGTTATACCTTCAGTGTGTGTGCTATACCTTTAGTGTGTGTGTCTTATACCTTTAGTGTGTGTCTTATACCTTTAGTATGTGTTATACCTTCAGTGTGTGTGTGTCTTATACCTTTAGTGTGTGTTATACTTCGTGTGTGTGTTATTCCTTCAGTGTGTGTGTGTGTCTTGTACCTTTAGTGTGTGCTATACCTTTAGTGTGTCTTTTATACCTTTAGTGTGTGCTTTATACCTTCAATGTGTGTGTGTGTGTTATACATTGACTCAGTAGAGACCTTCCCACTTCCTTTCCCATAGGATTAGAGCAGCTCAGCTCTGGCTGGTGATGATGAATCTCCCCCTGGTCCTGCTCCTCATCCCTATACAAACCTGCAGCTGGGGGAGTCCGTCCCGTTACCTTGATGACTGGCAGGTTGGCGTGTGGCTGTGTTGACCGAACTGTCTAAATGAACTTGATGAATGGAGTCATTGCGTGTTATTAGCGAACTGGAGGGGGATTGGTGCGGCGGCTCCTGCCTGGATGACGAGTGGACACGGGCCAGATGGAGGGGGCGGGTCCTTCAGGGGGGTCCAGGAGAGGGATAGACACAGGGAAAGGATTGGAAGTTCTATAGGTGGTCGGATTGGGGTCGGTCCCATTCTCCGTGTGCTGGTTGTCCGGAGAAGGAGGGCGGAAGGTCGGGTTATTTCTGAACAATCCGCCCAGCCCTGGAATCCCGAGTTGGTTATGCGGGGAATAGTGACTGTGCCAGCGGATCAGCTTCATTCCCTCATCAGACCTCGCACTTGCTGTCAGTGAGGTTCATGCCCCCCCCCATAGCCTTTCATTTCCCCGTAGCACCTGGCGCTGGTGACAGTCTATGGTACCCGGTCTGTGTGGGGATGTTCATGGGGATTCACTGATGAGCACAGAGAGTCCAGTCTCCGGACTGTCCCAACCACCGCACTGATGAGCCAACAACCCGCGGCCATGGACACCTCCCCCCCCTCCTCCTCCTCCTCCTCATCCTCCAAGGCTAAGAAGCCAAACTCTGGTGTTCGGCGCCCCGAGAAGCCCCCCTACTCCTACATCGCGCTAATAGTCATGGCCATCCAGAGCTCCCCCACCAAGCGGCTCACCCTCAGTGAGATCTACCAGTTCCTGCAGGCCAGGTTTCCCTTCTTCAGGGGCTCCTACCAGGGCTGGAAGAATTCCGTCCGCCATAACCTCTCCCTCAATGAGTGTTTCATCAAACTGCCCAAAGGGCTTGGCCGACCGGGGAAGGGCCACTACTGGACCATCGACCCTGCCAGCGAGTTCATGTTTGAGGAGGGATCTTTCCGCCGTAGACCCAGAGGGTTTAGAAGGAAGTGCCAAGCCCTGAAGCCCATGTACAGGGTGATGAATGGCATTGGCTTCAGCACTTCCATTCTACCCCAGGGCTTTGACTTCCAGGGCCCTCCGGCCTCCCTGGCCTGCCACACCAATGGCTACAATCTGGACATGATGACCAACCCCATGGCTGGTGGGTACGAGGGTTTGGCTGGAGGTCACCATGTCCCACACATGTCTCCTAACCCCGGGTCTACATACATGGCCAGCTGCCCGGTGTCTTCTAGTGGGGATTACGGTCCTGACAGCAGCAGCAGCCCGGTGCCCTCTTCCCCAGCGATTGCCAGTGCTATGGAATGTCACTCTCCCTACACCAGCCCCGCCGCTCACTGGGCGTCTTCTGGAGCATCTCCTTACCTGAAGCAGCAGTCAATGGCCTCCAGCAACGCTGCCTCTGCGGGGATCCACTCGGGGGTCTCCCCCTACTCATTAGAACAAAGTTACCTCCATCAGAACCCCAGGGAGGATCTCTCAGGTATGTGTCACACTGGATCCAGTCACCGTAGGACCCACCCCACCACACATAGGGCAGACCAGACCTGCTATGTATCAGGGATCTTCGCAGAAACACAATTTCCAACATCCTCTGAAAATGCAAAATCCCAACTGGAATCTGCTGGAGGGCCCACATTACCCCATATAGACTAGATCCCCCCGAGTGCCTTCCTGCAGCTTTATTACTCATCTCCCTGTTGCTATGAATAGTAACGTGTGGAAAGAAAAGCACATTTACAGATCTTACATAACATAGAATGGGAGCCCAGTGAGTGGGCTTTATTCAAAGATAAATTATACAAGAATCCAATGATATACTATATAATAATCTATATAATAATCCAATGATACACTATATCACTATATAATAATCTAATGATACACTATGTAATAATCCAATGATACACTATGTAATAATCCAATGATGCACTATATAATAATTCAATGATACACTATATAATCAATGATATGCTATATAATAATCCAATGATACACTATATAATAATTCAATGATACACTATGTAATAACCCAATGATACACTATATAATAATCCAATGATAAATGATACACTATATAATAATCCAATGATGCACTATATAATAAACCAATGATATACCATATAATCAATAATATACTATATAATATTCCAATGATACACTATACAATAATCCAATGATATACTATATAATAATCCAATGATACACTATATAATAATCCAATGATATACTATATAATCAATGATATACTATATAATAATCCAATGATTCTGTATAATAATCCAATGATGTAATATATAGTAATCCAATGATATACTATATAATCAATGATATACTATATAATCAATGATATACTATATAATCAATGATATACTATATAATAATCCAATGATTCACAAATAATCTAATGATGTACTATATAATATTCCAATGATACACTAATAAAATACAATGATTCACAAATAATCCAATTATATACTATATAATAATCCAATGATATACTATATAATAATCCAATGATACACTATATAAAAATTTAATGAAAATACTATATAATTACACAACACATTATACAATAATCCAATGATACACTAATATTCCAATTATATACTCTATAATAATCCAATGATACACTATTAATGTTCCAATCATATACTATATAATAATCCAATGATCCACTATTAATAATCCAATGATATACTATATAATAATCCAATGGTACACTATTAATAATCCAATGATGTACTATATAATAATCCAACGATACACTAATAAAACACACTAATAATGCAATTATATATTATATAATAATCCAATTATACACTATATAATAATTTAATGAAAATACTATATAATTCAATAATAATCGAATGATATAGTATATAATAATCCAATGATACACTAATAATCCAATGATATACTATTCAATAATTTTATGAAAATACTTTATAATTTAATGACACATAATAAAATAATCCAATTATATGCCATATAATAATTCAATGAATATACTATATTATTATCGAATGATATACTATAAAATAATCCAATAATACACTACCAACCAATCCAATGATATACTATGTAATAATAATCCAATGATACACAATTAATACTACATAATTCAATGACACATTATATAATCATCCATTGATACACTAATAATCCAATAATATATTATATAATTGAATTACAATATAATTTAATGACACATAATATAATGACACATAATATAATAATTCAGGTATATACCATATAATAATTCAATGAATATACTATATAATAATCGAATGATGTACTATATAATAATCCAATAATACACTACTAATACAATGATATACTATATAATAATCCAATGATACAAATCTAATAATTTAATGAAAATGCTATATAATTCAATGACATATTATATAATAATCTACTGATATACTAAAAATCCAGTGATCTGCTATTTAACATTTTATGAATATACCATATAATTTAATGATACATTAATATATTATATATATTGTATTATATATATACATACAATGCTATGCTGTATAAAAATGCAATGATACACTAATAATTTAATGATGTTATATAATAATTTAATGAATGTGCTATATAATTTAATAATACATTATAAAATTATTCTGTGATAATTTAGCAATTTAGTGATATACTATATTATAATATAATATTTTAATGATATGCATTATACAATAATTCAAAGATTAATTATATAATTCAATAATATGTGATGAATAGACTATATAACAATTCGGTGATACACTACACTATATAATAATTTAATTATACTATAAAATAAAATAATAACCACGGGTCTAAATCATTTCTGATTATTTCTACACAAGAAAATAACGTGTTAACGTTTGCCATTCATTCTAACCAGTTAGGATGTTGCAGTGTAGATCTAGTTGGATCCATATGCTGTACACAGACTGGTATATTCTAACCAGCGCACTAAAAATACAACACAACAATTTTGTATATTTTCACAAGGCTGCAAAAACGAATGTAAAGCAGCCTAACAGCCTTATTTTTATTTATGTTATTTTAACACAAAATGCATGTTGTATTATTATATTGGAAAAACCTATACCCTGTAGAGAAATTCTGCAATTATCCAGACCACTAAAATTCTCCCATTATCCCACTACATAGATACTTGCCAATAACTATATTATCTGAAGTATCTGTATTGTCTCTGCTTTCCCCAATATTCTAATATATTTCCCTTGATAACCCAAGTTATTAACCGACTTAGCAGGACAAGTAAAAGATCTGTTAGGTTGACTGGTTCCAATGAGAGGTCATGTGTAGCTGCAGAGCAAATTTATCCCTGGGGATCCCCTGTCTGCTCATTTATCAATACTAATATGTAGCTTGTATGTGTGGCCTTTTTTCTCCCAGCACTGACATTAGACACTGCCACAGCTACTTCATCTAAATGCTCCTAATTAAACATTCAGTTTAAAAGCTTTGGTGTTTAATTCAAGTTTATGGAATTTCCCACTTACAAACGAATTGCCTGTGTGGTTAGATCTCTGTGTAGTAAAATACATTTGTTTCAACCTATACATATACATACATATGAAGAATACTGGTAAATAATGTGTGTGATAGAATAAAATAAGGCTGGGGGTTATCCTGTTCTTTTTGCTGTTTGTGATTTATTCCTCCAACAGGATACCTCCTGATAAAATAATAGAAACTAACACTGACCCAGCTTAGTTAGTTTAAACCTGGTGAAGATACACTTAGCAGGGTTAGAATTGTTGGAATTATAGGGAGAATTTTGCAAATAGGTCTGTAAATGCAGGTCACAGGGGTTAACTAAACAAAGACAGTCTAGGCTGGACCACACCGAAGAGGATTTGAGCCTGACTTAACCCACATGAGAGCAACCGCTTGTTCAATTTTATGGGAATTTCAACAAGCCACCACTGCAAGAAAACTCCCTGTTCAGGCTGTTTATCTACTTTTACTGACCTGCCAATCACTTGCAGGCTTGTCAGACAGCCCTCCTTATCTACAGATCTATCCCCTATGGAAAGCCATTTCCATAATACCAGGATAATCCAGGACTGTTTTAACTGGAACACATCCCTGGCAGCATGGGAATGTTACTGTCCTGTTAGTGCTGTGAGAGTAGAGACCCTCCTCTTTTCTATAAGATTGTTAATATATGTGTCCCTTGGTTTCTTTACAGTGTAGTTTATCTTGTAGATATATCAATGTAATTAGCTAAGTCTGTAGTATTGCTAAATCTCCTGCCTGCTGTTAAACATGAATGCATCACACACCACACAGACCTTATAGACCAATCAGCTAGTCCTTTGTCAGGATCCATTGGACAGGTAGAATAGAACTGTGGGATGTGGGGGGAGCAGTTTAGACCAACTTGGGTGTCTGAATGACTTGTAAGGGATCGGAAATAATTTATTTTATATAAGATATTTATAGATATCTAGGGAGGAAACTGGGGATATTTTTAGCCAGAATGTCTATTTAGATACAGGCAGAGCTAACAGAAACATAGAAAGGAAAAGCTACATGCTTGGAGTATATTGAGAGGGGGGGGTGGATGGATGAGAGAGAGAGAGAGAGAGGTAGGCAGGTAAGTAGATAGAAAGAGAGAGAGAGAGAGAGAGAGAGAGAGAGAGATAGATAGATAGATAGATAGATAGATAATAGGTGATTAGATAGATAGATAGATAGATAAATAATAGGTGATTAGATAGATAGATAGATAGATAGATAGATAGATAGATAGATAGATAGATAGATAGATAGATAGATAGATAGATAGATAGATAGATAGATAGATAGATAGATAGATAGGTGATTAGATAGATAGATAGATAGATAGATAGATAGATAGATAGATAGATAGATAGATATTGATAAATAAATAGATAGATAGATAGATAGATAGATAGATAGATAGATAGATAGATAGACAGTATTCACACAATAATATTTATACAGGTTTTTTTTATGTAAGATAAGAATTACAGAAATTATTCTGGTATCATTGTTTTAAATATGATCACTGCACACCCAGGGCCCATATTGAAACACTGTAAGACTGTAAGGCTACTTTCATTTTATATCAGGTGTGTCTCCACTGCCTGTGTCTTAATATTAATGTTTTAGATTGACAAGACTGACAGTAAAATAGTGTTCTTCTAACTGATAAAACAAGGTGATAGCAGTTTACTGTGGGATCTTTATATTTAGGATAACTGTAATCTTTCCTATATACCATACTATATCCCATATACTGTGTGATCTTCATATTCATGATACCTGTAATCACCCTTATATACCATACTATATCCCATATACTGTGTGATCTTCATTATTCAGGATACCTGTAATCACCCTTATATACCATACTATATCCCCATATACTGTGTGATCTTCATATTCAGGATACCTGTAATCACCCTTAATTACCATACTATATGTCCATATACCTGTGATCTTCATATTCAGGAAATGCAATCACCCCTATATACCATACTATAATCCATATACTGTGTGATGTTTATATTTAGGATACCTGTAATTACCCCTATATGCCATACTATAAACCATATAGTGTGTGATCTTTATATTAAGGATACCAGTAATCACCCCTATTTTCCATGCTATACCCCATATACTGTTTAATCATTATATGTAGGATGCCCGTAATCACCCCTATATCCCATACTATACCCCATAAACTGTTTGCTAAGGATTCCTGTAATCACCCCCTACATCCCATGTACTGTGTGATTTTTATACTCGGGTTACCTATATAACCAATATACCATAATATACCCCATATACTTTTTAATCTTTATATTCAGGATACCTGTAATCACCCCTATATGCCATACTATATCCCATATACTGTGTGATCTTTATATTTAGCAAACCTGTAATCACCTCTCTATACCATACTATAAAACCCATATACTGTATTGTGTGATGTTTATATTTAGGATATCTGTAACTATCCCTATATACCATACTATATCCCATATACTGTATTGTGTGATCTTTATATTCAGGATACCTGTAACTACCCCTATACACCATACTATATCCCATATACTGTGTGATCTTTATATTCAGGATACCTGTAATCCCCCCTATATACCATACCATAACCCTTATGTTGTGTGACCCAGTGTATACACTGTGTATATGTAGTGCACTGTGTTTCTCAGAGCAGGAAGCTTTTAACCCCTTCAGTTTCAGACCTTGACTTTGATTTCCTTTGTTAATCCATTGGCTTCACTGTTGAAATGTGAAGCTTGTGGATCACTTTCCACTCTTTATATGTAAATGTACATTTCTAAGTGTGCAGGGATTCAATGGAGAAGCATTGGATAATCCAGAAAGAGATAATTTGTGTGTAATTTATTATATAATTAGCCTTAAAATAAAAATAACCGATAAATCTCTCTATCCCAGTATTTTACCAATCCCAGATGATTCCTGCTTTCCATTTTAAACATTTTTAACAAATGTATTTCGATATTAGTATATTAAATTACATTACATTTTATGTATTTTGTTATATTGGGTTTTTTTTACATTTCTTCACATTTAAGGAAATAGGCAAAATACAATAATTAGAATTTATTCTAATATATTATAATTTTACATTACATTCTTAGTTAAACATAAGGAAGGTTCATTTCTTTGCACAAATGTACAAAATGAATGCCTATGGTAAGGGATTATGAACAGAATTTACCAGTGAACTCCCAAGCCCCTACCAGGATGCACAAATTTGGGGGTTGTTTTGCGTTAATAATGTCCAAAAACATCTCAGCCTTGGATTTTAGTATTAAAATACTTTTAAAAAAGAAGTATTATGATAATGATGATGATGATAGAAAGAGAGACAGATAGATGGAGAGATAGATATCTCAATCTGTTCTTAGTTAATGGTAGAACTATCTTACCTTTAATTAAGGTAAAGGGGAAGCAGGGGTTCTTTTATAGGATCAGGTTTGGAATTAGACATTAATGACATAATGAGGTGTCTGTAAATGGTTAATGAGCCCATTGAAATTCATAGAAATTTGGAAATCCATTGTATTCTTTACTTAACACATACTCCCAGGGACTTGTTCCCCATATGAAACTTACTACTGCTCTTATCTTACCAGGATCCAGTAGATGAAAATGGGAAGTAGTGAGGGGGTTATTGTTGATGATAAAATAAATATATAATCTGGGTCTAAGGTTGTTAATTTTTGTATGTATGTATGTATAATTTTATATATAAAGCGCTTCTTGGGTATGCAGCATTGTACATTAAAAAATAAAGAGTATACAAACAGGGGGATAAGTTCAAGCCATTATATAGATAGATAAAAATTAAATTAAATGCAATTTCATACATCGGTTAAGAAAGCATATATATAAATTATGTTTATATAAGTCTTGACACATTAGGAATGAGATCACTGCCCTGAAGAGCTTACAATCTAATCTTTGGAAACGTATTAAATCTCAATAAAAAACAAAAAAATCTGTTGCTATAGGATGTATATAGTGTTAGAGTACATAGTGTACAGGGTCTCTGTAGGAAAGATGGTGCTCTAGGATGTACATAGTGCACAGGGTCTATGTAGGAAAGATGGTGCTATTGAATGTACATTGTTTGCAGGGTTTATGTAAGAAATCTGGTGCTATAGGATGTACATAGTGTTAGTGAACATAGTGTACAGGTTCTATGTAGGAAATCTGGTGCTGTAGAATGCACATAGTGTACAGGGTTTATGTAGGAAATATGGTGCTATAGGATGTACTTAGTGTTAGTGTACATAGTGTACAGGGTTTATGTAGGAAATCTGGTGCTATAGGATGTACATAGTGTTAGTGTACATAGTGTTTAGGGTCTATGTAGAAAATCTGGTGCTATTGAATGTAGATAGTGTTAGTGAACATAGGGGGAGATTCAATATGCCCCTTTTCCGTCTAAAACCCACGTTAACCCTAAAAAAATTTGGGTTAACGTGGGTTTCGGACGGATTTTCGAGCACAGCGCCATTTCCGAATGTTTTTGGAAATAGCACTGTGCTAACGATCCAAAACTCGTTGTGTTAAGTTTTTTGTGCTACTTTGTAGCGTGAAACTTAACGCTTCGGGTTGTGGAGCATTAAAGTCCCTCTCCTTACCTTTGCCCGATCCCGTGATGCAATAACTGACGTAATCTCGCTTACTTCAGTTATTGTATCGTGGGATCGGGCTAAGGTAAGTAACGGGAGACCCGATATTGAATCTCCCCGATAGTGTACAAGGTCTATGTAGGAAATCTGGTGCTATAGAATGTACATAGTGTATGGGGTTTATGTAGGAAATCTGGTTCTATAGGATGTACATAATGTTAGTTTATATAGTGTGCTGGGTCCATGTAGGAAATCTGGTGCTATCGGGTGTACATAGTGTTAGTGTACATAGTTTACATGGTATATGCAGAAATCTAGCAATATAGAATGCACATAGCGTTCTTGAACTATCCCGGACCTGGATTTTCGATATTTTTGGACTTTCAATAAATATCGAATGTTCGACCATTCGAATATGCGAGTAAAATGCCTATTATACCTATACGCAAGCATCGAATCCGCAAGTAAAGTGTCCATTAAAACCTATACGCGAGCATCGAATCCGCGAGTAAAATGTATGATACCTAGGCGCGAATATCGAATCCGCGAGTAAAGTGTCAATTAAAGCCTATACGCGAGCATCGAATTTGCGAGTAAAATGTCCATTAAACCTAGGCGCGAACATCGAATGTTCGAACGCGAGAGCTTGAAAAGTAAAATTGAGAGTAAAATTGATTTTTCGAATGTCCTGGATATTTGAACATGTTCCCCAGACCATTTCCCAGGTCCCACAGCCATTTACATTAAGTTGCCATTAATATTTTATTTGTATTTCATTAGAACTTTTCAAACTAGTTGACTCCCATTGACTTTAATGGGTCCGTTTTCGAACTTTCGAACTTTCCATATAATTCTTTCGAAAGTTCGGCCATCTCTAACAGATAATAGATAGATGGATGGATGGATGGATGGATGGATAGATAGATAGATAGATAGATAGAGATAGATGGATAGATAGAGAGAGAGAGAGAGAGAGAGAGAGAGAGATAATGGATGGATGGATGGATGGATGGATGGATGGATGGATGGATGGATGGATGGATAGATAGAGATAGATAGATGGATAGAGAGAGAGAGAGAGAGAGAGAAAGGAGAGAGAGAGGGATGGATGGATAGACAGACAGACAGACAGACAGATGGGTGGATGGATGGATCGTGTTTAGATTTTTTATTGCATCTTTTAATGATGTCAGAAGTTTCTATAGCTAATAGACCCAAGTACAAGGTGTAGGTGTAGACAGATCTTATCATAGATCTATATATTACCGTCAATTCCTGATATTCCTAGCCTACTGCATATTACAGAATAGACGTTCCCAGGTTCCCTTTTCCCGAACATTCGGAGATTTATTCCCCATGGTTTCCAGTCTGTTCAGCCTCACGATCCTCATTCCCCGTTTTATCTGTCCTGGTTTCAGCCTAGACTTTTTGCAAGAGCGGTCAGTAGTACTGAATCATGGGAATGGTATCTATCCTAATTAATACTAATTACCGTGTGTAGTAATTAGCAGTACATTAGAATCGCTGGATTCCTTTTCAGTCGTTGCTGGTAAACTTTAAATGGAGTTGTTTATTGCACTGATATCGCAGACAAATACAACGATTCCCATGTCATGTAGCTCTCAGCATTGCTTTCTATACGCTGAATAACGAGCTGTTGTTATACGTCTTTGTTGCAGTGGGATTGCCCCGTTACCAGACACACTCCTCTCCAGTGTGCGACAGGAAAGAATTCGTACTCAACTTCAATGGGATTTCCTCTTTCCACCCGTCTGCCAGCAGTTCTTATTATCACCACCATCACCATCAGAGTGTGTGCCAGGATATAAAACCTTGTGTCATGTGAAATGCCCCATGTGCCAGGGCAATGCCAATGTTTCCCGGTGGGTCTGTCTGATGAGATGCTTCCTGCAGTACCACATTGGTGTGGCCAGTGGACCTTTAGTTGGACACAGCTACAGACATTATAACATGCCTGTAATCAATTACCTGCATTCCACTCACTACAGCCCAGACAATGTGGAGATCATATAGTAATGGTTTGGTTACAGTTGGACTATACTCTGATCGTTGCTGTAAACATGACACTATGAACTGTGGATATTCTGCTGTTGCTCAACTACATGAACTGATTTGCAACATCTACATTGGGAGATTCAAAAACATGGAGTTTAGCATTTTGTAAATATGTTTATTTTTCTTTCTATCAGTAAAAAAAAATATGGAATTTTAGCAAGCAAACATTTTTTTTTTTTGCAAAAAAAACTATTTGGTTGAGATTGTTTTTTGTGGATATGGCCATATTACACATAGTATTGATTGAATAATTCCATTGTATTATTTATAATGGTCAATCACACTATTAAAGGGAACCTATCTTTTTTATCAAAATAGCACATAATGATCCATTGCATAAGATCTGCACTGGACATCCTAGAGATCTTTGTCAAATCCAAATATTAAGGGCAGCAACAAGCCTGGATTTGGCTGATTCCAAATCTTGTAAATAAAAAAAAATATCGATGTGTGATTTGTCCAAGTTTGGCATATTGGAATCGTAAACAATAAATAGGCATCATAGTAGGTATGGATACAAATGCAGCTAGTAGTGAAAAAGAGATAGTTTAGAATTAAATATTGTGTTTACCAGGATTTCTGCACCCCCAATCCCAATATTTCCTGGTAACCTAAATAATTCACTAATGTACTGCCATTTACCTGACAATGGTGCATTATGTTTAAATTAAAGGTCACGGTGATACATAAAGATACATACCCATATTCCTAAAATGTTATCACCGGAGCTCATTTATTAAAATGGCTTTTCCTGACTAAAAACAATCTTTTATGTTTCCTTTGTTGGACACTAAAATGACACTATATTGTTGAGGAAATATGTTCATCAGCTTTTAAAAGAAATCATTCTTTATTCTGGAGCTGACAAAATGCATTTTATTTCATTTATCTAGTTAGTTAGACTAGATATTTGTTATAAACCTTGCCTGTAGTTCCCTAGGCCCAGGTCTCCTGAACACTTGCTTTTCCAGGTGATTAAACACAGCCCCTAGTTTAAGAAAGTTCAAAACTGTAGGTTCTGGAATATGCAGGAAAGTCCCAGATTTTCACTCAGTTGCACTCAATCGGGGAGATTCAATAAAAACTGTTTACAATGGTGTTAATTTTGCCCCAACCAATCAGATCTTATTTAACATTTGAAAGCTAACATCTGATTTGTTGGGGCAAAATTAGCACCATTTTTAACAATAAGAACTTTTGTTGAATAAACCTGAATGTCTTTTACATTGATTGTGAATATCATTCATAATCTGGGAACTTCTTGTAAAACGAGCCATATGCTGTTCCTTTTTTCTAAGTAGTCAGGTTTATCTGTTATCAGTCTTTAAAATAAGTAAATGATATAAAATGTAAAAACACACAAAAAAAAAATTATTAAATAATAGTTGCTGGAGGATTGTACAGTTTGCAATGCATTGTGGGCGACATTGGCCTGTTTTCCACAAGTTGCTATTAATATATTCTAATTAAATCTAATCAAAATTAAATTCTAAACTTTTTGGCATCACTAAATTGTCAGTCAGTTATTAGATTAGCTATAACTTTAATATAATAATTATTATTCCTGCAGCATTGAGTGTTCGGTGAAATAAGAATTATGATTCCTCCCATAATAGCTGACAATTCTAGGCTATACCATCTACAGTAATAAATAACAAACTCCCTAAATCTGAATCAAAAAACATATTTGCATGTTAGATATACTGCATGTGGCACATGGGGTTAACAGTGCCTTAAACGGAAAACATTTTGTATTTTTTACAGCAAATTTTATCTGCAAAAAACTTTGAAAAAGGATTAAGAAATGACAGGTCCATAATTGTAAGAGCACTGCATTCTGTTTGTGTAGCCTCCGTATTGGCACATGAAGTTTTCTCTTAACGCATAGCTCCACACAGTGGGAGAAGGTGCACTGCACCAGAATAGAAGTTACAGGGTCTTTGTCGCATGTAAAGATCACCATGACATAAAACACCACCAAATTCGCCCTTGGCTTGCATTGTATATTGTGAGTCAGCTTGCTTCATACTGGTAGCTACCAAATTGTGGTAGTTCTGTGTACTATTGCCCTTATACTGACAGATACTTCATCTTCTGTTCTTTTTTCTTATTAACAAGGAAAAACATATTTTGTCTGTAAAGTAACAGAGAATTAGCATCTAATGTCCTTCAAGAGAATGTGATGGAAGTATCACTTCTGATCCACCTTTATAGCTATGTCAAAATAAATACATCTCTAGAATGGAAATTAAGCTGTAAAAAAATAATAATAATCATACTTTAAATAAATTAAAGAACCTTGAAATAACTTCATAATGTTTTTTTACCATTTGGTAAGAGAATGTATATTGTACTGTTTGATGTTAGAGTTTATTTAAGCAAAACCCTTTTACCCAGCATAACACTTTCCCTTGATGTAAGGATTCAGAACTTTACCTGCACACCCAGCCCTCCCCAGTGCCAATATTTTCTTCAGTAGCGCTGGTCTGCAGATGTCTTACCACGTCTCTATCATTATACTTTAAAAAGAGCAAAGGGCACAACACAGGCAACTGCCAAAGGGTCCTTAGTCCATTTGTTGGGAATGCACAAAATAACATTTTGGGGGAATAGGATCTAATGAATCCCTCCAAAATTTTAACATGAATGGAAGGAGTTTAAACAGATTTTTATTGCCACAAACCATATAATAATACATTTTTATATACATTTTAGGTACAAAAAAAAAAATATTAGCAATATTAATGAATTATCCAGTACAGTAGACAGAAATATATTTGCAATAGAAGAGTCATTAGTTAGTTGCAGGGGAGGATTTATATAAGGATGAGGTCAGGTTGGGATTGTTTTTTAAGTTGTATTTTGAATGTATTATTCAAGGCCTTTCCATAATAGCAAGTGTCTATATCATTGTAAAGAATAACTTTATTTATAAATACAATGTCGTAAACTGTCATTAATGTGATCCCCAGACTTTTTCTAAAAACGATCAATCACAATGAAGGTGTGTTAGTGAATGTGTGAGGGGAAGTCAGTCTTGTGCATGAGTTTTTCACCATTAAAATATCCAAATGTTTTCATGATTTTTATTAAAAGTTCTAGTTACTATTACCATAGAGCAAATTGTCCTTTTCTATCAAGCCATGACCATGTTTTATCTATTAATTTAATTAAGTAATACAGTTTTTCATTGACTAAAAAAAGGGCCATACAGGTAACAATCATGTTGTATATTCGTTATTAAACAATAATCGCTTTGTGTATGTGCGGACTGAGAACATCGACCCTTTGGCCATGTAACACATTGTGGGAATTGTTTTACCAAACACCTTATAATATGTCTACCTGGCAATCCTTCTTAAGAGGATTGTCACATGTGGCATATTATACACCAAGAATGTAATAGGTCCAAAAGTTTAAGGTTAAGGCCACACTGTGATGGACGTGTGTTACCGTCCGTTTGCACTGCAATCCATGAAATTTCACATAATCAGAGAGCATGCAATTTGGGGGGAAAAGGTGATTGCGTGAGCTGTTATAATGCTTTGTTATGCTAAAGTGGCAACCCAACTGAAAAATATCACAAGCGGGTGACGCTCCCAGATAGGCAAGTAAACAGGTAGGTGAATTAATTTTATTTAGAACACTAAAAACTACACATGACTTGCCTTGCGCGTTTTGCTCTCATCCCAGCACTTAGTCATAGGCTTGTGTAAATTTAACTAATTGACTGTCTCACTGGCTTGAGTAGGGGTGGAAACCCTATTTTAACAGTCTGTATTTTTGTTTCAAAGTGGAAACCCACATTTCTTCTCACTTGCTACATAGGTCCGCAAGGAAAAAACACAGGGGAAAAATGGGGAAAATATCTTTATTCCAAATATTAATTCTGGAGTTAACAAATGCATTATTAATAATGTTTTGCTGATAATACAGCCGTTACAGCAATATCCATGAAAATCGTTAAAAAACAACTACAAAAACGGTTGTCTGAGACCTCTCTGTAAAGACATCGCATTAGTGCGTTTGCTAGAATTACTATTTATAACTTAACATTTGGCCGAATGCATAATATTTATTTTTTCTACATCTAGTTTGATTTGCTCACAGATTCAGGAGGGGTCCAGGAAACAGATTTTTATATAAAGGGTGATTTTTTTATTTAAAAACTGCCATTAGAAAAAAAAACATATTATTTTTATAAATAAAACAACATTGAAAAGACATATAAACTACATTCATTTGGGATTCCCATTGCCATTTAGACAATAAGGAAACAATATTTGAAAAGATGTTTTTTTAAAAAGCGAGATATTTTTAGAACTTTTCCCTATGTTTTAATTTTTAAAAAAATCCATATTTGAACCCTGTATTATCAAGGTATTGCTTTCAAGGAAAGGAAATATTTGCACTTGTGTATACTTACTGTGTTCAGACATCTGGATGTACATTTTGATTTGTTTTACCAATAAAATCTTCATGATAAAAGATCATTAGATATTTGTTCATCTGCACTAGTAAAATGATGGTGGATGGCTTACTATACTAATATGATTGGCAATGTGTCTCTTTATTTGAACTCTTAATTATATTGACTATTTATTTTTTCTTTTTATTCCAGTTAATGACGGTAAACATGTTAACTTTCCCTCTATTTTCCTCTTCAGATATTTTTCAGCTTTAAGATAGGGAAATAAATGATTAGAGTTGATTATTTTCTATTAAATAACCCCCCAAAAAAGAAGAGTTCTAAATTTTTAAAATAGCCCTAATAATCAAAATAGACACATAGATATCGAGATATAGTGCAGTAGCTAAAGAAACTACTACATGGACTGGGAATGGATGATACGTAAAGGGCAACTAAGGTTGGGTACACACAGGCACATTTTTCATCCCGACCGACCCTTCATCACAAGCAAGTGGTTGGCAGGGACAAATTACTGTTGGTTGCAGCGACAGTCACTGCAAATGATTGTGCAGAGTCCATAGGAGACCAATCAAGGGAGGGCAAGACCATAATGCACTCTATTATAGGTCCTGCAAAAAGGAATTTAGTATTTCGGAAGCACTTATGGGAAGATTAAGGTAATTGAAATGGGGAAAAATAATTTCCCCTCTAGGGTTTACTTTTTCTTTGAATTAGAATAAAAGCTTATACAAAACAAAATGTATACAATTAACTTACCTTATATGCACTCTGGCTGAATGGCTATTACTTTTGCAACCTTATTTGATCAGAAGAAACTGTTAATACATCAGGTCTTAGTGGTGGCCAGTTGGACTTTAGTTGAGTTGCCATTTTAAGGCTCTATAAGCACAAATCTAAAAGTAAATCAGAAGGTAATAGCCATCCTGTTTTTCTATAGTGTTTAGTAATAATATTTTTTGTGTGTTAAAGCTTTCTGTTTTTTTAGTACCTATAAAGGTTTTTCAGTCATATGGGTCATATGCAGCAAGGTGACCGAGACCATACAGTGGTTTAACATGGACAATCAAAGAAGTTAAGTGCGCATGCTCAGCCTCATATCCAGAGGTTGTTTATTTTACAAATAGACGTATAAGTGCTGCCTTCATTACTGTAGAGGTTAAAGGGGTGGGAGGTTAGCCTGTCAGTGCTCAGACCATAGGCCACACATTGCATTCAATTGGTCTGCATGCAAAGAGTTTGCTGAAGACAATACTGTATAACTAATAGCATAGATTATTGGAACCATGTCCTGTTGTCTGATAAGACCAAGATAAACTTATTTGGTTTATATAGTGTGTTTAGTGTCAACCAGGTGAGGAGTACAAAGACAATTGTGTCTTGCCTACAGTCAAGCATGGTGGTAGGTGTGGTAGGAGTGTAATGGCTTGGGGCTGCATGAGTACTGGGCCAGTACTCATTGAAGAAACCATGAATGCCAACATTTATGAAACACGAATGCCTACTGGGATGCAGGGCAGTATTCCAACATGTTACCAACCCCAAACACATCTCTAAGACCATCACTGCCTTGCTAAAGAATCTGAGGCTAAAGCTGCGGACTCGCCTAGTATGTTTCCAGATCTAAACCCTATTGAGTATCTATGGGACATCCTCAAATGGAAGGTGTAGGAGTGCGAGGTCTCTAACCTCCACCAGCTCCGTAATTGTCATGGAGGTATGAAAGAAGATTCCAGTGGCAACCTGTGAACTCCATGTCCAAGAGAGTTAAGCTAGTGCTGGAAAATAATGGCGGTCACAAAAAATATTCACACTTTGGGCACATTTGGACACTTTTCACTTGGGGGAGTTGCCAGTGGTTTAGGGCTGTGTGTTGAATTTTATGAGGGGACAGCAAATTTACTCCCATGAAAAGGTATAATAAAATATTTACCAAAATGTACTCACGTTTGTGACATGCTGTATATAAATGTTCCTTAAGGCATGTTTGTATAAATGTGGAAAATGTGAACATCACAATAATTTGATGCCATGTTCATAGTCAGTGTTTGGAGATTGCAGTAGAGAATTTTGTATGGTTTAAATTACAACAAACATTAATTATCCATCTAAAAGTAACTTGTTTTTCAGCACATCTAAACCATTTTGTAATGATCCAAAGTCATTGATAACTGCCAACAATATAAATATTGTACAATAATGAAATACAGTACAATAGTATCACTACATACAGTAGATAGCCCCCTCAATGCAAAGGCAATGCACCGTATAACATGTAAACTAGGCATATTCCTTCAGAAGCTTTAACTTGTATTGATATAAGAACTGTGACCTGCAGAGGTATAAAAATATTTTTATTCCAATAAATGAATATGCTGATCAGTTCTACTATGTTTATTAATTCAAATTTGCATAAAGTTGCCATAACTTTATGTCGGCAAATGACTTACTGTAATCTGTATGGCCCATCCAATGACATTTAGAAAGACTGCCTACATATAATTGGGGTAGTGTTCCCGCCAGCAGACAGACTGTCTTTAGCTCAAATGGAAGAAGAGTTGAATTCTCACAATGGTTTTGTAAAGACGAATGTAAAGTTGCATCATGATTGTGTACATAGGGAAATATTGGACGCTGGATAAAATTGTCGTTAATTTTATATTTATTTTTGCTGATGTTCTTTAGTTAACTACATGTATGCAGGGGGAATAATGGGGGCTGCTCCTGCAGCGGCTTTGCCAGGATGTAAGAGGATATCAGGACTCTGCTAATTTCATGTGCTGATATTCATTCAAATCCTTAAACTAATATTCCTTAATCTGGAGGTTTCCCAAAGTCCACATAGAAAATAATTGAACCGGGTCATATTTATTAGTGAATGGGAAATTCTCTGCTTGTGGAATTTTCTCGATTCGTCTTTCTCAATAGAAATGTCAGTGTGTTTTCTGCAGAATTAGAAAGATAATGATATCTAGTGAACATTCACCACCTAAATAAAACATCCAATGCTCGTGTTTGCAAAGGCTGAAATTTGACCGCAAATGTATATTTTCTTATATATTTATATATATACTGTATATTGATATTTTCCAACATGTCTCCCCAGTGCCAGACAGAAAAATGAAGGTGAGTATTAAAGAGAAAAGAGTCCAATGGTTAACCACAGGGGTTTTCTGTTGGTTTTCTGTTAAAAGCGAAAATAGTAAAACGTCACATTTACTCAAAATAAAGCTTTATTAATGCAACATACAATATAGTTATTATTTATTATATATTTCTTATATGTTTACCACACATATTTTTAATATTCCTGCCTTTGGAAGCTCAACACATATAATATAAATGTATATGGATGTATATCTATATATCTACACTGTCACTGGACTTCCAAAGGCATGGATGTAAAATCTATGTGGTTCACATATAATTTATAATAAACAATGCTCAGAGATAATAAAAAAAACAACTGGTACAGTTACACTAGACAATACAGTGGTGGCAGTATTAAAGGGTAAGTCCACCACTTCCTTCAAATGTTATACTTACTTTCCCTACCTTCGAAAACCCCGACCTTGCAAACTCTACTTCCCAGCATTCCTGGACTGAGAAACTCAACCCGCTGTCCTATCCCGGGCTGTTTGCATTTCCACTTACAACACGTAGACACATATTCCCTGACATCCGCGCAACATCCAAAGAACAGCCTGGTTTCTATTGGTTTTGTTATTGGGTTGCAAAATAAATGGGGCCAGGCATGGAATGTTGCAGGAATATTGATAGGCAAATGTGTCGCCAATCACTGTAAGTAGGCGGTTAATAGAAACTGTACTTATATAGTGCATGGCCAGAATAAAGTTATGTGGAAGGGATGAGTGTGCCCATTAGGGGAACTACATTTTAAATACAATATGAAGTTTTAGAAATACAAAATGCAAATATACATGCAGTAAGTAATTGAAACATTCTGACAAATGAAATATTTACTTTAATAATACCCCAAACCATTCTTCACAAAAATAACTTCAAAAATACATTAATTGGCACACAATAAGCAGAGTGGCCCAGGTAGTGGAAGGGACACCAATATAAATGATAAATTTCCCCTTTCCATATCTGTTTTGGCAGTTTAAATGTCAGCAAATCCAAAAAAGTTGTTCTTCTTATTTGTTTATTTTAAATATGAGATTATAACATTTGGTTTACAAACTACACTTTTAAAGTTGTGTAGTAATAAGACAAAATAACTTCCTGTTGATGTAGGCCTACTTTTATCTAGGATTTTGTATCTTAAAAACAGTGTTTGATACTTTTGGTATGGTAATGTACTTTAAATGCTAACATTAAAACTATCTAAAGACTAAGTAAAAACAATACAGATTTTTTTAAATACATATTTTGGAAATCATACCTTCCTCTGATTAAAAGTGTGTATATTATATATATATATATATATATAGATATATTAATATATAATATATATATATATATATTAATAATATAATATATATATATATAATATATAACATGTTAACAAAAGACCGGAGCATCCTGGGTTTCTTCTAAACAAGCATATTTATTATACACACGTGTGTCGATGCATTTCAAACCCTATATCGGGTTGAAATGATATAGGTTTGAAACGCGTCGACACATATGTGTATAATTAATTGCTTGTTTAGAAGAAAAACTCAGGAGTGCTCCGGCCTTTTAGTTAACATGTTATTCTAGTATTTCTACAGAGGAACCCGGGCGGCCGTTGATGATAGGACGAGAAGTGCCGCTCCATCTTGCTTATACGGTATATATTATATTTTATATATATATATATTATATAATATATATATAGTATAGCTTCAGAACACAGAGCGCGCATGGGTCTTTTTCTTTACATGTACAAGTTTCAGCTGACTAGAGCAGCCATCCTCCGGATGTGACATCACAACAGGTGTGATGTTGTGATGTCACATCCTGAGGATGGCTGCACTAGCCAGTCGAAACGCGTACATGATTGAATAAATATTTGTTTAAGTAAAAGACTCATGAGTGCTCTGTGTTTTGAAGCATCGGCTTCTCTAGTCAGCCAAAACGCGTAGATATTTGAATAAAATTGCACCGGGGCATTGAAATATATATAAAGAAAATGGCAAGGGCACATATTACTGTACATCCTTATTTAGAGCAAGATCTCAATGGGTATGTTACAGTACATTACCATGTACATTATAGACTTCTTGATGGTTTAGCTTTCTTCATTTAAATTAAAAATCATGAAGAGAGGACAGAAATGTACTGTAATTAAATCACAGTGGTGCTATTGGTCTAACAGCTACTGGAAAATAGAAGACCCCCTAAAAGACAAATGGTTAGGAGTTTTGAAGCACCGCAGGTCGAAAATATTTGCTCTGATGTTTTTTCTGTGAGAGTGGTAAAAGAGGGGAAATAGTTAATATTTTGAAAACGTGAACTGATGCGCTGCCAGGGAGATCACATTGTAACAGGATCTAGCAGCATGTGTTCTTGATAATGGGTTTTAACTCTTTCGGGGCTTTAAGTTGGAATGATCAAAGGCAAGCTAAGGATGCTGGGAGAAATTGTTCAGATCAGTTAGATGACTTTGGGTTTAGCATACTGGGCTATGAGAACCTAGTGTATTAAATGACAATGAATAAAGCCCTGTCTTTCTACTGGGGATCCCAACAACTGATCAAGATAGATAGCAGAGAGAAGGTTGAGGGGTCAGATCAACTCTGTACCTCCTATTGTTCTCCCCTGGTGGTTTACAGATTAATACTAGGGCATTGCATATAACTGTCCTTATTTATTTTTTTAAAGTTATATTTACATTGAACAGATATAAACTGTGAATTGCCAGAAGTCTCCTGTTTCCTGCCATATTCTCAGATTCTATTTATAAAGGTTTAGCCTAAGCTTGTGTAAGTATTAAAAGCTGCAGCTGCATTTAAGCCAAGTGAAACTTGCTAAACCCCCACCCGTTCTTCTAAACTAAAGATACTGGTTAACGGGGAATGATGGGAAGTTTAGTTCAGAAGGGAAAAAAACTATTTTAATGATCTTTATTTTGGGTGGATTGATGATTCATAAATTCAAGCCCATGTTTCAGACTCTATAAACCCAAGGAATTAAAAATCTGAAATATATAAAGCAACAGGGATTCTCCTCACAGATGAAAAAAACAGCCATGGTGAGAATCCTGGGCCAAGCATTCACAGAGGTGTGATTTGCTCAGACAAAGCAGCTGCAATTTTCATCACTGAAAATGCACAAATTGTGATCTTGAAATGTGGGTGCAGATTAATAACATGGGGGAGAGACTGTCAGCCTGAAATCCCAGTTTCACATTTAGTAATTGATATAAGGTAGATGGTGGACCAATCTCACTGGTTATAGTTTATAGTACAAGTCACATTTCCTGATTCCCCTCTTCGAATCATAATGAGAGCTAACGTGATTGTAAGATTTTTAGACAGGGCAAGCAGTGAATGCAGCTATTTGTAATAGTTGTGCAAAGCTAACAGTATGCCTGAGCTTTTGTAATGATTTTAAATGCCTTTTTTAATGTCAGTAAATAGAGCTGCCATTTAAGTCATACAACAGTTAAGATAGAATTGCAACATGAGCATCTAAATAGGAGAGGTAGTGGGTCTCGCTTTATTGCCCTTTAAGTGTATGGCCAGCATTAAACTTATTGTATGTGACTGTGTGTGCGCCAAGAGTTTCTTATAGACATATGATACAGTAAAAGCCCGATATACACATTGGATAATTGTCAGTCAATCTAATGGTGGCTTCTTCAGGCATGTTCATCAGGACAATTTAAAATGTGATCAAAGATGAATGTTGAATTGATTGTAATGTCGAGTGAGCAGCTTTACCTGCTGACATTCCCACTGGATTATGTTTGTGATCATAATTATGATTGATATTAACATCATAATATTGATTGCCAGGCAGTTGTTGGAATGTCGCAGGAACATAAGGAGGTAAGTTTGTTGTGTATTGCCAGCTTTAGACTGTTCATCTCACAATCTGTCTAAACAATGTAAATCTAATGCGCGTATATACTTGATGTTCTTGCAACGCTCTGACAACTGCCTGGCCTGCTTATTTTTTGATTGATATTATGATCATAGTATTGAACACGATTACATTCACAAACATAACCTGGCCTGGGAATGTCTGCAGGTAAAACTGCTGCTCCACTTTACATTACAAATAACTCAACATTTAACTTGGATCAAGGACAGTATCTATAAAGGAGAACTATCATGTGTATTAAGTCTTTTTTTAAAACATTTAAAATGAAAAGTACTCTGGACAGAGATATTGGATTGGTAATACCTACCTCCCAATATTGTCTCTGTGAGGAGCACCAGCCCAAAGAAAACTAATTCTGCCAGTTTTCCTCCTGGCTTCAGCACTATGTTTAATGCAGGAATAGTCCAGGACTAACCTGGCAAGTGAAAACTGTGTGCGCTGTAGCTCCTCAACGAAACAATATTTAGAGGTAGGAATAATAAATCCTACCTCCCTGCCCCATGTACTTTCCATTTTTTAAAAAGTAAATTTTTCGGGTATAGCTTTTTATTAACAATCGTAACTTTTACGATCGCGGGCGTAAATTTGTGGCTGTAATCAAAGTATTGTAGATTTAGAACCATGCTGTATAATACCGATGCCACGTGTTATTAAACTACTGCACAGTATCACCTATTTAATACCACAGCAATATTTTACTACCACATGGTATTGTACGTCCGTGGTAATGTTCTTCTACGACCATATGATCGTAACTTTAATATAAAACGTGGTATAGGAGTTTTACCGCGAGTTTTAAATACTGCCCCAAATGTAGAATATATGTAATGTTTAAGCAGTGTATGGCCAGCTTTGGTCTGCAACCAGGTATATATTTACCATTAGGAAAATGTGTTTGTTTGGATAGAAATATATCACCAGAATTATTTTTGCCTAATTGTTATTTTAAAACCTGGAATATTTAGATGTATAGCCGCATTATTTCGTTCTGGTGAAATATTCCAGATGACTTTGACAGCTGGCGTGATTTGATGAGTGGCAGTGATTCCATGTACCACTATTCACATTTCTTTTTTCCAATATGCTGAGTTGCCTTTTTGCAGCAATGCATAAATGGGACACCAAGTTAGGCTCCGTACAATATTCTAAATCAGTCTCTCCATAGGACTAAACACAAGCAGCTTCGAAATTCTGCCATTAACATCAAAACTTTCTTCTGTATTTAAATATGAGTATCTAGTCTGTCTCCAGTCTAAATCTAGAATGTACAATCACCTTGTTGCTCTTTTCATGACGGAAGAACCCCTGTTAGCAGTGGCAGCATGTTTGTTATTGAATTCCTGATTTCTTTAGGGAAATTTGACTGTCCCCTGCAGTCTGCAGAACTTTAAAACAAGCTTTAGCTTTTCTTCAAATGAAAGAAAAGAAAGAAATCGGCCCCAGTAGATTTAGAATGTTCAGTACTTCTAGCTTATTTTACACTATCTTATAAAAGGTATCACCTATTTTAATCACTTCAGCATTTACACCAGGAACAGGCAGATACATTCTCTCCCCTTAAGCCTAATACATTAACAGATTTATTCAATAAAAGTTCTTATCGTTAAAAATGGTGGTAACTTTGCCCCAACCAATAAGATATAGCACCCTTTTTAACGATAAGAACTTTTACTGAATCTCCCTTATAGTCTTTGAAACCTTAGGATTTTGTTTAGATTGTTCTGATTCAGGGAATAGCTTTTCCATTCTTTCACCTCTGTTTAACAGTATATGCTGTAGTGAGTGCTTCCCAATAGGACCCCCAATGGACCCCCAGAGAGGAACAATTACGGTAACCCAGAGAGGAACAATTAAAACATTTTAAATATCTAAGTATTCTGCCTCTCATAAGCCTTTTAATTTGATTTATTTATATCCATTAAGCAGCGGTGAAGCCTATGATTAAAGTAAACCTGCAGTTGGCTGCATTGCACATTGTTCTTAGCTCCATTCATAAACTCACATTCTCAGTAGAAGTTTTCTGCACATTGGCAAATGTTCTAAATTCCATGTGTAACTTCAACTTTAATATTGAATTATGAAGTGGCATGATTTTCTGTTAAAGGAAAACTATCGTGTGTATGAAGTTTTTTTAAAAATACAGTTAAAATGGGACAGGTATATAGGACTGGTAATTCCTACCTCCCAATATTGTTTCTGTAAGGAGCACCAGCCCAAAGAAAACTGATTCTGCCAGTCTTCCTCCTGGCTTCAGCACTGTCTTTAATAAAGGATTAGTCCAGGACTAACCTGGCAAATTAAAACTGTTAGTTTTTAAAATTAAAACTGTAGATTCACAAAGATATTGTGGAGTAAGAATAATCAATCCTACCTCCATGACCCAAGTATTTTCCATTTTTAAAAAGTAAAATTTTAGAGTATAGTTATCCTTTAAGTATAACTTTATAGCAACCTTAGAGAATTCCAAATTTCGCCTTTTCCTTTGTTTAATGAAATGTAAATTGAATATCATTCTTTATTAAGGCAAAAAAAATAATAATCACATTTTTGTTAAACCTAAATTATTTGCCTTGAGTACAATTTGCCCTTTTATAAAATGTGTAATTATTTTCTTTGAAGGAGAAAGGAAGGGAAAGTTTTTTCTTGCATTGAGAGAGGATTCCCAAGTTGCCCTGCAATACTACAAAAGGTTATTTTAGCGTCTAAATCTTTTTTTTTTTTTTTTTACTATTTTTATAAAACTTTCCATCCAGTTTGACAAGGGGAAGGAATATTTACTATATTTAATATATTTTGACCTGTTTTTGTGGCGAGAGGATTAAAAGGGGGATTTTCAGAGACAAAAACATTATTATTTTTTTATTTGAAGCTAATGACCTCATCCATGGTGCCAATATCAAATAAAGGTGTTATCAACAGCAGAAAACAGATGGAGCATCCCTCTCATTTACAATTATTTTAGGCAAGTGCAAGCATTTTGAAAGATTAAAGGAACACTTAAGGCTAGGCCACATTGACGAATTTACTCACGTGCTAACGATCAGGACTGTGATCTGTTAGTATGTGAGAATCAAAGAGCAGTGCATGTCAATGGGGGTGGCCACATTGCAAGCGATGCATTCTCTTTTCAGAGCGTATGTGATCACCATTTTTTTGTGGATCACATGCACTCCGATTGCAGACTAATTCACAGATCACTTCGCAAGCGGACAATAATGTGTGTGAAATGCATGCCAATGTGCGCGTTTTTCATGTGCCTTGCCATTTAGCAAAGTGTGGCCCCTGCCTAAGCTCCCCAAAAGGACTGTTTTCAAACCAATTCTAGAATTCAGTGGTGGATAGAAAGGGTGGATAGTTTTAGCCCTCAGTCCTTTGAAAGGCATGGGGTGCAGGGTCTAAGTGTGACCAGGTTTTCACCAGAGCCCCTTATGTTAGGGATGTTGTGCTGCTGAGTCACACACGGTTGCGGCTCCCAGTACCTGCAAGGGTTGAGTCGAGGGAGATGGTAGAGCCACAGAGGCATAGGAGCCGAGGTATAGGAACAAGGCTCAGGAGCCGAGGCACAGGACCCAAGGTACAGGAGCCGAGGCACAGGAATAAGGTACTGGGACAGGTGAGGAACAGGAAAGATCAGGAAACCGGTGTGGGAATAAACATCCAGCACTGGTCTTCTCCTTTCCCTGCCTTTTAAATTCTGGCACTACGCCAGCACGTGCGCATGTCTGTATGCGAACACCTGCACGCACGCCCACAGGACATTGTGCTTGCGTGCACCAGCACGTGCCCACATATAGACCCAAGGCAGGTAAGGACCAATCGTGACATTGTGGTATATGGACTTTTGCTAAGGAGTTCTCATCTAGTTATACTCTGGCTTATTGCTGTTTGCTTGAATTAATATTACATGACGGATCTGAATGTAATTTCCAAACAAATTTATCTCTATTTAGGAACTAGGGTAGCTAGGGTGTATGGGTTAGACTGGATGTACGCATGTCTTTATTCAACCTCAATTAATATATCAACTACTTTGTTATGTTATTTACCTATAATTTCTGGACCATGCTAAATTGTCTTGCCTGTAAAGTATACTGATAGTCCTGTATTTATTAAATGCATTATGGCTAGAAGGCGTTCTTTAATTTCTGGTCTGTATGTATACATTTATAAATACGGTAGTGACCCTCTGTCTGGTGCTTGTGGTGCGGTTCATACATATTTATTCAATTCCCCTGCAGTGACACCTTCTCCATTTTCAGAAAGTGCTTTCTCTTTTGTATTAGTCTATCAGTCGGCTTGGTTAATTACACCAGTTTGATGAGCAGCTATTCTGTGCTGTTTTGAAGCACCCAACAACCAATTATATTGCTGCTTTTACATATGGAGCAGTTCTTTAAATATCCACATTAACATTATATTAGGGTGATGCTTAACATCTTGGTTGCTGGCTACTGTTTGATTAATTAACGGGGGGCAACAATCTTGTTAAGTGGAACCTTTCTTGAATTGTTTGCATTAAGTTATATAAACCAAATAGACTGAACATACAGTAGATATAAAAAAATAATATACTCTTATTGGGGTATGATATATATATTACATACATTTATACATATATTTAGCATAGAGATGATTTGACGTTTTTAAAGCTAAAATTGTTTAGGATTACATCCTATGTTTAAGCAACCTTATAGATGCATGCGACCCCTAGGATCTATGTAGGGTGGTTTTAATTTCCTAGAAGGCTCCATATTAACAGCAGATCCTTAAGACTCCATAGTCCAAAATATGCTATGATATATATTTTTTTTTTCAATATCATACCTTATTATATGGTGACCAATATTGTTATAAACAAGTTCTTAACGACTGTTATTATTTATACTTTATCTTTTTTTTTCTAATGTAAATATTAATGTATGAAACTATACTACTGCCTTTATTTGGATGTAATAAACCAATGCTAACCCCTTACTACAGGTCTGTAAACATTTTAACATTAGGACAACAACAATGGATATTGGATTATCCTATCTGTGCTTGGTTTCTGCTCCGGTTTCTGTAGACAGTCAATTTAATGTCCGTTATATTCATCAATTAATTTGCCTTTATTAAAGTGTTATTTCTGATTATGGTCTAACATCTATTGCATTGATGAGAAGAATATTTGATTTATGATATTGCATAGTATTGTGCAGCTAAGTGGTTATCTTTAGAGAAGTTGGAAACTGTTGAGTTATGTTTTGTTTTTGAATTTTTAAAATTTTCAGAAATTTCGAAAGTTTGAAAGTTCGAATTTCGAAAATCGTCTACTTTCGATTTTCAATAATTATCTACTTTCGATTTTCGAAATATCTTTGAAAATTCAAAAATTCGGGTTCCGTGAAATTCGGGAGTTCTGAAAGTTTTGTCGAGACTTCAAAACCCTCAGATTCAATTCGAAACTGGGTTCTAATCGAACCCACATTACATCTCTAGTTATCTTTAATATTTTCTCTTATTTCTCTGAGCTGCTCTCAATTTACAGAGTTGCACTGACATGTTCCATCAGCAGGGCAGGAATAAGGGGTAAAAGCTGTGCTAACCTATTCAATACCAGTTACCCCTTACGTGCAGCCTCACAAGCTATTCAATACCAGTTGTGCAGATTTTTTTCATTGGTATTAAAGTTTTGGTTGGTTTAAATCCCATTCAGGATTTACCCAGAGCCACGTAGCAACTACAGTATTGATTCTCTGTAAGATTGACAAACCCAAAGCTACAGTGACTCTGGATAAATCTTCCTAATAGTGTCTGCATTGTATGTCACAAGATGTTTGTGTAGATTTTTTAATTTACTAGTTGGCCTCACTGTTCATTTTATTCCAGTTCTCAGTATATTTCATAGTCTCTCTTGGCTTATTAGTTCCCGCAGAACATCCTTACACTGAAACTTTTCCACAACCGATAATTACTGTTTTTGCTTGGCAATGCTTTGCTTTGCAATGTCTGACCAGGGCCCTAGTTGCCATTTTACCATGTGCTTAGTTTTTTTCAGTCATTCCAAATATTTCCCAAAAGAGAGTTGTAATGATACAGTGATCTCAGCCCATAACCTGTTTGGCTAGCTTATGATAACCCGAGTTGCAGGTTTATTAGGATGAGTTCAGTGATTTAATCTGAGCCCTGGGATGGGAATAAGGAATCATGGGAACATAGCTAAATCTGTACTAATCATTGATGAACTATGTGCTGGCCACAGTGTCATTCAATGGAACGGAAATTATTGACATTTAGTTCTGTCCTTTCCCCTCCTTAAAGGGCATGTCCACCCTTAAAAATAGTTTTTGATATGCTGCTCCCCCATGTCTGGAAGCCCCAACCGCATGGTTAGTATTTTCCAAAAGCTCCCCAAACTCTTACTTACCTCCCCTCGTTCCTCCGCTGCACTGCCGGCCCTCTGCTTGCGAGAATGCAAGCAGAGGGGCGGGACCGGCAGTCGCGTCTGTGATTGGCTGAGCGGCAGCCAATCACGGACGCGGCTGCCGGTCACTCAGTGCAGCGGAGGAAAGAGGAGAGGTAAGTAAGAGTTTGGGGAGCTTTTGCAAAATACTACCATGCGGTTGGGGCTGCCAGACAGGGGGAGCAGCATATTAAAAGGGTTTTACGCTAGGGGGAGGGATAGTAGAACGGGAAGGAGAGGGAGGGAGAGGGAGGGGGAGGGAGGGGGAGAGGGCGCAGTACGCATGACAAATATCTACCGGAGGCAAGGTAGCAGGCAGAGTCCTGGTAGCCTCCTGGTGGACAGTTTTTGGGACTTTAGGGGGGGTCTACAGGAGAACCTATGGAGCTGGGATGTGAGGTAAGGTTACACTACACTACATGGTGGGGCCATTACTGGGGGGGATTATAGTTTTGGGGGTGGACATGCCCTTTAATAAGAAAACTAATTGTAGAAATGCAAAAACGGCAAGAAAATTTAACTGAACTAACAATCGTCACAACTGTCATTGCATACAAAAGGTTTTTTAGATGCTTGGGTCGTGAGATACATTTTGGCCCTGTCAGAAAAGAATTGCCCAGGTGCCATTTCTCCCACCACAGAAAGTAGTATGCCAAAGGCTGAGGCCCACTACAACGCACCAAATAGCGCACGC
Source organism: Hymenochirus boettgeri (assembly GCA_019447015.1). Taxonomy (NCBI): domain Eukaryota; kingdom Metazoa; phylum Chordata; class Amphibia; order Anura; family Pipidae; genus Hymenochirus; species Hymenochirus boettgeri. Next base: position 166,472,799 of record CM033474.1, read on the forward strand.
AATCAAGAGCATTATAACACGCTATTGCATGTGTGCGATTTCAGTGCATTGTCCCACATTGTGCCTCTTTGCGCATGCATTTTTGTAATTTAATAATATAAGAACGCATGCATTTGCGTGGGAATTTTTGTGTTCCTGCGATTTCCATTTTAACTAAAATCGCACACGCAAAACGCATGCGCAAATGCACGGAAAATGCGTGTGGACTAGCCCTAAAGGGAACCACGTTTGCAAATTCCACTCATACAGCAGTGACGTTTTTTAGCTGCAATTATTGTATATATGATTTTTATTTCCTTCCAAACTAAGATCTGTAAGGAATAACCACCGTACAGATCATAGTACTTACCATCACGTTCGCTTTTTTTCTGTCGTATATATTGCACTATTGTTTATGTTTATTCTGTTGGATATATTGCATTATTATACTGCTGAATCCCCCCCCTAAACATTTTACCATTAGTACATTTCAAGAGCATTTATATAAAGCAGAAGTTAATAAAATAAAATTCAGCTGAAAATCACTTGGTAATATCCCTTTTAATTTGGCAGTGTATTGAAATAACTGGGAGGCGTGTCTATGGAGTTGAATCAGCCTGCAGGCTCTGTCCCAACAAAGCTACAGCTACAGTTTCCCTCATCTGTATTTACTTTTCCTGTCATATTTCTACAATTACATTTTATAAACAAAATTTGTAAGAGTACACAAATAGATTGGAATTTTCGGTCATAAAAAAAAAAGCTCAAACATCTTTCCCAAACGTATATATAATGTCCTTCTTAAGAACAGCTTTAAACTGGGTGGTCCACTTGATAGTGAACAGATTGCTACAATGAGCCCGTGGGAAAAATGTATTTACCTGTGCGGGAGCAAACGTCTGAAGACAACCCTCCATTTTCAAGCTCTGTTCTCTTTCTTTCCATTACACTGAAGAGTTAAAGGCTCGTACACACGTCCAATCTTGGCACCGACCCACAATCCTCGACCACGACGCATACACACATGTGTGTCAGGTGTGCGTCATGGTCAGAGGAGGTTGTGGGTCGGTGCCAATCGGATGTGTGTACGAGCCTTAGGGGGAAATAGTAGGTGTTTATTGCTTCTGTAAGGATACTTAATAGGATGTACTATATGGACAACAAAATGTAAATAATAATTGGATATATGTACAGTATATATACATATTGTGTGTACAATATATATATATATATATATATATATATATAGAGAGAGAGAGGAGAGAGAGTAGATTAGCACTCCATTCCAATATATACATGCCTGGGGGCCATTCAAAACAGAAAGTAAAAAAGTAAAAACACTGTTATAGTGTGGTTTAACTTTATGCAATAAAAGTTACGTTTTATTAAATTATTAAATTGACCTGTCCTGTGAGTGCCTCCATTTCTATATACATTTTTAGGACCAATCGAAAGCTTCACAACAAGTGGTGAATTGGTCCAAATGGTAAATAAAACATTGAGAAGAATACTAAAAATAAAAATGTATTTCGTATTCCTTAGATAAACAAGTGATTTGTTTACACAGACTCACTTTCACTGATCATCCTGTTCCTATGTCAATAAATATTTTCCATTTTCCTTTGTTACAGATATTAATATTACAAACAAACGTTCTGAAATGGGAATAATTTAATAAATAGAACAGGCCCTGGAAAACTGACTGTAAACAATTCAAAGTCCAAAAATACCAGTTTACACACCATTGGCAATTGTCTGTATGATCTACTGTCCCTTAATAATCAGCATGTTCCTGTCATAGTACGATAATATATATGAATAAATGATTATCAGGTGTATAACACAATCATTTGTTCTAAATATTAAAGGGATATGATGTTTTCACTTTAAAATAATAAACGTGACCTGTATATAGAGAATGCGACAAAATGGGCCAGCTCATAAAATTAGTATAAATATATGTTAGCATTTTATAATAGGGACTAACACAAGAAGGGAATTTGTTATCCTGTAGAGTAATGAGAATAGCCATTTGATTACAAGATATGGAAAAACATCATATAGCTTTTCATTCTTTCATACAAAGAGTCCTTGTTTAACAATGCAACCACCTTCTTATCTATACAGTTTGGGCACAGAAAAGTCCTCAAGAACTTATAGGAGGGATGCTGGTCATTCTGTTCAATGCTGGGCCCCAGCAGCCCACGGTACCACAGTTCTCCATATACTGTATGTATGAAGGAGGAATAATCCACACAGATACTGTGAACGTTAAATTTAATAAATTAAAATGTGGCCTATTTTATGAAAATAGAATAGGGGTGCTTGAACTTTATTTCAAATAGTGAATGTTAAACACACAATTTTTTTTAACTTAATTTTTACTAATAATAAATGAACATAGTAATAAAAGAGCAGTATCACTTTATTGCAATATTACTCTTTATTGTGGTCTCAAAAGAGCACAATATTGTTATATTACAACCATGTATCCCACCTTGTGTACACCTTCTTATATACTTTTGTTTGGGGGGGTTTCACTGTTTTAAAAATATTTAATTTTTAATAGTGTTCTGGCACTAGTGGAGGCAGCTCAAGGGTTAAAAAATAACCATAGAGTCCAGAAAACTTCCAATCCACTCCCCTCACCCCCACTATTACTGTTAATCTTCCATGTTCCAGTTCAGTCAGGTCTGCCCTTATGTTGACTCTGGGATCTGACCGATGAGTGCGTCTTCCCATTGGCCAGGCCCCAGACACAAACAGCAGGCAGGCAGGCAGGCATTGGCTGCTGGCATTTGAGAGTAAACCCAGGAATGAGGACCTAGGGGTTTAGATCCTCACCGCTGGGTACTTTTATTTGGAGGGGGTGGATTAAAACTTTATTGTTTACCTTCAATACTGTGTGCAAAAGACTTTTCCAGTTAGCCACTCTCTTCAAAATAAGATATCCACATTACTGATTTTTCTGGCAAGGCTCTGGGTCCAAGAGAGAAATTTCTTGGTTAGCAAAGCTCAGGATTAATCAAATAGACAGGAATTTGTTGTATTGGCAGATTTGTTCATAACCTTTTTTTCCTCCCATACAACCAGATAAAATATTTACTTATTCCTGATTTGGTGACATTAGAGGCAAAGACACATGGAAAAATCATCAAAGGGACTTTCATTTTTTTTATGCACTTGGAGTTTGGTAAAGTCAGGAAAGTTCTATTTCTAGATTTTCATTTATAAAAAATGTATGGCGATGTTTGTAAGGGATCGATATCAGTAAACTTTGATAAAGACATCCCTGACTGTTTAGGAAAAAAGGGATGATGGCACTCAGATAGTCTCTCTAACTGGTGAATTTAAAAAATAACAAGGGGGAGGATAGGGCATAAGAAATGTAACAATTTGCAGGGAAGGCCATTCAAACTGTATAAAAAAAGTGAAAAAAGCGTGATTTTGCCAGAGCCCAGTGTATGAGAGGAAGACAATGTTCCCACCCCCTCCCTTCTAGTGATGGCCCAGTTCGCGGATCCGAACCTGAATTCGCGGCGGATTTACCTCGTTCGCGAACAGCGGATATCTCGCATTTTCCGGTTTTCAGCCTTCCGAACTTTTCCGAACCGCGTTTTCGAAAATGTTTGAAATTACGAGGATTTCTCGTATTTTCGAAAATGCAAGAAAACACGTATTTTCGAAATTTTTCGTAATTACGAGGATTTCATGTATTTTTGAAAATGCATGAAAATACGTATTTTCAAAAATGTTCGAAATTACGAGCATTTTACGTATTTTCGAAAATGCGGGAAATATGTATTTTCACAAATTTACTAAATTACAAAGATTTCTCGTATTTTCGAGGATTTTTTCATTTTAATAGGTCCGCTCGCAGATTTTCGAATTTTCAAATTTTTCCGAAAATTCGCGGATTCTCAAGCAGACCGGATTTTGCGAAGTTCGGACATCTCTACTCCCTTCTCCTGGTAGTGCTAAGTGTAGCTAGATTGCTGGCACAGCAGGCAATTAGGGGTTCACTGGAAGCTGGTTGGTGCTAAAGTTTTGGTAGTTAGCCCATGAGGTGGGCCAATAAGTAGCAGGTCCAATCAATAGGTGTAGAGGTGACTCGTGGGCAAAATGAAAGTGGTAGATTTCATTCCTGATCAACTATGTTAAAATAATGTTATATGTTTCAAAGTTATTATTATTTAATACATGTTAAATTTCCTATGTTGGAATCAATAAAAGCTTTGACCCTTTTGTTCCAAAGTACATGGTGTGTAGTCTGGTAACAGAGAGGTCGGGTTAAAGGGCAAACAATGCACAGGCCCACAGTATGGATTAACAGGTGATATTGCTGGCTGGTCTGCCCTCGGACAGCCATGATCCTTTAGCCATGCAATTGGATTTTACATTTGCATTAGAAATTAACCAAATGTTATTGTAAATTTAATGCTTTGTGACATATAATGACCACGACCAGTTAATGGCCTGATACCGCATGGTAGTAAAATTTTCACTGCAGGCATTATTTTATGATTCAGGCATACAATAATGCAGTGATCATAAATTACTAATAACAATTGGTAATTAAACATTGCTATGAAGGATCAATTTCATAATTTAACAATATTGATCCTTTAGAAATACTGTCCATAATTTTATCTTAACTAAACCTGATTTGGAAAAGAGGTGCTCCTCCCATGCAGTCAGATTTAAAAAATGGTTTAGATCTACCTGTTAAATTAAAAGATTGTTAAAACAATCCTTCTGCTTATTTCTTTCATCCTAGAAGGCTTTGTGCAGGAAAGTTTCCTTAAGATTGCTTATTATGCAGGAGTCTTCTGATTGTTGACATAAGGATATGGTGATCATGGCTGGACTTCTTCCTCAATATACAACAAGTGCATGATAGGAAAGAAGGAAGGCCAGCCAGGTTAAATTGGCAAAAACACAATTAAGCGTTTTGTTTATGAAGTGGAAATAATGGGATTGGTGAAAACCTGGAGTCTGCACAGAGAATTCTCTAAACAGAAGTTCATATGGTAGCAGTTTTGGTAGAAAAGTTATTGGGTTGATGTTGAGATAAAAGTAAAAAGTGAAGCACAAGAATTTAAATTACCCTGTGTTGATGCTTCTGTCAAACCTTTTCTTGAACATTCTGGTGCCATTTTCTATCAACTTGGAAAATTCTAATTTTAACCTGCATGTCCTTTGATAGCTTTACGTCAACATTGTAGTGTTATGTTTATATTAAAGTTATAGCATTGGGTCATAGATTTAAAAAGATAACTATAAAATTACTTTTCTAGCTTGCTGTCATTTTCATTTCTAAATGTTGCTGTGATTATATATATTTCTATATATGTCCAGCAGATGGACGAACAGTAATGGACAGGGGAAGTTGAATCCCCACATAGCTTCCACCAACACATTATTCACAAATAATAAGTAACAGAGCTTTCTTCGTGTGCAGGCATTTTGAATATTTGCAAAGAAAATACGACACCCAGTAGTTTTGAATGCAAAGGACAGTTGGGCTATTGATAACTCTAAAAAGCTAAAACTTTGTATGTGCAGGTGTCCACTGATTGCTCCATTAACTCTGTCTTTACAACGATGTCTTCAGAACACCAGATGAATCAAATAAACTTTTACTCTTTCTATAAATATATAGTAAATGTGTCTGTTAGATACCTGTCCAGACCATCTTTTTTCACCTTTCTTCCTTGTATTTTACATTTTGAAGGTTTTACATTTTATGTTTAATAAATTTATTAACTTCTTGTATTACAGCTGTAACAGGTCTATGACCAAGAAGGACCAGAGTCTTTGTAATATGCTTCTTTCCAGCTGGTTGATCCCAACAGATTTGCCGTGTGGAGGACGATGGCTCAGAAGTAGCATGTATGGAGCGGGACATTCCTTTGAGCACCCAGGGGACGGCCATCTCCAATACAAGGGAGGCAGAATTGGGGGCTAGGAAGGATAAGCAGGTTGTAGTGGTAGGGGACTCCATTATTGGAAGGGTAGATAGGGTAATCTGTCGCCAAGACCCTACATACCGAACAGTGTGTTTTCTGCCTGGTGCTAGGGTTCGATAAATGGTGGATCGTGTAGACAGATCATTGGGTGGGGCTGGGAGTGACCCGGTGGTCTTGGTTTACATTGGTTTACATTGGTACAAATTGGACAACGTTAGAGGTGGAGGTGAGGTCCTTAAAAATGATTTCCGAGAATTAGGGGCCCAGTTAAAAGGAAGGACCTCAAGGGTAGTGATTTCAGAAATACTACCACATGCTACACTAGGGAGGCAACGGAAGCTCAGAAGTATAAATGCGTGGTTAAGGGGGTGGTGTAAGGAGATGGGGTTTGGGTTTTTAGAGAACTGGGCTGACTTTTCTGTTGGCTACTGGCTCTTTAGTAGAAACGAATTGCACCTCAATGATCATGGTGCAGCTGTTTTGGGGGAGAAGATGGCTAGGCTGGAGGAGATTTTAAACTAGGTATAGGGGGGAGGTTACGTTGAACTACACAGGGGTTGATAGAGAAGTTAGGGATCAGGGGGCTAATAACACAACGGAGGGAGGAGAAGGGGGAGGAGGGAACATAGAGGATAAGGAGGCAAGTACGACCAAGTATGGAAGTAAATCAATTGATAATCTAAAATGTATGTTTACAAATGCAAGAAGTCTGGCTGGAAAAACCAGGGAACTAGAACTAATAGCTTTAAAGGAAAGGTATGATGTGATTGGTATAGCAGAAACATGGCTAAATGATTCACACGACTGGTCAGTAAATATCGAAGGATACTCCTTATTTAGACATGACAGAGTTAATAAGAAAGGAGGAGGAGTATGTATGTATGTATGTATGTTAAACAGGAATTGAAGCCAAATCTAAAAGATGGAATAGATGGGGACATAAACGATATGGCCGAAACAATATGGGTAGAGCTGTGTAAAGGAAGCAAGAAGGTAGGTAAATTAATTGTTGGGGTATGTTATAAGCCGCCAAATGCAGGGAAGGAGGTGGAAATTAATCTCCATATGCAGTTGGCGAAGGCTGCTGGTATGGGGCATGTTTTGGTTATGGGGGATTTTAACTACCCTGACATAGATTGTAGTAGGGGAACTGCCAGCACCTCAAAAGGTACAAAAGTTCTTACATTTCCTATATGAGCATTTTCTTTCACAGATGGTAGAAGTTCCTACTAGACAGAATGCGTTGTTGGATCTAGTGATATCTAATAACCCTGAGCTCATTTTGGAGATGAAGGTAATGGGAAGCTTAGGGAATAGTGACCATGATATAGTGTCATTTAATATAGGTTGCAAAAAACTAAAGTGCACTGGGTTAACAAAAACTTTTAACTTTAGGAAAGCTAATTTTATGCTGTTAAAGTAATCACTCCTGTTCATAGACTGGGGGGAATTGTTTCTAGGTAAAGATACTGAGCAGATGTGGACCACTTTTAAAGGGATATTAAACTATTACGTTTCTAAATTTGTACCTCCTGCATGGCTTAATGCTCAGGTAAAAAGGGAAATGGAAAAAAAAGAAAAGGGATTTTAAAATTTTGAAATCAGAGGGAACAGAACAGGCTTACAGGGAGTATAAAAGCGGTAATAAAGAAAATAGAAAAAAAATATAGAATATAGAAAATGAAATACGGATTGCCTAACAAAGCAAGTCTAACCCCAAAATGATTTTAAGCATATAAATGGTAAAAAGATGAGGACTAAGAATGTGGGACCATTAAATAATGGGGCTGAGATGGTTGTAGAGGATGCCAAAAAGGCTAATCTGCTAAACCAATTTTTTACATCGGTTTTTATTGTTGAGAATCCTAGTCCTTGCAGCAGGGATTGTAATAATATGCAGGGGAAAAATGAGGAGTATTTCCATTGGCTGATGGGGGATATGGTACGGAAACAATTAGATAAAGTTAATATCAATATAGCCCCAGGACCAGATGGATTGCATCCTCGGATTTTAAAAGAGCTTAGTTCAGTTCTATCTAGACCACTGTTTCTGACTGTTAGGATTAGTTTGGTCTGGGGATGTGTCGCTGGATTGGAAAAAAGCTAATGTTATACCAATATTCAAAAAAGGTAGTCCTTCACAGCCTGGTTACTATAGACCTGTAAGCCTAACATCAGTGGTAGGGAAGGTGATGGAAACTTTGTTACGGGATCATCCTTGTCAGCATGGATTTATGAGAAATAGATCATGCCAGAAAAATGTAATTGTTTTTTATGAAGTAGCGAGTAAGAATTTAGATTCAGGCACAGCAGTGGATGTGGTATACTTGGATTTTGTGAAAAAAACTGAGGACTGTTGGCCCTGAAAAAAGTTCTGTACTGAGGCCACTTCTGTTTAATCTGTTTATAAATGACTTAGAAGGGGGCATTGAGAGCAAGGTCTCAGTGTTTGCTGATGACACTAAACTATGCAGAGCTTTGGAAACTTCAAATGATGTGCAAGTGCTACAAGCAGACCTAGATAGATTATCAAAATGGGCAGCAGAGTGGTAGATGAGATTCAATGTTGATAAATGTAAGGTGATACATTTGGGATTTAATAATCCCTGTGCCACCTACACCATAAATAACTCTGTGTTAAGTAAATCTGTAATGGAAAAAGATTTGGGGGTTCTGGTAGATAAAAGACTTAGCTGTAGCAAACAATGCCAGGTAGCAACGGCTAGAGCTAGCAAGATATTGTCTTGTATAAAGAGGGGAAAGATATTATTATCCCTGTTTACAAGACACTGGTAAGGCCTCATTTGGAATATGCACTGCAGTTTTGGAATCCTGTGAATAGGTTGGACTTGATGGACGTATGTCTTTATTCAACCTCAATTACTATGTTACTATGTTACTATGTTACTATGGAAGCATGTCACTCATAAAGGGGGGACTGCAGCTTATTCAGTAATGAGAAACTAGAAAATGTAGTTTCATATATTGCATTACTTGCTTGTACAATTGTATTGCCACTCAAAAATGATACTTACCTTTTTTTCAGTTGGAAGGGCATTTTAGGATTTATCAGGGGGGAACATCATTGTAGGCAAGATCTCTCTGTTTGCTCCTCTTTCCTTGCTGTTTAATTGAAGAACCGGAGGTAAGACACAGCCCCTTTACCTACCATTCTTCAATTTAACTGAAAAAAGTATAATTTTTGAGTGAAGATACCCTTTAAATAGTTTTCCCCTTTCAGAGCAAACCAGTAATTCTCTTAAATTCTGGCATATTGAGGAAGTTCATTAACTTCTTTGTTCCTGTAATTGGGCATAAGCCTGTATTAGTCTTTACATGTTGTACTAGATGAAGGGATGTGGCCATCAGATGGATTTTGCATAATGACATACCCATGTGGCTACTGAAATTTCTATTCTCCAGACAAACGGAAAAAACCCATTTAGTATAGTTCAGGATCTCAGTTAAGCAAGGGAAATAACTACATAGAAATGCAAGTGAGTAATCGTTTTCTTCAAAAGTTTCTGGGCTGTAAGTCAGGGAAAATGTTTTTTCGGCTGATATTTTTCTAGGTGAATGGTAATGGTAAGCCCATTTCAAATGCCCTGCTCTGCCTGAAAGTACATAATATAAAATAGATCTTCACTAATCTTATATTCTCTAAATTGAATATAAACAAAGGACTTACGTTTTGTGATACCTTTATTTTAATCTCAATATGGCATTTATTTTATTTAATTTACTTTAATTAAAATGTTAAGCTTCCATGACAGATTCCTTTAATTATTTTAGTGTAGGTTTCCTATTTAAACATTTTTAACATCACTAAAATAAGATCTCTCTAGGAATTGCAAATGTGTGGCCCTCCTGAAGTTTAAAACCCCCCACTCCCAGCATTCCCTGAAAAAGAGACTTACTTCATGAAACGTGTCAAGCGATGCTCCCCTCCTCTTTCCCTGTGCCGGAAGGAGATCTGATACCCTTGTGTCTATTTATGGATTTTGAAATAAAATCGAGTTTTATTTTTATCTCTGTGTCGGTGAATTTCCTGTTAATTTATTGCAAATTCCCTGCTGGGAGTTGTAGTTTTTAAACATCTGGAGGGCTGCATGTTCAGCACCCCTGCTCTAGGACAAGAAAAATGCTTGGAAAAGATATTAGATGGATAGATCAACTGATGGTAGATCAACACTGAGAGAAAAAGTCCATGATTCACAATAAACATAATACAGAAATATAATAAATTATAAACACTGTTTATAAAATTGAAAAAGTGATTGAAAAAATGTCTTCATCCATCACTATCAAGTCCTAAAATATCCATAGCTATGTGGTCTTCTCAGAAGCAAAGATCTTAGTTTTGTAAATTATCAAGTTTTTTTTTTTTACATTTGTTTTATTCTTTCTATTCTCTGTGAATTCCTTTGGGGCCTGCTATAAATTAGAATATAGTTTTCAAAGTTTGCTCTGACCACAGCGCTGTGTTTACATTCTTCCCTAGGCAAGCCTGCATACTCGTCATCTATATCCTAAACACTCCAACGTAATTTGTTTATAGAAAGAAATGACAGGCCTTTAAAGCTTCAGTAGTCAGTCTTGGCAATCTCAACCTGGAAAAAATATGAGTGCATTGCCCTCTAGTGTTTGTCCAAGTTGTGGTACTCTGTTAGTCAGTCAATGGTTTACAAGGAAAAACTTCTCAGATAAAACACAAGAGAAGAGATTTAAAGGTGATACGATAGTGAGCTGAGAGATAACACAGTAATCTTTCAGAGCTTTATATCAGCTTGAAAAAGCCACTTACATTTTCTGAAAGCTTGCTATAATTCATCATCTTAATTAGTCAATAATGTTATCGCCTTTGCCTCTCTTTTCTCTATTCAGAACGATTGTTTGGCAATATAAACCCTGAAATGTGCCCCGATAGGCATATAGCAGCAAGTTGGCAAGGACCTCCAGAATGCAAGGTGTTGATTTTTCCCTAATAATTTTCACAGTGAACATTTCCAAAGCATGCCCAAGCTCTCTCAGCCCTTTGCGTCAGTTGTGGCAAAAACAAAGACTATTTGCTTGGTTGTTTTATCAATCCTAATAAACTTTAATGGGCAGTCAGAATTTCTTCATGTTCAAGAACTCTGCATACGGTAATTAGACTAGAAAAGAATATTGCATGATGTAGGGAATAAAATGGGAGATTTACACAGAGCCACAATGATCTACTCCCGTCACTAAGTCAGGAACAAAAATGTAAAATCAATTTGGCTGAAAATCTGTACTTAAAAATATACATTGTGTGTTAAGTTCCTGATCTTATAGTATAATGTACAAATGTATAATTCTTGCAACTAAAAGCTAATGTTCTAAAAAATATATAAAAAATAAATAGTGTTCAAAGTCTGCTGAGAAAGCTGACAAAGATAAAAAGAAACAATAATTTTTCACATACAGTTTCAACTGTTGCTAAATTCAAATACTTATGTCTCCATTTATATATTAAAATGTTCTTCAATTTATTTTTATGGTGCTATAGACACAATGACGGGATCACACGATCGGATTGGCCAAATGCAAAAATATTTATTTGGGCGATAGGAAAGTTTGTCAGATGATCATCCATTCAGGATCTGGCGATCATACGTTATCGTAACATCCCGATATCGTCCGATCTGTGAGCAGTTTAAATCAGATTAAAAGGTCCTCATAATCCACCTTTCAATCTGGTTAGTTGTGCCCATAGACCCAAAGATAGCGGTCGGACGATATTGGGATATTACGATAACTTTATTATGGTATTTATCATAATATAATAATACCACAGTTTACCACACAAAAAAACTGATATTTTACAAAGGGCACAACTATTGTGTATTTAGGATGTGGACACAAACTAACAGTGCAATCATAATACAGCTATACTACTATTTATTTTAAGACTGCTTTGTTGATGTTATGACTGCATCATAAAATAACAGTAATGACCATTAAAATGTACAGTAATATATACTTACAGAAAAACTTCAGAACAATTAGTTTTCCAGCAAACAAAAAACATGCATTGTGGTTAAAAAATACATTTTAGATGGACAAAAAAAAAAAAAACTGTGTCTACAAAATATAATTATTTAGTTAAAAAAGGCAAAGTTTTAGCAACTAAAACTGCATTTGGTCATCTCACCAAAGCAAACATTTAAGCAACAAGCATGCAATTTGTCCTTTTGTACCTTTCGTGCATATTAAAAACATTTTGGATACAAAAAGCTTTTGTCAAAACTCAGTTCCTATCCAGGAAGAACATCATGCCAAAAAAAGAAATTTTATTATTTTTTTAACAAATCAAATTTTGTTGCAAAACTGGTAATTCACAGAAAAATTTGCATACATAAACCTTTCCAATACTTTTAGTAAGTAAAATGTAAAATAGGACAAACAATGCATTGACAAAAAGTTATTTTTAAGAAATGATGTACTATTTGCAAACAAAATGTGCTCTTTTTTACATTAAATAGCCAGGGACAACCAGTAAAATATTTGTATGTAAAATGTTCTGTCTATGTTTCATTTTGTAAAGTGTTACACGCTGGTTCTAAAAAAAATTTTAGAACACACTCAAAAAATTGGCAAAAAATCTATGTTTATGTCACAAAACAAACGTTTTGGATATTTGAATACACGTTTTCTAGCAAAAGACATTTTGTCAAAGTGCTGTTATCCTGAGAATATTTACATTTATACAAAAAATAAATTGTAACTACAAAATTGATTTGGTCTACAAAATGTTTTATTGCAACCAAATACCAACAGTGTTGGTATTTTATGACCATTATTTTACAAATAGGATTTTCAAATTATGTGCATCCAGATGTTTGAAAACTACAACCCCCAGCATTCCTCACTACAGAGAAAAGCCAGGGAATGCTGGGAGTTGTAGTTTTCAAACATCTGGAGGCACACCGTTTGAGAATCCATCTATTATACCCTGCAGAACAATATGCATATCAGAATTTTGCAGTGGTGTACAATGTTGTGTAGTAAAAATATTTTTAACATGGATGTAAATACTGATACTTGTGGTATTAGCAGGACCTACTGAAATATGCAGTATATAAATATTTTCCATGCACCGTTATACATGAAATCACTTATAGTTACTAATACTTACTTTTGCAAAAAAACTTCCAAAATATTTTTGTCAAAAATTATTTTATATAAATGTACTTGGAATTTTTGGGGGGGAATCTTTGTCGACAACTTTTTGTTTTTCTAAATACACACAGGACCAAACAGCATACTTTATATTTATATGCAAAAAATAAATATCCATGATACCAGCCTCAGGCAAAAATATTTGGTAACCTGTACATATATATATAGTTTTGATCCTGATGACGTCCGCAATGGGCGGTTGAAACGTGTATATGTGTGCTTAAATAAATGTTGCTATTCACTACAAGTCCCAGGAGTGCTTCCGAAATTTGTTACCTACTGTATCGTCTGTTGGATATAGCACCCGGGCAGTATCGAAGGGTTACGTGAGTGCCACTTAAGATTCTTTGCTGTTATATATATGTAGATGTAACATATGCGGAGCACTCCACGGACTTTTTAAACATTTATTGAATTCGGACCGCGGTCTCTAGAACCTACGCGTTTCAGCCCTATAACATCAGGCTGTCCTCAGGGTTACAGACCGAGGTACAAAGTGCAGGTAAATAGACAACATCCCTCCCTCCCCACTCCCCCTGACACTACCTCTACGTGACCTGCAGTGACGCCGGCAACCAGGTGGACAGACCCCCTCCACCAAAAGCATGTACCAGGGTTAACCCCTAAAATGGCACCAACATGCATTAAAGTAAATGAAGCCCTGTTACCCTAAGGGCAAAGAAAGGGGAAGGTCCACTAAAATCCACCAAGTGCTGGGAATACACTAAAAATAAGAATATAAGTGCTAGTGCATAAAAGCCGATACAAAAAACATAAAAACATGAAACAAAAAATCTAAACATAAGGCTATAGATGCTATGGGGTAAAAATATCAGCCTAAAGTGTTATAAAAATTGCATAACGCAAAGATTACTAAGCCTATGAGCTAAACTGTAGGTGGTCAAATGTACTCCGTACTCCACGTAAAATGGGGACCACCTATACTCAAGGAACCCACTACCCCCATAAACCTAACGACAAAAGGGGAAAAGAAGCCAAACCGGGCCACACTAAAACACTAGTACTATCAGGGTCTCAACGGGGAGAATAAAACGAGCCTCCACTATATAGGGTTACAAGTAGCATGATATAGAATGAATGATATGATTATTCATTTAGGCCCAGGGCCGTCTCTAGACTTTTGCCACCTGACACAAAATTCTAAATGCTGCCCCCCTCGCCACCGGAAGGGGTGTGGTTTTATAATTGAAAGTGGGTGGTGCTTTGTCCGGAAGTGGGATGTGGCTTGTTCAGATGTGGGAGGGGCTTTATACACATTGATTAATTGTCATTATCATTGTATTACATATCATACCTCCATTTATTTTCAATACATTGAGGACCCTCCCTCTAGAATAGTATCCTCAAAAGATCATCTATATATCTATCTATCTATCTGTCTATCTATCATCATCAATTTGTCATCTATCATCTATCTATCTTCATCTGTCTATCGATGTATCTATCTATCTATATCGTCTATCTATCTATATATCATCTGTCTGTCTGTCTATCTATCACCTGTCTATCTATTTATCTATCATCTGTCTATCTATTATTTATCTATCATATGTCTCTCTATCTATCATCTGTCTATCTATCTATATATCATCTGTCTATCTATCATCATCTGTTATCTTTCTATCTATCATCATCTATCTATCATCTATCTATCTATATATGCTATCTTTCTATCTATCATCTATCTATCTATCATCATCTATCAATGTATCATTATCTATCTATCTATCATCTGTCTATCTATCTATATATCATTGTCTGTCTGTCTATCTATATCTGTTATCTATTTATCTATATCTGTCTATCTATATCTATCAAGTCTATCTATCTATCATCTATCTATTCATCTATCATCTTGTCTATCTATCATCTGTCTATATCTATCTATCTATCTATCTATCTATCATCTATCTATCTATCTATCTATCATCTATCTATCTTATCATCTGTCATCTTTCTATCTATCTCATCTATCTATCTATCTATCTATCATCTATATCTACTATCTATCTATCTATCTATCATCTATCTATCAATGTATATCTATCTATCTATCATGTATTCTATCTATATATATCTGTCTGTCTATCTATCATCTGTCTATCTATTTATATATCATATGTCATCATCTATTACTATCATGTCTCTACTATCTATCATCATCTATCTATCTATCTATCTATCTATCTATCTATCTATTACTGTCCATCTATCTATATAATCATCGTCTATCTAATATCTATCTATCTATCTATCTATAATCTGTCTATCTATCTATATATCATCTGTCTATCTATTATCATGCTGTCTATCTATTTATCTATCATCTTGTATCTATCTATTTATCTATCATGTCTCTCTATCTATCTATTCTATCTATCTATCTATCTATCATCTATCTATCTAATCTATCTATAATCATCGTCTATCTATCTATCTATCTATCATCGTCTATATATCTATCTATATATTTACACATTGTCATCTATTATCTATCTATCATCTATCTATCTATCTATCTATACTATCTATTTATCTATTGTCTCTCTATCTATCTATCTATCAATCTTTCATCGTTATCTATTATCTTATCTATATATCTATATCTATCTATCTATCTATCTATACTATCTATCTATCTATCTATCTCACATCTGTTATATCTATCTATTATCAATCTGTCTATATTACATCTGTCTATCTATTTATTATCATATGTCTCTCTATCATCTATGTATCGTTTATCTATCCATCCATCCATCCATCCATCCATCATCATCCATCCATCCATCCATCATCCATCCATCATCCATCCATCCATCCATCCATCCATCATCCATCCATCCATATCCCATCCATCCTCCATCCATCCATCTATCTATCTATCTATCTATCTATCTATCTATCATCTGTCTATCTATCTATCTATCATCTGTCTATCTATCTATCATCTGTCTATCTATCTATCTATATCTGTCTATCTATCTATCTATCATCTGTCTATCTATCTATCTATCATCTATCTATCTGTCTATCTATTATCTATCTATCATCTGTCTATCTATCTATCTATCTATCTATCTATCTATCTATCTATCTATCTATCTATCATCTGTCTATCTATCTATCTATCTATCTATCTATCTATTATCTATCATTGTCTATGTATCTATCTAATCATCTGGTTATAATTATTTATGCTAGGCCTGCTGCCTGGGCACATGAATTAATGGTTGCTGCCTGCAAGTCACTGGGCCCTCAGAGAACAGAATTACAGAACAAACCCCCAGTCCCAGGGCCAGGCCCCAGCCATACCCAGCCATCCCTAAAAGTTGTTTGTTGCCTTTATTATAGGATAGGATTTAATTCAATTTATTTTTATATTGATTCTCACACTCACTGTCACTGTCACTGAATCATCGTCTCCGAATCAGATTCATTCACTCGGTCTCGGACACAACAAGCGCAGGCGGCGCACTCAGCAGCCTGTCCTGGTCTGCACGGGCTGAACTTGCAGCGCTGAAGACTATGTCATGGCGACGCAGTGCACGCAACGAGTCACGACGTTGAGGATGGTTAGTGTGTAGGCTCAGTGTGTGTAGGTTCAGTGTGTAGGCTGTATGCAGTAGGTGAATGCGGCAGGACCGAAGCAGACTTGTCAACAGGCATTGTGGGCTGTGACAGCTAGGATTATGTTTTGGGCGGGTGTGTAAGCAGAGATCGCAGTGGTATTAGGCGGGTCTATGGAGTTACTGACCCAACTTGAGGTATTGGTGGGTGGATGAGAGGCGGAGTTTGTCTAGTAGGGGGAGGTTTGTGGGTGGGGTTTATTTGACTCGCAGCGCTTTCCTTGTGCTGTCACTTTTTTCCAGTAAGTTGAACTTGCTACTAGTGCTGTCACTGGCCGGTAATGTAACAGTTACACAGGTCCGGCGCGCACCCCCCCCCACCCCAACAGATTAAGGAGGGAGTTGGGCAGCCGGCCTCCATTACAAAAAAAAATTAAAAATACAGCGTGTGACAGTGCGGCAGTGCCAGTGCCGCTTCCCTACAGGGTGCCGCTCTGCAGTGTGCTGCACCCTGCATCATTAGCGAGGCGGCCCTGTTTAGGCCCATTGGTGACATAGTATTAAGTCTTTTTTATCCACCATATCTCACATTGTAGGAGGGCTCTCTTCGTATTCACGCCCTCCCGTGCTGGTACAAAGTCAATGGCCATCCATTTCATCATGGCCAGCGAATGTCATACATCTAAAGTGCCGAGCCACTGATGTTGACTGATGACTGAACCTTTCAGACCCGCCACTGGTCTCGCCCTTCACATAATGAATGGGTTTCGATTCAACTGCTGTCCTTATAGTCTGCCTGTGATTGGCCAGGCATTCTCGTAAGGTGGTGGCCGTCTTGCCTATATAATATTTGCCACAAGGGCAAACTATGAAATTTATTACATATTGACTGAGGCAAGTAAGTCGTTGTAGAATTTTAATACGGTTCCCATTTTGGGGATGTGGGAAGTCCGTGGAGTGCTCCGCATATGTTACATCTACATATATATAACAGCAAAGAATCTTAAGTGGCACTCACGTAACCCTTCGATACTGCCCGGGTGCTATATCCAACAGACGATACAAGTAGGTAACAAATTTCGGAAGCACTCCTGGGACTTGTAGTGAATAGCAACATTTATTTAAGCACACATATACACGTTTCAACCGCCCATTGCGGACGTCATCAGGATCAAAACATATATATATATATGTACAGGTTACCAAAATATTTTGCCTGAGGCTGGTATCATGGATATTTATTTTTTGCATATAAATATAAAGTATGCTGTTTGGTCCTGTGTGTATTTAGAAAACAAAAATGTTGTCGACAAAAGATTCCCCCCCAAAAATTCCAAGTACATTTTATCCTAAAATAATTTTTGACAAAAATATTTTGGAATGTTTTTTGCAAAAGTAAGTATTAGTAACTATAAGTGATTTCATGTATAACGGTGCATGGAAAATATTTATATACTGCATATTTCAGTAGGTCCTGCTAATACCACAAGTATCAGTATTTTACATCCATGTTACAAAATATTTTTACTACACAACATTGTACACCACTGCAAAATTCTGATATGCATATTGTTCTGCAGGGGTATAATAGATGGATTCTCAAACGGTGTGCCTCCAGATGTTTGAAAACTACAACTCCCAGCATTCCCTGGCTTTTCTCTGTAGTGAGGAATGCTGGGGGTTGTAGTTTTCAAACATCTGGATGCACATTGGTGACATAGTATTAAGTCTTTTTATCCACCATATCTCACATTGTAGGAAGGCTCTCTTCGTATTCACGCCCTCCCGTGCTGGTACAAAGTCAATGGCCATCCATTTCATCATGGCCAGCGAATGTGTCATACATCTAAAGTGCCGAGCCACTGATTGTTGACTGAACCTTTCAGACCCGCCACTGGTCTCGCCCTTCACATAATGCATGGGTTTCGATTCAACTGCTGTCCTTATAGTCTGCCTGTGATTGGCCAGGCATTCTCGTAATGTGGTGGCCGTCTTGCCTATATAATATTTGCCACAAGGGCAAACTATGAAATTTATTACATATTGACTGAGGCAAGTAAGTCGTTGTTGAATTTTAATACGGTTCCCATTTTGGGGATGTGGGAAATCAGGCCCGGTTAGGGCACTTCTGCATGCCAGGCAACTAGAACATTTGAAAAAGCCCTTTTTTGTCATAGTGAGCCAGGTCTGTTGAGTATTATTCATTGGATCCCTTAGATCGGTTCGTATGAATATGTTATGGAAATTTTTGCCCCACTTATATGCAAACAAAGGGGAAAGGTGTCAGAAAGGTAAGTTCCTGTCATTCTGTAAAATCTCCCACCTGGCTTTAATGCTCTTTTTGAGGTGTTCACTGAAAGGTGTGTACGTGCTGACAAATGGAATGGTGTTCCCCTTCTCCCTTCTGGTGCTAGTTTCAATCGAAGGTGTCGGCCTCTGCCACTGATTTACCGCCCTATCCATTTGTTGTTGGATTATGTCATAGGGTATAGCCCCTGGCTATGAACTTATCATGCCGTTCCAACAATTTGGCTTGTGCCAAATCCGCGTCAGAGTTATTTCTTAGCACCCTAAGGCTTTGGGAAAATTTTGTGTAATGGGAAAAAAACTTCTGGTGTGCATCAAGGTATTTCGATCCGTTAGTTTTGAGAAGAGTGTAGAGCACCATTTTCCATTGTCCTTGAATATTCGGAGATCCAAAAAGTCGGTCATCTCGCTACT
Source organism: Hymenochirus boettgeri (assembly GCA_019447015.1). Lineage (NCBI taxonomy): Eukaryota > Metazoa > Chordata > Amphibia > Anura > Pipidae > Hymenochirus > Hymenochirus boettgeri. Next base: position 166,492,261 of record CM033474.1, read on the forward strand.
GGCTGTCATAGTGAGACAGGTTTTAGTGGACCTTCTCCTCTCTTTGCCCTAAGGGTAACAGGGCTTCATTTACTTTAATGTATGTTGGTGCCGTTTTAACACTGTAGGGGTTAACCCTGGTACATGCTTTTGGTGGAGGTGGGGTGTCTGCCTGGTTGCCGGTATCACTGCAGGTCACGTGGGGGGAGTGTCAGGGGGAGTGGGGAGGGAGGGATGTTACCTGCACTTTGTACCTCGGTCTGTAACCCTGAGGACGGCCTAATGTTATAGGGCTGAAGCGCATAGGTTGTACAGACCTGCGATCCGAATTCAATAAATGTTTAAAAAGTCTATGGAGTGCTTATATATATATAAACAAAAAGGAAAGGTGAGCACTCCTCTCATCTGAACAAGGCGCCTGGGTGCACGTCAAGGAATGTATAAAGAGATAGATGAAGACAGCACTCACGGGACTTCGTTAAAGCATTTCAAATAGATATTTTATTCATCTACGCGTTTCAATCCAGCTGTCGGGCCGTCATCAGGATGTTAACACACACAGTGCAATTCCCCATTTTATTCACACCCATCACGTGGTGTGCTCCACCCACCATAAAAGTAATCCCTAGTGTACCAATAACTTAACCCACTTTATAATACATCTAAAAACATACAAAATACGTGCTAGTTAAAACACAAGTAAAAACACATAGTATGGTTTAGTGCCGAACACAGTATACAAAGATACCATATAATACTAGTATTTTATAACCTAATATCAAAGGGAAGTCAGGTGGTCACACTATGACACACCACTAAAGAAAAAAGCATTACAAGAAACAATGTAATGATAATTGTTCATTCAACCCACAAGGGGATAGAGTCTGCATCCTGTGTATCCACCTGGCCTCCCTTTGTAGCAGCAACTTGTCCTTATCACCAGGCATCCTCATTTGCTCATCTGACAAGCCGTCGATAATCATGCAACGCATGCTTGAGGGCTGATGGGCCATTTTTTTAAAATGTCTGGCCACCGCCAAGTCACCAAACCTGCTAGTAATAGACTCCATATCGCTGGTCTGTAAGGCATTTCTGATGGATGTGGACATAGTTTTTGTCTTACCGACATAATGTAAGCCACAAGGGCAAACAATGAAATAAATTACATATTTGCTGGTGCAAGTAAAACGCTGTGTAATTGCAATTTTAGCCCCATTTCTGGGGTGTGCAAATTCCGGGCCCGTAAGCATGGAATTGCAAGTAATGCAGTTAGGGCATCGGAAGCAAATGTCAGATGAGCAAATGAGGATGCCTGGTGATAAGGACAAGTTGCTGCTACAAAGTATAAAATGGGGAATTGCACTGTGTGTGTTAACATCCTGATGACGGCTGACAGCTGGGTTGAAACGCGTAGATGAATAAAATATCTATTTGAAATGCTTTAACGAAGTCCCGTGAGTGCTGTCTTCATCTATCTCTTTATATATATATTGTAGCCATGGTGGTTATTATATCTCTAAGGTGTACTATTAAGGAACTAGGAAGAAACAGCCCCCAATTTATCGATACCGCACATTATCGATAATGTACAACCACGGCCGTAAATGTACAGTCACGGTTGTACATTTATGCCGAGCGTTCGTTAATTAACAAACTTTTGGTTGTAGAATACCATGCGGTAGTAAACTACTGCAATGGTATTCTATGGGGATCGTAAATATAAGATCACGTCATTGTAGCTTTTGTTATAGGCAATTTACGATCAGTTACAATTGGAAAATGTACGCAATACCGCGTCTTTATTACTACAGCCCCTGGTTTGGATTTGGAACCGCCAGTTAAGAAAATCTGCAGATGAATCATTTCCCTAGCTCTGGGGCATGGATTTTGATATTTATCCACCATAAATTGAAATTAATAAACCATCCAGAACTGTTTTGGTTTGTAGTCCATGATCTAAAGTGACATGTTTAGCTAGATCAAACAATATACATCTTGGTGCAGGAGCAGAACTGGTCTATGTCAAATCAGCAATGATAAATGCAAATAAACCCTTTACAAATTGGTTTTCTGATCCATTGGATATGGGGAATTTCCTTGTGCCCAGAGTCAAGAAAAGTCTGGAAAGCTATTTACCTGGGGAGATAAATCTACTGATTGGTGGTCAGGTCACATCCTTCTATTGTCTTCAACTTGTAAATACAGAAAGAACGGATATACCCACAGTTTGCAAATAAAAGAAAAGTCAATGGACTCCTCTATCTACAGTAGCTATAATTTACCATGCTTGTCCAAAAAGGGGGGAATGATTTAACAGGTAATGCAATACAGGAAACAGAATTCTGTTCTAACCCCATTTAATTTTTATTGATTTCAGTTATGCTTTTTGTACAGCCATCCTGGATCAGACTGGTATCTAATAAGTTGATCTAAGGGTTTGCCAATCTATATGCCTTAGGTGAAAAACCTTTTCTCAATCAAGTTTGTGGATGATACAGCTGTGTTTGGTCTTGCCTCAGGGCAAGACATAATACAGCAAAGCTAAAAGACCAGCAATGGGGACGTATCTTCTTTCTTCCCAACCAGCAACACCAACTCTGCTGATGTTGCCGACAACGGCAATGTCACTGCGGCCACCAGTGACACCCCCGGTGTTGCTGGGGCCTTGCTCGAAAGTCTTCTTTCTTTTCAGCCGGCGACACCAACACGATGACACGATGACCCCAATACTGAGCGATATCACTGCAGCTGCCAGTGACACCACCAGCGCTGGTGACATCAATGTCGCCAGTGTTCCCAGCATTTTCATTCTCCTGCCATCACTGTGATGACTTCTTGGTCCTTCAGCAAAACTTTATAAAGAGGTTCAAACCCCATGGAACTCAGAAGTCATCACAGTGATGGCAGAAGAAAGAAGACATTGGCAACACCTGCGACATTGATGATGCCAGCGCCAGTAGTGTCACTGGTAACCGCAGTAAGTTGGTTTCTGTTTTTTGTGGGCGGGTTGCTGTTCTTCCAGCGGGGACGTGTTCCCCGGACTATTTCCCAGGTCCCAGAGCCATTTACAGTAAGTTACAACTGCTATTTAAACCGCTTTTTTAGTCAGAAATTTCCTAACTATCTTCCCATTGGCTTTTATGCCAAGATATTTCAAAAATCTGCTAATCCTCAAGCAGAACGGATTTTCGGAAGTTTGCCCATCTCTACTTACCTTTCTCCTCCCTGCTCAATTAAAGTAAAAAGGGTGAGGACACACTCTGCAAGAAGTCTTTCTATTGTCTGACTCAGAAGGAGGCAGGGCAGACTGGATCCAGTGATCACAAGTACAGTATAAACTCCGTTGGGACCTGTCAGAAGAACAACGGAGAAGCAAGATACCAGGTAAGTTCTGTAACTTTGTTCCTGGCTCCTGATCAATTAAGTAAAGGGGGGGGGGGGTAAAACACAGCTCCTTTACCTCCCGTTTTTCAGTTAAACTGAAAACCACAAACTCAATTTTGGCAGTGGAGATACCCTTTAATGAATACACATTATGGTAACCTATATAAAATATTATACCTTTTGTAAACTTAAGGGGTAACAGTGGTCTTCAATTCTTCCAATTCTTCAAGTTAGAGTTTTTTTGGAAAGCCTTCTGCCGTACCTTCAAAATTCACCCTACATCACATCTCTAGATGAAATTTGTAAGAAGTTATTGCTGGAAAGGTTCAGCGATATTACTTCCTGCTTGAACACTTCCTGTTTTCAGCCATGTGACCAGCTTGTGGTCATGTGACCAGCCTCTGTCTGCATTAATAGGCTCCACATCTCCAGGTACTTCCTGTTTAATCCAGCATTAAGGGCCCTATTTATAAAAGATCGATATCGTTATCGTAAAATACCGATCGTTATCGTAAAATAACGACCGGTATTTGCTGATAACGACCGGTATTTACCGATAACGACCGGTATATAACGATAACGATCGGTATTTAACAATATCATTAAATACCGGTCGTTATCGTTACATGCCGGTCGTTATCGGTAAATACCGGTCATTATTTTATGATAACGACCGTTAGTTTTTCGATAACGATAGCGATCTTTTATAAATAGGACCCTAAGTCTTAACTGAGCATGCTTCTCCCCCGGGATGGAGGGGCGGGACAGAGTTCAGGTGATGTCACTCAACCAAGTAGAGATGGGATCTGGGTCCGACTCAAGCGCATTTTCTATTTTTCTATTATATTCTATTCTTATCAAATGTTCAAGGCTATTTTCGATAATTTCAAAAATAGCCTTGAACGTTCGATAATCCTCGAAAATACGACCAGAAACTTTAAAGTAGTCTCCTATCATATTTTCGAGGCTATTTTAGAAAATTATCGAAAACAGCTATGAACATTTGATAATAATCGAAAATTCATTCCGTTTTCAGATTTTCGGATCTTCGGCTGCAGCTAAAGATATGATTCTCCTTTTATTTTAAAGGAAAGACTGCAGGCTTTCATTTAACCCTAACTTGTTTGGAGACCACAGTTTCCCTTTAATTGAATTCTGAAACTTAGTGCACTGTTGCTTTGCATTAGGAAAACCGTTTGGTATGGCTAGAAAAAAGAATGGGGATTGTTTCAGTAAAATGGTCCAGCTGTAGAAAACACTGTGTTGAAGAGAAGCCCATGATCCACTATTTTTCACTGTTTTCCCAGTTTCTTGAGACCATGTATTGTAAAAAGACTCAAGAGTTTATTAATGTAGCATGTCCACTCTCATAACTTAATTTTACATACAGCTTAAGGCCTCTTAAACACATTTTTCGCTATACTCAACATTGCCAAAAATGCTTTTCCTTACATATACTACCAAATCCCTTGCTGGTAGAAACCTCTTCTGCTGCTGTACATGTAATTTAATTGCAGCAGAGGAGGCAGCTTTGGATATGGCCATCAGCTATTGGCCATGAGATAGGCATCACAGCTTTGACTGTAAGCTGCAGAAGAGAGACACGGAGAGGGATCGTGCTGTGTAAGCTTACAATGTGTTACGTTAAAAATGTGTTAAGGTGGATCTTAAGCTGTATATGTATATTAAATTATATGTATAATTAATAAGTTATAATTATATTATGTATAATATTAAATTGAGTTATGAGGGGGGGCATTCTCTTTAGGGCAGCCATACATGGAACAATAGCAGTGGTACAATCCCAATATCACAAATCAATTTTTAGCCTGGGAAAAAATTTCCAGCTTATCCACCAGGAAGAAATTGATGCACGAATTGATGGTCCACCACACAATATGATTGTCACACACATATTGGGATATCATGATATTGTCCGATCTATTGTTAGCCAGAGCTCATGATCGGTTAGCGGGACTTTGACCCTTAGCTTGCCGGTTGCTCCAGTATTGCAAGAGACACTTGCTCGACACCTCAAGCTATTCACTAAAGCTAGGTACACACAGTAACGATTTCTGAAAGATGACAGACAGGATCTGCAAGATCCTGTCTGCCATTTTCAAAGATCTGCATACACACAGTCCCGAGCGTTCTCCCTATGAACTTCATAAGGAGAACGCTCGGGACGTGTGTTTCCATCGGCCGCGCTAGACTCCTCTATAGGGAGTCTAGGCGGGCCGATGGAAATTTTCGGCCTTTCCCGAACGAGCGTACGGCCGACCCGATCGTTTGGCGGCCGCGCGCTCGTTCGGGAAACGAGCGTACACCCATAACGATAAAGCCCCGATAACCGTCGGATCCACGGTATCGGGCTTAATCGTTAGTGTGGTTACCCCTTAGTTATGCTGCTTGAGCTGATAGCTGGTTTTAAATACTACATCAAATGATGTTCACCCAGCCGCTAGCGAATCTTCCAGGAGACTTACCCATGCGGTGGTTCTCTGGATGACTCTCCCCATATTACTATTTAAAACATAAATGTATTTAGAGTTTTCTAACTAACAATTGTCTAAGAACAAAATCCTACATAAAAAACTCACATTCTGACTTTGCCAGAACAATTCGGTTCAGCCATACTTGACTCCGTGATAGTGTGTTATTTCTAGCAAAGAAAAATACTGGCCACAAAGGCAATAGTACTCTCTTGTTCTGATTTAGCAATCAACAAAAGCCAATTCCAAAGGTTGTCTAAGGTTGCGCAGATTGACTTGAAAACTACAGTGACAAAGCCAGAAATGCATGGATGCAATCTGACACATTACTAAGAATTAATCTGCGTGAATATGAATATTAATTATATGCCTTTCCCAGGTCAGATTTGGCAAATTCATAAAAGTCTGGAATCATTTAACTGCATACATTTCTTTTCTTAAAAGTTTATTAAGATTTTTATTCATTTAGGCTTCATGCCTACATTAAATGAAAGCTTATATATTATCCATCTCACAATTGTGCCATTAGGGGCTGCTCATCAATCATCTACATATTAATAAGAATAGAGGCAGTTACAGGCAATATTATTAAATAATAATGATTACAATTCTACATTTCAATTCTTACCATACTAAAGACAAATCACCCTTTATCTTTAACCAAAGGAATATTTTTTATTTTAATACACACTCAAACAATAATCGCACGTGCGTTCAGAAGCGCATCCACCCCCGGCCACCGAGACCTGATCCGACAAACTGTACCCCTGGTGTGCTAGCGCGCTTCTTTCTATTAATCAGGGACAGCTGCCTGCCACTTCGTAAAGTTTGTTAGGCGCATTGCATCCCATCTTAAATGTACACGACGCACATTCGTATGCACACAGCAGAGAATAACTGGTTTCTGTTAAATGTGAAATAGGCAGCAATTGCTGATTGCTAGGGGTGGCAGTGCAGGTCCCTCTTCCACTCACTTAGAGCCATGAATGACCGAGTGCGGGTGGGGGGGCACAGCAGTACAAGTTAGCTGGGCTAGGGGAGAAAAAATTTTCCTGGGTATGGAGCAATCATACTTCTATGGTCTTCTATTTGCGAAGTGCGAGGCAGCTGTCCCTGATTAATAGAAAGAAGCGCGCTACACACCAGGGGTACAGTTTGTCGGATCAGGTCTCGGTGGCCGGGGTGGATGCGCTTCTGAACGCACTTGCGATATTTTTTGAGTGTGTATTAAAATAAAAATATTCTTGGTTAAAGATAAAGGGTGATTTGTCTTTAGTATGGAAGAATTGAAATGTAGAATTGTAATCATTATTATTAATAATATGCCTGTACTGCCTCTATTCTTATTAATATGTGATGATTGATGAGCAGCCCCTAATGGCACAATTGTGAGATGGATAATTATAGCTTTCATTTAATGTAGGCATGAGCCTAAATGATAAAAATCTTAATAAACTTTTAAGAAAAGAAATGTATGCAGTTAATGATTCCAGACTTTTATGAATTTGCCAAATCTGACCTGGGAAAGGCATATAATTAATATTCATATTCACGCAGATTATTCTTAGTAATGGTGTCAGATTGCATCCATGCATTTCTGGCTGTTGATCACTGTAGTTTTCAAGTCAATCTGCGCAACCTTAGACAACCTTTGGAATTGGCTTTTGTTGATTGCTAAATCAGAACAGAGAGTACTATTGCCTTGTGTGCCAGTATTTTTCTTTGCTAGAAACCACACTATCACGGAGTCAAGTATGGCTGAACCGAATTGTTCCTGGCAAAGTCAGAATGTGAGTTTTTAATAGTAGGATTTTGTTCTTAGACAATTGTAGTTAGAAAACTCTAAATACATTTATGTTTTTAAATAGTAATAGGGGGAGAGTCACCAGAGAACCAGCCGCATGGGTAAGTCTCCTGGAAAGATTCGCTAGCGGCTCTGGTGAAACTTCATTTGATGTACTTATTACACCAGCTATCAGCTCAAGCAGCTGCATAGACTAAAGCTGGGTACACACACTAACGATTAGCCCCGATACCGTCGGATCCGACGGTATCGGGGCTTTATCGTTATGTGTGTACGCTCGTTTCCCGAACGAGCGCGCGGCCGCCAAACTTCGGGTCGGCCGTACGCTCGTTCGGGAAAGGCCGAAAATTTCCATCGGCCGCGCTAGACTCCCTATAGAGGAGTCTAGCGCGGCCGATGGAAACACACAGTCCCGAGCTTTCTCCTTATGAAGTTCATAGGGAGAACGCTCGGACTGTGTGTATGCAGATCTTTGAAAGATGGCAGACAGGATCTTGCAGATCCTGTCTGTCATCTTTCAGAAATCGTTACTGTGTGTACCTAGCTTTAGTGAATAGCTTGAGGTGGCTGAGCAAGTGTCTCTTGCAATACTGGAGCAACCGCTGCAAGCTAAGGGTCAAAGTCCCGCTAACCGATCATGAGCTCTGGCTAACAATATCGATCGGACAATATCATGATATCCCAATATTGTGTGACAATCATATTGTGTGTGGACCATCAATTCGTGCATAATTTCTTCCTGGTGGATAAGCTGGAAATTTTTTCCCAGGCTAAAATTATTTGTGATATTGGGATTGTACCACTGCTATTGTTCCATGTATGGCTGCCCTAAAGAGAATGCCCCCCCTCATAACTCAATTTAATATTATACATAATATATTATAACTTATTAATTATACATATAATTTAATATACATATACAGCTTAAGATCCACCTTAACACATTTTTAACGTAACACATTGTAAGCTTACACAGCACGATCCTCTCCGTGTCTCCTTCTGCAGCTTACATCAAAGCTGTGATGCCTATCTCATGGCCAATAGCTGATGGCCATATCACGCTGCCTCCCTGCTGCAATTATTACATGTACAGCAGCAGAAGAGGTTTCTACCACAAGGGATTTTGGTAGTATATGTAAGGAAAAGCATTTTTGGCAATGTTGGGTATGCGAAATGTGTTTAAGAGGCCTTAAGCTGATGTAAATTAAGTTATTAGAGTGGACATGCTACATTAATAAACTCTTGAGTCTTTTTACAATACATGGTCTCAAGAAACTGGGAAAACGTGAAAAATAGTGGATCATGGGCTTCTCTTCAACACAGTGTTTTCTACAGCGGGACCATTTTACTGAAACAATCCCCATTCTTTTTCTAGCCATACCAAACGGTTTTCCTAATGCAAAGCAACAGTGCACTAAGTTTCAGAATTCAATTAAGAAACTGTGGTCTCCAAACAAGTTAGGGTTAAATGAAAGCCTGCAGTCTTTCCTTTAAAATAAAAGGAGAATCATATCTTTAGCTGCAGCCGAAGATCCGAAATCTGAAAACGGAATGAATTTTCGATATTATCAAATGTTCAAGCTGTTTTCGATAATTTTCTAAAATAGCCTCGAAAAATGATAGGAGACTACTTTAAAGTTTCTGGTCGTATTTTCGAGGAATCGAACTTTCAGCTATTTTTGAAATTATCGAAATAGCCTTGAACATTTGATAAGAATAGAATAATAATAGAAAAATAGAAAATGCGCTTGGAGTCGGACCCAATCCCATCTCTACTTGGTTGAGTGACATCACCTGAACTCTGTCCCCCCGCCCTCCATCCCGGGGAGAAGCATGCTCAGTTAAGACTTAGGGTCCTATTTATAAAAGATCGCTATCGTTATCGAAAAACTAACGTCGTTATCATAAAATAATGACCGGTATTTACCGATAACGACCGGCATGTAACGATAACGACCGGTATTTAATGATATTGTTAATACCGATCGTATCGTTATATCCGGTTTCGTAAATACCGGTCGTTATCAGCAAATACCGGTCGTTATTTTACGATAACGATCGGTATTTTACGATAACGATATCGATCTTTATAAATAGGGCCCTAATGCTGGATTAAACAGGAAGTCCTGGAGATGTGGAGCCTATTAATGCAGACAGAGGCTGGTCACATGACCACAAGCTGGTCACATGCTGAAAACAGGAAGTGTTCAAGCAGGAAGTAATATCGCTGAACCTTTCCAGCAATAACTCTTACAAATTTCATCTAGAGATGTGATGTAGGGTGAATTTTGAAGGTACGGCAGAAGGCTTTCCAAAAAAACTCTAACTTGAAGAATTGAAAGAATGAAACCACTGTTACCCCTTAAGTTTACAAAAGGTATATATTTATATAGGTTACATAATGTGTATTCATTAAGGGTATCTCCACTGCCAAATTGAGTTTGTGTTTTCAGTTTAACTGAAAAACGGAGGTAAAGGACTGGTTTTACCCCCCCCCCCCTTTACTTATTGATCAGGAGCCAGGAACAAAGTTACAGAACTTACCTGGTATCTTGCTTCTCCGTTGTTCTTCTGACAGGTCCCAACGGAGTTTATACTGTACTGTGATCACTGGATCCAGTCTGCCCTGCCTCCTTCTGAGTCAGACAATAGAAAGACTTCTTGCAGAGTTTGTCCTCACCCTTTTTACTTTAATTGAGCAGGGAGGAGAAAGGTAAGTAGAGATGGCAAACTTCCGAAAATCCGTTCTGCTTGAGATTAGCAGATTTTTGAAATATCTTGGCATAAAAGCCAATGGGAAGATAGTTAGGAAATTCTGACTAAAAAAGCGGTTTAAATAGCAGTTGTACTTACTGTAAAGTGCTCTGGGACCTGGGAAATATTCCGGGACACGTCCCCGCTGGAAAACAGCAACCCGCCCACAAAAAACAGAAACCACACTTACTGCGGTTACCATTGACACACTGGCGCTGGCATCATCAATGTCGCAGGTGTTGCCAATGTCTTCTTTCTTCTGCCATCACGTGATGACTTCTGAGTTCCATGGGGTTTGAACCTCTTTATAAGTTTGCTGAAGGACCAAGAAGTCATCACAGTGATGGCAGAGAATGAAAATGCTGGGAACACTGCGACATTGATGTCACCAGCGCTGGTGGTGTCACTGGCAGCTGCAGTGATATCGCTCAGTATTGGGGTCATCGTGTCATCGTGTTGGTGTCGCCGGCTGAAAAGAAGAAGAACTTTCGAGCAGGCCCCAGCAACACCGGGGTGTCACTGGTGGCCGCAGTGACTTGCCGTTGTCGGCAACATCAGCAGAGTTGGTGTTGCTGGTTGGGAAAAAGAAGATACGTCCCCATTGCTGGTCTTTTAGCTTTGCTTTATTATGTCTTGCCCTGAGGCAAGACCAAACACAGCTGTATCACCACAAACTTGATTGAGAAAAGGTTTTTCACCTAAGGCATATAGATTGGCAAACCCTTAGATCAACTTATTAGATACCAGTCTGATCCAGGATGGCTGTACAAAAAGCATAACTGAAATCAATAAAATTAAATGGGGTTAGAACAGATCTGTTTCCTGTATTGCATTACCTGTTAAATCATTCCCCCTTTTGGACAAGCATGTATTATAGCTACTGTAGATAGAGAGTCCTTGACTTTTCTTTTATTTGCAAACTGTGGGTAATCCGTTCTTTCTGTATTTACAAGTTGAAGACAATGAAGGATGTGACCTGACCACCAATCAGTAGATTTATCTCCCCAGGTAAATAGCTTTCCAGACTTTTCTGACTCTGGGCACAAGAAATTCCCCATATCCAATGGATCAGAAAACCAATTTGTAAAGGGTTTATTTGCATTTATCTTGCTGATTTGACATAGACCAGTTCTGCTCCTGCACCAAGATGTATATTGTTGTATCTAGCTAACAGTCACTTTAGTCATGGACTACAAACCAAAAACGTTATCTGGTGTTTATTAATTTCAATTTATGGTGGATAAATATCAAAATCCCCCCAGAGCTAGGGAAATGATTCATCTGCAGATTTTCTTACTGGCGGTTCCAAATCCAAACCAGGGGCTGTAGTAATAAAGACGCGTATTGCGTACATTTTCCAATTGTAACTGATCGTAAATTGCCTATAACAAAAGCTACAATGACGTGATCTTATATTTACGATCCCCATAGAATACCATTGCAGTAGTTTACTACCGCATGGTATTCTACAACCAAAATTTGTTAATTAACGAACGCTCGGCATAATGTACAACCGTGACTGTACATTTACGGCCGTGGTTGTACATTATCGATAATGTGCGGTATCGATAAATTGGGGCGGTTTCTTCCTAGTTCCTTAATAGTACACCTTAGAGATATAATAACCACCATGGCTACAATAATATATAAGAGTAGTGAAGACAGCACCCACGGGACTTCGTTAAAGCATTTCAAATAGATATTTTATTCATCTACGCGTTTCAACCCACTGTCAGCCTTCATCAGGATGTAACACACACAGTGCAATTCCCCATTTTATACTTTGTAGCAGCAACTTGTCCTTATCACCAGGCATCCTCATTTGCTCATCTGACATTTGCTTCCGATGCCCTAACTGCATTACTTCAATTCCATGCTTACGGGCCCGGATTTGCACACCCCAGAAATGGGGCTAAAATTGCAATACACAGCGTTTTACTTGCACACGCAAATATGTAATTTATTTCATTGTTTGCCCTTGTGCTTACATTATGTCGTAAGACAAAAACTATGTCCACATCCATCAGAAATGCCTTACAGACCCCGATATGGAGCTATTACTAGCAGGTTTGGTGACTTGGCGGTGGCCAGACATTTTAAAAAAATGGCCCATCAGCCCTCAAGCATGCGTTGCATGATTATCGACGGCTGTCAATGAGCAAATGAGGATGCCTGGTGATAAGGACAAGTTGCTGCTACAAAGGGAGGCCAGGTGGATACCGGATCAGACTCTATCCCCTTGTGGGTTGAATGAAACATTTCATTACATTGTTTCTGTAATGCTTTTTCTTAGTGGTGTGTCATAGTGTGACCACCTGACTTCCCTTTGATATTAGGTTATAAAATACTAGTATATTGGTATCTTGTATACTGTGTTCGGCACTAAACCATACTATGTGTTTTTACTTGTGTTTTAACTAGCACGTATTTTGTATGTTTTTAGATGTATTATAGTGGGTTAAGTTATTGGTAACTAGGGATTACTTTTATGGTGGGTGGAGCACACCACGTGATGGGTGTGAATAAATGGGGAATTGCACTGTGTGTGTTAACATCCTGATGACGGCCCGACAGCTGGATTGAAACGCGTAGATGAATAAAATATCTATGAAATGCTTTAACGAATGTCCGTGAGTGCTGTCTTCATCTATCTCTTTATACATTCCTTGACGTGCACCCAGGCGCCTGTTCAGATGAGAGGAGTGCTCACCTCCTTTTTGTTTATATATATACACTCCAAGACTTTTTAACATTTATTGAATTCGATCGCAGGTCTGTACAACCTATGCGCTTCAGCCCTATAACATTAGGCCGTCCTCAGGGTTACAGACCGAGGTACAAAGTGCAGGTAACATCCCTCCCTCCCCACTCCCCCTGACACTCCCCCCACGTGACCTGCAGTGATAACGGCAACCGCAACACCCCCCTCCACCAAAGCTGTACCATGGCCATCCATTTCATCATGGCCAGCGAATGTGTCATACATCTAAAGTGCCGAGCCACTGATTGTTGACTGAACCTTTCAGACCCGCCACTGGTCTCGCCCTTCACATAATGAATGGGTTTCGATTCAACTGCTGTCCTTAGTCTCCTGTGATTGGCCAGGCATTCCGTAAGGTGGTCCGTCTTGCCTATATAATATTTGCCACAAGGGCAAACTATGAAATTTATTACATATTGACTGAGGCAAGTAAGTCGTTGTAGAATTTATACGGTTCCCATTTTGGGGATGTGGGAGATCCGTGAGTGCTCCGCATATGTTACATCTACATATATATAACAGCAAAGAATCTTAAGTGGCACTCACGTAACCCTTCGATACTGCCCGGGTGCTATCCAACAGACGATACAAGTAGGTAACAAATTTCAAGCACTCCTGGGACTTGTAGTGATAGCAACATTTATTTAAGCACACATATACACTGTTTCAACCGCCCATTGCGGACGTCATCAGGATCAAAACATTATATATATATGTACAGGTTACCAAAATATTTTGCCTGAGGCTGGTATCATGGATATTTATTTTGCATATAAATATAAAGTATGCTGTTTGGTCCTGTGTGTATTTAAACAAAAATGTTGTCGACAAAAGATTCCCCCCAAAAAATTCCAAGTACATTTTATCCTAAAATAATTTTTGACAAAATATTTTGGAATGTTTTTTGCAAAAGTAAGTATAGTAACTATATGATCATGTATAACGGTGCATGAAATATTTATATCTGCATATTTCAGTAGGTCCTGCTAATACCACAAGTATCAGTATTTTACATCCATGTTACAAAATATTTTACTACACAACATGTACACCACTGCAAAATTCTGATATGCATATGGTTTTGCCGGGGTATAATGATGGATTCTCAAACGGTGTGCCTCCAGATGTTTGAAAACTACAACTCCCGCATTCCCTGGCTTTTCTCTGTAGTGAGGAATGCTGGGGGTTGTAGTTTTCAAACATCTGGATGCACATTGGTGACATAGTATTAAGTCTTTTTATCCACCATATCTCACATTGTAGGAAGGCTCTCTTCGTATTCACGCCCTCCCTGCTGGTACAAAGTCAATGGCCATCCATTTCATCATGGCCAGCGAATGTGTCATACACTAAAGTGCCGAGCCACTGATTGTTGACTGAACCTTTCAGACCCGCACTGGTCTCGCCCTTCCATAATCATGTGTTCGATTCAACGCTGTCCTTATAGTCTGCCTGTGATTGGCCAGGCATTCCGTAAGTGGTGGCCGTCTGCATATAAATATTGGCCACAAGGGCAAACTATGAAATTTATTACATATTGACTGAGGCAAGTAAGTCGTTGTTGAATTTTAATACGGTTCCCATTTTGGGGATGTGGGAAATCAGGCCCGGTTAGGGCACTTCTGCATGCCAGGCAACTAGAACATTGAAAAAGCCCTTTTTTGTCATAGTGAGCCAGGTCTGTTGAGTATTATTCATTGGATCCCTTAGATCGGTTCGTATGAATATGTTATGGAAATTTTTGCCCCACTTATATGCAAACAAAGGGAAGGTGTGTCAGAAAGGTAAGTTCCTGTCATTCTGTAAAATCTCCCACCTGGCTTTAATGCTCTTTTTGAGGTGTTCACTGAAAGGTGTGTACGTGCTGACAATGGAATGGTGTTCCCCTTCTCCCTTCTGGTGCTAGTTTCAATCGAAGGTGTCGGCCTCGGCCACTGATTTACCGCCCTATCCATTTGTTGTTGGATTATGTCATAGGGTATACCCCTGGCTATGAACTATCATGCCGTTCCAACAATTTGGCTTGTGCCAAATCCGCGTCAGAGTTATTTCTTACACCCAGCTTTGGGAAAATTTTGTGTAATGGGAAAAAAACTTCTGGTGTGCACAAGTTATTTCGATCCGTTAGTTTTGAGAAGAGTGTAGACACCATTTTCCATTGTCCTGAATATTCGGAGATCCAAAAAGTCGTCATCTCGCTACTGGCTGTCATAGTGAGACAGTTTTTAGTGACCTTCTCCTCTCTTTGCCCTAAGGGTAACGGGCTTCATTTACTTTAATGTATGTTGGTGCCGTTTTAACACTGTAGGGTTACACCCTGGTACATGCTTTTGGTGGAGGGTGGGTGTCTGCCTGGTTGCCGGTATCACTGCAGGTCACGTGGGGGGAGTGTCAGGGGGAGTGGGGGGGAGGGATGTTACCTGCACTTTGTACCTCGGTCTGTACCCCCTGAGGACGGCCTAATGTTTAGGGCTGAAGCGCATAGGTTGTACAGACCTGCGATCCGAATTCAATAAATGTTTAAAAAGTCTATGGAGTGCTTATATATATAAACAAAAAGGAAAGGTGAGCACTCCTCTCATCTGAACAAGGCGCCTGGGTGCACGTCAAGGAATGTATAAAGAGATAATGAAGACACCACTCACGGGACTTTCGTTAAAGCATTTCAAATAGATATTTTCATCTACGCGTTTCAATCCAGCTGTCGGGCCTCATCAGGATGTTAACACACACCAGTTGCATTCCCCATTTATTCACACCCATCACGTGTGTGCTCCACCACCATAAAAGTAATCCCTAGTGTACCATAACTCCCACTTTATAATACATCTAAAAACATACAAAATACGTGCTAGTTAAAACACAAGTAAAAACACATAGTATGGTTTAGTGCCAACACAGTATACAAAGATACCATATAATACAGTATTTTATAACCTAATATCAAGGGAAGTCAGGTGGTCCACTATGACACCCACTAAAAAAAAAAGCATTACAAGAAAACATGTAATGATAATTGTTCATTCAACCCACAAGGGGATAGAGTCGCATCCTGTGTATCCACCTGGCCTCCCTTTGTAGCAGCAACTTTGTCCTTATCACCAGGCATCCTCATTTTGCTCATCTGACAAGCCGTCGATATCATGCAACGCTGCTTGAGGGCTGATGGGCCATTTTTTTAAAATGTCTGGCCACCGCCAAGTCACCAAACCTGCTAGTAATAGACTCCATATCGCTGGTCTGTAAGGCATTTCTGATGGATGTGGACATAGTTTTGTGTCTTACCGACATAATGTGACCAAGGGCAAACAATGAAATAAATTACATATTTGCTGGTGCAAGTAAAACGCTGTGTAATTGCAATTTTAGCCCCATTTCTGGGGTGTGCAAATTCCGGGCCCGTAAGCATGGAATTGCAAGTAATGCAGTTAGGGCATCGGAAGCAAATGTCAGATGAGCAAATGAGGATGCCTGGGATAAGGACAAGTTGCTGCACATTAAAATGGGGAATTGCACTGTGTGTGTTAACATCCTGATGACGGCTGACAGCTGGGTTGAACGCGCTAGATGAATAAATATCTATTTGAAATGCTTTAACGAAGTCCCGTGAGTGCTGTCTTCATCTATCTCTTTATATTATATTGTAGCCTGGTGGTTATTATATCTCTAAGGTGTACTATTAAGGAACTAGGAAGAAACACCCCAATTTATCGATACCGCACATTATCGATAATGTACAACCACGGCCGTAAATGTACAGTCACGGTTGTACATTTATGCCGAGCGTTCGTTAATTAACAAACTTTTGGTTGTAGAATACCATGCGGTTAAACTACTGCAATGGTATTCGTGGGATCGTAAATATAAGATCACGTCATTGTAGCTTTTGTTATAGGCAATTACGATCAGTTACAATTGGAAAATGTACGCAATCCCGCGTCTTTATTACTACAGCCCCTGGTTTGGATTTGGAACCGCCAGTTAAGAAATCTGCAATGAATCATTTCCCTAGCTCTGGGCATGGATTTTGATATTTATCCACCATAAATTGAAATTAATAAACCATCCAGAACTGTTTTGGTTTGTAGTCCATGATCTAAAGTGACTGTTTAGCTAGATCAACAATATACATCTTGGTGCAGGAGCAGAACTGGTCTATGTCAAATCAGCAATGATAAATGCAAATACACCTTTACAAATTGGTTTTCTGATCCATTGGATATGGGGAATTTCCTTGTGCCCAGGTCAGAAAAGTCTGAAAGCTATTTACCTGGGGAGATAATCTACTGATTGGTGGTCAGGTCACATCCTTCTATGGTCTTCAACTTGTAAATACAGAAAGAACGGATATACCCACAGTTTGCAATAAAGAAAAGTCAATGGACTCCTCTATCTACAGTAGCTATAATTTACCATGCTTGTCCAAAAAGGGGGAATGATTTAACAGGTAATGCATAACAGGAAACAGAATTCTGTTCTAACCCCATTTATTTTTATTGATTTCAGTTATGCTTTTGTACAGCCTCCTGGATCGAGCTGGTATCTAATAAGTGATCTAAGGGTTTGCCAATCTATATGCCTTAGGTGAAAACCTTTTCTCAATCAAGTTTGTGGATGATACAGCTGTGTTTGGTCTGCCTCAGGGCAAGACATAATACAGCAGCTAAAAGACCAGCATGGGGACGTATCTTCTTTCTTCCCAACCAGCAACACCAACTCTGCTGTGTTGCCGACACGGCAATTTCACTGCGGCCACCAGTGACACCCCCGGTGTTGCTGGGGCCTTGCTCGAAAGTCTTCTTTCTTTTCAGCCGGCGACACCAACACGATGACCGATGACCCCAATACTGAGCGATATCACTGCAGCTGCCAGTGACACCACCAGCGCTGGTGACATCAATGTCGCCAGTGTTCCCACATTTTCATTCTCCTGCCATCACTGTATGACTCTTGGTCCTTCACAAAACTTTATAAAGAGGTTCAAACCCCATGGAACTCAGAAGTCATCACAGTATGGCAGAAGAAAGAAGACATTGGCAACACCGTCGACATTGAGATGCCAGCGCCAGTAGTGTCACTGGTAACCGCAGTAAGTTGGTTTCTGTTTTTTGTGGGCGGGTTGCTGTTCTTCCAGCGGGGAGTGTTCCCCGGACTATTTCCCAGGTCCCAGAGCCATTTACAGTAAGTTACAACTGCTATTTAAACCGCTTTTTTAGTCAGAAATTTCCTAACTATCTTCCCATTGGCTTTTATGCCAAGATATTTCAAAAATCTGCTAATCCTCAAGCAGAACGGATTTTCGGAAGTTTGCCCATCTCTACTTACCTTTCTCCTCCCTGCTCAATTAAAGTAAAAGGGTGAGGACACACTCTGCAAGAAGTCTTTCTATTGTCTACTCAAGAGAGGGCAGACTGGATCCAGTGATCACAAGTCATTATAAACTCCGTTGGGACCTGTCAGAAGAACAACGGAGAAGCAAGATACCAGTAGTTCTGTAACTTTGTTCCTGGCTCCTGATCAATTAAGTAAAGGGGGGGGGGGTAAAACACAGCTCCTTTACCTCCCGTTTTTCAGTTAAACTGAAACCACAAACTCAATTTTGGCAGTGGAGATACCCTTTAATGAATACCATTATGGTAACCTATATAAAATATTATACCTTTTGTAAACTTAAGGGGTAACAGTGGTCTTCAATTCTTCCATCTTCAAGTTAAGTTTTTTTGGAAACCTTCTGCCTACCTTCAAAATTCACCCACATCACATCTCTGATGAAATTTGTAAGAAGTTATTGCTGGAAAGGTTCAGCGATATTACTTCCTGCTTGAACACTTCCTGTTTTCAGCCATGTGACCAGCTTGTGGTCATGTGACCAGCCTCTCTGCATTAAAGGCCCTCACATCTCCAGGTACTTCCTGTTTAATCCAGCATTAGGGCCCTATTTATAAAAGATCGATATCGTTATCGTAAAATACCGATCGTTATCGTAAAATAACGACCGGTATTTGCTGATAACGACCGTATTTACCGATAACGACCGGTATAATAACGATAACGATCGGTATTTAACAATATCATTAAATACCGTCGTTATCGTTACATGCCGTTCGTTATCGGTAAATACCGGTCATTATTTTATGATAACGACCGTTAGTTTTTCGATAACGATAGCGATCTTTTATAAATAGGACCCTAAGTCTAACTGAGCATGCTTCTCCCCCGGGATGGAGGGGCGGGACAGAGTTCAGGTGATGTCACTCAACCAAGTAGAGATGGATCTGGGTCCGACTCAAGCGCATTTTCTATTTTTCTATATATTCTATCTTATCAAATGTTCAACTATTTTCGATATTCAAAAATAGCCTTGAACGTTCGATAATCCTCGAAAATACGACCAGAAACTTTAAAGTGTCTCCTATCATATTTTCGAGGCTATTTTAGAAAATTATCGAAAACAGCTATGAACATTTGATAATAATCGAAAATTCATTCCGTTTTCAGATTTTCGGATCTTCGGCTGCAGCTAAAGATATGTTCCCTTTTATTTTAAAGAAGACTGCGCTTTCATTTAACCCTAACTTGTTTGGAGACCACAGTTTCCCTTTAATTGAATTCTGAAACTTAGTGCACTGTTGCTTTGCATTAGGAAAACCGTTTGGTATGGCTAGAAAAAAGAATGGGGATTGTTTCAGTAAAATGGTCCAGCTGTAGAAAACACTGTTTTGAAGAGAAGCCCATGATCCACTATTTTTCACTGTTTTCCCAGTTTCTTGAGACCATGTATTGTAAAAAGACTCAAGAGTTTATTAATGTAGCATGTCATCTCATAACTTAATTTTACATACAGCTTAAGGCCTCTTAACACATTTTTCGCTATACTCAACATTGCCAAAAATGCTTTCCTTACATATCTACTACAAATCCCTTGCTGGTAAAACCTCTTCTGCTGCTGTACTGTAATTTAATTGCAGCAGAGAGGCAGCTTTGGTATGGCCATCAGCTATTGGCCATGAGATAGGCATCACAGCTTTGACTGTAAGCTGCAGAAGAGAGACACAGGAGAGGGATCGTGCTGTGTAAGCTTACAATGTGTTACGTTAAAAATGTGTTAAGGTGGATCTTAAGCTTTATATGTATTTAAATTATATGTATAATTAATAAGTTATAATTATATTATGTATAATATTAAATTGAGTTATGAGGGGGGGCATTCTCTTTAGGGCAGCCATACATGGAACAATAGCATGGTACAATCCCAATATCACAAATCAATTTTTAGCCTGGGAAAAAATTTCGCCTTATCCACCAGGAAGAAATGGATGCACGAATTGATGGTCCACACAAAATTTGTCACACAATATTGGGATATCATGATATTGTCCGATCGATATTGTTAGCCAAGCTCATGATCGGTTTAGCGGGACTTTGACCCTTAGCTTGCAGCGGTTGCTCCAGTATTGCAAGAGACACTTGCTCAGCCACCTCAAGCTATTCACTAAAGCTGGTACACACAGTAACGATTTCTGAAAGATGACAGACAGGATCTGCAAGATCCTGTCTGCCATCTTTCAAAGATCTGCATACACACAGTCCCGAGCGTTCTCCCATGAACTTCATAAGGAGAACGCTCGGGACTGTGTGTTTCCATCGGCCGCGCTAGACTCCTCTATAGGGAGTCTAGCGCGGCCGATGGAAATTTTCGGCTTTCCCGAACGAGCGTACGGCCGACCCGATCGTTTGGCGGCCGCGCGCTCGTTCGGGAAACGAGCGTACACACATAACGATAAAGCCCCGATACCGTCGGATCCGACGGTATCGGGCTTAATCGTTAGTGTGTGTACCCAGCTTTAGTCTATGCAGCTGCTTGAGCTGATAGCTGGTGTTAATAACGTACATCAAATGAAGTTTCACCAGAGCCGCTAGCGAATCTCTTCCAGGAGACTTACCCATGCGGCTGGTTCTCTGGATGACTCTCCCCATATTACTATTTAAAAACATAAATGTATTTAGAGTTTTCTAACTACAATTGTCTAAGAACAAATCCTACTATTAAAAACTCACATTCTGACTTTGCCAGGAACAATTCGGTTCAGCCATACTTGACTCCGTGATAGTGTGTATTTCTAGCAAAGAAAAATACTGGCACACAAAGGCAATATTACTCTCTTGTTCTGATTTAGCATCAACAAAAGCCAATTCCAAAGGTTGTCTAAGTGTGCGCAGATGACTTGAAAACTACAGTGATCAACAGCCAGAATGCATGGATGCAATCTGACACATTACTAAGAATTAATCTGCGTGAATATGAATATTAATTATATGCCTTTCCCAGGTCAGATTTGGCAAATTCATAAAAGTCTGGAATCATTTCCTGCATACATTTCTTTTCTTAAAAGTTTATTAAGATTTTTTATTCATTTAGGCTTCATGCCTACATTAATGAAAGCTTATATATTATCCATCTCACAATTGTGCATTAGGGGCTGCTCATCATCATCTACATATTAATAAGAATAGAGGCAGTTTACAGGCAATTATTAAATAATAATGATTACAATTCTACATTTCAATTCTTACCATACTAAAGACAAATCACCCTTTATCTTTAACCAAAGGAATATTTTTTATTTTATACACAACAATAATCGCACGTGCTTTCAGAACGCATCCACCCCCCCACCGAGACCTGATCCGACAAACTGTACCCCTGGTGTGCTAGCGCGCTCTTTCTATTAATCAGGGACAGCTGCCTGCCACTTCGCAAATAGAAAGACCATATGAATTATGATTGCTCCATACCCGGAATAATTTTTTCTCCCTAGCCCAGCTAACTTGTACTGCCTGTGCCCCCCCACCCGCACTCGGTCATTCATTGGCTGAAGTGAGTGGAAGAGGGACCTGCACTGCCACCCCTAGCAAATCAGCAATTGCTGCCTATTTCACATTTAACAGAAACCAGTATTCTCTGCTGTGTGCATACGAATGTGCGTCGTGTACATTTAAGATGGGGATGCAATGCTGCCTAACAAACTTTAAAAAAAAAAAAAATTGCCGCCCCTGGAGCCTAGTGGGAAATCCAGCCCTGTCCATACCACATGGATCAGTATATCATAAAAACATCTTTATTGTTTTCTGTGTCTCTGAGGAATTGGCTTTGGTCTGTCACAATTCAAATAAGGAGGACTAGGCTATTAGCCTAACTAGAATTATAGTTTAAATTAGGACTACTGTATATAAAGTTTTGTAAAAAATAATTCAAATAAAGTACCTGGGGCAGGGAGGTAGGATTGGTAATTCGCAAAGTTCAAGATGTACTATGACACACTGTTGTTGGCTATTAGCCAGACAATTTGGTAGGTGCTCTCAGCCCCCTACTTCCAGGGTTACACATTCCAACAAGGTATAAAGTAGAGGAGCCACACTACTTAGGTGAGAATTTGTTTATTTAGTGCAAAAGCATAACATACAACATTTCAGGACTCACGCCCTGAAACGTTGAAGAAGGACCATGAGGGAACCTGAGGAAGGGAACGTGAGTCCTAAAACGTTTTATGTTATGCTTTTGCCCTAAATAAACAATTCATCACCTAAGTAGTGGCCCTCTACTTTATAACTTGTAAGGATTGGTAATTCCCACCTCCCAATATCATTCTGTCAGCACAAAGAAACTGCTTCTGCCAGGCTTCCTTAATGCTTCAACACTATCTATAATATAAGAAAGACCGGTACACTAGACGGGCTGGAGGAAAACTGCTTATGGCTTATTGAATAAACTTTTCTGTAAACCAGCGCAAACAGTTCTCATTTATGTATAAGAAAATTGTCAGGATTGCACTTTCTGCACATGTACTTAAACTCATTTCGGATTATACTATGCCTTTTAGCATGGTACACACCTAGCGATTTTTCCTCCTGAAAAAAGTATGGAACGGTCGGCCAGGAGGAAGGGAAATTCATCACCTAAGTAGTGTGCTCCTCTACTTTATACCTTGTATGGAATGTGTAACCCTGGAAGTAGGGGGCTGAGAGCACCTACCAAATTGTCTGGCTAATTAGCCAACAACAGTGTGTCATAGTACATCTTGAACTTTGCGAATTACCAATCCTACCTCCCTGCCCCAGGTACTTTCATTTGAATTATTTTTTACAAAACTTTATATACAGTAGTCCTAATTTAAACTATAATTCTAGTTAAGGCTAATAGCCCGTAGTCCTCCTTATTTGATATTGTGACAGACCAAAGCCAATTCCTCAGAGACACAGAAAACAATAAAGATGTTTTTATGATATACTGATCCATGTGGTATGGACAGGGCTGGATTTCCCACTAGGCTACCAGGGGCGGCAATTTTTTTTTTTTTGTTTTCGCAAATAGAAAGACCATATGAGTATGATTGCTCCATACCCAGGAATAATTTTTTCTCCCCTAGCCCAGCAACTTGTACTGCCTGTGCCCCCCCACCCGCACTCGGTCATTCATTGGCTGAAGTGAGTGGAAGAGGGACCTGCACTGCCACCCCTAGCAAATCAGCAATTGCGGCCTATTTCACATTTAACAGAAACCAGTAATTCTCTGCTGTGTGCATACGAATGTGCGTCGTGTACATTTAAGATGGGGATGCAATGCTGCCTAACAAACTTTAAAAAAAAAAAATTGCCGCCCCTGGTAGCATGTGGGAAATCCAGCCCTGTCCATACCACATGGATCAGTATATCTAAAAACATCTTTATTGTTTTCTGTGTCTCTGAGGAATTGGCTTTGGTCTGTCACAATATCAAATAAGGAGGACTACGGCTATTAGCCTTAACTAGAATTATAGTTTAAATTAGGACTACTGTATATAAAGTTTTGTAAAAAATAATTCAAATGAAAGTACCTGGGGCAGGAGGTAGGATTGGTATATCCGCAAAGTCACAGATGTACTATGACACACTGTTGTTGGCTAATTGCCAGACAATTTGGTAGGTGCTCTCAGCCCCCTACTTCCAGGTTACACATTCCATACAAGGTATAAAGTAGAGGAGCACACTACTTAGGTGATGAATTTGTTTATTTAGTGCAAAAGCATAACATACAACATTTCAGGACTCACGCCCTGAAACGTTGAAGAAGGGACCATGAGGGAACCTGAGGAAGGGAACGTGAGTCCAAAACGTTTGTGTTTATGCTTTTGCACTATAACAAAATTCACCCTAAGTAGTGTGCTCCTCTACTTTATAACTTGTAAGGATTGGTAATTCCCACCTCCCAATATCATTCGTCGCACAAAGAAAA
This sequence comes from Hymenochirus boettgeri, assembly GCA_019447015.1. NCBI lineage: Eukaryota > Metazoa > Chordata > Amphibia > Anura > Pipidae > Hymenochirus > Hymenochirus boettgeri. Next base: position 166,516,707 of record CM033474.1, read on the forward strand.
CTGCTTCTGCCAGGCTTCCTAATCTTCAACACTATCTATAATATAAGAAAGACCGGTACACTAGACTGGCTGGAGGAAAACTGCTTATGGCTTTATGAATAAACTTTTCTGTAAACCACGCGCAACAGTTCTCATTTATAGTATAAGAAAATTGTCAGGATTGCACTTTCTGCACATGTACTTAAACTCATTTCGGATTATACTTGCCTTTAAGCTAGGTACACACCTAGCGATTTTTCCTCCTGAAAAAAGTATGGAACGGTCGGCCAGGAGGAAGGAATGTCGGTCGCGGCAAAAGCAGCCACGTCCGATAGTCACCGCGACCGATCGTGCGGTCCATGAGGACCGCACGATCGGACGAGGTTTTCCACCCTGTCCGATCGTCCTTTCGTCCGATTCGGACGAACGGTCGATCGGACATGGGCACATTCGGATTCGATAATTTCGGTCCGATACACTAAACTATCGGTCGATCGGACCGAAATATCTCATCGTGTGTACCCGCTTAAATCTCCTCAAACTCCTTAAATCATTGTCTCTGCTTCAGATTAAACAAATTAGGTATATCTATCTACCACTGGAAATAAAGGAATTTTAGGAATTGAAAATTGAAATAAAAATAAAGAATCTTTAGTGTACCTCTCACTGCATATGTGCTGAAAGATGAAGGTTCTGTTCTCAGAAGCTTTCCAAAGCTATACTGTATGATGGATGTTCGCTAGGTAGGTAGAATAACACAGATATTTGAATATAACTACAAAAAAAATACAGAACTTTTTGCTTTAAACTATAACTATTAGCGAAAATACAGGGAGATTCAATAAAAATTCTTATCGTTTAAAATGGTGCTAATTTTGCCCCAACATTCAGATCTTATTTAACATTTGTAAGCTTACATCTGATTGGTTGGGGCAAAATAGCACCATTTTAAACGATAAGACTTTTTTGAATAATCCTTTAGTGTCTTATGTGTAACTTTATGTCACAAGCATTGTTCCCTCTAAGTTGTGCACGTGTGCACGCACACAACTCTGCAAGTGGTGCACACAACGAATATCTGAATATTAGTACTGCGGTGTGTAGCACACGGCATTTCATTTTAAATGCACACAGACAATTTATTTTGCATATATAGAAAGATTTTATATTAGAGAGGATACTATCACAAGATCTTTAAAAGTTTGTGATTATTTGTCTGCAAGTTTCAAGATAAGGTTTGTGTGCACAATTGAATGATTGTCATCATTTGGGACTTAATAGTGTACTATTATAGTTGACAATGTTCATCTGTCACCCCATTAAATTGAACAAATGGAAAAGCGGTGTAATTTTTGAAACGAATAGTTCCACTTCCTATAGAGGGGTTTCTATTGGTTTTAAAGAGCACACATGCCATCTAGTGAAGTTTTTTGTATGTACAGTCAGTCTGGGTTGAAAGGGAGTGTGCAGTTTGAGGAACTAAAAACAGCAGTAAATAATAATCAGAAATGGCTTAAGATGCCCATACACATGGAACCTTTGTTGCAAATTCCAAGGGAATCTGATTGTGTGTTTGCCTGATGTGTACATACACAGAACAATCGTTCCATATATACTTTATACGGAACATCATTTGTTGCCTACATATACACATCATCATGTTAACAGTTTCCTATACTGTAGTATAAGAGCCAATAATGATCCAACAGAAATGTCCCTTTCAGACCATAGGTTAAGATGCTGACACCGTTGGTTTGTTACAGAATCGTAACCTATCTATATACCTATTGGGTTATTTTGCTCTACCTTTGAGCCACTGAAGCCCATTGGAGTTATATAGCATACCCCCGGTCGCCTCAGTGTCCTTTGTATCATGGGGGGCAGGGCTAATGCAGGTTGGGCATAACATGGCTGGGGAGGATCAGACAGTACTTGAGGGTCTTGTGGTCTGATTCCACATGTTTATCATAAAGTTGTGGCTGCGGTTATACAATACCACCGTAATGTATGGGTCATGCCACGCGTAGTACAATACCTTTCAGTACCTGTATTTACATTAAAGGTGCAGAATCATGAAAAATCAATACTGCACCTTTATAAATACACCCGAGTCCTTAAAATCGACTTCATTCCCCCATGTTTACCACCTATCTGTAGCCCTGGGTATACACATCCCAAATTACCTGTTCTGATGTGCGAATTCCAGTGTACCAGAACATCAATATATGTGCCGCGGGGGGGTTGCTTGGGCATACTGGGGCATGGCCAGTGTATCTTGGGGAATTGCTAGAATGTCAGGAAGAGTTGGATGGTCTGGAGGCAAAGTTAAATAGGCCCTGCGTCAGATGCCCTGTCCCCAGGGTTAGGAGGTATGGTACAGCTAGATCTTTCTTTCCTTTCACTTTCTGCCCAAAAGCAAATATGAACACACACACTTCTTGCCACAGTATCAGTAAGCTGCATATGCCATTCGCTGAAATTTACTTGAGCTTCAATACGTGTCTGGAACCATCTAGAACCGCTCAGGTTTGACGGTCGTCAGAAAGCAGCCTTAAGAAACAACAGAGGCAGGCGAGGGTTATAAGGGAACCTGATCTTAGCCAGCTCTGTGCAATAAACTCCCTGTTTAATATACGCGTTAATTGGGCGCATGTGCTGCTTTTGCATAAAAAATGTCAATTACATTGCAGTTTATATCAGCGCACTTAGTGTGCCACAATTTTTGGCCCTTTTTAACACACAATTGGATCTTGTTGTGTTAAAATGGGCTGTAATCAGTTTATTGTTTGCCTATCCTAATCCCTTAATGTACTGTTTCCGTTGTTTTGGTCAGAAGGCCCATTTAATTACTATAAAAATAAATGTTTTTGGCAGGAATTAATATGTCCTCTTTTTTCCATTGTTCTACTTGATGGTTAAACTACAGATAAAGATACTTTTGTTTTAATTGCACTTTAAATCCAATGACTTTTAACATATTACCATACTTAGCTATATCACCTTTACAAATAATTCAAATGAAAAAGAAAACATATAAAGAGTTCAATGCTGGCATTTTCATAAAGATAACAGTTGGGGGGGGGCTTTTGACAATCTTTTCTCAGAGGGAAACACTGGTATTGGGAAAACAAAAAATAGCCAACAAATATGGTGAATCTGGTCACTGTGTTCATGGTGATTGGACTTGGATACAAAAAACTATCAAAAAATATTGATTCATTTTACAATCCGATGGTCCCTTTAGGAGTTTATAGGGACAAACCTAAGGTCATACCAAGAAGAGCCCCTACAATTGGCCAATCTTGACTTCCAGTTATTATGTGTCTACTAAAATTCCAACTTGGTTCCTGAAAGGAAGCCACAAATGTGGTAATTGTAAAGCATGTCCCTATATGAAAAATGTGGATGGCTAGGTATTTACAATTAAAGACTTCATTAATTGTAGATCTAGGAGTCATATATGTGATTCAATGCAGTTGCCCCATGTTATATGGGGGAAACAATCAGGGACCCGTATGAGACTATTGGAATATATGTGATATAAATAACAACACACAAGAAAGACTCAAAGCAGTGTGGCAAGACATTTTTTTAAAAACATGACTCAGACCCCAACTGTGTCTTGTATGGGGTCTAAAAATACCACCCCTCATCGAGGGTGACTGGGACAAAAGATCGTCAGAGAGAAACAAGATGATTTTCACTTTGAAAAATAGTACCCTAGAGGTATGAATGAGAATTACAATTCAATATGTTTCTTTAATGCTCTGAATGCCGTGGTTATATAACTAGTGTGTACTGTATACTGGAACCTATAGTATTAATGTGTAATGTGTTCCATATTGCCTGTATATTGTAATATTAGATGTTTTATTGGTTTCTGTTGTGGGAGCATTATAGAAAGTGGGTCCTCGAGGAAGGGGGCACTTGTCTTTACCCCCGAAACGTTGTTTTTTTGATGTTGGTCACTAAATAAAGTATTCAACTGATTTTGGAGTGAGACCCTCAATCTATTTTCTCTACTGTGAACTTTGGATATGAACTGAATTTTCACCCAGACCCTTATCTCAGGAAATTACACTAGGATATTTAAACCATCCCACTCTGGCTTCCATTCACCACTGACCCGGAAGAAGAGATGTGTCGGCCTCGAAACGTGCGTAGGTCCATGGTGGACTAACCGTTTGCTGCATGGCACCCATGTACACAAAATCACAAAAAATCACAATAGAGAAAAGCTACGAAAGGGTTAAAAACAATTAAAAGATTTTATATTATATATATATATATATATATATATATATATATATAATATATATATATAATATATAATGTGACCCTGCCATGAGTGCTTGCTGAGCGCAGCAAGAAGTCGACGTCATCGGCGAGCGCGTCCGGCCCACCATGTCCTGCCACATCTTCGTTTCAACTGTTTGGGATTGCTTCTGTGTTCTTGGTTTCTCCACATATTGTTAGTTTTCAGCTTACCAGTACCTGCCTGTCTGCGACATTCTGACTGCTACTGTAAGACAGATAAGTAGCTGATTTCACCCCTACTGTATTTTATTCACAGAGGCCCCAGTTCTCACATACTTACCTTACCTACATGTGACTTGATGTACTTATGGCAGTGTCACATTAGGAGAGTGTATATATATATTAAAATCTTTTAATTGTTTTTAACCCTTTTGGAGCTTTTCTCTATTGTTTTTGTACTATATATCCCTGTGCATATTAAAGGATTTATTTACCGGTATATACTAATGTGAGTGCAGGATTGTGTTTTAGAGATCTGTTTTTCTTCTTACTTACTCCATATCTACACGGCATCTAATCCCTACCTAGCACCTCATAGCTATATCCATGTACATACACTAGTGCCCTATCTTCTCTTTTCACATATCAATTAACTTCTTGCTGCCTATATGCTTGTGGCCATTTTTTGGGGGTTGCAGTGTGTGCATGGCTTGCTTCTTCCAGCATTAGGGCTTATCGCAGGAGTTTTTTAAATTATTTATATGTGAATTTTTTGTCTGGGTACCATTGCGCAACAATGATGTTTTTATGGTTTTTATTGGCATATGTTAATAAGTTTTTTGCATTTACAGTATTATTCATCAGTGTTCTCCCTAGGGTCTTTTAGCCGGGCGGCCCACCCGGCTACCTTTTCATGCCACCCGGCTGGAAAAAATTTCTAAGGGAACACTTGTGATTTGAAAGAATTTAGATTAGGTTTAATAGGTGCCAATACACTTGCAAGATTATTTTAGCACATGTTAACTTTTTAGCTTAACATGTTAGTTTTTCCAAGATCCCTAAGGCCACAAAAGGGTGCACATGTTGCTTGTGCTGCTATATCCCATCTGGGTTACCTTCAGATTTTGCCTAACGACACCCCCTGCGGATGTTGCCGAACGGCAACCCCCTGCATTCTACAACCATGGAATGCTGGGAGTTATAATTTTTAAACATCTAGTGGGATGAAAGTTAGACATCCCTGACCTATATAATGACAATGCAGTGCACATTTTTCCCCACCACCAAATTTCCCATCCCACCCCACCCGGCTACTTTTTCATGCCACCCGGCTGGAAAAACATTCTGGGGAGAACACTGTAACTACTGGACCTCATATTACTTATGAGGATTTTTTTGTCCTCTAGATTATCATTATGGTACCTCTCTTTGCAGTTTAAGTGCCGTGTGGGCTCTGGGCCCCTTGTTTAACCTGGTTCTATTATTTTTTCTTCTACTATTTCTATCTCTTGATCTGGGTGTCGGTCGCGGCAAAAGCAGCCACGTCCGATAGTCACCGCGACCGATCGTGCGGTCCATAGAGGACCGCACGATCGGACGAGGTTTTCCACCCTGTCCGATCGTCCTTTCGTCCGATTCGGACGAACGGTCGATCGGACATGGGCACATTCGGATTCGATAATTTCGGTCCGATACACTAAACTATCGGTCGATCGGACCGAAATATCTCATCGTGTGTACCCAGCTTAAATCTCCTCAAAACTCCTTTAAATCATTGTCTCTGCATTCAGATTAGAACAAATTAGGTATATCTATCTACCACTGGAAATAAAGGAATTTTAGGAATTGAAAATTGAAATAAAAATAAAGAATCTTTAGTGTACCTCTCACTGCATATGTGCTGAAAGATGAAGGTTCTGTTCTCAGAAGGCTTTCCAAAGCTGGATACTGTATGATGGATGTTCGCTAGGTAGGTAGAATAAACACAGATATTTTGAATTAACTACAAAAAAAATACAGAACTTTTTTGCTTTAAACTATAACTATTAGCGAAAATACAGGGAGATTCAATAAAAATTCTTATCGTTTAAAATGGTGCTAATTTTGCCCCAACATTCAGATCTTATTTAACATTTGTAAGCTTACATCTGATTGGTTGGGGCAAAATTAGCACCATTTTAAACGATAAGAACTTTTATTGAATAATCCTGTTAGTGTCTTATGTGTAACTTTATGTCACAAGCAGTGTTCCCTCTAAGTTGTGCACGTGTGCACGCACACAACTCTGCAAGTGGTGCACACACAGAAATATCTGAATATTAGTACTGCGGTGTGTAGCACACGGCATTTCATTTTAAATGCACACAGACAATTTATTTTGCATATATAGAAAGATTTTAATATTAGAGAGGATACTAATCACAAGATCTTTAAAAGTTTGTGATTATTTGTCTGCAAGTTTCAAGATAAGGTTTGTGTGCACAATTGAATGATTGTCATCATTTTGGAGACTTAATAGTGTACTATTATAGTTGACTAAATGTTCATCTGTCACCCCATTAAATTGAACAAATGGAAAAGCGGTGTAATTTTTGAAACATGAATAGTTCCACTTCCTATAGAGGGGTTTCTATTGGTTTTAAAGAGCACACATGCCATCTAGTGAAGTTACTTTGTATGTACAGTCAGTCTGGGTTGAAAGGGAGTGTGCAGTTTGAGGAACTAAAAACAGCAGTAAATAATAATCAGAAATGGCTTAAGATGCCCATACACATGGAACCTTTGTTGCAAATTCCAAGGGAATCTGATTGTGTGTTTGCCTGATGTGTACATACACAGGAACAATCGTTCCATATATACTTTATACGGAACAATCATTTGTTGCCTACATATACACATCATCATGTTAACAGTTTCCTATACTGTAGTATAAGGAGCCAATAATGATCCAACAGAAATGTCCCTTTCAGACCAATAGGTTAAGATGCTGACACCGTTGGTTTGTTGACAAATCGTAACCTATCTATATACCTATTGGGTTATTTTGCTCTACCTTTGAGCCACTGAAGCCCATTGGAGTTATATAGCATACCCCCGGTCTGCCTCAGTGTCCTTTGTATCATGGGGGGCAGGGCTAATGCAGGTTGGGCATAACATGGCTGGGGAGGATCAGACAGTACTTGAGGGTCTTGTGGTCTGATTCCACATGTTTATCATAAAGTTGTGGCTGCGGTTATACAATACCACCGTAATGTATGGGTCATGCCACGCAGTAGTACAATACCTTTCAGTACCTGTATTTTACATTAAAGGTGCAGAATCATGAAAAATCAATACTGCACCTTTATAAATACACCCGAGTCCTTAAAATCGACTTCATTCCCCCATGTTTACCACCTATCTGTAGCCCTGGGTATAGCACATCCCAAAATTTACCTGTTCTGATGTGCGAATTCCAGTGTACCAGAACATCAATATATGTGCCGCGGGGGGTTGCTTGGGCATACATGGGGCATGGCCAGTGTATCTTGGGGAATTGCTAGGAATGTCAGGAAGAGTTGGATGGTCTGGAGGCAAAGTATAAATAGGCCCTGCGTCAGATGCCCTGTCCCCAGTGTTAGGAGGTATGGTACAGCTAGATCTTTCTTTCCTTTCACTTTCTGCCCAGAAAGCAAATATGAACACACACACTTCTTGCCAACAGTATCAGTAAGCTGCATATGCCATTCGCTGAAATTTACTTGAGCTTCATATAGCGTGTCTGGAACCATCTAGAACCGCTCAGGTTTGACGGTCGTCAGAAAGCAGCCTTATAGAAACAACAGAGCAGGCGGAGGGTTATAAGGGGAACCTGATCTTAGCACAGCTCTGTGCAATAACATTCCCTGTTTAATATACGCGTTAATGTGGGCGCATGTGCTGCTTTTGCATAAAAAATGTCAATTACATTGCAGTGTATATCAGCGCACTTAGTGTGGCCACAATATTTGGCCCTTTTTAACACACAATTGGATCTTGTTGTGTTAAAATGGGCTGTAATCAGTTTATTGTTTGCCTAATCCCTTTAAATGTACTGTTATCCGTTGTAATTTGGTCAGAAGGCCCATTTAATTACTTATAAAATAAATGTTTTTGGCAGGAATTAATATGTCCTCTTTTTTCCATTGTTCTACTTGATGGTTAAACTACAGATAAAGATACTTTTGTTTTAATTGCACTTTAAATCCAATGACATTTTAACATATTACCATACTTAGCTATATCTACCTTTACAAAATAATTCAAAAATGAAAAAGAGAAACATATAAAAAGAGTTCACATGCTGGCATTTATCATAAAGATAACAGTTGGGGGGGGGGCTTTTGACAATCTTTTCTCAGAGGGAAACACTGGTATTTGGGACAAAAAATAGAACCAATACAAATATGGTGAATCTGGTCACTGTGTTCAATGGTGATTGGACTTGGATACAAAAACTATCAAAAAATATTGATTCATTTTACAATCCGATGAGTCCCTTTAGGAAGTTTATAGGGGACAAACCTAAGGTCATACCAAGAAGAGCCCCTACAATTGGCCAATCTTTGACTTCCAGTTATTATGTGTCTACTAAAATTCCAACTTGGTTCCTGAAAGGAAGCCACAAATGTGGTAATTGTAAAGCATGTCCCTATATGAAAAATGTGGATGGCTAGGTATTTACAATTAAAGACTTCATTAATTGTAGATCTAAAGGAGTCATATATGTGATTCAATGCAGTTGCCCCATGTTATATGTGGGGGAAACAATCAGGGGACTCCGTATGAGACTATTGGAACATATATGTGATATAAATAACAACACACAAGAAAGACTCAAAGCAGTGTGGCAAGACATTTTTTTAAAAACATGACTCAGACCCCAACTGTGTCATTGTATGGGGTCTGGAAAAAATACCACCCCTCATGCGAGGTGGTGACTGGGACAAAAGGATCGTGCAGAGAGAAACAAGATGGATTTTCACTTTGCAAAATAGATACCCTAGAGGTATGAATGAGGAATTACAATTCAATATGTTTCTTTAATGCTCTGAATGCCGTGGTTAATGAATACTAGTGTGTACTGTATACTTGGAACCTATAGTATTAATGTGATAATGTGTTCCATATATTATGCCTGTTATATTGTATATATAGATGTTTTATTGGTTTCTGTTGTGGGAGCATTATAGAAAGTGGGTCCTCGAGGAAGGGGGCACTTGTCTTTACCCCCGAAACGTTGTGTTTTTGATGTTGGTCACTAAATAAAGTATTCAACTGATTTTGGAGTGAGACCCTCAATCTATTTTCTCTACTGTGAACTTTGGATATGAACTGAATTTTCTACCCAGACCCTTATCTCAGGAAATTACACTAGGATATTTAAACCATCCCACTCTGGCTTCCCATTCACCACATGACCCGGAAGAAGAGATGTGTCGGCCTCGAAACGTGCGTAGGTCCATGGTGGACTAACCGTTTGCTGCATGGCACCCATGTAGCACAAAATCACAAAAAATCACAATAGAGAAAAGCTACGAAAGGGTTAAAAACAATTAAAAGATTTTATTATATATATATATATATATATATATATATATATATATATATAATATAATAATATAATGTGACCCTGCCATGAGTGCTTGCTGAGCCGCAGCAAGAAGTCGACGTCATCGGCGAGCGCGTCCGGCCCACCTCATGTCCTGCCACATCTTCGTTTCAACTGTTTGGGATTGCTTCTGTGTTCTTGGTTTCTCCACATATTGTTAGTTTTCAGCTTACCAGTACCTGCCTGTCTGCTGACATTCTGACTGCTACTGTAAAGACAGATAAGTAGCTGATTTCACCCTACTGTATTTTATTCACAGAGGCCCCAGTTCTCACATACTTACCTTACCTACATGTGACTTTGATGTACTTATGGCAGTGTCACATTAGAGGAGTGTATATATATATATAAAATCTTTTAATTGTTTTTAACCCTTTTGGAGCTTTTCTCTATTGTGATTTTGTACTATATATCCCTGTGCATATTAAAGGATTTTTATTTACCGGTATATACTAATGTGAGTGTGCAGGATTGTGTTTTAGAGATCTGTTTTTCTTCTTTACTCCATATCTACGGCATCTAATCCCTACCTAGCACCTCATAGCTATATCCAAGTGTACATACACTAGTGCCCTATCTTCTCTTTTCACATATCAATTAACTTCTTGCTGCCTATATGCTTGTGGCCATTTTTTGGGGGTTGCAGTGTGTGCATGGCTTGCTTCTTCCAGCATTAGGGCTTATCGCAGGAGTTTTTTAATATATTTAATATATGTGAATTTTTTGTCTGGGTACCATTGCGCAACAATGATGTTTTTATGGGTTTTATTGGCATATGTATAATAAAGGTTTTTTGCATTTACAGTATTATTAACTCAGTGTTCTCCCTAGGGTCTTTTAGCCGGGCGGCCCACCCGGCTACCTTTTCATGCCACCCGGCTGGAAAAAATTTCTAGAGGGAACACTTGTGATTTGAAAGAATTTAGATGTAGGTTTAATAGGTGCCAATACACTTGCAAGATTATTTTAGCACATGTTAACTTTTTAGCTTAACATGTTAGCTTTTCCAAGATCCCTAAGGCCACAAAAGGGTGGCACATGTGCTTGTGCTGCTATATCCCATCTGGGTTACCTTCAGATTTTGCCTAACGACAACCCCCTGCGGATGTTGCCGAACGGCAACCCCCTGCATTCTACAACCATGGAATGCTGGGAGTTATAATTTTTAAACATCTAGTGGGATGAAAGTTAGACATCCCTGACCTATATAATGAGCATAATGCAGTGCACATTTTTCCCCACCACCAAATTTCCCATCCCACCCCACCCGGCTACTTTTTCATGCCACCCGGCTGGAAAAACATTCTGGGGAGAACACTGTAACTACTGGACCTCATATTACTTATGAGGATTGTTTGTCCTCTAGATTATCATTATGGTACCTCTCTTTGCAGTTTAAGTGCCGTGTGGGCTCTGGGCCCCTTGTTTAACCTGGTTCTATTTATTTTTTCTTCTACTATTTCTATCTGTCTATCCAATCTCTCTCTTTTTTCGCTCTCTTCCTTCGATATCACATATACTGTTCTGCATATACTGTTGTTCCTAGAGTTACCAGACCTTGCACCCACTTAATTTGTGATACTGCTGGTTTCCCTTATGCCCCCTGTACTATTTTGTACATTTGTGTCTATTTCCCTTATTTGTTTAGGGTTGACAGTCTGTTTGTTCTACAAAGTTCTGTAACGTCTACAAGAGGGAAGTGATACAAAAATATCATGACAAGTGTGAAACATACATCACTTATAATATTCCTATTTCTGGATATGCAATGTAATCTATAAATCTACTCAATCGAAGGTGACAGGATACATATAAAAATTCTCTGTGCACACTTTAAAATGCGTTGGAAAATATTTCTCTACTACAGAACATTTATTAAACCAGACTAGATAGCCATTACATAAAATACTTTCTATAATACATTAACAAAAACCTCATAAAATTACTTAAGGCCACACTGCAATGCACCGGTATCACATGCATATCTGGCACGGTAGTACACATTGGCGAGCACTTGCGATGCGATCCTACAATCTTGCAAAGTCAGAGCACATGTGAAAAAATTAGTGATCACATTTTCTCCGTTAGCGGAGCGCACCTACAGGGAGATTCAATAAAAGTTCTTATCTTAAAACGTGCAAGTGTGGCCTAGCCCTAAGACACACAGAGTATACACAGTATTTTGCTTTTTGGAAAAATGTTAGAGGTGACTTTTCACCTCTAACATAGTCCTGACTGTCTCAAACTATTTGGTGTCCAATAATAAACAAAGAAAAATGATCACGAAAAGACCAAAGGTGCAGCTGCAGTTATTTTTGAACCTTTACTGTCAACTTGACCTACAAATGTTTCCTGGTGTGGGGGAGAGACTTGGCTTTAAATGTCATCTGGAGGTTCTGTTGCCAGCAAAAAAAACTCTTTGGAAAGTTAAAGAGCCTTGGATAGAAAGATCCCTGACAATGAAGTTTATAAACACTGCCAGACACGGGAGGTGCATTTGTTTAACACAGTTTATAGTATTTGTTCTATATGGAACAAAATCATTCATACACAGGGCATGCAAAGCATATTTAAAGGGAACGGTAAAAAATGTAGAAATGACTTCACTTCCTCTCCAGATGGTTGTGCCTTCTCAGACATGGAAAGGATTCATGGCTTGTCCATAAAGGCTGCATTGGCAGTTACAATGTTCTGTTATTCTGGACAGACATGTATTAAATCTTTCACTTACTCTGATGGTTTACAAGCAATTTCTGCCATCCTCTGTGTAGCAATTAACTTTCAGGGCGTTTGTGAAGGTGTATTGTCCAAAAGAAATCATAGTAAATAGAGTAGTGGATCATCTTCCTTTATCCATACTGAAAAGGTAGGTTACCAGGAGCAATGGCACTTGGTTTGCTTGTCTAGTCTGCTCTGTGTGGAGGCAGACAATAAAAAAGAAGCATCTGTTTTGGATGGGAAGAAGAAAAGTAAGAGAAGAGAGAGGTCTCTGAAGTAGAAAGAAGAAGTCCCAGTGAGTGAATCTTACCTGCATAGAGTGCAACTATCCAACTACTTACTATATACTCTATATACACTCTGGGCTCCCTCTACTGTAGTAAAACAAGCCAGTAATAGAAATTTTTCTTCTTGCCCGATAGGTCCCGATACCAACAAAATTCAGCAAATTCTGTCAGATCCACTGTCAGTGTCACAGCTCTGACTTTGAAAGACGCTAATGATAATGTAGTGCAAATGGGGATTTATCAGTAAAACAGAACATTAGGCTGGGTCTGTCCCAACTGTTCACTGCCATAGAGAGGTCGGCCAAGGCAAATGTCTTCTATGGACCATACAATCGGCAATGGTTTAATGGCATGTCATATTGCCCGTTCATCTGATGCAGACAAACGGGTGACTGACAGTGTTCACTCTTGTTCAGTGGTAACCCATTTAGGAATCCCCCTTGAAAATCTCACACTTGCCACTGCGACTGGGACTCTTGTAAAGAAAACAGTAAGGACAGAATTGCCATCATAGAAAACTATGGTAAGTGGCATTATTCCTGTTAGAGCAAACAGATCCTGAGTAACAGTCTGCTGTATAAAGTGACACTGCTCCCCTTAAGGATGTAATTGTAACTGCTGTAATATCACCACCAAACCTCCTGTTTACCATATCTGTATTTGGACTAGGGTTTCCAGATTTTGCAATACAAAATAGAGGCATGTACAGCGTGTGAGTGCACGATGGAAAAAAGGCCACTACCGATTCTGAGACACCCATTTAAAGACCACTATTGCCATTTTACATTTTTGAGCTAACTACACTGGCTAATGAACTAGAGGGCTGACTACACTGGCTAATGAACTGGAAGGCTGACTTTACACTCATATTTTATTTTTAAATATAAGACGCTCTGGCCACACAGACTTGTAAATATAAAATACCCTCATGTTCAGCTCACACAGAATAGTCCATATAAGATGCCCTCATGCCCAGGCTGCATAGATTGTTACATATAAGATTGAAACAAGATATCAGTCAGGATTTATACTCACGGGAGCTCAAACCCTGGGTGGTCCGTGGCACTCAACACCGTGGCACTCAACGACCATCCGACCTACAATGGTATGTAATCCTACTGAGAGTAGGTGAGCCAAGTAACGGCTCACCTTAAATAGATGGGACTACAATTAACATTTTGCATACCCCTAATGACTATATATGGACACCATGTGATCATCAGTGTTTACTTATTAACTTTCCACATGTTCTGTATCAATGGATTATTTCTATTATTGGTTTTAGAGACAGATGTATATTTAGCATTACACTGTCATTGTTTTTTATGTTAATTGTAATCCCTCCTCTTGTCCTATTTAAAGTAAGCTGCTACTCGAGTGGGTTTCCTCTGGTGAAGTGACTCTTAAATCATGAAATGCATCAGGCACCACCTATGCTGATCCTGTCCCGCTGAACAGTGTTGGTTTGTTTGTTTTTACCAATTGATGTTGGTGTTTTATGGAAATCTGTGTGCTGCCAAATCTGTCAAACTCTTTGCCTTGGTACATATTAGATGTCCTCATCCCCAGCCCACACAGATTGGTACATATAAGATGTCCTCATCATGCCCAGCCCACACAGACTTGTAAATTAGATGTCTAAATGCACAGCACTACCCACATAGACACAGAAGCACTTACCATGAGTAGGGCATAAGTGGCCACATGAAAGGTCTCCTGTGCGCACTTTTTGTGCAATAAAAGTTTATTTCTCAACTGACTGACACCTTTCTAGAGGTTCACATGGGGATGCAGTGAGCAAACTTTTCAACTTGCTTTATGGCAGGCATGACCCTGCTCATGCAGCCACACATCTCTCACAAACAAACAATCTCTCCCAGACAGACACTCACACACCCTCTGGCAGGCACTCCCAGACAAACAATCATACTCTCTTACACAGGCACTCTGTCAGGTACTTACAAACAGAGGCAGACACTCACACACAGACAGGCACACACACACTTAAAGACAAGCATTCACACACACTGACAGGCTTTCACAAACACAATGATAGGCAGTCACACACACTGACAGGCACTCACATACACCGACAGGAACCCACACACACAGACAGGCACATTGAGAGACAAATGCACAGCCAGGCAGGCACTCACAAAGACAGGTTGGGGTTTTGACATGCCTATCACAGACACTGAAAAATCCGTCAATCTTGAAAAGTCTAACTTTACAAGCCTATAACTTTATAGTCAGAGTAGGTATATACATCATCATAGGTTTGTTTGAAAGGTATGAGATAACTTTTTTAACAATTTGCACTTGTATGAAGAACACAGATACTCTTTAATATCTGTTCTTGTTCCAAGTGAGTGGCAGATTGCTAATATGGTGCATATTTTAAAAAGGGACTCCATTCCCAAGTCATTGTAGGCCTAGTAGACAATACCTTTCAGTACCTGTTATTTACATTAAAGGTGCAAATCATGAAAAATCAATACTGCACCTTATAAATACACCCGAGTCCTTAAAAATCGACTTCATTCCCCCATGTTTACCACCTATCTGTAGCCTGGGTATAGCAATCCCAAAATTTACCTGTTCTGATGTGCGAATTCCAGTGTACCAGAACATCAATATATGTGCGCGCGGGGGTGTTGCTTGGGCATACATGGGGCATGGCCAGTGTATCTTGGGAATTGCTAGGAATGTCAGGAAGAGTTGGATGGTTGGAGGCAAAGTATAAAATAGGCCTGCGTCAGATGCCCTGTCCCCAGTGTAGGAGGTATGGTACAGCTAGATCTTTTTCCTTTCACTTTCTGCCCAGAAAGCAAATATGAAAACACACATTCTTGCCAACAGTATCAGTAAGCGCATATGCCATTCGCTGAAATTTACTTGAGCTCATATTAGCGTGTCTGGAACCATCTAGAAACCGCTCAGGTTTGACGGTCGGCAGAAAGCAGCCTTATAGAAACAACAGAGCAGGGGAGGGGTATAAGGGGGGAACCTGATCTTAGCACAGCTCTGTGCAATAACATTCCCTGTTTAATATACGCGTTAATGTGGGCGCATGTGCTGCTTTTGCAATAAAAAATGTCAATTACATTTGCAGTGTATATCAGCGCACTTAGTGTGGCCACAATATTTGGCCCTTTTTAACACCACAATTGGATCTTGTTGTGTTTAAAATGGGCTGTAATCAGTTTATGTTTGCCTAATCCCTTTAAATGGACTGTTATTCCGTTGTAATTTGGTCAGAAGGGCCCATTTAATTACTTATAAAATAAATGTTTTGGCAGGAATTAATATGTCCTCTTTTTCCATTGTTCTACTTGATGGTTAAAAACAGATAAAGATACTTTTGTTTTAATGCACTTTAAATCCAATGACATTAACATATTACCATACTTAGCTATATCTACCTTTACAAATAATTCAAAAAATGAAAAAGAGAAAAATATAAAAAGAGTTCACCATGCTGGCATTTATCATAAAGATAACAGTTGGGGGGGGGGCTTTTGACAATCTTTTCTCAGAGGGAAACACTGGTATTTGGGACAAAAAATAGAACCAATACAAATATGGTGAATCTGGTCACTGTGTTCAATGGGGATTGGACTGGATACAAAAACTATCAAAAAATATTGATTCTCATTTTTACAATCCGATGAGTCCCTTTAGGAAGTTTTAGGGGACAAACTAAGGTCATACCAAGAAGAGCCCCTACAATGGCCAATCTTTGACTTCCAGTTATTATGTGTCTACTAAAATTCCAACTTGGTTCCTGAAAGGAAGCCACAAATGTTGTAATTGTAAAGCATGTCCCTATATGAAAAAGTGGTGGATAGGTATTTACATTAAAGACTTCCATTAATTGTAGATCTAAAGGAGTCAATATGTGATTCAATGCAGTTGCCCCATGTTATATGTGGGGGAAAAATCAGGGGACTCCGTATGAGACTATTGGAACATATATGTGATATAATAACAACACACAAGAAAGACTCAAAGCAGTGTGGCAAGACATTTTTTTTAAAAACATGACTCAGACCCCAACTGTGTCATGTATGGGGGTCTGGAAAAAATACCACCCTCATGCGAGGGTGGTGACTGGGACAAAAGGATCGTGCAGAGAGAAACAAGTGGATTTTCACTTTGCAAAATAGATACCCTAGAGGTATGAATGAGGAATTACAATTCAATATGTTTCTTAATGCTCTGAATGCCGTGGTTAATGAATACTAGTGTGTACTGTATACTTGGAACCTATAGTATTAATGTGATAATGTGTTCCATATATTATGCTGTTATATTGTATATATAGATGTTTTATTGGTTTTGTTTGTGGGAGCATTATAGAAAGTGGGTCCTCAGGAGGAAGGGGCACTTGCTTTACCCCCGAAACGTTGTGTTTTGATGTTGGTCACTAAATAAGTATTCAACTGATTTTGGAGTGAGACCCTCAATCTATTTTCTACTGTGAACTTGGAA
This sequence comes from Hymenochirus boettgeri, assembly GCA_019447015.1. Taxonomy (NCBI): domain Eukaryota; kingdom Metazoa; phylum Chordata; class Amphibia; order Anura; family Pipidae; genus Hymenochirus; species Hymenochirus boettgeri. The sequence continues at coordinate 166,534,068 of CM033474.1, forward strand.
TGAACTGATTTTTCTAACCAGACCTATCTCAGGAAATTACACTAGGATATTTAAACCATCCCACTCTGGCTTCCCATTCACCACATGACCCGGAAGAAGAGATGTGTCGGCCTCGAAACGTGCGTAGGTCCATGGTGGACTAACCGTTTGCTGCATGGCACCCATGTAGCACAAAATACACAAAAATCACAATAGAGAAAGCTACGAAAGGGTTAAAAACAATTAAAAGATTTAATATATATATATATTATATATATATATATATATATATATATATATATAAATATATAATATAATGTGACCCTGCCATGAGTGCTTGTGAGCCGCAGCAAGAAGTCGACGTCACGGCGGCGGCGTCCGGCCCACCTCATGTCCTGCCACATCTTCGTTTCAACTGTTTGGGATTGCTTTTGGTTCTTGGTTCTCCACATATTGTTAGTTTTCAGCTTACCAGTACCTGCCTGTCTGCTGACATTCTGACTGCTACTGTAAGACAGATAAGTAGGCTGATTTCACCCTACTGATTTTTATTCACAGAAGGCCCCAGTTCAATTACTTACCTTACCTACATGTGACTTGAGATGTACTTATGGCAGTGGTCACATTAGAGGAGTGTATATATATTATATAAAATCTTTTAATTGTTTTAACCCTTTTGGAGCTTTTCTCTATTTGATGATTGTTACTTATATCCCTGCATATTAAAGGATTTTTATTTACCGGTATATACTAATGTGAGTGTGCAGATTGTGTTTAGAGATCTGTTTTTCTTCTTTACTCCATATATCGGCATCTAATCCTACCTAGCACCTCATAGCTTATCCAAGGTGTACATAACACTAGTGGCCTATCTTCTCTTTTCACATATCAATTAAATTCTTGTGCCTATATGCTTGTGGCCATTTTTTGGGGGTTGCAGTGTGTGCATGGCTTGCTTCTTCCAGCATTAGGGCTTATCGCAGGAGTTTTTTAATATATTTAATATATGTGAATTTTTTGTCTGGGTACCATTGCGCAAACAATGATGTTTTATGGGTTTTATTGGCATATGTATAATAAAGGTTTTTTGCATTTACAGTATTATTAACTCAGTGTTCTCCCTAGGGTCTTTTAGCGGGCGGCCCACCCGGCTACCTTTATGCCACCGGCTGGAAAAAATTCTAGAGGGAACACTTGTGATTTGAAAGAATTTAGATGTAGGTTTAATAGGTGCCAATACACTTGCAAGATTATTTTAGCACCATGTAACTTTTTAGCTAACATGTTAGCTTTTCCAAGATCCCTAAGGCCACAAAAGGGTGGCACATGTGGCTTGTGCTGCTATATCCATCTGGGTTACCTTAGATTTTGCCTAACGACAACCCCCTGCGATGTTGCCGAACGGCAACCCCTGCATTCTACAACCATGGAATGCTGGGAGTTATAATTTTTAAAAACTAGTGGGATGAAAGTAGAATCCGACCTAATAATGAGCATAATGCAGTGCACATTTTCCCCACCACCAAATTTCCCATCCACCCCACCCGGTACTTTTCATGCCACCCGGCTGGAAAAACATTCTGGGGAGAACACCGTAACTACTGGACCTCATATTACTATGAGGATTGTTTGTCCCTCAGATTAATTATGGTACCTCTCTTTGCAGTTAAGTGCCGTGTGGGCTCTGGGCCCCTTGTTTAAACTGGTTCTATTTATTTTTCTTCTACTATTTCTATCGTCTATCCAATCTCTCTCTTTTTTCGCTCTCTTCCTTCGATATCACATATACTGTGTCTGCATATACTGTTGTTCCTAGAGTTACCAGACCTTGCACCCACTTAATTTGTGATACTGCTGGTTTCCCTTATGCCCCCTGTACTATTTTGTACATTTGTGCTATTTCCTTATTTGTTTAGGTTGACGGTCTGTTTTGTCTACAAAGTTCTGTAACGTCTACAAGAGGGAAGTGATACAAAAATATCATGACAAGTGTGAAACATACATCACTTATAATATTCCTATTTCTGGATATGCAATGTAATCTAAAATCTACTCAATGAAGGTGACAGGATACATATAAAAATTCTCTGTGCACACTTTAAAATGCGTTGGAAAAATATTCTCTACTAAAGAACATTATTAAACCAGACAGATAGCCATTACATAAAATACTTTCTATATAACATTAACAAAAACCTCATAAAATTACTTAAGGCCACACTGCAATGCACCGGTATCACATGCAATCTGGCACGGTAGTGACACATTGGCGAGCACTTGCGATGCGATCCTACAATCTTGCAAAGTCAGAGGCATGTGAAAAAATTAGTGATCACATTTCTCGTTAGCGGAGCCGCACCTACAGGGGGATTCAATAAAAGGTCTTATCTTAAAACGTGCAAGTGTGGCTAGCCCAAGACACACAGAGTATACACAGTATTTGCTTTTTGGAAAAATGTTAGAGGTGACTTTTCACTCTAACATAGTCCTGACTGTCTCAACTATGGTGTGTCCCATAATAAACAAAGAAAAATGATCACGAAAAGACCAAAGGTGCAGCTGCAGTTATTTTTGAACTTTACTGTCAAATTGACCTACAAGTTTCCTGGTGTGGGGAGAGGGACTTGGCTTTAAATGTCATCTGGAGGTTCTGTTGCCAGCAAAAAAAACTCTTTGGAAAGTTTAAAGAGCCTTGGATAGAAAGATCCCTGACAAGAAGTTTATAAAACACTGCCAGACACTGGAGTGCATTTGTTTAACACAGTTTATAGTATTTGTTCTATATGGAACAAAATCATTCATACACAGGGCATGCAAAGCATATTTAAAGGGAACGGTAAAAAATGTAGAAAAGACTTCACTTCCTCTCCAGATGGTTGTGCCTTCTCAGACATGGAAAGGATTCATGGCTTGTCCATAAAGGCTGCATTGGCAGTTACAATGTTCTGTTATTCTGGACAGACATGTATTAAATCTTTCATTACTTGATGGTTTACAAGCAATTTCTGCCATCCCTGTTGTAGCAATTAACTTTCAGGGCGTTTGTGAAGGTGTATTGTCCAAAAGAATATAGTAAATAGAGTAGTGGATCATCTTCCTTTATCCATACTGAAAAGGTAGGTTACCAGGAGCATGGCACTTGGTTTGCTGTCTAGTCTGCTCTGTGGGGAGCAGACAATAAAAAGAAGCATCTGTTTTGGATGGGAGAAGAAAAGTAAGAGAAGAGAGAGGTCTCTGAAGTAGAAAGAAGAAGTCCCAGTGAGTGAATCTTACCTGCATAGAGTGCAACTATCCAACTACTTACTATATACTCTATATACACTCTGGGCTCCCTCTACTGTAGTAAAACAAGCCAGTAATAGAAATTTTTCTTCTTGCCCGATAGGTCCCGATACAAACAAAATTCAGCAAATTCTGTCAGATCCACTGTCAGTGTCACAGCTCTGACTTTGAAAGACGCTATGATAATGTAGTGGCAAATGGGGATTTATCAGAAAACAGAACATTAGGCTGGGTCTGTCCCAACTGTTCACTGCCATAGAGAGGTGGCCAAGGCAAATGTTTCTATGGACATACAATCGGCAATGGTTTAATGGCATGTCATATTGCCCGTTCATCTGATGCAGACAAACGGGTGACTGACAGTGTTCACCTTGTTCAGTGGTAACCCATTAGGAATCCCCTTGAAAATCTCACACTTGCCACTGCGACTGGGACTCTTGTAAAGAAAACAGTAAGGACAGAATTGCCATCATAGAAAACTATGGTAAGTGGCATTATTCCTGTTAGAGCAAACAGATCCTGAGTAACAGTCTGCTGTATAAAGTGACCACTGCTCCCCTTAAGGATGTAATTGTAATGCGTGTAATATCACCACCAAACCTTGTTTACCATATCTGTATTTGGACTAGGGTTTCCAGATTTTGCAATACAAAATAGAGGCATGTACAGCGTGTGAGTGCACGATGGAAAAAAGGCCACTACCGATTCTGAGACACCCATTTAAAGACCACTATTGCCATTTTACATTTTTGAGCTAACTACACTGGCTAATGAACTAGAGGGCTGACTACACTGGCTAATGAACTGGAAGGCTGACTTACACTCATATTTTATTTTAAATATAAGACGCTCTGGCCACACAGACTGTAAATATAAAATACCCTCATGTTCAGCTCACACAGAATAGTCATATAAGATGCCCTCATGCCCAGGCTGCATAGATTGTTACATATAAGAGATTGAACAAGATATCAGTCAGGATTTATACCACGGAGCTCAAACCCTGGTGGGCGTGGCATCACACACCGTGGCAACTCAAACGACCATCCGACCTACAATGGTATGTAATCCTACTGAGAGTAGGTGAGCCAAGTAACGGCTCACCTTAAATAGATGGGACTACAATAACATTTTGCATACCCCTAATGACTATATATGGACACCATGTGATCATCAGTGTTTACTTATTAACTTTCCACATGTTCTGTATCAATGGATTATTTCTATTATGGTTTTAGAGACAGATGTATATTTAGCATTACATGTCATTGTTTTTTATGTTAATTGTAATCCTCCTCTTGTCCTATTTAGTAAGCTGCTACTCGAGTGGGTTTCCTCTTGGTGAAGTGACTCTTAAATCATGAAATGCATCAGGCACCACCTATGCTGATCCTGTCCCGCTGAACAGTGTTGGTTTGTTTGTTTTTACCAATTGATGTTGGTGTTTTATGGAAATCTGTGTGCTGCCAAATCTGTCAAACTCTTTGCCTTGGTACATATTAGATGTCCTCATCCCCAGCCCACACAGATTGGTACATATAAGATTCCTCATCATGCCCAGCCCACACAGACTTGTAAATTAGATGTCTAAATGCACAGCACTACCCACATAGACACAGAAGCACTTACCATGAGTAGGGCATAAGTGGCCACATGAAAGGTCTCCTGTGCGCACTTTTTGCAATAAAAGTTTATTTCTCAACTGACTGACACCTTTCTAGAGGTTCACATGGGGATGCAGTGAGCAAACTTTTCAACTTGCTTTATGGCAGGCATGACCCTGCTCATGCAGCCACACATCTCTCACAAACAAACAATCTCTCCAGACAGACACTCACACACCCTCTGGCAGGCACTCCCAGACAAACAATCATACTCTCTTACACCGGCACTCTGTCAGGTACTTACAAACAGAGGCAGACACTCACACACAGACAGGCACACAACACACTTAAAGACAAGCATTCACACACACTGACAGGCTTTCACAAACACAATGATAGGCAGTCACACACACTGACAGGCACTCACATAAACCGACAGGAACCCACACACACGACAGGCAACTGAGAGACAAATGCACAGCCAGGCAGGCACTCACAAAGCAGGTTGGGGTTTTGACATGCCTATCACAGACACTGAAAAATCCGTCAATCTTGAAAAGTCTAACTTTACAAGCCTATAACTTTATATCCAGAGAAGCTAGAGACATCATCATAGGTTTGTTTGAAAGGTATGAGATAACTTTTTTAACAATTTGCACTTGTATGAAGAAACAGATACTCTTTAATATCTGTTCTTGTTCCAGTGGTGGCAGATTGCTATATGGTGCATATTTTAAAAAGGGACTCCATTCCCAAGTCATTGTAGGCCTATCAGTTAGATATTGTAATACATTTAGATACATTATAAGAAGGGTCCAGCATAACAAATCCTGCCAAACAATTTCTGTTATGAAGAGGAGAGCCATAACCTTGATCAGTGGATGGTGATTTATTTGGAATTTGCAAACACCTTTTTTACAGTACCTCACAGAAGGTTTCTAATTAAACTATAGGAACAGTGGGGAACTAGCTGAGGATATATTACAAACATAGTTATTAATGGAACATTTTTTAGTTGGACCAATGCATACGGATGGTACTAAATGAGTTTCCACCTTCCAAGCTTATTAATAGATTGTGGGCTGGGCTACAAAAGGAAATGAACAAAGGGGCGGACGGCCAGGTACTCACAGTACGCTTTTAGGAGGAGGGTGATAGTGCGGAAGGTGCAGGATAACAGAGCTGCTGGGAAATGTAGGCTGGGTGCCGGAACAAGGTGCGGCTGGGAACTGTAGGTTGGATGCTGGACCAATGGTGCTGCTGGGTATGTAGGCTGTATGCTGGACCAATGTGCAGCGGGTACTGTAGCTGTATGCTGAACATGGTGCTGCTGGGTACTGTAGGCTGGATGCTGGACCAATGGTGCTGCTGGGGTACTGTAGGCTGTATGCTGGAACAATGGTGCTGCTGGGAACTGTGGGCTGGATGCTGGACCAAGGTGCTGCTGGGTACTGTAGGCTGTATGCTGGCAATGTCAGAACTGGAGACTTGATGCAGGCAAGGTAAGTCACTGGAAACAGGCAAGGTAAGTACTAGGAGCAGGATCCAAGGCAGGTAGGTACTGGATACAGGCAAGGTAAGTATAAGGAGCGGGATCCAAGGCAGGTAAGTACTGGATACAGGCAAGGTAAGTATAAGGAGCGGGATCAAGGCAGGTAAGTACAGGAGCCAGAGGGAGGTAGCAGAATGCTACACGGGCGCCAGGTCCAGGAGGACGCCGCTTTTCAAATCTCGCGCCGCCCGGCGTGGCGGCGTCGTGACGTCATGACGTCCGCGACGTCGCCCACCCGGAAGTCCAGAGCGGGACCGGAGCGGCAGGTAAGTTGTGACAGGAAATTGAGGTTTAATGTTAAGAAATTGAAGTTAGGCATTTGGACAAAAAACACTAGTTATACCCTAAATGGAATAGTGTTAGGAGTTGACTTATGACAATAGACTTGTAACTCTAATCAAAAAGCTGTATTAAGAAGTAAATAAGTAAGTAAAAAGGGGCAGAACGGTAGACATGGTGGCAGGGGTATAACATAGGGGAGCATGGGGAGCTAAAGGGGCCCCATCTTCTTATTTTTCCTATGATAAATATAGCCTCCTCCCAGAAAACCACTGTGGATGAAGCAGGGATAGGGCCCCATCAAAGTTTTTTCAAAATTACAACCACTGCATGGTGGGAAAGAGGCAGAGAGTGTGTGAATCAATTGAATCAGTTAAAAGAGACAAACTGGGACCTACTCTCAGGGTTGATAGGCATCCCTAATTGAATGGGATAGTCAGACAGAGATCGTCCTAGGGAAAAGCCTGGCAACCCCAGAACATCCACTCCTCACCCTGGAATACCTTTAAACTGGTTGTTGAACTGGAGGGCTGACTAACACGGCTGGTAACTGGTTAAAGGGCAACTATACTGAAAAATATTTTAAATGACCATTACTGGAAACTATATTCTTCCCAACCACCACTGTATCATTTTTTGTTGATCTGTCCCTATTTCTCTAGATATCCAATCTAAAACTTCTTATATTATTGTACTATTGTACTCACAGAACAATAGTTTTGCTCTCAAAAACTATTCTTCTGTGAGTAGTTTTACTGTAACTGGAATGGTGACAGAGTTTTGACCGTTGGAAGGCTTTATGCTGTATGCAGGCTTGACAGTTGGTTTGTGGGGAAAAAATTCAGGTTGTATGGAAGTGGGAGTGGTTTAAAAGAGGGAGGGGATACAGCTCCTAAACAAATGTGTGTTGGATCGAAGCCCTGCAGCAACATACGCAAAACTACTTACATGTGTTCAATTATAGATTAAGATGAGGCAAAGTTATTTTTTCAGTATAGTGTCCCTTTAAGTCAGCCCTCCAGTTAACCAGCCACTGTTACGTTAGCCCTCCAGTTCACCAGCCAGTGTTGTCACCCCATCCAGAGCCACACCCACCTACACAAGACATGCCCATTTTTTCCCTTTGTACACTGCAGGAAGATATAGAAGGCAGTTTAAATGTTTGTCTCAGGTGGCAAAAGGTTGGCAAATGATGCTATACATGTAATATTGATCAAGGTGTGTTTATATGCACTCACTTTACATACCCTTTAATTCCCAGGTGCTACCATCTAAACACAGTATACAAAAGTGGAAGAGTGCATACAAAAGTGCACTCACAGGTCTTCTTATTTTAAAGGAGAACTAAAGTCTCCAGACAACATTGTCCCAATAGACAGAGCACATTCACAAACATACAACAAGCTGTGTCTCACTCTCCCTTTGCTGTGGCCATTGGGTGATTTATGAAAACAACCTGTGAGTACTAGGGGTCAGCTCCCACAATCCACCTTAGCTGGGTAACCCCCCATCTAAGTGTCTGTGTACAGGCACATGCTCTGTAGTGCTCAACAGATCAAAACAAGGAAGTGCAGCCTCGCTTCCTAGAAGCTGACAGCCAATCACATTACATCACAGAGATCCTCCCTCTCCATGACACAGAACAGAGATTTCAGTTGTTTGTTTTCAAACACATTCAATGCTCCTGTCCTAACAATGATTTAATACTTATATTTTCATACAAAAATAAGTAATCTTTACAGTGTATTTCATAGATAGCATGGATGTAAGAAATGGAAAACAACATTCAGCAAAATAAAAAGAAATAATGTAAGTCTGGGGAATAGAACCTGCAACTTGTACATTTACTCTGTCTTGCTAAAAGCAGAGCTCTTACCTCTAGGCTAATGGGATAATTAGTAGATAGCTGGTACATGTAGAATCTTTTACTATGAACATAATGGAAACAAAAATAAAGGAAACTATGGGGACTAGAACTTGCAACCTTCTGGACTGTGTGTTCTATAACTGGCACTACAAGGGGAGCCATGACTGCGTAAGCTGAACCTTTGTTACATTTAGGAGCCTTGTCTTTTGCTGGGGACATAATAGAAACACAAAAAAAAAGAAGTCTGGGTATTGAAGTTGTGACCTTCTGAATTGGTGTATTTTTAAACCTGGAGCCTTACCCGATGCGCCACCACTAAACAAGCAAAGTACTCCAGTACATTTGGAAGCTTTTTTTTTTTTTTTTTTTTTGCTAAACAATTTGAAGAAAATGGAATATGGAAGTTCCTGATAAGACTTTGAAAGCTGCTTGTTACCCTACACGTTTATTTTCCAGAAAGTCAACTGAATGGTTAATAGATTATGGTAACAATCAGCTTTCAAAGCTTTTTAGGGACTTCCATATGGTTTGATAACATCTGTATAGAAAACACTCTATCCATAGAGACAGTGAATACTGGGGTCAGGGGGCGTGGTTCTTTGATGACTTCATGGGCTGTGGGTTGTACTGGCAACAATATGGAAGCCTTCTTATTACAGAATCTATTTTACAGTACTAAATGCAACTACTAGAGAAGAATCTTACAATGTATAGGTGTTCTGGGGAGAAAAAAATTCACATTAGGTTTTAAAATTTTTTTAGTTTCCTTTAAGCAATACCTTTTATTTCAAACCAATTAAAGTATTGTTTGAAATAAGAAGACTCGTGAGTGCAGATTTCCTGCTAGATTATTAAGGTAAGGTGGTTCACACATCAATTAACTCACTTAACCCTAAATTTTCCGATTTTCTGAAATCTGATTGGTTAATGTAAACCATGTAAACCAAGCATTAAAAAATTGAAACGACATTAGGACTTTCTGCAAACCTATAAAGAGGTGCATCTTCCACAGTAGATGGCAGAAGAAAGAAGCAACTAGCAACATCGGCTCCGCTGAGGCTGGCAGTGCCAGTGGGCTCACTGTGTGGTGTCGCTAGCCTGAAGACGTCGCGTTGGATCAAGACCGGAGGTACCATGGCAGCCGCAGGGTACTACTCGGGGTCGGTGGCCTCAGCGGAGCTGCTTTTACCGGATGGAAGAAAGAAAACGTCGTCCAAGGGTCTTTTAAGAGCCACTCACTAGGGGGTCCTGGTTCGAGCGCGGGACCCCCAACAAAGGCACTTATCAGTGCCGCAAGGGCCCTTACAAAGACCGGGGAGGAGGGTCCAGTTAGAGCTGCGGGACCCCTTAAGCCCAAAAGGGCCCTTGTTAGGGCCACAAGGGCACTTATAAGTGCGGGGAGGGGGGGTCCCGGTTCGAGCTGCAAGACCCCTTAAGCCCCAAAGGGCCATTTAGGGCCACAAAGGTCCTGTAAGGACCAAGGAGGGGATCCCGGTTTGAGCTGCGGGACCCCAAATGTATGGCTATAGTTCGAGTTCGTCCAAACTCATAAAATTCCGCTTGAACTCGGGTTCGAGTTCTAGTCCATCCCTATAGGGATATACTATATATATATAATATATATATATATACTGATCCTGATGACGGCCTGATGAAGCATTGATGCGGATCCACACAAGTGGTGTTTGTGCAAGTCCTGTAAGTGCCCTCGGTCAGAGTTGCTTTGTTCTGTGTGGGGAGCGGAGGTTAGTACCTGGGTGGTGTTAGAAGAGCGTGGGAGTGCGGACAGACACGGAGACTTGATAATATATTTTTTTTTTTTTACTCTGTATTGACTAATTGACTTTACATGGGGGCTAGCAACTCTCTGCTTTATTTAGCTGGTTATTATTTATTTTGGAAATAACTGGCCCTATCAGAGAGGGATTTCTAATAAAACTAGAGAGGGCTTGTGTGGCGCATGTGAGGGGTGGGTGGTGCAAGAAGCATGTCCAAGTTAACTACAAACACCAGGGTATTTATACAAGTGATAAACACCAGGATTTGTTACAAGATAAGGGGGAAAATGTATCTACAAACACACTGGCTATTTATAGGATGAGATAAAACCCCAGACATGTGTAAAAGTGGAAAACATTTGAAAGTTATTTATAACTCTAACATATAGTTTCTGTTGATCCAGGGATCCTTTCCGATTGCCATTTGGAGTCAGGAAGGATCCGCTGTTGGCTAAAAAGGTTAGGCAAGATGGAAACATGTCTTTATTTAACCCCAAAACTATGTATATATAGATATGACGGATTTGGCAATAAAAAATGAAATTTAAAAAAAATTACATTTTGTTTTGCATATTTATTTGTAAATAACTTTATATAGAACATAATTATACGGGAAGTATACTGGATAAAAACTTTGAATATTTGAGTCCCAATGGACTTAATGAGTATTGTCTCTTAAAGGGTCACTATACTCACTGAAACAACTTAGTATAATCTGAAAGTACAATGTTAGGATAGTACATGATGTTACTACATGTGTGTCTATGCCTGCTTTGTTAGTGGATTTGCAATGTTAAGTAACTGCTCAATATGGCCCCCCCCTCCGTTTAACTGGGTACACACACTACATATTTGGTCTTTTTCGGATCGTTTAGGATCTTTGCACGCCATTTGCTTCAATCCAATCATTTACACGATCACGTATACACTTCGTAGACACGGTCGTTAATGGTGCGTGCGCTGTTTAAGGCGTGGTTTTTTGAAAGTGCTTGCGTAATTAGCAGGAAATGATGCAAGCAGAAGTTGGTACAGTGAATGCAGGAGTATATAACCTCAAAATAAAAGTGGTTGTCACGTTGTTACAGCGTTCGGGTAGAAGGAATACCAACAAACTTTCCAGAAACTAACGAATATTGGAAGAACGATGTCCAGCAAAACAAAAGTAAGAGCAGCATTGGCTATTTTAGCACTTCAAAAAAAGAAGAAGAAAGGGGAAAAAAAGGTCATGTTGGGTTTAGCCATGGCTTCTACAACATGAGAGTTTATCACGTATTACTCTTTTGAGGGAGCTGCGAGATAACTGTCCTACTGATTTCAAAACTTTTGCACAAGTTAGAAGTGCATTTAACAAATTATTACAATATGTAAGTCCTCTTATTCAACGACAAGACACTAGGATGCGTCATTGCATTTCACCTGAGCAGCGTCTTATTGCAACCATAATATATCTGGCAACTGGCAGAATTTGCAGATCTGAAGTTCTCTACGGGTTATTCTCCCGCAAGCACCTGGAAACATGTAATGCTATTATCCAGGCACTAAATAATAGCATTCAGAATACAAGAACAAATATAATGAGAAGTAATCAATAACATGAAAATATAAAAAAATATAGATTATTGTAGTTGAATTGGTGGTAGCTGCACTGTTGGGAGGGTGGAGGAGTCAAAGGAACATACAGGGATATTCAATAAAAGTTCTTATCGTTTAAAATGGTGCTAATTTTGCCCCAACAATCAGAACTTATGTAACATTGAAAGCTTACATCTGATTGGTTGGAGCAAAATTAGCACCATTTTAAACGATAAGAACTTTTATTGAATAACCCCCTTAGTGTTAGCAACATAGGGTATGGTTGTTGTGTGTTGATGTTGGACATGTCCAGTCTATTTTTCTGTAACAATGGTATTCTCTGTTATTTTTCTCAGTCCTTGGCTAATAGTCTTGCTCATTTCATTCTTTTAAATTTTGCAGCATTTGAACCTAGCGCATCAAATCCTCCTCTTCTTATTAAAAGTCCAGAGCTTTTATTTTTCTCTTGTGTTGTGTTATGTGGACATTGTTGATGTGTGTGTTATTGTGCGGATGGTGGTGTTGATGCTGTTGCCTGCAATGAAACAAAATACATTAACAAAACTTTTTATTCCCCTCATCAGTTTCCAACGACTTCCAATGAATGGCTGGAAGTTGCCAGAATTTTGAAGACTATTGGAATTTTCCCAACTGTGGAGGTGCCATCGATGGAAAAAATGTCAGGATTTCCACCACCAGAATATTGGTTCTTACTATTACAGTTATAAAGGATACTTCAGTATTGTGCTTTTAGCAATTTTAAATGCAAATATGAGTTTCTATGGTTGATGTAGTACAAATGGAAGAGTGTCAGAGGGTGAAGTTATCGAACAAACAGCTTTTTATGAAAAGCTAAAAGAACGGACATTAAACCTTCTAAATAATAAGCAAACAAAACATGGACTACTTTTGTATTTGTGGCAGATGAGGCATTTGCTTTGCATGAAAATGTGTTGAAACCTTCCCTCAAAAAACATTAAACAGAAAAAGAAAAATATACAACTACCAACTATCACGCGCAAGGAGGGTTGTGGGAAATGCTTTTGGAATACTAGCTAACAGATTCCAGATTTTCCACACATTTTCAAATTTGGCACCTGAAAAAATTGATCATTGTTTATGCCTGTTGCATATTGCATATTAAAATCCAATAGGGAGAGAATGTGCAGTATTTTAATGGATTGGGTCAAGTTGATGGCAAAATGACATGGTTTAATGATTTGTTGTCTATACAAAGCAATAAAATCATTTGTAACCTGATTTGTTTTGTGTTTTGGGCTACTACAGTGTCAACAAAATATTCTACATAGACATAATATATTTACCTCTATAAATAATATCTTGGCATAAATCTTGGATGCTATCATTGGTGATGTCCAGGGTGTTTTCTTGTAAGTTGCCGGGGTATTTTTTCTTGTAATACATTGTTTTCCACATGATGGAATCAAAGCTTGAAAGTGATTTCCTTGATGCCTCTTGATCTACTGTAAATAATAGTAAATCAAAAGACCATAGCCTTGGCACGTAGATGTCGTCTGTGGAAGTTCCAGACTTTTTTATATATTCAGTTCTTTTTTAAGACAGTCCTTATGTTTTGGATTTTGTTTTTTACAAAGTCCATATTTGCTGAAGGGTTTACCCTTTTACATAGGTTATCAGCTCCTCATATGCTTCTGTCTTTTTGTTCTGTTAGAATACTCTGGCGATTAAACTTCCCACAGACAAGGGAGCTTCTATATAATTCAATAAATTTTTCAGGAATTCTGGGTTCAGAAATGTCTCTGCCAAGGTTTATTGTAAAGCAAAATAAACACCAATTTTAAGTCAAAATACATATAAAACATTTAGAATAAATGATTAAAACAGATAATGATAGAAGAAACAAATTACCTTTAAGAAGTTGGAATAATATTGGAATGGACGAACGCCAAAACACGCCAAACTATGATAGGTGTCAAATATAGGTGGAGCTTTGGAACGTTTGTACATTGATCGTATTGTTACGTCTACGCGTATGGACGGTCACATACGTTCTATGCTTACGGATGTTTGCAGAAAGAACCAAACTTTTCCCGCCTTCCCGAATGTGATGGTTGATTGCCACTCTGTATTATCTTTGTACACACCTAATTACCCAGATAGCACATGGAAGGTGACAGGTGTACATTGCAGCATGGAAGACAATATTGGCTGGAGGAGGGCTTCTCCAATGTCTCAGTCTGAGGGGAGTTGATGGCTCGTACCTTTGATAAAAATGACTACGATTGTAAAAACAAGGTATACCAGCGAACTAATATAAGAAAAGACAGAATCTGAATATTTTGATTTCTTCAATTGAAAAGAAGTTTAAAGTGAAACGGTCAAAGGATCAAATCAGGAAACGCTGGTCGGATCTAAAACATAGAGAGAAAGAACAGTTAAATAAATACAGAAGAATGAACCAGCGAAGTAAGTATTCATTTAATTTAATTAATTTAAAGATTGTATACAATAATCAAGTTTTATATTGTTTCCCCTCAACTTCAATTCATAATAACTACCATTTTATTATATATATATATATATATATAATATATATATATATATATATATATATATATTATATATATTATATATACCATTTTGCTCTTTTCAATTGAAAATAATAATTAGAATTTGGTAAATTATATTTTGTTCCCATTATCACTCCTCTTCCTATGTAATGTTTAAAAATAAGTATAATTATATACGCACGCGCCAAACGGACGAACGAATATGGACGAACGTTTACACGTTATGACTATCTTCGTTTTTCTTTTTCAGAACTAAATAAAAAAACGTGCAAGATCTGATCTGTCCACACACACATGATATTGAAAAAACTATGGAGCATACTATGGGGGAACATAGCCCAGAACAGCCCAAAAGAAAAACACAATTTCTCTACTACCAACAGGTTTGTGATTATATTAGTATTATGTATTATAAGGATAATGTATCCCCTACTGTAAATTATAAGGATATTAGAAGTCACTAAGGAGTTATGTTTCCATATAAAGCTACAAGTAAACAGACTAGTATACAGGAAACTCTGGGTACCACTCATGTATATATATAATGACTAATGCATCCTACTGTAAATTATAAGGATATTGTAGTCACTTTGAGTAGTATTTAAAAAACACTTGTTTATTATACATTGTACATTATATGGATAATGTTCTATACTGTAGTGTAATAGGAGTCACTGATGTTATTGTACACATAATTTATTTTTACATTAATTATTCAATTTTTTACATTTATCTTTACAGAAATATGTCTTGAAGAGGAAGCAAGCAACAACCTCATAGTTTATACTATAGAACAGTCTTCTAGTGAAAAAAAGTATTTACCTCTATGGAAGCAATGAAAGACCAGTCAAAAGCTGCATTGTCCCTGAGAATTGACAAGTGCTTTGCACATATTGAAAATATGAAAAACGTATGTTGCACCTTCAAGAAATCCATGCTGTGTTCGCAGCAGATGGAGATATGTTTGAAACATGTGTTACTGTTTAGAAACATGTGACACATGTTTCAGAGGGAGACAGTTACAGTTAAATTGTTTTATGTTTTTATAATCAAAGATAAGTTAAACTAACTTGTAAAAAATAGTAAAAAAATGTTTATCATATAGTTGAGTACAGGAGCATAAGTGGAGGGGTAAAACTATTACAATCATATGTGATGTAATATGTGTTTTGAAAAAAGTATATATATGTCAGGTAACATAAAAAAAGTATTATTGTCATACCTGGAATATACATGTTGGTATACTTTTTGCATTAAAAAAAAGTTTTATTGGTAAACATGTGAAATAACATGTGTTAAAGGGTATGTCCATCGTAAGTTTAAGTTTCTTTTAACTGTTTTACAGAAGAACAGTTAAATGCACTACCCGCACTTACCCAGAGTCTCTGCATCATGTTCCCGCGCTGCAAGAGACTCCGACACGGTGAAAGCTCCCGACCACACCCAGTCCTTGGCACTGTGCACGCATGCGAAATAGTGTGGACCTGTCGGAGACTGTAGAGAAGCCGGCGCTTTTTAAAAAAAAGGTTTTATGGCATACCTGTGAATAACATGTTGGTATACATGTTAAGATCCATAGTACAAATGTAGAATGTCAAGCAATTTTTTTTGCATAAAAAAAAAGTTTTATTGGTAAACATGTGAAATAACATATGTTAAGGAATAGTTCACATAAAAGTGAACTATTCCTTTAATATATCGATTGAAATATGGGAGGTTAAGGAGCTATGCCTTACCTCCTGTTCTTAAATCAACAAAGCAGGGACCTGAAAGAAGATACGAAGGAACTACCTTTTGTGCGATCTACCGCCGCCATGCTGAAATCTCCGACTGCTTCCTTCCCATGTACAAATGGGAATGTCAAGCAATGCTTTTTCTTGTATAAACAAACACAAAGTTTTGTTGAAAAAAATGAGAAAAAACTTGGTGTTTTCATACACCATGATAATTTCCTTACTTCAAATGTGGGAATGGCAAGCACTTTTTTTTCTTTTAATTTAAAAAAAAAAGTTTATTGGCACACTTGGTATACATGGTATATTTATACTACATATGTGTAATGTCAAGCAATGTTATTTCTTGTATAAAAATTCACAAAGTTCTGTTTGTTTATCAAGCTTGATAAAGGTCTTAAGCACCAGACCGAAACGTTGCCACTTGCTGTGTGTATGGAATAAACACTTGAATTTTCACAAGACCTGTGAGTGCTCTAATACATTTTGTGTACTGCTATGCATCATGGGATCATGACTGGAAAAAGTCTGTAAGGTAGAGTGCACACAATTTGCTTTTGATAGATAGATAGACAGACAGACAGACAGACAGATAGATAGATAGATAGATAGATAGAGATAGATGATAGATAGATACAGAGATAGATATAGACAGACAGATAGATAGACAGACAGACAGAGAGAGGGAGGGAGGGAGGGAGGGATAGATAGATAGATAGTTGGGCGGACGGACAGACAGAACAGACAGACAGATACAGACAGACAGAAACAGACAGATTCAGATAGATAGATAGATAGATAGATAGATAGATAGATACAGATAGACAGACAGCACAATGATGTGCAAGTGCTGCAAGCAGACCTAGATAGATTATCAAAATGGGCAGCAGAATGGCAGATGAGATTCAATGTTGTAAATGTAAGGTGATGCATTTGGGATTTAATAATCCCTGTGCCACCTACACCATAAATAACTCTGTGTTAAGTGATTCTTGACATCTGTAATGGAAAAAGATTTGGGGGTTCTGGTAGATAACAGACTTAGCTGTAGCAAACAATGCCAGGTAGCAACAGCTAGAGCTAGCAAGATATTGTCTTGTATAAAGAGGGGAATGGAATCAAGAGAGAAAAATATTATTCTCCCTCTTTACAAGGCACTGGTAAGGCCACATTTGGAATATGCGGTGCAGTTTTGGAATCCCATATACAAAAGGGACATCTTGGAAATTGAGGCAGTTCAGAGAAGGGCAACTAAATTAATAAGGGGAATGGAGGGGCTTGAATATGCAGGCAGATTAGACAAGTTAGGGCTGTTTACATTGGAGAAGCGGCGGTTGCGTGGGGACATGATAACCTTATACAAATATATTAATGGCCCATACAGTGAACTCTCTGGTGCATTGTTCACTAATAGGTCATATCAGAGGACTCGTGGACATCCTTTAAGGTTGGAAGAAAAGAAGTTTCATCTTCAGGTTAGGAGAGGTTTCTTTACAGTGAGAAAGGTGAAACTGTGGAACTGTCTTCCAGCAGAGGTGGTAATGGCAAGTTCATTGAATAACTTTAAAAAAGGCCTGGATAAGTTTCTAAAACTAAAAAATATTGAGAATTACTGGTATTAATGCATATAGATCTGGTTGATCCAGGGATACTTTCCGATTGCCGTTTGGAGTCAGGAAGGAATTTTTTCCCCCTTTTTTTAGCTGGGTTTTTTTGCCTTCCTCTGGATCAACTGTAAGGTAGGGTTAAAAAAAAAAAAAAAAAAAAGGGAATAGGTTGGACTTGATGGACGAATGTCTTTATTCAACCTTAATTACTATGTTACTATGTTACTATGTAGAGAATGATAGATAGATAGATGATAGATAGACAGACACCTAGATAGACAGAGACATACAGATAGATAGATAGATAGATAGATAGATAGATAGATAGATAGATAGATAGATAGATAGATAGATAGATAAAAGATAGATACATAGATAGATACATAGATAAAAGATAGATAGATAGATAGATAGATAGATAGATAGATAGATAAAAGATAGATAGATAGATAGATAGATAGATAGATAAAAGATAGATAGATAGACAGAGATAATAGATAGATAGATAGATAGATAGATAGATAGATAGATAGATAGATAGAGACAGACATATAGATAGATAGATAGATAGATAGATAGATAGATAGAGACAGACAGACAGACAGACAGACAGACAGACAGACAGACAGATAGATAGATAGATAGATAGATAGATAGATAGATAGACAGTGAGAGATAGATAGATAGATAGATAGATAGATAGATAGATAGACAGAGATAGATAGATAGATACAGACAGACAGACAGACAGACAGACAGACAGACAGATAGATAGATAGATAGATAGATAGATAGATATAGAGATAGATAGAGACAGACAGACAGACAGACAGACAGACAGACAGACAGACAGATAGATAGATAGATAGATAGATAGATAGATAGATAGATAGATAGATAGATAGATAGACAGATATATAGATAGATCAGACAGACAGACAGATAGCTAGTCAGACAGACAGACAGATAGATAGTCAGACAGACAGACAGATAGACAGGAGACCAATATGATTAATCCGCTCATATATATTTGGGGAAGGTCACTGGAGGGACACAAATGAGCATACCTGGTTTGAGTGACAGGTATAGTAGGATATACCGGGAAAGACCGGGAAAGTTTCTCCAATATGGAAGAAGAGACCTCCTGGTTGTGCCGTCCGTTACTACAGGAAGAAGGCAATGGGAGACACTAATGTGGTGACATACGGACCTAGAGCTGCATGATGTGACTCTGGTGAGTACTATGCACAACAAAGGATCCCCAGGGGAATATGCATATACTTGAGACCTACCTTATTAGTCGAGAATGAAGAATTCAAACACAAGTATGTATAAATTCTCAATAAGTGATCTAGGGACATTATGACCCTGAATATAGAGTTCTTGACTAAGGAAACACAATCTATTGATGCTAAACTCACCCAGGTTGATCTTGAATTAGCCAGATCTTTATCCACAGCTAATTTGGACACGTTGAAATCTGAATTAAATGCCAAATTGGATGAATATTGTAAGGGTGGGTAGGAGTCTAAAAAGAAAAAGTTCACTAGGGATCTCATTGACTATGAGAGAGGGGCCTTGTATAATTGGTCCCAATAAAGCTACTAGACCACGAGCACGGTTCCTAGAAACTACTAGAGTGATGTGGGGCATTCGGTCTAATGGACAGTCTGGGTTTTTTTATCCCAAGGAGGAAATGTAAGACCCGGAGAGGTGGATGGAAAAACCGCAGAGGACGGCAATGCCAAATTGCAGCAGGTGACGCGTGCCAGACTGAAACAACAACCACACAACAACAACAACATGTAGCAGTAATTTACATCTCAAAACTCAATAATGTCAATAAAGAGGACATTGTTGTTTTTTACTTACCCTTTAAATATGTCACATGCATTAAAGGTAGGTCAGTTGGTGTGTGTGTATTCATATCAGGTTGGGGGATAAAATACTAACTTTTTTGATAATTGGTCAAAATGAGTTTTTTTTACTTTAGTTACCCTTTACGTATGGCTGCTATAGTAATGGATAAGTAGATCAGTAGGTGTGTGTGCCCGTGTCGAGTTGAGAGTTAAAAAAAAACTTTTTTGATGATTGGTCAAAATTAGTTTTTTTTTACTTTAGTTACCCTTTAAGTATGGCTGCAACAGTAATGGAGGGGTAGGTCAGTAGCTGTGTATACCTGTATCATGTTGGGGGTAAAAAAAAACAAAGTTTTTTGATTATCGATCAAAATTTGCTTTTTTGACTTTAGTTACCCTTTAAATATGGCTGCCACCGTAATGGATAAGTAGATCAGTAGGTGTGTGTACCTGGGTCTGGTTGAGGGGGTATGTCTTTTTTGTGTTTACAACCATAAAACTATCTTTTATTGAGGATAAATCTAAATTAGTTTTTTTGACTTTAGTTACCCTTTAAATATGGCTTCCATGAGAATGGAAAGGTAGGTCAGTAGGTGGGTGTACATGGGTCTGCGTGGGAGGTTGGGGGTATCACCATTTGTATTTATGACCATGAAAAAAACTGTTTTGAAATATCCACATTTGAGGATTGTTACCATTATAGTCTATGGGAAAAAATGTCCAAAAATTTGCCGATAACACCATAACGCTTTCACGAAATCCTTAGCTAAAAGATAGCACACTTCTCCTATATGCCCCTCACGTCTATACCGAATTTCCTGTCTCTAGTTTAAAAACTGTGGGAGGAGATACGGTCCAAAAAAGCGGAAGTATAAAACGGAAGAAGAAGAAGAGGAAATAGAAAGAACAGTAATTTGGCTTTTTCAAGCCAAATTAATAAGGGCTTGGGATTTTTCCCAAGTACAAAATTGGACACTTTATAGTTGGACATAGACTTAGGGCATGTGATTTCCTGTGCAATTTCGTTGCATTTGCACATGCGTTTTTTTCATTAAAAAATGTGGAAAGCAGATCACAATTGCATGCGCAATCGCATTGCACCCGAAAACCAGTGTTTTCGGTGCATTACCGTGATTTCAATGATCGGAGAAAACGCATGCGCAAACGCAAAAAAGCGCGATAGTGTGGCCTAGCCCTTATATGCATTTTTGCGACGTCTTAGAGTTAAGGCGCATATTGCGTCAAGACCTTACATGAATGATATGGACTCTGGACATTGTGGGTTTATTCCTCAGGACTTTTTTAAAAAAACTAACAGGGAGATTCAATAAAAGTTCTTATTGTTTAAAATGGTGCTAATTTTGCCCCAACCAATCAGATCTTATTTAATATTTGAAAGCTAACATCTGATTGGTTGGGGCAAAATTAGCACCATTTTAAACGATAAGAACTTTTATTGAATAACCCTGTATATTTGTGCCACCTACAACCTACCCGGTTATTGAGACCTTTGTGGGAAGGGTTAAAAATGATATAGCTATAATGGTCAATGATGTTGAATTTGAATCAACAGGAAATTGTGGCTCTCAAGCAACTCAAATCTTATTCTGACATCACGATCAAACCATCGGATAAAGGCGGGGCGATCATGGTGTTAGATACAAATTACTATATTGGGGAAATTACGTCTCAATTATGTGACTCTTCTGTGTATGATAAGTTACATGGGGACCCTATTTGGGATATCTCCAGGTTGGTGGATAGATATTAGTCTAATTGTCATTCAGACATCTAAGAAGGACATCTTAACGGTGTCCAACCTTATGACTCCGGTCCTTTACTCCTTGCCCAAGGTGCACAAGAACCCTGTCCAGCCTCCTGGACGTCCAATTGTGGCAGGCATGAAATCTGTGTTCTGCCCCTTGGCCGTCCTTCTGGAAAATGCTTTCCAAGAGTTTCAAGTGTACTGTGGCACACCGCTGTTGGCTGACTAGCCAGACAAGTTCGTAGGTGAGAATTTCTTTATTTTAGTGCAAAAACAGCATACAGCATACAACGTTTCGGGACTCTAGGCCCCTTCCTGGGCATTTTCTAGTCAGAAAATGCCCAGCATTTTCTGACTAGGTTAGCCAATGTGAAGGTGGCTACCGATGAGCCAGTTGTTATGGCTACATTGGATGTAGGTAGCCTTTATACCTCTATCCCCCACCCAGAGGGAATCTCGGCCTGTGAGAAATGCTTTATGAGGAAACGAGTTACAATGTTTTTTTATGGGACTACTTAATATCATACTTACCCAGTCATATTTCCGATTTGATAAGGATTTCTATAAACAGTTGCTTGGGACTTCCATGGGGAACAATGTCGCTCTGTTATATGCCAACACCTTCATGCTTCAGCAGGGGGTGTACCTCGTCTATGAACTTCCACTATTTTGCAGGCACTGTTGTGCCTGGTGGAGGTACATAGAAGATGTCTTTGTGCTGTGGTGGGGCAGCATTGAAACGCTCATGGAGTTCCACGCGCAATTGAATACCTTGCACCCCAATATGAAATACAGTTTAGAATATCATACTGAGCGTATTCATTTTTTAGATGTCATGGTGACCTAGGATAGGGGCTTCCATACTGAGTTATATTCGATTGCAAACAACTTTTAATGTACAGTAGTTTCCATCCAGTAAAAACTAAAAAATCTTTACCTATTAGTCATTTCAAAAGTGTGTCCAGAATTTTATCTAACCCTAATCGGAAATCTCAGCAAATTACTGATATGTATAAAAAGTTTGAAGATCGGGGGTATCCCCCACAAGTTCTTGATTGAACTCTTTCGAGATCTAACATATCTAATGATTTTGCTTGAATATCCTTTGTGACACAATATTCCCTACAATGTTCACTCATTAATAATTGTTTGTACAAACATTGGAATTTACTGAAGGATAGGTTTCCATCAGTGCAGGAATTTTCCTCTCCCCCTTGATTTCATACAAAAAGGGGAAAACACTAGCTAACCACTTTGTGGGTTTCCGATTTGCAGATAGTTCCCAAAGATACCTTTGGTACTAGGGGGGTGTTCCTTTGTAGATCCTGTAAACAATGTAAACATGTTATTAAAACAAAGTTTTTACATCCCGTTACTAAACAAACCTTTCCCCTTAGGGGATATTTTACATGCGAAACTAAATATGTGGTGTATGCTCTGCTCTTCCCATGTAATAAGATCTACATTGGGGAGACCAACCAGCCCGTTAAAAATAGAATTTCACAGCATAAATCTAGTATAAAATTAAGGAATTCTAAATTACCAGTCCCCATTCACTTTAATGAAGCCCATCATAGTGAATCCGACCTACGTTTTTTGGTTTTGGAATGTGTTCCTAGACCCAAGCGTGGGGGGGATAGGGAACTAATACTCATAAAAAGAGAAGTTTGGTGGGTACACTGCTTAAAGACACTTCACCCATTTGGACTTAATAGTTGTTATGATTTGTTGAGCCCTTGAGGGGCTAGGGTATTTAGTCTGTCGATTCACCAGACTTCTTTTCTTTTCAGAATGCACCTGCATTGGCCTTTTTCCACATAATGAGGTGGTACAAGTAAGGCCACCTGCCGAATTTGAATGGAAGACCTATGTTGGGTGAGTCTCATTTTCATCTTTTGTGTGGTCTCCCCCACATATAGGAGACCATATGAGCAGATCAAAACATAGACCACATACTGTGATTCGCAGGTCCATGTCCATGTATTATAAAAGCTTCTCCTGTTCTAGGGAATTCCCCTGAGAACAGGAGAAGCTTTTAAAATACATGGACACTATACCTGCGAATCTGCAAGATCTGTAAGATCTTGTCTGTCATTTTTCAATGTTCAGGGTACACATAGTCCTGAGCATTCTCCCTATACACATTAGGGACTGCATGTTTTCCACGACCGCGTCTGACACGCCTATACTTTAGTACAGGGATACACATGCAGCCATGGTAAATTCCAAACAGCCCCAAGGCCGATGGAAAAATTCGACAGCCTCGCGATCGTTTGGAAAATCCGCTAAACAAAGTAGATCGCTACACACGATCATTACTTACATGCAAGCAGGGGGCTGGACCGCAGCCGCGTCCGTGATTGGAGCCTATCAGCCAATCACGGATGCGGCTTCCGGCTGTGCATATCGCTGGGGGAAAAGAGGCAAAGTAAGTAGTGATTGTGGGAGTTTTGCAGGAAACTACTATAGCGTTTGGGGTTAGGGGAGGGAGCCCTACACTACAGCAAATGGGTTTTGCTAGGAGGAGGGAGAGGAAAATGGGAGGGAAAGGGAGGGAGGGATGCAGTGCGCATGACATTTTTCTCCCAGAGGAGAGACAGGAGGCAGAGTCCTATATGGACTCAGCCAGGCTCCTGGTGGTCACTTTTTGGGACTTTGGAGGGACATTGCGGGGCAACCATTTGGAGCAGGGATGTAAGGTAAGGATTTTTATACACTACACAGTGGGGCCAGTAGTGGGTTAAGATATAGTTTTGGGGGTGGACATGTCCTTTAAGAAGCAGGTTGCATGAGCCACATAGCTTCAAAGCTGTTATATGTTTTGTTGTGGCGCTTAACAAGTGATAAGATGGAAATTGGAAAGTAATGTAATGCTGTGATCTTTTTAATGCATCGTGATAATGGGGAAATAAGGAACTGTTGCAGCTCTCTGTACAATTACCTGCAAGGATCATATTTTATATGATTTTATATGATCGCCCAGTTTCACCTCAATGGGGCGGTACCAGCTGCTGCTATAAAGGATTAAAGGACATGTCTTGCCTAAAAAAACTTGTTATATTAATGTAAAAAAGCAGCAAGGGATCAGGTCAGGTAAGTCCGTTCAGGAGCATCTTTGGTAATTATGCATAATCCAAAACTGGGGGAGGGGGAGGGGGGCTGTATATTACTATAAAAAAAAAAATTTTGGAAGGACATGCCCTTTAAGTTCTATTTATCCCTATATCATACAGGTGTGAACTCAATGGATTCTACATTATTATGTAGAAGGTAAATGTTGGGAGAAGCCTTTGCATAAAATAATTACATGTAGAATATAAAATACCAGGCAGCTAGCTATTGTTGGTAGCCTTAAAGGACCCCTTCACAGGGCATAAATATTTTAAAGACTTCAATAAACAGAAGCACACACAACTAAAACATGGTTTTAGTTGTTGTGTGCTTCTGTTTATTGAAGTCTTTAAAATATTTATGCCCTGTGAAGGGGTCCTTTAAGGCTACCAACAATAAGCTATATAGCTGCCTGGTTGTATACCTAATGGTATACAACCATTCATACAACTTGCAGACATGAACTGTTTCAATCTTGTTAAATCTCAAGATACAGATTCATGGCACTGTGGGGTAGGACTTGGGCGCACAATATATCAGGCAGTTATATAGCTTAATGTGAGCTGGGCTTAAAGGAGCATTTTTATGCCCTCCACCGAGCATAAAATAAAATAGAGCCAGCCTCATGCTATATGAATAGCATTGTCAACAAAATCTAACAAAAACAAGGAGAAATTCTCACTCACAGGTTTGCCAGAGAAAGGGGCAAGACATGCAAAGTAAAATTTAAGTAAGTATATAGCAAAAACATACCTTCTAACAGAGCCAAAGCAGAACATGGATGAACCCCACCTATGCCTGTCATGAGTCATGACAATCTGCAAATGCCATGCCTCTGGGCTGCCCCAAGCCTGACTTAAGGACCAGGGTGGTAGATTCAGGGCATCAGAACAAACATGGACTGAAAATAAAATGGAACAGTTGGAAGGTATAGGGGAAAAGTCCCTGAACAGCAATTTCTACACATATGTCTTTTTGGCCTATACTTCTCAGTTTAATTTGCTTTCAATTTTAAAAATCTAATACTAATGACACTGGTTACCCACAATCCCCCTTGAATGTAAGTTCAAACCTTAACTGCACAGCCTTCAGATATTTGTTGGATTTGAGATGTGTTTCTAGAGCTTCCATTAGAGATTTTGCTAGAAAAGAAAGATTTATTTTATATTCTTATATTCTAATTCTCATCCTACCCCTCAACTGGGAAAATTGAAACATAGGGTCAGTCTTACAGAACATTTTTATGAAACTACAAATGACAATTGTGTTTATATGTTTCTCTAGTCCCGGAAGCATTTCACTCTTGGTCCCCTAGTATGTTGATCGTAGCGACACTCACTATATCAAAAATGTTGAAAAGCCAGCTGATTTGTTCCAGCCTGACAGTGTGAAGTTGTAAAAACATCATTTTATACCCGTGTTCTGGGCCTGAAGAAATAGTATATTATATTAGACAGGTGTAGGCTGCAGTATGTCTGACCTTTAATTTCTGCCACCTACAGTCTGTAAGGCTTCCCTGTAATACCCACTATTGACAACCTTGTGTTTATCTTGGCTAGAATGATGTATTTCTGGTTCCCATTTACTCTTTGACATGCCAAATGCGGGGGAATGTTCCTACGTTTCCTGATTCATCTTTGAGTTTGACAGTTCTGGCCGTGTTTCATTCTATGGGAATTTTTTGTGCCATATGCCATATTCACAATTCCCTAATCATAAATGTGGGTTAAGGTTCTAAGTGTCATTTGGTTAATCTACTAACTCTCTCTGGATACCTGCTAAAATCTATTTTTCAAGTGCTCGTAAGCCAAGTATGCTTAAATAATTTTTCACGTGAGTCACCTTAAGGGAATGGTAAAGGTTAACAACTACTTTTTCTGGTTCCCAAGATGCAATTTGTCCGAAGCACCTGACCTCACTGAAGTTTCTTAAAATGCCTTATCAATTTTTCTGACCTTTACCCACAATGCTTTGAGGGCAGCATTACTTAAAAATATTGAATTATTATCTATTATCTGTCTATATAAACCTCCCCTCTCTCTCCCAATCTATTTATCTATCAATCTATCTATCTATCTATCTATCTATCTATCTATCTATCTATCTATCTATCTATCTATCTATCTATCTATCTACATCTATCCCCCTCTTTATCTATCCCTCTCTTTATCTATCCCCCCCTCTCTCTCTCTCTCTCTCTATCTATCTATCTATCTATCTATCTATCTATCTATCACTCTATCTCTATCGATCTACTGTAACTATCTCTCTCTCTCTCTCTCTCTCTATCCATCTATCTATCTCTCTGTCTATCTCTCTTTCTCTCAGAGAGGAGCACACAGGTAACTTAATTTAAAATAAACAGATTAAGGTTAAAAATTGGGCAAACAACCTCAATTACAGTTATCCTTTAACTTAGACAATTTCTGAATAATAGTGATCTAGAGTAATGTGAGCAGACAGCTGACAATAACTTGTTTATTCTAGCTGGTTTTGCCTAGTTTTGTTTATATTAGTACTTTTTCTATAATTGCTATTATAGGCCTCTTCAGACATGGGTGTAATTTACTGTTTATGCAGCATTTTGCCCTCCAGTGTTCTCCAGTACCCAGTATTCCTTTATCCAGACTGGTTCCTAGCATCCAGTATCCTGCCTACACTTCAGAATTCCAGTATCCAGTTTCCCTCCAATATTCCAGTATCCAGGATTCCCTCTAGTATTCCAGTTTCCAGCATTCCCTCCAGTATTCCAGTATCCAGCCTTCCCTCAGTTATTCCAGTGTCCAACATTCCCGCCAGTATCCAGCCTTCCCTCAGTTATTCCAGTATCCAGCCTTTCCCCCAGCCTTTCCAACTTACAGTCTGCACTTCAGTATCCAGACTCAGCTTTTCTGACTAAATGCAGCTGGTCTCTGCTCTTCAGTTTACAGTCGTTTTCTTTTTGGACAGATTTTTGGCTTTCTCAGACTTGGACTTGACTCTGATACTTGTCTCCTCCTTTGGAGCTGTAACTTTAGATTGTTCTTAAGTCTTCCTTCCTGGTCTGGATGTTGCCCTGAAACTCGACCATAAAAATATATTTTAAAAAATATATAAGTGGCCAATCAAAAACTGCATGTTTAGCTATGCATGCTGCTGTTGTTTTCTTCTTTATTGGACTATGGAGCATAAAGATCCTTTCCAAGTAGATCTTAGTTTTAATTAAAAAAGAAGAAGAAGAAAAGATATTGATTTGCAGATCATGTTGTCAATGTGATAAGGACCATTATTTTCCCAAATCAGGTTCTGAAAAGGGCTTTGTTTATCTGACTGATGGAGAGAAGCGTGACCATGGACCATTTTCTTGAACTTGAACTATGCTGGTCAAGAGAGGTTTTCTCTATAGTTAAAGCACCTGGGGCCGTATTTATAAAGCTTATAGAGCTGCTATCACTATAGTATTCTGTACAAGGCAGATGAAAGCGTAATTAGTCACTGTAAAAAACAGAACAAATGCATTTTCTGTACATTTAACATAATGTTTTTTAGTCTTAGTTTTTCAACATATCTTGATGGTTATTTATCACAATCAACAGCAGTTAAAATCCCTTCTAACATTTGTTAAGGTTCATAATTATAAATGAATGTATGCATTCTAACGCCAGC
Organism: Hymenochirus boettgeri; assembly: GCA_019447015.1. Taxonomy (NCBI): domain Eukaryota; kingdom Metazoa; phylum Chordata; class Amphibia; order Anura; family Pipidae; genus Hymenochirus; species Hymenochirus boettgeri. The sequence continues at coordinate 166,562,253 of CM033474.1, forward strand.
TGTGCGGTCCCAGAAAAATCAAACAGCCAATTAAGAAAGACTATTACTATGGCAGGATGACAAACATACACAAATATAAGAACTAGTCAGGAAAAGAGTCATTAGTAATTATAGCTTCAGCAATTTTCAGGGAAATTTGCACCAACTGTACACAAACTAAAATCGTTCATGGCAGGGAGTGTAATTACTTGTACACAGAAACTGTTCACATACAAAACTTTATTATTGTTGGACAGCATTTACATTAACTGCATGCTTGATTAGGGGTTCTTTTTATGAGCCACAAGAAACACGTTTGAAAAATCTGCGTATGGGATTTGTCTGTAATACATAATAAAAAATAAATTCAGATTATAGCAAATAAAATAAACATGATGAAACATGATTATGGTCTCTTTCCAAGAAGCTTCCAAGCCCCCTACTTGATACCCAGCCATGTTAACTATTGAGTCTTCAAAGGGTAACTGTAATCTCCATACAAGTGGCCTTTATTAAAGAGGGGACACTCCTACCTTTAAAATTACTCCAGGATTATTCTTATAGCTGCAGTTTATCCAAAGTTACAGCAGTATAAAAGATGTTTTTTCCTACTAGTACTGTGAGGTGTGACATCATCACTTGGGGTTTGCCTCCAATTTTAAAGTGAAGGGTAGGAGCTGTCTTCCTGTCCAAACAGTTTCTGCCTCTGAGCTGTCCTCTCAGTTGCTTCTGGCATGGTCCCCCTCCTCCCGATACCGACCTGGCTGTCCTTCATGAAGCGTTAATTTGTTTATATATATTGCAGAGCATCCCCTCCCCCTCCAAACCGCTATAGAATCCGAACTCTACTTACTGATCCTTGATCCTGCTGCGTTCTGTATTGCTGATAGCCGTGGCTGCTGGTCTGTCCCCCTGTGCTGCTTGTAGTTCCGGCAGGCAGGGAGCCAGATCAGAATGACGCTGGAGCGAGGGGCTGTAAGTAGAGTTTAAAATACATTTTTACACTTCCAGTATAGCGGTTGGGGGTGGGAGGTTATGCCCTGCAGTATATCAAAAATAATTGTTAACGGTGGAGATGCCATTTAAGAAAATGTTGGTTTTGGGGGTGGGGTTTTTGACACAGCTTATAACACATGCCTGTCACAGGGACACAGAGACAGAGCAATCTTGAACCTTTCAAGCCTATAAATTAAGATCAAGAGAAGCTAGAAACATCCCCATAGGCTAGTTTTAAATGCTTGTTTTTAATAAATTGCACTTGTACGGAGACCACAGGTACCCTTTAAGCTTTTAAGAAAATGTTATTTTATGCATATCCCCAACCATCCGAATTTCACTAGGCAGGCCCTTATTTTGGGACTTGACCCACTTTCCTGGACAGCCTTTTTCCAATAGATTTAGCCCAGAGCCATTTATGAGATTTAATGGATTGCTAAACCCCAAATGAATCGCCTTGGTGGGTGGTTTAGGGCATGGCTGGGCAGGGTGTGGATAGCCCTCCTTGTTTTGCAGGTTGGGTGACATTTTAATATATTTTGTGAGGATGGGTCTGTTTATTGTACCTGCTTGGTGCATGACTGATTTGGCTGCCTGCAACCACTATTTTTATCAGTTTATTATATGCATTTGTAACCAGATAATTAATCATACTTTTTTTTCTGTTATGGAAATAGTATCTGCCTCCACCTTTAGCTCACAGAGCTTTTATAAGCTTGAGAATGTGCAGAGGAGGCAGCAGGGGAAACAGCAGTCAATCATTGGTTGTGATGTCAGCAGTCACCGCCTTGATTGACTGCATGGAGGGAGGATCTAGCTTTCTCTGCCAGAATGGGGACAATAATTATCCTTAAATATCCAGTTAGTAATAAATCTAATAATGTGCAGAATATATCTGTTGGGGTTTGGAGCAGAATAATCATTCATTAAAATATTAAGGAAGTTTTGCATAGCGTATAGCCACCATTAATATTCACCATTGTAATTGATCATTTTTGAGGTTTCCGTATGATTAGGAAAGTGTAGGTCACTTAATGATGGGGAAGCAAATAGAGAACTGGATGATAAAGGAGCTGTCTTCCATAGGACGTGGTGAGGGTAGGTTCATTGGATATATTTTTTCCAATGCTGGATGAGTTTCTAAAACGATTGTTTCTAACATTGATACATAAAATTGGAGTTAATCTAGGTATATTTCCAATTCCCACATGGAGCCAAGAAGGATTTTTTCCCCCTTAATACTGTGTGTGTGTGGGGGGGGGGGGGGGTTGCCTTCCTCTGCATCAACTGATAGGCAGGAAATGTGGATATTGCTGAGTAGGTTTGACTAGATAAACATATGTCTTTATTCAACCTCAAATACTATATTATACTAAGATTTGTCCATGGTAAATTATCTTTTAAACTTTTGTTTCAGCATCAGTTTTAAAATTTCCCTTTTTATCTTAAAGAAACATAATGGTGATATTTTTTACATTTTGTAAATTAAATGGGATTAAGTGGTCTTATTTCTAGTTCTTGCCTGTAAACTGCTGTCCAAGCTCTTGACCGCTGTCTTTCTAGTCCTATGTATCTCTATCATACTGCTTGCCTTTAAAGCAATAATTTGTCGAGGATTGCTATGACTGTGTAAAGTAAAGGTATGCGACCATTGTGGTACTAAAACTTTTATTTCATTCTGCTATATTTTCAATGGGTTGCCATGGCTATATTTGTGCGAACCTTGTAAACAATAAAAGGTGATAATTAAGCCTGGTCCCCAGGGATACAGTGTTTCCAAGCCTTTATTTAATAAAGTGTTAGAAGTGTATAAAATAAGAAAATTGTAGTGTTGTCAGATGTTTGTATTGTATTCTCAACAAAAAGTTGCAAGAAAAAAAGGTTCACATGTGAAATGACCAAAAACACTCAGTTTGCCTTTGGTTGATAAAAACAGAAGTAGCATCAAGTGTACAAAAAAGCACTGCTGTGTAGGAAGTGCCAAGTGAATGGACTATATTGTGGTGTTGTTATATTGTTATATGTTATTATAATATCCCTAGATCCAATATTATAATGCAGAGGAGGGCTTACAGTTAGGGCATCACACATCAGTACTTTATTCCTTGTTTCCCATGCAGTCCATTAGAATAGAATGCCACGTTTATTACATTAATTACATTATTACATTATTATCTTGTTTTCTCGTCAATATCTTATTAGGTCTGGGGTTTTCTGACTGGTTCATTGGGAGCAGGATTGGAAATATTCTATCCAATTGGATTATGGTAATAAAGCCCTGAGAACTGTGTAAAAGCTCCGCAGAAGGAAATATTTCCCTACCCTGTAACCCTGAACATTAGTGAAATATGTCCTATTTCCATACTGCAAAGCCCTGCACAGTCGGTTAAATGTTTGGGGTAGATAGATTTTGATTGGAGAAACTGCATAATATGCTTATTGTTTTCTTTCCCCCTAATGTCAGACCTCACACAAATAGTAACTTACCTAACTGAGGACAGTAGCACTGTGGAAGGGATTGTTTAGATATACGAGTGCCTACTTATACTATATATAGTGAAAGCCAAAGCAGATAAACATGTGCACTGCAAACAGAATACCAAAAAGATGCCATGTAAATTCATGTTTGTCAAAATTACTTTGTCCAGTAGGTGGCAGCAAAACACATACATAATCTTTAAAAGGAAAAATTCAGATTTTCCTCACCTGTTGGGAGGCATCATATGATCAAATCATTTGTGACTGGAAAATGCGCATAGAATAAGCGTGGAGAGACAGATACACAAAAGTGTGTTTTTGATTTTTTACAACCAAGGTTATTAGTATAAATGTATAATCGGGCAGTCATCTAGGGGATAACAGTGACATTCTTTCCCTTTTCTGGAGAGATAAGGGTTAGATCTTAGGAATTATGATCATAGACACCCAAAGTTATCAAAGCAGCACAAAACGTTTCAGCCTAAGTCATCTTTCTCAATTGTGCAGGTAGGTCTTCTAGGCTAAAACATGTTGAGGGTCACACAATATAATCACTATTATGACTATTTGTAATCTCGGAGTGTCTGTAACTACATATTTCTTTTGTATAAGCTAGGCCACTCCACAGCACTTACTGAAAAGGGTTATATAGAGTTGGATTTATTTCTTCTATTCTGCTAATGTGAAAGTGAGACTATGGGCCTCATTTACCCAGAGCTGCAAATTGCTCCGGGCAAATATGGCTTCCCGTATTTAATACTGGATTTGCACCTGGTGGTAAAACCCAAAAGGGATTTTACCCCAGCGCCACTTTAAGACCAGCCATTAGCTGGTCTTAAATTGTGGAGTTAAAAGTGGTGCAAATCCTTTATTAAATAGATTGTGCCAGTTGCACGGGTGTCTTTTGTGAAACTGGTGCAGCCAGTGCAATTATGGAGCTAAACTTGCACTAACCTATTCAATATAGATTAGCACGAGTTTAACCCCTATTTTTAGCACAGCACACATGGGTAAATCAGGCCCTATGATGGGTTTAAATAAGTACAGTCCACACATGACAAATGATGCTATTCGGGTGATGTTGGTCAAATGATGGACCCAATGTTTCCTCTAGTTTAATATCATTTGTGTGGGCAGATTTATATTATCGTTGCACATAAAAAATGGACATTTTGGGGTTTATTTAGCTCTGTAATAATGCAAAAGGTTTCTTTGAACAGTCACATTCTGCACAATGAGCTGTACCAGTTCATCTATCTGTGATTCTGGAGGGGAAATCATCTCAAAATGTATATACCAAGTGGGAAAAACAATCAATGTTTTATTCATGATCTAAAATCAACATACCTCTCACACTCCCAAATCCTACAATACACTGAAGGGTTTGGCACCACTTAAGATCTAAGCACTATATAGGAAGAGGAAGGGCACTATGAAGGCTGGCTATCCTTCCTTTATATATCTTCCTGTATAACCTTTAGGTCTTTCCTAGTGCCAAACCCTTCCCAAGACATGGACTAATAGAGAGGTTACAGCCTGGGTAACATACAGTAGCTAATGGATAGGTATTTGACCTGTTACATACAATATTATTATGCAGGATAAGATGGCTAGAGGTTTGGAGGAGTTTTTATGCTAGGTTTTAAAGGGGTACTGTCAATTTTACTGGGTTAAATAGCACAGGGAGTAGGCAGAGTGTAGATGTGTCAGTGGTGGGAGGAAAAGGAAAGTGAGTCTAGCATAGAGAATAGGGAGGCATGTGCATTTAAGTGCTTAATTAAATTACAGGATCATAATATAAAATGTTTGTTTAAAAAATGCCTGTCTGAAGAAATGTGGAAATTGGAATTGGAGATAATGGCTTTGACTAAAAAGTATGATGTAAAGTATAGCAGAAACATGGTTAAATAATTCTCATGACTGGGCTGTAAATTTAGATGGATACTCCTTGTTTAGGCATGACAGAGAAAACATGAAAGGGGAGGGGTGTGTATTTATGTTATACAAGAGTTGAAGCCAAATTTAATAGAAGAGATAACTGTCGATGTTGATGCTAAAGCAGAGGCAATAAGGGTGTATTTGGGCATATCAACTGTGATAATACAACTTTTTTCCTTTTTGATTATACGATACACTATAGAACATCCAAATACAGATAGAATTGAGTATAGCAGCAATAATGATATCATGGATGCCATTGTACTTTGGGTAACTGATATGTTTTAGAAACAACTAAATAAGGGTAAGATCAATAAAGCTGCTGGACCTGATAAAATACATCCTCGGGTCCTTAAGCTGGGTACACACGATGAGATATTTTGGTCCGATCGACCGATAGTTCAGCGTATCGGTCGATCGGACCGAAATTATCGCATCCGAATGTGCCCATGTCCGATCGACCGTTCGTCCAAATCGGACGAAAGGACGATCGGACATGGTGGAAAACCTCCTTCGTCGCCGTAACTATCGGACGTGGCTGCTTTTGCCGCGACCGACAGTCCTTCCTCCTGGCCGACCGGTCGACAATATCGAACGGTCGGTCAGGAGGAACAATCGGTAGGTGTGTACCTAGCTTTAGGGAACTAAGTTCATTTTTATCCAGGCCATTGTTTCTTATTTTCTCAAGATTCCCTTATGTTCACAGCCTGGTAATTACAGAACTGTCAGGGTTATTCAATAAAACTTCTTATCGCTTAAAATGGTGCTAATTTTGCCCCAACCGATCAGATGTTAGCTTTTAAATGTTAAATAAGATCTGATTGGTTGGGGCAAAATTAGCACCATTTTAAACTATAAGAACTTTTATTGAATCTCCCTGTGTGAGTTTAACTTTAGTGGTAGGAAGATACTGGAATGTTTGATAAAGGGAACATTCTAGTGCATGTTTCAAGGACTGACATTATTATTATCATTATTATTATTATTATTATTATTATTATTAATCAGCATGGATTTATGAGGAACCGCTACATTAAAACGACGTATACCAATGTGTTTCAGCTCAGAGTAAGCCGTCTCCAGAATAATACTTTCTTTTAAAGCTACAATGTTGCAGCTGGGTTATATATCAATTAAAAACAATAAGTACATAAACCATACAAAATTAAAAACAAAAAGATACAAATGTATCGAATAATATTACAGTGTTATAAGACACTACACTTTCTATATATGTGTGTATAGAAGTTATAGGTGTGAAAAAGATAACATTTAGCAGGTCATTTCGCTGTCTCGAAATGTGGTGGCAGCCTATCATTAGGAATTAAGATATATTATTTTGTGTGCTGTGTTATATGTTCACTTTCCTTCCTCTCCTTTTGGTTTAATTTGACTTTTCAGTTAGTTGGAGTGTATTTTTTGATAACTGAAGGGACAGGTAGACAGATCGGAGTGGGGGGCTGTGAGAAACTGTGTATGAATACATTAAAGGGCCATACAATAAATTATCTGGTGCATTTTTCATCAATAGAAAATGTCACAGGACACACGGACATCCCTTAAGACTAGAGGAAATAAACAGTTTAACTATGGAACGTTCTCCTATTGGACGTGGTAATGGCTGAATCAGTTTCTTAAAGGAACACTAAACCCAAAAAAAGAAGTATTTGCCATTCGTTTGTATTATTCACAGGGAGGTGAGAACGCTTATTATCACCTCCCTGTGAATAATATTACGCTCGGGGAACCTGGAACTTACCTTACCATGATCCACTCGCAGCCGCTTCTTCACTGACAGCCGCTCTGTCCCGACCGTGAGCCCTATCTTAGGCGCATGCACGCCAATTCAAAAGACAGGGTGCGCGATCGAGAGAGAACAGCTGTTCTGTGAAGAAGCGACTGCGAGTGGAGCGGCAGTAAGGTAAGTTCCAGGTCCCCCGAGCGTAATATTATTCACAGGGAGCTGAGAATAAGCGTTCTCACCTCCCTGTGAATAATACAAACAAATGGCAAATACTTATTTTTTTGGGTTTAGTGTTCCTTTAAATAAAGAATGTTGCATGTTACTGGTATAGATACATAAAGTTGGAGTTGATCCAGGAATATTTCCGATTGCCATTTTTTCCCCTTTATCCTGTTTTTTGGGTTTTTATTTGCCTTCCTCTGGATTAACTGTTGGGCAGGAAATGTGGGTACTGCTGAGTAGGTTATACTAAATGGACATATGTCTTTTTTTGACCTTAAACACTAAACTATACTATACTATTTACCAGACATATGTTTTTCATGTATTTGTGTATTCTAGATTATCCAAGATGTAATAAAAAAGGATATTTGTAAATATTCACAAACCAGAAAGTGCTATTAAGATAGAGTCTCTTTCTCTTTTATATATCAATATTTTGATACCTCTACAAGAGTCCTCACCTGGTAGCATATTATTTAAACACAAGTAAAAATGTTTGTGATATTTTTACATAGATACATGGTGCCCTGCCTAATATTATTATTATAAGTACAGAGGTAGGACCTTATGATTGGGGCTCTATAGACTTGTGGTTTAAGGAGAACTAAACCCATTTTTTATACTCCAGAATCTGAAAACACCCCCCCAAAAACACCAATAAGCTATAAAATCCCACTTCAGTAAATTGTATTTAAGACTGTTAAGAACTGGATGAAGTATCTGTGTGTATGTGCAGTGTCAGAACACACCTCCTGACCTCAGTCACATGCTTCCTTGCTTTATCTGTCCTGTAAAAGGATTGGCTAGAGATTATAAATGGGTGTGACCAACTGTAACAAGTTTCTGCCATAGCTAATGACTGAGCATGTTTAGAACATAATGGTCGTTGACCAAACTGTGTGATACTAGAATGCTGTGAAGTAAAGCACAAACCATATATTATTTAGTTAAATTTCCTAGTGCCTGTATCAAAATGAAAGTTAAGTCACAGATTACTGATTTTATATCAAGGTGTTCTACGTTCTGGTTCAGTTTTGTTCTGTGGCTTTAGTTGTCCTTTAACTAGAGAGAATATACTTGTACCCACGGACCACATTTGGAAGAGTTAACAAAACACTTCACTAACTGGAATTTAATAGTTTAACTGGCTTGTCCTAAAAGGGGAAAATGTAACATAGACACCAATATTTTACAAAAATGTAAATGATATATATATATATATATATATATATATATATATATATATATACAGTCAACCTTTTTCTTGCAAAAAGTATCTCAATATAATTTGGAATGAAAAACCCATTTAAGTACAGCGGAATTGTCCATTTTTATTAATCGTGTGGTTGTGCTACTTGAGAAGTTAAACCCTATTGTCTATCAGCACATACCTTAAGAGGTCAGCACAGTCTATCATATTTTAGCATTGAATTTTGAATCAATGCCCTTTTGTAAATGTTTCAATCAGAGTTGTCTTTAATGAGGTGTTTCTGACTTGTCCTGTAAGACTTCCGAGATGGTAAGACACGGTATGTGTGAGCCATGTTTTCCACTGTGTAACCACAACTTTAGTATTATGGTTTTCGTTCTTGTTTTTAGGTAAGAATGTACAGTGCAGATTTAAAGTAAGGCACAAAATATATTTACAGATAAATAAGCGGAAACCTCATACACAGTCTTTATCAGGGAGGTCCAATTTTCATTAGATAAGTCATGGGCAACTGAGACACTAAACTTAAGTTAAAAAATCACTTTAACTGTCAACAACCTCACATTACCGCCATGCAATATTCTCTGGGTTTGAGAGAACTCAGTCACATAAAATAGATATTTTAATTGGAGAAGTATAGAGTGATCAGGGCAATACATGGGGATTATGTGGTAACTTATAAATCTCCCAGCTGCTGTCTAGATTTCTCTTTAAGCAAAGCCAAATTCAAAGCAGATAGTGTCTTTTGCTTTAGGCCCATATCATTACAAAGGGTGTTCAGGCACAATAATTTCATGTAACACCACTGAGCCTTTTATACACATAGATTACCAAGACGTGCAAAAAGTGGTTGAATGATCATGTTTAGAGTCTTGGCATTGTTTGCAGATTTAACATATTTTCCATGCCATTTGTGAGATACTTGTTCTTTGGATGAGGGCCATTTAAATAAATTAGCACAAAGGACCAGCCTGTAGGGAAACTCTGGCAGACCAACATGAATCAAACCATACGTAAACCTTGGATAAAGCAGGATTTTGATCTGGCAGAGAAAGCAGCCCTGTTTGTAAAAGTCAGCATTCTTAAAGCTTTTCATAAAAGGGAGAAACATGTACAAACAAGGAATATTTATCTGAGATGTTATAGTGCAATTCCTTTGACAATTTAAGTGACCAGGAGGGTTACCACACAATATCTGTTTTATTATCAGAACAAACGTTTAAAGGCCAATAAGATCTGCCTTTACAAACTTACCCTCTCCAGCCACGAATCACTGCGATCTAAACTAATTGTAGCTTGAATGGTTTTGACTACAGTTATTTCTTTATATATACAAGGTATGGATATTGGGAATTACACTCAGGAATATTTAATGTTTTGGGTTTTTTTTCTTAAAAACAAATAGAAAAAAACAAAGAGAAAACATGACAGAGTAGAAAGTGAGGATTATTTACAAAGAGACGATATTGTGAGGAAATGTATTTTTGTTAATATGGGCCATATTTATAAAGATTTGTCATTGTCAAAGTCCCACTCCAGCCCTATATCCTGTGTTTCTTGCCTAGACAGCTCTTAAATTGCAGAAATGAAACGATATAAAATAGTTTTGGTCAGCATATTTATAAAGGTGCAGTATCACACATACTAAGAGTCATGTCATTTTGCAGGCATGTGCTGATTACGTGATGAGTTTCGGTTTCAAAACAAACCTGGGTACGATTTGGAACAATGGAATTTTCAACATTTTTATAATTTTCACTTTTATAATAAAATTGTGATCAAAAATCGAATATTAGAAAATGGAAAAATTCAGAAATTACATTTCAAAATTGTTTTGTTTGCCTCTAGTGACCACGCTTCCATGATGCTGTTAGCATTGTGAGCCAGTACTGCATGACAGAACCACTAGAGCCATGAGAAAACCTGCACTTACCCAATTACACATCAGGTAGCATGGGTTTTACATGGATTTGGCCCCCATTTGTACATCTCCCTGACTGCAGCTAACTGCAGTGCAACATAGGAATATAGGGACATATTAATAAAGATTTGTTATTGGTAGCAGTAGTATTCTCGATGGCGAAACCACTTTGCAGCTGTGGCTTAAGTGGACATCGTAATTTGCTGGTAACGAATCTTTATGAATACGACCCATAACAACAAGAGCTGGAAGGAGACCAACAATTGCTGTTTACCAGGCATAACTAATGTGGTGATTTCAAGTTACGACCCTGCATCTTTATAAATATGGCAAATATATCCACTTAATGCCAGGGCCTTAAGTCTCGTGTTTCAAGGCACAGTACTTTTATTTAGTTCATATTTAGTTAAGAGTGAAATGTGTTGACTAAAGCAGATAGAAATTTATTTTTATGTAGTTCTGTGTGTGTGTGTGTTTTTATGGCTGCTATATATATGTGGTTATTGTGTTCCTCATTGCTTACCTTTATCTTTTGTTGCATTATTTGTATTATAAAGAATGCACAGTGCTATACAGTATGAATAAAAATATATGTACAAACATACAAAACATACACTACATGCACACTAAACTATACATACAATAAATACAGTGCATGCATACAATACATACTGTATATAGTAAGTGAGGTTAAATAAAGACATCCATCCATCAAGTACAACCTTTTCACCTCCTTTTTAAACCTACCTATCGGGATGTTTGAAACTTATGAGTTTCGTCCTGTTTTAGAATTTTTGAATTTACAGTTAAATTCGAAAATTAGAAAACGGACCCATAAAAGTCTATGGGAGAAAAAAATTTGAAAGTTTCTATCGATCTTAAGGATGAAATAGTAATAGAAGGTTACTGTAAATAACACAGGGACCTGGGGAATGGTCTGGGGAATGCTTACCGCTTGTGTTTTCGAGCGTTATCGAAATCGGGCCCTTCTTTTTGGAGGGTTACCGATATCGGCTTGTGTTTTCAAGGGTTACCGAAATCGGCAGTTCTGCTTTCGGAAACTACTTCCGGTTTTCGGCAGCTTGTTCCTGTTGCGTCCTACATCTGGATTATAGCCTCAGGATGCCTAGCATGCAGTGGCAGAGCTTCATGGTGGCTAACCTGGCCAGAAGTGAATACGATGGGATGTCGGCTGGCACCCCACATATAAAGTGGCACAGATTGCGCATTATGACCCGTTTGCAGCGGAAGCTGCAAACAAAGTACAATGTTTCCCAGACCATCTTCCATCTGTAGCGCAGGTGGTCGGACCTGAAGAGGCAGAGGGCCAGCTATGTCGCTGACATAGCCAACAGAGCGCAAGGCAAGTATCACTGTTTTAGCCATTTATTTCTGCTTTGATTGTTATATAAAATGTTTATATGAAATATTATCTCATTTATTTGAACTTTTTTTTGTAAACTACATAAATAATTGTCAGAGAACTTTTGTTTTTTTACAAGTTTATATTTGTGTAAAGCACTTCTTATTACCGATAACCGCATTGCAAACCGCCGCTAACATTTGCAGGACCTTATTAATGTTAGTTAGTGTTAGAGAATAAACTGGGGTGTTAAAAAGCCCAAAAAGTTGTCGCTACCGTCATATTAATTGATTTTATTTTTTTATATAATCTTACAGAAGAGGAAGATACAGGGACAGAGGACTATGCCCCATCCTCTCCTCCTCCTCTTCCTCCTCCTTCTCCTCCTCCTCCTTATCATCCTTCTCCGCCACCACAAAGCAAGTATCATGGTTTTAGCCATTTTTTCGACCTTGAGGCTGAGGCCACACTGCAACGCACCGAAGCATGCACACAATTCCGGTGCGCTGTCTCGCATTTTTGATGTGATGTTGAAAATTTCGATTATGGAAACACATGCTTGTACAAAAAAAAAAGGTTATTGCATGTGCAATCACAGGAATTTTTGCATTCCCATAATTTCCACAATATTTATAAATCACAGGTGCAAATGTTTAAAAAATGCATTAATACAGCCTAGCCCCGATTGTTATATAAAATGTTTATATAAAATATTATCACATTTATTTACAGAAATAATTGTCAAAGAAAGTTTTTGTTTTATAGTTTATATTTGTGTAAAGCACTTCTTATTACCTATTAATGTTAATGTGTTAGTTAATATAACTAGTGGCGCCTTTAAAAAGTGCAGTAAAGCTTTCGCTTCCATCATATTAATGTATTTTATTTTTTATATGATCTTACAGAAATGGAAGCTGCCCCCACTGCTCCGCCTCCAATTTCAGCACCACCCACTGAGGATGATAGGCTGGCTCGGATGGAGAGGGCCATGACAGCAATGGCCCGCAAAATGCGCAGAATGGAGCAGAACATAAATTTCCTGAAAAGGAAAAAATTTTTTTTTTTTTTGTTAATAGTTTTTTCTCATATATACATATACATATATAATTCAAAAACTTAAAAAACCGCACACAGTTTTCATTGTTTAGAGGAAAGTGAGTGATGGGGTACCATTTTTTACAGCACCACAGAGTACAGAAGCAGGCCCTCTGTAGTACAGGAGCAGGCCCATTGTAGTTTGTTTCCACTGTTGCTGAGACAGGCAGGCTTTGTCCTGGTAGAATGACCCCACGCCTTAGTAGCAACTCTCATGGTATTCATAGTGCAAGGGAAAGTAAGTAATGGAGTAGCATTCCTTTGCATCCACAGTGTCTTAGCATTGTGGATGAGCCAGGAAGGCAGACAGACAAGCAAATGTAGACTGTTGGTTTGGGCCAGGCAGGGAGAAACATTAGCCACAGAGTAGCTGGTGCGGCTGTACAAAATGGTCCAGAACAGGTGACACCACAAGGGTGTAAACATTTGGCATGGGCCAGGCAGAATTGACCCACAGATAGAAACATTAGCCACAGAGCAGCTGGTGCAGCTGTACAAAATGGTCAGAACAGGTGACACCACAAGCGTGTAAACATTTGGCATGGGCCAGGCAGAATTGACCCACAGGTAGAAACAATCACAGAGTAGCTGGGTGTAAACATTTGGCATGGGCCAGGCAGGATTGACCCACAGGTAAGAAACATTAGCCACAGAGTAGCTGGGTGTAAACATTTGGCATGGGCCAGGCAGGATTGACCCACAGGTAAGAAACATTAGCCACAGAGTAGCTGGGTGTAAACATTTGGCATGGGCCAGGCAGGATTGACCCACAGGTAAGAAACATTAGCCACAGAGTAGCTGGTGCAGCTGTACCAAATGGTCAGAACAGGTGACACCACAAGGGTGTAAACATTTGGCATGTGCCAGGCAGGATTGACTCAAAGGTAAGAAACATTAGCCACAGAGTAGCTGGGGCAGCTGTATATAATGGTCAGAACAAGTGAGTGACACCACAAGGGTGTAAACATTTGGCATGGGCCAGGCAGGATTGACCCACAGGTAGAAACATTAGCCACAGAGTAGCTGTTCTTAACTTAGTTACCATGAAAGATTAGCTTTAGTGTAGCTTAGTCAGCCATGATAATAAAGCCACACACAACTGACCCTACACTGGAAAAATTAGCCGTTACACAGCTTAAATGAGATAGAGGGAGGTAGGACCATACATATAAAAATTTTTGACACTTGCATTGCTGGCATTAGATAGGCCTCAAGGTGAACACTGAGGCAGTGGGAAGGAGTAGTATGGGTGGCAAGGGGCAACAGGCCTTCAGTCACAGACATCAGCAACAGGGATGCTGTACTGAGATGTGATCCACGCCTCATTCATCTTAATGAATGTCAGACGGTCCACATTCTCAGCAGAGAGACGAGTCCGCCTCTCCATAACAACACCACCTGCTGCACTGAAGGTCCTCTCCGAAAGGATGAAAGGATACTGGATGTCGGGCAGGACAGGACCTCAATGGCATGCTGTTCCAACTCAGGCCAGATGTAAAGCCTCGCCACCCAATAGTCCAGTGGATCCTCAGTTTCTGATGAGTCTACACCGGCCCTGGATCCAATGTAGTCAGTGACCTGGCGACTGAGGTATTGCCTGTTGGAGCTGCCAGTAGATGGTCCTGGCAACTGCGGCTGGAAGAATAGTCTGGCCGCAAGACCACCTCCAGTACCGCTACTCCTCTCAGGCACAGGGGGACGTAAGCCTTGTGCATCCCCAACATCAGGTGCTGTCGGCCTGCTAGCACTTGGGAAGGCAGAACAGGGGTGACGCAACAACAACGCCTCATAGTTCTGCATTCTACCTTCCCTCGGAGATGCAGGGATGAACTCAGATATTTTACCCTTGTAGCGGGGATCTACAAGGGTGGCCACCCAGTACTGCTCCTTCTCCTTGATGGCCTTAATCCGGGGGTCCTTGCGCATGCATTGCAACATAAAGGAGCACATCTGCTGCAAATTGCCTGCCTCAGAGGACCCCATGTCCTCAGTGTCACTGAGGACTACAGTGTCGGATCAACCTCTTCCTTACCACGAATGACATGTGGTACATGAAGTGTCCCCCTAGAAGAACGCCCCATTTCCATTGGTTCCAGGTCAACAAAATCATCATCATCATCAGATGGCTGATCCCTGGGCTCAGAAAAAGCCACAGAATCGTCATCCTTCTCTTCACGTAGATGCTGCTCTGCGGCTAGTGCCCTGTCAAGGATGCCACGTAGCGTGTGCTCGAGGAGGAACACCAGATGGATGGTATCCGAGATGGTGGCATCATCACAGCTTACCATCCTGGTGGCCTCCACAAATGGCGCAAGCACACGACAAGCATCCCTAAGCAGCTGCCACTGCCTGGGTAACAGGAATTCCAGGTCCCCAGAGCCTGATCTTGTACTGTAATGGTACAAATAGTCCATGATGGCTCGCCTTTGCTGGAGCAGCCTCAGCATCATCATGAGACTAGAGTTCCAGCGGATGGGGGTGTTGCATATCAAGCGGTTCGGCGGCAGATGGTGCTGCTGCTGGAATTCGGACAGACGAGCTGTGGCCGTGTCTGAAGTGGCTCGACACCCTCCTAGCATGCCTCAGTACAGCCTGCAGGCCAGGGTACTTGCTAAGGAACCGCTGGACAACCAGGTTGAGAACATGGACCAGGCAGGGGGGCAGAGGGCAGAGATGATATTAGTGGCATTGTCACACACAACCTTGCCTATTGAGAGTTGGTGGGGGGTTGGCCACCTCTCAGCTTGCCCTTGCAGTGCTGCCAGCAACTCTGGCCCAGTGTGGCTCCTATCACCAAGGCACAGAAGATGCAAAACTGCATGGCACTGTCTCACCTGGCAGGACGAATAGGCTCTAGGGGGGCACAGTGCTGTCCGAGAGGAGAACTCACCAGATGAGGGGGTGGTGGAGACTGGCATATCAGCCATACGTGGGGGTACCACCATCTCCCCACTTGTGCCCCGTGCTGCGTCTCTGCCGGCTAGCAGCATGACCCACTGTGCTGTAAAAGACAGATACTGCCCCAGGCCATACTTGTTGGACCACAAGCCCATAGTAAGGTGGACACGCTTGCCCACACTGTGGTCTAGCGAAGCAGCTATATTGCCCTGCAGATGGTCGTGCAGGGCTGGTACTGCCTTCTTGGCAAAGTAATTATGGCCAGGGACTTGCCACTGTGGTGTACCAGTAGCCACAAACTCCCTAAACGTTGCACTGTCTACCAGGCTGAATGGTAGAAACTGCACCGCCAGACATTTTGCTAAGCCAGCAGTGAGACGCTGTGCTTGAGGGTGACTGGGGGACAGCTTCTGTCTCCGCTCCAATAACTGGGGAAGAGAGACTTGTGTTTTAGTGGACGAACCAGCAGCAGTGTCAAGGAGCATCTTAACACCGCCTGCTGGGGCCAAAGGCTGTCTCTCCTCTCTAACTTCCACTGGTGAAGCATCTGATGAAGCTGGGGGGGAGGAGTGGTGGCTCCTTGGGCATGAGGAAGGGAATGTGCAGGTGCCTGTACATTCTTTGTCTGTTGCTCCCACCGATCTCTGTGGTGCAGCACCATATGCTTCCTCATAGATGTCGTTCCCAAGTTAGAGGTGGTCTTCCCACGGCTAACACATTGTGGGCACAGACTGCACACTGCAACCATGACATCACCTAGAGCCAAGGTGAAGAAGTCCCACACTGCTGAGCCACTGGCCTGCCTTGGAGCAGAGGTCACCTGCTGTTGTGGAGCACTGGCACCAGATGCTAATGGTGCCCTGCCTCCACGTGCAGTATTAGGTGCGCTGCTGCTGCCTCTGCCCGACCCCAGTCCTGCCTCTGGGTTCAGGCTCATGCTCATGCTCTGAGCTCTCTCCCTCAGACACACTATCCTGCTCCTCCTCTCCCACTTGTGGCACCCATGAACGATCCATGAAATCATCGCCCATGAGCACCTCCTCATCATTGGAGGCTGTGTCACTAACATGAGCAGCAGCAGCTGGAACCTTACCTCCTATATTAGTTCCCTGGCTGCTGTCTCTGGACTGCTGCATGATAAGCTCAGCCCCCTGCCCCCCTGTGCACTGAACACTTTCTTTCTCTGCCACAGGCATCAGGAAGGACTGTGCGTCAGTGCAAAGCTCCTCCTTGAACACACTAGCGCCACACATAGTGTGGGAAAACATCTCCGAAGGTTTGTACCATGTGGTCAATAAACTCCTGATAGAAGGCTCAGGATCCGTGCCCACAGTAACATAGTAACATAGTAATTAAGGTTGAATAAAGACAGACGTCCATCAAGTCCAACCTATTCACTTTTTTTTTTTTTTTTAACCCTACCTTACAGTTGATCCAGAGGAAGGCAAAAAAAAACAGCTAAAAAGGGGGGGGAAATTCCTTCCTGACTCCAAACGGCAATCGGAAAGTATCCCTGGATCAACCAGATCTATATGCATTAATACCAGTAATTCTCAATATTATTTAGTTTTAGGAACTTATCCAGGCCTTTTTTAAAGCTATTTAATGAACTTGCCATTACCACATCTGCTGGAAGACAGTTCCACAGTTTCACCGTTCTCACTGTAAAGAAACCTCTCCTAACCTGAAGATGAAACTTCTTTTCTTCCAACCTTAAAGGATGTCCACGTGTCCTCTGATATGACCTATTAGTGAACAATGCACCAGAGAGCTCATTGTATGGGCCATTAATATATTTGTACAAGGTTATCATGTCCCCACGCAACCGCCGCTTCTCCAATGTAAACAGCCCTAACTTGTCTAATCTGCCTGCATATTCAAGCCCCTCCAGTAGGAGCCACAGAGGAGGGAGGGGCAGGCACATTATCAGTGGTGGCAGCTCGGCTGTCCTGTGCCTGTGAAGAGGTGGAAGATGAAGGCTGGGTAATCCAGTCAACTACCTGCCTTCCTTGATCAGGATCGATAGCCCTAGCGCCGCTACCCCAGAACATATCGGGCACTTTTGCCCTGCCTTCTGAAGGGCCAGGTGGCTCCTGCCCAGCAGCAGCAGACTGCATGGGCCCACCCATTGGCATAACTAGAAATCACTGGGCCCCCCAGCAAGACTATGATGGGGCCCCTATCCATGCTTCATCCACAGTGGTTTTCTGGGAGAAGGCTATATCTGTCATAGGAAAAATAAGAAGATGGGGCCAGATGGCTCCTGCCTAGCAGCAGCAGACTGCATGGGCCCACCCAGTGGCATAACTAGAAATCACTGGGCCCCCCAGCAAGACTATGATGGGGCCCCTTTCCATGCTTCATCCACAGTGGTTTTCTGGGAGAAGGCTATATCTGTCATAGAAAAAATAAGAAGATGGGGCCCCTTTGACTCCTGGGCCCCCCTGCAGTTGCTCCCCCTGCCCCTGTAGTTACGCCCCTGGGCCTACCTCTAACATCACGTGCAGAGGCACTTTTTTCTCTGTCTCTGCCTCTGCCTCGTCCTCTTGCCCTGCCTGGAATTTTGCTCTCCCTATATATCTGTATACTGTATACACTAATAATAATAACACAGAAAATTGTCTAAAGGACTTTAAAGGATGGGTTAGTCCTTAAAAGGACTTTTGGTTTCACAGTAGTCCTTAAAAGGACTTTTGGTTTCACAGTAGTCATTAAAAGGACTTTCAGGTTTTATAAATGTGGGGGGGTAACAGCAAGTGTTAAACCACCACACTGAAATCCACACAATCAAAGCTCAAAAAAAGCAAACAAAATCTCTCCAAACTCCAACACTATCAAGTCTCTAAACTCTCCAACACACTCACAAACGTTGCCTTTTATACCCAGGGGGTTGTCACTACTGTGGTTGGTGAATTTAGGTCATGTGGCAGAGTCATTTCCATAAATTCTATGATTATTGCGGTTTTGATTTTCATTTTCCATAATCATCTACTTTCGATTTCGATCATCATCTACTTTCGATTTCGATCATCATCTACTTTCGATTTCAATAATCATCTACTTTCGATGATTATCGAATTTTCGATAAAAAACGAAAACTCGTAAAACTGGGGTTTCGTAAATTCCGGGAGTTCTGAAAGTTTTGTCAGGACTTCGAAACCCTCGGATTCGTTTCGAAACTGGGTTCTATTAGAACCTACAGTACATCTCTACTGCCTAATGGTTGATCCAGAGGAAGGCAAAAAACCCAGCTAAGAGGGGAAGGGGGGATCCCTTCCTGACTCCAAATGGCCATAGGACAGTATCCCTGGATCAACCAGAACTACAGTATGTATTAACACCAGTAATTCTCAATATATTTTTGTTTTAGAAACTTAGCTAGGCCACTTTTAAAGCTGTTCAATGAACTCCCCCTTACCACATCTATTGGAAGACCGTTCCACAGTTTCACAGTTGTCACTGTGAGGGCTCGTTCACACTACATCAGTTTGTATCCGTTTTTCAAATGCAGGTGCGCTTAAAAAAATGGACAGACAGTAAAACCCCATAGGATTTCATAATATCGTTCACACCTGCTGCGTTATAATCCGTTCCGTTCCAGTCCGTTTAAAAAACGCACTGCATGCAGCATTTCTGTCTGTTTTTTCATGCATTTTCTATAGAAATCTATGGAATACACAGTTAAAAAATGGATACAAACTGACAGAAACACATGCTGTACGTTACTGTCAGTTTCTGTCAGTTTCTAGTGTAAACGAGCCATTACTTATCTAATCTGCCTGCATAGTCAAGCCCCTCCATTCTCCTTATTAGTTTAGTTGCCTTTTTCTGAACTGCTTCCATTTCCAAGATGTCCCTTTTGTATATGGGATTCCATAAAAACTGCACCACATACTCCAAATGAGGCCTTACCAGTGCCTTGTAAAAAGGGAGAATAATATTTTCTCTCTTGATTCTATTTCCCTCTTTATACAAGACAATATCTTGCTAGCTGTACTGTAGCTGTTGCTGCCTGGCATTGTTTGCTACAGCTCTGTTATCTACCATAACCCCCAAAAAGAATAATTTTCCATTAAGAAATTACAAAATATACAATACATACATACGATGCATGCATACACTACATACAATACATACATACAATACATCAATAAAATACATACAGTACATACAATGCATGCATACACTACATACATTGCATGCATACACTACATACAATACAATGCTGTACATACAGTACATACGTACATTACAAATTTATACAATAAATACATTACATGCAATACATACATACAATGCTATACATACATACAATACAATGCATACAACACATACATTACATTTATACAAAACATGTAATACATACAAGTTTTGCAGGATGTTTGAAACCAGACTGAAAACAAATCTTCTGCAGATTGTAGTGACCAACTGTATCTATGCAGCCAAGCTAGAAGTGCCTAAAGCTGAACATTTCCAGAAAATCATTAAAGGGCATGTTCCCCCTTCTTTTATCAACTTTATTTATATTGTAGTTATTGGTTCCCCAGCCCCAACCGCCATAATAGATTTTTGAGAAAGTGCCCCGATAGTTACTTACCTTACCTCTTTCCTCCGCTGCAGTGTCCCGGCCCTCTGCTTGCACGGAACTGCAAGCAGGGGGCGTGACCAGCAGTCGCGTCTCTGATTGGCTGAGAGACAGCCAATGAGGGCCGCAGCTGCTGGCTGCTCAGAACGTCGGGGGAGAGAGGTAAGGTAAGTAACTATCGGGAGACTTTCTTAAAATTCTAATATGGCGGTTGGGGCTGGGGGACCAATAACTACAATATTACCAAGGGGTTTGGAGCAAGGGGAAGGGAGAGCAAAACGGGAGGGAGAGGGAGGGGGGGACTCTCCTGCGCATGCCTCAAACCTTGTCGAGGTTGAGGCAGACACAGGCACAGGATGAGTCACACAGAGCTACTACACTGCTGTTTTCCTGACTTTGGAGGGGCATAGCAGGGCAGCCATTTGGAGCAGAGATGTAAGGTAAGGATTTACCTTCCCCACTACAGAGTGGGGCCAGTATGGGGTTAAATTTCAGTTTTGGGGGTGGACATGCCCTTTAATAACATTAATCCAGGCAAAATGGAGTTTCTGCAAAAAAAATATAGAAATAGAGAAAGGTTTTACAACCCGTAGACACAGACATGACCCTTTATTTATTTATTATTTTGAAAGACTCATACATATAATTATGCAGTGTTGCACAGTTCTCTTTATTTACAGTGAATATGCACCAGTACATAAGCAATTGTTTATTCCACCTGGGATGGTATATGAGTTATGTAGTCTCCTTTTTCTATTTGGATCTTGTTCTTTGGTACCTTTTGCTCCCACATCTGCCACCTCCCTATACCATTTAAACAGGACACATTTTAAATATTTCCCACAATGCATTGTCTTTACATCAATCTTCACATTGTACATGTAAATAATATGTTTACTGAACCTTCATAGAAGCTCAGTGTTATTTGCAGTTGGCATTGCATCTGATGATTCACTCTCTGTCCTGGCAGCATTGACAACACAGGGCTCTATAGGTAAAACTGTAGGAGACAGAATATAGGACTATAAGAATGTGGCCACAAGGGGCCATAGTTATATATTGCTTTTTAGCTCTACCGCGTCTTTAACGACAGGTCTAACGTTCGTTACACCGATCGTTAATTTACGAACAATTTAGCGATTGTTAACATTAACAATTGTGAATTACTGATAACACAATAGTAGATTTACGGTCCCCGTAGAATACCATTGTGGTAGTTTACTAGTAGTTTGCCGGGCTGCTCTGTTGGGAAATTGGGGTGGTATAGAGACTCTCTGTCATGGAAAATATTTTTCTGTTTTATATATGACCCTGACATACAATAATTGGTTATTTTAATCTATGACAAAGCTTGTTACACAATTCTCTGCATTCAAAGATTCATACTTTGCACATTTAAGGCACAAACAGGGTTATTCAATAAACAAACAGGGTTATTCAACAAAAGTTCTTATAGTTTAAAATGGTGCTAATTTTGCCCCAACTAATCAGATGTTAACTTTCAAATCTTAAATAAGATCTGATTGGTTGGGGCAAAATAAGCACCATTTTAAACGATAAGAACTTTTATTGAATCTCCCTGAAAGTTCTTATTGTTAAAAATGGTGCTAATTTTGCCCCAACCAACCAGATGTTAGCTTTTAAGCTAGGTACACACAGTACAGATTTCTGAAAGATGATAGACAGGATCTGCAAAATGCTGTCTGCCATCTTTCAAAGATCTGCATACACACAGTCCCAAGCGTTCTCCCTATGAACTTTATAAGGAGAACGCTCGGGACTGTGTGTTTCCATCGGCCCCGCTAGACTCCTCTATAGGGAGTCTAGCGCGGCCGATGGAAATTTTCGTCCTTTCCCGAACGAGCGTACGGCCGACCCGATTGTTCGGCGGCCGCGCGCTCGTTCAGGAAACGAGCGTACACACATAACAATAAAGCCCCGATACCATCGGAACCGACGGTATCGGGGCTTTATTGTTACTGTGTGTACCCAGCTTTAAATGTTAAATAAGATCTGATTGGTTGGGGCAAAATTAGCACCATTTTTAACGATAAGAACTTTTATTGAATCTCCCTGATAATTGTAAGACATTTGCCATGACCGACAGTCATTTGTCCCAGCGGAGCACTCGCTAGTAGTGAATGCTCGGTCTGGACAAAAACTCTGCTGGTATGTACCCACCTTTAGCTTGTTTGATGCAGGAGGTAATCCACCTCACCACTTTAGCTTTAGGGTTTAAGATCTGCTTTTTCCCCATATAGGAAAGTAGAAGAAAATCCGATGTCATTTTAGTAATGTAAGCCTTGATGCATCTGGCTACGTCCAGAATGTGAAAAGTATTTTTATCTTCCGACTGAGGGAAGTACTATGTCTTCGTTTATATGGAATTCTGAGATGACTTTAGGAAGAAAAGCATCATGCATTTTGATAACTAGCCTGTCATCTAAAAATAGAAGATGTTCAGTGGATATTTTAATCTCAGAAATTTCTGCTGCTCTTCTGGCGGATGTAATTGCCAGTAGGAAGGCTAATTTCAAAGTGAGATTAGATAAGGAATATCTTCAACTGGTTCAAATGGGTTACGAGTTACAGGTAAATCCCAGGGTGGTGGTTTTGCCTTCCTTGGAAGCCTGAGACATCTTAATGCTCTTAAGAATCTAAATATCAAAGGTTCTAATGCCCATCTGGTATCTGAAAATATATTTGAGATTTAAGCGTACAGTAGCTGGGGCTAAACCTTTCTCAAAGCCTTCTTGTAAGAAATCCACCACATGAACTTCTGAAATTTAAGAGATTGGGGAATTATGTTTTTTACACCACTTATTGAAAGTCTAGACCTTGTAGAAGGCTGATGGTGTAGAGGTCTTGGTCCTGGCTTGAAGTAAAGTAGATATAGATGATTCAGATATACCTTGATTCTTCGAGGGTTCATTTTCAATAACCAGGCTGTCAAAGCCAGTTTCTCTGCATTCTGCATGTGAATTGGACCCTTGGATAATAGATCTGAAATGCAAAGTAAGTGAATGGGGTCTACCAGGCTCATCTCCTTCAAGAGAGAGAACCAGGGTCTCCTCAGCCACCAAGGTTTTATCATTATTGTTTTCTGGTCCTCCTCACAGATTTTCTGAAGGACCTTCCCTATCATGGGAAAAGTAGGTAAAATGTATGCCAGATGGAAACTCTGTAATCTCCCAATGGTTTTCTCTTTATAAATAACCAAGAGTATACTCCTAAATGCTTTTTATCTTCTAGAACAGGTTATATTACTTTTTTCTCCAGTTGTTATGATATTACTGATGTGAGAGCTTTTGATGCTTCCTTGATTGTTGGGATTGTTGATGCTGTGAAACTGTCTGGATGAATATAGTTGAAATATAGGTGGTATCCTAGAGATATTCTTTCTAAGACCCATTTGTCTTCCATTGTTTGAGCCCACACAAAGCTAAAGTTGGAAATCCTTCCTCCCACTTGACTCTGCAGGGCTTTCACCCCATCATAAAGTTTTTTTCCCCTTCTGGTTTGACTTTGTGAAAGGACTGTGATTAGTTCAGTTTCCAAGGCTTGTTGGATAACCCTTTACCTGGCCTGTAGGCACTGGCTTCCTTGAAAGACATGAATTCTCTCTTGGGGAAATGTTTGTTCCTAGGTCTGGACTGGGGTAAGAAGGTGCAGGCTGCAGATCTTCTGCTTAAGGCTGATAGTGCCATTGTCCTAGCTGTAAATTTTAGGCTGTCTAAGGATGCTTCAGAACCGAATTCATGGGCATCCCTTAGGGCACTGATAATTTAATTTTTCGGTGTGTCCTTCTATAATGCCTCTTCTGGTTTTCTGAGCCAAATGGTCGCTGCTTTGGATAGATCCACTGTAGCGACAGCTGGTCTGAGGGAGGCACCAGCCATTAAATATGATTTTTTGAGAATCGAATCTGGCTTGAGGTCTATGGGGACTTTAAGGGCCACACCCTCTTCTACCGGTAGTAAGGTTCTCTTGGAGAGCCTAGACATAGCCGTGTGAATTCTGGGTGTGTTGTCCCAGAATTTGCAGTCTTCTGACTGGATAGGATATTTCTTTAACAGTTTATACTCTGTGCGTTTAATGCAACATGGTTCAAACACCATTGTGTTCTTTATCAAGTATTCTTGATAAAGAATACGAAGGTGTTCGAAAAATGTTGCATTAAACGCATGCAGTATAAACTGTTTTTGTTATCCTCTTCCTTTATACTTTAAAGATAATACTATACTGGTAGACGGTCAAGTGGGAGAGAGACCCTACAAACAAAGTGCAATAGTCATACAAATTCTTTGGATTACCTGGATAGGATATTTGTAAGATAAAGATACCGTCATAGAAACATTTGTGTCTGGCTCTTCCCATTCATCTGTGATTATTTTACTCATAGTAGGGTGACGGTAGAAAATGTTTTTTTCTTTTGAAGTGAACATCTTATCTGGTTTGCATGGCATGCTTGACTCTTCTTCTGATAACAAGGTGTTGTTTCCCATTGCCTTGGTTAATGCTTGTATCATTTCAGGAGAAAAAGAAGGGTCTGTCTGAATGAGACTCTTGTCCCCCTGCATCAGGGTTGGAAGGACCCAGTAGAAGATTTCCAGGGAACTGAAATTACCCATTTAGATGTCGATGGACATCACTGTGTGTAACTTGTTGGACCATGGATTGCATCATGGAGGACATGGTTTCTTTCACCCACTGTGTTAAATCTTGCTTTTGCTGTTCCTTATTAGGGGAATATGCAGTTATACAGCTTTCACAGAATTTTTTGTCATATAAAGCCGGAAGTCATACATTCTCTTGTTGATCTTCTATGTCTTTCAGCTTCTTTGTGGTGAGATGAAACCCTGAAAGAAAAAGTGATATAGTTTAGAAAAAAACAACCCCCCTCCCAAACAGGATGGCTGTCATGGTTCAGAGGGTCTGTTCTTGCCACCCAGAGGGGAGTGAGGCAGTCCAGGCGAATAGAGAAAAGGGCACCTGCTGCTGAACCCATTAGTGACAACTGCCATAGAAGAAATAGGAAATAGAATAAATAGAAGTCACATTAATCCAGGTGACACTAAATTCATATAGTTAGACTATAAAATATTAAAGGTTATCTCCACTGATAAGTCACCTGGGTTGTAAGGATAGATATGTGTAAGGTGGAAATGTACCTGCAGTATCCTGTGTCTTTGAGCAGTAGTTTAGAAGAAATCCAATGAGTTTCTCCCAGAACGCTGTGGATGGTGCATGTCCGCCCACTTTCAGTGACTGCCTGTCTGGGAAATATCCGACGCGCGTGTTCCTTTAGTGCATGCACAGAACGTGTGAGGATCCATTGGGACTGCTGTCTGTGTGATCCGACTCGTTGGTCGATTCTACACACACACCACACTTTTCAAGCTACTGGGTTCACTGATTAATGGAGGAATAATCACATGACCATCACAGCAGCTTGCTGACTTCACTAATTAATGGAGGAGTAATCGGGTACTACCTTTTTCTCTCTCCCACCCCCTCCCATACCAGATTGCCTCATATTCCCAGCATCCTCTATGAAATCAATCTTAGATCACTTTTTCAACCACTCCTCTCAGAGTTAGACACAAAAAAATCTTTATTAAAACAACACAAGTTCCCACTGCCTTTGTTACAGTATTGTGAGAAGACGGTTTAACTTTTCCTCCCGTCTCTCTTTGCATGATCAGCTCAGGGAGTCAGGGAGGAAAGGATTTCTTACTGCAGCTAAGTGGGTGTGTCTGCTACCCAGGGGGGGCCCTACCATGAAGCAAGCTGCTACCCTGCTGCAATTAAAAAAATCCTGCTCCCTACAATACCGCATTTCAGCACCAGTCCACCAATCAGTGTTGAGTCAGCCATCCAGTTCACCAGTCAGTGTTAGTCAGCCCACCATACCCACCTCCACAAACCACACCTATGTTCCCTGATGAAGCCATGTCCTGCTTCATGTGCCGACCCCGTCTGCCAATAGGCGGCATTTAAAGCTAGGTACACACCTAGCGATTTTTCCTCCTGACCGACCATTCGATACTTTCGAACGGTCGGCCAGGAGGAAGGACTGTCGGTCGCGGCAAAAGCAGCCGCGTCCGATAGTCACCGTAACCGATCATGTGGTCCATAGAGGACCGCACGATCAGACGAGGTTTTCCACCCTGTCCGATCATCCTTTCGTCCGATACACTGAACTATCAGTCGATCGGACCGAAATATCTCATTTTGTGTACCAAGCTTAAAAGTTGTTTCAGGTGTCAAAAATCCTAGGAACACCCCTGCTGCTACCATGATGATGCACATTGAGTGACAGCACTCCCAGCACAGGGGAAGACACACCCCCAGGAACCAGCACAACTTTCCCATGCTGCTGCAATGAAGCAAAGGGGAATTTTGGGGGAAAAAGGTAGGGGGAGGATTGGGGAATGGAAAAAATATGCTTTTTCCTCAGTGGAGATACCCTTTAATATCTGTCCCATAATAAGGCTTTAGCATCTTCATATCTGGTTATCTTCAGTCTCCATTTGAGAAAGTACTGGTACTCTGTAAAACTCCCAAAGAGGTTCTAGTTGATGGGACACACGCATACAAGTTGTCCACAAGGCATCCTTAAGGTCCTGGCTCGAAAAAAAACAGGATGCAGTTACTTCTGCAAAAGTAGCAATATGGTCCATATGCATTATTTTAATATATACCCTCCACAGCCCCATACCCAACATTGCATGGAGACCCTTTAAGTTTTTATCTGATTTTATTCATACAAAGTGGTGTCTAGAAATAACAATCAATCTGTAGCCGGATACACTCCAATGGCTGACACCAGGTGTCAAAAAACATAGATACAGCTAAATATAGAAACATTAAATAATTGTCTTTAAAACAATCATTTTTGGGTGACTAATGGTATGACTTTAATGACCCTTGTTGTGATTGTCCCATTGGAATCAATGGTTAATTGAATTGTTATGTTTGTTTTTGAACTACCAGACTTTGCATTCTATTGAGAAGCTAGAGGAAATCTTCAAAGGAAGGGGGACTGGTCATGACATCTAAATGTCATCATTTGCTTATAGCTTGAAGCTGCAAAAAAGGGGGAGGGTTAACAAATGGTGAATTTTCTGTATATTTATTGTGCGTCGTGTCTAATACAGCACTCTTGCAGGGAATATGAGACTAAAAACACTTACAACATGTTAAACATAAGAAAATTTGGGTTTAGTTCTCCTTTAATATCCTAACTTTTTGAGCACGAGCACAACAAATAATTGTTAGCCACATCAAGCGCTTTGTACCCATCCTCTCACTTTTACCTTATGTTGACCCACCCACTTATATTGTAAGCATTTCGGGACAGGGATCTCATTCCTAATGTGTCAAGGCTTATATATATATTTATCCATAATATATGGGAAAAAAGTAAGGAGGAGCACTCGTAGGACCTTTAACAAACTTTATTCCACAAACATCAACATGTTATGCACCGGGGCGAAGAAAACACAGG
The DNA here is from genome assembly GCA_019447015.1 of Hymenochirus boettgeri. Taxonomy (NCBI): domain Eukaryota; kingdom Metazoa; phylum Chordata; class Amphibia; order Anura; family Pipidae; genus Hymenochirus; species Hymenochirus boettgeri. The sequence goes on from CM033474.1 coordinate 166,590,192, forward strand.
AGACAGTGCGAGACCCATGAACTGTATTTATCCATAATATATATATATTTGTGAGTGTGTGTGTGTGATCTTAATCAATGTGTGAAATAGTATTTAATTTTTATTAACAGACATGAACAGTGTGTTATTAAGTGTTAATTGATTGTGGACAAGTGTATAACTGACCATATAGACATTGACAGAGACCACATAGTTGCACAAATGGAGACTTTTCATCCTTATGCTTATTGCCCTGGTACCAGTATTAGCATGAATTGGACTACAGAAAATACTATATGACAATGTTATTTTTATTATAATAAGATTTGCACCTGTAGCAAAGGATAGACAAATGTTTACATTTTGAGATAATATTTACATATATACCTCATAGTTTTATATGATCATGGGGCCTCTTAAATTTTAAAATAAAGGGAAGCATTTTTCGAGCAGCAAAAGTGTAGAGGCAAGGAAAATATAAAAAGTGTATACCGTCGGAGTAGCTTTTAAAAGGGGGTAGCTAATATTTTTGTGCTACACTAATGGCTGACCATGATAACCCCTTCAGAATCCCTACCTCAGGAATATTAACTTATTTACAAATAAAGATGCAAAACAAAATGTCATTTTTAAAATAGGTTCATCTTGTCCAACCTTTTTAGCCTATCTATTATACCTGCCTACTAGTTTATCTAGAGGAAAGCAAAAAAACCTAGTATGAAGAGTGGGGGGATTCCTTACTGACTCCAAATGGCAATCATAAAGGATCTCTGGATTGTATTTTACCCCCTTACCTTGTTCACAATCCTGAGTGTCAATCTCATCATATAAATACACGGTGTGTGTGTAGGTACACTAAAACTTTATAAACCTTTGCACAACCCACCCACTCACATGGCTCCACCCAATCCCTCTTTAGCCTCACCCAAAATCCCCCTCTGATACCTCTACCTCCTCCTGTGGAAATTCAGGGAGAACAAGAAAATGAGGTTGAGAAAACCTTGTATTCTCAATGGGTACAAAACGCACTTCAGTATCTCATTGACTGGAGAGGATATGGACCAGAGGAGAGATAGTGGGTACCCTCTCATAGGATTCACAAAACTTTTCCCTAAAAGCCAGCTCCTATGGGTCAGGAGGCCCCATCTCAAGGAAGGGGTTTGTTAATTCCCATCAAAACATACCTTTCCTCTGCTCCCACATCGCTCCATCCACCTTTTCCGCTCTTCCCGGCTCTTCCGAGTAGTTCAGACATGCCTGTTCATTCATGCGCAAATTCGTTTCTGTAAATATTTGATGGTTTTGTTTTCCTACACTCCTATTGGCAGTTCTGTTTTTTGACGGCAGATTCAAATCTTGGTCTTCCAATCTTGTACTTTCTGGCTCTTCTTTCTGGTCTGCTTGGTCCTTGGTCTCATTGTCTGAAATAGTTTGTGGTTCACCCTTTCTCTGGAATTGTGATCTTTTGCTCATCGACTCCTGCTTAATCTTCGCTTCTGATTGTTTGATGCCCACCCCAAAACTGGACCATGTCCTGACTACGTTATGTCTTGACCCTCTTGTACCTTGCTCCATTGACAGATTCTTTGTGTACCGACCTTGGCTCTGCCCCTGACTTCTATTTGACATATCCCTCCTGTACCAAACTAAGCTAGCACTACAACTAGTTGTGCCCAGTCCGGCATTTGCATTGTTTTTCTTGAGTTTTCCCAGCCTCGGCACAGATACCGTGCACTTTAAGTCCAGAGGGCAACCATTAATTCTCCAGACAACATTGCCCCAATAGACAGAACACATTCACAAACATACAGCAAGCAGTGTCTTACCTCTTGCAGTTGCTGCTGGATAATTTATGAAATTAACCTGTGGGCTAAACCCAACTAAGTGTATGCAATACTCTTCACATGCTGTGTAAGAAATTGCAGCCTTGATTTGACATTTAATATATTAACATTTCAGTAAAAAAAAAAGTCTGTGAAATTGAACTTACAACCTTGTGTACTCTTGATAAAAGCAAATTTTTTACCCCTATCCTAAACAGAAATACTATATGAAACACTAGTACATTTGGATCTTTTGCTTGGAACATAATGAAAATTTAGCTTTAAATGGCATGTACACCCCTCTTACATTTTAGTTCTAATAGAACAAAAAAAATTTAGTATCTAATAGAACAACCCCTTAAAGCTAAGATCCGTTTTACTTACAGTTTGGAAACATGTTCCCCCCGCTGTGTAAGAAGCCTTACAAACCACCAATCCAGCGCTGCTTAGCCCATGCCTCTGATGCTGGTGCACATGCCCGAGCAGCAGCAGCAGAGGTTCCTTCCGTATTGGCTACGTCATGGCCGTGACTGACGGCAGATACCAGGAAGTGCAACCAATACCAATGCAACTTATGGCCCCCATACAGGAACCAATACCAGTCGTACGATATTGGGATATTCTAATATTGTACAATAATTGTTTAGCTGATCATATGATTGTACATTTTTATTTTTAATCGGGCCAATAAGGAAAAAATATTTGTACAATCGGTCCATCGTACGATTGGGATTGGTTTGTGTATGGACCCCTTTACTAGAGAAGAATCTTACAGTTTATAGGTGTTTTGGGAAGAAAAGCTTTCACATTAGGATTTTTAAAATTTAAGCTTAGATCTCGTTAAGAAATTCCAACATAACTTTATCTCCTGTGATGAAAGGCACATTTCTCGAAAATTAATTTTCAAATAAAAATAGTTTCGAATATCTGCATTTAAAAATCAGATGTTGTTCCTTTAAATATCAGATTTTGTAGGCAGAGAATTAAAAGGCAAGTCCACTGTACAATATACTAGAAGACCCCCACACATTCTCATGCAGAAAGCAGATTTTAACATTCTTTTTTGCAATCAAAGTACATTTTTAAAGAATTTAAAACTAAAGAGAGTTATAATACATAACAAACCAAGTGGCATATTAAACTCCTATAATTATTAATTCCTATCTAACTTGGTAAAGGGTAAGTTAACTACAAATCACATTATGCACTGCAAGGCACACACATACACAAAAAATCTACTGAGCCCTAGTCTTTAGGGGATCCATTTATATCTCCCCCTCAGATATCATATAATATGCAATGAAAATAGCAACATCAATATTGTAAAATGGAACAATATCTGCATAGCTATTTATCTAATGCTGTACTTATTAGTGCCTTTGTAGCCCTTGGAAGGGCCCTTTGGAGCTTAAGGGGTCCCGCAGCTCGAATCGAGACCCCCCTCCCTGTCACTTATAAGTGCCTTTGCGAACCTAAGGGATCCCGCAGCTCAAACCGGGACACCCTCCCCGGCACTTATAAGTGCCCTTGTGGCCCTAACAAGAGCCCTTTGGGGCTTAAGGGCCCTTGCGGCACTGATAAGTGCCTTTGTTGGGGGTCCCGCAGCTCTTAAAAGAGCCCTTGGGCAGCGTCTTCTATCTTCCATCCGGTGACACCAGCTCTGCTGAGGCCACTGACCCCGAGAAGTACCCCTGCAACCACCAGGGGTACCTCCGGCGCCGGTGGCCTCAAGGCCGATGTTACCGGCGTCTTGATCTGACGTCTTCTTTCTACTGCCATCTACTGCGATGACTTCTAAACTCTGCGGAGGTTTGCACCTCTTTATATAGGTTTGCAGAAAACCCTAATCCGTTTCTGATTGGTCAATTTTTCAATGCTTGGTTTACATGGTTTACATTAACCAATCAGATTTTGGAAAATCTGGGGATTGGGGGGGTCCCGGTTCGAGCTGCGGGACCCCTTAAGCCCCAAAGGGCCCTTCCAAGGGCCCCAAAGGAACTTATAAGTGCCGGGGAGGGGGGTCCTGGCTCGAGCTGCGGGACCCCTTAAGCCCCAAAGGGCCCTTGTCAGGGCCGCAAGGGCCCTTCCAAGGGTAGCAAAGGCACTTATAAGTGCCGGAGAGGGGGGTCCCGGTTCGAGCTGTACGACAACTTAAGCCCCAAAGGGCCCTTGTCATGGCCACAATGGTCCTTGTAAGGACCTGGGAGGGGGTCCCAGTTCGAGCTGCGGGACCCCCGAACGTACAGCTGCGGGATTGTCGGCCGTTCAGCAATCCGCGAGCGTCCATTTTCGGGAATCCCTGGCTGTTCGGGGGTTTTCAGAAGCTGTCGTTCAAGGCCTGTCGAATGTTCGAAAATCCTCGGATATTATAGAATTCTAGAATGTTTGAGGGTTTTCAAAAATAGTCCCACGAGTCCGGAAAATCTAACTAGTTTGAGTTTGTCTGAACTCGGGTTTGAGTTCTAGTCCATCCCTAGTACTTATCAATGAGATTAAATCTGCTGTGTAGTCAGTATAATAAAGGGCTCTCCAGACAAGTTTAAATGAAAGGACTGGGCCATGCCTTTGAAATGAGCCATCAACCACCCTACATGCTGTACAGCCCAAAATGTGAAGAAATCTCTGATCAGAAAATTATGGCGTGGTAGGATGACAGAAGACATTCAAAAGGCTATTCCACCACCTTGCAGCAGGCGAGCACAGCCTCAGACTTCACAGTGGCTGAAGGAAACAGGAAACCCCTCCCCCTACTTTCTGTGTGAAGATACAAGGAGAAAAGATGGGCCCCACCCACTCACTGGTCCATGGTCCCTACCCATTCATTGGCCCTGTGGCCCGTCCCCACTCATGCCTCAGACCCATACCCCCCCCCCAAAAAAAGAAAAACGCCCCTTTAGAAAACAGAAGGGACACAGGGGGGCTTGAAAGGGGAAGGGGGCCTGCTAGAGGAGGAGGAGACACAGGGAAGAGGGACTGTCACGATTAGGAGCAGAAAACAGGAAGTGCAGGGGATCTAGCTATGCTGCTACCAATGTCTTCAAAACTATGTAAAAAAAATAAAAAAATAATGAAAGTAAATTTCTAAATACTCAGGAAAGCAATTCCTGTCAATTTACCTAAAGTCATTTTTGGACCATAGTTCCCCTTTAAGAAATCTACCTGAACACATACCGGTAGATTAATCTCAATGTACTCAGGGAACAAGATGTATATCTACCTCATTACCACAATGACATCACTGCTCATAGGAACCAAATAGGAATTTCATAACAACCATGGCAGCTAACTGATTAACTAAAAACACTCTAGTTGTAAAATAGAGAATTTGATGGTATTTAATTAAAGGAGTACCCATAATGCACCACTATACCTTCATTTATCTCAAAAATGTGAAACTCTGCAGCTAGAGTTATATTTTTTAAACTACATGAATGTTTCACTCCTATATTATTAATTCCTATCTAACAATGTAAAAGTATTTAAAAAAACTACAAAACCCACAAAGTACAGCAACCCATATACACACACATATACACCCAATACAGAAGCATGTAGTACTTGCTAAACAGTGTGCACTATATTTTCCATTAGAAATATTTTTCTCTTTACAATCTAGAGCAAGCATACACTTTCTAATACAGACTTAAAGGAACACTATGAATAATAGAAACAGATGCAATATACTTAAAAACACAGGTTTAGTGTTCCTTTAAACACTACAGAAAGGACCAACAGGTTAGCTACTAATCCCTAGTCATTTATATCTCCCCCTCAGATATATTACATTCAATGGAAATATTAACATCAATATTCTAAAATTAAACAATTGATGGAATCTACATGCACAATAATGTGCACTATAGCTGAACTGAACCAGTAAGGGGTTGGGTATTGATAGAACAGCCGTGGTGAATCACGTGAAAAATATCTCTTACCTTCGTCCCTGGATCCTGAGAAATTGCAAGACAAAATGTCAGTTGATAGTGCATGATTAGCATAATTACATCATTGTTACATCAAGAACCAGATGATTTATTTTTAACCATAGCATTTTTACTAACCTTTAAATATGGCTGTCACATGAATTAAAGGCAGGTCAGTTGGTGTGTGTACTCGTGTCAGGTTGGGAGATAAAAGACTAACTTTTTGGATGATTGGTGAAAATTAGTTTTTTTGACTTTAGTTACCCTAAAAGTATGGCTGCCACAGTAATGGAAGGGTGGTTCAGTAGTATGTACCTGGGTAAGGTTGGGGGTTAAATAAAAAACTTTGTTGATGATTAGTCAAAATAGTTTTTTTGACTATAGTTACCCTTTAAATATGGCTGCCATGAAAATGAAAGGGTAGGTGAGTAGGCGTGTGTACGTGGATCAAGTTAAAAAACAAACTTTTTTGATGATTAGTCAAAATTTGTTTTTTTGATCCTAATTACCCTTTAAGTATGGCTGCCACAGTAATGGATAAGTAGATCAATAGGTGTGTGTACCTGTGTCGGGTTAGAGGTTAAAAAAAAAAATTTGATGATTGGTCAAAAACAAATGTTGACTTTAGTTACCCGTTAGGTAGGGCTGCAACAGTAATGGAGGGGTAGGTCAGTAGGTGTATGTACCTGTGCAACGTGGGGGTTAAAAAAACAAACTTTGTTGATTATTGATCAAAATTTATTTTTTTGACTTTAGTTACCATTTAAGTATGGCTGCCACAGTAATGGATAAGTAAATTAGTAGGTGTGTGTACCTGGGTCTGGTTGAGGGGGTATGTCTTTTTTGTGTTTACAATCATAAAACTATCTTTTATTGAGGATAAATCTAAATTCGATTTTTTTACTTTAGTTACCCTTTAAGTATGGCTGCCACAGTAATGGATAAGTAAATCATTATGTGTGTGTACCTGGGTCTGGTTGAAGGGGTATGTCTTTTTTGTGTTTACAACCATAAAACTATCTTTTATTGAGGATAAATCTAAATTAGTTTTTTTACTTTAGTTACCCTTTAAAAATGGCTGCCACTGTAATGGGTAAGTAGATCAGTAGGTGTGTGTACCTGGGTCTGGTTGGGAGGTTCTTTTTTTGTGTTATTGAGGATAAATCTAAATTGTTTTTTTTTTACTTTAGTTACCCTTTAAGTAATAGATAAGTAGATCGGTAGGTGTGTGTGTCTGGGTCTGGTTGAGGGGGTATGTTTGGCTTTGCTATAATGAGGTTTGCATAAAAAATCATGTTTACATTTTGAGATATTTATACATACAAATGCTTTATACATTTATATGGTCATGGAACTCCTTGGTGACTTCTAATATCCTTTTATCTTTTATATTTTTTTTAGATAGAGGAGCGTTATTCAAGAAGCAAAAATCTAGAGGCAAGGAAAATGGTGATGTAATGCACTCACCACTGCCCACCATAACCCTTTCTGGAATCCCCCCCTTAAAAATCCTATCCCAGTCCCTTTCTTTGTACAGCAATTCAATTTCCCTTTGAATAAATGATTCCCAGAAATAACAACCTCTCTTTTTTATCTTAAAGAATTCTTCAGCATATCCATTTGGACAAATGTCATATTAGGTCATATTTCTTGTATTATTATATTGAATGTGCTAAAATAATTTTACTTTTTAAATAGTTCTTTTATCACCCACACATAAGTTATGCCAATTAGGACAAGTCAAATCTTGTATAAAATATCTCAGATTAGATTTTCTCTTAGGGAGAACATAATGGGTGTGAGTCACTTTTTAGTTTGATAAGTTGCCAGGTTAATAGCGATGTCATATCAACTCTGCATTTCCCAGAGTTTTATTTAACTACTAGATCTTGGTCATGGAGAAGAACAGCTGTCCAGGGATGGTATCATTATTTGTCAATTTAAATTGGAGACTCTACATTTAATGGCAAAAAAAAAAGCTAAATTAAAAGGCAATGACTAGTACAAATTCCCTCCATGATGGAATCTATTTAGCCAGTTATAAAGTACACCTACTACAGAGTTTACAATACATTGGCAAGCAGAGGATTTTCAAGGGTGGGATTCATAATGGGTTACATGCCAGTAAATCATCGCAGATTGTGTGGTCCATAGAAGACATTTGCCGCAGCTGACCATTTTATAGCAGTGACCGGTCGGGACAGAAAATGTGTCCGTGTGTACGACACCTAATGTCCTGTTGTACTGAGAAATCCACATTTGCACTACATTACCATTAGTGTCTTTTAAAGTCAGAGCTGTGACACCAACGGTGGATCTGACAGAAATTGCTGAATTTTGTCAGTATCAGTATCAGGATGGAAAATTTCCATTACCGATTCCCTTTACTATAGTAGAAGAAGTGGATAACAAAGGACCATGTAAGGGCACAGTGAACAATCATTCTGTATGAAAAAAATATGGAACAATCACGCCTATATATATATTAGGGGCTCCATCATAATTTCACCACATATATATATATATATATTTATATATATATATATATATATATTTTTATATATATATATATATATAGAGAGAGAGAGAGAGAGAGAGAGAGAGAAAGAGAGAGAGAGAGAGAGAGAAAACAAAAAGTCATGATGACCGCACTCACCCCCTTGCAATGCCCTGGTGCTACTCCGTACACATCCACCACAAAATCCAGTAAAGAGCACTCAAAGGGACTTATATTGGCAAACAAATCTTAAGTTTATTGCGCCTTAATGCGTTTCCACCACAGGGCCGTCATCAGAAGGTGCTCTTTACTGGATTTTGTGGTATATATATATATATAGGCTAATTTACAACTTCATTTAGCGGAAGTGCTACTGATCTAGTCAAATATTTATACAAACATAGAAAAGATAATCAATGCACATTCCTAGGCCCCATACAATATCATATTATCTGCACACTGGCATACTTTATAAACAAAGGGGTTTTAGTATACATTACTGTGATCACATGAATGAAAAGCCTTCCAACCACGTCAAGGTAACCCCAGTCTGGAAGGTCCTAACGTCTAACCTTTTTAGATTTCTTTCACTTCAATTACAATTAGCAAACTTTTGCATTTCTCATTCTTACACACTGGATCTCTCACTTCCCCCCAGCCCTTTGACTTTTTAAAATGAGGGAAGAGGCCATCCAGTGCTTTATATTAAAGGCATAGGACCTCCCATAAAAAGGGGTGTGTTGGGGGTGCTATCACATGGAGGCTTGACCAAGCCTCCCAATAAATACATACAATACAAGGATTGTGGAAGCACTCCAATTAGGCTAATTTACAACTACATTTAGTGCTACTGATCTGGTCAAACATTAATACAAACATAGAAAAGATAATCAATGCACATTCCTAGGCCCAATACAACCTTTTTAAATTTCTTTTACTTCAATTACTATTAGCAAACTTTGCATTTCTAATTCTTACACACTGGATCCATATAACAGGTTCTCTCACTTCCACTATATATATATGTATATATATAGGATGGGTCACGCACTCTCACTTCAGTTTCAGCGCCCCGGTGCCTCCAAAATGGAACAAACAGAAAGGTAGGTAGATGGAGCACTCATGGGACTTGTAAACGAATCAAATAATTTATTTTTACAATCAACGTGTTTCGGCAAACACATCAGCCGTCCTTAGGATATCCTGAGGACGGCTGCTGTGTTTGTCGAAACGCGTCAATTGTAAAAATAAACTGTTTGACATGGGGGTTTTTAGTTAAAAATTTTATGCATAAAAGTGAAAAGCCTTTCAACCACGTCAAGGTAATTAGCCATGCGCTCTTTAAACATTGTTTTTGTCTTGCCGACATAATACAGTCCGCAAGGACAAACAATAAAATAGATATATAAATACATTTATTTATTACATAAACACTCAGAATCCCTCCCCTTCAGAATCCCTCTATGCATCTTGGAACTTGCTTACATCATAGTAGGATCCCTCACCTCCTACATAGAAAAAAGGACAACAGATTTGGAAAACATTACATACACACATATATATCAAAATGTTAAGCCCCTTTGGAAACATTGTACCAAGCCTATGTATCCACCAGACCTCCCTCTGGTGTGGTTTAAGTTCCCGATCTCCACCTCTAGCGGGTGTCCGTATCCCTTCTAAGACCATGAATCTGAGCTCCACATCAGAGTGCCCACTTTCCGCAAAGTGTTTGGAAACAGGCAATCTTATGTCTTTTAGTCTAATGCTAGATCTGTGTTGTGAGATCTTAGATTTTATAGACTGTGTAGTTTCTCCTACGTAGTGAAGGTCACACGTGCACCACAAAACGTAAACTACGAACTTACTCTCACACGTATAAAATCTCCTTATTTAAAAGGTCTCCCCTGAGTGCGGTTACCTAAATTCCTGTCCTTTATGTACAGATTTGCACTGGGTGCAATGGAGGCATAAATACATGCCCAAACCCTTGCTCCCCAAAAACATACGTTGGGTACCCTTTTCACACTTAAAAATAGAATGGATTAAACCCTTACCCAAGGTATTGCCATGGCAGTATGAAACCAATGGGGATACAGTAAATTCTGGAAATCCCGGGTAAGCATTTCCTAGACTGCTAATGGTATACAGACTTTTTTCTCTCTGTCTCTATTGGACTGTGTGTTCCTAGCTTTCACCATAGCTACATCCAAAACTTCACCTGGATAACCCCTTTTTCAAAGTTTATCATATATCTCATTCATTTGTAGAGTACATTTACCGTCCACTACAAATTAATTTGTTGTACCCCGTTGAACTGACTGACGGGAACACCTCTTTTCACATGTCTCGGTTGAAAACTGTACGATAATAATTGATTCCTGGCTGTACTTTTAGTAAATAACTCTGTCTGCAATGAACCATCCACTTTGTTAACTCTTACATCCAAGAAGCTTATTAAATGGCTATCCCAATTAAGGGTATATCTGATAGTAGGATGGATCTCATTGATCCATACAAAGAATTAAGAAAATATTGTCTATGAACCTCCACCAGGCCACGCCATACCTGGTGAAGGCCTCAGAGACATATATATATATTCCTCCTCAAGCCAAGCCATAAATATAGATATGTAAAGAGATAGCACATCAAGGGTGGCCAGGACGACTTCCTCTCCTTCTTGAACAGACACCTGATGTATCTTTTGCAGAAAACCACCTGTATCTCTGAGAAAAGATTGTGTACCCTGTATCAAGGGCACAAGAACCCTGTCCAGCGTTGTGGCCAAAGGGCAAAAGATGGAACCAATGCCCGCAACTATTAGCCTACCATCACAGTGGAGTAGGCATAATCTCAGCACTTACCTCAGCTGCAGGGTTAATGTTGATACAGATCTCTATTCTGCTGTCAATCACAGGACAGATTGGAGACATTTTTGAAACATATAAATGCTGCTTCTCACTCACAGCTCAAATGTAACAATCTATATAACAATCTATGTTACAAACTATGTAACAGTCTATGGACACAAGGAGTAGTAGAACAGCAAACTGCACTGAGCAGGGAGAAAGGTAAATTCCAGGCACCAGTAACGGGCGTAACAGGGGAGCAGAGGGAGCAACCACAGGGGGTTTCAGGAGCCAAGGGGCCACGTTTTATTATTTTTCTAAATCCATGTTAGAAATTGGACAGCCACCTACTTAAATTTTGTTATACAAAAAATTCAGCCACTGGCATGGTGTGAAATAGCAATGTGGATAATTGGCACAGCCAATTCATTTTGGATAATTTAAGTCAAAATATTGGGCAAGCGGCACTTACCATCCAACATTCCTGTGACATACTTTTCTGGCCTATATATTCATTCATGAGTATGCCTTCACCAACCAGTTTTGCCTGATTGACCTCCTTGTTTCCAAACCTCTTGCCTGTCTACCAGTTTATGAATCTCTACTGCTTGCCCTGCCCTCTGTACAAAATTTTGCAGATAATGGATGAAATTTTGTCAATGTTAGATATTATTTGCCAAATGACACCTAAATATGCCTGAGAAATTCAAGTAAATTTATGTTTTATTTATGTGTATGCTAGTTTGGGGACCTCCGTTGTAGACATGCTTGGTCATAAGAATTAATGAATATAAAGCTGATATCACAAAGACTTACCTGGATGTCCCATACAGACCTATGTTTTACACCACATATAAATAGTGCTAAATCATTTCCAACAGCAATACCGATAAATTCCCATTAACCTTAAATCTGCTTTTGTCTTCCTTCCCTAACCCCCCTTTCCCTTCTTTTCAGCTCTTAGTGTTTTAGAATAGAACTGTCAATTTTGCATATCCCAGCCGCTCTGCCTGGCCCCGCTATATGTAAAACCACTTTCCTTATTATGAAACGAAAGCATGTTCCTCTGTCACTGCATGGCTAATTGATTCAGCATTATGATCCATTTGTCTGATGTTCTGTGCTCTCACACTCTTCCTGCACCTGACACCCAATTAGCTGCTTTCTGGAGCAGAGCCCAAGTCTAGCGATGCATCTTAATAAATCCCTCCATAACTCAATTCCAAAGTACAATCTAACCCCCCACACACATAAATACACACACAAATCTCATTACTCCTACAGCTGTAAAACAAAATTATTATTTAGAATAACACATTAGGGAGATATGGAAGTTTAACAGAAGATAAGGACGAATACCTTCTAAGTTTATTAATTTCAAATGCTATTTGGCAGCGTAACATGTCCAAGTTCAGTCCAAAAGGTAAGCAAATGTATGGGATGTGACCAACTGCCTGAGTTGAGAGGTTGTACGTTGGTGAAGTGGCTGCCAAGTGGCAGGTGATATACCAGTTGTTGAATAGTGCCCTTAGTAAATGTGGTTGTTTCTGGAATTATCTAAGGACCATAGTATTAACTGTGGTTTTAGCAAAATAGCTGTTTCATGGCACAAAAAAATTAGCATGCAGTCATCCAGCCATCAAAGAAATCATATCCCTACAAGGTAACTGCTCTGTAAAAATTCCTTAAAAATGCCTGTTAGATGTTTTTTACATCTTATAACCATTAGATGGTGCTAATGTTCCATACACTGAACATAACATAAAACCCAAAATAATATCTATTTGGTGTTAATACGAATAAAATCTTTCTAAAATATGTCATCTAATGTTGGAAAATGATGGAATCTTACACAATCAGTCCATTGAAGGATACAATTGTAAATAAATGTGTAACTTGTGTTATTTCAACTCTTGTAGTGCCTTCCTGCAATCAAAGCATGCTCATGGGCATGTTCATTCACAGTAAGCTAGCCATTCAGCTGATTTTCCAGCCTTTAATGTAATTTTAAAGTATGAAAACAGGTCAAAACAAGTCAGCAGTTCATTTTCTGATTTGGTTGCCTGAAAGGACAGGAGGCTTTCTATAAAATATATTAAGCAGAATATGTCACAGGCAGAAAAACAATATTTAAAGGAGAAGCAAAGTTCAGAATTAGTTAAATAGAATGAGCACAATTTGAGATAAATTCTGACACTAAATTTGTGACACTGGAGTGAAGGCAGCACAAGAGTTAATACCTTAGGCTAAAAACTAGGAAAATAAAGGGCAAATATGAAACACTGCTGATTTATATATACAACCCAATGTCTCTATAGTGGGTTTGCACAAGTCAGTAATGAAATTCTTTCTCCTGTGCCCTTGTGAGAGGCTGTAATATGCACCTCCATACTCTATAAATTAATCTTGTAATAATAAGAAGATTGAGTTGGTGGTATATAGAGCTGAAAAACACTGTAATTACAGTCAATGCTGGACCTCAAGACACTACACAGACACCTACATGAAATACATATCCACGGCTACAGTAATTACCAATCTCTCTCTTGCTCTCTACTTAATGCACTGGTTTAAAATTCCAGCATAAAATAACCCCCTTTCATTAAATGCAGCGACTTCTTGGAAACCACTTTAGAACAAAGCATCACTGTGTGAGTTTGTACAGGAGAGAACCCATTTAAAGAATGAAAAACTGTTCAATCTACGAAGGGGGAAAAAAGTTGATTGGTTTTACAACCCACTTAAACTGCAAAATAATAAGCAACATAGATCATGGACTTCATAACGTAATTAGATTACTCTTAATGACTGTACTTGACTTCTAGGGATGTGGGACAAGGCTTTACATGGCTCAGGTTTAAAAAATCAACTTCCCCATTACTTCTTGGACTCTGGCCCACTAGGCTGCCTCACAGATCAGATTACAGCTCCGATCAGCTTGAAATGTCTGGACTGACTTCATTCGGATTCAGTGTTGCAAATTTCTGAAATGTTCCATTAAACCCAACTAGATATATTACATGCATGCTGTGCCTTTTAAATACCCTTATATGAAGATTTCTAGTCTTTACATCTTAGGTCCTGGGTGTGATTATCCAATATGATCCAAAACACTTTTTTAAGTTTTAATTTGCCAGGTTAGTCCTGGATTATTCCTGTATTAAAGATAGGGCTGAAGCCAGGTGGAAGACTGGCAGAATCAGTTTTTTTTGGGCTGGTGCTCCTCACAGAAACAATATTGGGGGGCAGAAATTACCACTCCTACATCCCTGTCCCAAGTACTTTTTAGTTTAACCGATAAGTTTTAAATAAACTTTATGCACACAATAGTTATCCTTTAAGCTGAACCACAATTGGTAGCACCGGGCAAGGAAAGGATTGCGAGGCAGAGTGTAGCAAGAATTTCCATTGCTGTATAAAAGGACGACCAACCAACGCAAAAAAAAAAAATATATATATATATAAAAAAAATCAAAGTACATTTTCCAGGGAGGTAGGAAAGGTTATTGTATCACACGTGGTGAGTTGTCAAAGTTCCACTTTTGCCGCAGCTGACAGCTCACTGTTGGTTCTTCAGCATATGTATGACTATCTGGGAGAGATGTGTGTATAACACATTATCATGTCAGCCATGGTAAGGAGCAGATCTTTGACAGATTGCTGCTTTTTATGGAGTATGCTATCCTACCCGGGGGTGTGAAGCAAACTTGGAAAATTTAAGGCTGTTTATATTGGAAAAGCAACGTTTGCGTGTGGATATGATCACTTTATACAAATATATTAATGGGCCTTACAATCAGGGACATTTTTAGGCATAGGCCACCCAGGCAAAGAACTAGGGTTCCTATGTTGAACCAGGGCACCTATTCTTCTCCCAAGCATCTCCCTGTCAGCTTTTACTTTCAGTTTCAGATCTGCTCTCCTTGTTCTGCTGTAATTTGTAACATTGTATTTAGTACAGAGTCTGAACTCCACACACTCTATTTAGCAACAAATGTTACAAATGAACTGAAGGTAAAGGGAGGAAGGGGAGGATGAGCTCAGCTAATAGAACTGAGGAGAACAGTTCTAAAATGCCAGGTAAAAGCTGATGCAGACTTTATAACAGTGGCCCCTGTGACTAGCAGCCATGAGATCACTATCCCTGCTTCTTTCTTCCTTCCACCCAACTCTCCGATTAGAACTTAGAGTAGGTGAGGAGGGAACAATTCAATGGAGGAGACATGGAAAGTAGGTACATACTGTATATCATGTCAATGCTAGCAGCTGGAAGGGTTAAATGTAATACTCTGCTGGCCCAGAAAGTGTTAATGCCAATACTCTGGAAAAGTGCTGGCACTGAGAGTATTAACAGGAAAGTCTGTTGGCATTGAAGGGTTAATGGTAATGCTCTGCTGGGACTGAAAGTGTTAATGTCAATACTATGAGGAAGTCTGCTGGCACTAAAGGGTTAATGGCATTATTTTGAAAAGTGCTGGCACTTAAATTATTAATGCCAATACTTTTGGGAAATCTGCTGGCACTGAAAATATTAAACATCTCAGATCTCACCGAATTTCCCTGTTCTGCCCTAACCGACTGGAAACAATTTCTGGGGAGAACACTGGTGCCACATACCACGCATCCACTGAAACCTATACTGTCCTTCCAATCAGTATTTCCTTGGTGGCCAGTGTTGCTGCATATGCACAAACGTATGTACACGCCCGCCTCACCTGGTACAGCGTGCACCTCTTACCAACTAGTAAAGCGGTTCCACTATAAAAAAGCAGCAGTGGACAGTGTCAGAAGGAAGAAACCCAGCTGTAGTTTGACAGGCCAAGTTTCTTTTTTTGGGGGGCGCGCATTGGGGCCCCATATGATCTTAATCCATCTCTGCCTAGGGCACTAAAATGGCTTAAAATGGCTGTGCATACAATAAACCCTCTGGTGCATTGTTCACTAATAGGTCATATCAGAGGACTCATAGACATCATTTAAGATTAGAAGAAAGGAAGTTTCATCTTTTTTTTTGCCTTCCTCTGGATCAACTGTTAGGTACGGTTAAAAAGGAGGGCGAAAAGTTGGACTTGAAGGACACATGTCTTTATTCAAACTCAATTTCAATTTCTAAGCAACTATGCTACTATGTATCTATTCAAGTGTCTCTATTCATTTTCTATGGGGGCATTTTATATTTATCAGTCTGCGTGCTGGAAGCATGGGGGCATTTTATATTTATCAATCTGAGTGCTTCACACACCAGGCATTTTATATTTACCATTATGAGTGGAATGGGCACACAATCTGTGTTGTGGGCACTTATATTTACCAGTCTGGGCTGTGATTATCTTGTATTTATCAGTCTGTGTTGTGGGCATCTTATATTTAACAATTCGTAAAGTCAGTCCTCCAGTCCACCAGCCAGTGTTAAGTCAGCCCTCCAGTTCATATTTACAGTTCACATAGTCAAGCTTCCGTGTGGTTATAGCACCCCCAACGTGCCCCTATTATGGGAGGTCCTATGCCTTTAATATAAAGCACTGGATGGATTGCCTCTTCCCTCATTTTAAAAAGCCAAAGGGCTGGGGGGAAATGAGAAAGCCTGTTTTATGGATACAGTGCACAACTATGAGGAAAGCAAAAGTTTGCTAATGGTAATTGAAGAAAAAAGGTTAGAAGTTAGGACCGTACACATTTGGGGTTACCTTGACGTAGTTGGAAGGCTTTTCATTCATGTGATCACAGTAATGTATACTAAAACCCCTTTGTTTATAAAGTATGCCAGTGTGCAGATAATATGATATTGTATGGAGCCTAGGAATGTGCATTGATTATCTTTTCTATGTTTGTATTAATGTTTGACCAGATAAGTAGCACTTCCGCTAAATTAAGTTGTAAATTAAATATCTTCTTTCTTAGAAAGCCATCCGTCGCTCCTGGTGAATTGATTAAAGAACTGATAAGGCATAGCTCCTTAACCTCCCGGTCCTCAATCAATACATTAAAGGAATAGTCCACTTTTTGAGTGAACTATTCCAGTAAATTACTATTCTTGGTACAAGGGACTCATTTGGTCAATGAGAGCATCTGCAGGGAGGGGCTGGAGTCTGTGTATTTCACAATGTTTTTGCTTGAGAAAGAATAAAACATGTTGTAATAAAGTCTGTTTTCTATGCTGCGTGAGTGTCTCTTCCCCAGTTTTGCTATTTGAGATATAGAGGATGGATGGATGGATGGATAGATAGAGAGAGAGAGAGAGAGAGATTGATTGATTGATAGATACCAAACCAGGATATAACTGCAGAGCACTCTTGGGTCTTGTGCAAAAAATAGATTATTAATCCAGTGTAACAGACAGCAACGTTTCGGTCTTCTATTAGGACCGAAACGTTGCTGTCTGTTACACTGGATTAATAAATCTTTTTTTTTTGCACAAAACCCAAGAGTGCTCTGCAATTATTTCCTGGTTTGGTATTATCAGTCTAGCACAAGCACCTGGGCATCCTAAAAATGTGATTTGGAATCTATTGGAAGGCTAAGTGCACACATACTGGTATAATAGATAGATAGATGATAGATAGATAGATAGATAGATAGATAGATGTAGATAGATAGATGATAGATAGATAGATAGATAGATAGATAGATAGATAGATAGATAGATAGATAGATAGCATTGAAATACTGAGATGCCACTGTGTTTAAAAAAAACATAAATTTGCAGTCCATGCAGTTTGAAGCTGAGAAAGCATTCCAGTCGTTAATCTATTTAACCAGCAGAGGGCGATGAAACCCTACACTGACACCGATATAAGCAAATACAGGTGGTCCCCACCCCTTGTAAGCACAGCCCCAAGCCCTGCTGCAGGAATCAGCATCCCCATACAATACTGACACCAGACCTCCAACTACTGTAACATTGTCTGGAAGTAGCAGCACAATAATAACGATCAGCTGTCAGGGAATGAACACTGGGCCGTGTCTCCTATGTGAAGGAGGTGCAGTGTGAATGATATCCAACTGACTGTCATTGCAATGACATCGATGGAATAGTAAGAGACAGAGTATAAGAGACAGAGTATTAGAGACCGCTCTCTCCCCATATTGCTCCGTCCAGTAAGGGGGGTCGGTGGGTGAAAGATATTGGATGGTTGTGGGAATGAGTTCCTCTCTGAGTCAGTGTGTGGGATATCGGTCCTGGAACCCTGACACAGACCAGGAGTCATTAGTAGGACCCAGGGGAAGGGACCGTCTAGTGAGGGGAAGGGGCCGTCTAGTGAGGGAAAGGGACAGTCTAGTGAGGAGTCTGGCTGGGCGGGGACGGAGCTGTCACTCAGAGCTTATCCTACTCAGTCTGTCCCATTGTCCAATGGGACCAACTGCAACAGACAGACAGTTTCAGGTCTGGGTCGTTATTCATTGGTATTTCTCTAGTATTGCCTTTACTCTCATTGTACAGCGGGACCCCTCAGAAATCGGTTCCATTGTATCATTGTATCGCTAATCCAATGGGGACATCTGTTCGATTACAGTGTGTGTGTGTGTGTGTGTGTGTGTGTGTGTGTGTGTGTGTGTACATCTGTTCGATTTCACTTCGTGTGTGTGTGTGTGTGTGTGTGTGTGTGTGAGTGTGTGTGTGTGTGTACATCTGTTCGATTTCACTTCGTGTGTGTGTGTGTGTGTGTGTATGTGTGGTGTGTGTGTATTTTTGTTTTTGTGTGTGTGAATTAACACACCGACCAAATAAATGGTTTATTGTTAACATGGAAGTTACATGGGTTTTACATGAAATAGGTGTTAGATAAAAAGGCGATAGCAGTGTACAGATCGAACAGATCGGTTTGTTCCATGAATTACAATTTACAAACATTTGGTTTTATCTGCTACAAAAAAATCCTTAATGAATCCAGTGACCGTTAAGGTTTTTACTTTCCCTTTTTTGAAGAAAAAAAAAAGCTTTTTGCACATAAACAATAAAAATAATAAAAACGATAATGTAAAAAAAATAATAATATTGCTGGTGATAATAATACGACGAAGGATTCCCTGACAATAATAATTATTATAAAATTTCAAGTCAACCTTTTAAAAATAAATATTTTTTTTAAGTTTAAAGCCAAACCTGTTCTGTAATAATAAATGGCACAGTCCATATCTATAGGTTTCTGTAATAATAAATGGTACAGTCCATGTCTATAGGGTTATGTGATAATAAATGGCACAGTCCATGTCTATAGGGTTCTGTAATAATCAATGGCACAGTCCATATCTATAGGGTTCTGAAATAATAAATGGCACAGTCCATATCTATAGGGTTCTGTAATAATAAATGGCACAGTCCATGTCTATAGGGTTATGTGATAATAAATGGCAC
Source organism: Hymenochirus boettgeri (assembly GCA_019447015.1). Taxonomy (NCBI): domain Eukaryota; kingdom Metazoa; phylum Chordata; class Amphibia; order Anura; family Pipidae; genus Hymenochirus; species Hymenochirus boettgeri. Next base: position 166,609,616 of record CM033474.1, read on the forward strand.
AGTCCATGTCTATAGGGCTCTGTAATAATAAATTGCACAGTCCATGTCTATACGGTTCTGTAATAATAAATGGCACAGTCTATATCTATAGGGTTCTAAAATAATAAATGGCACAGTCCATATCTATAGGGTTCTGTAATAATAAATGGCACAGTCCATGTCTATAGGGCTCTGTAATAATAAATGGCACAGTCCATGTCTATAGGGCTCTGTAATAATAAATGGCACAGTCCAAGTCTACAGGGTTCTGTATTAATAAATGGCACAGTCCATATCTATAGGGTTCTAAAATAATAAATGGCACAGTGCATATCTATAGGGTTCTGTAATAATAAATGGCACAGTCCATGTCTATAGGGCTCTGTAATAATAAATGGCACAGTCCATATCTATAGGGTTAAGTGATAATAAATGGCACAGTCCATATCTATAGGGTTATGTGATAATAAATGGCCCAGTCCATATCTATAGGGTTCTGTGATAATAAATGGCACAGTCCATATCTATAGCGTTCTGTGATAATAAATGGCACAGTCCATATCTATAGGGTTCTGTGATAATAAATGGCACAGTCCATATTTATAGGGTTCTGTGTGTCAGTCACCATTCCCATTGAAACACATACTGGACAATTCGTTTCTGTTGAGCTTCATGGATTGTTTAAAGTAAATAAACATGTAATTTCAATAAAAACATAAACACACACACACATATATTTATCTTGTATTAATTCTCCAACCCAAACCCTGTGTTAAGTAATATTAATTTTTGAAAACAGGTTATTAAGCTGTGAAAATAACGAAGCCCCCATAACCAGACCACCCCGGCTGTTGGCTTTGAGTTTAAATAGATCTAAACTATCCAGCAGCCACGCTGAGTATGTTACAATGAACCTGATACGTTATTATATTCCTTGCTAAACTCCATTCGTTATTGATAAATCTGAGGAAGAAACACCCCTCTGTAGGTGGCTTGGTCGCTCCTGGTTGCTATCATGCCCATGGGAGGACTGGACGGAGGGGAATGTGCTTGTTTATGGAGAGGGGGGAGCTAAGTTACAGGGTGAAAAGTGGAGTTCTGCCTATGTATAAACAGCCTGAGGCTGGCACATAGAGTTCACCAACAGGTCTCTAGCCAGGAAAACCAGGAAGAATTGTTATCGTTCACCTGTACCCTGTACGGACAACACAATCATCCCTGTAAATCCCATGGGTTCGTCCAAATAAAGGAACAGTGACAATAAAACCCCATGAAGGAATATCTCCGATTGGTTTGATTGCTAGATAGGAAGGATGAAGGGTAGAATAAAAGGACAAGTTCTAGCAACAGTCAGTGCAATTCCAACATCTCCCAGCCCAAGGTTCTGCCTGTTTGTATTCAGCAGTTTCCGAATATTCTTAATAATTCTGCTCCTTGGATTTCCTGGAAAGGTTCACAAAGGGAAACATTGGAACACAAATACAAAGAAATGTAAATATAGAAAGAAAGTGGACAAAAAAAATGAAAATAATGCATGGGGACCACTTACCCTTTGTATTCTAATTACCCTTTCCAAATCTAATATTCTGGATGATATGTTACAATGTAATAATGTACTAAAGGTGATTCCAATGGCCACTCTCCCTCCATAGAGCCTGTGCAGTTATTGGGAGTTCAAAGTCAGAAGTGTAAATGAATCAGTGTCACACAAAGTGTTAAACTAAATCTTCTGATCATTTACAAGAGTTACACATTGGCAAATGGCATCACCCTGCTGTAAGCCCCACATCTCACTGTACAGCTGGACTGGGTTATATGGGGCAGTATCTGACACATTTGTCCCCAGACAGGTGTGAATAGGGTGGGATAGTGGAAGGGGCGCAATGAGATTGTATGTAACCCTGCGAGACCCCTGCATGTTAACCCTTCCCCTGCCAGGCTCCCAGGGATGAACTGACACCATACATTTCCCTCTGGCTTTGATTTGCAGAGCTGGGTTTCTGCAGGTGTGAATAGAGGGGGAGGAGGGAGGTTTGGACAACCAAATGGCCACATTAACACCTTCCATTCAAAAGAAAGATCTGTGGAGATTAAACCCAGGGGGTGACAAACCTGCCATCCCCAAACCTATTTAACAAGTCCCCAAACGTTCACACTGGAGCTTGACATTTGCCAATTGCTCTTAATTGGTTTTAATTCGATTTACAGTGATAAAGTAGGTGGGTTAGCATAGACACTGTGACACAGAAATACATACAATATACACAATACATACACTCGCATGTTACTGGCATTACATCTAGTACACACACGCAGTTCCTGTACACTTAAAACATGTAGACCTAATACACACACAGCACCTGTATACCTAGTACACTCAGCATATATACATATGCACTTACCTAGTACACACACAATACATATACACCTAGTACACACACGGTGCATCACAATACGTATACACATATTATACACACAGCACATATACACCCAGTACACACAGCACATATAAACATACTACACACAGCACATATACACATAGTACACACACAGCACATATACACATAGTACACACATCACATACACACATAGTACACATAGCACATGTACACATAGTGCACACAGCACATATACACATAGTACACACAGCACATATACACATAGTGCATACAGCACATATACACAAAGTACACACAGCACATATACATATAGTACACATACAACACATACACAATAGTACACACAGCACATATACACATAGTACACACAGTACATATATACATAGCACACACACAGCACATATACATAGTACAGACAGCACATATACATACTACACACACAGCACATATACACATAGTACACACACAGCACATATACACATAGTACACACAGCACATATACACATAGTACACACACCACACATAGTACACACAGCACATATACACATGGTACACACAGCACATATACAGACATTCCCATTGAGGTGTGTGTCATTTTGAGGGTCAATGTTCCATACTATTTACTGCCAGTGCTATGGACCCTCCTGGATCCCATTGGATATAGTTGTTATTTGTCACAGTTGTTCCCTATTGAAATTAATTGGTTCAACCACCTAAAACAAACCCAATGTGCTGCCCAGACCTAGTATGTAGGTGAATGCCCATAATGTGCCCACAATGTGTACTGTGTGACTGGGCACTGTTGGCCATATTCCCTACACAATATCACGGTGATGTCCTGGCTGTGCCCTGTATGTGACCCTCGGTTCCCCGGTACTGGGCGGATCGGTCCCTTGGTTCCTGCAGTTGCTCTCAGTGTCAGTGTGGAACAGTCTGTGTGTTTTTTCCATTCACACCGCGAGTCTTGCTTTCTGATTGGCGGATTTGCCGTGGGGTGGGCGGGGCAAGTCTCCCAGAACTGAGCTGTAGAAAAGTCCCTGTCTGGTGACTGATCATCCAAAGTTACAAAGTTTCTCCCGTTCGGCCGTCGCTCAGTCAGCGCCGAGCGCAGCGTCTCCACCCCCACACCGGGACCCAACCACTGGACTGAGACGGGGTCACTGTTTACTGGGGGTCACCGAGGAACCAGAACCGCAACAGATCTGTCCCCACACACTGACTGGGGTTTTATGTTACTGGTTCTGTCCCGTAGCTGCCATTTGTGTTGTGCCCGGGCGGGAGGCTGGCAGTGCCCGCTGGAGGCGGTGGAGTTGCCATGCAGGCTCGGTACCCGATGTCCGGATCCAACACCCTGGGGGTCGTCCCGTATCTCGGCGGCGGGGAACAGAGTTACTACCGGGCTGCGGCGGCGGCGGCGGCTGCGGCAGGAGGAGGGGGGTACAGCGGTATGGCAGCTCCCATGGGAATGTACTCCCACCCCGCCCATGATCAGTACCAGGCCGGCATGGCCAGAGCCTACGGGCCTTACACCCCCCAACCGCAGCCCAAGGACATGGTGAAGCCCCCGTACAGTTACATCGCCCTGATCACCATGGCCATCCAGAACGCGCCAGATAAGAAAATTACCCTGAATGGAATCTACCAGTTCATCATGGAGCGATTCCCCTTCTACCGGGACAACAAGCAGGGCTGGCAGAACTCCATCCGGCACAACCTATCCCTCAACGAGTGCTTCGTCAAAGTGCCACGGGACGATAAGAAACCGGGCAAGGGCAGTTACTGGACCCTGGACCCGGACTCGTACAACATGTTTGAGAATGGCAGCTTCTTACGGAGACGGCGCAGGTTCAAGAAGAAAGATGTGGTGAAGGACGCGAATGGCAAGGAGGACAAGGAGCGTCTTGTGAAAGATCACCATGGTAACCAAACTGGAGCCGTGCAACAGCAGTCCCAGCAGCAGCGCCAGGCCCAAGGAGGAGAGCAGCAGGACAGCAGCTCCCAACCTGTCAGGATCCAAGACATTAAAACAGAGAACGGAACCTCCTCCCCACCACAGGCCCTGTCTCCTGCCCTCAATGCGGTGCCCAAGATAGAGAGTTCAGACAGCAACAGCAGCATGTCCAGTGGGAGCCCCCACAGCATCCCGTCCAACCGGTCCATGACCATGGAGCCAGCAGATTCCCACCACCATCACAGTCAGGGCTTCAGTGTGGACAACATCATGACCTCCCTTAGGGGGTCCCCGCAGGGCTCAGGAGAGTTGCCCTCTACCCTTATAGCACCATCCAGGACAGGCATCGCCCCATCCCTGTCTCTCAGTTACTCCCCGGGTCAGGGCTCCATCTACAGCTCCCCCTGCAGTCAGAGCACCGGCGGTGGAGGTGGGACAGGGACATATCACTGTAACATGCAGGCCATGAGTTTGTACTCTGGGGACAGGTCGGGTCACTTGACTCCAGCCAATACCCCAGCAGCCACCACGGTGGAAGAAACCTTACCAGATTATTCTATCACTACCACCACCACCTCTGCTCTGAGCCACGGTAGCCAGGAACATCCTCACCAGGGGAGGTTACCCTCATGGTATCTCAACCAAGCTGGGGATTTAAGCCACTTGACTGGAGCCACCTACCCAGGGCAACAGCAGAGCTTCCACTCTGTGCGAGAGATGTTCGAGTCCCAGAGGCTAGGATTGAACAGTTCCCCTGTCAATGGGAATAGCAGCTGTCAGATGGCCTTCCCCCCCAGCCAGTCATTGTACCGCACCTCTGGGGCTTTTGTCTATGACTGCAGCAAATATTGACCAAAGTTCATTCTAATCAACTTCTTCAAAAAAAAAACTTGTTTTTTATTTTTGGTGTTTTTTTTTCTTTTGTTTTAAGGTGGATTTTTTTTCCCTTAAAAAAGGGGGGGATAATTTATTTACTTCTCCCAGCAAAAGCTGTCTCCCCCCAATACCCCATTGTTAGTTTGTACAGACAGAAAAAAAAGATGTCATTGGTTTAAGGACAGTGTTAAAACTTCCACAATAACACGTAAGTTTTTTCTGCTTGTGATAAATACAGATTTTTCCATGTGTTTAAGAGCATATATTTTATATATATATGTGTATATACAGTATATATATTAACAGGCTTCCATAGACTTGATCTCAGTTGTAAATTGCAGTATAGTAATTTATTTCAAATTTTTGTGTATTTTTTTTTTTGGACCAAACCGACTTCCAATGTTGACATTCTGGAGATGTAACGTATGAAGATTCATTGGCTTTTCTATTGCAAACAAAATTTAAGGAATTTGTACCCAAAATTATTTTATCTATTTTTTTTTTTTAAATAACCAAAAGGCTTTAGCACAATTTGTTTCTCTATAAATCTCATTCGATTTGAATGTTAACAATGTCTGATCCTTTTTAAAATATATATATAATATATAATATTATAATATATATATATTATATATAATATATATATATATATTTCCCTGGTAATCCGATTCTATTTCATAGGAGATAAAACACAGTCATTTAAACTATCTGCATCCTTGTAATTCTATTTCTGACATTGGCTACAATATATCCATTTAAATCAGTGTTCAGGGAGGGTACGGTAAGGTAGCAGATGAACCTTGTATTGTAATATGTAGTATGATAAATAATGATTCCTGATCATTCTATTAGTATCACTGCTGGGGAGCATTTCTGTTATAGTGGGAGGATAAATACAGAATCTGCCTTATCATTTTAGAGGGGTACCTGTTTAAAGTATCTTTATATGTTAATAGATTTATCCTGTAATTGCAGGAACTGACACCCCTAACCTGCCCCTTGTCAAAATCATTTTATTACCTTTAAAGTACTTAATTTAGAAGGTTAATTCCCGGGGCTGTCCTGATCCCCTTCTTGTTAGCTGATAAGGACAGAAAAGGGCAATAAATTCATTACCTGTCACTGATCCTACCTGACAGTCGGGTGATTGAAGGCCATGGTTAACCCCTTAGATAATGCAGAGGGAGATCACAATATCTTATCTAGAAGGGAAACTTAAAGGTAATTCATATAAATTGGTGTCAAATGCAATCAGTAAAACTGCTAACAAATGTATGCTTACTGTAAAAACACAAAGCCATCATTCTCCCTATTATGTATTTTTATTATTTATTGAGAGGGAAATGTATTAGTTACATTTATAACGACAATTTAGTAACATTGCCAGTCTTACTAATAGACATCACGCCATCTAGTCACATTGTGTGGGTACAGGAGGTTTTGTTATTTATTAATACATGATAATACTGTTACCCACGCCTATTAAATTGATTTACACATTTTATTCATTTTACTGTGGTTCATTCTATAAGAAAACCTAATCTGGCTATTTCTGGATTGGAATAATTGGGGAGTAGGGGGGCACAGGTTGGATGTGTTTTTTCCTTGGTGGTCTCTACTTTGTTTTGGTTTCATGTTGTCAACCAGGTTATTTTTTTAATTGATTTATAAATGCTAATTATGAAATATCCTGTTAGCTGGCTTTCTGCAGTAAATTGTTTCCCTGGTTGACCTTGGTTGGAGATGTTTATACAGCTTGGTGCATAGTGGGAACTTGTCCCTGTGTAGGGAGAGGCCGACATGGTCCTTGAAACAAAAGGAACTTTTTAGAGCCTTTTAATATTTTTCACCCATGAAGTGGGCAGATCCCATCAGCAAACCCTCTATTTATCACCCCCTGAACCCCACCAGAGACCTTGTGTCTGACTATTTCGATGCCTCTGCAAAGATATTTTACTGATAGAAGACATTGCAATACGATGTTTGTTGTGTTTAGGCTGAAAGTTATTGCCTTGTAGGTGTTATTTCCATGAAGATACTTTCCGAAAGTTATTACTTTATTTGAATATTAAGTGATTAGTATTATTAGATGGTGTTGCCATACTGAATCTGTCTGGGTATTTAAATGTTTGTTGTAGTGATAATCTTATAGGCTTAGTTTATAAACATACTAAAACCAAACATTTTATTAAAATAGGAGTAAACATTGAAATATATTTGTATGTATTACTCACATATAATCAATAATAATATTATTTTGTGTTCTGTATTACTAATTTAATAACTTGTTGTATATTGGACATATTGAGCCACAACTACTAATACTAACCAGAACCTGAAAATATTGGTCTATTGGTCTATATTACCAGGTTATTCCCTGGTTATATAGTTCACAATATAAGGGAAAGGGTGATAGATAAAAAGATAGACAGATAAATAGAGAGAAGATAGATATACAGATAAATAGACAGATACATAGATAGATTGACAGATAAATATAGTCAGATAACTAGATGATGGACAGATAAATAAAATATGGATAGATATAGTAAATTGCAGAGCACTCACAGGACTTGTGCAGAATTTTCAACTTTATTTAATGTGCAACAAACAGATAGCGACGTTTCAGTCTGTGTCAAGCTATCTTGAGAAAGTTCTAAGACACAGACCTAAACGTCCCTACCTGTTTGTTGCAAATGAAATAAAGTTGAAAATTCTGCACAAGTCCTGTGAGTGCTCTGTAATATACTCTATGGTTGGATATCTAATGAATCTACAGTAGCACCCAGGCCCTCACCGGAAAGTGGAGTGCACACTACTCTCTCATTGGATAGATAGATAGCTAGTTAGATAGCTAGGTAGATAGATAGATAATAAACACATGGTAGATGGATGGGTAGAGATAAATAGACAGACAGACAGACAGACAGACAGACAGACAGACAGACAGACAGACAGACAGACAGACAGACAGACAGACAGATAGATAGATAGATAGATAGATAGATAGATAGATAGATTGATAAATGATAGATAGATAGATAATAGATAGACAGATAGACAGACAGACAGACAGACAAACAGACAGATAGATAGATAGATAGATAGATAGATAGATAGACAGGTAGATAGATAGATAGATAGATAAACAACAATAAACACATGATAGATGGATGGATAGATGTGTAGAGGAATGCGGTGTGGATGGAATCCAAATGATATCTCTTGTCACTGAGCAGGAAGGGGTGTGCAGTGAGTGAAAAAGGAAAACAAGCGAAGCCCGTGAAAAATTTTAAGCAAATAACCCTCGAACCATAATAGTGTCCCCCTCCAACCAGCCAGCATGACAGCTCCTATCCCCCGTTTTCCTGCATGAAATATGTATGTAGTTATTTATATTAATTATTGATTAATATTTTATATCATTTCAGGTAGGTAATGTACAAACTTTTAATTTCTCCAGTCTGTTGGTTCTACGGCATTGACCCCTGGATTCAGTAAATAGCGCAGTGTCTGTTTAGAATGTTAATTTAATTAACCTGTCTCATTAGATGTATAGACAAAGGCGCGTGTTCATCTCTGTGCGCTAAACTGCACAAGGACATAATATATTTTATATATATATATAACATAATACACCAAAGAGATATGTATGTCTTAATAAATTGCGCAGGTTCACAAGACCAAGGAGTGCACTTGGTTCTTGTATATTTACCTTATACCTATATAGACACACACATATATATATATATATATATATATATATATATATATATATATTATTTATAACCTAATCTCTCTATATATAGATAGATAGATAGATAGATAGATAGATAGATAGATAGATAGATAGATAGATAGATAGATAGATTAGATAGATAGAATATCTATTAAGATAGCTAGCTGGATGGATGGATGGATGGATGGATGATAGAAAGATGGATGGATAGATAAATAGATTGATAGGTGGATAGATGATAGTAGATAGATAGATAAATAGATAGATGATAGATAGATAGATAGATAGATAGATGATAGATAGATAGATAGATAGATAGATAGATAGATGGGTGGAAGGATGGATAGATGATAGATAGATAGATAGATAGATAGATAGATAGATAGATATCCAATGGCATATAATAAATAATGGTTGATATTAGGTTGTTTATTAAACGACCGAATCGCTGTTAAAGAAAGTGTGAAGAGAAGGATTTTGTGTACACACGGACAGACTTTTTCCGTATACAAATTTAAATTACCTATTAGGGTTATACTAAAGGAAAGTGTGTTAGTTGTCCTTTAATGTAAAGGACTTTGCCCTGGTTCCTTGGTATATTGTTATACTGTGTGGTACATACAGATCTAGTCCCATGTTATTGGAAGTCTAACTCCTGGAAATGAATAATAATAATATTTAATAGTGCTAATAATTAATACTATAGACAGTGTAATGGTGTGAAGTGATTGTAGTCAGGTCCCACATATAGACATGGTCCTTTCATATAACCGACCATGCTGTGCCCTGTATGAGTCCCATGTCATTAAGGTGCCCAGTAGAACCAGGGAGGGTCCTTTCATATTAGCCCGTATCCAGCCATCCTGTCCATTCCTGAGCTCTAAACACACGTCTTGTTAGGCCAAGATTGATGGGCCCCGTGGAATAACATCAGCTCTGGGCAGGAAGGAATAAAATCCAATCAGCCTGAGAGTCATTTTTCAGGCCAAGAGAAGACAGGGGAGAGCCGGGGGTCAGGGGCGAGAAGATTGCCCAGTGCAAACCAATAGGGAATGTGACTGGGGGAGTAGCAGTGCTACGGAGCCCGAAGTTCCTAGCAATGGCGTTCTATGTAGGGTTAATGAATAGAGCGGAATAAAACAGACAGGAAGGATGGAAAGGAAGAGAGAATAGAGACAATGTGTGCAGAGCAGGGGGTTGGGAATATTAACCACATAATGGGACCTAATCACTGCTCCTTTACTACACTAATTATTACATTTAGTGTATGATAGTAAGGAGTCTGGGGTTTTATAAGAAAAGGCGCAAACGTTTCCTTCTGCCCTGAATCAGCATCAACCAATTAGATCCTTCCTAACTGTAGTAAGCCAAAAAACAATAACATCTGATGTAAGAGCACAAGCAAAAGTTTGCACATCCTATTATTTAATAATGTTTTATGTCTGTGTATTAATGCATAGTATAACATTATAGACACTATTAATGGATAGTATAACATTATATACACTGTATTAATGGATAGTATAACATTATAGACACTATTAATGGATAGTATAACATTATATACACTGTATTAATGGATAGCATAACATTATAGACACTGTATTAATGGATAGTATAACATTATATACACTGTATTAATGGATAGTATAACATTATAGACACTATTAATGTATAGTATAACATTATATACGCTATTAATGGATAGTGTAACATTATAGACACTGCATTAATGGATAGCATAACATTATAGACACTGTATTAATGTTTAGTATAACATTATAGACACTGTATTAATGGATAGTATAACATTATATACACTGTATTAATGGATAGTATAACATTATAGACACTATTAATGTATAGTATAACATTATATACACTGTATTAATGGATAGTGTAACATTATAGACATTATTAATGGATAGTATAACATTATAGATACTGTATTAATGGATAGTATAACATTATAGACACTATTAATGTATAGTATAACATTATATACACTGTATTAATGGATAGTGTAACATTATAGAGACTATTAATGGATAGTATAACATTATAGACACTGCATTAATGGATAGCATAACATTATAGACACTGTATTAATGTTTAGTATAACATTATAGACACTGTATTAATGGATAGTATAACATTAAATACACTGTATTAATGGATAGTATAACATTACAGACACTGTATTAATGGATAGTATAACATTATAGACACTGTATTAATGGATAGTTTAACATTATGGACACAGTATTAGTGGATAGTATAACATTATGGATTCTGGTTTACTGGATAGTATAAAATTATGGACACTGTTACTGGATAGTGTAACATAATCGACACTGTATTAATTAATAGTATAACATTATGGACACTATTAATGGATAGTATAACATTATAGACACTGTATTAATGGATAATATAACATTATAGATACTATTATTGGATATTATAACATGATGGACACTATTAATGGATAGCATTACATTATGTTCACGGTATTAGTGGATAGTATAACATTATGGATTCTAGTTTACTGGATAGTATAATATTATGGACACTGTTACTGAATAGTGTAACATAATGGACAATGTATTAATTAATAGTATAACATTATGGACACTGTTTTACTGTATAGTATAACATTATGGTCACTGTGTTAATGGATAATACAACCACATGGAAACTGTATTACTGGAGAGAATAACATTATTGACACTGTATTACTGGATAATATAACACTCTATATTACTGGATAGTATAACATTATGGGCACTGTTTTACTGGATAGTATAACATTATGGACACTGTATTACTGGATAATGTAACAATATGGAGACTCTTTATTACTGGATAGTATAACATTATGGACTCTGTGTTAATGGATAATATAACCATATGGACACTATATTACTGGAGAGTATAACATTATAGACACTGTTTTTCTGTATAGTATAATATTATGGACACTGTATTAGTGGATAGTATAACATTATGGACACTAATACTGGATAGTATAATAGACACTGTTTTACTGGATAGTATAACATTATGGACACTGTATTACTGCATAGTACAATATTATGGACACTGTATTACGGGATAGTATAACATTATAGACACTGTTTACTGGATTGTATAACATTATGGACACTGTATTACTGGATAGTATAACATTATGGACACTGTATTACTGGATAAAATAACAGTATGTACACTGTATTATTGGATAATTTTACATTATGGATGCTTTGTATTACTAGATAGTATTAAATTATGAACACTGTATATTACTGGATAGTATAACATTATGGATGCTTTGCATTACTAGATTGTGTTACATTATGGACACTCAGGGTTATTCAATAAAAGTTCTTAAAATGGTGCTAACTTTGCCCCACCCAATCAGATGTTAGCTTTCAAATGTTAAAAAATATCTGATTGGTTGGGGCAAAATTAGCGCAATTTTTAACGATAAGAACTTTTATTACATCTCCGTGACTGTGTATTACTGGATAGTATAACATTATAAACACTATGTATTACTAGAAATTTTAACAATATGGAAACTTACTGGATAGTATAACTGCGTATTACTGGATTGTATAACATTATAGACACTCTGTATTACTCAATAGTGTAACATTATGGACACTGTGTAGTACTGTATAGTATAACTTTATGGATGCTTTGTATTACTAGATAGTATTACATCATGAACACTGTGTATTACTACATAGTGTAACATTATAGACACTTTCAGGGAGATGTAATAAAAGTTCTTATTGTTAAAAATGGTGCTAAGTTTGCCCCAACCAATCAGATGTTAGCTTTCAAATGGTAAACAGCATCTGATTGGTTGGGGCAAAATTAGAACCATTTTTAACAATAAGAACTTTTATTATATCTCCCTGTTTGTATTACTATATAGTATAACAATGTGAACACTTATTGCATAGTATAACATAATGGACACTGCGTATTACTGAATAGTATAACAATACAGACACTTAATGGATATCATAACATTATAGACACTCAGGGAGATTCAATAAAAGTTCTTATCGTTTAAAATGGTGCTAATTTTGACCCAACCAATCAGATCTTATTTAACATTTGAAAGCTAACATCTGATTGGGTGGGGCAAAATTAGCACCATTTTTAACGATAAGAACTTTTATTGAATAACCCTGAAGAACTTTTATTTAATCTCCCTGACTGTGTATTACTGGATAGTATAACATTCTAAACACTCTATCAGCTATCGCTCTGGGTAAAAGTCCTGTTCACGATTCAATATCAAGTTCGCAAACGTGGGTCAATCCCGGTAAGTGATTTACCCACTGTGGGATTTTAACGCCAGCTATATGCTGGCGTCAAAATCCTGCCCTAAAACCAGTGCAAACACGATATTGAATCACGAGCGTTGGGTAACCTTCCCATCCTACGATGATATGGAGTTAAAGTCGCGCTAACCGTTAGCGGACCAGTTACTGCGACTTTAACTCCATATATTTGCCCAGTGAGTCTGGGTAAATCAGCCCCATTGTGCATTACTGGATAGTATAACAATATGGACACTGTTATGGACACTGTGTATTACTGGATATTATTACATTATGGACACTGTATTACTGGATAGTATAACATTATAGACTCTGTATTACCAGAGAGTATAACAAGATAGACACTGTTTTGGGCAATGTGGTTATTACTGGATATTATAGCAATATGGACACATGTATTACTAGAATAGAAATGGGAACATTTACAATGGATCACTTTTAATTTTTGTATTCGGAGATTTAATAATGTATAATATAATATAGATAAATATTGGCATGTAACTTCTACTATTAGAAAGGTTCATGCTTAGAAGTTGGCTTTTATTTCTTGATTTTGGAGAATGTAGACATAACCTGGGCCATAGGTAATCCCTTGTAGACAGGGAATACTGGGACATGGACTTACTATCCAATGATTATATACAGTGTAAATGGGACAGTAGGGATACAATTAATAATTGCATACAGTATATACAATGTGTAGGGGATAGTGGGGCCCTAAAAATGAATATATAGTAGTATATAATAGTATAGTATATAGTAAAGTAATATAGTGTATAGGGGTCAGTATGGATCCTTTGTAGTGGTTTTTACAGTATATACAGTGTATAGGGGACGGTGTGGATTCTAGTGATGATTACATACAGTGTATAAGAGACAGTAGGGATCCTAGAAATAATTATATACAGTGTATGTGTGTATAAGGGACAGAAGATGTCCTAATACACACAGTGCACACAGTGTATAAGGGACAGTAGGGAACCTAGCAATAATTATATACAGTTTATGCAGTGTATAAGGGATAGTATGGATCCTAGTAATGATTATATACAGTGTATAGAGGACAGTGAGGATCCTAGTAATATATACAGTAAATAGGGGACAGTGGAGAGCCCAATAATAACTACCGTATTTACAGTGTATGCAGTTTATATGGGAAACTAGGGATTATAGTAATGGAAAGATACAGTGTATACAGTGTATAAGCGATATTATGGATCCTAGTAATGAATTTATATACAGTGTATACAGTGTATAAGGGACAGTGGGGTCCTAATAATGGATATATAAGGGACAGTAGATATCCTAGCAATAATTATATACAGTGTATAAGGGACAATGTGAATCCTTGTAATGATTATATACAGTGTATACAGTGTATAAAGGACAGTAGGGATCTTAGTAATGATTACATCCAGTGTATACAGTGTATAGGAGAAAGTAGGTATCCTAGTTATGATTATATACAGTGTATGGGGGACAGTAGGGGTCCCAGGAATGATTACTGTATATACATTGTATACAGTGTACAGGGGGCAGTAGGGATCCTTGTAATGATTATATACAGTGAATAGGGGACAGTAGGGATTCTAGTAATAATTATATACAGTGTATGCAGTGTAAAAGAGACAGAAGAGATTTGAATAATGATAATATATAGTGTATAAGGGACAGTAGGGACCCCAGCAATAATTATATACAATGTGTGCAGTGTAAAAGGGACAGTGATTATGATTATATACAGTGTAAGCAGTGTATAGGGGACAGTGGGGATCCTAGTAATGATTGTATTCAGTGTATGAAGTGTATAAGGGACAGTAGAAATCCAAATAATGATTATATACTGTGTATACAGTGTATAAGGGGCAGTAGGGATCCTAGTATGGATTAAATACAGTGTATACAGTGTACAGGGAACAGTAGGGATCCTAATGATTAAATACATTATATACAGTGTTATGGGGAAAGTAGGGATTCTAGTAATGATTATATACAGTGTATACATTGTGTAAGGGACAGTGGTGTCCTAAAGATGAATATATTTAGTGTATACTGTGTATATAGGACAGTGTGGATCCTAGTAATGGTTATATATATATATATAGTATATACCGTGTATAGGGGACAGTATGGATCCCAGTAATGATTACATACAGTGTATACAGGACAGTGGCAGATAAGAAGGGGAAAACCCCTGTGATATTAGGCAGGCAACCGGACTTGGAATGGGTAAGTAAAAATAAAATTACTTTATTGGATACATTAAAAACACAGCACCATTGAAACAGACATACCCATGGACACACTCAGATAACGCGTTTCGTGGAACTAATCCACTTCCTCAGGTGCTCGTGGCCATACACATGCGATTTCCATCTCAATGTACCAACAGATCACATTGGTATCTGTCGGCACATTGCGTTGGGAACCGCCACACATGTTAACGACCGATCCCCATACGCGGTATGGGGATCGGTCGGTCGTATGGCCATATACGTAAACGATCGTATCAGCTCCCTTTGCTTAAGTAAAGGGAGCCGATACTGACCGACCGACGGTTTCCTGACCGACCTTAGTGGCGACTATGGTCGTTCGTCGGCACTATGGTCGGGAAAAGCCCATACACTTGAACAATGATGGGTAAATCCCGTCGTGGAACGACGGGCTTACCCATTATCGTTCATATGTATGGCCACCTTTAGTAATGATTATATACTATATATACAGTGTATAGGGGAAAATAGGGATCCTAGTAATGATTATATACAGTGCATACAGTGAATAGTAATGGTTATATACAGTGTATAAAGTGAATAGTAATGATTATATACAGTGTATACAGTGAATAGGGGACAGTGGGGATCCTAGTTATGATTATATACAGTGTATACAGTGAATAGTAATGATTATATACAGTGTAAACTGAATAGTAATGATTATATACTATATATACAGTGTATAGGGGAAAATAGGGATCTAGTAATGATTATATACAGTGTATAGAGTGAATAGTAATGGTTATATACAGTGTATAGAGTGAATAGTAATGGTTATATACAGTGTAAACAGTGAATAGTAATGGTTAAATACATTGTATAAAGTGAATAGTAATGATTATATACAGTGTATACAGTGAATAGGGGACAGTGTGGATTCTAGTTTGATTATATACTGTGTAAACAGTGAATAGTAATGATTATATACAGTGTAAACAGTCAATAGTATGATTATATAAGTTTACACAGTGAATTGTAATGGTCATATAACGTGTATAGAGTGATAGTAATGATAATATACAGTGCATAATGTGAATAGTAATGGTTATATACAGTGTATACAGTGAATAGTAATGGTTATATACAGTGAATAGTAATGGTTATATACATTTTATACAGTGTATAAGGGACAGCATGGATCGTAGTATTGATTATATACAGTGTATACAGGGGACAGTAGAAATCTTAGTAATGGGTATATACAGTGTATAGGGTACAGTAGGGATCCTAGTTATGATTATATTCAGTATATGGATTGAATAGTAATGATTATATACAGTGTATACAGTATACAGGGGACAGTGGGGATCCTAGTAATAATTACATACAGTATATAGTTTATAGGGGAAAGTAGGGATCCTTGTAATGATTATATACAGTGTATACAGTGAATAGTAATGATTATATACAGTGTATAGAGTGAATAGGGGACAGTGGGGATCCTAGTTATAATTATAAACAGTGTAAACAGTGAATAGTAATGATTATATACATTGTATACAGTGAATAGTAATGATTATATACAGTGTATACAGTGAATAGTAATGGTTATATACAGTTTATACAGTGTATAAGGGACACCATGGATCTTAGTATTGATTATATACAGTGTATACAGGGGACCGTAAGGATCTTAGATATACAGATATACAGTATATACAGCATGTAGGGGAAAGTAGGGATCCTAGTAATGATTATATACAGTGTATACAGAGTATAGGGTACAGTAGGGATCTTCTTAGTTATGATTATATTCAGTGTATAGATTGATTAGTAATGATTATATACAGTGTGTACAGTATACAGGGGACAGTAGGGATCCTAGTAATAATTACATACGGTATATACAGTTTATAGGGAAAAGTAGGGATCCTAGTAATGATTATATACAGTGTATACAGTGAATAGTAATGGTTATATACAGTGTATACGGTGAATAGTAATGATTATTGTAAGTGTATATAGTGAATAGGGGACAGTGGGGATCCTAGTTATGATTAGATACGGTGTATACAGTGAATAGTAATGATTATATACAGTGTATACAGTGAATAGTAATGATTATATACAGTGTATACAGTGAATTGTAATGGTCATATACAATGTATAGAGTGAATAGTAATGGTTATATACAGTGTATAGAGTGAAAAGTAATGGTTATATACAGTGTATAGAGTGAATAGCAATGGTTATATACAGAGTATACAGTGAAAAGTAATGGTTATATACAGTATATACAGGGAATAGTAATGATTATATACAGTGTATACAGTATACAGGGGACAGTGGGGATCCTAGTAATAATTACATACAGTATATAGTTTATAGGGGAAAGTAGAGATCCTAGTAATGATTATATACAGTGTATACAGTGAATAGTAATGATTATATACAGTGTATAGAGTGAATAGGGGACAGTGGGGATCCTAGTTATGATTATATATAGTGTAAACAGTGAATAGTAATGATTATATACAGTGTATACAGTGAATAGTAATGATTATATACAGTGTATACAGTGAATAGTAATGGTTATATACAGTTTATACAGTGTATAAGGGACACCATGGATCTTAGTATTGATTATATACAGTGTATACAGGGGACCGTAAGGATCTTAATAATGATTATATATAGTGTATACAGTGTACAGGGGATAGTAGAAATCTTAGTAATGATTATATACAGTATATACAGCATGTAGGGGAAAGTAGGGATCCTAGTAATGATTATATACAGTGTATACAGTGTATAGGGTACAGTAGGGATCTTTTAGTTATGATTATATCAGTGTATAGATTGATTAGGAATGATTATAAAGTGTATACAGTATACAGGGGACAGTAGGGATCCTAGTAATAATTACATACGGTATATACAGTTTATAGGGAAAAGTAGGGATCCTAGTAATAATTATATACAGTGTATACAGTGAATAGTAATGGTTATATACAGTGTATACGGTGAATAGTAATGATTATTATAAGTGTATACAGTGAATAGGGGACAGTGGGGATCCTAGTTATGATTAGATACGGTGTATACAGTGAATAGTAATGATTATATACAGTGTATACAGTGAATAGTAATGATTATATACAGTGTATACAGTGAATTGTAATGGTCATATACAATGTATAGAGTGAATAGTAATGGTTATATACAGTGTATAGAGTGAAAAGTAATGGTTATATACAGTGTATAGAGTGAATAGCAATGGTTATATACAGAGTATACAGTGAAAAGTAATGGTTATATACAGTATATACAGGGAATAGTAATGATTATATACAGTGTATACAGTGAATAGGGACAGTGGGGATCCTAGTTATGATTAGATACAGTGTATACAGTGAATAGTAATGATTATATACAGTGTATACAGTGATTAGTAATGATTATATACAGTGTATACAGTGAATAGGGGATAGTAGGGATCCTAGTTATTATTATATACAGTGTATACAGTGAATAGTAATGATTATATATGGTATATACAGGGAATAGGAGATATTAGGGATCATAGTTATGATTATATACAGTGTATTCAGGTGAATAGTAATAATTATATACAGTGTTATACAGTGATTGGGGACAGTAGGGGTCCTAGTTCTGATTATATACAGTGTATATAGTGAATAGTAAGATTATTATACAGTGTATACAATGAATAGTAATGATATATACAGTGTATAGTAATGATTATATACAGTGTATACAGTGAATAGGGGACATAGGGATCCCAGTAAATTTAAATACAGTGTCTACAGTGAATAGTAATGATTATATACAGTGTATACAATGAATAGGGGACATAGGGATCCCAGTAATATTAAACACAGTGTATGCAGTGAATAGTAATGATTATATACAGTGTATACAGTGAATAGTAATGATTATGTACAGTGTATAAAGTGAATAGTAATGATTTATACAGTGTATACAGTGAATAGGGGGAAATAGGGATCCCAGTAAATATTAATTACAGTGTATACAGTGAATAGTAATGGTTTATATACAGTGATAGATTGAATTGTAATGGTTATATACAGTGTATACAGTGAATAGTAAAGGTTATATATAGTGTATACAGTGAATAGTAATGATTATATACAGTGTATACAGTGAATAGGGACAGTAGGGATCCTAGTTACGATTATATACAGTGTGTATACAGTGAATAGCAATGGTTATATACAGTGTATACAGTGAATAAGGACAGTGGGGATCCTAGTTATGA
This sequence comes from Hymenochirus boettgeri, assembly GCA_019447015.1. Taxonomy (NCBI): domain Eukaryota; kingdom Metazoa; phylum Chordata; class Amphibia; order Anura; family Pipidae; genus Hymenochirus; species Hymenochirus boettgeri. The sequence goes on from CM033474.1 coordinate 166,629,434, forward strand.
TTATATACAGTGTATACAGTGAATAGCAATGGTTAAATACAGTGTATACAGTGAATAGGGACAGTAGGGATCCTAGTTACGATTATATACAGTGTATACAGTGAATAGTACTGATTATATACAGTGTATACAGTGAATAGGGACAGTAGGGATCCTAGTTACGATTATATACAGTGTATACAGTGAATAGCAATGGTTATATACAGTGTATACAGTGAAAAGGGACAGTAGGGATCCTAGTTATGATTATATACAGTGTATACAGTGAATAGTAATGATTATATACAGTGTATACAGTGAATAGGGAAAGTACGGATCCTAGTTATGATTATATACAGTGTATACAGTGAATAGCAATGGTTATATACAGTGTATAAAGTGAATAGTAATGATTATATACAGTGTATACAGTGAATAGCAATGGTTATATACAGTGTATACAGTGAATAGTAATGATTATATACAGTGTAAATAGTGAATAGTAATGATTATATACAGTGTATACAGTGAATAGTAATGATTATATACAGCGTATACAGTGAATAGTAATGATTAAATACAGTGTATACAGTGAGTAGGGGGCATAGGGATCCCAGTAAATATTAAATGCAGTGTATAAGGGACACAGGAAACGCACATTAGGTGATGGGGTGTTTGTGTCAGTTTCGTGTTTATTTTATTCCTTCTAAAATAGGTTTTAATTTCTGGGAAACTGAGTATCGGCTAAGGGTCTTGGCTCACGGGGCGCTAACGCTGCACGTGTGGATGTAATGGGAGGAACCTTAGCCCCTAGCGCTATCATGAGGATGGAGGGTGTAGTGAAACTGCACATCTCCTAAATAACAAATTACAATGATCCCGTAAAACTCCCTCTAATTCCTCACTCACACGAGGATGCCCCTGTACAACCTTATGACAGTTTGTTACCTGCAGGATGTAGGAAGATGATATGATATAACTGTATTACACGATAAATGACAATGTGTACAGTTTCACTTCCCCTTAATGGAGGTGCTGCCATATCGATTGTTGTAGGAGTCAGAATTCCAGTGAGACTAAGCCTGTGATGCCTTTCCACCCTGGGTGCAGTTCACACATCTCACTGGGGATGACCAGGCGCTGAGTTATTGCTGCTCGGATTGCGCCCTTCACCCGGCACCTCCTGCACAGAAAAGTTGGGGAGGAGGAGGAGACATCGCCTGCAGATACATTATAGCTGCTAATAACTCAATGTAACCAATAGATCCTGTACACAGCCAGATGGTGTCATACCAGGTAAAAGCACAATCACATCTCACAGCAGGCGCCTTACAGGACAGGATACAGTAATGTACAACACAGATATGTGCACAGTCACAGGGAATCAATGGGTTAATGGGGCAATGGGTTCGTCCTCCATCTGTCTTCCATCCATCTGTCTTTCTATCTATCTGTCTTTCTAACTATATACCTTTATCTGTCATTATACCTTATCTGTCTATATACCTTTATCTATCTATTTACCTTTATCTGTCTATATACCTTTATCTGTCTATATACCTTTATCTATCTATATACCTTTATCTGTCTATATACCTTTATCTGTCTGTATACCTTTATCTGTCTGTATACCTTTATCTGTCTATATACCTTTATCTGTCTATATACCTTTATCTGTCTATATACCTTTATCTATCTATATACCTTTATCTGTCTATACACCTTTATCTATCTAATACCTTTATCATTACCTTTATCTTATATTATACCTTTCTATTTACCTTATCTATCTATATAACCTTTATCTATTTACCTTTATCTGTCTATATACCTTTATATCTATATACCTTTATCTGTCTATATATACCATCTGTCTATAAACATTTATCTATCTATATACCTTTATCTGTCTATATACCTTTATCTGTCTGTACACCTTTATCTGTCTATATACCTTTATCTGTCTATATACCTTTATCTATTTATAAACCTTTATCTATTTACCTTTATCGTCTATATACCTTTTTTTTTTATCTATCTATATACCTTTATCTGTCTATATACCATCTGTCTATAACCTTTATATGTCTATATACCTTTATCTGTCTATATACCTTTATCTGTCTATACCCCTTTATCTATCTATATACCTTTGTCTATATATCTTTATCTGTCTATAAACCTTTATCTGTCTAATACCATCTGTCTATAAGCCTTTATATATTATATACCTTTATATGTCTATATACCATTATCTGTCTATATACCTTTATCTATCTATATATACTTGTCTATATATCTTTATCTGTCTATAAACCTTTATCTTTCTATATATCTTTATCTGTCTATATACCTTTATCTGTCTATATACCTTTATCTATCTATAAACCTTTATCTATCTATATACCTTTATCTGTCTGTATACCTTATATATCTATATACCTTACTACTATTTACCTATCTGTCTATGATACCTTTATCTGTCTATATACCTTATCTACTATAACTTTATATCGCTATATACCTTATCTGTTAATACCTTATCTGACATCTTTAACCTACATACTTATCTATTGCTATATACCTATCTATCTATTTACCTTTATCTGTCTATATACCTTTATCGGTTATAAACCTTTATTACTATGATACCTTACGTTGTAGACACTACTATAACCGAGCCGCTAAACCCTACCTAGATACCGGACTAGCGATGAGACCTGCGGCTAAACTCATGCACAAACTATCAATACCGATCTAGCGAGCCCCATGAGCCTCTCCTCCGAACATCGCACACACGATCACGTGATGCATCATCACCAACGAGCGAGCGACGACGAGCAGGAGCGAGCGACGAGCGAGCACGAAACACAGCAACGAGAAGACAGAAGAGCTAGAGAGCACGAGGGAGGGAGCACGGAGGGAGGAGCACCGAAGAACGAGGGAGCACCAAGAGCAATACGAGGAGCGAGGAGCGAGCGGCGAGCGAGCTGAGCGAGGCGAGGAGCGAGCGAGCGAGCGAGGAGCGAGCGAGCGCGCGCGCGCGAGGAGGAGGAGAGCCGCGAGCGAGCGAGCGATGAGCGAGCGCGCGCGCGCTACACGAGAGACCGCAGCGACGATCGAGCAGCACGACGAGCTAGCGACGATCACGAGCAAAGCAGCCAGCGCGGCGCGCGGCTAAGAAGAGCGAGCAGCGAGCTATCTATCTATCTATCTATCTATCTATCTATCTATCTATCTATCTATCTATCTATCTATCTATATATCAATCTATTTATCTCGTTCTCTCTTTCTATCCAATATCTATCCATCCATCCATCTACCTACCTATCTATCTCTATCTGTCTGTCTGTCTGTCTGTCTGTCTATATATCTATCTGTCATCTCTCTCTATTTCTCTTTTGTCTGTCTGTCTGTCTGCCTGTTTGTCTGTCTGTCTGTCTATCTATCTGATATCTATCTGTCTGTCTATGTATCGATCTATCTATCTATCTATCAATCTATGATCTATCTATCTATCTATCTATCTGTCTATTTAATATCTATCTATCTATCTATCTATCTATCTGTCTATTTAATATCTATCTATCTATCTATCTATCTATCTATCTATCTATCTATCTATCTGTCTGGTTGTCTGTCTGTCTATCATCTATCTGTCTGTCTGTCTGTCTATCTATCTAATCATCAGTATCAGTTATATTGCTGGACGACGAAGTTACAGTAATTACATAGTTATTCTGTAATAATGTTAAATCTGTCTCCTCTGTCTGGCTGCGCCTGACCAATTTGCACTATGCGCTAACCATTCCTTTGGTTCTATAGCGCGCTATTTTTTCCGATGGCAATAATTCGTTTAGCGCCAGACTTTGTAACGCCCGTGGGACTGAACCAGTGGGAGGGAAGCGCAATGTGAACTTGCCAGGTATTTGTTTGCACAGCGGTAAAGACATTTCTATTTATTTGTGTGTCCTGTCACTCACTATAATCCCAACTGCACAGGGGCTGGACAACGGCTAAAGGGGATTTGCCTGTAGCTAAAATATCCACAAGTCTGCACTGTCTTTACTCTGACACTTCTACCTCTATGTCTTGAACCTAACAATAACAATGTTAGCACTAATAGTAATAATAAAAAATAATAAAAACACGATACAATTATTATTATATAATAATAATTATTATTATAATTATTATTATTATTATTATTATTAATAATAATAATAATAATAATAATAAAAAATAATACTTATTATTATTGTTATTATTGTTGTTGTTTTTTTATTATTATTATTTTTATTATTATTATTGTTGTTATTATTATTATTGTAGTAGTGGCAGTATCATTATCATTATTATTATAATTGTTGTTGTTGTTATTATTATTGTAGTAGTAGCAGTATCATTTTTATTATTGTTGTTGTTATTATTATTATTATTATTATTGTAATAGTGGCAGTATCATTATTATTATTGTTATTATTATTATTATTGTTGTAGTGGCATTATCATTATTATTATTATTATTATTGTGCTTGTTGTTATTATTAATTATCATTATTATTATTGTTGTTGTTGTTGTAGTGGTAGTATCAATAATATCATTATTATCTGCAATATCCAAATATGCTGCAATAACATCCAATGCCAATTGCAGCACATCGAGAAGCTCCTGTACTTTTCCCCACTTATGGACTTGTAATAAAATGAATGGAATTGTCTCCATTAGTACCAGCCTTAGGGGTGGTCAATACAGGAATGGAAACACCAATATTGGAAGAATAGTGCCTATTAATCTTTTGGAACAGGGGTTATTGTTTACTTTTGCATTGGAATAAATAGAAGAGACATATCCATACAGTAATGCACAATACTGCAATGGAATTAATAAGGAGAATGATTCCCCCTATTTCTAAAGTGCTCCAAACTATTTAAAGAGAGCAAGAGACAGAGACAGTGACAAAGAAAGAGAAAGAGATATAGTCTGAGAGACAAAGAAAGAGACAGGGACAGTGACAAAGAAAGAGAAAGAGACATAGAGACAAAGAAAGAGACAGACAGTGACAAAGAAAGAGAAATAGACAGACAGAGAGGCAAAGAAAGAGACAGAGACATAGAGAGACAAATAGACAGTTCCCATTTCACTAAACATTTCCTGCAGTATTTTCCAGTTATTATTTTTTTTTTATATTCTAAAGGGGTTAAATTTAGGGTCTGGCAGTGTCATTTCTTTCTATAAAAATTTATTTTTAGAAAATGTTAACAGTCTTTAAGAATGACCATTTTTTTGACACAATTTTATCTAGATGATTTCTGTTACTTTACATTCCCTACAAATAAAATGTCATCCTATTTCTCCCCATTATAAACATTCCCCATAATTTCACGGATATCCAGCCCACCTGGCAATTATTTAACTGTTCTGTCATCTATATGTAAAACATTTTCTCATTAATTCATTAATTCAATTCACCTCAGTCTTTCTTTCTTTCTTTCTTTCTTTCTTTCTTTCTTTCTTTCTTTCTTTTCTTTCCTTTTTTTCTTTCTTTCTTTCTGCATTTAATCTCCTTGGAAATGGATTTTAGGTTTGACAGGTCAATTTTGAAGGAAAAGTCAGAGGGAAAAGCTACAAAGATAATTTCCAATGTTTATTAAATCCACGTTTTAATTTTAATATTGATATAACATTGAAGTGAATATTTATGAAATAGTTGTTTTAATTTTTAGATTTATTTAAAGGTATTTAAACGCAATATTTACTACAACTAAAGTTAATTTTAATGAATCTATAATTAAATCCACTCTTCCAATTTGAAGGTCAGAGGGGAACCAGACTGAGAAGAATTAGTTTGAGAGGAAACTATATTCTAATTGGTTGGATGTGGATTCATTTCCATTTCAGTCCATTGATATGTTTTCCAATATCTTGTTATCCAAGTAATCTTCTCCATGGCAAGGTTACACTTGTGTGATCAGTCTGATAATGTTAAATACACTGTGCAGATGATTGTATTCTCTGGGTTAGAGTGTGATAGACATTCAGTTTATATACAGGTTTGGGAAAAGAAGAATTTATCTTCTACATGGTTTCCTGCACAATATCTCAGTAGAAATTTTGTTGCTTTTCTATATTTCTGGCTGTGGATGTTTCTGTTGCAATTGGTAGTTGGTCCTGTGCAGTAGTAGTACAATGCAGAATACATGGAATATACAGTAGGAAGTCACATAACCATCCAACACAAATCTGGTAGATTTTAGTGATATTGAGTTCTAACTGCTGTTTTCATAGGGTGTTTTTTTTCCTGCTAATTACAAATAAGACAATTTATATCACCAGACAATTCTATATTTTTATTTAATGTTCGGTTAAAGGGTCTAGTGAGTCCAAAGTAAATGAAATCCCTGTGTGCACCTGTACAAGGCAGTACAAGAAAAGGTGTTGTATGGCTGTCTGGGTTCCCATAATCAACAGGTCCAAGCTCATCTGTTTCCCATTAGCAAGAACTACAAACTGACCTAAGGTCCTACACTTTCACCAAGGTGCTCTCTGAGGACACACTCTCTATGGGCCCAGGTGTTCCTAAATCCAAGGCCAGGACACAGAATTCCCCTGCACACCTCTGCAATGTTCATTCCTTCCAAGAACCACACAATGGGCCCTCTCAGTTCTCCATCCAACTAGAAATGCACTCAGTGCAAACGGATGTGCTAAAAAAATGATTCCTCTCTGCCCTAAATTATTGGGATATGCTGAATGGTGGTAGTTCATTTCTCATTTTAAGTTTCTAGAAGGCTTTTTTAAAGTGAAACACCTACATAAAAAAAAAAAAAATATATATATATACATATATATATATATGTATATATATATATATACAGTGTGTGTATATATATATAGTGTTTGTGTATAATATATATATATAGTGTGTGATTATATATATATATATATATATATATATATAATTATAATATAGTGCATATGTAATTATATATATATATGTTTTATATATATATATATATATATATATATATATATATATATATATATATGCATATATGTATATGCACTATGTTGTATTGAATAAAACATTTGGAAGGAGAAGTCCTGTGAGTGTATATAACAATGGTTCATTTGGCTTGATAAAGGCCCCAGAAACAGGGCCGAAACGTTGCCTTTTATAATGATTGCACAAAAATAAATTGATTTTGATTTGAAACAAGACTCAAGAGTGCACAAATTTTCTTTTATCTTGTATCTATGGTGATCCTGTTTGGTGCCGGTGGCAGCCGGCCATATTGATATTGGAGGAGCTGGAAGTGAGTGCCCATTAATCGGCTTGTATATAAATATATATAAAATTATAGTGTGTGTATATATTATATATACATAATATAGTGTGCATGTGTGTGTGTGTGTGTGTGTGTATATATATATATTTATATATATATATATAACCTCAAAGGTCCCACACTCACGCTCTATTTTGCCTTCTGCCCCGGTGCTCCATAGAGGAAATAATAGAAATCATCGGATAGAGCACTTGCGGGTCTTGTCTTCAAAAATCCTTTATTTGTGCAACATCAATGCATTTTGGCTACTATCCTAGCCGTCCTCAGGATGTGATAACACACAAAGTAAGTGCCTATTGAACAACTTGGTGTCCAAACCCCTTCACCAAACTCCTCCCTCTCCCTACGTTAACCCTAAACGTCCAATGAGCATCATCAGCAATGCTAGCAATATAAAAACTTTATCAGTGCATTAAAAATATAAAATGTGTTAAAATACCTAAATACTTCCATAAGGTGCCAAGGTGCTTATGAGAATATACATTTTTTATATATATATATCACCCCTAAAGTGCACCGTTTGTATAAAAGCTTAGAAAAAATGCAAAACACCATATATAAACCATGTCTTAAAATATCTATCCTATATCTAAAAATCCTGCTACTATGTCTATAAAAATGTGCATACATAGAGACTCCCTATCGCAGCATGAGAATCTGACCAATAATAAACATCAACATTACGGATAATATAATATGTTCCAACCATTAGTCCATATACCGTTGTGATTCATAAACTGGCTGTGTCCCTAAGCATTATAGTAGCTATAAGATGCTTAGGGACACAGCCAGTTTATAAATCACACCGGTATATGGACTAATGGTTGGAACATATTATATTATCTGTACTGTTGATGTTTATTATGCATTGATGTTGCACAAATAAATGTTTTTTGAACACCCGCAAGTGCTCTATTCGCTGATGTGCGTGTGTATTTATATATAATATAGTGTGTGCGTGTATAATATATATATATATGTATACTGGTAGCGAACCAGTTAGCACGACTTTAACTCCATATATTTGCCCACAGTCTCTGGGTAAATCAGACTCAAAAACTTTCTATACACCTCCCTGAGTGTGTGTACATATTAGAAAACATGCTCTAAACTAACATAATGCCTTTTTATGAAACTTGGATCATATTGTACAGCTTTGTATTCCCTTTTTACATGCTATTACCAATGGGATATTGTGACAGTGGTCAGTGATACAAATTGAGACTTTCTGGTGAGTTAAAGAATTATGGTACACCAATGGCCTAATAGGGCCATATTTATTAATCCGCAGTATCGCTTTTTAGCGATACCCCAGGGTAGTTAATTTACGATCCCGATCGTACATCGTACATTTACGACCGAATGTTCTTTAATTAATGAACGTTCGACCGTAGAATACTGTGCGGTAGTAGCTACTATCTATGGGGATAGTAAATCTATGATTTATTAATAGTAAAATTACGATCGGTATCATAAATTTACGATCATTAAACCAATTGTTAATCTCTGATCGGTTTAACGATAGTAAATTTACAATACCGATCGTTAAAGTCGCGGTATTGCTAAAAACTGATACCGCAGCTTTATAAATATGGCCCGTAGTGACCTAACACATCAATGATAAATAGCAGACAAACAGTGTAGATTTTGACAGATGTGGTGGCCACAAGAGTGCACAGTGTTATACACTGCTGAGCTTTGTAATCCTTCCCAGACTCTCAAACTGAGGGATTCTTCTGTTTCCAAATGATTCTTTGGCCTTATGGGCTGACATGTGTAGGTGTCACTTAACCAGTTGAATGCTTATAGAGTGAGTAAAGGGCTTAAATTAATATCATGTTTCAGTTCTGTTAACATTAATGAATTGTGTAATGTATGGGGATAATAATATACCCCTGCTTACATTTATCATGATATTTTGTTCACAGTAAATGTGCTTGGCCTGCAGCTTCCTACTTTTATATTAGGGGTGTCAATCTTTTGGCCCTCCAGATGGTTGAAAACTACAATTCCCAGCATTCCCTAGCTTAAATGCTGGGAGTTGTAGTTTTTAAACATCTGGAGGTCCGCAATTTTGATATCCCTGGCCACAGATCTCCCCTCCCACTTCCAAATCTGGATTTTGAAAGGTTAAATCAGATAACCTGATATTCTTGAAATCAAATACATTTTAATGTAAAATATTTACAAGCTCAAAATTGATGGCGCAAGATTGATAAATGAGGAATTATCATTTTAACTGAAACTATGTGCAGTATTTTAAGAGAATTCTAAATTCTTCACTTTGCATTGTAAACAAGAAGAATCAGTGAAAGATTGTAAACCACAACCACATAGTTTGGGGCAACTTTCTCCCCTAAAATTCTAGATACAGCAACACACATTACTGCATATTTAAGGAGTGTGGTCTCCCTTTTTAGGGGTGTGGTCTCTTTTACACATTAGCGAGAGATGGTTGGGGTTGTTGGGCAGGTGGGGATGTCTGCAAAAGGACTTTCAAGGGACACTTCTATGCTTCAATGTAGGACTTACAAATAACAATTATAGAATTAATTTTTTTTAAAAAGTTCAAATAATTTTGCCTCTCCATGTGTAGCACAAGCACTGAAGTGGCAGCTGTCCATCTGACACCTTCCAGTCAGCACACCCTCCCACAAGGGCAGATAGTAGGGATGGTTAGGAGGACAGCTGTCTGAAAGTATACTGCACACAAGGGGGTAAGAATTTTTCATTTTACTGTTCCTTTATATACTCGATCCTTCCTCACTGTGAATTCTAGTTTCCCCCATACACATACACACAACTTTTAATATTCCTTTATTCACAGTGAGGTAGGAATAGTTTTTGGTTTTTTTTCTATTCTGTTCCTTTAATACAATATACTATATTCTGTTAGTTTACTCTCTCAGTATGGTAGGAATACTCAATCTTACCTCCATTGTGAATTATATATGTTTTACTATACTTCTCCTTTAAAGGGGAAGTTCAGCACAAGTACATATGCTTTTCAGAAAAAAAGAGCAGTATTTTTTCATCCCAATGACCTTAATCTGCCAATTCAGCATTTTCTCTGTTTATAAATAAATGCAACCGAAATACTGACTTCCTGTTTGCAGGACCCCTAGTAGAGACCATTATGGTTTTGCCCCTGACCCAGCGCCTGGGTTGATTCAGTTGCTCAGTAGAGATCTGAGCATGTCTGACCCACCCAACAGCCAATCAGTAGAAGTTACTGTTAGGAACATTCCAAGGATGTGCTGCATCCTGGGAAGAAGAAGGACCGTTAGAACCTGAAATGTCAGCTCACTAATGTCAACAGCAGAGAACAGCAAAGGGTATGAAATCAAATTGGGAGAGAATATGTAGAATAACTATGAAGGCATTAAACACACTAACAATTTAACAAATATTGATACTTTCCACTGAACTGTCCCTTTAATACAGTATGCTGTATAGTTTTTTTTAAAGGAACTGTAAACTTAAAAAAACAAGTGTTTGCCAATCATTTCTATTATTCACAGGGAGGTGAGAACGCTTATTTTCACCTCCCTGTGAATAATAGTTTTCTCAGGGGACACAGCGGCACTTACCTTACCTGTCCTGCTCTCCCGATCTCGCACCTATCTTTTGTATTGGCACGCATGCGCCAAAGATAGGCGTGTGGTCGGGAGACAGAAAATGCGGCTGTCAGATCAAAAGGAGCGAGTGGAGCACCAGGTAAGGTAAGTGCCGATGTGTCCCCTGAGAAAACTATTATTCACAGGGAGGTGAGAATAAGCGTTCTCACCTCCCTGTGAATAATAGAAATGATTGGCAAACACTTATTTTTTAGGTTTACAGTTCCTTTATTACAGAGTTTAGCCAAGTTTGCTAAACTATTAATTTAAAAATATTGGTTGTGTCAATATTTCTTGCATGGGCAGGTTGGTTGGGCCAAACTATTAAACCTAGCCTAATAATATATCAAGTCTTTATGTCTGATAAACTATATAGATTCATAAATATAAACCAGATTCAAGCAACACCCTTTTACTTTATGGTATGAAAAGTCCGATCCTAGTGATTGGTTGTTCCATAAAAACAGTTGATTTAGCAGTTGGGGATTAGAATTCTTCCTTGAAACCTGTTGAAACATCTTTGACTATACACTTGATCTCCCAAAGTACACAGGGATGCTTAATTTTGCTAAAGAGGTTAATGGCAGGAACACAGACCCACAGCATCACAGCTTAAATTGATAACCCACTGCTGAAATATCTGCTAGTAGGAATACGGTAACTGCATTCTTCTAATGGAGGTCTTCAGGTGTGTGACGGATAGGCAGTTCCAAAGGTGAAGATAGGTGTCAAGGACATTTACCCCCTAGTCTTTGGCTGCCCTATACAATCTGATAGATTTATTTATTTTGTGTACTTTAAAAAATATTGTTTAAAGCTTGCTTTAGCAGCCAAACGAATAGGTATTTATTTCACATTGACGAACAAGCGCTTCCTTTTGGAGACATTCCCTTTGGATACTCCCCACTGTAATTTAGGCAGCAGTGCAAAAACTTCTGTTGATGAGTAATGTATCTCCTATTGCAAAGCCTGCAGGAGGAACAGCACAGAGGAAAATTTAGATTTTTATCACAATAAAGAAATCTATAAAACTGAAAAAAGAAATGCCAGTTATAATGTTGTCAATGAATCCAGCCGTTCCTACAGCTTCTCTCCATCCAAGAATCATTTAGCAGTACAGGTGAGTCACTGTTGGAATTAGTGCCAAACACAATATTTATTTTGTGTTTCACCTTTACAGTTCTTTACCCTTACAGTTGAAATGTGGGCTTTTTTTTAAAGGTGCTTCAAATTTTTTCCTTTGCAAATATACAAAATAACCGTCTAGTTTACAATTTCACTCTGTCTTTCCTGGCCTCATGGTCAGATATGAATTGAAGTAAAGTGGGAAAATTAATGGCAGACCCCAGACCATGGTCTTAATGACCTCTGCATAACCCGGGGGTCTTGGCAAGAAGGCTTGATCAACATTTCTTAACTTTCCAGTTAGTAGGTATAGACTTTCTACTTTCTCTACCTTTTTCTGAACAGCTTCATGATTCTGTAGCTAATTATAGCATGGGGAAACAGGAAGGACCATGAATGGGGCTATTCTAAGGGAGCTAAGGCCAAGGTATAGAGAGGCCTTTTGTCACCAACTCCTGGACTGCAATGATCTGCTGCTTTCAGACCAGCCTTAAAGTTTAGTGCTTAAATATCTTAAGCAGAAACACAATTTAAAAAGGATTTTTATTGCTGAATGAAATATTGCAAAAGGCAGGGATCAGGTTTCTTTTTTAACCCCTTAATAAGGGACCACTAACACACACACAAAAGAATTATATCTTTCAATGTCACAAAATTACTGAAAACAAACCCTGCCTTTATAAATACTTTTTAAAGTTACGTACATATTTTTAATAGAAAAGGTGCATGTTCCCTAATGAACATAGAGACCCTCTAAAATCTGTCTGTAAGGTTAGGTGCACAGATATTTCGGACAAACTCACTGGGGTTGATTGGACCGAAATATCAGAGGCATTTTTATGGTCCAAACGACAAGCAAAGTCCAATGCACTCGCTCCAACCTATGGGTGCTTACTCATCTTGGTATCCTACCTCCAAGGATAATAGTTCAATAAAAGAATAAACAAAGAGCTGAGGGTCGCACTCCAAATCTACGTTTTCCTTATTAAGGGACCAACATCAAAAAACTTTTTTTGATGTTGGTCACTTAATAAAGAAAATGTTGATTTGGAGTGAGGCCCTCAGCTCTTTGTTTATTCAGGCATTTTTATGGTCCCCAATGACAGATAGCAGTTGTTCTTCCACCTTAATCGGACATAAATACTAACAAACATGTTGTTAAACTTGGACAATCGTTCGGTCACGGCAAATTGCCAGGCTATTTCCTATTTCAGCCTGGCCGACCAGTCAATATCAGTGTGTAGACTAGATGAGAGAGCCACACTCCAAAAGAACATGTGTTTAATGGTGAACCCTAAACATCAAAAAATCACAGCATTTTGGGGGTGTTACTTTGGGATTTTTAATGTTTGGGGTTCACCATTAAACACATGTACTTTTGGAGTGCGACTCTCTCTTCTAGTCTGTATAATGTATTCCTATACACCTAGGGGTGGGTACCCTACCAAGTGTGAGTGCATTTGGCACTTTGCTTCTATATTCAATATCAGTGTGTATCTAGCCTAAGCCAAACTACGGCTCTCCAGGTGTTTGAAAACTACAACTCCCATCATTCCTCAACTACAGAGGGAAGCCTAGGAATGCTGAGAGTTTTCATTTTCAAACATCTGGAGAGCCATAGTTTGAGGATCATTGGCATAGCAGATACTAATAACCAATTTAAAAACAATTTTTAAGCTGGCCATACACTAGTTTGATGTTAAAGCTGATTAGACATTAATTCTGCTGAATGTCTTATCAGATTTGACATTTCACTGCCCAAGGGTATACACTTCACGATCAATGTTCCAGTATGTAACGTCGGCCGTGAACTGGATCGAGAAATCCTGTTTGGGGAACATTGCAGGTAAGTTGGTAGTATATGGGCACCTTAAATATTTACACAGATAAATGGGTCAAATGTGGTGTAAGGGTTTTTTACACCTATTGGAAGAAAACCAACTACTGCAGTAAATAAAGACTCTTCGGAAAGTCTGGCCTTTCATTATATATAAAGTTATTTCTCTTTGGGGGATACTGGAGCTTTTATTTGCATTAAAATCAGATGATAATAAAAACAAAGATCATTCTATTAAGAAATGCAATGTAGTTTATTAAGAAAGAAGAATGTACATGAAATAATGACGGATATATCCCCAGTGCACCCCGATATCTTATGGACAACTAAACAAAATAAGTAACAAAAAGGAGAAAGACACCTTATGCCCAGCTCACAGAGGAGGGAGAATCAACAGTATGTTACTAGTATGTTCACTATTAAATAATCATGATGGGATCAAATTTGAAATATTTTTCTTAAAAATTTGCAATAAGACATCCCAAGAACTGAAAATCAAGTATTTTAAAAGGATTGTGTGATGTTTAGGCATTGGGATTGGTCTTCATCAGATTAATGTCGGCTTCAACCATCTCCTTGACAAGTTCCTGCAATAAAACAGACAACTGAATGTTCAGAAATGCCATCTGTATAATTAATGGGAGAATTTACAATTTTCCTACTAAATAAAGGTGTAATTTCAGGAAATCCATGGACTATTTCTACTTTTTCATTTTTAATTGGTTCCAATATATGCACAAAATAGCTTTACAAAAACAAGCACGGGTATACACACTAGTGTATAAGGACTAAACAGTACAAAACAAAAACATACAGCTTGCCTACACATGAAAGAAATGCAATGACATCACTACTAAATACATATATATATATTTTTTATTCTTCTACAATCACTATTATCTTTAGTACTCATCATTTTATCATAAAGCTTTCTACATTGGAGAACTCCAGCCCTTCATCCTATACACTACAGCTCCTGTCAGCTGTTGAAAAATGCAACGTAAACAATACCCAACCAAATTTTCTGACTTGGAATGCCTAATTTACCAGTAAGGGCCCCTACCATTTTCATCACACTATTTGTACATTGTTTAGGATATGCTTACATCAAAGGAAACTTTTGGTGTCCAGCCAAGTTTTTCCTTTGCTTTAGTGCAGTCTCCTTGTAGGAAGTCCTAGAGAGAGGGAAAAAAGAGAGAATGGAACTTAGATCTATATGCATGTAAATGCACTGTTCCCTGCTTCTCCTAGAAAGGATACAATTTTGTAAAGGACATGACAGTCACTGGTAAAAAAACCAAAACAAACCTGTCTCGATCCTAAAGGTTCATACACACGCACAATGTGTATGCACAGCCGTTTCAGGCAATAATCGTGCTGTGTTTGGGCACTTTGTTGGCTGAAACGGGCCATTTGGTTGATGATCTGGGGGGTTGGTTGGATATGATGCCCTGACAGAATGGCCACTCCAGACGACAAAGTGCCCATACACAGCACGATTGTTGGCTGAAATGGCCATGCATACACATTGGTCGGCCCCACGATCACACGTGTGTATGAAACTTTAGACCTAAATTATAGAATTTGCCTTTTATGTGCCACATACAACCCAACACTACAATATAAGCGTGGCTACATATATTTCATGGTTATTCCATGGACATAGAAACTTCATCACAAGCTTTAGACTCAGTAACACAAATCTAAGTTGCGTGAGAAGTGAGTAAGTGAGAAGAAGGCCAGGTAATTAGACATAAGAGGGGTGTAATTTCCTTCTAGCCCTGTGGTGGTATTATGCTCTGCACAGATTCTTTTCAATGAAGCAGTAAGCCAATTCACCAGCTAATCCGTGTTTCTATAATGAAAAGCACCTTCAGGGGGTTTTGCAGCTGTAATTTGTCCTAAACAATAAAATCAAGCTAAGCCTAATGGCTGCAGAATGGCTAAAGGCAGCTCTAGTGGGACTGTGTTCACACAAGGGTGAAAGGTAATGGCAGGGCTAGGCTCCTGCAATTGATTACTCCCCTACCTCTACCATACCAACCACAAATCTCTGTGCCATTTCTCACAACCTAAAAGCACAAATTTCACTAGTCCACAAGAAAAGACTTTGGTTACATTTCATGGGTTACGTTTTTCTAAACACCAGACAGATAAATGTATTTAGATTTTTGTTTTTTTTTCTTTTTTTTTTCTTTTTTCGGTAACCCAAGCACATTTTGTAGAAACAATAAAGCCACACAAGCTCAAGTTACAGCATCGCCTTGTTTAAATTATTGTGATTTTTTGTTTAAAACAGGACTAAATCACAAAGCAAACACAATAACAAAATGAAATGAGCAGCTTTAAATAAAAACACTTGACCCTTAAGGCAGATTTTGCACGTGCCAATGATCAGGGATTTTCTGGCTCTTTAAAAGCTTGTAACCAATTCACTGCTGGATCGGACAGTAGCTCAGCACCGCTCTGCGTCTACATGGTGCATAAGCAACACCCACAGAGATTCTGTTCTATAAATCCTCCCCTTCTTCCAGTCTCTAACCACATGGACGGTTAAATAAATTATCTTAACACAACTTTGTTCTATTCTAGACAATCAAACGTTTACGGTTTTGCATCTCTAGCAGATTTTTGGCCTTTATGTATATTTTTACATATGCTTTAAAAAAATCATCTCCCAAAGTATTTTTGAAGACTGTGGATAAATGTGCAGCTGTGACTGTATTTACATCAATATATAACTTTAGGTGGCCATACACATGCGATTTCAACATGTGATTTAGTAAGTGTAGCTTCAAATAGCAAAATGAGGATTCCTACTGCTGTAAGGCCTGGTACACACAAGACAATATTTTAGCCTATACAGCTGGGAGACTGGATGTAATTCACAAATTGACTGGTCATTCTGGAGGAATATCAAAGCCGAATTGGACAGTTCTAATGACCAGACATGTCTGCAAATAATGATTGTATACTTGTGTGCAGTTTTTATTTTCTACTTCCAACTGATATTAGACCATCACAATAATGAATGTATCCAAAATTTCCTCTAAATCTGGCATTAAGGTGGCCATACACATCAGATTACCATGAAATGTATGCAGACAGATGTGGTGGTAACTGCATACATGGACCTGGCTGACCTCCCATACTGTATTGGGATCGGTCAGATGTTAGCCAATACGGTCAAACATGATCATATTGGCTCCCTCTACTTCATGTAAAGGTGTAAGTTGGCCCCTCCCTCCATGCAGTCAATCAAGGCTGTCACAACTGACATCACAGCCAAAGATTGACTGCTGTTTCACCTGCTGCCTCCTCTGCACACGTTCAAGCTTATAAAAAGCTCATTGAGCAGGGAGGAGGCAAATACATTTTCCAGAAAGGAATTGAACTTATTATTATTTGGTCAGAAGTGCATCTAATAAACTGGTAAAATTAGCAGTTGGTGTTGCAGACGGAAGGCCAAAAAGTTTATATGGAATAGGGATCAGAAAATTTTGATGGCAGCCCTGATTCTAATGCCACTTTATACAGATATGTTGTATATAAAATTTTATAGTGAGTGGGATGACTATAATCAACTGTTATATTGGAATAATAATAAATAATATAAATTGAATACAAACTTCTACACAAAGAGGTATATTGTGTGGCTCAAAAAAGTGCTAAACCATTAGAAAAATGTAAAGCATTTTAAAGTAAATACCAGTTTCCTGCCGATTGCTTCTGGGTGTCAAAGCTGCATTTACTGTTTAGGTAAAAGAGTTGGTCTGAAATGGATTTGGCCCTATTTACTGAGACCTCCGCTGTGATTTCTTTTTAGGGAAAAATCGGGGCATTTAAGATTTTTCACCTGATAATAGAAAGCTAGGGAGGAAAATTCACAGGGTAAACACTACTTTATGCAAGGAAAACCGAGTCAGTTGTCTACCAGCAAAGGACAGTTTGGTTGGTCTGGCCACATACACCTTAGGCTGGGTGCACAGTAGTATAGATAATAGAACTTATTACCTGCCATTTCAATTTTTAGCTTTATTTTGGAAGCTTTTTCTGAACTTCTATTCCCCATTAATCGTGACACGTTTCCTTGAGTGAATTTCAGCATTGGTTTTCCCTCAACACAGGATACAAAGACTCATGGAGATTACATTGTTTGGGGGAACAGTCAGAAGTCTGATAATCAGAAATATTGGAGGTGTGTGTTTGGGAAATTTCCTTTCTATGAAAAAACAAGTTTAGACACATTAAACCAAGATTTTACTGACTTCCTTACACCCCAACAAAAAAATGACAATTACAAAAGCTTCTTCTATTATCTCCACTGAATCGTGTCATCACCCCAGTTAATATAAGTGTAGATTAAATGGTCCTTACAATATGCTAAAACCTGTTTCTTAAACCCTTTCCAGTTAATTTTTCCTCTTTTTTTTCTGATTTATTTCAATGAAATCCAATATAAATAAACAAATAACATGCACAATATCACACTAGTTTGTGGTTTTAATTACTTAAAAGGGGAAGTAGTGTAGTTTTAAGAATTTATAATTACATATCAATTCAAATGTCACCTTTTTTTTCCTTTTAAGATAGAAAGGCAATCCAAATCATTGGTAGAACATAATAACGAATATTTACTTGTATAAAACAAATCTATTAATAAGGTTAAATGATCTGGCATAGCAAAGGTTTGTAGAACCAAAACTAATAGAAAACAAGGCAAATTGAGTTTTTAAAAAATGGCCACATATTTAAAAAAATGAAGCAAATCTTGGTGCTGGAATTCCAGGGGCCAGAAGAGGCCAGTGTTCACACAAGGGATGCCAGTATATTATGAAGTAAACACAATTGTGCACTTGAGACAGATTGTATCTGCTGCAGTCTGGCACTCTGTTAGAATGAATATCTAGCCACAGACAGAAACAGCACTGACAGCGCTGACAACTTCCACATGTTTAGTAGACGTTTCTCTAGCTGGTAGTTTCTGTGGGCTCGTCGATAAGAAATAAAAGGACATGGGCAAAGATTCAATATACTTACATGTAAATCTTATATATATATATACTTTTACTACTAATACACAGTATTGGTGCATATACTGTAAGTGAAAAAAGCTGGCCATACATTGACATTGGGAGGTCCACACATACTTCCTGGCCATTTACCCACTTGTAGCAGTTTGAAATATGGGGATCATACTACAAACTATAAGGGTTAGTAAGTACCGTACATTTCATAGTAGAAGAAGTTAGAGAGTCGGTTAAGAAACCAGTCACCGACCGTTCCGGTCCAAATTTTACTTTAAGTGAATATCTGACTGAATGGGACTCACCTCCAGCAAGTTGAGAGTAGGAGATTGAATGAGATTACACGTGAGCAGGAAGAGCCAGCAAGTAAAGTGGCAAAGGAAAGCCTTGCCAATGGCTTAGAAAAATAATATTAACACAGTATGTGATTTAAAGGTACAGCTTTGCAATGGACTGAACTTTGTTTTACACTGTACATTCTCTTTAGGTAGCATAATCCCTGCAAGTGTTTACATCTGCAAGTACCTATCTAGGCATCCATGCTTTAGAATGGCTTTAACAGTATGAGAAATCCTGCTTTATGCCTTCAAGCCTCAAAAAACCTCAAGGATCAGCTGTACAGTAAACAACTGCCTGTTCTGTATACCAGGGGTGGACATTAGAGAAGAAAATCCAAAAATCGAATCAGAATATTTTGATTGTTTTACCCTAATTTTCGATTTGTTGGCCATTGTTATTATTTCTTGTTGTTTGACTTTATGTGTGATTTTAAAAAATTTTTACTGCAATTTTCAAAACTTTTGATTTCGATTTTCGAAAATCAAATTTTCCAAAAACTCTGTCGGATCCACAAATGTTCTATACTGGCATAACCAAAACGAAACCAGGACTCATCTCTAGTGGACATGTTATTTGTGACATTAGGTGCCAGAAAGACAAATCCCAGGTATCCCACCCCTCCCGGATCTTCCAGGAGTCTCCCTTGAATTGGCGTGGTCTCCCGCAAGACCACCCTAATCTCCTGAATCTCCTCCCCGTCATGCCCCCTTTTGCACACCACGCCCCCGGACCGCCCACGTCACGCCAACAACCACACCACCACGCCCCTCGCCCCGCCCAGGGCGTGACGTAAATTATGTCACGCCGCACCACCACGCACCGCCCACACCGCCACACCCCCTCTCCCCCCTGCCCGCAAGTACATAATGGCAGGGTGGGATGTATGAAATCTAAATGCAGAACAAGAACAGCATGTTATGACAGTTAAATTGGGATGATCAGAGACGATATTCTGAGAGCAGTTTTGGTAAAATTGCCAGTGTGAATAAACCTGAATTTATAGGGAGTTCGCCTAGTCATTTAATAGCAATTACACTGCAACTTGGGCAGACCGAGCGAGTCGACATCACTATTTGGATCACAGTTCCATGCAAATTTTTACTCCTCCCACAGATACAGCCGCAGAACACTATTGTAGATAAATCAGGAAGGGGGCACCAATATAGTTTTACTTGGGTAGGGGGTGGCTGTCAATATAGCCCCCTTTTTGACCCCTCAGCATTAATATAGTCTCTTCCTCCCCTCTAAGTAAAATTGGGCATGGATTGGGATTTCAGCCTATGTTGAGTAGTAGGGTTAAGGCTTTTTGTGTTAAATAGGCTCCTGAGATGTAAATATGATGTTGGTTTTAAGCCCCCACACACGGAATAGTTATTTTGAGTGATCCAATAAATAAGAACGAATTGCTTAAAATATCAAAACCATCTTCCGTTTTTCCGATCAGAAAAATAAAGATCGGGCCAAGGGAAAATATTCTGCTGATGCTATTTTGAGTTCTGAGCAGTTCCAATTGGAAATCCGATCGGAGGAACATCTACCAGTGTATGGCCAGCTTTAGTATTAACTGGTGATGTTCCTGGAACGATTCCTGGACAGAATTATCATTTGTAATTGACATTATGAGTATACTATTGCTTGCAAAATGGCAGGTCCTGGCTGTTGCTGGCAACTATTATCATATTAAAGAGCCCACACATCTTTATACACTGTTACATATTCAGAACAGAGTTCCTTGCAGTGACACCAATCAATCTGCTAGTGATTTACATGCGACAAAAGGTTTACCTTTCACTTTAGGTGACATGTTTGGGTATATTAAATACTCTACCCTTGTACACATTTGCAGTTAAGGATTGCTGTCCTGTTTGCAGTTTGTTTGTAGCAAAACTTTACCGATAAAGGTCCAATCTCCTTGGTACCGACGGTATCTACATCAGTCACAAGCGTTTCCGATGCCAACGAACGTTCCGCATCAACAAAGAAAATGGTTGTTATGAAGGGAAATTTTTTCCTCTGCCCCAGTTATCTCCCTGTACAAAATACTATACTTTATATAGGGAGAACACTCGTGATTTTGTGCAGCCACATCTTCTTACAGATTCTGTCTGTCGTGTTTGAACGACTGGAACTGTGTTTACCCAGATTTACAGTGTGAAACATCTAAGCTTTGTACTTTAGAAATATTTGCAGCTCATGATGATAAACTGTTAACATATTAATGAGCTAGAATACTGGACACATGATCCAAAGTACTGGGCCTAGCTCTTTCAGCATTCCATGAAAACGAGAACAGTGGAACAGCCAAGGTATCAAGGGAATGAAAGAATGTTCGTGGATTTATATCTTAGTATAAACTTGTGGTAAATAAAGCATGAATAGCTAAATGCTACGTAGAATTTACATGCAAAACAACCGATTCAACCGTTCAAATTTCTCTCTAAAAAGAATAACCTCTTTCAGATTCTCGTTCAGGGGGGAAAAGACAGGCATTTCCGTTTCTAGAGAAGTATGAAAAATATTCTTATCAGTGAAAGGAAATCTCCAATTTCATCATGTGTTGGCATGGAAAAACAGACCAACACACAAGCAAATTGAAACACTGGAAGAAACTTGCAGTTAGGATGGTGTGCCCTTTTGGTATTCTCATTTCTGAAAATAAAGCAGAAACCAGGTCTGTGTTTAATGACAGGGGATGATAAGACACAAGAAGAAAACAGCAAGCTGTCTGGTCTGGTCAGGAAGTTAGGAATCAGTGGCATTGTCCGTCAGCAGGGGCCAAGAGAATTCCGTCAGTACTTAAACAATGCTTTAGCTCAACCTCAGGGAAATTGAGTCAGTCAGCACTGGCTCTGACAGACATACTGACACTGAGATAAAATGGCAAATGGAGGAAATCAGAGGGAGCCGGTCCCTTTCTCTGCATTTTACAGCCAGTGCCTAATCACGCTAAATGATAGAACAAAGTAAATAATTACAAATTATCAAGCCTACAGTCAACCCGACTGACTATCACAGCCTATATTTCAGTCAATCTAATTGATAAAGTGGCCAAAATCTTTTGCCCACAACCAACAAGTTTACTGCCCAGTAGTTTGTCTGAAGGGAATATTGGGCGATGGTTGGCCCCCTAAAAAGTTTCACTGCACTGTAAAAGTGGGCACACACTGCATCTTACCTGCAGATATATAGTCCCTGTATATCCTTATATATCCCTGTATATAGTCTTAGTGTATCCTTTTATATCCCTGTATATAGTCCCTGTATATCCTTATATATCCCTGTATATAGTCCGTGTATATCCTTTAATATTCCTGTATACAGTCCCTGTATATCCTTTAATATCCCTGTATATAGTCCCTGTATATCCTTTAAAAGACATATTCCTTTATATAGTTCCAATATATCCTTTTATATGTATACATACAACCTATCAGTATGTCTTTATGATTGTGGGGGAAACTTGAGTGCCCGGAGGAAACCCACGCAAGCACGGGGAGAACATACATCCTTTTATATCCCTGTATATAGTCCCTATTTGCCATTTTATATCCTTTTATATCCCCTGTTGTATTGTACCTGTTATATCCCTGTATATAGTCTCTGTATATTATATTATATATCACTGTCTATAATACCTGTATATCCTTTTACAACCATTTATAGTCTATATTAAAAGGAATATTCCATTCAATAGTACTCTTTTCATTACTTGTCACCCTTGGCTATATTTTATTTTATTTTATCCTAGTGTTAATCCTAGTGTTAATATTATGTTTTAAGGTGCAGGACTCACCTTGTTTATATAGCAAGGGTACATTCTCAAGCCTTTAGTTTGTTCTGTGAATATCGATTTTAATCAGTTTCCTCTACATCTTTGCTATTCTGTACCAGTGATTTTACTGCCAACACTTACCAGCATTTGGAATAAATCCTGGTGGGTTCAGTCATCTTTAGTCTAATCTTTCATTCCCCAATATTTTTTTACCTCTATTTGTGATGTGTCAAATTTAAAGCTGTGATATTTAATACCAATTACCTTCTGTTTACACCAAAAAATACATTATAGGGCTCATTTAATTACAGGGCCACCATCAGATGGTACAAGCTATACTCCTATATGATCTTAAGGTGACCATACATTAGGCTGATTTTATGTACAATCTATCATTTTATTGATTGGCTGAAAAATTTGACATTTTCCCGATCTTATTGTGCGACATTAGATCAATGTCGATTGAAATTACGATTGGGAAAGTCGATTGGTAAAATGATTGTAATGTTCCGATTATACAGTATGTAATAGATGACATTCGACATTAATCACAAAACAAATTTGAATGTCGAACAATATGTATGGTACATCTTAGTACAATTAACATTGTACATCTGTCTATTAAAGTATTGGTTGGTTTAAGATCGTAATTACGATCGTAATAGTGTATGGCCACCTTTACAGTGTGTACCCAGCCATAAGGTGGATCATCACTGTCCATCCTCTATCCTAATCATTTTATCTATCCATTGGTTGTGCATGAGTATGGGACTCTGCCATAAGCAGCCTGGTCTGAAAAGTCAACAAATAAGATTTTATAAAATATTCAAAAATATCAGTTCCCACCAAAGAAAAATCTGGGCCTAACAAAGTCTGTTACAGGCAACAATCGCTTTGTGTATGTGTGGTCGGACAGCCATTGTGGATGGTCTGACTGGGCAGATAAGCAACGATGCCCGACAGAATGCCTATATAAAAAGCTACTGTCACCCATAACGGATGTTCATCGGGCCATCTGTAGTCACGGAGCATCACAGATTGATAGTTCAATCTAATGTCTGTACATAGCTTAAAGGTGCCCATACATTAGCGTTTACCTGCAGACTGATCCTGTGACATTCAATCAATTCTGCAGAATCGGTCTGCAGGTAAACGCTAATATATGGGCACCTTAAGTCACTCACTTTTATCCAATCACCAGTACCTATATGGTGACACAGGCTCACTAAACCAGTGAGTTAACAATACAATAAAAATTGGACCATACCAAAGTTAAGAATAAATAGCTAGTTAAAATATTAATTTATTAGTATTTACTGACTGCTCAATACTAAAAATGATTACATACAGTAACTATCAAAAGTATTACATAATCCATAATAACCAGAGTCTGGATTAATGTTCAGTTCCTGGCTCCTATTAAAATGTCTTGGACGGCAAAGAGTTGGGAGATATGCACTCAGGTTAAAAACACAGGTTAAAAAATACAATATTAAACACCTCCATGTATTATTTACATAGGTTGGCTATTCATACGTTTTCATCCTTCTGGGTAATATTGCTCTAAAATGAACCCTCCCACATACAAATGGTAAAAGAAAAAGTACCTCAACAATAAATTCTGTATGAATTACCCAACGGAGCAAATCCGATTTTTACTTCCCAGGCACACTTCCAACATTTTATTTCCTTGCAGCATGCCCAGAGAAGGAAGTGCAAGCTGTGGCCTTTCACATGACATCATAAAAGTCAAATTTATCACCAGCCACCAAACATCTAGAAAATCATAACATCCTTTCAGGAAAACGGTGTGGAAAATAATCAGATTTACTTTGATGAACGCTTTATTGTAAGTCAATGCCTGACACTATGAACAGTAACCCATTGTATGACCTACCTGCTTAAAACACCATAGCTAATGGTGTAATTGTGTTTACAGGTAATGCATAGGAGCAAACCAAATTACAGTCGGCAGTCTCATACCTATCACTATAGAAAAGTGGTACCAGTTCAAGGAGGATTAATAATGAATTTTATGGTTTCAGAACTGAACAGGTTAAAGCATTTCTCTTTTTTTATCTGCACTCTGTCTGTCACTATCTCACATTTTCATTGTTGGCAACAATACCCAAGTTTCTCAGCCAGATAGAACGATTCAAATGTAATATGTTACACTGAGGGATTACTTTTCTATTGTTTGCTTAACATTGTTTCTCTAATTGTAAATACATTTCAGAAACATAATTTAATTAATAACCTACAACGACACAAAAAAAAAATAAATTACAGTAGTTAAAAAAATGAACAATGGTGCACTTTCCCACTAGAGTCCTTAGGCAGTAATGACAAGGCTTCAAAATGAAGCTAAAAATGTTTCAAAGCCCCCCCTCCACATGCCTATCTACACACAAGCACTGTAATTATTATATATCTATATTATCTACACACAGGTATGGTAATTATTATATATCTATACTATCTACACACAGGCGCTGTAATTATTATATATCTATACTATCTACACACAGGTACGGTAATTATTATATATCTATACTACCTACACACAGGTACGGTAATTATTATATATCTATACTACCTACACACAGGTACGGCCAAGGCCTCATGCTTCTATATGGTCAGGGAACTCCTCGTGGCATAATATCCTTATTTTACACTGTAAGGGGCGCATTATTCCTTATATACTATCTACACACAGTACGGTAATGGGACATTCTATCCTATCTACACACAGGTACGGAAATGGGACATTCTATCCTATCTACACACAGGTACGGTAATGGGGCATTCAATACTACCTACACACAGGTACAGTAATTATTGGGGCAGTCTATCCTATCTACACACAGGTACAGAAATTAATGGGGCATTCTATCCTATCTACACACAGGTACGATAATAAATGGGGCATTCTATCCTATCTATATACAGGTACAGTAATTAACGGGGCATTCTATCCTATCTACACACAGGTATGGTAATTAATGGCTCCTATCCTATCTATATACAGGTACAGTAATTAATGGGGCATTCTATCCTATTCTACACACAGGTATAGTAATAAATGGGGCATTCTATCCTATCTACACACAGGTACAGTAATGGGGAATTCTATCCTATCTACACACAGGTACGGTAATTAATAGGGCATTCTATCTTATCTACACACAGGCACTATATATATATATTATATATCTATACTATCTACAAGGTATGGTAATTATTGGGGCATTCTACTTATCTACACACAGGCACTATAATTATTATATATCTATACTATCTAAACACACAGGCACTTTAATTATTATATATCTATAATACATAAGTGTGATATTTTATAATGGGACTGCAGTGGTATATATCCTTATAAAAATCACTCAGCTATGTCACTAAGTGACTCATTTCTTATATTTCTTATATCCCACTACTCCGCCCATTCCAGTGTTCATGCCTGTACAATGACTCAGCATTTTTTGCAGTATTTAACTTCACTAACAGAACCTGCTGGAGCTGCTTCCTGTCACTTCATAACCAATGTCTCTCTCCTCCTCCACAAAGATTTGTTTAACCACATAGATGCTGGGCTGGGATGTTCCTTTCTACTGGGTTTAAGTTACAGAAGGTAGCTTGGAGATTTAAGGTGGAAGTAGGGACAAGGCTAGAATTTAAAATGGGGTGAAGGAATCCATACTTATGTATTATAAGAAATAATGCGCCCCTTCACATTATAATATAAGGACATTACGCCACCTCGGAGTTCCCTGTCCTGTATAAAAGCACTCGGCCTACGGCCTCATGCTTCTATATGGTCAGGGAACTCCTCGTGGCATAATATCCTTATTTTACACTGTAAGGGGCGCATTATTCCTTATATACGATCTACACACAGGTACGGTAATGGGACATTCTATCCTATCTACACACAGGTAAGGAAATGGGACATTCTATCCTATCTACACACAGGTACGGTAATGGGGCATTCAATACTACCTACACACAGGTACAGTAATTATTGGGGCAGTCTATCCTATCTACACACAGGTACAGAAATTAATGGGGCATTCTATCCTATCTACACACAGGTACGATAATAAATGGGGAACTCTATCCTATCTATATACAGGTACAGTAATTAACGGGGCATTCTATCCTATCTACACACAGGTATGGTAATTAATGGGCATTCTATCCTATCTATATACAGGTACAGTAATTAACGGGGCATTCATCCTGTCTACACACAGGTATGGTAATTAATGGGCATTCTATCCTATCTATATACAGGTACAGTAATTAATGGGGCATTCTATCCTATCTACACACAGGTACAGTAATAAATGGGGCATTCTATCCTATCTACACACAGGTACAGTAATGGGGCATTCTATCCTATCTACACACAGGTACAGTAATTAATGGGGAATTCTATCCTATCTAAACACAGGTACGGTAATTAATGGGGCATTCTATCCTATCTACACACAGGTACAGTAATAAATGGGGCATTCTATCTTATCTACACACAGGTACAGTAACGGAGCATTCTATCCTATCTACACACAGGTATGGTAATTAATGGGGCATTCTATCCTATCTACACACAGGCACTATAATTATTATATATCTATACTATCTACACACAGGTATGGTAATTAATGGGGCATTCTATCCTATCTACACACAGGTATGGTAATTAATGGGGCATTCTATCCTATCTATATACAGGTACAGTAATTAATGGGGCATTCTATCCTATCTACACACAGGTACAGAAATTAATGGGGCATTCTATCCTATCTACACACAGGTACGATAATAAATGGGGCATTCTATCCTATCTATATACAGGTACAGTAATTAATGGGGCATTCTATCCTATCTACACACGGTATTGTAATTAATGGGGCATTCTATACTTCTATATACAGGTACAGTAATAAATGGGGCATTCTATCTTATCTACACACAGGTACGGTAACAGAGCATTCTATCCTATCTACACACAGGTATGGTAATTAATGGGGCATTCTATCCTATCTACACACAGGCACTATAATTATTATATATCTATACTATCTACACACACGTATGGTAATTAATAGGGCATTCTATCCTATCTACACACAGGTACGGTAATTAATGGGACATTCTATCCTATCTACACACAGGTACAGTAATGGGGAATTCTATCCTATCTACACACAGGTACGGAAATTAATGGGGAACTCTATCCTATCTACACACAGGTAAGGAAATTAATGGGGAATTCTATCCTATCTACACACAGGTACAGTAATAAATGGGGCATTCTATCCTATCTACACACAGGTACAGTAATGGGGCATTCTATCCTATCTACACACAGGTACGGAAATTAATGGGGAATTATATCCTATCTACACACAGGTACAGTAATAAATGGGGCATTCTATCCTTTTCACACAGGTACAGTAATGGGGAATTCTATCCTATGTACACACAGGTACGGTAATTAATAGGGCATTCTATCTATCTAAACACAGGTACGGTAATTAATGGGGCATTCTATCCTATCTACACACAGGCAGTAATAAATGGGGCATTCTATCTTATCTACACACAGGTACGGTAACGGGCATTAATCCTTTCTACACACAGGTATGGTAATTAATGGGGCATTCTATCCTATCTACACACAGGCACTATAATTATTATATATACTATACTATCTACACACACGTATGGTAATTAATGGGGCATTCTATCCTATCTACACACAGGTATGGTAATTAATGGGGCATTCTATCCTATCTATATACAGGTACAGTAATTAATGGGGCATTCTATCCTATCTACACACAAGTACAGAAATTAATGGGGCATTCTATCCTATCTACACACAGGTACGATAATAAATGGGGCATTCTATCCTATCTATATACAGGTACAGTAATTAATGGGGCATTCTATCCTATCTACATACAGGTATGGTAATTAATGGGGCATTCTTTCCTATCTACATACAGGTATGGTAATTAATGGGGCATTCTATCCTATCTACACACAGGTACGATAATAAATGGGGCATTCTATCCTATCTATATACAGGTACAGTAATTAATGGGGCATTCTATCCTATCTACACACAGGTATGGTAATTAATGGGGCATTCTATCCTATCTATAATACAGGTACAGAATAAATGGGGCATTCTATCTTATCTACACACAGGCACTATAATTATTATATATCTATACTATCTACACACAGGTTTGGGAATTAATAGGGCATTCTATCCTATCTACACACAGGTACGGTAACGAGGCATTCTATCCTATCTACACACAGGCACTATAATTATATATATATCTATACTATCTACACACACGTATGGTAATTAATAGGGCATTCTATCCTATCTACACACAGATACGTAATTAATGGGACATTTATCCTATCTACACACAGGTACGGTGCTATGTCACTGGTACAGTAATGGGGCACTCATCCTATCTACACACAGGTACGGTAATTAATGGGGCATTCTTGTCCCCAAAAGTATGTTTACACTCCAAAACATGTTTTTAAGTGTATGTAGAATAACAAAATATTTCTTCCAATATTCTAAATAAAAAAATCTATAAATCCAAGGAGACATGAATTATTACCCAACAGGTCTCCCACAGTTCCCCCATACTTCTGAGGTACTCAACTGTGGTAGGAGTAGTTGGAGTTATACATTTTTCATTTACTTTTTGGGGGGGGGGGGTTATTGATTTCGAAGCAATACACAACTTATAAAATAAACACTTCTGATAGAAGCAGTGGGGGTGGGGTAGAAATCTTTAAAGGCTGATTTCCTGCAAGAAGAAAGAGGGACCCAGTTTTTTGATTGATTAAAATTATAGGAATAAGGAGTGCAGGGAAATTTCAGCTTCATTCAAAAAATAGGGGTAAAAAAAGGGTAAAAAAGGTTAAAGGATGATGCATATTTGTGTGTATCACACCTACCTTTTACCTTCCTGTGTAGCCTATGCATTTGTGTATGCCTGTATCTATTTTGGGGCTTATCACTAGGGTGAGTAGTGGTTTTCCCGAACGAGCGTGCGGCCGCCGAACTTTCCTGTCAGCTGAGCGGTTGTTGGGAGAACCCAAAAATTTCCCTCAGCCACGCTAGACTCCCTATAGAGGAGTCTGCTGCTGCTGAGGGAAACACAAAGTCCTGAGCTTCTTCCTATGTTATGTATAGGGAGAACGCTCGGGACTGTGTGTATGCAGATCTTGAAAGACGGCAGATAGGATCTTGCAGATCCTGTCTGTCATCTTTCAAAAAGTGTAGTGTGTGTACCAGTTTAGGCCACTACGTCCATTTTGGGTCTGGGCAAAGCTGCATAATTATAATTTTTTTTTACAATGAATGGATCCCTGTGTGTCATCACTTAAGCTTCATACACATGTACAATTGCAGGAGGGTCATGTCTGACTGGCCTGGCGGATTTTCAACCGAATGCCCGTTTCAGCTGACAAGTGCCCAAACGGCACCTGCAAGCACAGTGTATGTACCGTTACATGTTTGGGGTCTTTTCAATTTATTTTTCAGGGCAAAAATGTTTCATCAATTTATTTATTACAAAAAATACCTATATAATGTCACCAAGCCATTATGTAAGTTTTGATGCTACTTATCAGCACCTATGTGTCATAACATTTGATTATTCAAAAAGATCAAATAAATAGAACCTATGGAATTTGATCACAGATAAACTGCTCTGATCAGCTTTTAACCTTTAGGCTGAATGACTGACTGAAGTGAAATATGGAAGTGATTTCAAATAATTGTTTTGCAGCTAGTCCAACTCAAATGGTATGAATATTGAAAAAATTACTTTGTCTCATATATTATTCATAATGTAATATAAAATACATACAATATAAATACATTAAAGGGTGATGCTTCTAGCCTACACAGTGAGCTATCACACCACCAGCACAGCCCTGGCTTGAGCATGCCCACTACTGGGACAGAGCATAATAAACTGCATTGTAAGCCCACCCCAAATGTCTTTCATTCTTAAAGCTAGCCACAAGTTTAAAAATAAAAAGGTTTTCTCTTCTAAAACTTGGCATAACAGAAGCAGATTTTTCAGACCAACCAACAAATATTTCTGTGTATTGGTCTGTCTGGCCAAAATTCGGCGAGTGATTTATATTGGTCACCCGTTCGCCCATATTGAATGAATGGATAATCAGACATGTTGATAAATCACAGGCAATCATGCAATCTCTTGGGACCGCACAATCAGTCACTACAGTTGACTGTCAGTGATTCGTACTGGCCTACCGGTCATTAGCTGCGACCGTCAGCCAGGACAAACAAATGCATCTGTGTGCACCCAGCCTAAGGTGTGCATAGGCAGACCAAAGCACAAATATTGTCTGGAATCCGTAACAAGTTTAGACAAGTAACATTTTTGGAGATTTTGGGCTTATGACACAGCCTGTAACACATACCTGTAACACAGACAGTGCACAGTGCAAAGTAGGACAAAGACTTTACAAGATTATAACTTTAGATGACACAGCTAAAAACATATCCTAGGCTTGTTTGAAAGGCACAAGAAAGCTTTCTGATAGACTGTATTTAAACCTGATGAAGGGGGTTTTACCCTCAAAACGTTGTTACCTGTTGATGCTTGGCTTATAATAAACCCACTATTTCATGCTGGAGTCTTACCTTGTTACTGAACACTAGACCTTCAGTGAACTACATGATCCAATTCTGGATCGCCTCCTCCACTTACCAGTATGATCCAATGGGAAGGCATGCTCTCCTTCCGATTGGTCAGTCTTGCCATAGTCTGGGAATATTGCAGGGAAGCCCTGAAAGCAGCTTCACAAAGTCGACTTTGCAGGTTCATTCTCAGAAACAGTGTAAGACCCAGGGTAAGGACCCCCGCTTGTTATATCACCATCCTCTGTACTATTAACCAGGATGTGGTACATAGGAACAATACCAGTACAAAAATCTTTCACAAAGTAGAAGTCAGCATACAACCTTGCAAGATAGATCTTGAGAAGATTTTGCTGGAAAACTCAAGATGCTACTGGCCTCGTGTGATTATATTCTTTTTTTGCCATGCCAGATTTCTGTTCAACCAGTAGTGTTCCAAATTTGATTTTAAACGATTCTATGAAATTGATAAAAATTATAAAAAAATAGATTTCAAAGAATCTAATTAGAAAGTGCATTGACAAACATCTAGAATAAAAAACAGACCTCTGCCTGGAACTCTTGAGGAGAGTTATGAAGAAAACAGTTCAGGTAGAATAATTTATCTCCAACTTCTTACCATTGAGTTGAATAAGGAACAGCCATTGGCCACAGGAGGGGAATTCCTAATGAAGTGATGAAGAAGAACCTAGCACTGGTGAGTGGGTGAGGGAGGGTACTGGGTGTAAGGCATAACGAGGTTTACTTATTATTGCTAACTTACCTAGAGTTTCCCTGTGATGATCTTCGAATATTTTAAAAAGCATTCCAGTTTACTGTAGCACTCACCGATTATTGTATGGACGTGGTTTCATATAACAATCTCTATGCGTTTAGAATTAGAGGTTATTTCTGTCTTACATATCTAATTTTAACTTGTGTTTTTTCAAATTCCACTATCGATGATCATAGTGTATTGTTACAACGTGATCGTTATTTTGGTTGCAATTATTTTTGTATTAGATAAACATCCGTCATTGCAGTTACAGTCTTAGACAATGAGGCTCTAAATATTCAAAGACCAAGCTAGGTGATGGTTAATAGGTTTTAATTAGTCAGCAGTTCATTGCTCCATGCTCCTGAAGGGAGATCTGTCAGAGTGATGCTAATACACAATAGGACACATTTGGCTGCTAAGCTGCCTCAGACGACATTTATCAGATAATTAGCATGCTTTTTACAGTTAATCTACAATACGCCTAATACAACCTGCTCTGTTCATATTATTGGAAAATATTCCTAACCTTTGTGTGACTTCACATCTCAACACCTTCAATTATATAACATGTAAAGAAAAAAGAAAAGATTTGAGACACACCAACAAGTTGTAGTGGATATGTGAACATTGTCATTGTGTAAGGGTGGGTACACACCAGCAAGTTTTTCATCCCACCGACTGTCGTAGCCACTAGCCATGATTCCAATATACATGATTTGTCCGATCCGGATTGCTTGCTTCCATGCATGGAAAAGGCACGGAAGACAAGCAGAAGGCACGCGAGGGACCAAGGGCTGGTAGGTGGTAAGTAAATTTAGCTGCCAATTTGAAGTGATTTAACCATGTGAGGTCTAGGTTATGGGGGGTTTCCAGGGGACACAAGAATTATTGTTAGGGGGTGGACATACATACCCTGTAATTCTGATGGCTCCCTCATAGGGATGGGTTTCAGGTTAAATCGAACCTGGTTCCGCTTTCTTTCACAACTTTCGAAATCAAAACTTTTCAGGACTTTCAATATTCAATGGGTTTATCAATATTCTATATTAAATTATTTGATCCTGAATGCAGAACTTTGTCTCCCATTGACTTCTATTGGTTTAGATTTTTTTAATTTTTGGAAATTGGAAAATCTGATTTCAGAATACAACTCAGCAATTTGAACAGCGCTACTCCCTCATATTGCACAAAAGGAACTAAGTCCCAGCACCAAATGAAGCCTGTTTTCTCCCTTCATCTCATGTCTTCTATTGATTTCTCCTTATTTATTTTTTTCTACCTGTCCCGTTACCTGTATTGTTTTATTTATATCCCTTTTCTCCCTAAGTCTCATATATTTTGCATTATGTCAGTTTTGATTTAACCCCGAAGCCACCGAGCTGCTATTCATTTTGCTTCTTAAAACTGTTCAAAATCAAAATTAATTTCTGCTTTTGCCAATCCACCAATTTCATCTTCACTTTCTCATCCTGGGTTGACCTATTCCCTTTAGACAGACCACTGATTGAAAAACTAATTGTTTGTCTTAAGCTGACATAAACCACTAGTTTGTCAAAACCAGGTGGTTCCTGGAACAGTGCATCATCAGCTGCATCATAACCCGCCCAAATTCAAATCATTTTTAAGCTAGCCACAAGACAGAAAATATTTTTTTTCCCACTAGGTATCCACATGTAGAACAAAGAACATATAATGGTTGCAGGTCTGGTAGGGATTCTTACACAGAACATCATGTCTTTGCACAGACAAAAAAGACAGACAAGGAAGTGTAACTACAAGCCTATAACTTAAGATCCAAAAAAGCTAAATAAATTATCCTATGCTTGTTTGAAAGGTATAACCTCTTTTAATAGAGGGCACTTTTATGGAGACCCCAGTTACAATTTAAAGGGCGTGTCCACCCCCAAAACTAAAATTTGTCCATGCTGGCCCCACTGTGTAGTTTAAAAAAAAAAAACCTTACCTTAAATATCTGCTCCTTATGGTTGTTCTGCAGTGTATGTCTAAAGTCCAGGAAACTGAAGAGTAGGAGTGTCTTCCTGTTCAAAAGGTTTCTGCCTCCTCCTTGTCCTCTGAGGGGACAGTGGCATGTGCAGAGGAGCCCTTTCCCCCTCCCTCCCACCTTCTGGTCCCTCTATTAGTGCTGATCACCTAGCACCCCGAACCGCTGAGTTAGATCTCTAATAAAAGCTTCCGTAACATAATGCCCATAATACGCGGATGTCTTCACAGCTGGCAGCCATGTCTTTGATTGGCTGACCTGCTGCTGCTTCCATTTAGCAGAGAGCCAGAGAAGACAGCAGCATGAGAAAGGGTCTGTATGATTTATGATTTGGAAGCTTTTATACAAATCTAACTCAGCAGGGGGGGGGGAAAAGAAGAGGCACAATATATAAAAGTTTTAATTAGGGTGGACATACCCTTTAAAATTTGGAAATCAAGAGAACCACAAGGCAAAGAAAAAAACAACTAGGCAATAATATGGCATTCTGGAAATATCTTAGGGTCTAAGTTGTCTAAAGTTGATTCATGATATTTTTGCATTAATTGGGACTTTCACAACAGTTAAAATGATTTCCCTTTAATGTAGACATTACATCACACATTAATATATTAAATACAGCATGTATTTTATTCGGGCACAATATCAGCCATTCCCTAAATGTACAATTGTTAAAACATGAATATGAATGACAATAACTTGTTTAGAACTCATTCTAAAGCCATGGGCCATATTTTGCTGTTCCCAGCAGCTAATATTACAACTCCATTTTGCCAAAATAAGTGACTCCAAAATTAACTGTCACTACTAAAGCAGTCTGGCTACTCTCATTATACAGGTGGCCCCATTTGTATTCTATGATTATAACAACACAATCCGGTTGTTACCCGTACAGGTTTCAGAGGAGGGAATCAATTGTTTCACACTAAACACTCAAATATGGACAGATGAAAAGTGAAACTATAATTAAAGAACATATGAAGAATAGTCAGTATAATGGCATACTTCCCTGATGTCCTTTTTCCACGGGTCAATTTCCATAAATCTCAACAATACTACAAGAATGTGGGAGGGAGTTTGGTGGTTCAGAATTTTTGCAAAACTAAGCCAGACTTAGCTGGAATCAAGTACTGACGTACAATATTTGCCAATTGCTTCCATTTACTATATTAAATTCAAGTTCTATAGACACTGAACACAGTGTGTGGCCCTTCAGGATTAAGACTGAGAGGGTGCTAGTCCAGTGGCAAATTGGAAATCACAGTCCCCCAGCAGGGGCAAGTGCAGGATTTTCAAGGGGGAATTCCTGAATGGGTTACCAGAGTGATTCATGATTGAATACATCCATGTGTTCTGCTAAAAAGTGGCAACCTGAATACATACACCATAAATATATTATATTAAGACAGATAGAACAATAGATAATTTATTAGCAAATCAGACTCTCCTATGAACAGTAAACACTTGGGCTGGCCAGCCACAGACTAAAAACACACAATATATCCCAATAGTATCAATAAATATCTAAAAATGTAAAAACATATAGTCATATAAACTATGGAAGCTCCAGGCGTACAAAGTCAAAAACAAGTCCAATTTCAGGATAGATATACCCTGGAAATAAAAAATTTGGAAATGTTCCTATGGATAATCCTCACAGTAGGATCCAAAAAATAAAGTGCATCAAATGTGGGACCAAGTTGTGCTGTAAATAAGAATAGGCCAAAACTCTGATACTGGGCTCTTAACAGGTAAGTGTGAACATGTACCATACATCACCATATACAGTCCCCGCACTACGGTGCTGACTGCAGTGTAGTCTGGGCTGCAGCACTTGGGATCCTATTCAGGGTATTACTATAACTCTGGTAAACTCTGAGCCATGTCAACGTTCGTTGGCCTATGTACATAGATCAGTTTTGACTAACAAATTTCACAGATTCTATCCGTCTGAAGGCAAACATCAATTTTAAATCTTTAAATGGCAGAGACTGGTCAGAGGATAACATTTTCCAATTTTGTCTGATAATCTCCTGTACATATTTACTGTGGGGAGAATATTATAGAGAAACTGATTTTCTTGTTAACTTTCCCAGTGTATTCCAGTGGCAAGCACAGGATTTCCAAGGGGGGATTCCTAAATGGGATACCGCTGAACAAGCCAGAATTTATTATTATATACGGATTATATAATAATATTATATATTCTCTATTTGCTAGATTATCAAACAGTTAGCCAATACAGATATTCCCTTTCATTTGTTTAAAGGATATTCATAGGATATTCAAGGCTGTGTACACACAACAGATTTTCGGGCCAACTGACCAATATTTCAGTGTATCAGTCGGTCGGGCTGAAATATCTGAGGTGGTTTCTGCGGCTGCATTGAACCCTGACGGTCACCCATTTGCTGGATTGGACAAAAAGCAATTTGACATGCCGGGAAATCATCGCCAATCGTGTGGTCCATAGGAGACATTTGCTGTGACCGAACACTCAATAGCGGCAAACGGTCGGGACGGAAAATTTGCCCTGTGTACCCAGCGTAACGTTTTGTTTCACTGATAAATCCTATTTGCACTACATTACCATTAGTGTCTTTTAAATTCAGAGCTGTTGACACGATGGCGGATCTGATAGAATTTGCTGAATATTGTCGGTATCGGGAAAGACAGAAAATTTCCATTACCAGTTCCCTTTACTACAGTGAGAGAGACGATAACCTCGGACTATATATGGGCACATTGAACAATCATTTTGTATAAAGAATTATGGAACGATCACATAACTACCACCCCCGCCAGTAGGGCCACCGAAGCCCATAATCTTTGCAGGGACCAGCTGTTTTAAAGCATGATTGCGTATATGACATTCACGTGATCAGCTGCTTAAAAGATCGGCCCCGAACTTCGCGTTCGGTTCCGAAGTTTGGGTCCGGTCTTTAAAAAAGCTGACCGTGCGTATGTTTCCTTCATATGCGCAATCAGCTGTTATAATGGCCTTCTGGTACGCCACTGATCACTCCTGTGTTAATTTCTTAATGTCCCTATTCCTGCTCACTAAGCTCCATCACAGTGTAGTGTACATAAACCAAGTTTCAGCAATCACCTCAGGGTGAATGTTGATACAGTACTATCAATCACTGGGCAGACTGGATACATTTTGAAACATACAAATGCTGCTTCTCACCCACAGCTCAATTAACAATGTAACAATCTATGTACAGTTTATGTAACAATCTATAAACAGTCTGTAGACACCAGGAGAAGTGGAAAAACAGACTGCACTGAAAAGGCAGAAAGGGGGGATTCCAGGCACAGTAATGCCCCCTAACATGCCCCCCTGTAATCCTGTTGGGGCTGTTGCCGCCCTCATCGGAGCTCTAACTGTTCACCCACCATCTTATGGTTGTACCTCAAGAGAGAAATTTGCATTCCATTATTAATAACACTTAGAAATGGTGAGTACAATACTTTTTTGTAGGTAAAGGATGGCAACTTGAGGCTGAGAGTATGGTATTTTTATCAGTCTTTTTTGAATAAAACCTAGTGTCAAACTTGTGTTTTCAATAATGACCATCAATCCATAAAGTCTATTTGGAATTTACTAGTTTCTGCAGTTAATTTAATTGGCGTGTCAAACTGATTTAGTTCCATAATACAAGTCCTACATTCCTCCATTCATAAAACAAAGCAATCATCCATGTAATGCTTGTATATTAATATTAATCGCCTGTCCCCATACTGGGGTAATATAAATTGTTTTTCAAAATGTTCCATGAACAAATTAGCAAATGAGGGTCCCCATTCGTCCCCATGGCCGTTCCAGATATTTGTTGATAAAGCGTATCATTAGTTTCTGTTTCCATGAGCCATTCGATGGGTGGACCATGATGTTGGCTCAGGGTAAAAGTCTTTTTACAAATTTCCACCCCCTACACATGGGGGATGACTGTGTATAAGCTACTGACATCACATGTCATCAGAACCATATTGTTAGTTCATCCTTATAAGCAGACAGCACCTCCATAATTGTCCACTGTCCCTAATATATGAACTCATATCCCGAACAAGTGGTTAAAGGGTATGTCCACCCTAAAACAAATTTTTGAATATGATTGCCCTGTTCCCCCAGCCCCAACCGAATATTTATACTTTTAGAAAGTGCCCCAAACTTACTTACCTCCCCTCTTTCCTATATAACTTAGGGACCTGTATATAATGGGACATTTTGGCGTACTGCATGAGAGATATTTAGCCACTTCTTGAGGATCCAGTCGGATTTATAGGCTAATCTATCATATTATCTGCTTTTCATTCAATCCGGGGTAGGGTCCATAGGGATCTGCTTATATATTCTGTCATTCTGACAATTGCGTAAGCAGTTCTTTTGTTAATTTCTCGATCCAAAATGGCTATCTCCCCCCCTTATCGTCAGGGTGTATCATTATACTAGGATCCTCCTGTAGGGATTTTATCCCTATTTTCCCCAATGGATAGAGTAGCGTTATTTTATCCTACGAGTGTCCCTAAATTTTTCCCTAAGCTCCTCATTAGTTTTTGTTATTAAAGAATTTAATGGCTGATGGAGCATTAGGAGGTTAAATGTACTTTGGGTTTGAATTATTCAGATGTATATTATTTGTATTATCTTTATTGAAAAAATCTTTTAATTTTAAGACTCTAGTTAATTTATACACATCAATTTCGTCTTGGAACGGATCACGTGATGGTGTGGGGAGGAATGTGAGACCCCTATTAACAAGCTGTTGTTCGTCTTTAGACAAAGGACGTGAACTTAAATTGTACACTACATCCTCCTCTGAAGTCTCAATCTTGGAGGCTTGCCACTAATGTTTCCTAGACCCCTCGTCTGGTGTGAAGGCGTTTCCTCCTTCTCTAATACAGCTCCTCAATCTTGTTGTTACTCTAAAAAAATCTCCATCTCAATTAACAATGTAACAGCTACGTATCAACAGGAGAAGTGGAA
Organism: Hymenochirus boettgeri; assembly: GCA_019447015.1. NCBI lineage: Eukaryota > Metazoa > Chordata > Amphibia > Anura > Pipidae > Hymenochirus > Hymenochirus boettgeri. Next base: position 166,668,957 of record CM033474.1, read on the forward strand.
CAGCAGACAGCCTAAGCAGGCAGAAAGGGGTTTTCCAGGCACTAGTATCCCCCCCAACACACCCCTTGCCCAGCAGAAATAAAATAGGCCCTCCTTCCTGCTTCATCTACAGTGGTTGCTTCAGGAATATAGAAGTGAGGCTCTCCTGTGGTCGTTACACCACCGCTAGTCATTGCTGTGATTTGGGGCTTCCTTCTTTGCTATATGTGGTGTTGCACATAACCTAATGCCTCTTTAAGGTGGGCCCCGTGTTATTTCTGTGCCAAATATATCCTTAAGGATGAGCCTAGTCAATTTGAACCATGACTGATTTTAAAGATCTTTTTTTTTACTACATTAGTACAAAAGTGAAATACCAGTGGAATCCAAGGGAGATCTAAAGTGTGGCTGATAATTCTGAAAATATAGTTCTTTCAGGGATTCATAGGTTGATAATTCTGCTACTAAACAAACAATAAGTCACACATATACATAGATAAGAAGGGAGACAGCTGTGACATTTCAGGAACCCAGAATGAATTAGCTTTGTGGCCCTCACTTCCTGCAATCTCATGTTTAAGACATCTACTTATCAGAATGTGGAACACGTTTATCACAGGAAGGAGCCAAGGCCTATCAAGATAAAATTATTATTTCCTGTGCAGACATTAAAATGCATTTATTGTGTGCAAGCTCCTAAAATACTGCAATGAAATATATACATGTAAAATAGTGTATAATGTATTTAAAATAATTGAATGCAAAGCATTTAGATTTAAATTATTATTATTTACTTTGTCATCGACCTGTCACTGTGGAAAAGCCCCAATAAAAACACTAAGTGGGGGCCATGGCTGCACCTTTGGAGTTTTGTATAATGCTGGTAAAAGGGTCTTGCTCACTTAAAAGTGGCAGGATAGTGCGACACATTTATTGCGGTTTTCTCCTTGCTCCATTAAATCTGGACCCACAAATGGAGCAATTCTATTTCTTATGGGGGGAGAGGGAATAAATCAGGTAAAAGGTCTAGCTTTGCCAAGGTTTTTTTTCCTTCATGTAATGGTTAACAATACTCACTAAGAGGTATCAGCCCAATTCAGCCTTTTCCTTTCTCAATAAGATCATTGCGTAATGACTTACTAGAATTAACAGGGGGAGCTGAGTTATAGGTTCAGCATCCTGTGACAAATGCCATTCTCAATTAATTTCAGGATCTTAGTGTCAATTTGTGATTAAAGAGAAGGCAGACTGGACAGAGTTATGGGTTCCCTTTACATTACTTGGGAGTAGTTAATTGGTTCAGTAACTCCTCCACTTTACTGACATATGGTTGCAATTCATCCTTTCCACTTAGACTGAAGTCACTGACAAAGTGCCAAGCTCAGACATGACCTGAGCTGTTTCATTTTAACTTTTCACTTACTTGCAGATGGGTGATCAGTGAGGCCCACGTATGATAAGTGCTTCTCATGTGAGAATAATTGCAGGAAACCAAAAATGCTTAAAAAAATGTGCTCCATGGTCATGCCTTTCTTGAAATGGTTTATGGCCACTGTCCAAAAATGATAGCAACATCCAAACTGCATAGACTCCAAGCTATTGGTATTATTCAGCACATTGCTTCGCAACAGCACTAACAACTTTCCTATAATTGTGGGGAAATATGAGCTCTACTTGGGAATATTAAATACTGTAGTGATGTTTACAGATCTGCATTTTCCAGGGCCTTTCAATTAAAAACACTATATGACATTACTGACAGCACTTTTGATCATAGATTGGCATCTTCACCAGTTCTATAATCCATATAAACAAGAAGGGAATGCACAGCATCAAATTACAAATATACATTTAATGTTAAATTGATATTATATATCTATTGATATTATATCATGTTGTATGCAATTAGATCAACTGAACTCATAGTTTAGTTATTGAAGATGTTCGCAAAACATCCGACTGGCTTTCTCAATTCAGAATAACTGATGACTAGTGAAACGTCTCTCAAGAATAAACTTTAAGTTCAGATATACTGTGGACCTGATGAATGAGAACCTTCACAGCATGTTGATATTATATGTTTTAATAGGCTATTATTGATAACCTCTGGTTTTAAAGATGACTAGCTTCCCCAAGTCTGATTGCAGTTTCTGCTTTGTCCAGATTTTACTATATGGCTGTCAATCGTAAACATCCTAGCAGACCACCTGTCTTTGTTGATTTACCTTAGTCAGAATCAGTAAGACTTGGACAGAAAAAATGTTGCTTTATTATTATATTTACCCTAATATTTTTCATGGCCTATTTAGAGAAATATTATCCCAATATGATGTGTTCTTACCACTCTAATATTGTGTAAATAGTTCACAGCATCGAGGCAATAGGTACAGAAATAATTGCCAAAGGCACAATATCAATTGTCATTGTCACCCTTTTATAGTTATACAAACCTCTTTCCTACCATGTGTACCTACAGGAGATGACTAATGTATAATTGGTGTGTGTGTGTAAACTTTTTCCTTCTAAAATGTTTCAAGGATGTTTATAGATGATGACTAAAGAAACAGTCTTAAGACACCCAGGTATGTACACTTGTGTACAAAGGGACTGTCAGTCTTGTTTTAAGAACATGCTAAACTAGTTTCACATGTATTTTTGCATACCATGATTTTAAAATGCAAATTGTGAATGCAAAAGTCAGAGGGAAGCTTTGCAATAGCTGAGGAGGATAGTTTCTCCCTCTTGATTCCATCTAAATGATGCATAGAAATTTCAGTCTTTAGCTGTACCTAAAAATACTAAAAGATTGTTTAAAAAAAAAAAATTACATAAGAATGAACGTATGGATGCTATAGCATAATCTGCCACCTGAAGCAACCTGTCTGAAAGTACTGTAGAGGGTAGCCTTTCAGACAGAGGCAGCAACATTCAGCATTATATATTATGATTGGGTTTATATGCCGATGACAAGATGCTTATTTAAAAAGAAAAAAATGTCAGAAAAGAAGATCAGTTAAGTCAGGTGGAAATATTGGCATGTGTCATTTGAATTTTGACAGACTACAATCACATATTGATTAGTCATTATGCTACAAGAAAAGTCCATGCACCAGCCCTTATTTTTCAAGCCCAGAACTTTATGCTGTGCATCATCCTCTTTATCTGTATAAGCTATGGAGTAAGAAATTGGCTGGGCTACAGCAAAATAAAACACATCATACAGGTACACACTGATCGATTAGGATGAAATATCAACATGAAACACAATTTTAAGGATGGCCCAATTAAGAAGCTAATTTACCTGACATAGAGAGTTAAGACATAAGCCAAACTGTAGAACTTTTGAATGCAACATCTCTTTGCCTTAATTTTAATTTTATATCTGCCTTATCACAGATGGATTCTGCTATAAGGCCATCTCTGGTTTATTGACTGTTCACAGGCACTGCTTTTACAAGGGAACCTGATACGTAGAGCCTGACCTTGCTGTGATCCTGCCCCAGTGTAAGAAAAATTCAGTGCATGTGAGGTCATCACTAAACTTACAATGAGTAATTGCCATCTTTTTATTTAAATAGGTTTACTAAGAAGCCCTATAAGGGGACATCATATCTGAGTTTTCTCTAAAGATTTACTGATTACATTTAAGTAAGTGTTCTAAATTGAACAAAATAAAGGTTTCCAGACATCTGAACAAATAAGAAAGACATCCGATTTCAAACAGAACATTTTACGTGTAATGCATTAAAAGCATTAATTAATTTACATAGATTTTTTTTTTATGTTTGGGTTAAACAATGATCCACTGAAAAGTATTAGGACAACATGCAATGGAAATGATAATTTAAAGAAATGTAATAATGTGATAGATTTAGGTATAAAGAAGCTATTTGTCCCTGATAGCATAAATATCGTTTTATGGTTATAGAAATAGAAGATGTTGAGAAGCCTTGAACAGGGACAAATTGCAACACACACTTGACTTTGCCACTGAGGCATTATTACTGTCTTCTCTCCTTCACACAACAAGGACATCTCTTTCAGGGTTGTACTAGGGAAAAGCTTTCCATCAGGCACTATGATAAAAGAGCTAGATGTGATCAAAGTTACACTATCCATCTTATCTATGACAGTACTAATTCAGCCATGATGCTGGCCCTCTCCCTACCAATAATCAGCCTATTACAGGAGAAATTGCAGCACATGCACTCCCAGCCAATGTTATCTTTCCCTGGCCTCTACTTATAAACTGAAGCTGAAACCCGAGTGGTGATGAGACTAGCTAAGCAGTTGTACCTTTGACCTGCTTGCATTAACTTGCCCAATCAATTTAAGCTTAGTATAAACACTGTTTCCCATAGTCCCTCATGGCTTCAGTGGTGAGAAGAAATGGACTAAGCCTAAACATTTTTTAAACAGCAATCTTGTCTTACAACACCGAGGGGAATTGCCCTGTATTGGGGCTTTATGAAACAATGTGAACATGTTTGAAAGAATAGGAGTCATCTTAAAACAGAATATTGAGAGTGACATTATTTCTCTCATACCTGCAGTACAAGGTATATTAGATTGTGTTAATGCAAACATTTTCTTCAAACACATTATTTCATTTATTTTAAGTAATAAGATTATCAGTGTATCCCCAAAACGTGCTTTCTTTCTGCCCCTCTACCTCTATATTCATAAAACAAGGGAACGTTGGGCACGCAATTCAGATCCCAACCTGACAAAACTCATTACCTAACTTACAAACGAAACCCTGCCTACAGGTGTTCTAATGTCTCAATGTTAAATAAAAGCAGGAGCCTGCCATTTAAACCCTAAGAGAGAATTAAAAAAAAAACTCAAACTGTTTGATAACTAAAAAGAATACAAAAGTGTCAGGATTTGTTCCAATTTAGGATAAATGCTATTTTTCCATATATATAAAACAAACATGCGGATTAAGCTATTTACTCTTATTTGCCACTGTTTCAGGAAGCTACATGAGGAACAGGATATTTTAGTCACCTGCGCTGATTTGCTAAGTTTTAATATTCTATCCCAGACTGTTAGACTGTTTATTTGTTATACATGGATCTGTACAAGGGCTTCAACTGTATCAGACGTTATTTTAAGCTTTAGAAGTTTGAGGTTTTTTTAATTCAGTACTTGAAATAGCTAGTTATGTTTGTACTACACCAAAAAAGCCATTGGTTACAAGGGTAAAGAAAACAAAATCAGTGAAGAGATCTCATAGTCCTGAGGCACAGCCCCTTTTGTTTTTCTGTTGATCATGATGAAGGAACTACATAATGCTTTCCAACTGGATTTCAGAGCAATGAGTACTTGAGTGACTTTATGTTGCAGTTATACCTGAAATGTGGGGAATTTAACATTTAAACTGTGCAACCACAATCATTCTGCAGATTAAAGAGGGAAAGGCCACAATCCAAGCATATGGATGGCAGGGATGGCTTCCTTCCACACTAGAAACTAGCAAAGACTTGCTTACACACATATACATGTCATGACATCCTGGTAGATACCTAATGTGATCATTTAATGGAATAGTAATATGTTAATAAAAGCACACACACAAAACCCCCTATTATGTTATGGGCCACTTTAAGATACTGGCATGTATGGCTTGCTTCTCTTTCAAAGCATGACCAACTGCTCTACAGAGAAATGCTTAATGTAAGATGGAAACGCTTAAAACATCTGCACTTCAAGCACACAGGTGCACATTAGCGATACTCATTTCCTATTGTTAAAATAAAAATGGATAGCTGATGCTACTTAGCCTTGTACACACAAGCCAAGTTTGGCTTATTCTGGATATTACTGACTGGTAATGAGATTCCTTCCACTAGTGATCCAGGGAGTCTTTTTGGAATAGTATTGTGAAGTTAAGGAACTGTTTTTTTAGATATTATTGTTGTTTTGTGTATTACCGGGAAAATTCCCCAACAGTATATAAACTATCCATTGTCTGGAAGTACATAAGTGTTTTAATAGTTTTTATAAGCAAAGGGTCCTTAAAGGTTGCTACAATGCCGGTACTTTTGTAAGACAAATTCTTAATCATGCAGTTTAGGTGAGAACATAGCTTAGCATACTGGACATATGGATCTTACTGCCAGTCACTGGTGTGAAAGCTGTAAGAGACAGCTAGAGGCCATTCTGTCTAAATGCCTTCATTTCCTATCAAAGAATCTCTGCTTAGTGTGGAAAATCATACAGGCTGCCAGCTGCATGTAGCCCTAGTCTGCAAAATATCAGTGCAGCAGAAACCGGCATTCCGAGCATCTCCCTCCCCCAGCTGACACCCACAAAACAAAAGAACTTTTGTATTTAATTTAAGGTGATGCACTTCCATCCTTGGGCTGACATATCAAACAGTTTAAAGTCATTCACTCCAGGGTAGATTTCACGTCAGCCTAGGAACTTTATTAAGCCACTGATTGGAGCCTTATGTTTCTCTGGTGACAGTGTCACTTTATCATGATAATAAACTCTCGATTTATTCCTCTCATCGAAATTTCAGTCTGTCTTATTTTAAATTCACAAATGAACTGCAATTGATATCACAACATCGCGCTGTGTGCTTCTGTATGGCATGAGTAGATTTCTACAATTACGAAACTCCTAAGATTCACTGGGATGTAATGAAACAACACAGTGCCTGCTTACTGATTTATGAGAATTAATCTTTTGAATCAGGATCTTAAGTATTTCAGACCAGACCCCATTGGAGAGGACAGTACCCACTATGCTTAAGATTTATTAGCACAACTGGATTTCTTTTTATACTGTCATAATGTGTGGGTCAAAGTGGCCCTTGTACAACACAGAACTGTTTGCCGAGTTGCTAGTGACCTACTTAATCAAAGGCAACTGTACCTCAAACTACAAGTCAAATGCAATTGTTAACCATTTTGGTCTGAATAAGTGCAAAAAACCCTTGCTATTGAAAAGTAATATGGGTTATTGTGGTTTTTGCGAGTAAATTTCGCCAGACCACGCTATTTTCCAAAAATGGTTGCATAGCAAGGCATATCCTATCCATATAGGCTAGTTAAGTTTTGCGCTACAAGGTAGAGGCGTACAGTGCCAATGTAGTAAAAAAGTTACGTCTTACTTGATTTGGACCCGCAATGCCGATAAGTCTTACAAAGAGATTAAAGCATTGCGGTATCATGGTCAGTTAAGACTTAACTTTTTTTTTTACTATAGTGGCCCAAATGTGTCAAATACAAGTCTCTAACAAGGGTCCATTATCTCAATGCAGAAAAAACAAGTTTTATATATCTAAACATTGCATCTCAAGCCATCTATGTTTTCCATCTAAAATGTTTTGTGTGACACAGGCCAAAGATGTTATACATTTTTACTGCTCTGTCATTATCTCCACTTATTTCCCTTGGGTTGCCTACAACATGGAGCTTTCAACTTAATGTGGAGGCTCCTCACAATAGAAGCTAGAGTGAACTATTCACTACAACTGAAATTCGGAGACCTGTTATATGGTGTCGGCCATTGCAAGGTAAGATCAACAGTTAATCAGCACTTTCAATTGTGGTGAAATACAATGAGAAAATGCTCCATGTACCAGCAGCCATATATGAGAAATTACCAATGCTGGAGATTTGCATAGTTATTTCTATAGTCCTAAATTTTAAAAGTACATTAACAACTAAATGCAACCCATATGCATGCCAGTAGACACTTTTTTATATGCAAACAACCCTAAAAGCACTAAACCATCTAGCTTTTCCATGCAAGCTCTAGAGCTGGACAGAGATGATAATCTGAAAACTATTCAGTTCAGTTTATGCTGATTCTCTCCCCTGCATACCACAATGCTAATTAAAAGTCATTGTGGGTACACTGTTGCCTGGGGTAAATAAAACATTTTTTTTTCTGTAAAGGATATTTTTTTCTGTAAGTTCCATGGGTTTACCTATCTTGGCAATTTTTTTTTAGAGTGCTGTCTAGCCAATCTTTCTTTGACCATCTTATTTAACTAATGGTACATTGTTTGTTGGGCATTTCTGACAAGGATAAACGTGTCCGATAGACAGAGGCATTTTCAATCTCTGTTTTTTCTTTTTTTTTTTTTATGGTTGACAGACTTCTTAGCCAAAGGTGTAAAAAAGCTAAAGGCAAAGCACACCTTCTATTTAAACAGTTTTTTGTGAAAGAAAATACTTTATGTAGATTATTTTACGCAAGGAGCTTTATTCTTTCAGCTATTTTTATTCATTTGAGTGGAACGTTCACTGACAATCATATATTAATTTAATTTATAAATGGTGGGAAATACATCTTCAATGTTAAATTTACTAATACTGGTAAAGCACTTGCTTGGCTTAGAAGCAATGACTTTAATGAGCACCCTGACATGGAAGCAGCTTTCTTTTCTTTCAAACAAAACCACTTATACACACAATACTTTCATTATTGTAATCTAGAATTGATGTGGACAATAACAACCTCAGCCAAATATTTGATACAACAAAGTTTTTTTGAAGGACGCTTATCCCAAAATGGTTCAGGCTATTGGAATAAGCTACATACCAGTCGTACTAAAATATTGGCAGTACCGCTTAATTACCCATAAGACAGACATCTTACGGAGTCCATACACACACACACGATGTACAATATAGAGTTTCCAATATCAAACGATTGTTGTTTCGTGTATAGTCCCTTGGACTAGCAGAATTTATTTTGATTGTTGGTCGGTTTGGCTGAGTGTATTGCCTCCTTTATTAATCGGAAGTTTGTTTAAAGATAATATTGGCTGGTGTAGCCTAATGTTGGACATACAATACTGAACATTAGATAGATTCAGTGTTTGAGCGCCTCGGCAGAGGGTTATATCTGCACAGCTTTAGAAAGAAGAATAAAAAAAATTACAATATAAGCAACAGCATTTATTAAAGACTATATTAGATTTTAATATATTGTTATACTTACAAGCTGCCTTCCTGGATCTGATGATAGCGGATAGACATAGTGCCCTGTATAAGCATACTGAGCTTAGTAATAGCATACCTATGATCTCACAGAGGATTCTAGGGGTTCTTCCATGAGTAAGAGAGTTGTCTGGAAAGTAGCCCCATGGCATTTAAATCTACTTAGGTGGGGACCCCTATGATCTCTGTGACATATAAGATGCTTTTACCTCAGCTTTACAGTGCTGCATTAGCATCCAGATCCATGGAGGAAGAGTCTTATAAAAAAAAAAAAATTTCAATAAATATACTTTAGTTCTCTTTTATAATAGTAAGTAAGACTACCCACCAAAGCCTTTATGATGTATTCTGATAAAATTCACTTTAGTAATTTAGCGTGATAAGCATTGAATTCCCACTCATTGAGACATAGTATAATGAAATACAGGTTCTCAACAGTCAATATAAAGTTCCAAAATGCACTCTGCCTTAAGGCAACAACGTATAATTGATGGTTTAAGTGCTGACAACTTTATCAAACTGTATTGAAATTGCTCTTTTCCCTCCCTCAGGGTCCTGTCTTGCTTCTTCTTGCCTGTAAGCAACGCAAAAGCGTAAGACTGTAAGACCTCCATTATCCATTACAGCAGCAGTCTTGTATGTAACTATAATGTACATCAGTGTGTTCTCTTATAACACATAATGTATGGTTAAATCTATAATTAAGTAATAGAAAACATAACAATAAATGAACAAATTAACAGTCTTTTTTTTTTTCTTAAGGCAGTTCAGCCCTCAAATGAAAACTGGTATACAGTTAAATCACCCCCAAAACCCTAAACCAGGGGTGGGCAATAAAATTTCACAAGGGGGCCGCATGAGAAACATGCAGGGTTTATTCAATATAATATTTGATGGGGCAAAAATTAGCACCATTTAAAGATAAGAACTTTTATTGAATAACCTGTTGGATTGTGGTAGGGCCGACCAATAGGTCAATTCTCATTATGAAATTGTAAAACTGGATTTATAAACAGATAAATTAATATCCCTGGTTCACTGGATTTTTTTTATAATAAGTTGCAATTTATAACTAAAGGTGTGTAATATCTATCATATTTCAATTAATCAATTGATCACGGTCAGAATTGTTTTTAAAATAATAAAAATTATCCAGCCTGAGACAAATAATTAAGAATTTTTTAGGTAACAGGTCTAGTATTGAGGGGCCAGTCAGGACAGCCAAAGGGCCGCATGTGGCCCCGGGCCTTACTTTGCCCAGGTCTGCCCTAAACTGTAATTTAGCCAGTAATTCTAAGGGCATGTCATGTCTGGCTGTGAATCTCCATCTTTCATTTTTCCAGGATCAGCTTCTTTCTAAATTATAGTTATTATAATACAATGTCTTATGCCACAACCCTATTTTTAATACAAGTATCTAAAGCATACCAGATCCTGATGGTTGACTTAGGCATGCTACACACAGTTTTTAAAGCAGAGGTAAGAAAACCGTGATATATAGCAATATTTCAGCTTACCATTGTGCAGTCTGTTAAAGGCCACGTGTTTAGTTATTTAAAACATGTCAGATTATCAGGATGATTCAATATGGCATTATTGGGAAAATAAAAGTTGATTTAAAATTGGTGAAAATCACTTAGATTGTGGTATTAATAGCCATCAATCAACCCTGCCAATTGGATCAAAACGTCTGCCTGTGGTGAACGATCAGGCCAAAATATTGATATGTATTTACAAGCCCTTATGGCTTCATGCAGGCCCACATCATATAGCCAATCTGATGAATTGATAGTATTTCTTATGACTAAGATAGCCATACACGGGCCGATGGTTTTCCAATCAAATTTCCAATCGGCGACAGAAATGATCAGAACCTCATCAGGAATAAAGACAAATAAAGAACATACAAGGTCCGTATGTCTGGTGGCCCCAGCATGCAGGATCCTCCCTCCGAGTGAGATCCAGCGGTCTCACGTTTATCACACTGTAACCAGGAAACGCAGAGGTCAGCCGCCTCCATAAACAGGACACCAGTCTCGGTTAGATATCACATCAACTTTATTGAAATAAAAACAGCCGCATAACACCACCACAATGTGCACAAGTAGCGATGAAACAGGGGAAAGACATATAACCCAGTCTTACGTGTTTCACGGTAAGAAACACCGCTTCCTCAGACACCAGATCTTTTAAATCTGGTCTCTGAGTTGAGTGTGGGTGATATCTAACCAAGACTGATGTCCGTTACGAGAGCGGCCAACCTCTGCATTTTCTTGGTTACATCAGAAACCTCATCAGAAGAACCTATCGACAGTCCCCACCTTGTGCTGCCGATTTGAAAATACGATCAATATCGCCGTTGAGCTATCTAAAACCAGAAAAATTTATTCGCAGTTCTGATCAATTTAGTCAAATTCCCCCGAATTGAATGGAATATCAATGCCACCTATAGGCACCTTTAGTAATGAGATTTCCTTTATAAATGCGATTCTTTTCCAATGTGATTCTTTTAGCAATATGATTGAAAATATGAATTCTTTAATAAAGTGATTCCTTTATTATAAACCCGACACTTGTTGTAATAACGATCTTATATAATGTGATATATAACTGAGTTTTTCAACAAGTGCCTACACTTTTTAATGCAAAATATCTCAAAAATCTGTACAAACATAGATTAAAATTCAATCAGATCGACAGAGTTGCTGTCGGCTAAGGCTCTTTAGTAGGGATGGGTTGCACCTCACTGATGGGGTGCAGTTGTTTTTAGGGGAGAAGATGGCTAGAGGGTTGGAGGAGATTGAAACTGGTTTGGGGGGGGGGTATTAGCAGTCGCACTGGGATAGATAGTCCCGGAGGAAAGCAGGTGTAGATAGGCCAGTGGTGGGCGGAAAGGGGGGTGGGGCTAGCATAGGGATAGGGAGGAATGTGTATTAAAGTGTACAAATAAATACAGGATCATAACCTAAAAATGTATGTTTGCAAATGCGAGAGGCCTGGCTGACAAAATGGGTGAATTGGAAATGATGGCATTGAATGAAAAGTATGATGTATTTATAGAGTACAGAAACGTGGTTGAACTTCTCACGACTGGGCTGTAAATGATAGAAGGTAGAAGGATAGCCTTCTTTTTAAGGCAGGACGAAAAAAAAGAAAGGGGGAGGAGTATGTGTTTTATGTTAAAAAAGAATTGAAGCCAAATTTAAAAGAAGAGATAACTGGTGATATGGATGATAAAGTGGAGGCATAGGGGTGGCATTATGCAACAGGAAAGGGGGTATGTCTTAGTTGTTGTGGTGCTGCTATAAGCCGCCAATGCTAGCAGAGAGGAGGTGAGTCAACTTCCTATGCAGTTGGCAAGGGCTGCAAGTTGGGGATTGTGCTCATTAGGGGGACTTCAATTACCTGACATTGTTGGTGGTGGTGGAACTGCCATCACAGAAAAAGGCGATGAGTTCCTGAATTTGCTGCGGAGATAATTTTCTCTCACAGGTGGTTGAGGTTCCTACTAGAAAAGGAGCTCTGTTGGATCTGGTAATCATTAACATTGTGGAGCGCATTATAGATATAAGGTACTGGAGGCTTAGGGAATAGTGACCATGAAATATGGCATTTGGACTTTGTTATCGAAAGGAAAAGTGTGCTGGGTTAACAAAGACATTTAATTTTCAGGAAAGCAAATTTTCCCAGGTTAAAAGCAGCTCTTCAGAATCTCAAATGGGTAAAGGTACTGAACAGAAGTGGACTGTGTTCAAGGGGATTTTAAGGCAGTTCACAATCTAAATTTATACCCTTGGAATAAATGTAAAAAAAATAAATCTGCACCCATGTGGCTGAATTCTGATGTAAAGAGGCAAATGGTAAGGAAGAAAAAGGCATTTAAACCTTTAAGGCCGAGGGAACGGAAAGGGCCTTTAGGGATTATAAAAACTGTAACAAGGAGTGTAAGAAAGCAATCAACTATGCTAAAATTAAAAATGAAGTTAGGATAGCTGAAGAAACTACTCAGCCTAAACATTTTTTAATATATTAAGTAAAAAGATGAGGAACTGAGAAGTGGCACCATTAATTAATGGGATAAATTAGTTACGGAGGATGGCGATAAAGCAAATGTCTTGAATATTTTTTTTTCCTCTGATACCACTATAGAAGATCCAAGTACAGATATCTCAGAGTATAGTAGCAATAATGTATAAAAGATTCAAGTTCACTTTGGTTAACCGAGTATGGTCAGAAAGACACAAAAAGGGTAAATATTAATAATCTCTGGACCGGATAAAATCCATCCTCGGTACTTAAGGAGCTAATTCAGTTTTATCTAGGCCATGTTTCCTTATTTTTGCTGATTTCCCTCAATTGTCCGGTGGTGGTGGCCCTCTGTATTGGAAAAAAGGCTATGTTATTCCATCATCTCCAAAAAGGTAGCCGTCACTCGCGGGTAATTACAGGTCGTGTAAGTTTAACTTCAGGTGGTGGGGAGAGCCTGGAAAAGTTTAATAGGGACACTTTTAGGTTATGTTTCAAGGACTCGAATTTTAAGTAGTAACCAGCAGGATTTAGGAGGAATAGATCTTGTCAAACTACACGTGCTTGGCTTTTATGAGGAAGATTAAGTAGAATTTAGATCTGGTATAGCAGTGATGGAGTTACTTGGATTTTGCAAAGGCTTTGATACAGTTCCCCCATAGGCGAATAAGGAATAAGCTCATGTCTGTTGGTCTGGGGAGTCAGATGTACATGGATAGAACATGGGTTACTTAGATTCAGATGGAGAGAAGTTAGGTGTTACATCGGGGCCTCATCACTTTTGGACTCTAAAGTCTAAGTGGGGTGCCACAGGGTTCTGTGTTGGGGCCGCTTCTATTTATCTATTATTAATGATTTGGAAGTGGTAGTGTCAGCAAGGTTCTGTGTTTGCTGACGGAACAAAAACTTGTCGACCATTAAAAATACTTCAGGAGGAGTGCAATCGTTGCAAGGGATACTAGATAGATCATCCATTGGGCTGCTAAGTGGCCGTGCAAATTCAATGTTGATAAATGTAAGTGTGATGCATTTGGACTTAAAAATACTGTGCTACTTATAATATATAAATGGCTCTGTGTTAAGTGAATCCCTGTTGGAAAGGGATCTTGGAGTTTTGGTGGATAATAAACTTTAAAGGCAGCAAGCAGTGCAGCGGCTTTACTCAACACCAGAGTCGCAAAGAGAGTCACCACTGACTCTTGTCCCTCACACATCGACAGGCCTACTATGGCCACCTTACACGGAAGTTCGAACGATGTACTACGTCACCTCTTCACTGCACCAGACCGTGATACCAGATACGTGCGCTGGGCCTCATGGCCAGGCCCACAACAGGACGCGGGCGATGCAGCAATTGGAATCCTGTGTACAAAAGGACTCTTTGAAAATGAAAGGGTACGGAAGTCCAATCCTCGAAAATTAATAAGGGGATTGGTGGAGTCTTGAAATATAGAGGAGAGACTGGAACAAGGACAATTATGGTACGCTGGCAGAAAAGCAACGCGCTTGCAGTGGGGGTATGATAAGAGAGTACTGTGTACTAATACATCCGTGGCTATATAAACAACTTAAATCTCTCGGGCGCGGTATGCAGCCCATCGTGACATGTCAAGCACACGTCAAAAGGAACACAAGGACTTCCCATTAAGACTTGAGGAAGAAACGGGTTTAGAGCTATTCAAGCTCGGAAGGGTTTTTATACTGTATGAGAACGGTATAAAGTAGTATGGAAACTGTCTTCCATGTTGACGGTGTTGTAATGGCAGGAGGGTCAGGATGTGGTCGGGTTTCAAAAAAAGCTGGATGATTTCTGCAACAAGGCATGTTACAAGTCTAACTGGAATTGATACATAAGTATAGTTGATCCGGACAATTTCGATTGCCACTTGGAGCGAGGGAAGTAATCTTTTTCCCCCTTCATAAATTTGGTGGTGGGTTTTTTTTTTGCCTTCTCCTGGATCAACGTTAGGCAGTAACAATGAGGATCATTGCTAGAGTCGGGTTGGACTGGGGGGGAGATGACGATACGGTGGTCTTGTTACAGATGTCACGCATGCCACCCCAAATTGATCGTACTACACGGATAACTGGAAAGCTTAGACGAAGATCGACAGCAGTGTACACAAGTGTTAATGCGACTCTGCACTTAACGCACTGGACCGTGAAGCATTGGTAAGGCGGGCCACAATTGCCAACATTTCAGTTTGTATGCGCAGCGAATATATATGTTATAGGGGTGAGCGGAGACGTCATACCAGCAATGAGTGTAGATGGACAATCATCTCTATATGGTATGCCCCAGGCGCGATGGTAGAGAACCACGCATGGAGCCTTGCAGTAAAACGTAACGATACATAGGTAGGAGGCAAAAAGTAGTGAAATGGACTGTTGGCGAGGGTTCATAGTTGTGTCGGTGGGACTGCGATGGAGTCACAAGTTTCAAGTAACAAGAGTAATAGGAGGATGATAGGTGCGCAATCACAATTATCTTGATAGGTGTATGTTCTTAATTGTTCTGAGAAGTTATCTATATGTCTTGTGCTCTGTGAAAATTTGTGGGTGAACAGCCCCAAGGCTCTTGTGCTAGCTCTGCGCACTGCTGAAATCAAGCGAAACTATTGAGATAGGGTATTGTGGGTGACATTAGCTCGCGCCTCAAGATCATTCCTGAATTGCAGATCTCTTATAGATTGCGACTTCAAAGTGTGGTACATTTTGACTTAAGTTCTACTAGATAAATGCTGTTTGCTCGGTCAGTCTGATTAATGAGATCATGGATGTTTTTTTTGGCATGGTGTCATGAGAAAATTCCATAAGATGTAAAAGCTTTTAAAGCGATTTTCTGGAGGAAATGATGTTTGATGGAATATATTTAAGTTGATGGTGGGATACATTCTTATGAGAATCTTTGGTTGAGTTTAAAACCACATCAACACTACAGATCCTGGCAGACTTTTCATCCCTACAAACCCATCAACAGAGGTTTTGTTTTTTCGTTTGGCATAAATTCATATCAACATCGTCATTTGCCTTTGTAGGAATTATTTTGTTATAGTTGAAGTTAATAATTAAAATGAACCTTAACTGGTAGATTTTTCTTTTAAGAAAAGTGTTTTAATCATTGTGGTCCCTGGACTAGCCTAATATAAGTTCGTATTTTTAAACAAGATATGAATAAAGGAAAAAAACTCTGAGGCGCTTATGTGTATCTGTGTTAAAAATGACAGTAGAGAAAGGGCATTGAGAGCAATGTCTTGTTATGTGATGACACTAAACTATGCAAAGTCTTGGGAGAACTTTAAAGAAGGTTGCAATTGCTAGCAAGCAGGAACCTACCTGTATGTTATTGTAGGTTTTCAGGATTTTAGAAAAATGAAGGATGGAAAACCGAACATGGTTTATATTCCAGTCAGATCTCTGTACCTTTTAATAATGGGAACCACTCGTTCCGCTTCCTCTGGTCACAGGCTGACGTCATACACGGTGCCTTCTAAATTCTGGCACTGAGTAGGGATTAGGGATGTCAGGAGCAGTCTCAGCGGAGGCAATGCGGAGCTTTGCGGCCAGCCGGTATTGGACAGGTACGTGAAAGGTAAAGAAGGATTCACACGGGCAAGTGGTACAATGCAGCAAAATTGGGGGGTTTAAGCAAATCTTTTTTGGAAAAAATCCCATTGGTAGGGGGGGGGGGGGGGGGGTGGTGTGCATGTAATTCCCGGTGCAATTCACTTGCCACGCAGAGGCTGTGAAAATTACAACTCCCAGCGTCTTAAAGATGTGCTGGGAGTTGTTAGTTTCCCAATATTGATGGAGGTGACAAGGAATTGGGGGGACTGTATAGGACTGCTGGCTGGGATATGTGAAAGGGAAAATAAGCTTTTCTTTTCTCAAAACCCAATAAAAAATAGCAGGAGGGATTGGCATGCATATTTTAAAAAGATTGCTTTATGATTTCTGGATGGTCTGAGTCTTTAGTTGCCATTTTTAAAGGCCAACAATATCAAAAAAACAACACACCTCATTTACCGGTCAACACTCCAGCAGCTGGGATACCGATTTCTACTCAGATTAATACTGGGTGTTTGGTGCCTCCCCCTAGACCATACCACACTCGCAATTATAGATGAGTGTCTTAAAAACGCCATGCTCCTAGAGGCCCAGGGCCATGATGTAACAATCACTTGTCATTGGTGGTGGGAATGGTTCGGTTGTACAAACCTCTCTCTGCACTTTGCAAACAAACTTGAAATCTGGGTTGGCGTAGGATACGCCTAATAATCGACGCATCAATGGTTGGGGGTTGCGAGGGCTGGGGGCTTTTTGCGGTGGTTTGGTGTGGACCAGTTCGCGGCTAGACAGACAGAATCATACACCCCCTTCCAGCGCATGGCGTAAGCTTTAAGGCAGAGAGAAGGTTGAACCCGGGAACGTGTTAGTGGGAGGGGCAGGGGTTTCTTGTTCGACCCACTCTTTTAAATGCAACATTTATACAATACACACAGACTTTAGGGCACAATTTCTTTTAAATGGACATGTCAGAATTCTCCTCAGTACGTAATTTAGCACGCGGATTGGTATCCTCGGTCACCCGGTTTTTCCCACACCTAGCAACTGAAAACAGTAGGAGGGCCCAGACAGCAACCAGTTAGCCATCACCAGGTGCGGTTTGCAGGATTGAAGATATTACGCCGTGAGAGGAAGGTACGGTAATTATTATATATCTATACTACCTACACACAGGTACGGCCAAGGCCTCATGCTTCTATATGGTCAGGGAACTCCTCGTGGCATAATATCCTTATTTTACACTGTAAGGGGCGCATTATTCCTTATATACTATCTACACACAGGTACGGTAATGGGACATTCTATCCTATCTACACACAGGTACGGAAATGGGACATTCTATCCTATCTACACACAGGTACGGTAATGGGGCATTCATCTACCTACAAACAGTACAGTAATTATTGGGCAGTCTATCCTATCTACACACAGGTACAGAATTAATGGGGCATTCTATCCTATCTACACACAGGTACGATAATAAATGGTGCATCTATCCTATCTATATACAGGTACAGTAATTAACGGGGCATTCTATCCTATCTACACACAGGTATGGTAATTAATGGGCATTCTATCCTATCTATATACAGGTACAGTAATTAATGGGGCATTCTATCCTATCTACACACAGGTATAGTAATAAATGGGGCATTCTATCCTATCTACACACAGGTACAGTAATGGGGAATTCTATCCTATCTACACACAGGTACGGTAATTAATAGGGCATTCTATCTTATCTACACACAGGCACTATAATTATTATATATCTATACTATCTACACACAGGTATGGTAATTATTGGGGCATTCTATCTTATCTACACACAGGCACTATAATTATTATATATCTATACTATCTAAACACACAGGCACTTTAATTATTATATATCTATAATACATAAGTGTGATATTTTATAATGGGAGCTGCAGTGGTATATATCCTTATAAAAATCACTCAGCTATGTCACTAAGTGACTCATTTCTTATATTTCTTATATCCCACTACTCCGCCCATTCCAGTGTTCATGCCTGTACAATGACTCAGCATTTTTTGCAGTATTTAACTTCACTAACAGAACCTGCTGGAGCTGCTTCCTGTCACTTCATAACCAATGTCTCTCTCCTCCTCCACAAAGATTTGTTTAACCACATAGATGCTGGGCTGGGATGTTCCTTTCTACTGGGTTTAAGTTACAGAAGGTAGCTTGGAGATTTAAGGTGGAAGTAGGGACAAGGCTAGAATTTAAAATGGGGTGAAGGAATCCAATACTTATGTATTATAAGAAATAATGCGCCCCTTCACATTATAATATAAGGACATTACGCCACCTCGGAGTTCCCTGTCCTGTATAAAAGCACTCGGCCTACGGCCTCATGCTTCTATATGGTCAGGGAACTCCTCGTGGCATAATATCCTTATTTTACACTGTAAGGGGCGCATTATTCCTTATATACGATCTACACACAGGTACGGTAATGGGACATTCTATCCTATCTACACACAGGTAAGGAAATGGGACATTCTATCCTATCTACACACAGGTACGGTAATGGGGTGGCTATCTGATCTATCTTCTATCTACTATCTAAACTCGCTATCTATCTATCTAACTCTGCTATACTATCTCTCTATCTAATTCTATCTATCTAACTCTGCTATCTCTCTATCTAACTCTGCTATCCTGTCTATCTATCTATCTATCTTATCTATCTATCTATCTATCTATCTATCTATCTATCTAATTCTGCTATCTATCTACTCTATCTATACTCTGCATCTTCTATCTATCTATCTATCTATCTATCTATCTATCTATCTATCTATCTATCATCTCTCTATCTATCTATCTATCTATCTATTCTCTATCTATCTATCAGATATCTATCTATCTATCTCTCTCTATCTATCTACTGCTATCTATCTATCTATCTAATCTATCTATCTATCTATCTATCTATCTAGTCTATATCTATCTATCTACTATCTATCTATCTATCTATCTATATCATATCTATCTACTATCTATCTATCATCTATCTATCTATCTATCTATCTATCTATCTATCTATCTATCTATCTATCTATCTATCATAATCTATCTATCTATCTATCTATCTCTCCTATCTATTCTGCTATCTATCTATCTATCTCACTATCTATCTATCTATTTATCTATCTATCGCTATCTTATTCTATCTAGCTATCTATCCTAAATCTATCTATCTATCTATCTATCTATCTATCTATCTATCTATCTATCTATCTATCTATCAATTCTGCTATCTATCTATCTATCTAACTGCTATTATCTAACTCTGCTACTATCTATCTAACTCTGCTATCTATCTATCATCTATCTATCTAACTCTATCTAACTGCTATCCTCTCTATCTGGTAGCTATCTATCTAATCTAACTGCTATCTACTATCTAATAGGGATGGCATAGAACTCGAACTCGAACCCGAGTACGAGCCGAACTGTTCGAGTTCGAACGGACCGCGACTTCTCGAACTATCTCGGACGCGGACTTTCGATATTTC
The DNA here is from genome assembly GCA_019447015.1 of Hymenochirus boettgeri. Lineage (NCBI taxonomy): Eukaryota > Metazoa > Chordata > Amphibia > Anura > Pipidae > Hymenochirus > Hymenochirus boettgeri. The sequence continues at coordinate 166,689,038 of CM033474.1, forward strand.
CCGGACTTTCGATGATTATCGAATGTTCGAACGTTTCGAACGTCTGAATCCGCAGTAAATTTACATGGTATCTAGGCGCGAACACCGAATCTGCGAGTAAAGTCTCCATTAAAGCCTATAGGCGAGCATCGAATCTGCGAGTAAAATGTCCCTGTTACCTCAACGTTCGACCGCGAAAGCTCGAAAGTAGCGCGCGTGAGAGTAAAATCAATTTTACTTAGTCCTGATATTGGAACAGTCTCCCCAGACCATTTCCCAGGTCCCACAGCCATTTTACATTAAGTTACCATTAATATTTTAGTTGTTTTTGACTCAACTTTTCGAACTATTTGCCTCCCATAGACTTTAATGGGTCCGTTTTCGAACTTTCGAACTTTTACAATAGTTCGAAAGTTCGAAAACGACCGAACTTTCAATAGTTTGACCATCTCTACTATCTAACTGGCTGCTATCTATCTTATCTGATATCTGGCTCTGCTGCTACAGTGCCACTGCTACCTATCTGGACTCCCTCCTGAGTCCCTGATATCTCTCTCGCGCCGGCGCGCTCGTGACATCGGCGCGCCGTAGATGTAATTGCATGCGCCGGCTGCGCGACGTGCCGGAAATCCGGAAGTTCGGGGCACTTGCAGGGGGCACAGGCAGTTAAAAACATTCGGGGCACGTTGAAATTGACAAACAAATTGACAAATTGACAAACTTTTAACCTTTACACAGTATGTACCAGTTTTTAAACTCTTTTAGGGGATCCAATTACTTCTATTTATGACGCTATATACATGGGTCGATATTTTTCTTAATCAGACCAAAATATTGGCTTTATCACAATGTGGCTGATAACTTTTGTGAGTGGTCATCCAGGTGGAATACCATGGTCATCCTGTGGTCTTCAATGGACCGCAATATCCATTGTGCAAAAAAAAGTCACAAGCAGGTCTGTCTGCAGGAATATCAGGCAGATATGCGTTGTGTGAACACAGCCACATTAATTATTAGTTACAATAAGTAGAAACCTAGCATATTCACTACTGGATCTGTTGCGTGTGTACTCCGCGTAATACAATTAGAAAACACAAAGACTTATTTGCTAAAGAGTATGAAAACATCACACTGAATATCTAAATCAGGAAATGTCAACCACACAGGAAAGGACAGACACAATTACATTAAGAGCTGTTATACCCTACAGCTTGAAAACCCATAGTCCCTTTGTATTTCCTTTTGCCAATAAGAAAACATGCATTTAAAAGATACTTGCTTCCCAATCTACAATAGATATGACTGATTGCTGCTGTAGATATTGTAGATTTGCTTAGCTGTGTTATCTCTTAGAAAGGGTAGAATTGACAGGTAGCAATATCCTTCCTTACAAATAATGCTCCATCAAGTGGTTCCTTCCCTTTTCAAGTTTACTAGACAGAGAATTGTAAGTGTAATGACAATGCACTGTTGAATAGATTCAATCTAAAGAGCCTGGATCCAATCATTGTTATAAAACAAGAGCAATAACAGCATGTCACAATGAACCTATACAGATGTTAAGAGGGTTAAGTAATACACAGTTAGATAGGAATTTTTGTTTTGCAAGGTCTCTCCTATAGCCACAAAGTGAATTCATCATTGGTTGCCTAATTCAGATTCACAAACAAATTCTTTAAATCAACAATTCATCAAATGTTTAAATCAACAAAAAGTCAAAGGTTTGGTTTTTAGGCTGAAAGTTTAATAAAAATCTGATACTTCAAATGATGCTCTAGATTTTTTTTTTTTAGCTGGACATCAATAGGAGTTTTAGGAGTTCTTTTTCTGCCAGGTACCTTAAAGTGTATGTATACTGAAAAAATGACTTTGCGTCATCTTACTGTAATCTATAAAAATATGTGTAACTAGCACTTACTCTGAGGTGTGTGTGTTGCTGCATCCTTCAATACAATACTAGTTTTGCTCAGGCTCTGACCACTGACCTGACATTTTCCCACATACCAACTGTCAAAACTGCATACAACATACAGCACACCAACGTTAAACCATTCCAGCTCACAAAAACGGATTACAGAAATTCTAAAACGTAAGTGTTTCGGTTGGATATCTAATGAAATATGGGGCAATCAACAAGAAAAAAAAACGTTACAGTGATAGTTGGGATGAATTATGTTTCCACTAATAGATACCCAGCATGGTTGCTGGTTATCTAGTACCTCTGTTCTAAAAATAAATGTTATTAAGGGTAGCTCCTTTCAGCTCTGTCTGTACTTGACTGGCTTCCCTACAATACCTTTTTGTACTAGAGAAAATAGAAAACCAAAAAACGAACACCAGTATTTCAAAAGGCAGCAAAATGGAATTTGGAAATTCGATAATCATATTACATAAATTCATTCTATATGAATCAGCACCCGCGATCGCACCTGTGTACAAACCTTAAGACAGGGGCATGTATAACATGTATAAGGAGACAAAGTTAAATAAAAAGTATGTATATAATATTTTATTATTGTTTGAAAAATATAAAGGTAAAACAATTCACCCAAGTTCATCTAAAATTAAATGACATATTATCATTCTTATTAAAACAATAAATTCCCATACATTATTCCTTGTTTTTTTTACTTGTTTTTACAAACAATAATAAATATGTCTATATATATAAGGGGCATATTTATAAACGGGTACTTTTCGTGACCGGTGTCCCGCCATTTTCGCAAAAATCACTAATAACGCGATTTACAAATGCGCAAAGCCCGGCTGCGAAAAGTTAACGCCTCGTTAACTTCGCATCAGTTATTCAGAAATTTTCTGAAATCTGATTGGTTAATGTAACATGTAAACCAAGCATTAAAAAATTGACCAATCAAAACGGATGAGTTTTCTGCAAACCTATATAAAGAGCTGCAAATCCCCCCGGAACTCTGATGCCATTGCAGTAGATGGGTTTGGTGTCGCTAGCCTGAAGACGTTGCGGTGAATCAAGACGCCGGCAACCGCGGCCTCATTGAGGCTGCCGGCGCCCTCCAGGGGTACCCCTGGCGGCCCAGGCTTACCTCTTGGGGTCGGTGGCCTCAGCGGAGCTGGTGTCGCCGGGAGGAAGAAAAAAGACGCTGCCAAAGGGCTCCGAACCGGGACCCTCCAAAGGCACTTCTCAGTGCCGCAAGGGCCCTATAAGGGTTGGGGGGGTCCCGTTTGAGCTGCAGGACCCCTTAAGCTCCAAAGGCCCTTCTCAGGGCCACAAGGGCACTTCTATGTATTTTTGAGCTTTTTATTACACTCCTATTTATTTTTCAATACCGTAAATGTATGTATATGCACTTTGAACCTATATCTCGTGTGTATGTATGGAGTTATAGGCTACCTGTAGGGCCCACCATACAGTCATTTACTGTTTTGGGAATTTTCTGACAGTAGAGTGCCTCTGGACTCTGGAACAACCATCTGGTCAGTAGTCTGTTCTTCTATAGGATTGGTACTTTATACCTCCCATATAATTTATATAAGGAGTGACTGTCTCACTCCAGCACTTATCCCCATTCCTTTGTATCTGTATGTTACCCCCCTAACTAGATTGTAAGCTCTACGAACGAGGACATGCTTTCCTCTTGTGACAAGGCTCTAGCACTTCTATTTATATCATTAATATATTAATATAGAACTATTTATGTAATTGCCACCCTTGAATATTTTTGGTATTTTGTGATTGTACAGTGCTGTGTCCCAAGTGGCGCGTTATAATAAACTACATACAAACATACAAAAAAAATCTATGCATAAGGAGAAAAAGTTAAAATAAAAATGTATGATATAATATATTATTATTGTTTGAAATATAGAAGAAGATAAAACAAGTGAAACCAAAGTCTGTTCTTGTATAGTATATGTGTGGTCTATGCACTGTTACTATCCTGGTTGCACCCACTTTTAGCATTGTTATCTGCCATAACCACTTTTTTTATTTGTTTTGGGAGATGTAAACTTATCTCTTTTGCATAAATATGCTTGTGAAGGTTCTCATTCACCAGGTCCTGATTATCTGTTGTATTCAATTAGATCAACTGGACTTGAAGTTTTCAAAACTAACGTCTTCAGAACCAAACTTCAAGTCCAGTTATCAATTGAAACAACAGATATTTTTGCATAAAGTACCAATCCTACCTCCCTGCCCAAGTTACTTTTAATTTAATTTTTTATATGCACTAAGTTTCTCCATTATTTCAGCTTTAGTCTTTACATTAAATTAACACATTATGTAGAATAATAATGCTTCTTAACTCTGGCTATACCTGGGTTTAATATACAACATCACCGTTCGTGGAATATCACCTTACTCTTTTCTTTGTACAACAAGTTTACTTGACCTTTCACATCACTTGTCTTATCTTCATTGTATCAATATCCTTCCTTTTTGCAAGTGAATATCCTGAAGCCATTTTATTTTTTGTGCTCCCTCAACTTTGTGATTTATTCTTGGATATTCAATGGAAAACTAATCCTATTTGGACAAAGCAGTCCAACCCCAAAATGTATTTAAGTATATAAATGGTAAAAAGATGAGGCCTGAGAATGTGGGACCATTAAAATGGGGCTGAGATAGTTGAAGAGGATGCCAAAAAGGCTAATCTGCTAAACCGTTTTTTTTACATCGGTTTTCACTTTAGAGAATCCTTGTCCTTACAGCAGGGATTGTATCAATATGCAGGGAAGAATGAAGAGTATTCACATTGGCTAACAGAGGATATGGTATGGAAACATTAGACAAAGTTAATAATCAATAAAGCCTCGTCGGCCGCTATCTATCTATCTATCTATCTATCTATCTATCTATCTATCTATCTAACTATCTAACTCTGCTATCTATCTATCTATCTAACTCTGCTATCTATCTATCTAACTCTGCTATCTATCTATCTATCTATCTATCTATCTATCTATCTATCTATCTAACTCTGCTATCTATCTAACTCTGCTATCTATCTATCTATCTAACTCTGCTATCTATCTATCTAACTCTGCTATCTATCTATCTATCTATCTATCTATCTATCTAACTCTGCTATCTATCTATCTATCTTACTCTGCTATCTATCTATCTATATCTATCTTCGATCTATTATATCTAATCTATATCTACTATCTATCTATCTATCTATCTATTCTGCTATCTATCTATCTATCATCTATCTATCTATCTAATCTATTTCTCTATCTATCTCTAATCTATCTATTTTCTATCTATCTCTATCTATCTATCTTATCTATCTATCTATCTCTCTATCTAATCTCTATATCTATCTAATCTATCTATCTAATATTTCTGCTATCTATCTAGCTATCTACTGCTATTTATTATTTATCTAATCTAACCCTCTGCTATCCTAATCTACATTAAACTCTGCTGCTAGCTAGAATCCTCTCTGCTATCTGTCTATCTATCTATCTATCTATCTATCTATCTATCTATCTATCTATCTATCTATCTATCTATCTATCTATCTATCTCTGCTATCTATCTATCTATCTATCTATCTATCTATCTATCTATCTATCTATCTATCTATCTATCTCTGCTATCTATCTATCTATCTATCTATCTATCTATCTATCTATCTATCTACTATCTATATCGATCTATCTATCTATCTATCTATCTATCTATCTATCTATCTATCTATCTATCTATATCTATCTATCTATCTATCTATCTATCTATCTATCTATCTATCAATATCTATCTATCTATCTATCTATCTATCTATCTATCTATCTATCTATACTTAAAATTTTGAAAGCGATTAGGCACAGAACAGCTTTACAGGGACTTCAAAAGTTGTAATATAAAGAGGCACGAATAGCAAATTTAAATACTAAAATAGAAAATTAAACACGGAGTGCCGAACATATAGCAAAAGTCCAACCCCAAGACATGTTTTGTAAGTATAAAATGGTAAAAAATGAGGACTGAGAAGTTGCGGGACCTATTAAAAATGGAGCTGAGGTGGGTTTGTAGGAGTGATGACGAAAGGGCAAATATGCTAAACTCGTTTTTTGACATCGGTTTTTTACTGTTGAGAATCCTTACAGAGGGATGTAAACATATGTGCAGGAGGAATGGAAAGAGTTTTCACATCTGGATTATAGCAGAGGATGTTACTGGTAAGGCGGAATCAATAGGACAAAGTTATATCATAATAAAGCGCCTAGAGTGACCAGATGGATGCATCCTACGATTTTAAAAGAGCTTAGTTCTAGTTCTCATTAGATCCACTGTTATCTGACTCTTAGGATTGCTTTGCTGGTGGTATGTGCGTCTGGATTGGATAAAAGAATAAAGCATGTACTTAACATATTCAAAAAAGGTAGTTCGTTACAGCTCCTGGTTTACTATAGACTGTAAGGCCTAACATCAGTGGTAGGGAAGGTTGATGAAAGCTTTTGTTAACGGGATCATTTCCTTGACTTTGCTCCAGAGATCATATTGATTTATTAGTAGTAGTCAGCATGGATTTATGAGAACATAAGATCAGCCAGACAAATTTAATGGGTTTTTTATGAACAAGTGAGTAAGCAAGTTAGATTTCAGGTACAGCGTGGTGATGTGATATATGTTGGTTTTTATTGATGAAGTGAGAAGAAGTTAGATGCAGGATACAGCGGGGGATGTGATTTATATTGTGGTTTTATGAAGAAGTGGTAAGAAGTTATTGATTCAGGCACAGGGTGGATGTGATTATTGATTTGGAGTTTATGATGAAGTGTAGTTAAGAAGTTAGATTCAGGCACAGCTGTGGATGTTTGTTTTTTTTGACTATATTTGGATTTTATTGATGAAGTGAGTAAGAAGTGGATTCAGGTACAGAGTCGTGTGGATGTGATATATTTGTGTTTTTTATTATGAATGGTAGTAAGAAGTTAGATTCAGTACAGCTTGGTGGAGTGAATATTTGGGATTTTATGATTGATATGTTTGAAGTGGTAAGAAGTTAGATTTTCTAGGGCACAGCTGTGGAGGTGATGATTTGGGATTATGATGAAGTGAGTTTAGTAAGAAGTTAGATTCAGTACAGCGTTGTGGTGGTGGGTGGTTGGATGTGATATATTTGGAGTTATGATGAAGGTTGAGTAAGAAGTAGATTTCAGGTACAGCGGTTGGATGTTGTATATATTTGGATTGGTTATGATGAAGTGAGTAAGAGGTAGATTTCAGGTACAGCTGTGGATGTGGATTGTGATATATTGGATTTTTATGATGTATAGTGGGAGTAAGAAGTTAGATTCAGTTACAGCGGTGGCTGTGATTATATGATTTATGTGAAGAAGTGGAGTAAGAGTTAGATTTCAGGTTACAGCGGTGGTGGATGTGAATATTTGGATTTTTGCAAAGCCTTTGCGACTGTACCACATAGGCACTAATGTATAAACTGAGTGAATTGTTTGGAGCCTTGAAGAAAACATGTGTTGCATGGATAGTAGAACTGGGTATGGACCGCAAAACAGAGTAGTGGTGGTTAATTGGAGCTACATCTAGTGGCTAATTAGTGTCTAAGCGGAGTTCCTCATGGGTTCGTTTAATCTTTTTATAAATGACTTAGATTCAGGGGGATATGAGAGCAGGTCTCTGTGTTGCTGATGTTTACACTAAACTATTGCAATGCTTTGAAAACTTTACACATGATGTGCAAGTGCTGCAAGCAGACCTAGATAGATTATCAAAATGGGCAGCAGAATGGCAGTGATGAGATTCAATGTTGATAAATGTAAGGTGATGCATTTGGGATTTAATAATCCCTGTGCCACCTACACCATAAATAACTCTGTGTTAAGTGCATCTGAAATGGAAAAAGATTTGGTGGGTTCTTGGTAGATACAGACTTAGCTGTAGCAAACAATGCTTCAGGTAGCAACAGCTAGAGCTAGCAAGATTATTGTCTTGTATAAAGAGGGGAATGGTCAAGACAGAGAAAAACAATATCCTACTTTCTCCCTCTTTACAAGGCACTGGTAGGCCCCACATTTGGGAATATGCGGTTTGCAGTTTTGGAAGCCCATTATCCTAACCGCAGGTACATCTTGGAAATTGAGGCAGCCTGTAACCAGGAGGGTCATCGTAAATTAATCCCAAAGGGGAATACCGAGGGGCCTTGAATGAGGGGGAGGCAGACATTAGACGCCCCTAGGGCTGTTTACATTGTGAGAACGGCTGGTTGGGCCGGGTGGGACATGCTAACCTTCATTATACAAACCTATATTAATTGCCGCCCCATCAGTGAACTCTCTGGTGCATTTGTTCTCACTAATGGTACCAGATCAGAGAGGACTCTGTGGACATCCTTAAGGTTGGAAGAACAACGAGTTTCATCTTCACGTTAGGAGAGCGTTTCTTTTCCAGTGAGAACGGTGATGAACTGTGGAACTGGTCTTCTATGCAGAGGTGGTAAGTCAAGTTTACTAGAATACTTTAAAAAGAGCCCATGGATAAGTTGTCAAAACTCAAAAATGATTGAGAATTCACTGGAGTAATGCATACCACTAGATCCTGGTTATTACCCGCGCCCCCGATACTTCCGATTGCCGGTTGGGCACTGTCAGGCAAAGGAATTCTCGTCCCCCACCTTTTAGCTGTCGGTTTTGTGCTTCCCCCACCCCCACCCGCCGCCCCTGGGTCAATGTTAGGTAGGTTTAAAAAAAAAAAAAAACAAACCAACACACGGGCAAGGGTGGGACTGGAGGCCGAATGTTCTTATTCAACCCGCCAATGTACTAGGGCAGACTAGGGTTCCCCCCCCTACTTAGGTTAGCGAGCGAGAGAGCACGAGCGGAGTAGCCCCGGATGCGAGCGAGCGAATGAGCACCGACCCGCGACGAAGCGAGCGAGCGTGCGAGGCGAGCGATTCGCTTAGAGATGAGCAGCGAGAGCGGAGCGAGCACGCTTTCGTAGAGACGCCCATGGCGGCGAGCGAGCAGAGCGTAGCAAGCCCCGCACAGAGAGCGAGAGCGACCGCAACACCAGGCCCACAGCGAACGCGTTCCCTTTGAGCAGTCGAGCGAGCGAGCGAGCGAGCGAGCAGGGGAAGCAAGCGGCGACGAGCGAGCGAGCGAACCTAGCGAGCGACCAGCAGCGGAGCGAGCGAGAGAGGCAGAGCGACGAGCGAGCGAGCGAGCATGCAGCGAGCGTAGCGAGCGAGCGAGCGAGCGAGCGAGCGAGCAGCGGAGGCACGAGCAGCGAGCAGCGAGCAGAGAGCAGCGAGCGAGCGATGGAGGAGCGAGAAGCGAGCAGCGGAGCGAGCGAGGCGAGCGACGGCATGCGAGCGATGTCGAGCGGACGAGCGAGCGACTGCGAGCGAGCTAGCGAGCGCGAGCGAGCGAGAGAGCAGAGAGCGAGCGAGCAGCGGAGCGAGCGAGCGAGAGGCGAGCGAGGATGCGAGCAGCGAGCGATGCGAGGCGAGCGAGGGAGCAGCAGCGAGAACGCGAGGCGAGCGCGAGCATGCGAGCGAGCCGAGCGAGCTAGCGAGCGAGCAAGCGATGCGAGCGAGCGGTGAGCAGGAGGGCGAGCAGGAGCGAGCGAGTCAGCGATGCGTAGCGACGAGCGAGCAACAGCGAGCGAGCGAGTCGAGCGAGCGGAGCAGCAGCGAGCGAGCAGCGAGCGAGCGAGCGAGCGAGAGAGCCAAGCGAGCGAGCGAGCGTAGCAGCAGGAGCGAGCGAGCGAGGAGCGAGCGAGCGAGGAGCGACGAGCTGGAGCAGGCGAGCGGCAGCGAGACGAGCGAGCGAGCAGCATGCAGCAGGACGAGGTAGTGACAGCGAGCTGAGCGATGCGAGCGAGCGAGGATGCAGGAGCGAGCAGAGAGAGAGCGAGCTAGCTGAGCGATCGAGCGAGCAGCGAGCGGAGGCGAGCGAGCAGGCGAAGCGGAGCACGAGCGAGGAGGAGCGAGCTAGCAGGCAGCGAGAGAGCGAGCAGCGAGCAGCGACGAGCGAGCGAGCGAGCGAGCGTGATGCAGTAGCGAGCATGCGAGGAGCGAGCGAGGAGCGGAGAGCGACTGAGCTGGAGGAAGGCGAGCGATGCGAGTCATGATGCAGCGAGACGGAGCGAGCGAGCGGGGGCGAGCGAGCGAGCGAGCGAGCGAGCGAGCAGCGAGAGCGAGCGAGCAGCGAGTCGTAGCGAGTCGAGCGAGCGAGAGAGCGAGCGAGCAGCGGCGAGCAGCGAGGAGTGAGCAGCAGGAGCGAGTAGAGCGACGAGAGCGAGCATCGTAGCGAGCACGGAGCAGAGAGCGAGCGAGCGAGGCTGAGGCGTGAGCAGGTCGAGCGAGCGAGGCGAGCAGCGAGCGAGCGATATGAGCTAGCACTTAGCGAGCAGTCGATTCGATATCTGTCTGGGCGTCGATCTATGAGCTATTCGAGCATCTATGACGATCGAGCTATCTATCGTAGCTAGCAGCTAGGCGAGCGAGCGAGCGATGCGAGCGAGCGAGCTGAGCGTAGCAGCGTTGCGAGACGAGGCGAGCAGCTAGCGAGCGCGCGATGCTAGCGATCTAGTTCAGCGAGCGATCAGCGTAGCGAGCGATCGAGCAGCTTAGCTGATCTATCGAGGCGAGCGAGCGAGCGGAGCATCTGATGCGAGCGTTGTTATCTAGCAGTGATCTATCTATCTATCTATCTATCTATCTATCTATCTATCTATCTATCATCTGTCTATCTATCTATCTATCTATCATCTGTCTGTCTGTCTATCTATCTATCTATCTATCTATCTATCTATCTATCTATCTATCTATCATCTATCAATCAATCTAATCATCTCAATGAATGTATATGTATATTCCAGTATGACAGGGACACTTTTCATGAGACTGGTTATACTTACATTTCTAGACATAGGCTACTTTACCCCATTTTTTGACACTTTTAAGTTCATTAACCTGTGTGCTGCCATCTTGTGGTGAATTGAGTAATCACCCAAGTTAATTGCACACCTCTCACTGTCACAGATTGGGACGGACCTTATTTCTAGCCCCAATCCCGCTGTCTTAGAGAGCTATTAAGTTTTCCCGAATTTCTGCAACTGTCCCCACGTGGTACAGTACTTTTCTCTTCATTTTGTTCTGTTGTTAGTGTGATAGGAAGATAGAGCTGTCAATCACGAGGAGCAGCAGACCATGTGATGTAACAATGTCATGTGACCACACACTCAGTCCCCTCCTCTTACTTGTGGGTCGCCCAGAGTCAAGATTGAGAGGTAAACTGACCAATCCAAGATAAGTCTCTGGTATGGGGGGTTGGGCAAGCAGTTACCAATGGAGATAACTAAGGAAATGTGTAGTTTCCCATTGCAGGTGCTGACGGCCATGAATGTATATGTGCAGTACAAGGTAATAAATCCCATTCTACTTAAGGAAAGACAATAAGCACTGTGAATGGGGTGGCACTGCCACACTGCAATACAACTGCATTGTAAGGGATTCAGTTTACTTTACACCTTGTGTCTCGTTTCACCCCAAACTACTGAAACCCCAATATTAAAGGCCAGATAGATAGATAATAGATAGATAATAGATAGATACACGCGCTTCTCACTCACCTTATCTCTTTCTACCAACTTCAGTTTTCATTTAATTTCCCAATCTAACTTCATTCATTAGTAAGTAAGGAGTCTCCTCCCACTGGATTTCATCTTATAGTAAGGAGTCTCCTCCCACTGGATTTCATTCTATGGTACATCTATCTATCATCTATCTATCTATCTATCATCTGTCTATCTATCTATCTATCATCTATCTATCTATCATCTACCTATCTATACAGAGAAAAGCCAGGGAATGCTGGGAGTTGTAGTTTTCAAACATCTGGAGGCACACCCGTTTGAGAATCCATCTATTATCCCCTGCAGAACAATATGCATATCAGAATTTTGCAGTGGTGTACAAGTTTGTTAGTAAAAATATTTTGTAACATGGATGTAAAATACTGATACTTGTGGTATTAGCAGACCTACTGAAATATGCAGTATATAAATATTTTCCATGCACCGTTATACATGAAATCACTTATAGTTACTAATACTTACTTTTGCAAAAAACATTCCAAAATATTTTTGTCAAAAATTATTTTAGGATAAAATGTACTTGGAATTTTTGGGGGGAATCTTTTGTCGACAACATTTTTGTTTTCTAAATACACACAGGACCAAACAGCATACTTTATATTTATATGCAAAAAATAAATATCCATGATACCAGCCTCAGGCAAAATATTTTGGTAACCTGTACATATATATATATGTTTTGATCCTGATGACGTCCGCATGGGCGGTTGAAACGTGTATATGTGTGCTTAATAATGTTGCTATTCACATCAAGTCCCAGGAGTGCTTCCGAAATTTGTTACCTACTTACGTTTTGTCTGTGTGTATAGCACCCGGGCAGTATCGAAGGTAGTGTAGTGTGCCACTTAGATCTTTGCTGTTATATATATGTAGATGTAACATATGCGGAGCACTCCACGGACTTTTAAACATTTATGAATTCGGACCGCAGGTCTCTAGAACCTACGCGTTTCAGCCCTATAACATCAGGCTGTCCTCAGGGTTACAGACCGAGGTACAAAGTGCAGGTAAATAGACAACATCCCTCCCTCCCCACTCCCCCTGACACTACCTCTACGTGACCTGCAGTGACGCCGGCAACCAGGTGGACAGACCCCCTCCACCAAAAGCATGTACCAGGGTTAACCCCTAAAATGGCACCAACATGCATAAAGTAAATGAAGCCCTGTTACCCTAAGGGCAAAGAAAGGGGAAGGTCCACTAAAATCCACCAAGTGCTGGGAATACACTAAAAATAAGAATATAAGTGCTAGTGCTAAAGCCGATACAAAAACATAAAAACATGAAACAAAAAATCTAAACATAAGGCTATAGATGCTATGGGGTAAAAATATCACCTAAAGTGTTATAAAAATTGCATAACGCAAAGATTACTGCCTATGAGCTAAACTGTAGGTGTCAAATGTACTCCGTACTCCACGTAAAATGGGGACCACCTATACTCAAGGAACCCACTACCCCCATAAACCTAACGACAAAAGGGGAAAAGAAGCCAAACCGCCACACTAAAACACTAGTACTATCAGGGTCTCAACGGGGAGATAAAACGAGCCTCCACTATATAGGGTTACAAGTAGCATGATATAGAATGATATGATTATTCATTTAGGCCAGGGCCGTCTCTAGACTTTTTGCCACCTGACACAAATTCTAAATGCTCCCCCCTCGCCACCGGAAGGGGTGTGGTTTTTAATTGAAAGTGGGTGGTGCTTTGTCCGGAAGTGGGATGTGGCTTGTTCGATGTGGGAGGGCTTTATACACATTGATTTAACTTGTCATTATCATTGTATTTACATATCATACCTCCATTTATTTTCAATACATTGAAGGACCCTCCCTCTAGAATAGTATCCTCAAAAGATCATCTATATATCTATCTATCTATCTGTCTATCTATCATCATCATCATTTGTCTATCTATCATCTATCTATCTATCATCTGTCTATCGATGTATCATCTATCTATCTATCATCTGTCTATCTATCTATATATCATCTGTCTGTCTGTCTATCTATCACCTGTCTATCTATTTATCTATCATCTGTCTATCTATCTATTTATCTATCATATGTCTCTCTATCTATCATCTGTCTATCTATCTATATATCATCTGTCTATCTATCTATCATCTGTCTATCTTTCTATCTATCATCTACTATCTATCATCTATCTATCTATCATCTGTCTATCTTTCTATCTATCATCTATCTATCTATCATCTATCTATCAATGTATCATCTATCTATCTATCTATCATCTGTCTATCTATCTATATATCATCTGTCTGTCTGTCTACTATCATCTGTCTATCTATTTATCTATCATCTGTCTATCTATTTATCTATCATATGTCTCTCTATCTATCTATCTATCTATCTATCTATCATCTGTCTATCTATCATCTGTCTATCTATCTATCATCTATCTATCTATCTATCTATCTATCTATCTATCTATCTATCTATCATCTATCTATCTATCATCTGTCTATCTTTCTATCTATCATCTATCTATCTATCTATCTATCTATCTATCATCTATCTATCTATCTATCTATCTATCTATCTATCAATGTATCATCTATCTATCTATCATCTGTCTTCTATCTATATATCATCTGTCTGTCTATCTATCATCTGTCTATCTATTTATCTATCATATGTCTATCTATCTATTTATCTATCATGTCTCTCTATCTATCTATCTATCTATCTATCTATCTATCTATCTATCTATCTATCTATCATCTGTCTATCTATCATCTATATATCATCGTCTATCTATCTTCTATCTATCTATCTATCATAATCTGTCTATCTATCTATATATCATCTGTCTATCTATCTATCATCTGTCTATCTATTTATCTATCATCTGTCTATCTATCTATTATCTATCATGTCTCTCTATCTATCTATCTATCTATCATCTATCTATCTATCTATCTATCTATCTATCTATCTATCATCTGTCTATCTATCTATCTATCTATCATCTGTCTATCTATCTATCTATATATCACTGTCTATCTATCTACTATCTATCTATCTATCATCTATCTATCTATCTATTTCTCTATCATGTCTCTCTATCTATCTATCTATCTATATATCATCTGTCTATCTATCTATCTATCTATCTATCTATCTATCTATCTATCTATCTATCTATCTATCTATCATCTATCTATCTATCTATCTATCATCTGTCTATCTATCATATATCATCTGTCTATCTATCTATCATCTGTCATATCTATTTATCTATCATATGTCTCTCTATCTATCTATGTATCTATCTATCTATCCATCCATCCATCCATCCATCCATCCATCCATCCATCCATCCATCCATCCATCCATCATCCATCCATCCTCCATCCATCCATCACATCCATCCATCCATCCATCCATCCATCCATCCATCCATCTACATCTATCTATCTATCTATCTATCTATCATCTGTCTATCTATCTATCTATCATCTGTCTATCTATCTATCTATCATCTGTCTATCTATCTATCTATCATCTGTCTTCTATCTATCTATCATCTGTCTATCTATCTATCTATCATCTATCTATCTTCTATCTATTATCTATCTATCTATCATCTGTCTATCTATCTATCTATCTATCTATCTATCTATCTATCTATCTATCTATCTATCATCTGTCTATCTATCTATCTATCTATCTATCTATCTATCATCTATCATCTGTCTATGTATCTATCTATCATCATCTGGTTATAATTATTTATGCTAGGCCTGCTGCCTGGGCACATGATATTAATGGTTGCTGCCTGCAAGTCACTGGGCCCTCAGAGAACAGAATTACAGAACAAACCCCCAGTCCCAGGGCCAGGCCCCAGCCATACCCAGCCATCCCTAAAAGTTGTGTTTTTGCCTTTATTATTAGATAGGATTTCAATTCAATTTATTTTTATATTGATTCTCACACTCACTGTCACCTGTCACTGAATCATCGTCTCCGAATCAGATTCATTCACTCGGTCTCGGACACAACAAGCGCAGGCGGCGCAGCTCCAGCAGCCTGTCCTGGTCTGCACGGGCTAACTTGCAGCGCTGACGTCACTATGTCATGGCGACGCATGCACGCAACGAGTCACGACGTTGAGGATGGTTAGTGTGTAGGCTCAGTGTGTGTAGGTTCAGTGTGTAGGCTGTATGCAGTAGGTGAATGCGGCAGGACCGAAGCAGACTTGTCAACAGCATTGTGGGCTGTGACAGCTAGGATTATGTTTGTGGGCGGGTGTAAGCAGATCGCAGGGTGGTATAGGCGGGTCTATGGAGTTACTGACCCAACTTGAGGCTATTGGTGGGTGGATGGGAGGCGGAGTTTGTCTAGTAGGGGAGTTTGTGGGTGGGGTTTATTTGACTCGCAGCGCTTTCCTTGTGCGTCACTTTCTTCCCAGTAAGTTGAACTTGCTACTAGTGCTGTCACTGTGCCGGTAATGTAACAGTTACACAGTCCGGCGCGCACCCCCCCCCCACCCCAACAGATTAAGGAGGGAGTTGGGCAGCCGGCCTCCATTACAAAAAAAAATTAAAAATACAGCGTGTGACAGTGCGGCAGTCCAGTGCCGCTTCCCTACAGGGTGCCGCTCTGCAGTGTGCTGCACCCTGCATCATTAGCGAGGCGCCCTGTTTAGGCCCATTGGTGACATAGTATTAAGTCTTTTTATCCACCTATCTCACATTGTAGGAGGGCTCTCTTCGTATTCACGCCCTCCCGTGCTGGTACAAGTCAATGGCCATCCATTTCATCATGGCCAGCGAATTTGTCATACATCTAAAGTGCCGAGCCACTGATTGTTGACTGAACCTTTCAGACCCGCCACTGGTCTCGCCCTTCACATAATGAATGGGTTTCGATTCAACTGCTGTCCTATAGTCTGCCTGTGATTGGCCAGGCATTCTCGTAAGGTGGTGGCCGTCTTGCCTATATATATTTGCCACAAGGGCAAACTATGAAATTTATTACATATTGACTGAGGCAAGTAAGTCGTTGTAGAATTTTAATACGGTTTCCCATTTTTGGGATGTGGGAAGTCCTGTGAGTGCTCCGCATATGTTACATCTACATATATATACAGCAAAGAATCTTAGTGGCACTCACGTAACCCTTCGATACTGCCCGGTGCTATATCCAACAGACGATACAGAGTAGGTAACAAATTTCGGAAGCACTCCTGGACTTGTAGTGAATAGCAACATTTTTTAAGCACACATATACACGTTTCAAACCGCCCATTGCGGACGTCATCAGGATCAAAACAATATATATATATGTACAGGTTACCAAAATATTTTGCCTGAGGCTGTATCATGGATATTTATTTTTTGCATATAAATATAAAGTATGCGGTTTGGTCCTTGTGTATTTAGAAAACAAAAATGTTGTCGACAAAAATTCCCCCCAAAAAATTCCAAGTACATTTTATCCTAAAATAATTTTTGACAAAATATTTTGGAATGTTTTTTGCAAAAGTAAGTATTAGTAACTATAAGTGATTTCATGTATAACGGTGCATGGAAAATATTTATATACTGCATATTTCAGAGGTCCTGCTAATACCACAAGTACAGTATTTTACATCCATGTTACAAAATATTTTACTACACAACATTGTACACCACTGCAAAATTCTGATATGCATATTGTTTTGCGGGGTATAATAGATGATTCTCAAACGTGTGCCTCCAGATGTTTGAAAACTACAACTCCCAGCATTCCCTGGCTTTTCTCTGTAGTGAGGAATGCTGGGGGTTGTAGTTTTCAAACATCTGGATGCACATTGTGTGACATAGTATAAGTCTTTTTATCCACCATACTCACATTGTAGGAGGCTCTCTTCGTATTCACGCCCTCCCGTGCTGGTACAAAGTCAATGGCCATCCATTTCATCATGGCCAGCGAATGTGTCATACATCTAAAGTGCCGACCACTGATTGTTGACTGAACCTTTCAGACCCGCCACTGGTCTCGCCCTTCACATAATGCATGGGTTTCGATTCAACCTGCTGTCCTTATAGTCTGCCTGTGATTGGCCAGGCATTCTCGTAATGTGGTGGCCGTCTTGCCTATATAATATTTGCCACAGGGCAAACTATGAAATTTATTACATATTGACTGAGGCAAGTAAGTCGTTGTTGAATTTAATACGGTTCCCATTTTGGGGATGTGGGAATCAGGCCCGGTTAGGGCACTTCTGCATGCCAGGCAACTAGAACATTTGAAAAAGCCCTTTTTTGTCATAGTGAGCCAGGTCTGTTGAGTATTATTCATTGGATCCCTTAATCGGTTCGTATGAATATGTTATGGAAATTTTTGCCCCACTTATATGCAAACAAAGGGGAAAGGTGTCAGAAAGGTAAGTTCCTGTCATTCTGTAAAATCTCCCACCTGGCTTTATGCTCTTTTTGAGGTGTTCACTGAAAGGTTGTACGTGCTGACAAATGGAATGGTGTTCCCCTTCTCCCTTCTGGTGCTAGTTTCAATCGAAGGTGTCGGCCTCTGCCACTGATTTACCGCCCTATCCATTTGTTGTTGGATTATGTCATAGGGTATAGCCCCTGGCTATGAACTTATCATGCCGTTCCAACAATTTGGCTTGTGCCAAATCCGCGTCAGAGTTATTTCTTAGCACCCTAAGGCTTTGGGAAAATTTTGTGTAATGGGAAAAAACTTCTGGTGTCATCAAGGTATTTCGATCCGTTAGTTTTTGAGAAGAGTGTAGAGCACCATTTTCCATTGTCCTTGAATATTCGAGATCCAAAAAGTCGGTCACTCGCTACTGGCTGTCATAGTGAGACAGTTTTAGTGGACTCTCTCTCTCTCTTTGCCCTAAGGGTAACAGGGCTTCATTTACTTTAATGTATGTTGGTGCCGTTTTAACACTGTAGGGTTAACCCTGGTACATGCTTTTGTGGAGGTGGGGTGTCTGCGTTGCCGGTATCACTGCAGGTCACGTGGGGGGAGTGTCAGGGGAGTGGGAGGGAGGGATGTTACCTGCACTTTGTACCTCGGTCTGTAACCCTGAGGACGGCCTAATGTTATAGGGCTGAACGCATAGGTTGTACAGACCTGCGATCCGAATTCATAAATGTTTAAAAAGTCTATGAGTGCTTATATATAATAAACAAAGGAAAGGTGAGCACTCCTCTCATCGAACAAGGCGCCTGGGTGCACGTCAAGGAATGTATAAGAGATAGATGAAGACAGCACTCACGGGACTTCGTTAAAGCATTTCAAATAGATATTTATTCATCTACGCGTTTCAATCCAGCTGTCGGGCCGTCATCAGATGTTAACACACACAGTGCAATTCCCCATTTTATTCACACATCTCAACTACACCGATTGCCATGTCTCCGTCCCCACCATAAAAGTAACCCTAGTGTACCAATACTAACCACTTTATATACTCTAAAAACATACAAATACGTGCAGTTAAAACACAAGTAAAACACATGTATGGTTTAGTGCCGAACACGTATACAAGATACCATATAATACTAGTATTTATAACCTAATATCAAAGGGAAGTCAGGTGGTACACTATGACACACACACTAAAGAAAAAAGCATTACAAGAAACAATGTAATGAATATTTGTTCATTCAACCACAAAGGATAGAGTCTGCATCCTTGTATCCACCTGGCCTCCCTTTGTAGCAGCAACTTGTCCTTATCACCAGGCATCCTCATTTGCTCATCGACAAGCCGTCGATATCATGCAACGCATGCTTGAGGGCTGATGGGCCATTTTTTTAAAATGTCTGGCCACCGCCAAGTCACCAAACCTGCTAGTAATAGACTCCATATCGCTGGTCTGTAAGGCATTTCTGATGGATGTGGACATAGTTTTTGTCTTACCGACATAATGTAAGCCACAGGGCAAACAATGAAATAAATTCCATATTTGCTGGTGCAAGTAAAACGCTGTGTAATTGCATTTTAGCCCCATTTCTGGGGTGTGCAAATTCCGGGCCCGTAAGCATGGAATTGCAAGTAATGCAGTTAGGCATCGGAAAGCAAATGTCAGATGAGCAATGAGGATGCCTGGTGATAAGGACAGTTGCTGCTACAAAGTATAAATGGGGAATTGCACTGTGTGTGTTAACATCCTGATGACGGCTGACAGCTGGGTTGAAACGCGTAGAGTGAATAAAATATCTATTTGAATGCTTTAACGAAGTCCGTGAGTGCTGTCTTCATCTATCTCTTTATATATATATTGTAGCCATGGTGGTTATTATATCTCTAAGGTGTACTATAGAACTAGGAAGAAACAGCCCCCAATTTATCGATACCGCACATTATCGATAATGTACAACCACGGCCGTAAATGTACAGTCACGGTTTGTACATTTATGCCGAGCGTTCGTTAATTAACAAACTTTTGGTTGTAGATACCATGCGGAGTAAACTACTGCAATGGTATTCTATGGGGATCGTATATAAGATCACGTCATTGTAGCTTTTGTTATAGGCAATTTACGATCAGTTACAATTGGAAAATGTACGCAATACCGCGTCTTTATTACTACAGCCCCTGGTTTGGATTTGGAACCGCCAGTTAAGAAAATCTGCAGATGAATCATTTCCCTAGCTCTGGGCATGGATTTGATATTTATCCACCATAAATTGAAATTATAAACCATCCAGAACTGTTTTGGTTTGTAGTCCATGATCTAAAGTGACATGTTTAGCTAGATCAAACATATACATCTTGGTGCAGGAGCAGAACTGGTCTATTTCAAATCAGCAATGATAAATGCAAATAACCCTTTACAAATGGGTTTTCTGATCCATTGGATATGGGGAATTTCCTTGTGCCCAAGTCAAGAAAGTCTGGAAAGCTATTACCTGGGAGATAAATCTACTGATTGGTGGTCAGGTCACATCCTTCTATTGTCTTCAACTTGTAAATACAGAAAGAACGGATATACCCACAGTTTGCAATAAAAGAAAAGAAGTCAATGGACTCCTCTATCTACAGTAGCTATAATTTACCATGCTTGTCCAAAAAGGGGGAATGATTTAACAGGTAATGCAATACAGGAAACAGAATTCGTTCTAACCCCATTTAATTTTTATTGATTTCAGTTATGCTTTTTGTACAGCCATCCTGGATCAGACTGGTATCTAATAAGTTGATCTAAGGGTTTGCCAATCTATATGCCTTAGGTGAAAAACTTTTTCTCAATCAAGTTTGTGGATGATACAGCTGTGTTTGGTCTTGCCTCAGGGCAGACATAATACAGCAAAGCTAAAAGACCACAATGGGGACGTATCTTCTTTCTTCCCAACCAGCAACACCAACTCTGCTGATGTTGCCGACAACGGCAATGTCACTGCGGGCCACCAGTGACACCCCCGTGTTTGCTGGGCCTTGCTCGAAAGTCTTCTTTCTTTTCAGACCGGCGACACCAACACATGACCCGATGACCCCAATACTGAGCGATATCACTGCAGCTGCCAGTGACACCACCAGCGCTGGTGACATCAATGTCGCCAGTGTTCCCAGCATTTTCATTCTCCTGCCATCACTGTGATGACTTCTTGGTCCTTCAGCAAAACTTTTAAAGAGGTTCAAACCCCATGGAACTCAGAAGTCATCACAGTGATGGCAGAAGAAAGAAGACATTGGCAACACCTGCGACATTGATGATGCCAGCGCCATTAGTCACTGGTAACCGCGTAAGTTGGTTTCTGTTTTTTGTGGGCGGGTTGCTGTTCTTCCAGCGGGGACGTGTTCCCCGGACATTTCCCAGGTCCCAGACCATTTACAGTAATTTACAACTGCTATTTAAACCGCTTTTTTAGTCAGAAATTTCCTAACTATCTTCCCATTGGCTTTTATGCCAAGATATTTCAAAAATCTGCTAATCCTCAAGCAGAACGGATTTTCGGAAGTTTGCCCATCTCTACTTACCTTTCTCCTCCCTGCTCAATTAAAGTAAAAAGGGTGAGGACACACTCTGCAAAAGTCTTTCTATTGTCTGACTCAAAGGAGGCAGGCAGACTGGATCCATTGATCACAAGTACAGTATAAACTCCGTTGGGACCTGTCAGAAGAACAACGGAGAAGCAAGATACCAGGTAGTTCTGTAACTTTGTTCCTGGCTCCTGATCAATTAAGTAAAGGGGGGGGGGGTAAAACACAGCTCCTTTACCTCCCGTTTTTCAGTTAAACTGAAAACCACAAACTCATTTTGGCAGTGGAGATCCCTTTAATGAATACACATTATGGTAACCTATATAAAATTTTAACCTTTTGTAAACTTAAGGGGTAACAGTGGTCTTCAATTCTTCCAATTCTTCAAGTTAGAGTTTTTTTTGGAAGCCTTCTGCCGTACCCTTCAAAATTCACCCTCACACAATCTCTAGATGAAATTTGTAAGAAGTTATTGCTGGAAAGGTTCAGCGATATTACTTCCTGCTTGAACACTTCCTGTTTTTCAGCCATGTGACCAGCTTGTGGTCATGTGACCAGCCTCTGTCTGCATTAATAGGCTCCACATCTCCAGGTACTTCCTGTTTAATATCCAGCATTAAGGGCCCTATTTATAAAAGATCGATATCGTTATCGTAAAATACCGATCGTTATCGTAAAATAACGACCGGTATTTGCTGATAACGACCGTATTTACCGATACGACCGGTATAATAACGATAACGATCGGTATTTAACAATATCATTAAATACCGGTCGTTATCGTTACATGCCGGTCGTTATCGGTAAATACCGGTCATTATTTTATGATAACGACCGTTAGTTTTTCGATAACGATAGCGATCTTTTATAATAGGACCCTAAGTCTTAACTGAGCATGCTTCTCCCCCGGATGGAGGGCGGGACAGAGTTCAGGTGATGTCCACTCAACCAAGTAGAGATGGGATCTGGTGTCCGACTCAAGCGCATTTTCTATTTTTCTATTATATTCTATTCTTATCAAATGTTCAAGGCTATTTTCGATAATTTCAAAAATAGCCTTGAACGTTCGATAATCCTCGAAAATACGACCAGAAACTTTAAAGTATCTCCTATCA
Organism: Hymenochirus boettgeri; assembly: GCA_019447015.1. Taxonomy (NCBI): domain Eukaryota; kingdom Metazoa; phylum Chordata; class Amphibia; order Anura; family Pipidae; genus Hymenochirus; species Hymenochirus boettgeri. The sequence continues at coordinate 166,711,704 of CM033474.1, forward strand.
TATTTTCGGGCTATTTTAGAAAATTATCGAAAACAGCTATGAACATTTGATAATAATCGAAAATTCATTCCGTTTTCAGATTTTCGGATCTTCGGCTGCAGCTAAAGATATGATTCTCCTTTTATTTTAAAGGAAGACTGCAGGCTTCATTTAAACCCTAACTTGTTTGGAGACCACAGTTTCCCTTTAATTGAATTCTGAAACTTAGTGCACTGTTGCTTTGGCATTAGGAAAACCGTTTGGTATGGCTAGAAAAAAGAATGGGGATTGTTTCAGTAAAATGGTCCAGCTGTAGAAACACTGTGTTGAAGAGGCCCATGATCCACTATTTTTCACTGTTTTCCCAGTTTCTTGAGACCATGTATTGTAAAAAGACTCAAGAGTTTATTATGTAGCTTGTCCACTCTCATAACTTAATTTTACATACAGCTTAGGCCTCTTAAACACATTTTTCGCTATACCAACATTGCCAAAAATGCTTTTCCTTACATATACTACCAAATCCCTTGCTGGTAGAAACCTCTTCTGCTGCTGTACATGTAATTTAATTGCAGCAGAGAGGCAGCTTTGGATGGCCATCAGCTATTGGCCATGAGATAGGCATCACAGCTTTGACTGTAAGCTGCAGAAGAGAGACACGGAGAGGGATCGTGCTGTGTAAGCTAACAATGTGTTACGTTAAAAATGTGTTAAGGTGGATCTTAAGCTGTATATGTATATTAAATTATATGTATAATTATAAGTTATAATTATATTATGTATAATATTAAATTGAGTTATGAGGGGGGCATTCTCTTTAGGGCAGCCATACATGGAACAATAGCAGTGGTACAATCCCAATATCACAAATCAATTTTAGCCTGGGAAAAAATTTCCAGCTTATCCACCAGAGAAATTGATGCACGAATTGATGGTCCCACACAATATGATTGTCACACAATATTGGGATATCATGATATTGTCCGATCGATATTGTTAGCCAGAGCTCATGATCGGTTCGCGGACTTTGACCCTGCTTGCACGGTTGTCTCAGTATTGCAAGAGACACTTGCTCAGCCACCTCAAGCTATTCACTAAAGCTAGGTACACACAGTAACGATTTCTGAAGATGACAGACAGGATCTGCAAGATCCTGTCTGCCATCTTTCAAAGATCTGCATACACACAGTCCCGACGTTCTCCCTATGACTTCAAAGGAGAACGCTCGGACGTGTGTTTCCATCGGCCGCGCTAGACTCCTCTATAGGGAGTCTAGCGCGGCCGATGGAAATTTTCGGCCTTTCCCGAACGAGCGTACGCGACCCGATCGTTTGGCGGCCGCGCGCGTCGTTCGGGAAACGAGCGTACACACATAACGATAAAGCCCCGATACCGTCGGATCCGACGGTATCGGGGCTTAATCGTTAGTGTGGTACCCAGCTTTAGTCTATGCAGCTGCTTGAGCTGATAGCTGGTGTTAAATACGTACATCAAATGAATTTTCACCAGAGCCGCTAGCGAATCTCTTCCGGAGACTTCCCATGCGGCTGGTTCTCTGGATGACTCTCCCCATATTACTATTTAAAAACATAAATGTATTTAGAGTTTTCTACTACAATTGTCTAAGAACAAAATCACTATTAAAAACTCACATTCTGACTTTGCCAGGAACAATTCGGTTCAGCCATACTTGACTCCGTGATAGTGTGTTTATTCTGCAAAGAAAAATACTGGCACACAAAGGCAATAGTACTCTCTGTTCTGATTTAGCAATCACAAAAGCCAATTCCAAAGGTTGTCAAGGTTGCGCAGATTGACTTGAAAACTACAGTGATCAACAGCCAGAAATGCATGGATGCAATCTGACACATTACTAAGAATTAATCTGCGTGAATATGATATTAATTATATGCCTTTCCCAGGTCAGATTTGGCAAATTCATAAAAGTCTGGAATCATTTAACTGCATACATTTCTTTTCTTAAAAGTTTATTAAGATTTTTATTCATTTAGGCTTCATGCCTACATTAATGAAAGCTTATATATTATCCATCTCACAATTGTGCCATTAGGGGCTGCTCATCATCATCTACTAATTAATAAGAATAGAGGCAGTTACAGGCAATATTATTAAATAATAATGATTACAATTCTACATTTCAATTCTTACCATACTAAAGACAAATCACCCTTTATCTTTAACCAAAGGAATATTTTTTATTTTAATACACACTCAAACAATAATCGCACGTGCGTTCAGAAGCGCATCCACCCCCGCACCGAGACCTGATCCGACAAACTGTACCCCGGTGTGCTAGCGCGCTTCTTTCTATAATCAGGGACAGCTGCCTGCCACTTCGCAAATAGAAAGACCATATGAAGTATGATTGCTCCATACCCAGGAATAATTTTTTCTCCCCTAGCCCAGCTAACTTGTACTGCCTGTGCCCCCCCACCCGCACTCGTCATTCATTGGCTGAAGTGAGTGGAAGAGGGACTGCCACTGCCACCCCTAGCAATCAGCATTGCTGCCTATTTCACATTAACAGAAACCAGTAATTCTCTGCTGTGTGCATACGAATGTGCGTCGTGTACATTTAAGATGGGGATGCATGCTGCCTAACAAACTTTAAAAAAAAAAAAATTGCCGCCCCTGGTAGCCTAGTGGAAATCCAGCCCTGTCCATACCACATGGATCAGTATATCATAAAAACATCTTTATTGTTTTCTGTGTCTCTGAGGAATTGGCTTTGGTCTGTCACAATATCAAATAAGGAGGACTACGGGGCTATTAGCCTTAACTAGAATTATAGTTTAAATTAGGACTACTGTATATAAAGTTTTGTAAAAAATAATTCAAATGAAAGTACCTGGGGCAGGGAGGTAGGATTGGTAATTCGCAAAGTTCAAGATGTACTATGACACCACTGTTGTTGGCTAATTAGCCAGACAATTTGGTAGGTGCTCTCAGCCCCCTACTTCCAGGTTACACATTCCATACAAGGTATAAAGTAGAGGAGCACACTACTTAGGTGATGAATTTGTTTATTTAGTGCAAAAGCATAACATACAACATTTCAGGACTCACGCCCTGAAACGTTGAAGAAGGGACCATGAGGGAACCTGAGGAAGGGAACGTGAGTCCTAAAACGTTGTATGTTATGCTTTTGCACTAAATAAACAAATTCATCACCTAAGTAGTGTGCTCCTCTACTTTATAACTTTGTAAGGATTGGTAATTCCCACCTCCCAATATCATTCTGTCAGCACAAAGAAAACTGCTTCCTGCCAGGCTTCCTTAATGCTTCAACACTATCTTAAATAATAAGAAAGACCGGTACACTAGACTGGGCTGAGGAAAACTGCTTATGGCTTATATTAATAAACTTTTCTGTAAACCAGCGCAAACAGTTTCTCATTTATAGTATAAGAAAATTGTCAGGATTGCACTTTCTGCACATGTACTTAAACTCATTTCGGATTATACTATGCCTTTTAAGCTAGGTACACACCTAGCGATTTTTCCCTCCTGAAAAAAGTATGGAACGGTCGGCCAGGAGGAAGGAATGTCGGTCGCGGCAAAAGCAGCCACGTCCGATAGTCACCGCGCCCGATCGTGCGGTCCATAGAGGACCGCACGATCGGACGAGGTTTTTCCACCCTGTCCGATCGTCCTTTCGTCCGATTCGGACGAACGGTCGATCGGACATGGGCACATCTCGGATTCGATAATTTCGGTCCGATACACTAAACTATCGGTCGATCGGACCGAAATATCTCATCGTGTGTACCCAGCTTAAATCTCCTCAAACTCCTTTAAATCATTGTCTCTGCATTCAATTAGAACAAATTAGGTTATCTATCTACCACTGGAAATAAAGGAATTTTAGGAATTGAAATTGAATAAAAAAAAGAATCTTTAGTGTACCTCTCACTGCATATGTGCTGAAAGATGAGGTTCTGTTTCTCAGAAGGCTTTCCAAGCTGGATACTGTATGATGGATGTTCGCTAGGTAGGTAGAATAAACACAGATATTTTGAATTAACTACAAAAAAAATACCGAACTTTTTTGCTTTAAACATAACTATTAGCGAAAATCAGGGAGATTCAATAAAAATTCTTATCTTTAAATGGTGCTAATTTTGCCCCAACATTCAGATCTTATTTAACATTTGTAAGCTTACATCTGATTGGTTGGGCCAATTAGCACCATTTTAAACGATAAGACTTTTATTGAATAATCCTGTTAGTGTCTTATTGTGTAACTTTATGTCACAAGCAGTGTTCCCTCTAAGTTGTGCACGTGTGCACGCACACAACTCTGCAAGTGGTGCACACACAGAAATATCTGAATATTAGTACTGTCTGCGGTGTGTAGCACACGGCATTTCATTTTAAATGCACACAGACAATTATTTTGCATATATAGAAAGATTTTAATATTAGAGAGGATACTAATCACAAGATCTTTAAAAGTTTTGTGATTATTTGTCTGCAAGTTTCAAGATAAGGTTTGTGTGCACATTGAATGATTGTCATCATTTTGGAGACTTAATAGTGTACTATTATAGTTGACTAAATGTTCATCTGTCACCCATTAAATTGAACAAATGGAAAAGCGGTGTAATTTTGAAACATGAATAGTTCCACTTCCTATAGAGGGGTTTCTATTGGTTTTAAAGAGCACACATGCCATCTAGTGAAGTTACTTTGTATGTACAGTCAGTCTGGGTTGAAAGGGAGTGTGCAGTTTGAGGAACTAAAAACAGCATAAATAATAATCGAAATGGCTTAAGATGCCCATACACTGGAACCTTTGTTGCAAATTCCAAGGGAATCTGATTGTGTGTTTGCCTGTGTGTTACATACACAGGAACAATCGTTCCATATATACTTTATACGAACAATCATTTGTTGCCTACATATACACATCATCATGTTAACAGTTTCCTATACTGTAGTATAAGGAGCCAATAATGATCCAACAAAATGTCCCTTTCAGACCAATAGGTTAAGATGCTGACACCGTTGGTTTGTTGACAAATCGTAACCTATCTATATACATTGGTTATTTTGCTCAACCTTTGAGCCACTGAAGCCCATTGGAGTTATATAGCATACCCCCGTTCTGCCTCAGTGTCCTTTGTATCATGGGGGGCGGGCTAATGCAGGTGGGCATAACATGGCTGGGGAGGATCAGACATTACTTGAGGTCTTGTGGTCTGATTCCACATGTTTATCATAAGTGTGGGCTGCGGTTATACATACCACCGAATGTATGGGTCATGCCACCAGTAGTACAATACCTTTCAGTACCTGTATTTTTACATTAAAGGTGCGAATCATGAAAAATCAATACTGCACCTTTATAAATACACCCGGATTCCTTAAAATCGACTTCATTCCCCCATGTTTACCACCTATCTGTAGCCCTGGGTATAGCACATCCCAAAATTTACCTGTTCTGATGTGGCGAATTCCAGTGTACCAGAACATCAATTATGTGCCGCGGGGGGTTGCTTGGGCATACATGGGGCATGGCCAGTGTATCTTGGGGAATTGCTAGGAATGTCAGGAGATTGGATGGTCTGGAGGCAAAGTAAATAGGGCCCTGCGTCAGATGCCCTGTCCCAGTGTTAGGAGGTATGGTACAGCTAGATCTTTCTTTCCTTTCACTTTCTGCCCAGAAAGCAAATATGAACACACACACTTCTTGCCAACAGTATCAGTAAGCTGCATATGCCATTCGCTGAAATTTACTTGAGCTTCATATAGCGTGTCTGGAACCATCTAGAACCGCTCAGGTTTGACGGTCTTCAGAAAGCAGCCTTATAGAAACAACGAGCAGCGGAGGGTTAAAGGGGAACCTGATCTTAGCACAGCTCTTGCAATAACATTCCCTGTTAATATACGCGTTAATTTGGGCGCATGTGCTGCTTTTGCATAAAAATGTCAATTACATTGCAGTGTATATCAGCGCACTTAGTGTGGCCACAATATTTGGCCCTTTTTAACACACAATTGGATCTTGTTGTTTAAAATGGGCTGTAATCAGTTTTTGTTTGCCTAATCCCTTAAATGTACTGTTATCCGTTGTAATTTGGTCAGAAGGCCCATTTAATTACTTATAAAATAAATGTTTTGGCAGGAATTATATGTCCTCTTTTTTCCATTGTTCTACTTGATGGTTAAACTACAGATAAAGATACTTTTGTTTAATTGCACTTTAAATCCAATGACATTTTAACATATTACCATACTTAGCTATATCTACCTTACAAAATAATTCAAAAATGAAAAGAGAAACATATAAAAAGAGTTCACATGCTGGCATTTATCATAAAGATAACAGTTGGGGGGGGGGCTTTTGACAATCTTTTCTCAGAGGGAAACACTGGTATTTGGGACAAAAAAAGAACCAATACAATATGGTGAATCTGGTCACTGTGTTCAATGGTGATTGGACTTGGATACAAAACTATCAAAAATATTGATTCATTTTACAATCCGTGAGTCCCTTTAGGAAGTTTATAGGGACAAACCTAAGTCATACCAAGAGAGCCCCTACAATTGGCCAATCTTTGACTTCCAGTTATTATGTGTCTACTAAAATTCCAACTTGGTTCCTGAAGGAGGAAGCCACAAATGTGGTAATTGTAAAGCATGTCCCTATAGAAAATGTGGATGGCTAGGTATTTACAATTAAAGACTTCATTAATTGTAGATCTAAAGGAGTCATATATGTGATTCAATGCAGTTGGCCCCATGTTATATGTGGGGGAAACAATCAGGGGACTCCGTATGAGACTATTGGAACATTATGTGATATAATAACACACACAGAAAAGACTCAAAGCAGTGTGGCAAGACATTTTTTTAAAACATGACTCGACCCCAACTGTGTCATTGTATGGGGTCTGGAAAAATACCACCCCTCATGCGAGGTGGTGACTGGGACAAAAGATCGTGCAAGAGAACAAATGGATTTTTCACTTTGCAAAATAGATACCCTAGAGGTATGAATGAGGAATTACAATTCATATGTTTCTTAATGCTCTGAATGCCGTGTTTTAATGAATACTAGTGTGTACTGTATACTTGGAACCTATAGTATTAATGTGATAATGTGTTCCATATATTATGCCTGTTATATTGTATATATAGATGTTTTATTGTTTCTGTTGTGGGGAGCATTATAGAAAGGGGTCCTCGAGGAAGGGGGCACTTGTCTTTACCCCCGAAACGTTGTGTTTTTTGTGTGTGTCACTAAATAAAGTATTCAACCTGATTTTGGAGTGAGACCCTCAATCTATTTTCTCTACTGTGAACTTTGGATTAACTCGATTTTTCTACCCAGACCCTTATCTCAGGAATTACACTAGGATATTTAAAAACCTCCCACTCTGGCTCCCATTCACCACATGACCCGGAAAAGAGTGTTCGGCCTCGAAACGTGCGTAGGTCCATTGGTGGACTAACCGTTTGCTGCATGGCACCCATGTAGCACAATCACAAAAAATCACATAAGAAAAGCTACGAAGGGTTAAAAACAATTAAAAGATTTTATATATATATATTATATATATATATATATTATATATATATATAATATATATAATATAATGTGACCCTGCCATGAGTGCTTGCTGAGCCGCGCAAAGAAGTCGACGTCATCGGCGAGCGCGTCCGGCCCACCTCATGTCCTGCCACATCTTCGTTTCACTGTTTGGGATTGCTTCTGTGTCTTGGTTCCTCCACATATTTTAGTTTTTCAGCTACTCCAGTACCCCTGCCTGTCTGCTGACATTCTGACTGCTACTGTAAGACAGATAGTAGCTGATTTCACCCTCCTGTATTTTATTCACAGAGGCCCCAGTTCTCACATACTTACCTTACCTACATGTGACTTTGATGTACTTATGGCAGTGTCACATTAGAGGAGTGTATATATTAATAAAAAATCTTTTAATTGTTTTTAACCCCTTTTGGAGCTTTTCTCTATTGTGATTTTGTACTATATATCCCTGTGCATATTAAAGGATTTTTATTTACCGGTATATACTAATGTGAGTGTGGCAGGATTGTGTTTTAGAGATCTGTTTTTCTTCTTTACCTCCATATCTACGGCATCTAATCCCTACCTAGCACCTCATAGCTATATCCAAGTGTACATACACTAGTGCCCTATCTTCTCTTTTCACATATCAATTAACTTCTTGCTGCCTATATGCTTGTGGCCATTTTTTGGGGGTTGCAGTGTGTGCATGGCTTGCTTCTTCCAGCATTAGGGCTTATCGCAGGAGTTTTTTAATATATTTAATTATGTGAATTTTTTGTCTGGGTACCATTGCGCAACAATGATGTTTTTATGGGTTTTATTGGCATATTTATATAAAGGTTTTTTGCGCATTTACAGTATTATTAACTCATGTTCTCCCAGGGTCTTTTAGCCGGGCGGCCCACCCGGCTACCTTTTCAGCCACCACCCGCTGGAAAATTTCTAGAGGGAACACTTGTGATTTGAAAGAATTTAGATGTAGGTTTAATAGGTGCCAATACACTTGCAAGATTATTTTAGCACATGTTAACTTTTAGCTTAACTGTTAGCTTTTCCAAGATCCTAAGGCCACAAAAGGGTGGCACATGTGCTTGTGCTGCTATATCCCTCTGGTTACCTTCAGATTTTGCCTAACGACAACCCCCTGCGGATGTTGCCGAACGGCAACCCCTGCATTCTACAACCATGGAATGCTGGGAGTTATAATTTTTAAACATCTAGTGGGATGAAAGTGTGACATCCCTGACCTATATAATAGCATAATGCAGTGCACATTTTTCCCCCACCACCAACTTTCCCATCCCACCCCACCCGGCTACTTTTTCATGCCACCCGGCTGGAAAAACTTCTGGGGAGCACCCTGTAACTACTGGACCTCATATTACTTTGAGGATTGTTTTGTCCTCTAGATTATCATTATGGTACCTCTCTTTGCAGTTTAAAGTGCCGTGTGGGCTCTGGGCCCCTTGTTTAACCTGGTTCTATTTATTTTTCTTCTACTATTTCTATCTGTCTATCCAATCTCTCTCTTTTTTCGCTCTCTTCCTTCGATATCACATATACTGTTCTGCATATACTGTTGTTCCTAGAGTTACCAGACCTTGCACCCACTTAATTTGTGATACTGCTGGTTTCCCTTATGCCCCCTGTACTATTTTGGTACATTTGTGTCTATTTCCCTTATTTGTTTAGGGTTGACAGTCTGTTTGTTTCTACAAAGTTCTGTAACGTCTACAAGAGGAAGTGATACAAAAATATCATGACAAGTGTAAACATACATCACTATAATATTCCTATTTCTGGATATGCAATGTAATCTATAAATCTACTCAATCGAATGTGACATGATACATTAAAAATTCTCTGTGCACACTTTAAAATGCGTTGGAAAATATTTCTCTACTACGAACATTTTAAACCAGACTAGATGCCATTACATAAAAAACTTCTATAATACATTAACAAAAACCTCATAAAATTACTTAAGGCCACACTGCAATGCACCGGTATCACATGCATATCTGGAGCACGGTAGTACACATTGGCGAGCACTTGCGATGCGATCCTACAATCTTTGCAAAGTAGAGACATGTGAAAAATTAGTGATCACATTTTCTCCGTTAGCGAGGGCACCTACAGGGAGATTCAATAAAGTTCTTATCTTAAAACGTGCAAGTGTGGCCTAGCCCTAAGCCCACAGAGTTACACAGTATTTTGCTTTTGAAAAATGTTAGAGGTGACTTTTCACCTCTACCATAGTCCTGACTGTCTCAAACTATTTGGTGTCCAATAATAAACAAGAAAAAATGATCACGAAAAGACCAAAGGTGCAGCTGCAGTTATTTTTGAACCTTTACTGTCAACTTGACCTACAATGTTTCCTGGTGTGGGGGAGAGACTTGGCTTTAAATGTCATCTGGAGGTTTTTGCCAGCAAAAAAAACTCTTTGGAAGTTAAAGAGCCTTGGATGAAAGATCCTGACAATGAAGTTTATAAACACTGCCAGACACTGGAGGTGCATTTGTTTAACCATTTATAGTATTTGTTCTATATGGAACAAAATCATTCATACACACAGGGCATGCAAAGCATATTTAAAGGGAACGGTAAAAAATGTGAAATGACTTCACTTCCTCTCCAGATGGTTGTGCCTTCTCAGACATGGAAGGATTCATGGCTTGTCCATAAAGGCTGCATTGGCAGTTAAATGTTCTGTTATTCTGGACAGACATGTATTAAATCTTTCACTTACTCTGATGGTTTACAAGCAATTTCTGCCATCCTCTGTGTAGCAATTAACTTTCAGGACGTTTGTGAAGGTGTATTGTCCAAAAGAAATCATAGTAAATAGAGTAGTGGATAAATCTTCCTTTATCCATACTGAAAGGTAGGTTACCAGAGCAATGGCACTTGGTTTGCTTGTCTAGTCTGCTCTGTGTGGAGGCAGACAATAAAAAAGAAGCATCTGTTTTGGATGGGAAGAAGAAAATTAAGAGAAGAGAGAGGCTCTGAAGTAGAAAGAAGAAGTCCCAGTGAGTGAATCTTACCTGCATAGAGTGCAACATCCAACTACTTACTATATACTCTATATACACTCTGGGCCCCTCCTTACTGTAGTAAAACAAGCCAGTAATAGAAATTTTTCTTCTTGCCGATAGGTCCCGATACCAACAAAATTCAGCAAATTCTGTCAATCCTACTGTCAGTGTCACAGCTCTGACTTTGAAGACGCTAATGATAATGTAGTGCAAATGGGGATTTATCAGTAAACAGAACATTAGGCTGGGTCTGTCCCAACTGTTCACTGCCAAGAGAGGTCGGCCACGGCAAATGTCTTCTATGGACCATACAATCGGCAATGGTTTAATGGCATGTCCATATTGCCCGTTCATCTGAATGCAGACAAACGGGTTGACTGACAGTGTTCACTCTTGTTCAGTGGTAACCATTTAGGAATCCCCCTTTGAAAATCTACACTTGCCACTGCGACTGGGACTCTTGTAAAGAAAACAGTAAGGACAGAATTGCCATCATAGAAAACTATGGTAGTGGCATTATTCCTGTTAGAGCAAACAGATCCTGAGTACAAAGTCTGCTGTATAAAGTGACACTGCTCCCCTTAAGGATGTAATTGTAACTGCTGTAAATCACCACCAAACCTCCTGTTTACCATATCTGTATTTGGACTAGGGTTTCCAGATTTTGCAATAAAAATAGAGGCTGTACAGCGTGTGAGTGCACGATGGAAAAAAGGCCACTACCGATTCTGAGACAACCCATTAAAGACCAATATTGCCATTTTACATTTTTGAGCTAATCTACACTGGCTAATGAACTAGAGGGCTGACTACACTGGCTAATGAACTGGAAGGCTGACTTTCATTACAACTCAATTTTTTTTTAAATATAAGACGCTCTGGCCACCAGACTTGTAAATATAAAATACCCTCATGTTCAGCTCACACAGAATAGTCCATATAAGATGCCCTCATGCCAGGCTGCATAGATTGTTACACTATAAGATTGAAACAAGATATCAGTCAGGATTATAACTCACGGGAGCTCAACCCTGGGTGGTCCGTGGCACTCAACACCGTGGCACTCAACGACCATCCGACCTACAATGGTATGTAATCCTACTGAGAGTAGGTGAGCCAAGTACGGCTCACCTTAAATAGATGGGACTACAATTAACATTTTGCATACCCCTAATGACTATTATGGGACACCATGTGGATCATCAGTGTTTACTTATTAACTTTCCATTCCACATGTTCTGTACAATGGATTTTTCTATTATGGTTTTAGAGAACAGATGTATATTTAGTCATTACACTTCATTGTTTTTTATTTAATTGTAATCCCTCCTCTTGTCCTATTTAAAGTAACTGCTACTCGAGTGGGGTTTCCTCTGGTGAAGTGACTCTTAAATCATGAAATGCATCAGGCACCACCTATGCTGATCCTGTCCCGCTGAACAGTGTTGGTTTGTTTGTTTTTACCAATTGATGTTGGTGTTTTATGGAAATCTGTGTGCTGCCAAATCTGTCAAACTCTTTGCCTTTGGTACATATTAGATGTCCTCATCCCCAGCCCACACAGATTGGTACATTAAGATGTCCCATCATGCCCAGCCCACACAGACTTGTAAATTAGATGTCTAAATGCACAGCACTACCCACATAGACACCAGAAGCACTTACCATGAGTAGGGCATAAGTGGCCACATGAAAGGTCTCCTGTGCGCACTTTTTGTGCAATAAAAGTTTATTTTCAACTGACTGACACCTTTCTAGAGGTTCACATGGGGATGCGTGAGCAAACTTTTCAACTTGCTTTATGGCAGGCATGACCCTGCTCATGCAGCCACACATTCTCTCACAACAAACAATCCTCCCAGACATACCTCACGACACACCCTCTGGCAGCACTCCCAGACAAACATCATACTCTCTTACACAGGCACTCTGTCAGGTACTTACAAACAGAGGCAGACACTCACACACAGACAGGCACACACACACTTAAAGACAAGCATTCACACACACTGACAGGCTTTCACAAACACAATGATAGGCAGTCACACACACTGACATGCACTCCATACACCGACAGGACCCACACCACAGACAGGCACATTGAGAGACAATGCACAGCCAGGCAGGCACTCCACAAAGACAGGTTGGGGGGTTTTGACATGCCAACACACCTGAAAAATCCGTCAATCTTGAAAAGTCTAACTTTACAAGCCTATAACTTTATATCCAGAGAAGCTAGAGACATCATCATAGGTTTGTTTGAAAGGTATGAGATAACTTTTTTACAATTTTGCACTTGTATGAAGAACACAGATACTCTTTAATATCTGTCTTGTTCCAGTGAGTGGCAGATTGCCTAATATGGTGCATATTTTAAAAGGGACTCCATTCCCAAGTCATTGTAGGCCTATCAGTTAGTTATTGTAATACATTTAGATTACATTATAAGAAGGGTCCAGCATAACAAATCCTGCCAACAATTTCTGTTAATGAAGAGGAGAGCCAGAACCTTGATCAGTGGATGTGATTTATTGGAATTTGCAACACCTTTTTTACAGTACCCTCACAGAAGTTTCTAATTAAACTATAGGAACAGTGGGGAACTAGCTGAAGGATATATTAAAACAATAGTTATTAATGGAACATTTTTAGTTGGACCACATGGCATACGATGGTACTAAAATGAGTTTCCACCTTCCAAGCTATTAATAGAATTGTGGGCTGGGCTACAAAAGGAAATGTAACAAAGGGGCGGACGGCCAGGTACTCACAGTACGCTTTTTAGGAGGAGGCTGATAGTGCGGAGTGCAGGATCAGAGGCTGCTGGGAAATGTAGGCTGGTGCCGGAACAAGGTGCGGCTGGGAACTGTAGGTTGGATGCTGGACCAATGGTGCTGCTGGGTACTGTAGGCTGTATGCTGGACCAATCGTGCAGCTGGGACTGTAGCTGTATGCTGGAACAATGGTGCTGCTGGGTACTGTAGGCTGGATGCTGACCAATGGTGCTGCTGGGTACTGTAGGCTGTATGCTGGAACAATGGTGCTGCTGGGAACTGTGGGCTGGATGCTGGACCAAAGTGCTGCTGGGTACTGTAGGCTGTATGCTGGCAATGTCGAACTGGAGACTTGATGCAGGCAAGGTAAGTCACTGGAAACAGGCAAGGTAAGTACTAGGAGCAGGATCCAGGCAGGTGGTACTGGATACGGCAAGGTAAGTATAAGGATGCGGGATCCAGCAGGTAAGTACTGGATACAGGCAAGGTAGTTAAGGAGCGGGATCCAAGGCAGGTAGTACAGGAGCCAGGGAGGTAGCAGAATGCTACTATCGGGCGCCAGTCCAGGGGACGCCGGCTTTTCAAATCTCGCCCGCCCCGGCGTGGCGGCGTCGTGACGTCATGACGTCGCGACGTCGCCCACCCGGAAGTCCAGAGCGGGACCGGAGCGGCAGGTAAGTTTGTGACAGTAATTGAGTTTAATGTTAAGAAATTGAAGTTAGGCATTTGGAACAAAAACACTAGTTTATACCCTAAATGGAATGGTTAGTAGTTGACTTATAGACAATAGACTTGTAACTCTAATCACAAAAGCTAGTATTAAAAGTAAATAAGTAAGTAAAAGGGGCAAACGGTAGACATGGTGGCAGGGGTATAACTTAGGGGAGCATGGGGAGCTAAAGGGCGCCCCATCTTCTTATTTTTCCTATGATACTATAGCCTCCTCCCAGAAACACTTGTGGAGAAGCAGGGATAGGGCCCCATCAAAGTTTTTTCAAATTACACACCACTGCATGGTGGGAAAGAGGCAGAGAGTGTTAATCAATTGAATCAGTTAAAAGAACAACTGGACCTACTCTCTCGGGTTGATAGGCATCCTATTGAATGGGATAGTCGACAAGAATCCATCCTAGGGAAAGCCTGCAACCCCAGAACATCCACTCCTCACCCTGGAATACCTTTAAAACTGTTTGTTGAACTGGGGGCTGACTTAACACTGGCTGGTAACTGTTAAAGGGCAACTATCTATACTGAAAATATTTAAATTGACCATAACGGAAACTATAATTCGTCCTCCTTCCCACCACCACTGTATCATTTTTGTTGACTGCTTCCCTATTTCTCTAGATATCCATCTAAAAACTTCTTATATTATTGTACTTTGTACTCACAGAACAATAGTTTTGCTCCAAAAACTATTCTTCGTGAGTAGTTTTACTGTAACTGGAATGTGACAGAGTTTTGACCGTGTTGGAAGGCTTTATGCTGTATGCAGGCTGACAGTTGGTTTGTGGGAAAAAATTCAGGTTGTATGGAAGTGGAGTGGGTTAAAAGAGGGAGGGGGATCAGCTCCTAAACAAAATGTGTGTTGGATCGAAGCCCTGCAGCAACATACGCAAAACCTACTTACATGTGTTCAATTATAGATTAAGATGAGGCAAAGTTATTTTTTCATATAGTGTCCCTTTAAGTCAGCCCTCCGTTAACCAGCCACGTTACGTAGCCCTCCACATTCACCAGCCAGTGTTGTCAGCCCCATCCAGAGCCACACCCCCTACACAAGCATGCCCATTTTTTTCCCTTTGTACACTGCAGGAAGATATAGAAGGCAGTTTAAATATTTGTCTCAGGTGGCAAAGGTCTGGCAAATGATGCTATACCTGTATATATATGATCAAGGTGTGTTTTATATGGCACTCACTTTGACATACCCTTTAATTCCCAGGTGCTACCATCTAATCCAGTATACAAAAGTGGAGAGTGGCATACAAAAGTGCACTCACAGGTCTTCTTATTTTAAAGGAGAACTAAAGTCTCCGAAACATTGTCCCAATAGACAGAGCACATTCCAAACATACAACAAGCTGTGTCCTCACCTCCTTTGCTGTGGCCCATTGGGGTGATTTATGAAACAACCTGTGATACTAGGGGTCAGCTTCCCACAATCCACCTTAGCTGGTACCCCCCATCTAAGTGTCTGTGTACAGGCACATGCTCTGTATGCCTCAACAGATCAAACAAGGAAGTTGCGCCTCGCTTCCTGAAGCTGACAGCCAATCACATTACTCACAAGATCCTCCCTCTCCATGACACAGAACAGAGATTTCAGTTGTTTGTTTTCAAACACATTTCAATGCTCCGTCCTAACAATGATTTGAATACTTTACTTTTTCATACAAAATAAGTATCTTTACAGTGTAATTTCATAGATAGCTGGATTGAGAAGATGAATACTAACATTTCAGCAAAAATAAAGAAATAAATGTAAGTCTGGGAATAAACCTGCACTTGTAACATTTACTCTGTCTTGCTAAACAGAGCTCTTACCTCTAGGCTAATGGAGATAATTAGTAGATAGCTGGTACCATGTAGAATCTTTTACTATAACAAATTGGAAACAAAAATAAAGGAAACTATGGGGACTAGAACTTGCAACCTTCTGACTTGTGTGTTCTATAACTGGCATCTTACAAGGTGAGCCATGACTGCGTAAGCTGAACACTTTGTTACATTTAGGAGCCTTGTCTTTTGCTGGGGACATAATAGAAACAAAAAAAAAAGAAGTCTGGGGTATTGAGTTGTGACCTTCTGAATTGTGTTTTTTAAACCTGGAGCCTTACCCGATGCGCCACCACTAACAAGCAAAGTACTCCAGTACTTTGGAAGCTTTTTTTTTTTTTTTTTTTTTGAGACTAACAATTCCTGAAGAAAATGGAATATGGAAGTTCCTGATAAGACTTTGAAAGCTGCTTGTTACCTCAGTTTTATTTCCAGAAAGTCACACTGATGTTAATAGATTATGGTAACAATCAGCTTTCAAAGTCTTTTTAGGACTTCCATATTGGTGTATAAACATCTGTATGAAAACACTCTATCCATAGAGACAGTGAATACTGGGGTCAGGGGCGTGGTTTCTTGATGACTTCAGGGGCTGTGGGTTGTACTGGCAACAATATGGAAGCCTTCTTATTTACAGAATCTATTTCTTACATGTACTAAATGCAACTTACTAGAGAAGAATCTTACAATGTATGGTGTTCTGGGGAGAAAAAAATTCACATTAGTTTTAAAAATTTTAAGTTTAGTTCTCCTTTAAGCAATACCTTTTATTTCAAACCAATTAAAGTATTGTTTGAAATAAGAAGACTCGTGAGTGCAGATTTCCTGCTATATTATGGTAAGGTGTTCACACATCAATTACTCACTTAACCCTAATTTTCCGATTTTTCTGAAATCTGATTGGTTAATGTACAACCATGTAAACCAAGCATTAAAAATTGAAACGACATTAGGCTTTCTTCTGCAAACCTATATAAAGAGGTGCAATCTCCACAGTAGAGGCGAAGAAAAGAAGCAACTAGCAACATCGGCTCCGCTGAGGCTGGCAGTGCCAGTGGGCTCACTGTGTGTGTCGCTAGCCTGAAGACGTCGCGTTGGATCAAGACCGGAGGTACCACTGGCACCGCAGGGGTACTACTCGGGGTCGGTGGCCTCAGCGGAGCTGCTTTTACCAATAAACCGGATGAAGAAAGAAAACGTCGTCCAAGGCTTTCTTTTAAGAGCCACTCACTAGGGGGTCCTGGTTCGAGCAGGCGGGACCCCCAACAAAGGCACTTCTCAGTGCCGCAAGGGCCCTTACAAAGACCGGGGAGGAGGGTCCCAGTTAGAGCTGCGGACCCCTTAACCCAAAAGGGCCCTGTTAGGGCCACAAGGCACTTATAAGTGCCGGGGAGGGGGGTCCCGGTTTCGAGCTGCAAGACCCCTTA
The DNA here is from genome assembly GCA_019447015.1 of Hymenochirus boettgeri. Taxonomy (NCBI): domain Eukaryota; kingdom Metazoa; phylum Chordata; class Amphibia; order Anura; family Pipidae; genus Hymenochirus; species Hymenochirus boettgeri. Next base: position 166,729,039 of record CM033474.1, read on the forward strand.
AGCCCCAAAGGGCCATTGTTAGGGCCACAAGGTCCTTGTAGGACCAAGGAGGGGATCCCGTTTTCGAGCTGCGGGACCCCCAAATGTATGGCTATAGTTCGAGTTTCGTCCAAACTCATAACATTCCCGCTTGAACTCGGGTGTTCGAGTTTCTAGTCCATCCCTATAAGGGATATACTATATATATTAATATATATATATATACTGATCCTGATGACGGCCTGATGAAAGCATTGATCGCGTATCCCACACAGTGGTGTTTTTGTGCAAGTCCTGTAGTGCCCTCGGTCAGAGTGCTTTGTTCTGTGTGGGGGAGCGGAGGTTTAGTACCTGGGTGGTGTTAGAGAGCGTGGGAGTGCGGACAGACACGGAGACTTGTATATAGTCTTATTTTTTTTTTTTACTTCTGATGACTAATTGACTTTACATGGGGCTAGCACCTCTCTGCTTTATTTAGCTGGTTATTTATTTAATTTTGGAAATAACTGGCCCTATCAGAGAGGGATGTTTAATAAAAACCAAGAGGGCTTGTGTGGAGTCCATGGTGAGGGGTGGGGGTGCAAGAAGCATGTCAAGTATACCTAGCAGAACACACTGGTATTATATACAACTGTGATAACACCAGGATTTGTACAGTAATGGGAAAATGTTCTAAAAACACCTGGCTATTTATAGGGATGAGATAAACCCCAGATCCATGTGTAAAAGTGGAAAACATTTGAAGTGTTAATTTTATACTCTAACATATAGTTTCTGTTGATCCAGGGATCCTTTCCGTTGCCATTTGGAGGCAGAAGGATCCGCTGTTTGCTAAAAAAGTTTAGGTGGCAAGATGGACATTCTTTAATTTAAACCTAACCCCAAAACTTGTTATAATACTCGATATTGACTGGATTTGGCAATAAAAAAATGAATTTAAAAAATTACAATTTTTGTTGTTTGAATATTTATTTGTAAATATAATTATAGATACCATAATATACGGGAATATATACTGGATAAAAACTTTGAATATTTGAGTCCCAATGGACTTAATGAGTATTGTTCGTCTTAAAGGGCCTATAACAAACTCACTGAAACAACTTAGTATAATCTGAAATACAAGTTCGGAAGTACAATGATGTTACTTACATGTGTGTCTATGGCCTGCCTTGTTAGTGGATTTGCAATGTTAGTACTGCTCCAGATATGGCCCCTCACCTCCGTTTAACTGGGTACACACACTACATATTGGTCTAGTTTTTTTCGGATCGTTTAGGATCTTTGCAGCCATTTGCTTCATCCATCATTTACCCGTCAACGTATAACCCTGTCGTAGACACGATCGTTATGTTGCGTGCGCTGTTTTAAAGTACAGTGGTTTTTTCTGAATCGTGCTTGCGTAATTAGCAGGAAATTATGCAAGCAGAAGTTGTGACTGAATGCAGGAGTAGAATAAACCACCTCAAATAAAAGTGTTTGTTCACGTTTTTAAAGCGTTCGTGAGTAGGAAGGAATACCAACAAACTTTCCAAAACAACGAATATTGGATGAACGATTCCAGCAAAAACAAAAGTAAAGCAGCATTGCTATTTTAGCACTTCAAAACAGAAGAAGAAGGGAAAAAAAGTCATGTTGGGTTAGCCATGGCTTCCTAACAACTGAAGTTTTTTTATCACGTATTCTCTTTTGAGGGAGCTTCGAGGATAACTGTCCCTACTGATTTCAAAACTTTTGCACAATTAGAAATGCATTTAACAAATTATTACATATGTAGTCCGTCTTATTCAACGACAAGACACTAGGATGGCGTCATTGCATTGTCACCTGATGCAGCGTCTTATGCAACACTCAATATATCTATCTGGCAACTGGCAGTAATTTTGCAGATCGAGTTCTCTAACTCACGGTGTCTGATTCTCCGCAAGCACTGGGAAAACATGTAAATGCTATTATCAGGCACTAAATCATAGCATTCAATACAAGACACAATATTAATGAGAGTAAATCATAACATGAAATATAAAAAAAATATAGATTATTTAGTTGATTTGGTGGTAGCGCACTGTTGGGAGGGTGGTAGGAGTCCAAATGGAAGCTACAGGTATTCAATAAACAGTTCTTATCGTTTTAAAATGGTGCTAATTTTGCCCCAACCAATCAGAACTTATTGTAACAATTTGAACGCTTACATCTGATTGTTTGGAGCAAAAATTCGGCACCATTTTAAACGATAAGAACTTTATTGAATACCCCCTAGTTGTTAGCACATAAGGGTGTTGTTTGTTGTGTTGATGTTGGACATGTCATTCTATTTTTCTGTAACAATGGTATTCTTCTGTTATTTTTTCTCGAGAGTCCTTGCTAAAGTCTTTGCTCATTTTCATTCTTTTAAATCTTTTGCACTCGGGATCGATTGTGAACTAGCGCATCAAACTCATCCTCTTCTTTATTAAATAGTCCGCAGCTTTTTATTTTTCCTTGTGTTGTGTTATGTGGACATTGTTGATGTGTGTCTACTTGTGCGGATGGTGGTGTTATTGCGGTTTGCCCTGCAAACAAAATATCATTAACAAACCTTTTATTCCCCTCATCAGTTTCCAAGACTTCATGAAGGCTGGAAGTTGCTCAGATGTTGAAGACTATTGGACTTCCCACGGTGGAGGTGCCATCGTGGAAACATGTCAGGATTTTCTCCACACCAGAATCTGGGTTCTTACTATACAGATTATAAAGGATCCTTCAGTATTGTGTCTTTAGCAATTTAAATGCAAATAATGAGTTTGCTTATGGTTAGGTATGTACAAATGGAAGAGTGATCAGAGGTGAAGTTATCGACAAAACACTTTTTATGAAAGCGAAAAGACAGGACATTAAACCTCGAAATAATGAAGCACCAAAACCGACGGACTTACTTGGGGTGTAGTGTGTGCAGATGAGGCATTTGCTTGCATGAAAAATGTTTGAACCTTCCCATCAAAAACATTAACAGAAAAAGAAAATATACAACTAACCAACTCTCACGCGCCAAAGAGGGTTTTGGAAATGCTTTTGGAATACTAGCTAACAATTTCCAGATTTTCCAGCACATTTTCAATTTTGGCAACGAAAAAATTGATATCATTGTTTAGCCTAATTCGTTTTTTGTTTTGCATAGTTGCATATTAAAATCCAATAGGAGAGAGATATTGTGCAGTTTTATAATGATTGGGTCAAGTTTGACATGGCAAAATTGACATGGTTTAATGATTTGTTGTCTGTACAAACAATAAATCATTTGTAACATGATTCGTTTTGTGTTTGTTGGCTACTACAGTGCACACAATATTCTACAATAGACATAATATTTAACCTCTATAAATAAGTTCATCTTGTCATAAATCTTGGATGTGGCTATCATGTGATGCCTCATGGTGTTTTCTGTAAGTTGCCGGGTATTTTTTCTTGTATACCAATTGTTTTCCACACTGATGAATCAAAGCTTGAAAGTGATTTCCTTGATGCCTCTTGATCTACTGTAATAATAGTAAATCCAAAATGACCATAGCCTTGGCACTAGATGGTCGTCTTGTGGAAGTTCCAGACTTTTTTATCTTATTCAGTTCTTTTTTAAGACAGTCCTTATGTTTTGGATTTGTTTTTTACAAAGTCCATATTTTGCTGTAAGGGTTTTACCCTTTAAACTAGGTTTAGATCAGCTCCTCATATGCTTCTTGTCTTTTTGTTCTGGTTAGAATCTCTGCGATTAACTTCCCACGACAGGAAGCTTCTATATATCATAAATTCTTTCAAGGATTCTGGTTCAGAAATGTCTTCTGCCAAGGTTTAAACTTACAGCAACAATAAACACCAATTTTAAGTCAAATACATATACAAACAATTTAAATACAATGATTAAACAGTATAAGATGAAGAAAAAAATTACCTTGAAGTTGGAATAATTATGGAATGGCACGAAAACGCCAAAACACGCCAACTATGATAGGTGCAAATATAGGTGAGCTTGGGAACGTTTTACATTTGATCGTATTGTTACGTCTACGCGTATGGTACGGTCAGCTCGATGGACGTTCTATGCGTACGGATGTTTGCAGAAGAACCAAAGCTTTCCCGCCTGCCCGAATGTGATTGGTTGATTGCCACTCTGTATTATCTTTGTACACACCTAATTACCGATCATACATGGAAGGTGACGTGTACATGTGCAGCATGAAGACAATATTGCTGGAGGAGGGCTTCTCCAATGTCTCAGTCTGAGAGGAGAGTTGATGGCTACGTCCTTTGTAAATGACTCGATTGTAAAAAAAGGTATACCACACACCTATTAATGACAAGACAGAATCCTGAATATTTTTGGGGATTCTCTCAATTGACAAAGTAAGTTTAAAGTGAAACGGTCAAAGATCAAATCAGTGAAACGCTGTCGATTCATCAAACATAGAGGAAGCCTTAAATAATATCAAAAGAATGAACACAGCGAAGTAAAGTATTCATTGTATTTAAATTAATTTAATATGTATCAATAATCAAGTTTATATTGTTTCCCCCTCACTTCATTCATAATACACTACCTCGCCATTTATATTATTATATATATAAGAGTCTATATATTATCTATATATAGATACTATATATCGATATTAATATTATATATATATATACCATTTTGCTCTTTTCAATTGCAATAATAAATTTAGAATTTGGTAGATTATATTTTGTTCCCATTAACAACTCCTCTCTATGTAATGTTTAACATAATTATAATTATAATACGCCCGCCCGCCCCGCAAACGGACTGAACGCTAATATGACGAACCGTTTTACACGTTCATGACTAATCTTCGTTTTCTTTTTCAGACTAATAAAAAAACGTGCAAGTATCTGATTCTGTCCACCCCAACATGATTTGAAACAAATCGGAGCTACTAGGGGGGGGATACACTAGTCCCAGAACAGCCCATGAAATAAAAACCCAATTTATCGTCTACTACCACAGTTTGTAGGATTATTTTAGATTAGTATTATAAGGATAATGTTAAGTCCCCTACTGTATTATAAGATAGAGTAAATCAACAACAATAACAAAACAAAAAGAAAAAAATCGAAAAAAACAAACAACCACCAAATTGACCATCACACACGCGGTCGACTGTACAACCGCTAACCACATGAAACCACAAAATAAAACGCACAACAAAAAATAGGAAAACAAAAAAAAAAACAAATAAATACCAAATAATCCATACAAAACAAAAAAGACAAAGTAATTCAAACAAGAAAATATAAACATAAAGAACATTGAAGAAGGAAAAAGGATTCGCCCAGTAAGGGTTTTCAACATAAAGTACGAATTCATCAGAATCGGTACCACTCATGTAATATATAATGACTATGCATCCCTACTGTAATTATAGGATATTGTGTCACTTTGATTCAGTTTAAAAAAACACTTTTTTTATTATACATTGTACATTATATGGATAATGTTCTAATACTGTATGTAAATATGAGTCCTGATGTTTATGTGTACAACATAATTATTTTTACATTAATTATTTCAATTTTTTTACATTTATCTGTACAGAAAATATGTCTGAAGAGAAGCAATGCAACAGACCTCATAGTTTTATACTATAGAACAGTCTTCTAGTGAATAAAATGTATTTACCCTCTATGAAGCAAATGAAAGGACCAGTCAAAAGCTGCATTGTCCCGAGAATTGACAAGTGCTTGCACATATTAAAATATGAAAACTGTATTTCACCTTAAGAACTCCATGCTGTGTTCTGCCGCAGAGGAGATACTGTTTAGAACACTGTGTTTACTGTTTAGAAACTGGACACGTGTTTCAGAGGAGAGCAGTTACAGTTAAATTGTTTATGTTTTTATAATCAAACGATAAGTTAAACTAACTTGTAAAAATAGTAAAAAATGTTTATCATATAGTATGAGTACAGGAGCATAAGAATTGGAGGGTAAACTATTACAAATCATATGTGATGTATATGTGTTTTGAAAAAAGTACATATATAATTCAGGTAACAATAAAAAAGGGTATTATTGTCATACCTGTGCAATACAGTTGGTATACTTTTGGCATTAAAAAAAAAGTTTTATGGTAAACAATGATGTAAATAAATGGTTGAAGGGTAATTCCATCTGGGTAAGGGTGTTTAAGTTTCTTTTAACTGTTTTTTACAGAAGAACAGTTTAATGCACTACCCCGCATCTTACCCAGAGTCTCTTGCATCATTGTTCCAAAGCGCTGCAGAGACTCCGCCCGGCGAAACTCCCGACCAATCCCCAGTCCTTGCACGTGCACGACTGCGAATAGTGTGGACCTTTCGGAGAACTGTCCCAAGAATCCCCCCGGCGCTTTTTTAAAAAAAGTTTTATTTTGGCTATACCTGTGAATAAATGTATCATCTATCTATCTATCATCTGTCTATCTATCTATATATCATCTGTCTGTCTGTCTATCTATCATCTGTCTATCTATTTATCTATCATCTATCTATCATCTGTCTATCTTTCTATCTATCATCTATCTATCTATCATCTATCTATCTATCATCTGTCTATCTTTCTATCTATCATCTATCTATCTATCATAGTTATTAATGGAACATTTTTTAGTTGGACCAGCATGCATACGGATGGTACTAAAATGAGTTTCCACCTTCCAAGCTTATTAATAGAATTGTGGGCTGGGCTACAAAAAGGAAATGTAACAAAGGGGCGGACGGCCAGGTACTCACAGTACGCTTTTAGGAGGAGGCTGATAGTGCGGAAGGTGCAGGATACAGAGGCTGCTGGGAAATGTAGGCTGGGTGCCGGAACAAGGTGCGGCTGGGAACTGTAGGTTGGATGCTGGACCAATGGTGCTGCTGGGTACTGTAGGCTGTATGCTGGACCAATCGTGCAGCTGGGTACTGTAGGCTGTATGCTGGAACAATGGTGCTGCTGGGTACTGTAGGCTGGATGCTGGACCAATGGTGCTGCTGGGTACTGTAGGCTGTATGCTGGAACAATGGTGCTGCTGGGAACTGTGGGCTGGATGCTGGACCAAAGGTGCTGCTGGGTACTGTAGGCTGTATGCTGGCAATGTCAGAACTGGAGACTTGATGCAGGCAAGGTAAGTCACTGGAAACAGGCAAGGTAAGTACTAGGAGCAGGATCCAAGGCAGGTAGGTACTGGATACAGGCAAGGTAAGTATAAGGAGCGGGATCCAAGGCAGGTAAGTACTGGATACAGGCAAGGTAAGTATAAGGAGCGGGATCCAAGGCAGGTAAGTACAGGAGCCAGGGAGGTAGCAGAATGCTACTATCGGGCGCCAGGTCCAGGAGGACGCCGGCTTTTCAAATCTCGCGCCGCCCGGCGTGGCGGCGTCGTGACGTCATGACGTCCGCGACGTCGCCCACCCGGAAGTCCAGAGCGGGACCGGAGCGGCAGGTAAGTTTGTGACAGGAAATTGAGGTTTAATGTTAAGAAATTGAAGTTAGGCATTTGGACAAAAAACACTAGTTATACCCTAAATGGAATAGTGTTAGGAGTTGACTTATAGACAATAGACTTGTAACTCTAATCACAAAAAGCTAGTATTAAGAAGTAAATAAGTAAGTAAAAAGGGGCAGAACGGTAGACATGGTGGCAGGGGTATAACTATAGGGGAGCATGGGGAGCTAAAGGGGCCCCATCTTCTTATTTTTCCTATGATAAATATAGCCTCCTCCCAGAAAACCACTGTGGATGAAGCAGGGATAGGGCCCCATCAAAGTTTTTTCAAAATTACACCACTGCATGGTGGGAAAGAGGCAGAGAGTGTGTAATCAATTGAATCAGTTAAAAGAGAACAACTGGGACCTACTCTCAGGGTTGATAGGCATCCCTAATTGAATGGGATAGTCAGACAGAGATCCGTCCTAGGGAAAAGCCTGGCAACCCCAGAACATCCACTCCTCACCCTGGAATACCTTTAAACTGGTTGTTGAACTGGAGGGCTGACTTAACACTGGCTGGTAACTGTTAAAGGGCAACTATACTGAAAAATATTTTAAATTGACCATAACTGGAAACTATAATTCTTCCCAACCACCACTGTATCATTTTTTGTTGATCTGCTCCCTATTTCTCTAGATATCCAATCTAAAACTTCTTATATTATTGTACTATTGTACTCACAGAACAATAGTTTTGCTCTCAAAAACTATTCTTCTGTGAGTAGTTTTACTGTAACTGGAATGGTGACAGAGTTTTGACCGTTGGAAGGCTTTATGCTGTATGCAGGCTTGACAGTTGGTTTGTGGGGAAAAAATTCAGGTTGTATGGAAGTGGGAGTGGTTAAAAGAGGGAGGGGGATACAGCTCCTAAACAAAATGTGTGTTGGATCGAAGCCCTGCAGCAACATACGCAAAACTACTTACATGTGTTCAATTATAGATTAAGATGAGGCAAAGTTATTTTTTCAGTATAGTGTCCCTTTAAGTCAGCCCTCCAGTTAACCAGCCACTGTTACGTTAGCCCTCCAGTTCACCAGCCAGTGTTGTCACCCCATCCAGAGCCACACCCACCTACACAAGACATGCCCATTTTTTCCCTTTGTACACTGCAGGAAGATATAGAAGGCAGTTTAAATGTTTGTCTCAGGTGGCAAAAGGTCTGGCAAATGATGCTATACATGTATATATATGATCAAGGTGTGTTTATATGCACTCACTTTACATACCCTTTAATTCCCAGGTGCTACCATCTAAATCACAGTATACAAAAGTGGAAGAGTGCATACAAAAGTGCACTCACAGGTCTTCTTATTTTAAAGGAGAACTAAAGTCTCCAGACAACATTGTCCCAATAGACAGAGCACATTCACAAACATACAACAAGCTGTGTCTCACCTCTCCCTTTGCTGTGGCCATTGGGTGATTTATGAAAACAACCTGTGAGTACTAGGGGTCAGCTCCCACAATCCACCTTAGCTGGGTAACCCCCCATCTAAGTGTCTGTGTACAGGCACATGCTCTGTAGTGCTCAACAGATCAAAACAAGGAAGTTGCAGCCTCGCTTCCTAGAAGCTGACAGCCAATCACATTACATCACAGAGATCCTCCCTCCCTCCCATGACACAGAACAGAGATTTCAGTTGTTTGTTTTCAAAACATTCAATGCTCCTGTCCTAACAATGATTAATACTTTACTTTTCATACAAAATAAGTAATCTTTACAGTGTATTTCATAGATAGCATGGATGTAAGAAATGGAATACTAACATTTCAGCAAAAATAAAAGAAATAAATGTAAGTCTGGGGAATAGAACCTGCAACTTGTACATTTACTCTGTCTTGCTAAAAGCAGAGCTCTTACCTCTAGGCTAATGGAGATAATTAGTAGATAGCTGGTACATGTAGAATCTTTTACTATGAACAAATGGAAACAAAAATAAAGGAAACTATGGGGACTAGAACTTGCAACTTCTGGACTGTGTGTTTCTATAAACTGGCATCTTACAAGGTGAGCCATGACTGCGTAAGCTGAACACTTTGTTACATTTAGGAGCTTGTCTTTTGCTGGGGACATAATAGAAACAAAAAAAAAGAAGTCTGGGGTATTGAAGTTGTGACCTTCTGAATTGTGTATTTTTAAACCTGGAGCCTTACCCGATGCGCCACCACTAAACAGCAAAGTACTCCAGTACATTTGGAAGCTTTTTTTTTTTTTTTTTTTTGCTAAACAATTCCTGAAGAAAATGGAATATGGAAGTTCCTGATAAGACTTTGAAAGCTGCTTGTTACCCTACAGTTTATTTTCCAGAAAGTCACACTGAATGGTTAATAGATTATGGTAACAATCAGCTTTCAAAGTCTTTTTAGGGACTTCCATATTGGTGTATAAACATCTGTATAGAAAACACTCTATCCATAGAGACAGTGAATACTGGGGTCAGGGGGCGTGGTTCTTTGATGACTTCATGGGCTGTGGGTTGTACTGGCAACAATATGGAAGCCTTCTTATTTACAGAATCTATTTCTTACATGTACTAAATGCAACTTACTAGAGAAGAATCTTACAATGTATAGGTGTTCTGGGGAGAAAAAAATTTCACATTAGGTTTTAAAAATTTTAAGTTTAGTTCTCCTTTAAGCAATACCTTTTATTTCAAACCAATTAAAGTATTGTTTGAAATAAGAAGACTCGTGAGTGCAGATTTCCTGCTAGATTTAAGGTAAGGTGGTTCACACATCAATTAACTCACTTAACCCTAAATTTTCCGATTTTCTGAAATCTGATTGGTTAATGTAAACCATGTAAACCAAGCATTAAAAAATTGAAACGACATTAGGACTTTCTGCAAACCTATATAAAGAGGTGCAATCTTCCACAGTAGATGGCAGAAGAAAGAAGCAACTAGCAACATCGGCTCCGCTGAGGCTGGCAGTGCCAGTGGGCTCACTGTGTGGTGTCGCTAGCCTGAAGACGTCGCGTTGGATCAAGACCGGAGGTACCACTGGCAGCCGCAGGGGTACTACTCGGGGTCGGTGGCCTCAGCGGAGCTGCTTTTACCGGATGGAAGAAAGAAAACGTCGTCCAAGGGCTCTTTTAAGAGCCACTCACTAGGGGGTCCTGGTTCGAGCAGCGGGACCCCCAACAAAGGCACTTATCAGTGCCGCAAGGGCCCTTACAAAGACCGGGGAGGAGGGTCCCAGTTAGAGCTGCGGGACCCCTTAAGCCCAAAAGGGCCCTTGTTAGGGCCACAAGGGCACTTATAAGTGCCGGGGAGGGGGGGTCCCGGTTCGAGCTGCAAGACCCCTTAAGCCCCAAAGGGCCATTGTTAGGGCCACAAAGGTCCTTGTAAGGACCAAGGAGGGGATCCCGGTTTCGAGCTGCGGGACCCCCAAATGTATGGCTATAGTTCGAGTTCGTCCAAACTCATAAAATTCCGCTTGAACTCGGGTTCGAGTTCTAGTCCATCCCTATAAGGGATATACATATATATATATAATATATATATATATACTGATCCTGATGACGGCCTGATGAAATGCATTGATCGCGGTATCCACACAAGTGGTGTTTTGTGCAAGTCCTGTAAGTGCCCTCGGTCAGAGTTGCTTTGTTCTGTGTGGGGGAGCGGAGGTTTAGTACCTGGGTGGTGTTAGAAGAGCGTGGGAGTGCGGACAGACACGGAGACTTGTATATATATATTTTTTTTTTTTTACTCTGTATTGACTAATTGACTTTACATGGGGGCTAGCAACTCTCTGCTTATATTTAGCTGGTTATTTATTTATTTTGGAAATAACTGGCCCTATCAGAGAGGGATTTCTAATAAAACTAGAGAGGGCTTGTGTGGAGCCATGTGAGGGGTGGGTGGTGCAAGAAGCATGTCCAAGTATACCTACAAACACACTGGGTATTTATACAATGTGATAAACACCAGGATTTTGTACAAGATAAGTGGGAAAATGTATCTACAAACACACTGGCTATTTATAGGATGAGATAAAACCCCAGACATGTGTAAAAGTGGAAAACATTTGAAAGTTATTTTATAACTCTAACATATAGTTTCTGTTGATCCAGGGATCCTTTCCGATTGCCATTTGGAGTCAGGAAGGATCCGCTGTTTGGCTAAAAAGGTTAGGCAAGATGGAAACATGTCTTTATTTAACCCCCAAAACTATGTTATATATAGATATGACTGGATTTGGCAATAAAAAAATGAAATTTAAAAAAAATTACATTTTGTTTTGCATATTTATTTGTAAATAACTTTATTATAGTAACATAATTATACGGGAAGTATACTGGATAAAAACTTTGAATATTTGAGTCCCAATGGACTTAATGAGTATTGTTCTCTTAAAGGGTCACTATACTCACTGAAACAACTTAGTATAATCTGAAAGTACAATGTTAGGATAGTACAATGATGTTACTTACATGTGTGTCTATGCCTGCTTTGTTAGTGGATTTGCAATGTTAAGTAACTGCTCCAATATGGCCCCCACCTCCGTTTAACTGGGTACACACACTACATATTTGGTCTGTTTTTTCGGATCGTTTAGGATCTTTGCAGCCATTTGCTTCAATCCAATCATTTACCGATCACGTATACACTTCGTAGACACGATCGTTAATGTTGCGTGCGCTGTTTAAAGGCGTGGTTTTTCTGAACGTGCTTGCGTAATTAGCAGGAAATGATGCAAGCAGAAGTTGTGTACAGTGAATGCAGGAAGTATATAAACCTCAAAATAAAAGTGTTTGTCACGTTGTTACAGCGTTCGGAGTAGGAAGGAATACCAACAAACTTTCCAGAAACTAACGAATATTGGAAGAACGATGTCCAGCAAAACAAAAGTAAGAGCAGCATTGGCTATTTTAGCACTTCAAAAAAAGAAGAAGAAAGGGGAAAAAAAGGTCATGTTGGGTTTAGCCATGGCTTCTACAACATGAGAGTTTATCACGTATTACTCTTTTGAGGGAGCTGCGAGATAACTGTCCTACTGATTTCAAAAACTTTTGCACAAGTTAGAAGATGCATTTAACAAATTATTACAATATGTAAGTCCTCTTATTCAACGACAAGACACTAGGATGCGTCATTGCATTTCACCTGAGCAGCGTCTTATTGCAACACTAATATATCTGGCAACTGGCAGAAATTTTGCAGATCTGAAGTTCTCTACGGGTATTTCTCCGCAAGCACCTGGGAAACATGTAATGCTATTATCCAGGCACTAAATAATAGCATTCAGAATACAAGAACAAATATTAATGAGAAGTAAATCAATAACATGAAATATTAAAAAAAATATAGATTATTGTAGTTGAATTGGTGGTAGCTGCACTGTTGGGAGGGTGGAGGAGTCAAAGGAACATACAGGGATATTCAATAAAAGTTCTTATCGTTTAAAATGGTGCTAATTTTGCCCCAACCAATCAGAACTTATGTAACATTTGAAAGCTTACATCTGATTGGTTGGAGCAAAATTAGCACCATTTTAAACGATAAGAACTTTTATTGAATAACCCCCTTAGTTGTTAGCAACATAAGGGTATGGTTGTTGGTGTTGATGTTGGACATGTCCAGTCTATTTTTCTGTAACAATGGTATTCTCTGTTATTTTTTCTCAGAGTCCTTGGCTAATAGTCTTTGCTCATTTTTCATTCTTTTAAATTTTTGCAGCATTTGAACCTAGCGCATCAAACTCATCCTCTTCTTTATTAAATAGTCCAGCAGCTTTTTATTTTTCTCTTGTGTTGTGTTATGTGGACATTGTTGATGTGTGTCTACTTGTGCGGATGGTGGTGTTGATGCTGTTGCCTGCAATGAAACAAAATACATTAACAAACCTTTTTATTCCCCTCATCAGTTTCCAACGACTTCCAATGAATGGCTGGAAGTTGCTCAGAATTTTGAAGACTATTGGAATTTTCCCAACTGTGGAGGTGCCATCGATGGAAAACATGTCAGGATTTCTCCACCACCAGAATCTGGTTCTTACTATTACAGTTATAAAGGATACTTCAGTATTGTGCTTTTAGCAATTTTAAATGCAAATATGAGTTTCTTATGGTTGATGTAGGTACAAATGGAAGAGTGTCAGAGGGTGAAGTTATCGAACAAACAGCTTTTTATGAAAAGCTAAAAGACAGGACATTAAACCTTCTAAATAATAAGCAAACAAAACATGGACTTACTTTTGTATTTGTGGCAGATGAGGCATTTGCTTTGCATGAAAATGTGTTGAAACCCTTCCCTCAAAAAACATTAAACAGAAAAAGAAAAATATACAACTACCAACTATCACGCGCAAGGAGGGTTGTGGGAAATGCTTTTGGAATACTAGCTAACAGATTCCAGATTTTCCACACATTTTCAAATTTGGCACCTGAAAAAATTGATATCATTGTTTATGCCTGTTGCATATTGCATATTAAAATCCAATAGGGAGAGATATGTGCAGTATTTTAATGGATTGGGTCAAGTTGAATGGCAAAATGACATGGTTTAATGATTTGTTGTCTATACAAAGCAATAAAATCATTTGTAACATGATTCTGTTTTGTGTTTTTGGGCTACTACAGTGTCAACAAAATATTCTACATAGACATAATATATTTACCTCTATAAATAATTCATCTTGTCATAAATCTTGGATGCTATCATTGGTGATGTCCAGGGTGTTTTCTTGTAAGTTGCCGGGGTATTTTTTCTTGTAATACATTGTTTTCCACACTGATGGAATCAAAGCTTGAAAGTGATTTCCTTGATGCCTCTTGATCTACTGTAAATAATAGTAAATCAAAAGACCATAGCCTTGGCACGTAGATGTCGTCTGTGGAAGTTCCAGACTTTTTTTATCTTATTCAGTTCTTTTTTAAAGACAGTCCTTATGTTTTGGATTTTGTTTTTTACAAAGTCCATATTTGCTGAAGGGTTTACCCTTTTACATAGGTTTATCAGCTCCTCATATGCTTCTTGTCTTTTTGTTCTGTTAGAATACTCTGGCGATTAAACTTCCCACAGACAAGGGAAGCTTCTATATAATTCAATAAATTCTTTCAGGAATTCTGGGTTCAGAAATGTCTCTGCCAAGGTTTATCTGTAAAGCAAAATAAACACCAATTTTAAGTCAAATACATATAAAACATTTAGAATAAATGATTAAAACAGATAATGATAGAAGAAACAAATTACCTTTAAGAAGTTGGAATAATATTGGAATGGACGAACGCCAAAAACACGCCAAACTATGATAGGTGTCAAATATAGGTGGAGCTTGGGAACGTTTGTACATTGATCGTATTGTTACGTCTACGCGTATGGACGGTCACATACGTTCTATGCTTACGGATGTTTGCAGAAAGAACCAAAGCTTTTCCCGCCTTCCCGAATGTGATTGGTTGATTGCCACTCTGTATTATCTTTGTACACACCTAATTACCCAGATAGCACATGGAAGGTGACAGGTGTACATTGCAGCATGGAAGACAATATTGGCTGGAGGAGGGCTTCTCCAATGTCTCAGTCTGAGAGGGAGTTGATGGCTCGTACCTTTGATAAAAATGACTACGATTGTAAAAACAAGGTATACCAGCGACCTAATATAAGAAAAGACAGAATCCTGAATATTTTGATTTCTTCAATTGAAAAGAAGTTTAAAGTGAAACGGTCAAAGGATCAAATCAGGAAACGCTGGTCGGATCTAAAACATAGAGAGAAAGAACAGTTAAATAAATACAGAAGAATGAACCAGCGAAGTAAGTATTCATTTAATTTAATTAATTTAAAGATTGTATACAATAATCAAGTTTTATATTGTTTCCCCTCAACTTCAATTCATAATAACTACCCATTTCTTATATATAGATATATATATAATATATATATAGATATATAGATGATATAGATATAGATAATGATAGATATATAGACCAGTTTGCTCTTTTCAATTGAAAATAATAATTAGAATTTGGTAAATTATATTTTGTTCCCATTATCACTCCTCTTCCTATGTAATGTTTAAAAATAAGTATAATTATATACGCACGCGCCAAACGGACGAACGAATATGGACGAACGTTTACACGTTCATGACTATCTTCGTTTTTCTTTTTCAGAACTAAATAAAAAAACGTGCAAGATCTGATCTGTCCACCCCACAACATGATATTGAAACAACTATGGAGCATACTATGGGGGAACATAGCCCAGAACAGCCCAGAAAAGAAAAACACAATTTCTCTACTACCAACAGGTTTGTGATTATTATTAGTATTATGTATTATAAGGATAATGTATCCCCTACTGTAAATTATAAGGATATTAGAAGTCACTAAGGAGTTATGTTTCCATATAAAGCTACAAGTAAACAGACTAGTTATACAGGAAACTCTGGGTACCACTCATGTATATATATAATGACTAATGCATCCCTACTGTAAATTATAAGGATATTGTAGTCACTTTGAGTAGTATTTAAAAACCACTTGTTTATTATTACATTGTACATTATATGGATAATGTTCTATACTGTAGTGTAATAGGAGTCACTGATGTTTATTGTACAACATAATTTATTTTTACATTAATTATTCAATTTTTTACATTTATCTTTACAGAAATATGTCTTGAAGAGGAAGCAATGCAACAACCTCATAGTTTTATACTATAGAACAGTCTTCTAGTGAAAAAAATGTATTTACCTCTATGGAAGCAATGAAAGACCAGTCAAAAGCTGCATTGTCCCTGAGAATTGACAAGTGCTTTGCACATATTGAAAATATGAAAAACTGTATGTTGCACCTTCAAGAACTATCCATGCTGTGTTCTGCAGCAGATGGAGATACTGTTTAGAAACATGTGTTACTGTTTAGAAACATGTGACACATGTTTCAGAGGGAGACAGTTACAGTTAAATTGTTTTATGTTTTTATAATCAAAGATAAGTTAAACTAACTTGTAAAAAATAGTAAAAAAATGTTTATCATATAGTTGAGTACAGGAGCATAAGTGGAGGGGTAAAACTATTACAATCATATGTGATGTAATATGTGTTTTGAAAAAAGTATATTATATGTCAGGTAACATAAAAAAAGTATTATTGTCATACCTGTGAATATACATGTTGGTATACTTTTTGCATTAAAAAAAAAGTTTTATTGGTAAACATGTGAAATAACATGTGTTAAAGGGTATGTCCATCGTAAGTTTAAGTTTCTTTTTAACTGTTTTACAGAAGAACAGTTAAATGCACTACCCGCATCTTACCCAGAGTCTCTTGCATCATTGTTCCAGCGCTGCAAGAGACTCCGACACGGCTGAAAGCTCCCGACACATCCCCAGTCCTTGGCACTGTGCACGCATGCGAAATAGTGTGGACCTGTCGGAGACTGTCAGAGAAGCCGGCGCTTTTTTAAAAAAAAGGTTTTATTGGCATACCTGTGAATAACATGTTGGTATACATGTTAAGATCCATAGTACAAATGTAGAATGTCAAGCAATTTTTTTTTGCATAAAAAAAAAGTTTTATTGGTAAACATGTGAAATAACATATGTTAAAGGAATAGTTCACATAAAAAGTGAACTATTCCTTTAATATATCGATTGAAATATGGGAGGTTAAGGAGCTATGCCTTACCTCCTGTTCTTAAATCAACAAAGCAGGGACCTGAAAAGAAGATACGAAGGAACTTACCTTTTGTGCGATCTACCGCAGCCATGCTGAAATCTCCGACTGCTTCCTTCCCATGTACAAATGTGGAATGTCAAGCAATGCTTTTTCTTGTATAAACAAACACAAAGTTTTGTTGAAAAAAATGAGAAAATAACTTGTTGTGTTTTCATACACATGATAATTTCCTTACTTCAAATGTGGGAATGGCAAGCACTTTTTTTTCTTTTAATTTAAAAAAAAAAGTTTATTGGCACACTTGGTATACATGGTAATATTTATACTACATATGTGTAATGTCAAGCAATGTTATTTCTTGTATAAAAATTCACAAAGTTCTGTTTGTTTATCAAGCTTGATAAAGGTCTTAAGCACCAGACCGAAACGTTGCCACTTGCTGTGTGTATGGAATAAACACTTGAATTTTCACAAGACCTGTGAGTGCTCTAATACATTTTGTGTACTGCTATGCATCATGGGATCATGACTGGAAAAAGTCTGTAAGGTAGAGTGCACACAATTTGCTTTTGATAGATAGATAGACAGACAGACAGACAGACAGATAGATAGATAGATAGATAGATAGATAGATAGATAGATAGATAGATACAGATAGATAGATATAGACAGACAGATAGATAGACAGACAGACAGAGAGAGGGAGGGAGGGAGGGAGGGATAGATAGATAGATAGTTGGACGGACGGACAGACAGATACAGACAGACAGATACAGACAGACAGAAACAGACAGATTCAGATAGATAGATAGATAGATAGATAGATAGATAGATACAGATAGACAGACAGACACAATGATGTGCAAGTGCTGCAAGCAGACCTAGATAGATTATCAAAATGGGCAGCAGAATGGCAGATGAGATTCAATGTTGATAAATGTAAGGTGATGCATTTGGGATTTAATAATCCCTGTGCCACCTACACCATAAATAACTCTGTGTTAAGTGCATCTGAAATGGAAAAAGATTTGGGGGTTCTGGTAGAAAACAGACTTAGCTGTAGCAAACAATGCCAGGTAGCAACAGCTAGAGCTAGCAAGATATTGTCTTGTATAAAGAGGGGAATGGAATCAAGAGAGAAAAATATTATTCTCCCTCTTTACAAGGCACTGGTAAGGCCGCACAGTTGGAATATGCGGTGCAGTTTTGGAATCCCATATACAAAAGGGACATCTTGGAAATTGAGGCAGTTCAGAGAAGGGCAACTAAATTAATAAGGGGAATGGGAGGGCTTGAATATGCAGGCAGATTAGACAAGTTAGGGCTGTTTACATTGGAGAAGCGGCGGTTGCGTGGGGACATGATAACCTTATACAAATATATTAAGGCCCATACAGTGAACTCTCTGGTGCATTGTCACTAATAGGTCATATCAGAGGACTCGTGGACATCCTTTAAGGTTGGAAGAAAAGAAGTTCATCTTCAGGTTAGGGAGGTTTCTTTACAGTGAGAAAGGTGAAACTGTGGAACTGTCTTCCAGCAGAGGTGGTAATGGCAATCATTGAATAACTTTAAAAAAGGCCTGGATAGTTTCTAAAATTTAGTAATAATTATAAATTAAAAAAAAATAAAAAATAAAAAAAATACATATATATATACACACACACACAGACACACATTTTCTATTTCCTTTTGCATTAAATACGTTTACAGCTACATTGGTGCATAGCATTTTATCATAAATAACATATTTTTCTGTTTTACCTGTTGGTCTTAAATCATTGCCAACCTGTATTCCTAAACAGTAAACCTGAATAGATAGAGAGATTTTATGGCTTGAGAAAGGTCTGAGAAAGTGACCAAAACATTTGTACATCTGTTACACTGCAATAAAAATTGTTTCAAAAGACCCAAGAGTGCTCTAAATCTCTCCTAGGATTAGATGGGTATGAGTCTGGTACAGTAGCACCTGGGCAATAATGTTTATGAAGGCTGAGTGCACACAATTGGATTAAGATAGATGGGTGGATGGATATATATAGAGAGAGAGAGAGAGATTGGTAGACAGACAGACAGACAGACAAACAGATAGATATTGATAGACAGACAGACAGACAGACAACTTACATACAGACAGACAGACAGACAGACAGACAGACAGACAGACAGACAGACAGACAGACAGACAGACAGATAGATAGATAGATAGAAAGATAGAGAGATAGATATTGATAGACAGATGGACAGATGGATGGATAGTTAGACAGACAGATAGACAGACAGACAGATAAATTGATAGATAGATAGATAGATAGACAGACAGACAGACAGACAGACAGACAGACAGACAGACAGACAGACAGACAGGCAGGCAGACAGACAGACAGACAGACAGACAGACAGACAGACAGACAGACAGACAGGGAAATTAATGGGAATTATCCTACCTATCTACACACAGGTACTTAATAAATGGGGCATTCTATCCTTTCTACACAACGGTACAGTAATGGGGAATTCTATCCTATGTACACACAGGTACGGTATTATAGGGCATTCTATCCTATCTAACACACAGGTACGTAATAATGGGGCATTCTATCCTATCTACACACAGGTACAGTAATAAATGGGGCATTCTATCTTATCTACACACAGGTACGGTAACGGAGCATATATCCTTTCTACACACAGGTATGGTAATTAATGGGGCATTCTATCCTATCTACACACAGGCACTATAATTATAATATATCTAACTATCTACACACACACGTATGGTAATTAATGGGGCATTCTATCCTATCTACACACAGGTATGGTAATTAATGGGGCATTCTATCCTATCTATATACAGGTACAGTAATTAATGGGCATTCTATCCTATCTACACACAAGTACAAAATTAATGGGGCATTCTATCCTATCTACACACAGTACGATAATAAATGGGGCATTCTATCCTATCTATCATATACAGGTACAGTAATTAATGGGGCATTCTATCCTATCTACTACGGTATGGTATTTGGGGCATTCTTTCCTATCTACATACAGGTATGGTAATTAAGGGGGGGCATTCTATCCTATCTACACACAGGTACGATAATAAATGGGGCATTCTATCCTATCTATATACAGGTACAGTAATTAATGGGGCATTCTATCCTATCTACACACAGGTATTGTAATTAATGGGGCATTCTATCCTATCTATATACAGGTACAGTAATAAATGGGGCATTCTATCTTATCTACACACAGGCACTATAATTATTATATATCTATACTATCTACACACAGGTTTGGGAATTAATAGGGCATTCTATCCTATCTACACACAGTTACGGTAACGGAGCATTCTATCCTATCTACACACAGGCACTATAATTATTATATATCTATACTATCTACACACACTTAGGTAATTAATAGGGCATTCTATCCTATCTACACACAGATACGGTATTAATGGGACATTCTATCCTATCTACACACAGGTACGGTGCTATGTCACTGGTACAGTAATGGGGCACTCTATCCTATCTACACACAGGTACGGTAATTAATGGGGCATTCTTGTCCCCCAAAAGTATTGTTTACACTCCAAAACATGTATTTTAAGGTTATGATAATAACAAAATATTTCTTCCAAATTTCTAAATAAAAATCTATAAATCCCAAGGAGACATGAATTATTACCAACAGGTCTCCCACAGTTCCCCCATACTTCTGAGGTACTCACTTGAGGTAGGAGTAGTTGGAGTTATACATTTTTCATTTACTTTTTTGGGGGGGGGGGTTTATTGATTTCGAAGCAATACACAACTTATAAAATAAACACTTCTGATAGAAGCTGGGGGTGGGGTAGAATCTTTAAAGGCTGATTTCCTGCAAGAAGAAAGAGGGACCCAGTTTTTTTGATTGATTAATTATAGGAATAAGAGTGCAGGAAATTTCAGCTTCATTCAAAAAATAGGGGTAAAAAAAGGGTAAAAAAGGTTAACAGGATGATGCAATATTTGTGTGTATCACACCTTACCTTTTACCTTCCTGTGTAGCCTATGCATTGTGTATGCCTGTATCTATTTTTGGGGCTTTATCACTAGGGTGAGTATGGTTTTCCAACGAGCGTGCGGCCGCCGAACTTTCCTGTCAGCTGAGCGGTTGTTCGGGAGAACCCAAAAATTTCCCTCAGCCACGCTAGACTCCCTATAGAGGAGTCTGCTGCTGCTGAGGGAAACACAAGTCCTGAGCGTTCTTCCTATGTTATGTATAGGGAGAACGCTCGGGACTGTGTGTATGCAGATCTTTGAAAGACGGCAGATAGGATCTTGCAGATCCTGTCTGTCATCTTTCAAAAATGTGTAGTGTGTGTACCCAGCTTTAGGCCACTACTCCATTTGGGTCTGGGCAAAGCTGCATATTTATTTTTTTTTACAATGAATGGATCCCTGTGTGTCATCACTTAGCTTCATACACATGTACAATTGCAGGAGGGTCATTGTCTGACTGGCCTGGCGGATTTTCAACCAATGCCCGTTTCACTGACAAAGTGCCCACACGGCACCTGCAATCGCACATGTGTATGTACCGTTACATGTTTGGGGTCTTTTTCAATTTATTTATCAGGGCAAAAATGTTTCATCATTAATTTATTACAAAAAATACCCTTATATAATGTCCACCAAGCCATTATGTAAGTTTTGATGCTACTTATCAGCACCTATGTGTCATAATACATTTGATTATTCAAAAAGATCAAATAATAGAACCTATGGAATTTGATCACAGATAAACTGCTCTGATCTAGCTTTTAAGCCTTTAGGCTGAATGACTGACTGAAGTGAAATATGGAAGTGATTTCACATAATTGTTTTGCAGCTAGTCCAACTCAAATGGTTGAATATTGAAAAAATTACTTTGTCTCATATTATTTCATAATGTAATATATAAATACATACATATAAAATACATATAAAGGGTGTGCTTCTAGCCTACACAGTGGCTATCACACCACCAGCAAGCCCCTGGCTTAGCATCCCACTACTGGGACAGAGCATAATAAACTGCATTGTAAGCCCCACCCCAAATGTCTTTCATTCTTAAAGCTAGCCACAAGTTTAAATAAAAAGGTTTTCTCTTCCTAAAACTTGGCATACAGAGCAGATTTTTCAGACCAACCAACAATATTTTCTGTGTATTGGTCTGTCTGGCCAAAATTCGGCAGTGTTTATATTGGTCACCCGTTCGCCCATATTGAATGAATGGATAATCAGACATGTTGATAAATCACAGGCAATCATGCAATCTCTTGTGGACCGCAACATCATTCACTACAGTTGACTGTCAGTGATTCGTACTGGCCTACCGGTCATTAGCTGCGACCGGTCAGCCAGACAAAACAAATGCATCTGTGTGCACCCAGCCTAAGGTGTGCATAGCAGACCAAAGCACAAATTGTCTGGAATCCTGTAACTAAGTTTAGACAAGTAACATTTTTGGAGATTTTGGGCTTATGACACAGCCTGTAACACATACCTGTAACACAGACAGTGCACAGTGCAAAGTAGGACAAAGACTTTACAAGATTATAACTTTAGATTGACAACAGCTAAAAACATCATCCTAGGCTTGTTTGAAAGGCACAAGAATTCTGATAACTGTATTTAAACCTGATGAAGGGGGTTTTACCCTCAAAACGTTGTTACCTGTTGATGCTTGGCTTATATAAACCCACTTTTCATGCTGGAGTCTTACCTTGTTACTGAACACTAGACCTTCAGTGAACTACATGATCCAATTCTGAATCCGCCTCCTCCACTTACCAGTATTGATCCAATGGGAAGGCATGCTCTTCTTCCGATTGGTCAGTCTTGCCATAGTCTGGGAATATTGCAGGGAAGCCCTGAAAGCAGCTTCACAAGTCGACTTTGCAAGGTTCATTCTCAGAAACAGTGTAAGACCCAGGATAAGGACCCCGCTGTTTATATCACCATCCTCTGTACTATTAACCAGGATGTGGTACATAGGAACAATACCAGTACAAAAATCTTTCACAAAGTAGAAGTCAGCATACAACCTTGCAAGATAGATCTTGAGAAGATTTTTGCTGGAAAACTCAAGATGCTACTGGCCTCATGTGATTATATTTCTTTTTTTGCCATGCCAGATTTCTGTTCAACCAGTAGTGTTCCAAATTGATTTTTAAACGATTCTATGAAATTGATAAAAATTATAAAAAAATAGATTTCAAAGAATCTAATTAAAGTGCATTGACACACATCTAGAATAAAAAACAACCTCTGCCTGGAACTCTTGAGGAGAGTTATGAAGAAAACAGTTTCAGGTAGAATAATTTATCTCCAACTTCTTACCATTGAGTTGAATAAGGAACAGCCATTGCCCAGGAGGGAATTCCTAATGAAGTGATGAAGAAGAACCTAGCACTGGTGAGTGGGTGAGGAGGGTAACTGGGTGTAAGGCATAACATGAGGTTTACTTATTATTGCTAACTTACCTAGAGTTCCCTGGGATGATCTTCGAATATTTTAAAAAGCATTCCAGTTTACGGTAGCACTCACCGATTATGGTATGGACGCTGGTTTCATATAACAATCTCTATGGCTTTAGAATTAGAGGTTATTTCTGTCTTACATATCTAATTTTTAACTTGTGTTTTTTCAAATTCCACTTCAGATGATCTAGTGTATTGTTACAACAGATGATCGTTATTTTGGTTGCAATTATTTTTGTATTTAGATAACATCCGTCTTTGCAGTTACAGTCTTAGACAATGAGGCTCTAAATATTCAAAGACCAAGCTAGGTGATGGTTAATAGGTTTTAATTAGTCAGCAGTTCATTGCTCCATGCTTCCTGAAGGGAGATCTGTCAGAGGTGTGCTAATACACAATAGGACACATTTGGCTGCTAAGCTGCCTCGACTGACATTTATCAGATAATTAGCATGCTTTTTACAGTTAATCTACAATACGCCTAATACAACCTCCTCTGTTCATATTATTGGAAAATATATCCTAACCTTTGTGTGACCTTCACATCTCAACACCTTCAATTATATATGTAAAGAAAAAAGAAAAGATTTGGGACACACAACAAGTTGTAGCTGGATATGTGAACATTGTCATTGTGTAAGGGTGGGTACACACCAGCAGTTTTTCATCCCAACGACTGTCGTTAGCCCCTAGCCATGATTTCAATATACATGATTTGTCCGATCCGGATTGCTTGCTTCCATGCATGGAAAAGGCACGGAAGACAAGCAGAAGGCAGCCGAGGGACCAAGGGCTGGTAAGTGGTAGTAATTTAGCTGCCAATTTGAAGTGATTTAACCATGTGAGTCTAGGTTATGGGGGTTTCCAGTGGACACAAGAATTATTGTTTGGGGTGGACATACATACCCTGTAATTCTGATGTGCTCCCTCATAGGATGGGTTTCAGGTTAAATTCGAACCTGGTTCCGCTTATCTTTCACAACTTTTCGAACAAAACTTTTCAGGACTTTCAATATTCAATGGGTTTATCGAATATTCTATATTAAATTATTTGATCCTGAATGCAGAACTTTGTCTCCCATTGACTCTATTGGTTTGTATTTTTTTTAATTTTGGAAATTGGAAAATCTGATTTCAGATACAACTCAGCATTTGAACAGCGCTACTCCCTCATATTGCACAAAAAGGAACTAAGTCCCAGCACCAAATGAAGCCTGTTTTCTCCCTTCATCTCATGTCTTCTATTGATTTCTCCTTATTTATTTTTTTTCTACCTGTCCCTGTTACCTGTATGTTTTATTTATATCCCTTTTCTCCCTAAGTTCTCATTATATTTGCATTATGTCAGTTTTGATTTAACCCCGAAGCCACCGAGCTGCTATTCATTTTGCTTCTTAAATTGTTCAAAATCAAAATTAATTTCTGCTTTTGCCAATCCACCAATTTCATCTTCATCTTTCTCTTCCTGGTTGACCTGATTCCCTTTAGACAGACCACTGATTGAAAAACTAATTGTTTGTCTTTAAGCTGACATCCCACTAGTTTGTAAAAACCAGGTGGTTCCTGGAACAGTGCATCATCAGCTGCATCATAACCCGCCCCCAAATTCTAAATCATTTTTAAGCTAGCCACAAGACAGAAAAATATTTTTTTCCCACTAGGTATCCACATGTAGAACAAAGATATAAGGTTGCGGTCTGGTAGGATTCTTACACAGAACATCATGTCTTTGTCACAGACAAAAAAGACAGACAAGGAGTTAACTTTACAAGCCTATAACTTAAGATCCAAAAAAGCTAAATACATTATCCTATGCTTGTTTGAAAGGTATACCTCTTTTAAATAGAGGGCACTTTTATGGAGACCCCAGTTAAATTTAAAGGGCGTGTCCACCCCCAAAACTAAAATTTGTCCCAGTCTGGCCCCACTGTGTAGTTTAAAAAAAAAAACCTTACCTTAAATATCTGCTCCTTATGGTTGTTCTGCGGGTATGTCTAAAGTCCAGGAAACTGAAGAGAGGAGGTGTCTTCCTGTTCAAGGTTTCTGCCTCCTCCTTGTCCTCTGAGGGGACAGTGGCATGTGCAGAGGAGCCCTTTCCCCCTCCTCCCACCTTCTGGATCCCTCTATTAGTGCTGATCACCTAGCACCCCGAACCGCTGAGTTAGATCTCTAATAAGCTTCCGTAACATAATGCCCATAATACGCATGTCTTCACCTGCAGCCATGTCTTTGATTGGCTGACCTGCTGCTGCTTCCATTTAGCAGAGAGCCAGAGAAGACAGCATGAGCAAAGGCTGTATGATTTATGATTTGGAAGCTTTTATTACAAATCTAACTCAGCAGTGGGGGGTGGGAAAAGAAGAGGCACATATATCAAAAGTTTTAATTTAGGGTGGACATACCCTTTAAATTTGGAAATCAAGAGACCACAAGGCAAAGAAAAAAACAACTAGGCAATAATATGGCATTCTGGAAATATCTTAGGGTCTAAGTTGTCTAAAGTATTATTCATGATATATTTTGCATTAATTGGGCTTCACAACAGTTAAAATGATTTCCCTTTAATGTAGACATTACATCACACATTTATATTAAATACAGCATGATTATTTTATTCGGGCACAATATCAGCCATTCCCTAAATGTACAATTGTTAAAACATGAATATGAATGAACATAACTTGTTTAGAACTCATTCTAAAGCCATGGGCCATATTTGCTGTTCCCAGCAGCTAATATTACAACTCCATTTGCCAAAATAAGTGACTCCAAAATTAACTGTCACTACTAAAGCAGTCTGGCTATCCTCATTATACAGGTGGTCCCCATTTGTATTCTATGATTATAACAACACAATCCTGTTTACCCGTACAGGTTTCAGGGAGGGAATCAATTTGTTTCACACAAACACTCAAATATGGACAGATGAAAATTGAAACTATAATTAAAGAACATATAAGAAATAGTCAGTATAATGGCATACTTCCCTGATGTCCTGTTTTCCACGGGTCAATTTCCATAAATCTCAACAAATACTACAAGAATGTGGGAGGAGTTTGGTGGTTCAGACTTTTTGCAAAACTAACCAGACTTAGCTGGAATCAAGTACTGACTGTACAATATTTGCCAATTTGCTCCATTTACTATATTAAATTCAAGTTTCTTATAGACACTGAACACAGTGTGTGGCCCTTCAGGATTAAGACTGAAGAGGGTGCTAGTCCAGTGGCATAATTGGAAATCACAGTCCCCCAGCAGGGGCAAGTGCAGGATTTTCAAGGGGGAATTCCTGAATGGGTTACCAGAAGTAGATTCATGATTGAATACATCCATGTGTTCTGCTAAAAAGTGGCAACCTGAATACATACACCATAAAATATATTATATTAAGACAGATAGAAACAATAGATATTAATTAGCAAATCAGACTCTCCTATGAACAGTAAACACTTGGGCTGGCCAGCCACAGACTAAAACACACCAATATATCCCAACTAAGTATCAATAAAATATCTAAAAATGTAAAAACATATAGTCATAAAACTATGGAAGCTCCAGGCGTACAAAGTCAAAAACAAGTCCAATTCTCAGGATAGATATACCCTGGAAATAAAAAATTTGGAAATGTTCCTATGGATAATCCTCACAGTAGGATCCAAAAATAAAGTGCATCAAATGTGGACCAAGTTGCTGTAAAAAGAATAGCCAAAACTCTGATACTGGGCTCTATAACAGGTAAGTGTGAACATGACCATACATCACCATATACAGTCCCCGCACTACGGTGCTGACTCGCAGTGTAGTCTGTGGCTGCAGCACTTGGATCCTTATTCAGGGTATTAACTATTAAACTCTGGTAACTCTGAGCCGGTCAACGTTCGTTGGCATGTACATAGATCAGTTTTTGACTAACAAATTTCACAGATTTCTATCCCGTCTGAAGGCAAACATCAATTTTAAATCTTTAAATGGCAGAGACTGGTCAGAGGATACCATTTTCCAATTTGTCTGATAATCTCCTGTACATATTTACTGTGGGGAGAATATTATGAGAAACTGATTTTCTTGTTAACTTTCCCAGTGTATTCCAGTGGCAAGCACAGGATTTCCAAGGGGGGGATTCCTAAATGGGATACCGCTGAACAACCCAGAATTTATTATTATATACGGATTATATAATAATATTATATATTCTCTATTTGCTATGATTATCATAACAGTTAGCCAATACAGATATTCCCTTTACATTTGTTATAAGGATATTCATAGGATATTCAAGGCTTGTACACACAAACAGATTTTCGGGCCAACTGACCAATATTTCAGTGTATCAGTCGGTCGGGCTGAAATTCTGAGGTGGTTTCTGCGCTGCATTGAACCCTGACGGTCACCCATTTGCCTGGATTGGACAAAAAGCAATTTGACATCCGGAAATCATCGCCAATCGTGTGGTCCATAGGAGACATTTGCTGTGACCGAACACTCAATAGCGCAAACGGTCGGGACGGAAAATTTGCCCTGTGTACCCAGCGTAACGTTCTTGTTTCACTGATAAATCCATATTGCACTACATTACCATTAGTGTCTTTAAATTCAGAGCTGTGACACCGATGGCGGATCTGAGGAATTTGCTGAATATTGTCGGTTCGGAAAGACAGAAATTTCCATTACCAGTTCCCTTTACTACAGTGAAGAGAACATAACATCGGACTATATATGGGCACATTGAACATCATTTTGTATAAAGAATATATGGACGATCACATAAACCTCCACCCCCGCCAAGTAGGGCCCCACCGCAAGCCCATAATCTTTGCAGGGACCAGCTGTTTTAAATAGCTGATTGCGTATATGACATTCACGTGATCAGCTGCTTAAAAGATCGCCCCGAACTTCCGGTTCGGTTCCGGAAGTTTGGGTCCGGTCTTTAAAAAAGCTGACCGTGCGTATGTTTCCTTCATATGCGCAATCAGCTGTTTATAATGGCCTTCTGGTACGCCACTGATCACTCCTGTGTAAATTTCTTAATGTCCCTATTCCTGCTCACTAAGCTCCATCACAGTGTAGTGTACATAAACCAAGTTTCAGCAATCACCTCAGGGTGAATGTTGATACAGTACTATAATCACTGGGCAGACTGGATACATTTTGAAACATCAAATGCTGCTTCTCACCCACAGCTCAATTAACATGTAACAATCTATGTAACAGTTTTATGTACAATCTATATAACAGTCTGTAGACACAGGAGAATGGGAACAACAGACTGCACTGAAAAGGCAGAAAGGGGGGATTCCAGGCACCAGTAATGCCCCCCTAAACATGCCCCTTTAATCCTGTTGGGGCTGTTGCCGCCCTCATCGGAGCTCTAACTGTTCACCCCACCATCTTATGGTTTATCCTCAAGAGAGAAATTTGCATTCCATTATTAATAACACTTGAAATGGTGAGTACAATACTTTTTTGTAGGTAAAGGATGGCAACTTGAGGCTGAGAGTATGGTATTTTTATCAGTCTTTTTTGAAATAACCTATGTGTCAACTTGTTGTTTTCAATAATGACCATCAATCCATAAAGTCTATTTGGAATTTACTAGTTTCTGCAGTTAATTTAATTGGCGTGTCAAACTGATTTAGTTCCATAATACAAGTCCTACATTCTCCCTTCCATAAAACAAAGCAATCATCCATGTATGCTTGTATATTAATATTAATCGCCTGTCCCCATACTGTGGGTTAATAAATTGTTTTTCAAAATGTTCCATGAACAAATTAGCAAATGAGGGTCCCACATTCGTCCCCATGCCGTTCCAGATATTTGTTGATAAAGCGTATCATTAGTTCTGTTTCATGAGCCATTCGATGGGTGGACCATGATGTTGGCTCAGGGTAAAAGTCTTTTTAACAAATTTCCACCCCCTACAACTGGGGATGACTGTGTATAAGCTACTGACATCACATGTCATCAGAACCTATTTGTTAGTTCATCCTTAAAGACAGACAGCACCTCCATTAATTGTCCACTGTCCCTAATTATGAACTCATATCCCGAAACAGTGGTTAAAGGGTATGTCCACCCTAAAAACAAATTTTTGATATATGATTGCCCCTGTTCCCCCAGCCCCAACCGATATATTTATACTTTAGAAAGTGCCCCAACTTTACTTACCTCCCCTTTCCTATATAACTTAGGGACCTGTATATAATGGGACATTTTGGCGTACTGCATGAGAGATATTTAGCCACTTCTTGATTGATCCAGTCGGATTTATAGGCTAAATCTATCATATTATCTGCTTTTCATTTAATCCAGGGGTAGGGTCCATAGGGATCTGCTTATATATTCTGTCTCTGACAATTGCGTAAGCAGTTCCTTTTGTTATATCTCTCGATCCAAATCTATCTCCCCCCCTTATCGTCAGGGTGTATCATTATACTAGATCCTCCTGTAGGATTTTAATTCCCTATTTTCCCCAATGGAAGAGTAGCCGTTATTTTATCCTACGAGTGTCCCTAAATTTTTCCCTAAGCTCCTCATTAGTTTTTGTTATTAAAAATTTATGGCTGATGGAGCATTAGGAGGTAATATTACTTTTGGGTTTGAACTTATTCAGATGTATATTTATTTGTATTATCTTTATTGAAAAAATCTTTTAATTTTAAGACTCTAGTTAATTTATACACATCAATTTCGTCTTGGAACGGATCACGTGATGGTGTGGGAGGAATGTGAGACCCCTACTTAACAAGCTTGTTTCGTCTTAACACAAGGACGTGAACTTAAATTGTACACTACATCCTCCTCTGAAGTCTCAATCTTGGAGGCTTGCCACTAATGTTTCTAGACCCCTCTCTCTGGTGAAGGCGTTTCCTCCTTCTCTAATACAGCTCCTCAATCTTGTTGTTACTCTAAAAATCTCCATCTCAATTAACAATGTAACAAGCTACGTATCAACGGAAAGTGGAACAGCAGACAGCTCTAACAGGCAGAAAGGGGTTTCCAGGCACTAGTATCCCCCCCAACACACCCCTTGCCCAGCAGAAATAAAATAGGCCCTCCTTCCTGCTTCATCTACAGGTTGCCTTCAGGAATAAAAGTGAGGCTCTCCTTGGTCGTTACAACACCACCGCTAGTCATTGCTGTGATTTGGGGCTTCCTTCTTTGCTATATGTGGGTTGCACATAACCTAATGCCTCTTCTAAAGGTGGGCCCCGTGTTATTTCTGTGCCAATATATCCTTTAGGATGAGCCTAGGTCAATTTGAACCATGACTGATTTTAAAGATCTTTTTTTTTACTACATTAGTACAAAAGTGAAAATACCAGTGAATCCAAGGGAGATCTAAAGTGTGGCTGATAATTCTGAAAATTTAGTTCTTTCAGGATTCATAGGTTTGTATATTCTCTACTAACAAACAATAAGTCACACATATACATAGATAAGAAGGGAGACAGCTGTGACATTTCAGGAACCCAGAATAATTAGCTTTGTGGCCCTCACTTCCTGCATCCTCATGTTTAAGACATCTACTTATCAGAATGTGGAACACGTTCTTATCACAGGAAGGAGCCTAGAGGCCTTCAAGATAAAATTATTATTTCCTGTGCAGACATTAAAATGCATTTATTGTGTGCAAAGCTCCTAAAATACTGCAATGAAATATATACATGTAAAATAGTGTATAATGTATTTAAAATAATTGAATTGCAAAGCATTTAGATTTAATATTATTATATTACTTTGTCCATCGACCTGTCACTGTGGAAAAGCCCCAATAAAAACACTAAGTGGGGGCCTATGGCTGCACCTTTGGAGTTTTGTATAATCTGGTAAAAGGGTCTTTGCTCACTTAAATTGGCAGATAGTGCGACACATTTATTGCGGTCTTTCTCCCTTGCTCCATTAAATCTGGACCCACAAATGGAGCAATTCTATTCTATATGGGGGGAGAGGGAATAAATCAGGTAAAGGTCTAGCTTTGCCAAGGTTTTTTTCCTTCATGTAATGGTTAACAATACTCACTTAAGAGGTATCAGCCCAATTCAGCCTTTTCCTTTCTCAATAAGATCATTTGCGTAATGACTTACTAGAATTAACAGGGGGAGCTGAGTTATAGGTTCACATCCTGTGACAAATGCCATTCTCAATTATTTCAGGATCTTAGTGTCAATTTTGATTAAAGAGAAGGCAGACTGGACAGGTTATGGGTTCCCTTTACATTACTTGGAGTAGTTAATTATGGTTTCAGTAACTCCTCCACTTTACTGACATAGTTGAACTCATCCCTTTCCACTTAGACTTGAAGTCACTGACAAAGTGCCAAGCTCAGACATGACCTGACTGTTCATTTTAACTTTTCACTTACTTGCAATTGGGTGATCAGTGAGGCCCACGTATGATAAGTGCTTCTCATGTGAGAATAATTGCAGGAAACCAAAAATGCTTAAAAAAATGTGCTCCATGGTCATGCCTTCTTAGAAATGGTTTATGGCCACTGTCCAAAATTGATAGCAACATCCAAACTGCATAGACTCCAACTATTGGTATTATTCATGCACATTGCTTCGCAACAGCACTAAACAACTTTCCTATAATTTGTGGGAAATAATGAGCTCTACTTGGGAATATTAAATACTGTAGTGATGTTTACGATCTGCATTTTCCAGGCCTTTCAATTAAAAACACTATATGACATTACTGACAGCACTTTATGATCATAGATTGGCATCTTCACCAGTTCTATAATCCATATAAACAAGAAGGGAATGCACCACATCAAATTAACAATATACATTTTAATGTTAACATTGATATTATATATCTATTGATATTATTATCTGTTGTATGCAATTGATCAACTGAACTCATATTTAGTTATTGAAGATGTTTCGCAAACAATCCGACTGGCTTTCTCAATTCAGAATAACTGATGACTAGTGAAACGTCTTCAAGAAATAAACTTTAAGTTCAGATATACTGTGACCTGGATGAATGAGAACCTTCACAAGCATGTTGATATATATGTTTTAATAGGCTATTATGATAACCTCTTGTTTTTAAGATGACTAGCTTTCCCCAAGTCTGATTGCAGTTTCTGCTTTGTCCAGATTTTACTTATTGGCTGTCAATCTAAACATCCTAGCAGACCACCTGTCTTTGTTGATTTACCTTAGTCAGAATCAGTAAGACGTGACAAGAAATTTTGCTTTATTATATATTTACCCTAATATTTTTCATGGCCTATTTAGAAATATTATCCCAATATTGATGTGTCTTTACCACTCTAATATTGTGTTAATAGTTCACAGCATCGAGCAATGGTACAGAAAATAATTGCCAAAGGCACAATATCATATTGTCATTGTCACCCTTTTATAGTTATAACAAACCTCTTTCCTACCATGTTACCTACAGGAGATGACTATGAATATATTTGGTGTGTGTTGTGTAAAACTTTTTCCTTCTAAAATGTTTCAAGGATGTTTATAGATGATACTAAAGAAACAGTCTTAAGACACCCAGGTATGTACACTTGTGTACAAGGGCTGTCGTCTGTTTTATAGAACATGCTAAACTAGTTTCACATGTATTTTTGCATACCATGATTTTAAAATGCAAATTGTGAATGCAAAAAGTCAGGGGAAGCTTTGCAATTAGCTGAGGAGGATAGTTCTCCTCCTCTTGATTCCATCTAAATGATGCAATAGAAATTTCAGTCTTTAGCTGACCTAAAAATACTAAAAGATTTTTTAAAAAAAAAAAATTACATAAGAATGAACGATGGATGCTATGCATAATCTGCCACCTGAAGCAACCTGTCATGCAGTCTGTAGGGAGTAGCCTTTCAGACGAGGCAGCAACATTCAGCATTATATATTATGATTTTGGTTTATATGCCGATGACAAGATGCTATATTAAAAGAAAGAAAATGTCAGAAAGAAGATCAGTTAAGTCAGGTGGAAATATTGGCATGTGTCATTTGAATTTTGACAGACTACAAATCACTATATTGATTAGTCATTATGCTACAAGAAATAGTCATGCACCAGCCCTTATTTTTCAAGCCCAGAACTTTATGTCTGTGCATCAATCTCTCCTTTATCTGTATAAGCTATGGAGTAAGAAATTGGCTGGGCTACAGCAAAATAAAACACATCATACAGGTACACACTTGATCGATAGGATGAAATATCACATGAAAACACAATTTTAAGGATGGCCCAATTAAGAAGCTATTTACCTGCATAGAGAGTGTAAGACATAAGCCAAACTGTAGAACATTTTGAATGCAACATCTCTTTGCCAATTTTAATTTTATATCTGCCTTATCACAGATGGATTCTGCTATAAGGGCCACTCTGGGTTATTGACTTTCACAGGCACTGCTTTTACAAGGGAACCTGATACGTAGAGCCTGACCTTGCTGTGATCCTGCCCCAGTGTAAGAAAAATTCAGTGCATGTGAGGTCATCACTAAACTTACAATGGATTAATTTGCCATCTTTTTTTTAAATAGGTTTACTAAGAAGCCCTATAAGGGGACATCATATCTGAGTTTTCTCTAAAGATTTACTGATTACATTTAAAGTAAGTGTTCTAAATTGAACAAAATAAAGGTTTCCAGACATCTGAACAAATAAGAAAGACATCCGATTTCAAACGAACATTTTACGTGTAATGCATTAAAAATTGCATTAGATTTACATAGATTTTTTTTTTATGTTTGGGTTACAAATGATTCCACTGAAAAGTATTAGGACAACATGCAATGGAAATGATATATTTAAAGGAAATGTAATAATGTGATAGATTAGGTATAAAGAAGCTATTTGTCCCTGATAGCATAAATATCGGTTTATGGTTATAGAAATAGAAGATGTTGAGAAGCCTTGAACAGGGACAAATTGCAACACACACTTGACGTTTGCCACTGAGCATTATTAACTGTCTTCTCTCCTTCACACAACAGGACATCTCTTTCAGGGTTTGTACTAGGGAAAAGCTTTCCATCAGGCACTATGATAAAAGAGCTATATGGTATCAAAGTTACACTATCCTCTTATCTATGAAGTACCATAATTCACCATGAGCTGCCTCTCTCCCTACCAATAATACGTATTACAGGAGAAATTGCAGCACATGCACTCCCAGCCAATGTTATCTTTCCCTGGCCTCTACTTATAAAACTGAAGCTGAAACCCGAGTGGTTGATGAGACTAGCTAAGCAGTTGTACCTTTGACCTGCTTGCATTAACTTGCCAATCAATTTAAGTTAGTATAAACAACTGTTTCCCATAGTCCCTCATGGCTTCAGTGGTGAGAAGAAATGGACTAAGCCTAAACATTTTTTAATACAGCATCTTGTCTTACAACACCGAGGGGAATTGCCTGTATTGGGGCTTTATGAAACAATGTGAACATGTTTGAAAGAATAGGAGTCATCTTAAAACAGAATATTGAGAGTGACAATTTTCTCTCATACCTGCAGTACAAGGTATATTAGATTGTGTTAAATGCAAACATTTTTTTCAAAACACATTATTTCATTTATTTTAAGTAATAAGATTATCAGTGTATCCCCAAAACGCTGTTCTTCTGCCCCTCTTACCTCTATATTCATAAAACAAGGGAAGCGTTGGGCACCATGTATCAATCCCAAACCTGACAAAACTCATTACCGTAACCTTACAAACGAAACCCTGCACTACAGGGTTCTAATGTCTCAATGTTAAATAAAAGCAGGAGCCTGCCATTTAAAACCCTAAGAGAGAATTAAAAAAAAAAACTCAAACTGTTTGTTAACTAAAAAGAATTACAAAAGTGTCAGGATTATGTCCCAATTTAGGATAAATGCTATTTTCCATATATATAAAACAAACATGCGGATAAGCATTTACTCTATTTTGCCACTTGTTCAGGAAGCTACATGAGGAACAGGATATTTAGTCACCTGCGCTGATTTGCTAAGTTTTAATATTCTATCCCAGACTGTTAGACTGTTTATTTGTTATACATGGATCTGTACTAAAGGGCTTCAACTGTTATCAGACGTTTTTTTAAGCTTTAGAAGTTTGTAATGTTTTTTATTATTCGTACTTGAAATAGCTAGTTAGTTTGTACTACACCAAAAAAGCCATTGGTTACAAGGGTAAAGAAACAAAAATCAGTGAAGAGATCTCATAGTCCTGAGGCAGCAGCCCTTTTTGTTTTTCTGTTGATCATGATGAAGGAACTACTAATGCCTTTCCAACTGGATTTCAGAGCAATGAGTACTTTGAGTGACTTTATGTTGCAGTTATACCTGAAATTGTGGGGAATTTAACATTTAAACTGTGCAACCACAATCATTCTGCAGATTAAAGAGGGAAAGGCCACAAATCCAAGCATATGGATGCAGGGATGGCTTTCTTCCACACTAGCACACTGTCAGCAAAGACTCTGCTTACACACATATACATGTCATGACATCCTGGTAGATACCTAAATGTGATCATTTAATGGAATAGTAATTGTTATATAAATGCACACAACACAAAACCCCCTATTATGTATGGGCACTTTAAGATACTGGCATGTATGGCTGCTTCTCTTTCAAAGCATGACCAACTGCTCTACAGAGAAATGCTTTAATGTAAGATGGAACCACTTAAAAACATCTGCACTTCAAGCCACACAGGTGCACATTAGCGATACTCATTTCCTATTGTTAAAATAAAAATGGATAGCTGATGCTACTTAAGCCTTGTACACACAAGCCAAGTTTGTGCTTATTCTGGATCATTACTGACTGGAATGAGATTCCTTCCACTAGTGATTCCAGGGATGTCTTTTTGGAATAGGTTATTGTGAAGTTAAGGAAACTGTTTTTTTAGATATATTGTTGTTTTGTGTATTAACCCGGGAAAATTCCCCAAACAGTATATAACTATCCATTGTCTGGAAGTACATAAGTGTTTTAATGAGTTTTTTTAAGCAAAGGGTCTTTAAAGGTTGCTACACATGCCGGTACTTTTGTAAACAAATTCTTAATCATGCAGTTTAGGGTAGAACATAGCTTAGCATACTGGAATATGGATCTACTGCCATCACTGGTGTGAAAGCTGTAAGAGACAGCTAGAGCCCATTCTGTCTAAATGCCTTCATTTCTCTCAAAGACATCTCTGCTTAGTGTGGAAAATCATCAGGCTGCCAGCTGCATGTAGCCCTGTCTGCAAAATATCAGTGCAGCAGAAACCGGCATTCGATGCATCTCCCTCCCCCAGCTGACACCCACAAAACAAAAGAACTTTTGTATTTATTTAAGGTGATGCATTCCATCCTTGGGCTGACATATACAAACAGTTTTAAAGTCATTCACTCCAGGGTAGATTTCACGTCAGCCTAGGAACTTTATTAAACCACTGATTGGAGCCTTATGTTTCTTCTGGTGACAGTGTCACTTTATATCATGATAATAAACTCAGATTTATTCTCTCTCATGAAATTTTCAGTCTGTCTTATTTTAAATTCACAAATGAACTGCAATTGATAATCACACCATCGGCTGTGTGCTTCTGTATGGCATGAGTAGATTTCTACATTACGTAAACTCCTAAAGATTCACTGGGATGTAATGAAACAACACAGCTGCCTGCTTACTGATTTATGAGAATTATCTTTTGAATCAGGATCTTAAGTATTTCAGACCAGACCCCCATTGGGAGAGGACAGTACCCCACTATGCTTAAGATTTATTAGCACAACTGGATTTCTTTTTATACTGTCATAATGTGTGGGTCAAAGTGGCCCTTGTAACCACACGAACTGTTTGCCGAGTTGCTAGTGACCTACTTAATCAAAGGAACTGTACCTCAAACTACAATTCAAATGCAATTTTAACCATTTTGGTCTGAATAAGTGCAAAAACCCTTGCTATCTAAAAGTATAATCGGTTTATTGGTGTTTTGGCAGTAATTTTCGCCAGACCACCTATTTTCCAAAAATGTTGGGGCATAGCAAGGCATATCCTATTCAATAGGCTAACGTTAAGTTTTGCGCTACAAGGTAGAGGCGTACAGTGCCAATGTAGTAAAAGTTCGTCTTACTTGATTTGGATCCCGCAATGCAGTAAGTCTTACAAAGGATTAAAGCATTGCGTGATCATGGTCAGTTAAGACTAACTTTTTTTTTTACTATAGTGGCCCAAATGTGTCAAATACAAGTCTCTAACAGGGTCCATTATCCTCAATGCGAAAAAACAGTTTTATATATCTATAACATTGCATCTCAGCCATCTATGTTTTCCATCTAAAATGTTTTGTGTGACACAGGCAAAGATGTTATACATTTTTACTGCTCTGTCTATATCTCCACTTATTTCCCTTGGGTTGCTACAACATGGAGCTTTCACTTAATGTGGAGGCTCCTCACATAGAAGCTAGAGTGAACTATTCACTACAACTGAAATCTCTGAGACCTGTTATATGTGTCGGCCATTGCAAGGTAAGATCAACAGTTAATCAGCACTTTCAATTGTGGTGAATACACATGCAGAAAATGCTCCATGTACCAGCAGCCATATATGAGAAATTACCAATGCTGGAGATTTGCATAGTTATTTCATAGTCCTAAAATTTTAAAAGTACATTACAACTAAATGCACCCATAATGCATGCCAGTAGACACTTTTTTATATGCAAACACCCTAAAAGCACTAACCATCTAGCTTTTTCCATGCAAGCTCTAGAGCTGGACAGAGATGATAATCTGAAAACTATTCAGTTCAGTTATGCTGATTTCTCTCCCCTGCATACCACAATGCTAAATTAAAAGTCATTCGTGGGTCACACTGTTGCCTGGGGTAAAACCTAAACATTTTTTTTCTTAAAGGATATTTTTTTCTGTAAGTTCCATGGGTTTACCTTATCTTTGGCAATTTTTTTTTAGAGTGCTGCTCTCCCAATCTTTCTTTGACATCTTATTTAACTAATGGTACATTGTTTGTTGGGGGGCATTTCTGACAAGGATAACGGTCCGATAGACAGAGGCATTTTCAATCTCTGTTTTTTCTTTTTTTTTTTATGGTTGACAGATTCTTAGCCAAAGTGTAAAAAAGCTAAGGCAAAGCACACCTACTATTTAAACAGTTTTTTGTGAAAGAAAATACTTTATGTAGATTATTTTACGCAAGGAGCTTTAATTCTTTCAGCTTTTTTATTCATTTTAGTGGAACGTTCACTGACAATCATATATTAATTTAATTTATAAATGGTGGAAAATAATCTTCAATGTTAAATTTACTTTACTGGTAAAGCCACTTGCTTGGCTTAGAAGCAATGCTTTTTAATGAGCATCCTGACATGGAAGCAGCTTTCTTTTTTCTTCACACAAACCACTATACTACACAATACTTTCATTATTGTAATCTAGAATTGATGTGGACAATAACAACCTCAGCCAAAATTTTGATACAACAAAGTTTTTTTGAAGGACCTTATCCCAAAATGTTCAGGCTATTTGAATAAGCTACAACCAGTCGTACTAAAATATTGGCAGTACCGCATCTTTAATTCCCATAAGACAGACATTCTTACGAGTCCCATACACACACACACGATTTACAATTAGGGGTTTCCAATATCAACGATTGTTGTTTCGTGTATAGTCCCTTGGACTAGCAGAATTTTATTGATTGTGGTGTCGGTTTGGCTGAGTGTATTGCCTCCTTTAGTTATCGGAAGTTTGTTTAAAGAAATATTGGCTGGTGTAAGCCTAATGCTTGGACATACAATACTGAACATTAGATAGATTCAGTGTTTGAGCGCCTCGGCAGAGGGTTATATCTGCACAGCTTTTAGAAGAAGAATAAAAAAATTACAATATAAGCACACGCATTTATTAAAGCTATATTTAGATTTTATATATTGTTATACTTACGCTGCCTTCCTGGTCTGATGATATCGGATAGTCATAGTGCCCTTTGTATAAGCTACTGATCTAGTAATAGCATACCTATGATCTCACAGGGATTCTAGGGGTTCTTCCATGAGTAAGAGAGTTGTCTGGAAAGTAGCCCCATGTGCATTTAAACCTACTAGGTGGGGACCCCTATGATCTCTGTGACATCATAAGATGCTTTTTCCTCAGCTTTACAGTGCTGCATTATGCATCCAGATCCATGGAGGAAGAGTCTTATAAAAAAAAAAAATTTCAATAAATATACTTTAGTTCTCTTTTATAAAATAGTAAGTAACTACCCCCAAAGCCTTTATGATGTATTCTGATAAAATTCACTTTAGTATTTAGCGTGAATAAGCATTGAATTCCCACTCATTGAGACATAGTATAATGAAAATCAGGTTCTCAACAGTCAATCACATTCCAAAATTGCACCTTGCCTTAAGGCAACAACCGTATAATTGATGGTTTAAGTTCTGACAACTTTATCAAACTGTATGAAATTGCTCTTTTCCCTCCCTCAGGGTCCTGTCTTGCTTCTTCTTGCCTGTAAGCAACGCAAAACTTAAGACTGTAAACCTCCATTATCCAATTACAGCAGCAGTCTTGTATGTAACTATAATGTACATCAGTGTGTTTCTCTTATCAACATTATGTATGGTTAAATCTATAATTAAGTAATAGAAAACATAACAATAAAATAACAAATTAACAGTCTTTTTTTTTTTCTTAAGGCAGTTCAGCCCTCAAATGAAAACTTGTATACATGTTAAATCACCACCCCCAAAACCCTAAACCAGGGGTGGGCAATAAAATTTCACAAGGGGGCCGCATGAGAAACATGCAGGGTTTATTCAATAAATATTTGATGGGGCAAAAATTAGCACCATTTAAAGATAAGAACTTTTATTGAATAACCTGTGGGTTTGTGGTGAAGGGCCGGACCAAATAGGTCAATTCTCATTATAGAATTGTAAAACTGGATTTATAAACAGATAAATTAATATCCCTGGTTCACTGGATTTTTTTTATAATAAGTTGCAATTTATAACTAAAGTGTGTAATATCTATCATATTTCAATTAATCAATTGATCAGGTCAGAATTGTTTTTAATAAAATTAAATCATTATCCAGCCTGAGACAAATAATTTAAAATTTTTTAGGTACAGGTCTAGTATTGAGGGGCCAGTCAGGACAGCCAAAGGGCCGCATGTGGCCCCCGGGCCTTACTTTGCCCAGGTCTGCCCTAAACTGTAATTTAGCAGTAATTCTAAGGGCATGTCATGTCGGGCTAGTGAATCTCCATCTTTCATTTTTCCAGGATCAGCTTCTTTCTAAATATTTAGTTATTATAATACAATGTTCTTATGCCCACAACCCTATTTTTAATACAAGTATCTAAAGCATACCAGATCCTGAATGGTTGACTTAGGCATGCTACACACAGTTTTTAAAGCAGGTAAGAAAACCGTATATAAGCAATATTTCAGCTTACCATTGTGGCAGTCTGTTAAAGGCCACGTGTTTAGTTATTTAAAACATGTCAGATTATCAGGATGATTCAATATGGCATTATTGGGAGAATAAAATTTGATTTAAATTGGTGAAAATCACTTAGTTGTGGTTTAATAGCCATCAATCAACCCTGCCAATTGGATCAAAACGTCTGCCTGGTGAACGATCAGGCCAAAATATTGATATTGTATTTACAAGCCCTTATGGCTTCATGCAGGCCCACATCATATAGCCAATCTGAGAATTGATAGTATTTCTTATGACTAAATGATAGCCATACACGGGCCGATGGTTTTCCAATCAAATTTCCAATCGGCACGAATGATCAGAACCTCATCAGGATAAAGACAAATAAAGAACATACCAAGTTCCGTATGTCTGGGTGCCCCAGCAGGCAGGATCCTCCCTCCGAGTGAGATCAGCCGTTCTCAACGTTATCCACATGTAACCAGAAACGCGAGGTCACCGCTCCATAACAGGACACCAGTCTCGGTTAGATATCACATCAACTTATGAAATAAAAACAGCCGCATAACACCACCACAATGTGACACAAGTAGCGATGAACAGGGGAAAGACATATAAACCATTCTTACGTGTTTCACGGTAAGAAACACCGCTTCCCTCAGACACCAGACTTTTAACATCTGGTCTCTTGAGTTGAGGTTGATATCTAACCAAGACTGATGTCCCTTTTACAAGCGGGCCAACCTCTGCATTTTCCTTGGTTACATCGAAACCTCATCAGAAGAACCTATCAAGCAATCCCCCCCCACCTTGTGCTGCCGATCTGAAAATTCGATCAATATCGCCGTTGAGCTATCTAAACCACAGAAAAATTTATTCGGCTTCTGATCAATTTAGTCAAATTCCCCCGAATTGAATGGAATATCAATCACCTATAGGCACTTTTAGTAATGAGATTTCCTTTATAAATGCGATTCTTTTCCAATGTGATTCTTTTTAGCAATAATTATGAAAATATGAATTCTTTAATAAAGTGATTCCTTTATTATAAACCGCCGTGTTGTAAAACGATCTTAATAATGTTATAATAACTGAGTTTTTCAACAAGTGCCTACACTTTTTAATGCAAAATATCTCAAAAATCTGTACAAACATAGATATAAAATTCAATCAGATCGACAGACTTCTGTCGCGACCGGCTCTTTAGTAGGGATGGGTTGCACCTCACTGTGGGGGTCAGCTGTTTTTAGGGGAGTAAGATGGCTAGAGGGTTGGAGGAGATTTTAAACTGGTTTGGGGGGGAGGGTATTAGCAGTCGCACTGGGATAGATAGTCCGGAGGAAAGCAGGTGTAGATAGGCCAGTGGTGGGCGGAAAGGGGGGTGGGGCTAGCATAGGGATAGGGAGGAATGTGTATTAAAGTGTACAAATAAATTACAGGCTCATAACCTAAAAGTGTATGTTTGCAAATGCGAGAGGCCCCTGGCTGCCAAAATGGGTGAATTGGAAATGATGGCATTGAATGAAAAGTATGATATTGTATAGGAGCAGAAACGTGGTTGAACTTCTCACGACTGGGCTTTGAGAATAAGAAGGAATTGCTTTTTAAGGCAGGACAGAAAAAAAAGAAAGGGGGGGAGTATGTGTTTTATGTTAAAAGAATTGAAGCCATTTAAAAGAAGAGATACTGGTGAT
Organism: Hymenochirus boettgeri; assembly: GCA_019447015.1. Lineage (NCBI taxonomy): Eukaryota > Metazoa > Chordata > Amphibia > Anura > Pipidae > Hymenochirus > Hymenochirus boettgeri. Next base: position 166,771,782 of record CM033474.1, read on the forward strand.
ATGGATGATAAAGTGGAGGCATATGGGTGCATTAGGCAACAGGAAAGGGGGTATGTCTTGTTTGTGGCCTGCTATGCCCGCCAATTCTAGCAGAGAGGAGGTGAGTCAACTTCCATTGCAGTTGGCAAGGGCTGCAAGTTGGGGATTGTGCTCATTAGGGGGACTTCAATTACCTGACATGTTGGTGTGGGTGGAACTGCCATCACAGAAAAGGCGATGAGTTCCTGAATTTGCTGGGCAGATAATTTTCTCTCACAGGTGGTTGAGGTTCCTACTAGAAGGCTCTGTTGGATCTGGTAGATCTAACATTGTGGAGCGCATTATAGATATAAGGTACTGGAGGCTGGGATAGTGACCATGAAATATGGCATTGGACTTTGTTATCGAAAGAAAAGTGTGCTGGGTTAACAAAGACATTTAATTTCAGGAAAGCAAATTTTCCCAGGTAAAAGCAGCTCTTCAGAATCTCAAATGGGTAAGGTACTGAACAGAAGTGGACTGTGTTCAAGGGGATTTTAAGGCAGTTCAACATCTAAATTTATACCCTTGGAATAAATGTAAAAAAATAAATCTGCACCCATGTGGCTGAATTCTGATGTAAGAGGCAAATGGTAAGGAAGAAAAAGGCATTTAAACCTTTAAGGCAGGGAACGGAAAGGGCCTTTAGGGATTATAAAAACTGTAACAAGGAGTGTAAGAAAGCAATCAACTATCTAAAATTAAAAATGAAGTTAGGATAGCTGAAGAAATCTACACTAAGCCTAAACATTTTTTAAGTATATTAATAGTAAGAAGATGAGGAACTGAGAATGTGGCACCATTAATTAATGGGATAAATTAGTTACGGAGATGGCGATAAAGCAAATGTCTTGAATATTTTTTTTTCCTCTGTATACACTATAGAAGATCCAATTACAGATATCAAGTATAGTAGCAATAATGTATAAAAGATTCAAGTTCACTTTGGTTAACCGAGATATGGTAACAGAAGATACACAGGTACAGTAATGGGGCATTCTATCCTATCTACACACAGGTACGGAAATTAATGGGGAATTATATCCTATCTACACACAGGTACAGTAATAAATGGGGCATTCTATCCTTTCTACACACAGGTACAGTAATGGGGAATTCTATCCTATGTACACACAGGTACGGTAATTAATAGGGCATTCTATCCTATCTAAACACAGGTACGGTAATTAATGGGGCATTCTATCCTATCTACACACAGGTACAGTAATAAATGGGCATTCTATCTTATCTACACACAGGTCGGTAACGGAGCATTATATCCTTTCTACACACAGGATGGTAATTAATGGGGCATTCTATCCTATCTACACACAGGCACTAAATTATTATATATCTATACTATCTACACACACGTATGGTAATTAATGGGGCATTCTATCCTATCTACACACAGGTATGGTAATTAATGGGGCATTCTATCTATCCTATCTATATACAGGTACAGTAATTAATGGGGCATTCTATCCTATCTACACACAAAGTACAGAAATTAATGGGGCATTCTATCCTATCTACACACAGGTACGATAATAATGGGGCATTCTATCCTATCTATATACAGGTACAGTAATTAATGGGGCATTCTATCCTATCTACATACAGGTATGGTAATTAATGGGGCATTCTTTCCTATCTACATACAGGTATGGTAATTAATGGGGCATTCTATCCTATCTACACACGTACGATAATAAATGGGGCATTCTATCCTATCTATATACAGGTACGTAATTAATGGGGCATTCTATCCTATCTACACACAGGTATGGTAATTAATGGGGCATTCTATCCTACTATATACAGGTACAGTAATAAATGGGGCATTCTATCTTATCTACACACAGGCACTATAATTATTATATATCTATACTATCTACACACAGGTTTGGGAATTAATAGGGCATTCTATCCTATCTACACACAGGTACGGTAACGGAGCATTCTATCCTATCTACACACAGGCACTATAATTATTATATATCTATACTATCCTACACACACGTATGGTAATTAATAGGGCATTCTATCCTATCTACACACAGATACGGTATAATATGGGACATTCTATCCTATCTACACACAGGTACGGTGCTATGTCTGGTACAGTAATGGGGACTCTATCCTATCTACACACAGGTACGGTAATTAATGGGCATTCTTGTCCCCCAAAGTATTGTTTACACTCCAAAACATGTATTTTAAGTGTATGTAGAATAACAAAATATTTCTTCCAATTCTAAATAAAAAATCTATAAATCCCAGGAGACATGAATTATTACCCAACAGGTCTCCCACGTTCCCCCTACTTCTGAGGTACTCATACTTGGAGTAGGAGTAGTTGGAGTTATACATTTTTCATTTACTTTTTTGGGGGGGGGGGGTTATTGATTTCGAAGCAATACACACTATAAAAATAAACACTTCTGATAGAAGCGTGGGGGTGGGGTAGAAAATCTTTAAAGGCTGATTTCCTGCAAGAAGAAAGAGGGACCCAGTTTTTTTGATTGATTAAAATTATAGGAATAAGGAGTGCAGGGAAATTTCAGCTTCTTCAAAAAATAGGGGTAAAAAAGGTAAAAAGTTAACAGGATGATGCAATATTTGTGTGTATCACACACATTACCTTTTACCTTCCTGTGTAGCCTATGCATTTGTGTATGCCTGTATCTTTTTTGGGGCTTTATCACTAGGGTGAGTAGTGTTTTCCCGAACGAGCGTGCGGCCGGCCCGAACTTTCCTGTCAGCTGAGCGGTTGTTCGGGAGAACCCAAAAATTTCCCTCAGCCACCTAGACTCCCTATAGAGGAGTCTGCTGCTGCTGAGGGAAACACAAAGTCCGAGCGTTCTTCCTATGTTATGTATAGGGAGAACGCTCGGGACTGTGTGTATGCAGATCTTTGAAAGACGGCAGATAGGATCTTGCAGATCCTGTCTGTCATCTTTCAAAAATGTGTAGTGTGTGTACCCAGCTTTAGGCCACTAGCTCCATTTTGGGTCTGGGCAAAGCTGCATAATTATAATTTTTTTTTACAATGAATGGATCCCTGTTGTCATCACTTAAGCTTCATACACATGTACAATTGCAGGAGGGTCATTGTCTGACTGGCCTGGCGATTTTCAACCGAATGCCCGTTTCAGCTGACAAGTGCCCACACGGCACCTGCAATCGCACATGTGTATGTACCGTTACATGTTTGGGGTCTTTTTCAATTTTATTTATCAGGGCAAAAATGTTCATCAATTAATTTATTACAAAAAATACCCTTATATAATGTCCACCAAGCCATTATGTAAGTTTTGATGCTACTTATCAGCACCTATGTGTCATAATAAATTTGATTATTCAAAAAATCAAATAAATAGAACCTATGGAATTTGATCACAGATAAACTGCTCTGATCTAGCTTTTAAGCCTTTAGGCTGAATGACTGACTGAAGTAAAATATGGAAGTGATTTCACATAATTGTTTTGCAGCTAGTCCACTCAAATGGTATGAATATGAAAAAATACTTTGTCTCATATTATTTCATAATGTAATATATAAATACATACAATAAAAAATACATATAAAGGGTGATGCTTCTAGCCTACACAGTGAGCTATCACACCACCAGCAAGCCCCTGGCTTGAGCATGCCCACTACTGGGACAGAGCATAATAACTGCATTGTAAGCCCCACCCAAATGTCTTTCATTCTTAAAGCTACCACAAGTTTAAAAATAAAAAGGTTTTCTCTTCCTAAAACTTGGCATACAGAAGCAGATTTTTCAGACCAACCAACAAATATTTCTGTGTATTGGTCTGTCTGGCCAAAATCGGCAGTGATTTATATTGGTCACCCGTTCGCCCATATTGAATGAATGGATAATCAGACATGTTGATAAATCACAGGCAATCATGCAATCTCTTGGGACCGCACAATCAGTCACTACAGTTGACTGTCAGTGATTCGTACTGGCCCCGGTCATTAGCTGCGACCGGTCAGCCAGGACAAACAAATGCATCTGTGTGCCCCCAGCTAAGTGTGCATAGGCAGACCCAAAGCACAAATATTGTCTGGAATCCTGTAACTAAGTTTAGACAAGTACATTTTTGGAGATTTTGGGCTTATGACACACCTGTAACACATACCTGTAACACAGACAGTGCACAGTGCAAAGTAGGACAAAGACTTAACAAGATTATAACTTTAGATTGACAACAGCTAAAAACATCACCTAGGCTTGTTTGAAAGGCACAAGAAAGCTTTCTGATAGACTGTATTTAAACCTGATGAAGGGGGTTTTACCCTCAAAACGTTGTTACCTGTTGATGCTTGGCTTATAATAAACCCACTATTTCATGCTGGAGTCTTACCTTGTTACTGAACACTAGACCTTCAGTGAACTACATGATCCAATTCTGGATCCGCCTCCTCCACTTACCAGTATTGATCCAATGGGAAGGCATGCTCTTCCTTCCGATTGGTCAGTCTTGCCATAGTCTGGGAATTTGCAGGGAAGCCCTGAAAGCAGCTTCACAAAGTCGACTTTGCAAGGTTCATTCTCAAAACAGTGTAAGACCCAGGAGTAAGGACCCGCTGTTTATATCACAATCCTCTGTACTATTAACCAGGATGTGGTACATGAACAATACCAGTACAAAAATCTTTCACAAAGTAGAAGTCAGCATACAACCTTGCAAGATAGATCTTGAAGATTTTTGCTGGAAAACTCAAGATGCTACTGGCCTCAGTTGATTATATTTCTTTTTTGCCATGCCAGATTTCTGTTCAACCAGTAGTGTTCCAAATTTGATTTTTAAACGATTCTATGAAATTGATAAAAATTATAAAAAAAGATTTTCAAAGAATCTAATTAGAAAGTGCATTGACACACATCTAGAATAAAAAACAGACCTCTGCCTGGAACTCTTGAGAGAGTTATGAAGAAAACAGTTCAGGTAGAATAATTTATCTCCAACTCTTACCATTGAGTTGAATAGGAACAGCCATTGGCCACAGGGAGGGAATTCCTAATGAAGTGATGAAGAAGAACCTAGCACTGGTGAGTGGGTGAGGGAGGGTAACTGGGTGTAAGGCATAACAGGAGTTTACTTATTATTGCTAACTTACCTAGAGTTTCCGCTGGATGATCTTCGAATATTTTAAAAAGCATTCCAGTTTACTGTAGCACTCACCGATTATTGTATGGACGCTGGTTTCATATAACAATCTCTATGGCTTTAGAATTAGAGGTTATTCTGTCTTACATATCTAATTTTTAACTTGTGTTTTTTCAAATTCCACTATCAGATGTATCATAGTGTATTGTTACAACAGATGATCGTTATTTTGGTTGCAATTATTTTTGTATTTAGATAACATCCGTCATTGCAGTTACAGTCTTAGACAATGAGGCTCTAAATATTCAAAGACCAAGCTAGGTGTGGTTATAGGTTTTTATTTGTCAGCAGTTCATTGCTCCATGCTTCCTGAAGGGAGATCTGTCAGAGGTGATGCTAATAACACAATAGGACACAATTCTATCCTATCTAAACACAGGTACGGTAATTAATGGGGCATTCTATCCTATCTACACACAGGTACAGTAATAAATGGGGCATTCTATCTTATCTACACACAGGTTAATTATTATATATCTATACTATCTACACACACGTATGGTAATTAATGGGGCATTCTATCCTATCTACACACAGGTATGGCATTCAATACTACCTACACACCCAGGTACAGTAATTATTGGGGCAGTCTATCCTATCTACACACAGGTACAGAATTAATGGGGCATTCTATCCTATCTACACACAGGTACGATAATAAATGGGAACTCTATCCTATCTATATACAGGTACAGTAATTAACGGGGCATTCTATCCTATCTACACACAGGTATGGTAATTAATGGGCATTCTATCCTATCTATATACAGGTACAGTAAAACGGGGCATTCTATCCTGTCTACACACAGGTATGGTAATTAATGGGCATCTATCCTTCTATATACAGGTACAGTAATTAATGGGGCATTCATCCTATCTACACACAGGTACAGTAATAAATGGGGCATTCTATCCTATCTACACACCAGGTACAGTAATGGGGCATCTATCCTATCACACACAGGTACAGTAATTAATGGGGAATTCTATCCTATCTAAACACAGGTACGGTAATTAATGGGGCATTCTATCCTATCTACACACAGGTACAGTATAAATGGGGCATTCTATCTTATCTAACACAGGTACAGTAACGGAGCATTCTATCCTATCTACACACAGGTATGGTAATTAATGGGGCATTCTATCCTATCTACACACAGGCACTATAATTATTATATATCTATACTATCTACACACACGGTATGGTAATTAATGGGGCATTCTCCTATCTACACAAGGTATGGTAATTAATGGGGCATTCTATCCTATCTATATACAGGTACAGTAATTAATGGGGCATTCTATCCTATCTACACACAGGTACAGAAATAATGGGGCATTCTATCCTATCTACACACAGTACGATAATAAGGGGCATTCTATCCTATCTATATACAGGTACAGTAATTAATGGGGCATTCTATCCTATCTACACACCAGGTATTGTAAATATGGGGCATTCTATCCTATCTATATACAGGACAGTAATAAATGGGGCATTCTATCTTATCTACACACAGGTACGGTAACAGAGCATTCTACCTATCTACACACAGGTATGGTAATTAATGGGGCATTCTATCCTATCTACACACAGGCACTATAATTATTATATATCTATACTACTACACACACGTATGGTAATTAATAGGGCATTCTATCCATCTACACCAGGTACGGTAATTAATGGGACATTCTATCCTACTACACACAGGTACAGTAATGGGGAATTCTATCCTATCTACACACAGGTACGGAAATTAATGGGGAACTCTATCCTATCTACACACGGTAAGGAATTAATGGGGAATTCTATCCTATCTACACACAGGTACAGTAAATATGGGGCATTCTATCCTATCTACACACAGTTACAGTAATGGGGCATTCTATCCTATCTACACACAGGTACGGAAATTAATGGAATTAATCCTACCTATCTACACACAGGTACATTAATAAATGGGGCATTCTATCCTTTCTACACACACGGTACAGTAATGGGGAATTCTATCCTATGTACACACAGGTACGGTATTAATAGGGCATTCTATCCTATCTAAACACAGGTACGGTAATAATGGGGCATTCTATCCTATCTACACACAGGTACAGTAATAAATGGGGCATTCTATCTATCTACACACAGGTACGGTAACGGAGCATATATCCTTTCTACACACAGGTATGGTAATTAATGGGGCATTCTATCCTATCTACACACAGGCACTATAATTATTATATATCTATACTATCTACACACACGTATGGTAATTAATGGGGCATTCTATCCTATCTACACACAGGTATGGTAATTAATGGGGCATTCTATCCTATCTATATACAGGTACAGTAATTAATGGGCATTCTATCCTATCTACACACAAGTACAAAATTAATGGGGCATTCTATCCTATCTACACACAGTACGATAATAAATGGGCATTCTATCCTATCTATCATATACAGGTACAGTAATTAATGGGGCATTCTATCCTATCTACTACGGTATGGTATTTGGGGCATTCTTTCTATCTACATCAGGTATGGTAATTAAGGGGGGGCATTCTATCCTATCTACACACAGGTACATAATAAATGGGGCATTCTATCCTATCTATATACAGGTACAGTAATTAATGGGGCATTCTATCCTATCTACACACAGGTATGGTAATTAATGGGGCATTCTATCCTATCTATATACAGGTACAGTAATAAATGGGGCATTCTATCTTATCTACACACAGGCACTATAATTATTATATATCTATACTATCTACACACAGGTTTGGGAATTAATAGGGCATTCTATCCTATCTACACACAGTTACGGTAACGGAGCATTCTATCCTATCTACACACAGGCACTATAATTATTATATATCTATACTATCTACACACACTTAGGTAATTAATAGGGCATTCTATCCTATCTACACACAGATACGGTATTAATGGGACATTCTATCCTATCTACACACAGGTACGGTGCTATGTCACTGGTACAGTAATGGGGCACTCTATCCTATCTACACACAGGTACGGTAATTAATGGGGCATTCTTGTCCCCCAAAAGTATTGTTTACACTCCAAAACATGTATTTTAAGGTTATGATAATAACAAAATATTTCTTCCAAATTTCTAAATAAAAATCTATAAATCCCAAGGAGACATGAATTATTACCAACAGGTCTCCCACAGTTCCCCCATACTTCTGAGGTACTCAACTTGAGGTAGGAGTAGTTGGAGTTATACATTTTTCATTTACTTTTTTGGGGGGGGGGGTTATTGATTTCGAAGCAATACACAACTTATAAAAATAAACACTTCTGATAGAAGCGGGGGTGGGGTAGAATCTTTAAAGGCTGATTTCCTGCAAGAAGAAAGAGGGACCCAGTTTTTTTGATTGATTAATTATAGGAATAAGAGTGCAGGGAAATTTCAGCTTCATTCAAAAAATAGGGGTAAAAAAAGGGTAAAAAAGGTTAACAGGATGATGCAATATTTGTGTGTATCACACCTTACCTTTTACCTTCCTGTGTAGCCTATGCATTGTGTATGCCTGTATCTATTTTTGGGGCTTTATCACTAGGGTGAGTATGGTTTTCCAACGAGCGTGCGGCCGCCGAACTTTCCTGTCAGCTGAGCGGTTGTTCGGGAGAACCCAAAAATTTCCCTCAGCCACGCTAGACTCCCTATAGAGGAGTCTGCTGCTGCTGAGGGAAACACAAGTCCTGAGCGTTCTTCCTATGTTATGTATAGGGAGAACGCTCGGGACTGTGGGTATGCAGATCTTTGAAAGACGGCAGATAGGATCTTGCAGATCCTGTCTGTCATCTTTCAAAAATGTGTAGTGTGTGTACCCAGCTTTAGGCCACTACTCCATTTGGGTCTGGGCAAAGCTGCATATTTATTTTTTTTTACAATGAATGGATCCCTGTGTGTCATCACTTAGCTTCATACACATGTACAATTGCAGGAGGGTCATTGTCTGACTGGCCTGGCGGATTTTCAACCAATGCCCGTTTCACTGACAAAGTGCCCACACGGCACCTGCAATCGCACATGTGTATGTACCGTTACATGTTTGGGGTCTTTTTCAATTTATTTATCAGGGCAAAAATGTTTCATCATTAATTTATTACAAAAAATACCCTTATATAATGTCCACCAAGCCATTATGTAAGTTTTGATGCTACTTATCAGCACCTATGTGTCATAATACATTTGATTATTCAAAAAGATCAAATAATAGAACCTATGGAATTTGATCACAGATAAACTGCTCTGATCTAGCTTTTAAGCCTTTAGGCTGAATGACTGACTGAAGTGAAATATGGAAGTGATTTCACATAATTGTTTTGCAGCTAGTCCAACTCAAATGGTTGAATATTGAAAAAATTACTTTGTCTCATATTATTTCATAATGTAATATATAAATACATACATATAAAATACATATAAAGGGTGTGCTTCTAGCCTACACAGTGGCTATCACACCACCAGCAAGCCCCTGGCTTAGGCATCCCACTACTGGGGACAGAGCACTAATAAACTGCATTGTAAGCCCCACCCCAAATGTCTTTCATTCTTAAAGCTAGCCACAAGTTTAAATAAAAAGGTTTTCTCTTCCTAAAACTTGGCATACAGAGCAGATTTTTCAGACCAACCAACAATATTTTCTGTGTATTGGTCTGTCTGGCCAAAATTCGGCAGTGTTTATATTGGTCACCCGTTCGCCCATATTGAATGAATGGATAATCAGACATGTTGATAAATCACAGGCAATCATGCAATCTCTTGTGGACCGCACATCAGTCACTACAGTTGACTGTCAGTGATTCGTACTGGCCTACCGGTCATTAGCTGCGACCGGTCAGCCAGACAAAACAAATGCATCTGTGTGCACCCAGCCTAAGGTGTGCATAGCAGCACCAAAGCACAAATTGTCTGGAATCCTGTAACTAAGTTTAGACAAGTAACATTTTTGGAGATTTTGGGCTTATGACACAGCCTGTACACATACCTGTAACACAGACAGTGCACAGTGCAAAGTAGGACAAAGACTTTACAAGATTATAACTTTAGATTGACAACAGCTAAAAACATCATCCTAGGCTTGTTTGAAAGGCACAAGAATCTCTGATAACTGTATTTAAACCTGATGAAGGGGGTTTTACCCTCAAAACGTTGTTACCTGTTGATGCTTGGCTTATATAAACCCACTTTTCATGCTGGAGTCTTACCTTGTTACTGAACACTAGACCTTCAGTGAACTACATGATCCAATTCTGAATCCGCCTCCTCCACTTACCAGTATTGATCCAATGGGAAGGCATGCTCTTCCTTCCGATTGGTCAGTCTTGCCATAGTCTGGGAATATTGCAGGGAAGCCCTGAAAGCAGCTTCACAAGTCGACTTTGCAAGGTTCATTCTCAGAAACAGTGTAAGACCCAGGATTAGGACCCCGCTGTTTATATCACCATCCTCTGTACTATTAACCAGGATGTGGTACATAGGAACAATACCAGTACAAAAATCTTTCACAAAGTAGAAGTCAGCATACAACCTTGCAAGATAGATCTTGAGAAGATTTTTGCTGGAAAACTCAAGATGCTACTGGCCTCATGTGATTATATTCTTTTTTTGCCATGCCAGATTTCTGTTCAACCAGTAGTGTTCCAAATTTGATTTTTAAACGATTCTATGAAATTGATAAAAATTATAAAAAAATAGATTTCAAAGAATCTAATTAAAGTGCATTGACACACATCTAGAATAAAAAACAACCTCTGCCTGGAACTCTTGAGGAGAGTTATGAAGAAAACAGTTTCAGGTAGAATAATTTATCTCCAACTTCTTACCATTGAGTTGAATAAGGAACAGCCATTGCCCAGGAGGGAATTCCTAATGAAGTGATGAAGAAGAACCTAGCACTGGTGAGTGGGTGAGGAGGGTAACTGGGTGTAAGGCATAACATGAGGTTTACTTATTATTGCTAACTTACCTAGAGTTCCCTGGTGATGATCTTCGAATATTTTAAAAAGCATTCCAGTTTACGTAGCACTCACCGTTATGGTATGGACGCTGGTTTCATATAACAATCTCTATGGCTTTAGAATTAGAGGTTATTTCTGTCTTACATATCTAATTTTTAACTTGTGTTTTTTCAAATTCCACTTCAGATGATCTAGTGTATTGTTACAACAGATGATCGTTATTTTGGTTGCAATTATTTTTGTATTTAGATAACATCCGTCTTTGCAGTTACAGTCTTAGACAATGAGGCTCTAAATATTCAAAGACCAAGCTAGGTGATGGTTAATAGGTTTTAATTAGTCAGCAGTTCATTGCTCCATGCTTCCTGAAGGGAGATCTGTCAGAGGTGTGCTAATACACAATAGGACACATTTGGCTGCTAAGCTGCCTCGACTGACATTTATCAGATAATTAGCATGCTTTTTACAGTTAATCTACAATACGCCTAATACAACACTCCTCTGTTCATATTATTGGAAAATATATCCTAACCTTTGTGTGACCTTCACATCTCAACACCTTCAATTATATACTGTAAAGAAAAAAGAAAAGATTTGGGACACACAACAAGTTGTAGCTGGATATGTGAACATTGTCATTGTGTAAGGGTGGGTACACACCAGCAGTTTTTCATCCCAACGACTGTCGTTAGCCCCTAGCCATGATTTCCAATATACATGATTTGTCCGATCCGGATTGCTTGCTTCCATGCATGGAAAAGGCACGGAAGACAAGCAGAAGGCAGCCGAGGGACCAAGGGCTGGTAAGTGGTAGTAATTTAGCTGCCAATTTGAAGTGATTTAACCATGTGAGTCTAGGTTATGGGGGTTTCCAGTGGACACAAGAATTATTGTTTGGGGTGGACATACATACCCTGTAATTCTGATGTGCTCCCTCATAGGATGGGTTTCAGGTTAAATTCGAACCTGGTTCCGCTTATCTTTCACAACTTTTCGAACAAAACTTTTCAGGACTTTCAATATTCAATGGGTTTATCGAATATTCTATATTAAATTATTTGATCCTGAATGCAGAACTTTGTCTCCCATTGACTCTATTGGTTTGTATTTTTTTTAATTTTGGAAATTGGAAATCTGATTTCAGATACAACTCAGCATTTGAACACGCTACTCCCTCATATTGCACAAAAAGGAACTAAGTCCCAGCACCAAATGAAGCCTGTTTTCTTCCCTTCATCTCATGTCTTCTATTGATTTCTCCTTATTTATTTTTTTTCTACCTGTCCCTGTTACCTGTATGTTTTATTTATATCCCTTTTCTCCCTAAGTTCTCATTATATTTGTCATTATGTCAGTTTTGATTTAACCCCGAAGCCACCGAGCTGCTATTCATTTTGCTTCTTAAACTTGTTCAAAATCAAAATTAATTTCTGCTTTTGCCAATCCACCAATTTCATCTTCATCTTTCTCTTCCTGGTTGACCTGATTCCCTTTAGACAGACCACTGATTGAAAAACTAATTGTTTGTCTTTAAGCTGACATCCCACTAGTTTGTAAAAACCAGGTGGTTCCTGGAACAGTGCATCATCAGCTGCATCATAACCCGCCCCCAAATTCTAAATCATTTTTAAGCTAGCCACAAGCAGAAAAATATTTTTTTCCCACTAGGTATCCACATGTAGAACAAAGAACTATAAGGTTGCGGTCTGGTAGGATTCTTACACAGAACATCATGTCTTTGTCACAGACAAAAAAGACAACAAGAGTTAACTTTACAAGCCTATAACTTAAGATCCAAAAAAGCTAAATACATTATCCTATGCTTGTTTGAAAGGTATCCCCTCTTTTAAATAGAGGGCACTTTTATGGAGACCCCAGTTAAATTTAAAGGGCGTGTCCACCCCCAAAACTAAAATTTGTCCCAGTCTGGCCCCACTGTGTAGTTTAAAAAAAAAAACCTTACCTTAAATATCTGCTCCTTATGGTTGTTCTGCGTGGTATGTCTAAAGTCCAGGAAACTGAAGAGAGGAGGTGTCTTCCTGTTCAAAGGTTTCTGCCTCCTCCTTGTCCTCTGAGGGGACAGTGGCATGTGCAGAGGAGCCCTTTCCCCCTCCTCCCACCTTCTGGATCCCTCTATTAGTGCTGATCACCTAGCACCCCGAACCGCTGAGTTAGATCTCTAATAAGCTTCCGTAACATAATGCCCATAATACCATGTCTTCACCTGCAGCCATGTCTTTGATTGGCTGACCTGCTGCTGCTTCCATTTAGCAGAGAGCCAGAGAAGACCAGCATGAGCAAAGGCTGTATGATTTATGATTTGAAGCTTTTATTACAAATCTAACTCAGCAGTGGGGGGTGGGAAAAGAAGAGGCACATATATCAAAAGTTTTAATTTAGGGTGGACATACCCTTTAAATTTGGAAATCAAGAGACCCACAAGGCAAAGAAAAAAACAACTAGGCAATAATATGGCATTCTGGAATATCTTAGGGTCTAAGTTGTCTAAAGTATTATTCATGATATATTTTGCATTAATTGGGCCTTCACAACAGTTAAAATGATTTCCCTTTAATGTAGACATTACATCACACATTTATATTAAATACAGCATGATTATTTTATTCGGGCACAATATCAGCCATTCCCTAAATGTACAATTGTTAAAACATGAATATGAATGAACATAACTTGTTTAGAACTCATTCTAAAGCCATGGGCCATATTTGCTGTTCCCAGCAGCTAATATTACAACTCCATTTGCCAAAATAAGTGACTCCAAAATTAACTGTCACTACTAAAGCAGTCTGGCTATCCTCATTATACAGGTGTCCCCATTTGTATTCTATGATTATAACAACACAATCCTGTTTACCCGTACAGGTTTCAGGGAGGGAATCAATTTGTTTCACACAAACACTCAAATATGGACAGATGAAAATTGAAACTATAATTAAAGAACATATAAGAAATAGTCAGTATAATGGCATACTTCCCTGATGTCCTGTTTTCCACAGGGTCAATTTCCATAAATCTCAACAAATACTACAAGAATGTGGGAGGAGTTTGGTGGTTCAGACTTTTTGCAAAACTAAGCCAGACTTAGCTGGAATCAGTACTGACTGTACAATATTTGCCAATTTGCTCCATTTACTATATTAAATTCAAGTTCTTATAGACACTGAACACAGTGTGTGGCCCTTCAGGATTAAGACTGAAGAGGGTGCTAGTCCAGTGGCATAATTGGAAATCACAGTCCCCCCAGCAGGGGCAAGTGCAGGATTTTCAAGGGGGAATTCCTGAATGGGTTACCAGAAGTAGATTCATGATTGAATACATCCATGTGTTCTGCTAAAAAGTGGCAACCTGAATACATACACCATAAAATATATTATATTAAGACAGATAGAAAAATAGATATTAATTAGCAAATCAGACTCTCCTATGAACAGTAAACACTTGGGCTGGCCAGCCACAGACTAAAACACACCAATATATCCCAACTAAGTATCAATAAAATATCTAAAAATGTAAAAACATATAGTCATAAAACTATGGAAGCTCCAGGCGTACAAAGTCAAAAACAAGTCCAATTCTCAGGATAGATATACCCTGGAAATAAAAAATTTGGAAATGTTCCTATGGATAATCCTCACAGTAGGATCCAAAAATAAAGTGCATCAAATGTGGACCAAGTTGCTGTAAAAAGAATAGCCAAAACTCTGATACTGGGCTCTATAACAGGTAAGTGTGAACATGTACCATACATCACCATATACAGTCCCCGCACTACGGTGCTGACTCGCAGTGTAGTCTGTGGCTGCAGCACTTGGATCCTTATTCAGGGTATTAACTATTAAACTCTGGTAACTCTGAGCCGTGTCAACGTTCGTTGGCATGTACATAGATCAGTTTTTGACTAACAAATTTCACAGATTTCTATCCCGTCTGAAGGCAAACATCAATTTTAAATCTTTAAATGGCAGAGACTGGTCAGAGGATACCATTTTCCAATTTGTGCTGATAATCTCCTGTACATATTTACTGTGGGGAGAATATTATGAGAAACTGATTTTCTTGTTAACTTTCCCAGTGTATTCCAGTGGCAAGCACAGGATTTCCAAGGGGGGGATTCCTAAATGGGATACCGCTGAACAACCCAGAATTTATTATTATATACGGATTATATAATAATATTATATATTCTCTATTTGCTATGATTATCATAACAGTTAGCCAATACAGATATTCCCTTTACATTTGTTATAAGGATATTCATAGGATATTCAAGGCTTGTACACACAAACAGATTTTCGGGCCAACTGACCAATATTTCAGTGTATCAGTCGGTCGGGCTGAAATTCTGAGGTGGTTTCTGCTGCTGCATTGAACCCTGACGGTCACCCATTTGCCTGGATTGGACAAAAAGCAATTTGACATCCGGAAATCATCGCCAATCGTGTGGTCCATAGGAGACATTTGCTGTGACCGAACACTCAATAGCGCAAACGGTCGGGACGGAAAATTTGCCCTGTGTACCCAGCGTAACGTTCTGTTTCACTGTAAATCCATATTGCACTACATTACCATTAGTGTCTTTAAATTCAGAGCTGTGACACCGATGGCGGATCTGAGGAATTTGCTGAATATTGTCGGTTCGGAAAGACAGAAATTTCCATTACCAGTTCCCTTTACTACAGTGAAGAGAACATAACATCGGACTATATATGGGCACATTGAACATCATTTTGTATAAAGAATATATGGACGATCACATAAACCTCCACCCCCGCCAAGTAGGGCCCCCACCGCAAGCCCATAATCTTTGCAGGGACCAGCTGTTTTAAATAGCTGATTGCGTATATGACTTCACGTGATCAGCTGCTTAAAAGATCGGCCCCGAACTTCCGGTTCGGTTCCGGAAGTTTGGGTCCGTCTTTAAAAAAGCTGACCGTGCGTATGTTTCCTTCATATGCGCAATCAGCTGTTTATAATGGCCTTCTGGTACGCCACTGATCACTCCTGTGTAAATTTCTTAATGTCCCTATTCCTGCTCACTAAGCTCCATCACAGTGTAGTGTACATAAACCAAGTTTCAGCAATCACCTCAGGGTGAATGTTGATACAGTACTATAATCACTGGGCAGACTGGATACATTTTGAAACATCAAATGCTGCTTCTCACCCACAGCTCAATTAACATGTAACAATCTATGTAACAGTTTTATGTAAATCTATATAACAGTCTGTAGACACAGGAGAATGGGAACAACAGACTGCACTGAAAAGGCAGAAAGGGGGGATTCCAGGCACCAGTAATGCCCCCCTAAACATGCCCCTTTAATCCTGTTGGGGCTGTTGCCGCCCTCATCGGAGCTCTAACTGTTCACCCCACCATCTTATGGTTTATCCTCAAGAGAGAAATTTGCATTCCATTATTAATAACACTTGAAATGGTGAGTACAATACTTTTTTGTAGGTAAAGGATGGCAACTTGAGGCTGAGAGTATGGTATTTTTATCAGTCTTTTTTGAAATAACCTATGTGTCAACTTGTTGTTTTCAATAATGACCATCAATCCATAAAGTCTATTTGGAATTTACTAGTTTCTGCAGTTAATTTAATTGGCGTGTCAAACTGATTTAGTTCCATAATACAAGTCCTACATTCCTCCATTCCATAAAACAAAGCAATCATCCATGTAATGCTTGTATATTAATATTAATCGCCTGTCCCCATACTGTGGGTTAATAAATTGTTTTTCAAAATGTTCCATGAACAAATTAGCAAATGAGGGTCCCACATTCGTCCCCATGCCGTTCCAGATATTTGTTGATAAAGCGTATCATTAGTTCTGTTTCATGAGCCATTCGATGGGTGGACCATGATGTTGGCTCAGGGTAAAAGTCTTTTTAACAAATTTCCACCCCCTACAACTGGGGATGACTGTGTATAAGCTACTGACATCACATGTCATCAGAACCTATTTGTTAGTTCATCCTTAAAGACAGACAGCACCTCCATTAATTGTCCACTGTCCCTAATTATGAACTCATATCCCGAACAGTGGTTAAAGGGTATGTCCACCCTAAAAACAAATTTTTGATATATGATTGCCCCTGTTCCCCCAGCCCCAACCGATATATTTATACTTTAGAAAGTGCCCCAAACTTTACTTACCTCCCCTTTCCTATATAACTTAGGGACCTGTATATAATGGGACATTTTTGGCGTACTGCATGAGAGATATTTAGCCACTTCTTGATTGATCCAGTCGGATTTATAGGCTAAATCTATCATATTATCTGCTTTTCATTTAATCCAGGGGTAGGGTCCATAGGGATCTGCTTATATATTCTGTCTCTGACAATTGCGTAAGCAGTTCCTTTTGTTAATATCTCTCGATCCAAATGGCTATCTCCCCCCCTTATCGTCAGGGTGTATCATTATACTAGATCCTCCTGTAGGATTTTAATCCCTATTTTCCCCAATGGAATGAGTAGCCGTTATTTTATCCTACGAGTGTCCCTAAATTTTTCCCTAAGCTCCTCATTAGTTTTTGTTATTAAAAATTTATGGCTGATGGAGCATTAGGAGGTATATTACTTTTGGGTTTGAACTATTCAGATGTATATTATTTGTATTATCTTTATTGAAAAAATCTTTTAATTTTAAGACTCTAGTTAATTTATACACATCAATTTCGTCTTGGAACGGATCACGTGATGGTGTGGGAGGAATGTGAGACCCCTACTTAACAAGCTTGTTTCGTCTTAACACAAGGACGTGAACTTAAATTGTACACTACATCCTCCTCTGAAGTCTCAATCTTGGAGGCTTGCCACTAATGTTTCTAGACCCCTCTCTCTGGTGAAGGCGTTTCCTCCTTCTCTAATACAGCTCCTCAATCTTGTTGTTACTCTAAAAATCTCCATCTCAATTAACAATGTAACAAGCTACGTATCAACGGAAAGTGGAACAGCAGACAGCTCTAACAGGCAGAAAGGGGTTTTCCAGGCACTAGTATCCCCCCCAACACAACCCCTTGCCCAGCAGAAATAAAATAGGCCCTCCTTCCTGCTTCATCTACAGGTTGCCTTCAGAAATAAAAGTGAGGCTCTCCTTGGTCGTTACAACACCACCGCTAGTCATTGCTGTGATTTGGGGCTTCCTTCTTTGCTATATGTGGTGTTGCACATAACCTAATGCCTCTTCTAAAGGTGGGCCCCGTGTTATTTCTGTGCCAATATATCCTTTAGGATGAGCCTAGGTCAATTTGAACCATGACTGATTTTAAAGATCTTTTTTTTTACTACATTAGTACAAAAGTGAAAATACCAGTGAATCCAAGGGAGATCTAAAGTGTGGCTGATAATTCTGAAAATTTAGTTCTTTCAGGATTCATAGGTTGTATAATTCTCTACTACAACAAAAGATCACACATATACATAGATAAGAAGGGAGACAGCTGTGACATTTCAGGAACCCAGAATAAATTAGCTTTGTGGCCCTCACTTCCTGCAATCCTCATGTTTAAGACATCTACTTATCAGAATGTGGAACACGTTCTTATCACAGGAAGGAGCCTAGAGGCCTATCAAGATAAAATTATTATTTCCTGTGCAGACATTAAAATGCATTTATTGTGTGCAAGCTCCTAAAATACTGCAATGAAATAATACATGTAAAATAGTGTATAATGTATTTAAAATAATTGATTGCAAAGCATTTAGATTTAATATTATTATATTACTTTGTCCACGACCTGTCACTGTGGAAAAGCCCCAATAAAAACACTAAGTGGGGGCCTTGGCTGCACCTTTGGAGTTTTGTATAATCTGGTAAAAGGGTCTTTGCTCACTTAAAATGGCAGATAGTGCGACACATTTATTGCGGTCTTTCTCCCTTGCTCCATTAAATCTGGACCCACAAATGGAGCAATTCTATTCTATATGGGGGGAGAGGAATAAATCAGGTAAAGGTCTAGCTTTGCCAAGGTTTTTTTCCTTCATGTAATGGTTAACAATACTCACTTAGAGGTATCAGCCCAATTCAGCCTTTTCCTTTCTCATAAGATCATTTGCGTAATGACTTACTAGAATTAACAGGGGGAGCTGAGTTATAGGTTCAGCATCCTGTGACAAATGCCATTCTCAATTATTTCAGGATCTTAGTGT
The DNA here is from genome assembly GCA_019447015.1 of Hymenochirus boettgeri. Lineage (NCBI taxonomy): Eukaryota > Metazoa > Chordata > Amphibia > Anura > Pipidae > Hymenochirus > Hymenochirus boettgeri. The sequence goes on from CM033474.1 coordinate 166,791,167, forward strand.
CAATTTGTGATTAAAGAGAAGGCAGACTGGACAGAGTTATGGGTTCCCTTTACATTACTTGGGAGTAGTTAATTATGGTTCAGTAACTCCTCCACTTTACTGACATAGTTGAACTTCATCCCTTTCCACTTAGACTTGAAGTCACTGACAAAGTGCCAAGCTCAGACATGACCTGAGCTGTTCATTTTAACTTTTCACTTACTTGCAATTGGGTGATCAGTGAGGCCCACGTTGATAAGTGCCTTCTCATGTGAGAATAATTGCAGGAAACCAAAAATGCTTAAAAAAATGTGCTCCATGGTCATGCCTTCTTAGAAATGGTTTATGGCCACTGTCCAAAATATGATAGCAACATCCAAACTGCATAGACTTCCAACTATTGGTATTATTCATGCACATTGCTTCGCAACAGCACTAACAACTTTCCTATAATTTGTGGGAAATATGAGCTCTACTTGGGAATATTTAAATACTGTAGTGATGTTTACGATCTGCATTTTCCAGGCCTTTCAATTAAAAACACTATATGACATTACTGACAGCACTTTATGATCATAGATTGGCATCTTCACCAGTTCTATAATCCATATAAACAAGAAGGGAATGCACACATCAAATTAACAATATACATTTTAATGTTACATTGATATTATATATCTATTGATATTATATCTGTTGTATGCAATTGATCAACTGAACTCATATTTAGTTATTGAAGATGTTCGCAAACACATCCGACTGGCTTTCTCAATTCAGAATAACTGATGACTAGTGAAACGTCTTCAAGAAATAAACTTTAAGTTCAGATATACTGTGACCTGGATGAATGAGAACCTTCACAAGCATGTTGATATATATGTTTTAATAGGCTATTATGATAACCTCTTGTGTTTTAAGATGACTAGCTTTCCCCAAGTCTGATTGCAGTTTCTGCTTTGTCCAGATTTTACTTATTGGCTGTCAATCTAAACATCCTAGCAGACCACCTGTCTTTGTTGATTTACCTTAGTCAGAATCAGTAAGACTGGACAAGAAATTTTGCTTTATTATATATTTACCCTAATATTTTTCATGGCCTATTTAGAAATATTATCCCAATATTGATGTGTCTTTACCACTCTAATATTGTGTTAATAGTTCACAGCATCGAGCAATGGTACAGAAAATAATTGCCAAAGGCACAATATCATATTGTCATTGTCACCCTTTTATAGTTATAACAAACCTCTTTCCTACCATGTGTACCTACAGGAGATGACTATGAATATATTTGGTGTGTGTTGTGTAAAACTTTTTCCTTCTAAAATGTTTCAAGGATGTTTATAGATGATGACTAAAGAAACAGTCTTAAGACACCCAGGTATGTACATTGTGTACAAGGGACTGTCGTCTTGTTTTAAGAACATGCTAAACTAGTTTCACATGTATTTTTGCATACCATGATTTTAAAATGCAAATTGTGAATGCAAAAGTCAGGGGAAGCTTTGCAATAGCTGAGGAGGATAGTTCTCCTCCCTCTTGATTCCATCTAAATGATGCAATAGAAATTTCAGTCTTTAGCTGACCTAAAAATACTAAAAGATTTTTTAAAAAAAAAAAATTACATAAGAATGAACGTATGGATGCTATAGCATAATCTGCCACCTGAAGCAACCTGTCATGCAGTCTGTAGGGAGTAGCCTTTCAGACGAGGCAGCAACATTCAGCATTATATATTATGATTTGGTTTATATGCCGATGACAAGATGCTATATTAAAAGAAAGAAAATGTCAGAAAGAAGATCAGTTAAGTCAGGTGGAAATATTGGCATGTGTCATTTGAATTTTGACAGACTACAAATCACTATATTGATTAGTCATTATGCTACAAGAAATAGTCCATGCACCAGCCCTTATTTTTCAAGCCCAGAACTTTATGCTGTGCATCATCTCTCCTTTATCTGTATAAGCTATGGAGTAAGAAATTGGCTGGGCTACAGCAAAATAAAACACATCATACAGGTACACACTTGATCGATAGGATGAAATATACATGAAAACACAATTTTAAGGATGGCCCAATTAAGAAGCTATTTACCTGCATAGAGAGTGTAAGACATAAGCCAAACTGTAGAACATTTGAATGCAACATCTCTTTGCCAATTTAATTTTATATCTGCCTTATCACAGATGGATTCTGCTATAAGGCCATCTCTGGGTTATTGACTGTTCACAGGCACTGCTTTTACAAGGGAACCTGATACGTAGAGCCTGACCTTGCTGTGATCCTGCCCCAGTGTAAGAAAAATTCAGTGCATGTGAGGTCATCACTAAACTTACAATGATTAATTGCCATCTTTTTTTTAAATAGGTTTACTAAGAAGCCCTATAAGGGGACATCATATCTGAGTTTTCTCTAAAGATTTACTGATTACATTTAAGTAAGTGTTCTAAATTGAACAAAATAAAGGTTTCCAGACATCTGAACAAATAAGAAAGACATCCGATTTCAAACGAACATTTTACGTGTAATGCATTAAAAATGCATTAGATTTACATAGATTTTTTTTTTATGTTTGGGTTAAAATGATCCACTGAAAAGTATTAGGACAACATGCAATGGAAATGAATATTTAAAGAAATGTAATAATGTGATAATTAGGTATAAAGAAGCTATTTGTCCCTGATAGCATAAATATCGTTTATGGTTATAGAAATAGAAGATGTTGAGAAGCCTTGAACAGGGACAAATTGCAACACACACTTGACTTTGCCACTGAGCATTATTACTGTCTTCTCTCCTTCACACAACAAGGACATCTCTTTCAGGGTTTGTACTAGGGAAAAGCTTTCCATCAGGCACTATGATAAAAGAGCTAATGGTATCAAAGTTCACTATCCATCTTATCTATGAAGTACCATAATTCACCATGAGCTGCCTCTCTCCCTACCAATAATACTATTACAGGAGAAATTGCAGCACATGCACTCCCAGCCAATGTTATCTTTCCCTGGCCTCTACTTATAAAACTGAAGCTGAAACCCGAGTGGTTGATGAGACTAGCTAAGCAGTTGTACCTTTGACCTGCTTGCATTAACTTGCCCAATCAATTTAAGCTTAGTATAAACAACTGTTTCCCATAGTCCCTCATGGCTTCAGTGGTGAGAAGAAATGGACTAAGCCTAAACATTTTTTAAACAGCATCTTGTCTTACAACACCGAGGGGAATTGCCCTGTATTGGGGCTTTATGAAACAATGTGAACATGTTTGAAAGAATTAGGAGTCATCTTAAAACAGAATATTGAGAGTGACAATTTTCTCTCATACCTGCAGTACAAGGTATATTAGATTGTGTTAAATGCAAACATTTTCTTTCAAAACACATTATTTCATTTATTTTAAGTAATAAGATTATCAGTGTATCCCCAAAACGCTGTTCTTTCTGCCCCTCTTACCTCTATATTCATAAAACAAGGGAAGCGTTGGGCACGCATGATTCATCCCAAACCTGACAAAACTCATTACCTAACCTTACAAAACGAAACCCTGCACTACAGGGTTCTAATGTCTCAATGTTAAATAAAAGCAGGAGCCTGCCATTTAACCCCTAAGAGAGAATTAAAAAAAAAAACTCAAACTGTTTGTTAACTAAAAAGAATACAAAAGTGTCAGGATTATGTCCAATTTAGGATAAATGCTATTTTTCCATATATATAAAACAAACATGCGGATAAGCTATTTACTCTATATTTGCCACTTGTTCAGGAAGCTACATGAGGAACAGGATATTTAGTCACCTGCGCTGATTTGCTAAGTTTTAATATTCTATCCAGACTGTTAGACTGTTTATTTGTTATACATGGATCTGTATAAAGGGCTTCAACTGTTATCAGACGTTTTTTTAAGCTTTAGAAGTTTGTAATGTTTTTTATATTCAGTACTTGAAATAGCTAGTTAGTTTGTACTACACCAAAAAAGCCATTGGTACAAGGGTAAAGAAACAAAAATCAGTGAAGAGATCTCATAGTCCTGAGGCAGCGCCCTTTTTGTTTTTCTGTTGATCATGATGAAGGAACTACTAATGCCTTTCCAACTGGATTTCAGAGCAATGAGTACTTTGAGTGACTTTATGTTGCAGTTATACCTGAAATGTGGGGAATTTAACATTTAAACTGTGCAACACAATCATTCTGCAGATTAAAGAGGGAAAGGCCACAATCCAGCATATGGATGGCAGGGATGGCTTTCTTCCACACTAGCAACTGTACAAAGACTCTGCTTACACACATATACATGTCATGACATCCTGGTAGATACCTAAATGTGATCATTTAATGGAATAGTAATAGTTATATAAATGCACACAACACAAAACCCCCTATTATGTATGGGCACTTTAAGAATACTGGCATGTAATGGCTTGCTTCTCTTTCAAAGCATGACCAACTGCTCTACAGAGAAATGCTTAATGTAAGATGGAACCACTTAAAACACTGCACTTTCAAGCCACACAGGTGCACATTAGCGATACTCATTTCCTATTGTTAAAATAAAAATGGATAGCTGATGCTACTTAAGCCTTGTACACACAAGCCAAGTTTGGCTTATTCTGGATCATTACTGACTGGAATGAGATTCCTTCCACTAGTGATTCCAGGGATGTCTTTTTGGAATAGGTTATTGTGAAGTTAAGGAACTGTTTTTTTAGATATTATTGTTGTTTTGTGTATTACCCGGGAAAATTCCCCAAACAGTATAAATAACTATCCATTGTCTGGAAGTACATAAGTGTTTTAATGAGTTTTTTTAAGCAAAGGGTCTTTAAAGGTTGCTACAATGCCGGTACATTTTGTAAACAAATTCTTAATCATGCAGTTTAGGGTAGAACATAGCTTAGCATACTGGAATATGGATTTACTGCCAGTCACTGGTGTGAAAGCTGTAAGAGACAGCTAGAGCCATTCTGTCTAAATGCCTTCATTTCTCTCAAAGAATCTCTGCTTAGTGTGGAAAATCATCAGGCTGCCACTGCATGTAGCCCTAGTCTGCAAAATAATCAGTGCAGCAGAAACCGGCATTCCGAGCATCTCCCTCCCCCAGCTGACACCCACAAAACAAAAGAACTTTTGTATTTAATTTAAGGTGATGCATTCCATCCTTGGCTGACATATCAAACAGTTTAAAGTCATTCACTCCAGGGTAGATTTCACGTCAGCCTAGGAACTTTATTAAACCACTGATTGGAGCCTTTGTTTCTTCTGGTGACAGTGTCACTTTTATCATGATAATAAACTCAGATTTATTCTCTCTCATGAAATTTCAGTCTGTCTTATTTTAAATTCACAAATGAACTGCAATTGATATACACACCATCGGCTGTGTGCTTCTGTATGGCATGAGTAGATTTCTACCAATTACGTAAACTCCTAAAGATTCACTGGGATGTAATGAAAACAACACAGCTGCCTGCTTACTGATTTATGAGAATTAATCTTTGAATCAGGATCTTAAGTATTTCAGACCAGACCCCCCATTGGGAGAGGACAGTACCCCACTTATGCTTAAGATTTATTAGCACAACTGGATTTCTTTTTATACTGTCATAATGTGTGGGTCAAAGTGGCCCTTGTACCACACGAACTGTTTGCCGAGTTGCTAGTGACCCACTTAATCAAAGGAAACTGTACCTCAAACTACAATGTCAAATGCAATTTTAACCATTTTGGTCTGAATAAGTGCAAAAAACCCTTGCTATCTAAAAGTATAATCGGTTTATTGGTGTTTTGGCAGTAATTTTCGCCAGACCACCTATTTTCCAAAAATGGTTGCATAGCAAGGCATATCCTATTCAATTGGCTAACGTTAAGTTTTGCGCTACAAGGTAGAGGCGTACAGTGCCAATGTAGTAAAAGTTACGTCTTACTTGATTTGGATCCCCGCAATGCAGTAAGTCTTACAAAGGATTAAAGCATTGCGTGGATCATGGTCAGTTAAGACTTAACTTTTTTTTTTACTATAGTGGCCCAAATGTGTCAAATACAAGTCTCTAACAGGTCCATTATCTCAATGCGAAAAAACAGTTTTATATATCTAAACATTGCATCTCAGCCATCTATGTTTTCCATCTAAAATGTTTTGTGTGACACAGGCCAAAGATGTTATACATTTTTACTGCTCTGTCTATATCTCCACTTATTTCCCTTGGGTTGCCTACAACATGGAGCTTTTCACTTAATGTGGAGGCTCCTCACAATAGAAGCTAGAGTGAACTATTCACTACAACTGAAATTCTGAGACCTGTTATATGGTGTCGGCCATTGCAAGTAAGATGCAACAGTTAATCAGCACTTTCAATTGTGGTGAATACAATGAGAAAATGCTCCATGTACCAGCAGCCATATATGAGAAATTACCAATGCTGGAGATTTGCATAGTTATTTCTATAGTCCTAAATTTTAAAAGTACATTACAACTAAATGCACCCATAATAGCATGCCAGTAGACACTTTTTTATATGCAAACAACCCTAAAGCACTAACCATCTAGCTTTTTCCATGCAAGCTCTAGAGCTGGACAGAGATGATAATCTGAAAACTATTCAGTTCAGTTAATGCTGATTTCTCTCCCCTGCATACCACAATGCTAATTAAAAGTCTTCGTGGGTCACACTGTTGCCTGGGGTAAAACCTAAACATTTTTTTTCTTAAAGGATATTTTTTTTCTGTAAGTTCCATGGTTTACCTTATCTTTGGCAATTTTTTTTTAGAGTGCGCTCTCCCAATCTTTCTTTGACCATCTTATTTAACTAATGGTACATTGTTGTTGGGGGGCATTTCGACAAGGATAACGTGTCCGATAGACAGAGGCATTTTCAATCTCTGTTTTTTCTTTTTTTTTTTATGGTTGACAGATTCTTAGCCAAAGTGTAAAAAAGCTAAGGCAAAGCACACCTACTATTTAAACAGTTTTTTGTGAAAGAAAATACTTTATGTAGATTATTTTACGCAAGGAGCTTTAATTCTTTCAGCTTTTTTATTCATTTTAGTGGAACGTTCACTGACAATCATATATTAATTTAATTTATAAATGGTGGAAAATAATCTTCAATGTTAAATTTACTTTACTGGTAAAGCCACTTGCTTGGCTTAGAAGCAATGCTTTTTAATGAGCATCCTGACATGGAAGCAGCTTTCTTTTTTCTTCACACAAACCACTATACTACACAATACTTTCATTATTGTAATCTAGAATTGATGTGGACAATAACAACCTCAGCCAAAATTTTGATACAACAAAGTTTTTTTGAAGGACCTTATCCCAAAATGTTCAGGCTATTTGAATAAGCTACAACCAGTCGTACTAAAATATTGGCAGTACCGCATCTTTAATTCCCATAAGACAGACATCTTACGAGTCCCATACACACACACACGATTTACAATTAGGGGTTTCCAATATCAACGATTGTTGTTTCGTGGATAGTCCCTTGGACTAGCAGAATTTTATTGATTGTGGTGTCGGTTTGGCTGAGTGTATTGCCTCCTTTAGTTATCGGAAGTTTGTTTAAAGAAATATTGGCTGGTGTAAGCCTAATGCTTGGACATACAATACTGAACATTAGATAGATTCAGTGTTTGAGCGCCTCGGCAGAGGGTTATATCTGCACAGCTTTTAGAAGAAGAATAAAAAAATTACAATATAAGCACACGCATTTATTAAAGCTATATTTAGATTTTATATATTGTTATACTTACGCTGCCTTCCTGGTCTGATGATATCGGATAGACATAGTGCCCTTTGTATAAGCTACTGATCTAGTAATAGCATACCTATGATCTCACAGGGATTCTAGGGGTTCTTCCATGAGTAAGAGAGTTGTCTGGAAAGTAGCCCCATGTGCATTTAAACCTACTAGGTGGGGACCCCTATGATCTCTGTGACATCATAAGATGCTTTTTCCTCAGCTTTACAGTGCTGCATTATGCATCCAGATCCATGGAGGAAGAGTCTTATAAAAAAAAAAAATTTCAATAAATATACTTTAGTTCTCTTTTATAAAATAGTAAGTAACTACCCCCAAAGCCTTTATGATGTATTCTGATAAAATTCACTTTAGTATTTAGCGTGAATAAGCATTGAATTCCCACTCATTGAGACATAGTATAATGAAAATCAGGTTCTCAACATCAATCACATTCCAAAATTGCACCTTGCCTTAAGGCAACAACAGTATAATTGATGGTTTAAGTCTGACAACTTTATCAAACTGTATGAAATTGCTCTTTTCCCTCCCTCAGGGTCCTGTCTTGCTTCTTCTTGCCTGTAAGCAACGCAAAACTTAAGACTGTAAACCTCCATTATCCAATTACAGCAGCAGTCTTGTATGTAACTATAATGTACATCAGTGTGTTTCTCTTATCAACATTATGTATGGTTAAATCTATAATTAAGTAATAGAAAACATAACAATAAAATAACAAATTAACAGTCTTTTTTTTTTTCTTAAGGCAGTTCAGCCCTCAAATGAAAACTTGTATACATGTTAAATCACCACCCCCAAAACCCTAAACCAGGGGTGGGCAATAAAATTTCACAAGGGGGCCGCATGAGAAACATGCAGGGTTTATTCAATAAATATTTGATGGGGCAAAAATTAGCACCATTTAAAGATAAGAACTTTTATTGAATAACCTGTGGGTTTGTGGTGAAGGGCCGGACCAAATAGGTCAATTCTCATTATAGAATTGTAAAACTGGATTTATAAACAGATAAATTAATATCCCTGGTTCACTGGATTTTTTTTATAATAAGTTGCAATTTATAACTAAAGTGTGTAATATCTATCATATTTCAATTAATCAATTGATCACGGTCAGAATTGTTTTTAATAAAATTAAATCATTATCCAGCCTGAGACAAATAATTTAAAATTTTTTAGGTACAGGTCTAGTATTGAGGGGCCAGTCAGGACAGCCAAAGGGCCGCATGTGGCCCCCGGGCCTTACTTTGCCCAGGTCTGCCCTAAACTGTAATTTAGCAGTAATTCTAAGGGCATGTCATGTCGGGCTAGTGAATCTCCATCTTTCATTTTTCCAGGATCAGCTTCTTTCTAAATATTTAGTTATTATAATACAATGTTCTTATGCCCACAACCCTATTTTTAATACAAGTATCTAAAGCATACCAGATCCTGAATGGTTGACTTAGGCATGCTACACACAGTTTTTAAAGCAGGTAAGAAAACCGTATATAAGCAATATTTCAGCTTACCATTGTGGCAGTCTGTTAAAGGCCACGTGTTTAGTTATTTAAAACATGTCAGATTATCAGGATGATTCAATATGGCATTATTGGGAGAATAAAATTTGATTTAAATTGGTGAAAATCACTTAGTTGTGGTTTAATAGCCATCAATCAACCCTGCCAATTGGATCAAAACGTCTGCCTGGTGAACGATCAGGCCAAAATATTGATATTGTATTTACAAGCCCTTATGGCTTCATGCAGGCCCACATCATATAGCCAATCTGAGAATTGATAGTATTTCTTATGACTAAATGATAGCCATACACGGGCCGATGGTTTTCCAATCAAATTTCCAATCGGCACGAATGATCGAACCTCATCAGGATAAAGACAAATAAAGAACATACCAAGTTCCGTATGTCTGGGTGCCCCAGCAGGCAGGATCCTCCCTCCGAGTGAGATCAGCCGTTCTCAACGTTATCCACATGTAACCAGAAACGCGAGGTCACCGCTCCATAACAGGACACCAGTCCTCGGTTAGATATCACATCAACTTATGAAATAAAAACAGCCGCATAACACCACCACAATGTGACACAAGTAGCGATGAACAGGGGAAAGACATATAATCCATTCTTACGTGTTTCACGGTAAGAAACACCGCTTCCCTCAGACACCAGATCTTTTAACATCTGGTCTCTTGAGTTGAGGTTGATATCTAACCAAGACTGATGTCCCTTTTACAAGCGGGCCAACCTCTGCATTTTCCTTGGTTACATCGAAACCTCATCAGAAGAACCTATCAAGCAATCCCCCCCCACCTTGTGCTGCCGATCTGAAAATTCGATCAATATCGCCGTTGAGCTATCTAAACCACAGAAAAATTTATTCGGCTTCTGATCAATTTAGTCAAATTCCCCCGAATTGAATGGAATATCAATCACCTATAGGCACTTTTAGTAATGAGATTTCCTTTATAAATGCGATTCTTTTCCAATGTGATTCTTTTTAGCAATAATTATGAAAATATGAATTCTTTAATAAAGTGATTCCTTTATTATAAACCGCCGTGTTGTAAAACGATCTTAATAATGTTATAATAACTGAGTTTTTCAACAAGTGCCTACACTTTTTAATGCAAAATATCTCAAAAATCTGTACAAACATAGATATAAAATTCAATCAGATCGACAGACTTCTGTCGCGACCGGCTCTTTAGTAGGGATGGGTTGCACCTCACTGTGGGGGTCAGCTGTTTTTAGGGGAGGAAGATGGCTAGAGGGTTGGAGGAGATTTTAAACTGGTTTGGGGGGGAGGGTATTAGCAGTCGCACTGGGATAGATAGTCCGGAGGAAAGCAGGTGTAGATAGGCCAGTGGTGGGCGGAAAGGGGGGTGGGGCTAGCATAGGGATAGGGAGGAATGTGTATTAAAGTGTACAAATAAATTACAGGCTCATAACCTAAAAATGTATGTTTGCAAATGCGAGAGGCCCCTGGCTGCCAAAATGGGTGAATTGGAAATGATGGCATTGAATGAAAAGTATGATATTGTATAGAGCAGAAACGTGGTTGAACTTCTCACGACTGGGCTTTGAGAATAAGAAGGAATTGCTTTTTAAGGCAGGACAGAAAAAAAAGAAAGGGGGGGAGTATGTGTTTTATGTTAAAAGAATTGAAGCCATTTAAAAGAAGAGATACTGGTGATATGGATGATAAAGTGGAGGCATATGGGTGCATTAGGCAACAGGAAAGGGGGTATGTCTTGTTTGTGGCCTGCTATGCCCGCCAATTCTAGCAGAGAGGAGGTGAGTCAACTTCCATTGCAGTTGGCAAGGGCTGCAAGTTGGGGATTGTGCTCATTAGGGGGACTTCAATTACCTGACATGTTGGTGTGGGTGGAACTGCCATCACAGAAAAGGCGATGAGTTCCTGAATTTGCTGGGCAGATAATTTTCTCTCACAGGTGGTTGAGGTTCCTACTAGAAGGCTCTGTTGGATCTGGTAGATCTAACATTGTGGAGCGCATTATAGATATAAGGTACTGGAGGCTGGGATAGTGACCATGAAATATGGCATTGGACTTTGTTATCGAAAGAAAAGTGTGCTGGGTTAACAAAGACATTTAATTTCAGGAAAGCAAATTTTCCCAGGTAAAAGCAGCTCTTCAGAATCTCAAATGGGTAAGGTACTGAACAGAAGTGGACTGTGTTCAAGGGGATTTTAAGGCAGTTCAACATCTAAATTTATACCCTTGGAATAAATGTAAAAAAATAAATCTGCACCCATGTGGCTGAATTCTGATGTAAGAGGCAAATGGTAAGGAAGAAAAAGGCATTTAAACCTTTAAGGCAGGGAACGGAAAGGGCCTTTAGGGATTATAAAAACTGTAACAAGGAGTGTAAGAAAGCAATCAACTATCTAAAATTAAAAATGAAGTTAGGATAGCTGAAGAAATCTACACTAAGCCTAAACATTTTTTAAGTATATTAATAGTAAGAAGATGAGGAACTGAGAATGTGGCACCATTAATTAATGGGATAAATTAGTTACGGAGATGGCGATAAAGCAAATGTCTTGAATATTTTTTTTTCCTCTGTAACACTATAGAAGATCCAATTACAGATATCAAGTATAGTAGCAATAATGTATAAAAGATTCAAGTTCACTTTGGTTAACCGAGATATGGTAACAGAAGATGGAAATGGGACATTCTATCCTATCTACACACAGGTACGGTAATGGGGCATTCAATACTACCTACACACAGGTACAGTAATTATTGGGGCAGTCTATCCTATCTACACACAGGTACAGAAATTAATGGGGCATTCTATCCTATCTATATACAGGTACAGTAAAACGGGGCATTCTATCCTGTCTACACACAGGTATGGTAATTAATGGGCATCCTATCCTTCTATATACAGGTACAGTAATTAATGGGGCATTCATCCTATCTACACACAGGTACAGTAATAAATGGGGCATTCTATCCTATCTACACACCAGGTACAGTAATGGGGCATCTATCCTATCTACACACAGGTACAGTATTAATGGGGAATTCTATCCTATCTAAACACAGGTACGGTAATTAATGGGGCATTCTATCCTATCTACACACAGGTACAGTAATAAATGGGGCATTCTATCTTATCTACACACAGGTACAGTAACGGAGCATTCTATCCTATCTACACACAGGTATGGTAATTAATGGGGCATTCTATCCTATCTACACACAGGCACTATAATTATTATATATCTATACTATCTACACACACGGTATGGTAATTAATGGGGCATTCTCCTATCTACACAAGGTATGGTAATTAATGGGGCATTCTATCCTATCTATATACAGGTACAGTAATTAATGGGGCATTCTATCCTATCTACACACAGGTACAGAAATAATGGGGCATTCTATCCTATCTACAACAGGTACGATAATAAGGGGCATTCTATCCTATCTATATACAGGTACAGTAATTAATGGGGCATTCTATCCTATCTACACCCAGGTATTGTAAATATGGGGCATTCTATCCTATCTATATACAGGTACAGTAATAAATGGGGCATTCTATCTTATCTACACACAGGTACGGTAACAGAGCATTCTATCCTATCTACACACAGGTATGGTAATTAATGGGGCATTCTATCCTATCTACACACAGGCACTATAATTATTATATATCTATACTACTACACACACGTATGGTAATTAATAGGGCATTCTATCCATCTACACCAGGTACGGTAATTAATGGGACATTCTATCCTACTACACACAGGTACAGTAATGGGGAATTCTATCCTATCTACACACAGGTACGGAAATTAATGGGGAACTCTATCCTATCTACACACGGTAAGGAATTAATGGGGAATTCTATCCTATCTACACACAGGTACAGTAAAATAATGGGGCATTCTATCCTATCTACACACATACAGTAATGGGGCATTCTATCCTATCTACACACAGGTACGGAAATTAATGGAATTAATCCTACCTATCTACACACAGGTACATTAATAAATGGGGCATTCTATCCTTTCTACACACGGTACAGTAATGGGGAATTCTATCCTATGTACACACAGGTACGGTATTATAGGGCATTCTATCCTATCTAACACACAGGTACGTAATAATGGGGCATTCTATCCTATCTACACACAGGTACAGTAATAAATGGGGCATTCTATCTTATCTACACACAGGTACGGTAACGGAGCATATATCCTTTCTACACACAGGTATGGTAATTAATGGGGCATTCTATCCTATCTACACACAGGCACTATAATTATTATATCTAACTATCTACACACACACGTATGGTAATTAATGGGGCATTCTATCCTATCTACACACAGGTATGGTAATTAATGGGGCATTCTATCCTATCTATATACAGGTACATAATTAATGGGCATTCTATCCTATCTACACACAAGTACAAAATTAATGGGGCATTCTATCCTATCTACACACAGTACGATAAAAATGGGCATTCTATCCTATCTATCATATACAGGTACAGTAATTAATGGGGCATTCTATCCTATCTACTACAGGTATGGTATTTGGGGCATTCTTTCCTATCTACATACAGGTATGGTAATTAAGGGGGGCATTCTATCCTATCTACACACAGGTACATAATAAATGGGGCATTCTATCCTATCTATATACAGGTACAGTAATTAATGGGGCATTCTATCCTATCTACACACAGGTATGGTAATTAATGGGGCATTCTATCCTATCTATATACAGGTACAGTAATAAATGGGGCATTCTATCTTATCTACACACAGGCACTATAATTATTATATATCTATACTATCTACACACAGGTTTGGGAATTAATAGGGCATTCTATCCTATCTACACACAGTTACGGTAACGGAGCATTCTATCCTATCTACACACAGGCACTATAATTATTATATATCTATCTATCTACACACACTTAGGTAATTAATAGGGCATTCTATCCTATCTACACACAGATACGGTATTAATGGGACATTCTATCCTATCTACACACAGGTACGGTGCTATGTCACTGGTACAGTAATGGGGCACTCTATCCTATCTACACACAGGTACGGTAATTAATGGGGCATTCTTGTCCCCCAAAAGTATTGTTTACACTCCAAAACATGTATTTTAAGGTTATGATAATAACAAAATATTTCTTCCAAATTTCTAAATAAAAATCTATAAATCCCAAGGAGACATGAATTATTACCAACAGGTCTCCCACAGTTCCCCCATACTTCTGAGGTACTCAACTTGAGGTAGGAGTAGTTGGAGTTATACATTTTTCATTTACTTTTTTGGGGGGGGGGGTTTATTGATTTCGAAGCAATAACAACTTATAAAATAAACACTTCTGATAGAAGCGGGGGTGGGGTAGAATCTTTAAAGGCTGATTTCCTGCAAGAAGAAAGAGGGACCCAGTTTTTTTGATTGATTAATTATAGGAATAAGAGTGCAGGAAATTTCAGCTTCATTCAAAAAATAGGGGTAAAAAAAGGGTAAAAAAGGTTAACAGGATGATGCAATATTTGTGTGTATCACACCTTACCTTTTACCTTCCTGTGTAGCCTATGCATTGTGTATGCCTGTATCTATTTTTGGGGCTTTATCACTAGGGTAGTATGGTTTTTCCAACGAGCGTGCGGCCGCCGAACTTTCCTGTCAGCTGAGCGGTTGTTCGGGAGAACCCAAAAATTTCCCTCAGCCACGCTAGAACTCCCTATAGAGGAGTCTGCTGCTGCTGAGGGAAACACAAGTCCTGAGCGTTCTTCCTATGTTATGTATAGGGAGAACGCTCGGGACTGTGGGTATGCAGATCTTTGAAAGACGGCAGATAGGATCTTGCAGATCCTGTCTGTCATCTTTCAAAAATGTGTAGTGTGTGTGTACCCAGCTTTAGGCCACTACTCCATTTGGGTCTGGGCAAAGCTGCATATTTATTTTTTTTTACAATGAATGGATCCCTGTGTGTCATCACTTAGCTTCATACACATGTACAATTGCAGGAGGGTCATTGTCTGACTGGCCTGGCGGATTTTCAACCAATGCCCGTTTCACTGACAAAGTGCCCACACGGCACCTGCAATCGCACATGTGTATGTACCGTTACATGTTTGGGGTCTTTTTCAATTTATTTATCAGGGCAAAAATGTTTCATCATTAATTTATTACAAAAAATACCCTTATATAATGTCCACCAAGCCATTATGTAAGTTTTGATGCTACTTATCAGCACCTATGTGTCATAATACATTTGATTATCAAAAAGATCAAATAATAGAACCTATGGAATTTGATCACAGATAAACTGCTCTGATCTAGCTTTTAAGCCTTTAGGCTGAATGACTGACTGAAGTGAAATATGGAAGTGATTTCACATAATTGTTTTGCAGCTAGTCCAACTCAAATGGTTGAATATTGAAAAAATTACTTTGTCTCATATTATTTCATAATGTAATATATAAATACATACATATAAAATACATATAAAGGGTGTGCTTCTAGCCTACACAGTGGCTATCACACCACCAGCAAGCCCCTGGCTTAGGCATCCCACTACTGGGGACAGAGCATAATAAACTGCATTGTAAGCCCCACCCCAAATGTCTTTCATTCTTAAAGCTAGCCACAAGTTTAAATAAAAAGGTTTTCTCTTCCTAAAACTTGGCATACAGAGCAGATTTTTCAGACCAACCAACAATATTTTCTGTGTATTGGTCTGTCTGGCCAAAATTCGGCAGTGTTTATATTGGTCACCCGTTCGCCCATATTGAATGAATGGATAATCAGACATGTTGATAAATCACAGGCAATCATGCAATCTCTTGTGGACCGCACATCAGTCACTACAGTTGACTGTCAGTGATTCGTACTGGCCTACCGGTCATTAGCTGCGACCGGTCAGCCAGACAAAACAAATGCATCTGTGTGCACCCAGCCTAAGGTGTGCATAGCAGACCAAAGCACAAATTGTCTGGAATCCTGTAACTAAGTTTAGACAAGTAACATTTTTGGAGATTTTGGGCTTATGACACAGCCTGTACACATACCTGTAACACAGACAGTGCACAGTGCAAAGTAGGACAAAGACTTTACAAGATTATAACTTTAGATTGACAACAGCTAAAAACATCATCCTAGGCTTGTTTGAAAGGCACAAGAAGCTCTGATAACTGTATTTAAACCTGATGAAGGGGGTTTTACCCTCAAAACGTTGTTACCTGTTGATGCTTGGCTTATATAAACCCACTTTTCATGCTGGAGTCTTACCTTGTTACTGAACACTAGACCTTCAGTGAACTACATGATCCAATTCTGAATCCGCCTCCTCCACTTACCAGTATTGATCCAATGGGAAGGCATGCTCTTCTTCCGATTGGTCAGTCTTGCCATAGTCTGGGAATATTGCAGGGAAGCCCTGAAAGCAGCTTCACAAGTCGACTTTGCAAGGTTCATTCTCAGAAACAGTGTAAGACCCAGGATGTAAGGACCCCGCTGTTTATATCACCATCCTCTGTACTATTAACCAGGATGTGGTACATAGGAACAATACCAGTACAAAAATCTTTCACAAAGTAGAAGTCAGCATACAACCTTGCAAGATAGATCTTGAGAAGATTTTTGCTGGAAAACTCAAGATGCTACTGGCCTCATGTGATTATATTCTTTTTTTGCCATGCCAGATTTCTGTTCAACCAGTAGTGTTCCAAATTTGATTTTTAAACGATTCTATGAAATTGATAAAAATTATAAAAAAATAGATTTCAAAGAATCTAATTAAAGTGCATTGACACACATCTAGAATAAAAAACAACCTCTGCCTGGAACTCTTGAGGAGAGTTATGAAGAAAACAGTTTCAGGTAGAATAATTTATCTCCAACTTCTTACCATTGAGTTGAATAAGGAACAGCCATTGCCCAGGAGGGAATTCCTAATGAAGTGATGAAGAAGAACCTAGCACTGGTGAGTGGGTGAGGAGGGTAACTGGGTGTAAGGCATAACATGAGGTTTACTTATTATTGCTAACTTACCTAGAGTTCCCTGGTGATGATCTTCGAATATTTTAAAAAGCATTCCAGTTTACGTAGCACTCACCGTTATGGTATGGACGCTGGTTTCATATAACAATCTCTATGGCTTTAGAATTAGAGGTTATTTCTGTCTTACATATCTAATTTTTAACTTGTGTTTTTTCAAATTCCACTTCAGATGATCTAGTGTATTGTTACAACAGATGATCGTTATTTTGGTTGCAATTATTTTTGTATTTAGATAACATCCGTCTTTGCAGTTACAGTCTTAGACAATGAGGCTCTAAATATTCAAAGACCAAGCTAGGTGATGGTTAATAGGTTTTAATTAGTCAGCAGTTCATTGCTCCATGCTTCCTGAAGGGAGATCTGTCAGAGGTGTGCTAATACACAATAGGACACATTTGGCTGCTAAGCTGCCTCGACTGACATTTATCAGATAATTAGCATGCTTTTTACAGTTAATCTACAATACGCCTAATACAACACTCCTCTGTTCATATTATTGGAAAATATATCCTAACCTTTGTGTGACCTTCACATCTCAACACCTTCAATTATATACTGTAAAGAAAAAAGAAAAGATTTGGGACACACAACAAGTTGTAGCTGGATATGTGAACATTGTCATTGTGTAAGGGTGGGTACACACCAGCAGTTTTTCATCCCAACGACTGTCGTTAGCCCCTAGCCATGATTTCCAATATACATGATTTGTCCGATCCGGATTGCTTGCTTCCATGCATGGAAAAGGCACGGAAGACAAGCAGAAGGCAGCCGAGGGACCAAGGGCTGGTAAGTGGTAGTAATTTAGCTGCCAATTTGAAGTGATTTAACCATGTGAGTCTAGGTTATGGGGGTTTCCAGTGGACACAAGAATTATTGTTTGGGGTGGACATACATACCCTGTAATTCTGATGTGCTCCCTCATAGGATGGGTTTCAGGTTAAATTCGAACCTGGTTCCGCTTATCTTTCACAACTTTTCGAACAAAACTTTTCAGGACTTTCAATATTCAATGGGTTTATCGAATATTCTATATTAAATTATTTGATCCTGAATGCAGAACTTTGTCTCCCATTGACTCTATTGGTTTGTATTTTTTTTAATTTTGGAAATTGGAAATCTGATTTCAGATACAACTCAGCATTTGAACACGCTACTCCCTCATATTGCACAAAAAGGAACTAAGTCCCAGCACCAAATGAAGCCTGTTTTCTTCCCTTCATCTCATGTCTTCTATTGATTTCTCCTTATTTATTTTTTTTCTACCTGTCCCTGTTACCTGTATGTTTTATTTATATCCCTTTTCTCCCTAAGTTCTCATTATATTTGTCATTATGTCAGTTTTGATTTAACCCCGAAGCCACCGAGCTGCTATTCATTTTGCTTCTTAAACTTGTTCAAAATCAAAATTAATTTCTGCTTTTGCCAATCCACCAATTTCATCTTCATCTTTCTCTTCCTGGTTGACCTGATTCCCTTTAGACAGACCACTGATTGAAAAACTAATTGTTTGTCTTTAAGCTGACATCCCACTAGTTTGTAAAAACCAGGTGGTTCCTGGAACAGTGCATCATCAGCTGCATCATAACCCGCCCCCAAATTCTAAATCATTTTTAAGCTAGCCACAAGCAGAAAAATATTTTTTTCCCACTAGGTATCCACATGTAGAACAAAGAACTATAAGGTTGCGGTCTGGTAGGATTCTTACACAGAACATCATGTCTTTGTCACAGACAAAAAAGACAACAAGAGTTAACTTTACAAGCCTATAACTTAAGATCCAAAAAAGCTAAATACATTATCCTATGCTTGTTTGAAAGGTATCCCCTCTTTTAATAGAGGGCACTTTTATGGAGACCCCAGTTAAATTTAAAGGGCGTGTCCACCCCCAAAACTAAAATTTGTCCCAGTCTGGCCCCACTGTGTAGTTTAAAAAAAAAAACCTTACCTTAAATATCTGCTCCTTATGGTTGTTCTGCGTGGTATGTCTAAAGTCCAGGAAACTGAAGAGAGGAGGTGTCTTCCTGTTCAAAGGTTTCTGCCTCCTCCTTGTCCTCTGAGGGGACAGTGGCATGTGCAGAGGAGCCCTTTCCCCCTCCTCCCACCTTCTGGATCCCTCTATTAGTGCTGATCACCTAGCACCCCGAACCGCTGAGTTAGATCTCTAATAAGCTTCCGTAACATAATGCCCATAATACCATGTCTTCACCTGCAGCCATGTCTTTGATTGGCTGACCTGCTGCTGCTTCCATTTAGCAGAGAGCCAGAGAAGACAGCATGAGCAAAGGCTGTATGATTTATGATTTGGAAGCTTTTATTACAAATCTAACTCAGCAGTGGGGGGTGGGAAAAGAAGAGGCACAATATATCAAAAGTTTTAATTTAGGGTGGACATACCCTTTAAATTTGGAAATCAAGAGACCCACAAGGCAAAGAAAAAAACAACTAGGCAATAATATGGCATTCTGGAATATCTTAGGGTCTAAGTTGTCTAAAGTTTATTCATGATATATTTTGCATTAATTGGGCCTTCACAACAGTTAAAATGATTTCCCTTTAATGTAGACATTACATCACACATTTATATTAAATACAGCATGATTATTTTATTCGGGCACAATATCAGCCATTCCCTAAATGTACAATTGTTAAAACATGAATATGAATGAACATAACTTGTTTAGAACTCATTCTAAAGCCATGGGCCATATTTGCTGTTCCCAGCAGCTAATATTACAACTCCATTTGCCAAAATAAGTGACTCCAAAATTAACTGTCACTACTAAAGCAGTCTGGCTATCCTCATTATACAGGTGGTCCCCATTTGTATTCTATGATTATAACAACACAATCCTGTTTACCCGTACAGGTTTCAGGGAGGGAATCAATTTGTTTCACACAAACACTCAAATATGGACAGATGAAAATGAAACTATAATTAAAGAACATATAAGAAATAGTCAGTATAATGGCATACTTCCCTGATGTCCTGTTTTCCACGGGTCAATTTCCATAAATCTCAACAAATACTACAAGAATGTGGGAGGGAGTTTGGTGGTTCAGACTTTTTGCAAAACTAAGCCAGACTTAGCTGGAATCAGTACTGACTGTACAATATTTGCCAATTTGCTCCATTTACTATATTAAATTCAAGTTTCTTATAGACACTGAACACAGTGTGTGGCCCTTCAGGATTAAGACTGAAGAGGGTGCTAGTCCAGTGGCATAATTGGAAATCACAGTCCCCCAGCAGGGGCAAGTGCAGGATTTTCAAGGGGGAATTCCTGAATGGGTTACCAGAAGTAGATTCATGATTGAATACATCCATGTGTTCTGCTAAAAAGTGGCAACCTGAATACATACACCATAAAATATATTATATTAAGACAGATAGAAAATAGATATTAATTAGCAAATCAGACTCTCCTATGAACAGTAAACACTTGGGCTGGCCAGCCACAGACTAAAACACACCAATATATCCCAACTAAGTATCAATAAAATATCTAAAAATGTAAAAACATATAGTCATAAACTATGGAAGCTCCAGGCGTACAAAGTCAAAAACAAGTCCAATTCTCAGGATAGATATACCCTGGAAATAAAAAATTTGGAAATGTTCCTATGGATAATCCTCACAGTAGGATCCAAAAATAAAGTGCATCAAATGTGGACCAAGTTGCTGTAAAAAGAATAGCCAAAACTCTGATACTGGGCTCTATAACAGGTAAGTGTGAACATGACCATACATCACCATATACAGTCCCCGCACTACGGTGCTGACTCGCAGTGTAGTCTGTGGCTGCAGCACTTGGATCCTTATTCAGGGTATTAACTATTAACTCTGGTAACTCTGAGCCGTGTCAACGTTCGTTGGCATGTACATAGATCAGTTTTTGACTAACAAATTTCACAGATTTCTATCCCGTCTGAAGGCAAACATCAATTTTAAATCTTTAAATGGCAGAGACTGGTCAGAGGATACCATTTTCCAATTTGTGTCTGATAATCTCCTGTACATATTTACTGTGGGGAGAATATTATGAGAAACTGATTTTCTTGTTAACTTTCCCAGTGTATTCCAGTGGCAAGCACAGGATTTCCAAGGGGGGGATTCCTAAATGGGATACCGCTGAACAACCCAGAATTTATTATTATATACGGATTATATAATAATATTATATATTCTCTATTTGCTATGATTATCATAACAGTTAGCCAATACAGATATTCCCTTTACATTTGTTATAAGGATATTCATAGGATATCAAGGCTGTGTACACACAAACAGATTTTCGGGCCAACTGACCAATATTTCAGTGTATCAGTCGGTCGGGCTGAAATTCTGAGGTGGTTTCTGCGCTGCATTGAACCCTGACGGTCACCCATTTGCCTGGATTGGACAAAAAGCAATTTGACATCCGGAATCATCGCCAATCGTGTGGTCCATAGGAGACATTTGCTGTGACCGAACACTCAATAGCGCAAACGGTCGGGACGGAAAATTTGCCCTGTGTACCCAGCGTAACGTTCTGTTTCACTGTAAATCCATATTGCACTACATTACCATTAGTGTCTTTAAATTCAGAGCTGTGACACCGATGGCGGATCTGAGGAATTTGCTGAATATTGTCGGTTCGGAAAGACAGAAATTTCCATTACCAGTTCCCTTTACTACAGTGAGAGAACATAACATCGGACTATATATGGGCACATTGAACATCATTTTGTATAAAGAATATATGGACGATCACATAAACCTCCACCCCCGCCAGTAGGGCCCCACCGCAAGCCCATAATCTTTGCAGGGACCAGCTGTTTTAAATAGCTGATTGCGTATATGACATTCACGTGATCAGCTGCTTAAAAGATCGGCCCCGAACTTCCGGTTCGGTTCCGGAAGTTTGGGTCCGTCTTTAAAAAAGCTGACCGTGCGTATGTTTCCTTCATATGCGCAATCAGCTGTTTATAATGGCCTTCTGGTACGCCACTGATCACTCCTGTGTAAATTTCTTAATGTCCCTATTCCTGCTCACTAAGCTCCATCACAGTGTAGTGTACATAAACCAAGTTTCAGCAATCACCTCAGGGTGAATGTTGATACAGTACTATAATCACTGGGCAGACTGGATACATTTTGAAACATCAAATGCTGCTTCTCACCCACAGCTCAATTAACATGTAACAATCTATGTAACAGTTTTATGTAAATCTATATAACAGTCTGTAGAACACAGGAGAATGGGAACAACAGACTGCACTGAAAAGGCAGAAAGGGGGGATTCCAGGCACCAGTAATGCCCCCCTAAACATGCCCCTTTAATCCTGTTGGGGCTGTTGCCGCCCTCATCGGAGCTCTAACTGTTCACCCCACCATCTTATGGTTGTATCCTCAAGAGAGAATTTGCATTCCATTATTAATAACACTTGAAATGGTGAGTACAATACTTTTTTGTAGGTAAAGGATGGCAACTTGAGGCTGAGAGTATGGTATTTTTATCAGTCTTTTTTGAAATAACCTAGTGTCAACTTGTTGTTTTCAATAATGACCATCAATCCATAAAGTCTATTTGGAATTTACTAGTTTCTGCAGTTAATTTAATTGGCGTGTCAAACTGATTTAGTTCCATAATACAAGTCCTACATTCCTCCATTCCATAAAACAAAGCAATCATCCATGTATGCTTGTATATTAATATTAATCGCCTGTCCCCATACTGTGGGTTAATAAATTGTTTTTCAAAATGTTCCATGAACAAATTAGCAAATGAGGGTCCCACATTCGTCCCCATGCCGTTCCAGATATTTGTTGATAAAGCGTATCATTAGTTTCTGTTTCATGAGCCATTCGATGGGTGGACCATGATGTTGGCTCAGGGTAAAAGTCTTTTTAACAAATTTCCACCCCCTACAACTGGGGATGACTGTGTATAAGCTACTGACATCACATGTCATCAGAACCTATTTGTTAGTTCATCCTTATAAGACAGACAGCACCTCCATTAATTGTCCACTGTCCCTAATTATGAACTCATATCCCGAAACAGTGGTTAAAGGGTATGTCCACCCTAAAAACAAATTTTTGATATATGATTGCCCCTGTTCCCCCAGCCCCAACCGATATATTTATACTTTAGAAAGTGCCCCAACTTTACTTACCTCCCCTTTCCTATATAACTTAGGGACCTGTATATAATGGGACATTTTGGCGTACTGCATGAGAGATATTTAGCCACTTCTTGATGATCCAGTCGGATTTATAGGCTAAATCTATCATATTATCTGCTTTTCATTTAATCCAGGGGTAGGGTCCATAGGGATCTGCTTATATATTCTGTCTCTGACAATTGCGTAAGCAGTTCCTTTTGTTATATCTCTCGATCCAAATGCTATCTCCCCCCCTTATCGTCAGGGTGTATCATTATACTAGATCCTCCTGTAGGATTTTAATCCCTATTTTCCCCAATGGAAGAGTAGCCGTTATTTTTATCCTACGAGTGTCCCTAAATTTTTCCCTAAGCTCCTCATTAGTTTTTGTTATTAAAAATTTAATGGCTGATGGAGCATTAGGAGGTAATATTACTTTTGGGTTTGAACTATTCAGATGTATATTTATTTGTATTATCTTTATGAAAAAATCTTTTAATTTTAAGACTCTAGTTAATTTATACACATCAATTTCGTCTTGGAACGGATCACGTGATGGTGTGGGAGGAATGTGAGACCCCTACTTAACAAGCTTGTTTCGTCTTAACACAAGGACGTGAACTTAAATTGTACACTACATCCTCCTCTGAAGTCTCAATCTTGGAGGCTTGCCACTAATGTTTCTAGACCCCTCTCTCTGGTGAAGGCGTTTCCTCCTTCTCTAATACAGCTCCTCAATCTTGTTGTTACTCTAAAAATCTCCATCTCAATTAACAATGTAACAAGCTACGTATCAACGGAAAGTGGAACAGCAGACAGCTCTAACAGGCAGAAAGGGGTTTTCCAGGCACTAGTATCCCCCCCAACACAACCCCTTGCCCAGCAGAAATAAAATAGGCCCTCCTTCCTGCTTCATCTACAGGTTGCCTTCAGAAATAAAAGTGAGGCTCTCCTTGGTCGTTACAACACCACCGCTAGTCATTGCTGTGATTTGGGGCTTCCTTCTTTGCTATATGTGGTGTTGCACATAACCTAATGCCTCTTCTAAAGGTGGGCCCCGTGTTATTTCTGTGCCAATATATCCTTTAGGATGAGCCTAGGTCAATTTGAACCATGACTGATTTTAAAGATCTTTTTTTTTACTACATTAGTACAAAAGTGAAAATACCAGTGAATCCAAGGGAGATCTAAAGTGTGGCTGATAATTCTGAAAATTTAGTTCTTTCAGGATTCATAGGTTGTATAATTCTCTACTACAACAAAAGATCACACATATACATAGATAAGAAGGGAGACAGCTGTGACATTTCAGGAACCCAGAATAAATTAGCTTTGTGGCCCTCACTTCCTGCAATCCTCATGTTTAAGACATCTACTTATCAGAATGTGGAACACGTTCTTATCACAGGAAGGAGCCTAGAGGCCTATCAAGATAAAATTATTATTTCCTGTGCAGACATTAAAATGCATTTATTGTGTGCAAGCTCCTAAAATACTGCAATGAAATAATACATGTAAAATAGTGTATAATGTATTTAAAATAATTGATTGCAAAGCATTTAGATTTAATATTATTATATTACTTTGTCCATCGACCTGTCACTGTGGAAAAGCCCCAATAAAAACACTAAGTGGGGGCCTTGGCTGCACCTTTGGAGTTTTGTATAATCTGGTAAAAGGGTCTTTGCTCACTTAAAATGGCAGATAGTGCGACACATTTATTGCGGTCTTTCTCCCTTGCTCCATTAAATCTGGACCCACAAATGGAGCAATTCTATTCTATATGGGGGGAGAGGAATAAATCAGGTAAAGGTCTAGCTTTGCCAAGGTTTTTTTCCTTCATGTAATGGTTAACAATACTCACTTAGAGGTATCAGCCCAATTCAGCCTTTTCCTTTCTCATAAGATCATTTGCGTAATGACTTACTAGAATTAACAGGGGGAGCTGAGTTATAGGTTCAGCATCCTGTGACAAATGCCATTCTCAATTATTTCAGGATCTTAGTGTCAATTTGTGATTAAAGAGAAGGCAGACTGGACAGAGTTATGGGTTCCCTTTACATTACTTGGGAGTAGTTAATTATGGTTCAGTAACTCCTCCACTTTACTGACATAGTTGAACTCATCCCTTTCCACTTAGACTTGAAGTCACTGACAAAGTGCCAAGCTCAGACATGACCTGACTGTTCATTTTAACTTTTCACTTACTTGCAATTGGGTGATCAGTGAGGCCCACGTTGATAAGTGCCTTCTCATGTGAGAATAATTGCAGGAAACCAAAAATGCTTAAAAAAATGTGCTCCATGGTCATGCCTTCTTAGAAATGGTTTATGGCCACTGTCCAAAATATGATAGCAACATCCAAACTGCATAGACTCCAAGCTATTGGTATTATTCATGCACATTGCTTCGCAACAGCACTAACAACTTTCCTATAATTTGGGGAAATATGAGCTCTACTTGGGAATATTTAAATACTGTAGTGATGTTTACGATCTGCATTTTCCAGGCCTTTCAATTAAAAACACTATATGACATTACTGACAGCACTTTATGATCATAGATTGGCATCTTCACCAGTTCTATAATCCATATAAACAAGAAGGGAATGCACACATCAAATTAACAATATACATTTTAATGTTACATTGATATTATATATCTATTGATATTATATCTGTTGTATGCAATTGATCAACTGAACTCATATTTAGTTATTGAAGATGTTCGCAAACACATCCGACTGGCTTTCTCAATTCAGAATAACTGATGACTAGTGAAACGTCTTCAAGAAATAAACTTTAAGTTCAGATATACTGTGACCTGGATGAATGAGAACCTTCACAGCATGTTGATATTATGTTTTAATAGGCTATTATTGATAACCTCTTGGTTTTAAGATGACTAGCTTTCCCCAAGTCTGATTGCAGTTTCTGCTTTGTCCAGATTTTACTTATTGGCTGTCAATCGTAAACATCCTAGCAGACCACCTGTCTTTGTTGATTTACCTTAGTCAGAATCAGTAAGACGTGGACAAGAAATTTTGCTTTATTATATATTTACCCTAATATTTTTCATGCCTATTTAGAAATATTATCCCAATATTGATGTGTCTTTACCACTCTAATATTGTGTTAATAGTTCACAGCATCGAGCAATGGTACAGAAATAATTGCCAAAGGCACAATATCATATTGTCATTGTCACCCTTTTATAGTATAACAAACCTCTTTCCTACCATGTGTACCTACAGGAGATGACTATGAATATATTTGGTGTGTGTTGTGTAAAACTTTTTCCTTCTAAAATGTTTCAAGGATGTTTATAGATGATGACTAAAGAAACAGTCTTAAGACACCCAGGTATGTACATTGTGTACAAGGGACTGTCGTCTTGTTTTAAGAACATGCTAAACTAGTTTCACATGTATTTTTGCATACCATGATTTTAAAATGCAAATTGTGAATGCAAAAAGTCAGGGGAAGCTTTGCAATAGCTGAGGAGGATAGTTCTCCTCCCTCTTGATTCCATCTAAATGATGCAATAGAAATTTCAGTCTTTAGCTGACCTAAAAATACTAAAAGATTTTTTAAAAAAAAAAAATTACATAAGAATGAACGTATGGATGCTATAGCATAATCTGCCACCTGAAGCAACCTGTCATGCAGTACTGTAGGGAGTAGCCTTTCAGACGAGGCAGCAACATTCAGCATTATATATTATGATTTGGTTTATATGCCGATGACAAGATGCTATATTAAAAGAAAGAAAATGTCAGAAAGAAGATCAGTTAAGTCAGGTGGAAATATTGGCATGTGTCATTTGAATTTTGACAGACTACAAATCACTATATTGATTAGTCATTATGCTACAAGAAATAGTCCATGCACCAGCCCTTATTTTTCAAGCCCAGAACTTTATGCTGTGCATCATCTCTCCTTTATCTGTATAAGCTATGGAGTAAGAAATTGGCTGGGCTACAGCAAAATAAAACACATCATACAGGTACACACTTGATCGATAGGATGAAATATACATGAAAACACAATTTTAAGGATGGCCCAATTAAGAAGCTATTTACCTGCATAGAGAGTGTAAGACATAAGCCAAACTGTAGAACATTTGAATGCAACATCTCTTTGCCAATTTAATTTTATATCTGCCTTATCACAGATGGATTCTGCTATAAGGCCATCTCTGGGTTATTGACTGTTCACAGGCACTGCTTTTACAAGGGAACCTGATACGTAGAGCCTGACCTTGCTGTGATCCTGCCCCAGTGTAAGAAAAATTCAGTGCATGTGAGGTCATCACTAAACTTACAATGATTAATTGCCATCTTTTTTTTAAATAGGTTTACTAAGAAGCCCTATAAGGGGACATCATATCTGAGTTTTCTCTAAAGATTTACTGATTACATTTAAGTAAGTGTTCTAAATTGAACAAAATAAAGGTTTCCAGACATCTGAACAAATAAGAAAGACATCCGATTTCAAACGAACATTTTACGTGTAATGCATTAAAAATGCATTAGATTTACATAGATTTTTTTTTTATGTTTGGGTTAAAATGATCCACTGAAAAGTATTAGGACAACATGCAATGGAAATGAATATTTAAAGAAATGTAATAATGTGATAATTAGGTATAAAGAAGCTATTTGTCCCTGATAGCATAAATATCGTTTATGGTTATAGAAATAGAAGATGTTGAGAAGCCTTGAACAGGGACAAATTGCAACACACACTTGACTTTGCCACTGAGCATTATTACTGTCTTCTCTCCTTCACACAACAAGGACATCTCTTTCAGGGTTTGTACTAGGGAAAAGCTTTCCATCAGGCACTATGATAAAAGAGCTAATGGTATCAAAGTTTCACTATCCATCTTATCTATGAAGTACCATAATTCACCATGAGCTGCCTCTCTCCCTACCAATAATACGTATTACAGGAGAAATTGCAGCACATGCACTCCCAGCCAATGTTATCTTTCCCTGGCCTCTACTTATAAAACTGAAGCTGAAACCCGAGTGGTTGATGAGACTAGCTAAGCAGTTGTACCTTTGACCTGCTTGCATTAACTTGCCCAATCAATTTAAGCTTAGTATAAACAACTGTTTCCCATAGTCCCTCATGGCTTCAGTGGTGAGAAGAAATGGACTAAGCCTAAACATTTTTTAAACAGCATCTTGTCTTACAACACCGAGGGGAATTGCCCTGTATTGGGGCTTTATGAAACAATGTGAACATGTTTGAAAGAATTAGGAGTCATCTTAAAACAGAATATTGAGAGTGACAATTTTCTCTCATACCTGCAGTACAAGGTATATTAGATTGTGTTAAATGCAAACATTTTTTTCAAAACACATTATTTCATTTATTTTAAGTAATAAGATTATCAGTGTATCCCCAAAACGCTGTTCTTTCTGCCCCTCTTACCTCTATATTCATAAAACAAGGGAAGCGTTGGGCACGCATGATCATTCCCAAACCTGACAAAACTCATTACCTAACTTACAAACGAAACCCTGCACTACAGGTGTTCTAATGTTCAATGTTAATAAAAGCAGGAGCCTGCCATTTAAACCCTAAGAGAGAATTAAAAAAAAAACTCAAACTGTTGTTAACTAAAAAGAATACAAAAGTGTCAGGATTATGTCCAATTTAGGATAAATGCTATTTTCCATATATATAAAACAAACATGCGGATTAAGCTATTTACTCTATATTTGCCACTTGTTCAGGAAGCTACATGAGGAACAGGATATTTAGTCACCTGCGCTGATTTGCTAAGTTTTAATATTCTATCCCAGACTGTTAGACTGTTTATTTGTTATACATGGATCTGTACTAGAAGGGCTTCAACTGTTATCAGACGTTTTTTTAAGCTTTAGAAGTTTGTAATGTTTTTTAATTCAGTACTTGAAATAGCTAGTTAGTTTGTACTACACCAAAAAAGCCATTGGTACAAGGGTAAAGAAAAAAAATCAGTGAAGAGATCTCATAGTCCTGAGGCAGCGCCCTTTTGTTTTTCTGTTGATCATGATGAAGGAACTACTAATGCCTTTCCAACTGGATTTCAGAGCAATGAGTACTTTTGAGTGACTTTATGTTGCAGTTATACCTGAAATTGTGGGGAATTTAACATTTAAACTGTGCAACCACAATCATTCTGCAGATTAAAGAGGGAAAGGCCACAATCCAGCATATGGATGCAGGGATGGCTTTTCTTCCACACTAGCAACTGTCAGCAAAGACTCTGCTTACACACATATACATGTCATGACATCCTGGTAGATACCTAAATGTGATCATTTAATGGAATAGTAATTGTTATCATAAATGCACACAACACAAAACCCCCTATTATGTATGGGCACTTTAAGATACTGGCATGTAATGGCTTGCTTCTCTTTCAAAGCATGACCAACTGCTCTACAGAGAAATGCTTAATGTAAGATGGAACACTTAAAAACATCTGCACTTCAAGCACACAGGTGCACATTAGCGATACTCATTTCCTATTGTTAAAATAAAAATGGATAGCTGATGCTACTTAAGCCTTGTACACACAAGCCAAGTTTGTGCTTATTCTGGATCATTACTGACTGGAATGAGATTCCTTCCACTAGTGATCCAGGGATGTCTTTTTGGAATAGTTTTGTGAAGTTAAGGAACTGTTTTTTAGATATTATTGTTGTTTTGTGTATTAACCCGGGAAAATTCCCCAAACGTATAATAACTATCCATTGTCTGGAAGTACATAAGTGTTTAATGAGTTTTTTTAAGCAAAGGGTCTTTAAAGGTTGCTACACATGCCAGGTACATTTTGTAAACAAATTCTTAATCATGCAGTTTAGGTAGAACATAGCTTAGCATACTGGACATATGGATCTTACTGCCATGTCACTGGTGTGAAAGCTGTAAGAGACAGCTAGAGGCCATTCTGTCTAAATGCCTTCATTTCCTCAAAGACATCTCTGCTTAGTGTGGAAAATCATCAGGCTGCCACTGCATGTAGCCCTAGTCTGCAAAATAATCAGTGCAGCAGAAACCGGCATTCCGATGCATCTCCCTCCCCCAGCTGACACCCACAAAACAAAAGAACTTTTGTATTTAATTTAAGGTGATGCATTCCATCCTTGGCTGACATATCAAACAGTTTTAAAGTCATTCACTCCAGGGTAGATTTCACGTCAGCCTAGGAACTTTATTAAACCACTGATTGGAGCCTTATGTTTCTTCTGGTGACAGTGTCACTTTTATCATGATAATAAACTCGATTATTCTCTCTCATGAAATTTCAGTCTGTCTTATTTTAAATTCACAAATGAACTGCAATTGATAACACACACATCGGCTGTGTGCTTCTGTATGGCATGAGTATGATTTCTACCAATTACGTAAACTCCTAAAGATTCACTGGGATGTAATGAAAACAACACAGCTGCCTGCTTACTGATTTATGAGAATTATCTTTTGAATCAGGATCTTAAGTATTTCAGACCAGACCCCCCATTGGGAGAGGACAGTACCCACTATGCTTAAGATTTATTAGCACAACTGGATTTTCTTTTTATACTGTCATAATGTGTGGGTCAAAGTGGCCCTTGTAACACACGAACTGTTTGCCGAGTTGCTAGTGACCTACTTAATCAAAGGAAACTGTACCTCAAACTACAATCAAATGCAATTTTAACCATTTTGGTCTGAATAAGTGCAAAAAACCCTTGCTATCTAAAAGTATAATGGTTTATTGGTGGTTTTGGCAGTAATATTTCGCCAGACCACCTATTTTCCAAAAATGTTGCATAGCAAGGCATATCCTATTCAATGGCTACGTTAAGTTTTGCGCTACAAGGTAGAGGCGTACAGTGCCAATGTAGTAAAAGTTCGTCTTACTTGATTTGGGATCCCCGCAATGCAGTAAGTCTTACAAAGGATTAAAGCATTGCGTGGATCATGGTCAGTTAAGACGTAACTTTTTTTTTTACTATAGTGGCCCAAATGTGTCAAATACAAGTCTCTAACAAGGTCCATTATCTCAATGCGAAAAAACAGTTTTATATATCTAAACATTGCATCTCAAGCCATCTATGTTTTCCATCTAAATGTTTTGTGTGACACAGGCCAAAGATGTTATACATTTTTACTGCTCTGTCATATATCTCCACTTATTTCCCTTGGGTTGCTACAACATGGAGCTTTCACTTAATGTGGAGGCTCCTCACATAGAAGCTAGAGTGAACTATTCACTACAACTGAAATTCTGAGACCTGTTATATGTGTCGGCCATTGCAAGTAAGATCAACAGTTAATCAGCACTTTCAATTGTGGTGAATACAATGAGAAAATGCTCCATGTACCAGCAGCCATATATGAGAAATTACCAATGCTGGAGATTTGCATAGTTATTTCATAGTCCTAAAATTTTAAAAGTACATTACAACTAAATGCAACCCATATAGCATGCCAGTAGACACTTTTTTATATGCAAAACACCCTAAAAGCACTAACCATCTAGCTTTTTCCATGCAAGCTCTAGAGCTGGACAGAGATGATAATCTGAAAACTATTCAGTTCAGTTAATGCTGATTTCTCTCCCCTGCATACCACAATGCTAATTAAAAAGTCTATTCGTGGGTCACACTGTTGCCTGGGGTAAAACCTAAACATTTTTTTTCTTAAAGGATATTTTTTTCTGTAAAGTTCCATGGGTTTACCTTATCTTGGCAATTTTTTTTTAGAGTGCTGCTCTACCCAATCTTTCTTTGACATCTTATTTAACTAATGGTACATTGTTTGTTGGGGGCATTTCGACAAGGATAACGGTCCGATAGACAGAGGCATTTTCAATCTCTGTTTTTTCTTTTTTTTTTTGATGGTTGACAGATTCTTAGCCAAAGTGTAAAAAAGCTAAGGCAAAGCACACCTACTATTTAAACAGTTTTTTGTGAAAGAAAATACTTTATGTAGATTATTTTACGCAAGGAGCTTTAATTCTTTCAGCTTTTTTATTCATTTTAGTGGAACGTTCACTGACAATCATATATTAATTTAATTTATAAATGGTGGAAAATAATCTTCAATGTTAAATTTACTTTACTGGTAAAGCCACTTGCTTGGCTTAGAAGCAATGCTTTTTAATGAGCATCCTGACATGGAAGCAGCTTTCTTTTTTCTTCACACAAACCACTATACTACACAATACTTTCATTATTGTAATCTAGAATTGATGTGGACAATAACAACCTCAGCCAAAATTTTGATACAACAAAGTTTTTTTGAAGGACCTTATCCCAAAATGTTCAGGCTATTTGAATAAGCTACAACCAGTCGTACTAAAATATTGGCAGTACCGCATCTTTAATTCCCATAAGACAGACATGCTTACGAGTCCCATACACACACACACGATTTACAATTAGGGGTTTCCAATATCAACGATTGTTGTTTCGTGATAGTCCCTTGGACTAGCAGAATTTTATTGATTGTGGTGTCGGTTTGGCTGAGTGTATTGCCTCCTTTAGTTATCGGAAGTTTGTTTAAAGAAATATTGGCTGGTGTAAGCCTAATGCTTGGACATACAATACTGAACATTAGATAGATTCAGTGTTTGAGCGCCTCGGCAGAGGGTTATATCTGCACAGCTTTTAGAAGAAGAATAAAAAAATTACAATATAAGCACACGCATTTATTAAAGCTATATTTAGATTTTATATATTGTTATACTTACGCTGCCTTCCTGGTCTGATGATATCGGATAGCATAGTGCCCTTTGTATAAGCTACTGATCTAGTAATAGCATACCTATGATCTCACAGGGATTCTAGGGGTTCTTCCATGAGTAAGAGAGTTGTCTGGAAAGTAGCCCCATGTGCATTTAAACCTACTAGGTGGGGACCCCTATGATCTCTGTGACATCATAAGATGCTTTTACCTCAGCTTTACAGTGCTGCATTATGCATCCAGATCCATGGAGGAAGAGTCTTATAAAAAAAAAAAATTTCAATAAATATACTTTAGTTCTCTTTTATAAAATAGTAAGTAACTACCCCCAAAGCCTTTATGATGTATTCTGATAAAATTCACTTTAGTATTTAGCGTGAATAAGCATTGAATTCCCACTCATTGAGACATAGTATAATGAAAATCAGGTTCTCAACAATCAATCACATTCCAAAATTGCACCTTGCCTTAAGGCAACAACAGTATAATTGATGGTTTAAGTCTGACAACTTTATCAAACTGTATGAAATTGCTCTTTTTCCCTCCCTCAGGGTCCTGTCTTGCTTCTTCTTGCCTGTAAGCAACGCAAAACTTAAGACTGTAAACCTCCATTATCCAATTACAGCAGCAGTCTTGTATGTAACTATAATGTACATCAGTGTGTTTCTCTTATCAACATTATGTATGGTTAAATCTATAATTAAGTAATAGAAAACATAACAATAAAATAACAAATTAACAGTCTTTTTTTTTTTCTTAAGGCAGTTCAGCCCTCAAATGAAAACTTGTATACATGTTAAATCACCACCCCCAAAACCCTAAACCAGGGGTGGGCAATAAAATTTCACAAGGGGGCCGCATGAGAAACATGCAGGGTTTATTCAATAAATATTTGATGGGGCAAAAATTAGCACCATTTAAAGATAAGAACTTTTATTGAATAACCTGTGGGTTTGTGGTGAAGGGCCGGACCAAATAGGTCAATTCTCATTATAGAATTGTAAAACTGGATTTATAAACAGATAAATTAATATCCCTGGTTCACTGGATTTTTTTTATAATAAGTTGCAATTTATAACTAAAGTGTGTAATATCTATCATATTTCAATTAATCAATTGATCAAGGTCAGAATTGTTTTTAATAAAATTAAATCATTATCCAGCCTGAGACAAATAATTTAAAATTTTTTAGGTACAGGTCTAGTATTGAGGGGCCAGTCAGGACAGCCAAAGGGCCGCATGTGGCCCCCGGGCCTTACTTTGCCCAGGTCTGCCCTAAACTGTAATTTAGCAGTAATTCTAAGGGCATGTCATGTCGGGCTAGTGAATCTCCATCTTTCATTTTTCCAGGATCAGCTTCTTTCTAAATATTTAGTTATTATAATACAATGTTCTTATGCCCACAACCCTATTTTTAATACAAGTATCTAAAGCATACCAGATCCTGACTGGTTGACTTAGGCATGCTACACACAGTTTTTAAAGCAGGTAAGAAAACCGTATATAAGCAATATTTCAGCTTACCATTGTGGCAGTCTGTTAAAGGCCACGTGTTTAGTTATTTAAAACATGTCAGATTATCAGGATGATTCAATATGGCATTATTGGGAGAATAAAATTTGATTTAAATTGGTGAAAATCACTTAGTTGTGGTTTAATAGCCATCAATCAACCCTGCCAATTGGATCAAAACGTCTGCCTGGTGAACGATCAGGCCAAAATATTGATATTGTATTTACAAGCCCTTATGGCTTCATGCAGGCCCACATCATATAGCCAATCTGAGAATTGATAGTATTTCTTATGACTAAATGATAGCCATACACGGGCCGATGGTTTTCCAATCAAATTTCCAATCGGCACGAATGATCCGAACCTCATCAGGATAAAGACAAATAAAGAACATACCAAGTGTCCGTATGTCTGGGTGCCCCAGCAGGCAGGATCCTCCCTCCGAGTGAGATCAGCCGTTCTCAACGTTATCCACATGTAACCAGAAACGCGAGGTCACCGCTCCATAACAGGACACCAGTCGTCGGTTAGATATCACATCAACTTATGAAATAAAAACAGCCGCATAACACCACCACAATGTGCACAAGTAGCGATGAACAGGGGAAAGACATATAATCCATTCTTACGTGTTTCACGGTAAGAAACACCGCTTCCCTCAGACACCAGAACTTTTAACATCTGGTCTCTTGAGTTGAGGTTGATATCTAACCAAGACTGATGTCCCTTTTACAAGCGGGCCAACCTCTGCATTTTCCTTGGTTACATCGAAACCTCATCAGAAGAACCTATCAAGCAATCCCCCCCCACCTTGTGCTGCCGATCTGAAAATTCGATCAATATCGCCGTTGAGCTATCTAAACCACAGAAAAATTTATTCGGCTTCTGATCAATTTAGTCAAATTCCCCCGAATTGAATGGAATATCAATCACCTATAGGCACTTTTAGTAATGAGATTTCCTTTATAAATGCGATTCTTTTCCAATGTGATTCTTTTTAGCAATAATTATGAAAATATGAATTCTTTAATAAAGTGATTCCTTTATTATAAACCGCCGTGTTGTAAAACGATCTTAATAATGTTATAATAACTGAGTTTTTCAACAAGTGCCTACACTTTTTAATGCAAAATATCTCAAAAATCTGTACAAACATAGATATAAAATTCAATCAGATCGACAGACTTCTGTCGCGACCGGCTCTTTAGTAGGGATGGGTTGCACCTCACTGTGGGGGTCAGCTGTTTTTAGGGGAGAAGATGGCTAGAGGGTTGGAGGAGATTTTAAACTGGTTTGGGGGGGAGGGTATTAGCAGTCGCACTGGGATAGATAGTCCGGAGGAAAGCAGGTGTAGATTAGGCCAGTGGTGGGCGGAAAGGGGGGTGGGGCTAGCATAGGGATAGGGAGGAATGTGTATTAAAGTGTACAAATAAGTTACAGGCTCATAACCTAAAAATGTATGTTTGCAAATGCGAGAGGCCCCTGGCTGCCAAAATGGGTGAATTGGAAATGATGGCATTGAATGAAAAGTATGATATTGTATAGAGCAGAAACGTGGTTGAACTTCTCACGACTGGGCTTTGAGAATAAGAAGGAATTGCTTTTTAAGGCAGGACAGAAAAAAAAGAAAGGGGGGGAGTATGTGTTTTATGTTAAAAGAATTGAAGCCATTTAAAAGAAGAGATACTGGTGATATGGATGATAAAGTGGAGGCATATGGGTGCATTAGGCAACAGGAAAGGGGGTATGTCTTGTTTGTGGCCTGCTATGCCCGCCAATTCTAGCAGAGAGGAGGTGAGTCAACTTCCATTGCAGTTGGCAAGGGCTGCAAGTTGGGGATTGTGCTCATTAGGGGGACTTCAATTACCTGACATGTTGGTGTGGGTGGAACTGCCATCACAGAAAAGGCGATGAGTTCCTGAATTTGCTGGGCAGATAATTTTCTCTCACAGGTGGTTGAGGTTCCTACTAGAAGGCTCTGTTGGATCTGGTAGATCTAACATTGTGGAGCGCATTATAGATATAAGGTACTGGAGGCTGGGATAGTGACCATGAAATATGGCATTGGACTTTGTTATCGAAAGAAAAGTGTGCTGGGTTAACAAAGACATTTAATTTCAGGAAAGCAAATTTTCCCAGGTAAAAGCAGCTCTTCAGAATCTCAAATGGGTAAGGTACTGAACAGAAGTGGACTGTGTTCAAGGGGATTTTAAGGCAGTTCAACATCTAAATTTATACCCTTGGAATAAATGTAAAAAAATAAATCTGCACCCATGTGGCTGAATTCTGATGTAAGAGGCAAATGGTAAGGAAGAAAAAGGCATTTAAACCTTTAAGGCAGGGAACGGAAAGGGCCTTTAGGGATTATAAAAACTGTAACAAGGAGTGTAAGAAAGCAATCAACTAGCTAAAATTAAAAATGAAGTTAGGATAGCTGAAGAAATCTTCACTAAGCCTAAACATTTTTTAAGTATATTAATAGTAAGAAGATGAGGAACTGAGAATGTGGCACCATTAATTAATGGGATAAATTAGTTACGGAGATGGCGATAAAGCAAATGTCTTGAATATTTTTTTTTCCTCTGTACACACTATAGAAGATCCAATTACAGATATCAAGTATAGTAGCAATAATGTATAAAAGATTCAAGTTCACTTTGGTTAACCGAGATATGGTAACAGAAGATATGGGGCATTCTATCCTATCTACACACAGGTACGATAATAAATGGGGAACTCTATCCTATCTATATACAGGTACAGTAATTAACGGGGCATTCTATCCTATTCTACACACAGGTATGGTAATTAATGGGCATTCTATCTATCTATATACGGTACAGTAATTAACGGGGCATTCTATCCTTCTCCACACAGGTATGGTAATTAATGGGCATTCTATCCTATCTATATACAGGTACAGTAATTAATGGGGCATTCTATCCTATCTACACACAGGTACAGTAATAAATGGGGCATTCTATCCTATCTACACACAGGTACAGTAATGGGGCATTCTATCCTATCTACACACAGGTACAGTAATTAATGGGGAAATCTATCTCTATCTAAACACAGGTACGGTAATTAATGGGGCATTCTATCCTATCTACACACAGGGACAGTAATAAATGGGGCATTCTATCTTATATTACACACAGGTACAGTAACGGAGCATTCTATCCTATCTACACACAGGTATGGTAATTAATGGGGCATTCTATCCTATCTAACACAGGCACTATAATTATTATATATCATACTATCTACACACAGTATGGTAATTAATGGGGCATCTATCCTATCTACACACAGGTATGGTAATTAAGGGGCATTCTACCTATCTATATACAGGTACAGTAATTAATGGGGCATTCTCTCCTATCTACACACAGGTACAGAAATTAATGGGGCATTCTATCCTATCTACAAAAAGGTCGATAATAAATGGGGCATCTATCCTATATATACAGTACAGTAATTAATGGGGCATTCTATCCTATCTACACACAGGTATGTAATTAATGGGGCATTCTATCCTATCTATATACAGGTACAGTAATAAATGGGGCATTCTATCTTATCTACACACAGGTACGGTAACAGAGCATTCTATCCATCTACACACAGGTATGGTAATTAATGGGCATTCATCCTATCTACACACAGGCACTATAATTATTATATATCTATCTATCTACACACACGTATGGTAATTAATAGGGCATTCTATCCTATCTACACACAGGTACGGTAATTAATGGGACATTCTATCTATCTACACACAGGTACAGTAATGGGGAATTCTATCCTATCTACACACAGGTACGGAAATTAATGGGGAACTCTATCTATTACACACAGGTAAGGAAATTAATGGGAATTCTATCCTATCTACACACAGGTACAGTAATAAATGGGGCATTCTATCCTATCTACACACAGGTACAGTAATGGGGCATTCTATCACTTCTACCACACAGGTACGGAAATTAATGGGAATATATCCTATCTACACACAGGTACAGTTAATAAATGGGGCATTCATCCTTACACACAGGTACAGTAATGGGGAATTCTATCCTATGTACACACAGGTACGGAATTAATAGGGCATTCTATCCTATCTAAACACAGGTACGGTAATTAATGGGGCATTCTATCCTATCTACACACAGGTACAGTAATAAATGGGGCATTCTATCTTATCTACACACAGGTACGGTAACGGAGCATTATATCCTTTCTACACACAGGTATGGTAATTAATGGGGCATTATTCTATCTAAACACAGGCACTATAATTATTATATAATCTATACTATCTACACACACGTATGGTAATTAAGGGGCATTCTATCCTATCTACACACAGGTATGGTAATTAATGGGGCATCTATCTATCTAATTACAGGTACAGTAATTAATGGGGCATTCTATCCTATCTACACACAAGTACAGAAATTAATGGGGCATTCTATCCTATCTACACACAGGTACGATAATAAATGGGGCATTCTATCCATCTATATACAGGTACAGTAATTAATGGGGCATTCTATCCTATCTACATACAGGTATGGTAATTAATGGGGCATTCTTTCCTATCTACATACAGGTATGGTAATTAATGGGGCATTCTATCCTATCTACACACAAGGTACGATAAAAATGGGGCATTCTATCCTATCTATATACAGGTACAGTAATTAATGGGGCATTCTATCCTATCTACACACAGGTATGGTAATTAATGGGGCATTCTATCCTATCTATATACAGGTACAGTAATAAATGGGGCATTCTATCTTATCTACACACAGGCACTATAATTATTATATATCTATACTATCTACACACAGGTTTGGGAATTAATAGGGCATTCTATCCTATCTACACACAGGTAGTAACGGAGCATTCTATCCTATCACACACAGGCACTATAATTATTATATATCTATACTATCTACACACAACGTATGGTTATAATAGGGCATTTATCCTATCTACACACAGATACGGTAATTAATGGGACATTCTATCCTATCTACACACAGGTACGGTGCTTGTCACTGGTACAGTAATGGGGCACTCTATCCTATCTACACACAGGTCGGTAATTAATGGGGCATTCTTGTCCCCCAAAAGTATTGTTTACACTCCAAAACATGTATTTTAAGTGATGTAGAATAACAAAATATTTCTTCAATATTCTAAATAAAAAAATCTATAATCCCAAGGAGACATGAATTATTACCCAACAGGTCTCCCACAGTTCCCCCATACTTCTGAGGTACTCATACTTGAGGTAGGAGTAGTTGGAGTTATACATTTTTCATTTACTTTTTTGGGGGGGGGGGTTATTGATTTCGAAGCAATACACACTATAAAAATAAACATTCTGATAGAAGCAGTGGGGGGGGGTGGGTAGAAATCTTAAAGGCTGATTTCCTGCAGAAGAAAAGAGGGACCCAGTTTTTTGATTGATTAAAATTATAGGAATAAGGAGTGCAGGGAAATTTCAGCTTCATTCAAAAAATAGGGGTAAAAAAGGGTAAAAAAGGTTAACAGGATGATGCAATATTTGTGTGTATCCACACTTACCTTTTACCTTCCTGTGTAGCCTATGCATTTGTGTATGCCTGTATCTATTTTTGGGGCTTTATCACTAGGGTGAGTAGTGGTTTTCCCGAACGAGCGTGCGGCCGCCGAACTTTCCTGTCACTGAGCGGTTGTTCGGGAGAACCCAAAAATTTCCCTCCGCCACGCTAGAATCCCTATAGAGGAGTCTGCTGCTGCTGAGGGAAACACAAAGTCTGAGCGTTCTTCCTATGTTATGTATAGGGAGAACGCTCGGGACTGTGTGTATGCAGATCTTTGAAAGACGGCAGATAGGATCTTGCAGATCCTGTCTGTCATCTTTCAAAAATGTGTAGTGTGTGTACCCAGCTTTAGGCCACTAGCTCCATTTTGGGTCTGGGCAAAGCTGCATAATTATAATTTTTTTTTACAATGAATGGATCCCTGTGTGTCATCACTTAAGCTTCATACACATGTACAATTGCAGGAGGGTCATTGTCTGACTGGCCTGGCGGATTTTCAACCGAATGCCCGTTTCAGCTGACAAAGTGCCCACACGGCACCTGCAATCGCACATGTGTATGTACCGTTACATGTTTGGGGTCTTTTTCAATTTATTTATCAGGGCAAAAATGTTTCATCAATTAATTTATTACAAAAAATACCCTATATAATGTCCACCAAGCCATTATGTAAGTTTTGATGCTACTTATCAGCACCTATGTGTCATAATACATTTGATTATTCAAAAAGATCAAATAAATAGAACCTATGGAATTTGATCACAGATAAAACTGCTCTGATCTAGCTTTTAAGCCTTTAGGCTGAATGACGACTGAAGTGAAATATGGAAGTGATTTCACATAATTGTTTTGCAGCTAGTCCAACTCAAATGGTATGATATTGAAAAAATTACTTGTCTCATATTATTTCATAAGTAATATATAAATACATACAATATAAATACATATAAAGGGTGATGCTTCTAGCCTACACAGTGAGCTATCACACCCCCAGCAAGCCCCTGGCTTGAGCATGCCCACTACTGGGACAGAGCATAATAAACTGCATTGTAAGCCCACCACATGTCTTTCATTCTTAAAGCTAGCCACAAGTTTAAAAATAAAAAGGTTTCTTCTCTAAAACTTGGCATACAGAAGCAGATTTTTCAGACCAACCAACAAATTTCTGTGTATTGGTCTGTCTGGCCAAAATTCGGCAGTGATTTATATTGGTCACCGTTCGCCCATATTGAATGAATGGAATCAGACATGTGATAAATCACAGGCAATCATGCAATCTTGTGGACCGCACAATCAGTCACTACAGTTGACTGTCAGTGATTCGTACTGGCCTACCGGTCATTAGCTGCGACCGGTCAGCCAGGAAAACAAATGCATCTGTGTGCACCCAGCCTAAGGTGTGCATAGGCAGACCAAAGCACAAATATTGTCTGGAATCCTGTAACTAAGTTTAGACAAGTAACATTTTTGGAGATTTTGGGCTTATGACAAGCCTGTAACACATACCTGTAACACAGACAGTGCACAGTGCAAAGTAGGACAAAGACTTTACAAAGATTATAACTTTAGATTGACAACAGCTAAAAACATCATCCTAGGCTTGTTTGAAAGGCACAAGAAAGCTTTCTGATAGACTGTATTTAAACCTGATGAAGGGGGTTTTACCCTCAAAACGTTGTTACCTGTTGATGCTTGGTTATAATAAACCCACTATTTCATGCTGGAGTCTTACCTTGTACTGAACACTAGACCTTCAGTGAACTACATGATCCAATTCTGGATCCGCCCTCCTCCACTTACCAGTATTGATCCAATGGGAAGGCATGCTCTTCCTTCCGATTGGTCAGTCTTGCCATAGTCTGGGAATATTGCAGGGAAGCCCTGAAAGCAGCTTCACAAAGTCGACTTTGCAAGGTTCATTCTCAGAAACAGTGTAAGACCCAGGAGTAAGGACCCGCTGTTTATCACCATCCTCTGTACTATTAACCAGGATGTGGTACATAGGAACAATACCAGTACAAAAATCTTTCACAAAGTAGAAGTCAGCATACAACCTTGCAAGATAGATCTTGAGAAGATTTTTGCTGGAAAACTCAAGATGCTACTGGCCTCAGTGTGATTATATTTCTTTTTGCCAGCCAGATTTCTGTTCAACCAGTAGTGTTCCAAATTTGATTTTTAAACGATTCTATGAAATTGATAAAAATTATAAAAAATAGATTTCAAAGAATCTAATTAGAAAGTGCATTGACACACATCTAGAATAAAAAACAGACCTCTGCCTGGAACTCTTGAGGAGAGGTTATGAAGAAAACAGTTCAGGTAGAATAATTTATCTCCAACTTCTTACCATTGAGTTGAATAAGGAACAGCCATTGGCCACAGGAGGGGAATTCCTAATGAAGTGATGAAGAAGAACCTAGCATGGGAGTGGGTGAGGGAGGGTAACTGGGTGTAAGGCATATAAATGAGGTTTACTTATTATTGCTAACTTACCTAGAGTTTCCCTGTGATGATCTTCGAATATTTTAAAAAGCATTCCAGTTTACTGTAGCACTCACCGATTAGTATGGACGCTGGTTTCATATAACAATCTCTATGGCTTTAGAATTAGAGGTTATTTCTGTCTTACATATCTAATTTTAACTTGTGTTTTTTCAAATTCCACTATCAGATGATCATAGTGTATTGTTACAACAGATGATCGTTATTTTGGTTGCAATTATTTTTGTATTTAGATAACATCCGTCATTGCAGTTACAGTCTTAGACAATGAGGCTCTAAATATTCAAAGACCAAGCTAGGTGATGGTTAATAGGTTTTAATTAGTCAGCAGTTCATTGCTCCATGCTT
This sequence comes from Hymenochirus boettgeri, assembly GCA_019447015.1. Classification (NCBI taxonomy): domain Eukaryota; kingdom Metazoa; phylum Chordata; class Amphibia; order Anura; family Pipidae; genus Hymenochirus; species Hymenochirus boettgeri. The sequence goes on from CM033474.1 coordinate 166,834,338, forward strand.
CCTAGGAGGATCTGTCAGAGGTGATGCTAATACACAATAGGACACATTTGGCTGCTAAGCTGCCTCAGACTGACATTTATCAGATAATTAGCATGCTTTTTACAGTTAATCTACAATACGCTAATACAACCTGCTCTGTTCATATTATTGAGAAAATATATCCTAACCTTTGTGTGACCTTCACATCTCAACACCTTCAATTATATAACATGTAAAGAAAAAAGAAAAGATTTGGAGACACACCAACAAGTTGTAGCTGGATATGTGAACATTGTCATTGTGTAAGGGTGGGTACACCCCAGAAGTTTTTCATCCCAACGACTGTCGTTAGCCACTAGCCATGATTTTCCAATATACATGATTTGTCCGATCGGATTGCTTGCTTCCATGCATGGAAAAGGACGGAAGACAAGCAGAAGGAGCCGGGGACCAAGGGCTGGTAAGTGGTAAGTAAATTTAGCTGCCAATTTGAAGTGATAACCATGTGAGGTCTAGGTTATGGGGGGTTCCAGTGGACACAAGAATTATTGTTTAGGGGTGGACATACATACCCTGTAATTCTGATGGCTCCCTCATAGGGATGGGTTTCAGGTTAAATCGAACCTGGTTCCGCTTATCTTTCACAACTTTTCGAAATCAAAACTTTTCAGGACTTTCAATATTCAATGGGTTTATCGAATATTCTATTTAAATTATTTGATCCTGAATGCAGAACTTTGTCTCCCATTGACTTCTATTGGTTTAGTATTTTTTTAATTTTTGGAAATTGGAAAATCTGATTTCAGAATACAACTCAGCAATTTGAACAGCGCTACTCCCTCATATTGCACAAAAAGGAACTAAGTCCCAGCACCAAATGAAGCCTGTTTTCTCCCTTCATCTCATGTCTTCTATTGATTTCTCCTTATTTTATTTTTTCTACCTGTCCCTGTTACCTGTATTGTTTTATATATCCCTTTTCTCCCTAAGTTCTCATTATATTTTGCATTATGTCAGTTTTGATTTAACCCCGAAGCCACCGAGCTGCTATTCATTTTGCTTCTTAAAATCTGTTCAAAATCAAAATAATTTCTGCTTTTGCCAATCCACCAATTTCATCTCACTTTCTCTATCCTGGGTTGACCTGATTCCTTTAGACAGACCACTGATTGAAAACTAATTGTTTGTCTTTAAGCTGACATAAACACTAGTTTGTCAAAACCAGGTGGTTCCTGGAACAGTGCATCATCAGCTGCATAAACCCGCCCCCAAATTTAAATCATTTTAAAGCTAGCCACAAGACAGAAAATATTTTTTTTCCCACTAGGTATCCACATGTAGAACAAAGAACATATAATGGTTGCAGGTCTGGTGGGATTCTTACACAGAACATCATGTTTTGTCACAGACAAAAAAAGACAGACAAGGAAGTGTAACTTTACAAGCCTATAACTTAAGATCCAAAAAAGCTAATAACATATCCTATGCTTGTTTGAAAGGTATAACCCTTTTAAATAGAGGGCACTTTATGGAGACCCCAGTTACAATTTAAAGGGCGTGTCCACCCCCAAAACTAAAATTTGTCCCCGTGCTGGCCCCACTGTGTAGTTTAAAAAAAAAAAACCTTACCTTAAATATCTGCTCTTATGGTTGTTCTGCAGTGTATGTCTAAAGTCCAGGAAACTGAAGAGTAGGAGGTGTCTTCCTGTTCAAAAGGTTTCTGCCTCCTCCTGTCCTCTGAGGGGACAGTGGCATGTGCAGAGGAGCCCTTCCCCCTCCCTCCCACCTTCTGGATCCCTCTATTAGTGCTGATCACCTAGCACCCCGAAACCGCTGGTTAGATCTCTAATAAAAGCTTCCGTAACATAATGCCCATAATACGCGGATGTCTTCAAAGCTGGCAGCATGTCTTGATTGGCTGACCTGCTGCTGCTTCCATTTAGCAGAGAGCCAGAGAAGACAGCAGCATGAGCAAAGGCTGTATGATTTATGATTTGGAAGCTTTTATACAAATCTAACTCAGCAGTGGGGGGTGGGAAAGAAGAGGACAATATATCAAAAGTTTTAATTTAGGGTGGACATACCCTTTAAAATTTGGAAATCAAGAGAACCACAAGGCAAAGAAAAAAACAACTAGGCAATAATATGGCATTCTGGAATATCTTAGGGTCTAAGTTGTCTAAAGTTGATTCATGATATATTTTGCATTAATTGGGACTTTCACAACAGTTAAAATGATTTCCCTTTAATGTAGACATTACATCACACATTAATATATTAAATACAGCATGATTATTTTATTCGGGCACAATATCAGCCATTCCCTAATGTACAATTGTTAAAACTGAATATGAATGAACATAACTTGTTTAGAACTCATTCTAAAGCCATGGGCCATATTTTGCTGTCCCAGCAGCTAATATTACAACTCCATTTGCCAAAATAAGTGGACTCCAAAATTAATGTCACACTAAAGCAGTCTGGCTAATCCTCATTATACAGGTGTGCCCCATTTGTATTCTATGATTATAACAACACAATCCGGTGTTAACCCGTACAGGTTTCAGGGAGGGAATCAATTTGTTTCACACTAAACACTCAAATATGGACAGATGAAAGTGAAACTATAATTAAAGAACATATGAAGAAATAGTCAGTATAATGGCAACTTCCCTGATGTCCTGTTTTCCACGGGTCAATTTCATAAATCTCAACAAATACTACAAGAATGTGGAGGGGAGTTGGTGGTTCAGACTTTTTGCAAAACTAAGCCAGACTTAGCTGGAATCAAGTGACTGTACAATTTGCCAATTTGCTCCATTTACTATATTAATTCAAGTTTCTTATAGACACTGAACACAGTGTGTGGCCCTCGGATTAAGACTGAAGAGGGTGCTAGTCCAGTGGCATAATTGGAAATCACAGTCCCCCAGCAGGGGCAGTGCAGGATTTTCAAGGGGGAATTCCTGAATGGGTTACCAGAAGTAGATTCATGATTGAATACATCCATGTGTTCTGCTAAAAAGTGGCAACCTGAATACAACACCATAAAATTATTATATTAAGACAGATAGAACAATAGATAATTTATTAGAAAATCAGACTCTCCTATGAACAGTAAACACTTGGGCTGGCCAGCCACAGACTAAAAACAACACTATATCCCAACTAAGTATCAATAAATATCTAAAAATGTAAAAACATATAGTCATTAAACTATGGAAGCTCCAGGCGTACAAAGTCAAAAACAAGTCCAATTCTCAGGATAGATATACCCTGGAAATAAAAAATTTGGAAATGTTCCTATGGATAATCCTCACAGTAGGATCCAAAAATAAAGTGCATCAAATGTGGGACCAAGTTGCTGTAAATAAGAATAGGCCAAAACTCTGATACTGGGCTCTTATAACAGGTAAGTGTGAACAGTACCATACATCACCATATACAGTCCCCGCACTACGGTGCTGACTCGCCGTGTAGTCTGTGGCTGCAGCACTTGGGATCCTATTCAGGGTATTAACTATTAACTCTGGAAACTCTGAGCCATGTCAACGTTCGTTGGCCTATGTACAGATCAGTTTTTGACTAACAAATTTCACAGATTTCTATCCCGTCTGAAGGCAAACATCAATTTAAATCTTTAAATGGCAGAGACTGGTCAGAGGATAACATTTTCCAATTTTGTCTGATAATCTCCTGTACATATTTACTGTGGGGAGAATATTATAGAGAAACTGATTTTCTTGTTAATTTTCCAGTGTATTCCAGTGGCAAGCCAGGATTTCCAAGGGGGGGATTCCTAAATGGGATACCGCTGAACAAGCCCAGAATTTATTATTATATACGGATTAATAATAATATTATATATTCTCTATTGCATGATTATCATAACAGTTAGCCAATACAGATATCCCTTTACATTTGTTATAAGGATTTCATAGGATATCAAGGCTGTGTACACACAAAAGATTTTCGGGCCAACTGACCAATATTTCAGTGTATCAGTCGGTCGGGCTGAAATATCTGAGTGGTTTCTGCGGCTGCATTGAACCCTGACGGTCACCCATTTGCCTGGATTGGACAAAAAGCAATTTGACATGCCGGGAAATCATCGCCAATCGTGTGGTCCATAGGAGACATTTGCTGTGACCACGAACACTCAATAGCGGCAAACGGTCGGGACGGAAAATTTGCCCTGTGTACCCAGCGTACGTTCTGTTTTCACTGATAAATCCATATTTGCACTACATTACCATTAGTGTCTTTTAAATTCAGAGCTGTGACACCGATGCGGATCTGATAGAATTTGCTGAATATTGTCGGTCGGGAAAGACAGAAAATTTCCATTACCAGTTCCCTTTACTACAGTTGAGAGAGACGATAACATCGGACTATATATGGGCACATTGAACAATCTTTTGTATAAAGAATATATGAACGATCACATAACTACCACCCCCGCCAAGTAGGGCCCACCGCAAGCCCATAATCTTTGCAGGGACCAGCTGTTTTAAATAGCTGATTGCGTATATGACATTCACGTGATCAGCTGCTTAAAAGATCGGCCCCGAACTTCCGGTTCGGTTCCGGAAGTTTGGGTCCGGTCTTTAAAAAAGTGAGTGGTATGTTCCTTCTATGCGCAATCAGCTGTTTATAATGGCCTTCTGGTACGCCACTGATCACTCCTGTGTAAATCTTAATGTCCTATTCCTGCTCACTAAGCTCCATCACAGTGTAGTGTACATAAACCAAGTTTCCGCAATCACCTCAGGGTGAATGTTGATACAGTACTATCAATCACTGGGCAGACTGGATACTTTTGAAACATACAAATGCTGCTTCTCACCCACAGCTCAATTAACAATGTAACAATCTATGTAACAGTTTATGTAACAATACTATAAACAGTCTGTAGACACCAGGAGAAGTGGAACAACAGACTGCCATGAAAAGGCAGAAAGGGGGGATTCCAGGCACCAGTATGCCCCCCTAACATGCCCCTGTAATCCTGTTGGGGCTGGTTGCCGCCCTCACGGAGCTCTAAACTGTTCACCCACCATCTTATGGTTGTATCCTCAAGAGAGAAATTTGCATTCCATATTAATAACACTTAGAAATGGTGAGTACAATACTTTTTTGTAGGTAAAGGATGGGCAACTTGAGGCTGAGAGTAGGTATTTTTATCAGTCTTTTTTGAAATACCTAGTGTAAACTTGTTGTTTTCAATAATGACCATCAATCCATAAAGTCTATTTGGAATTACTAGTTTCTGCAGTTAATTTAATTGGCGTGTAAACTGATTTAGTTCCATAATACAAGTCTACATTCCTCCATTCCATAAAACAAAGCAATCATCCATGTAATGCTTGTATATATAATATAATCGCCGTGTCCCCATACTGTGGGTTAATAAATTGTTTTTCAAAATGTTCCATGAACAAATTAGCAAATGAGGGTCCCACATTCGTCCCCATGGCCGTTCCAGATATTTGTTGATAAAGCGTATCATTGTTCTGTTTCCATGAGCCATTCGATGGTGGACCATGATGTTGGCTCAGGGTAAAAGTCTTTTTACAAATTTCCACCCCTACACATGGGGATGACTGTGTATAAGCTACTGACATCACATGTCATCAGAACCATATTTGTTAGTTCATCCTTATACAAGACAGCACCTCCATTAATTGTCCACTGTCCCTAATATATGAACTCATATCCGAACAAGTGGTTAAAGGGATGTCCACCTAAAAACAAATTTTTGATATATGATTGCCCCTGTCCCCCAGCCCCAACCGATATATTTATACTTTTAGAAAGTGCCCCAAACTTTACTTACCTCCCCTCTTTCCTATATAACTTAGGGACACTGTATATAATGGGACATTTTGGCGTACTGCATGAGAGATTTAGCCACTTCTTGAGTGATCCAGTTCGGATTTATAGGCTAAATCTATCATATTACTGCTTTTCATTTAATCCAGGGGTAGGGTCCATAGGGATCTGCTTATATTCTGTCATCTGACAATTGGGTAAGCAGTTCCTTTTGTTAATATTCTCGATCCAAAATGGCTATTCCCCCCCTTATCGTCAGGGTGTATCATTATACTAGGATCCTCCTGTAGGGATTTTAATTCCCTTTCCCAATGGATAGAGTAGCCGTTATTTTATCTACGAGTGTCCCTAAATTTTTCCCTAAGCTCCTCATGTTTGTTATTTTAAAGAATTTAATGGCTGATGGAGCATTAGGAGGGTTAAATGTACTTGGGTTTGAACTATTCAGATGTATATTATTTGTATATTCTTTATTGAAAAAATCTTTTAATTTTAAGACTCTAGTTAATTTATACACATCAATTTCGTCTTGGAACGGATCACGTGATGGTGTGGGGAGGAATGTGAGACCCCTACTTAACAAGCTTGTGTTCGTCTTAGACAAAGGACGTGAACTTAAATTGTACACTACATCCTCCTCTGAAGTCTCAATCTTGGAGGCTTGCCACTAATGTTTCTAGACCCTAATTAATGGGCATTCTATCCTATCTATATACAGGTACAGTAATTAATGGGGCATTCTATCCTATCTACACACAGGTATTTTACTTTTACAGTAAATAAATGGGGCATTCTATCCTATCTACACACAGGTACAGTAATGGGGCATTCTATCCTATCTACACACAGGTACGGAAATTAATGGGGAATTATATCCTATCTACACACAGGTACAGTAATAAATGGGGCATTCTATCCTTTTACACACAGGTACGTAATGGGGAATTCTATCCTTGTACACACAGGTACGGTAATTAATAGGGCATTCTATCTATCTAAACACAGGTACGGTAATTAATGGGGCATTCTATCCTATCTACACACAGGTACAGTAATAAATGGGGCATTCTATCTTATCTACACACAGGTACGGTAACGGGCATTAATCCTTTCTACACACAGGTATGGTAATTAATGGGGCATTCTATCCTATCTACACACAGGCACTATAATTATTATATATCATACTATCTACACCACAGTATGGTAATTAATGGGGCATTCTATCCTATCTACACACAGGTATGGTAATTAAGGGGCATTCTATCCTATCTATATACAGGTACAGTAATTAATGGGGCATTCTATCCTATTACACACAAGTACAGAAATTAATGGGGCATTCTATCCTATCTACACACAGGTACGATAATAAATGGGGCATTCTTCCTATCTATATACAGGTACAGTAATTAATGGGGCATTCTATCCTATCTACATAAAGGTATTGTAATTAATGGGGCATTCTTTCCTATCTACATACAGGTATGGTAATTAATGGGGCATTCTATCCTATCTACACACAGGTACGATAATAAAGGGGCATTCTATCCTATCTATATACAGGTCAGTAATAATGGGGCATTCTATCCTATTACACACAGGTATGGTAATTAATGGGGCATTCTATCCTATCTATATACAGGTACAGTAATAAATGGGGCATTCTATCTTATCTACACACAGGCACTATAATTTATATATCTATACTATCTACACACAGGTTTTGGAATTAATAGGGCATTCATCCTATCTACACACAGGTACGGTAACGGAGCATTCTATCCTATCTACACACAGGCACTATAATTATTATATATCTATACTATCTACACACACGTATGGTAATTAATAGGGCATTCTATCCTATCTACACACAGATACGGTAATTAATGGGACATTCTATCCTATCTACACACAGGTACGGTGCTATGTCACTGGTACAGTAATGGGGCACTCTATCCTATCTACACACAGGTACGGTAATTAATGGGGCATTCTTGTCCCCCAAAAGTATTGTTTACACTCCAAAACATGTATTTTAAGTGTATGTAGAATAACAAAATATTTCTTCCAATATTCTAAATAAAAAAATCTATAAATCCCAAGGAGACATGAATTATTACCCAACAGGTCTCCCACAGTTCCCCCATACTTCTGAGGTACTCATACTTGAGGTAGGAGTAGTTGGAGTTATACATTTTTCATTTACTTTTTTGGGGGGGGGGGGTTATTGATTTCGAAGCAATACACACTTATAAAAATAAACACTTCTGATAGAAGCAGTGGGGGTGGGGTAGAAATCTTTAAAGGCTGATTTCCTGCAAGAAGAAAGAGGGACCCAGTTTTTTGATTGATTAAAATTATAGGAATAAGGAGTGCAGGGAAATTTCAGCTTCATTCAAAAAATAGGGGTAAAAAAAGGGTAAAAAAGGTTAACAGGATGATGCAATATTTGTGTGTATCACACCTTACCTTTTACCTTCCTGTGTAGCCTATGCATTTGTGTATGCCTGTATCTATTTTTGGGGCTTTATCACTAGGGTGAGTAGTGGTTTTCCCGAACGAGCGTGCGGCCGCCGAACTTTCCTGTCAGCTGAGCGGTTGTTCGGGAGAACCCAAAAATTTCCCTCAGCCACGCTAGACTCCCTATAGAGGAGTCTGCTGCTGCTGAGGGAAACACAAAGTCCTGAGCGTTCTTCCTATGTTATGTATAGGGAGAACGCTCGGGACTGTGTGTATGCAGATCTTTGAAAGACGGCAGATAGGATCTTGCAGATCCTGTCTGTCATCTTTCAAAAATGTGTAGTGTGTGTACCCAGCTTTAGGCCACTAGCTCCATTTTGGGTCTGGGCAAAGCTGCATAATTATAATTTTTTTTTACAATGAATGGATCCCTGTGTGTCATCACTTAAGCTTCATACACATGTACAATTGCAGGAGGGTCATTGTCTGACTGGCCTGGCGGATTTTCAACCGAATGCCCGTTTCAGCTGACAAAGTGCCCACACGGCACCTGCAATCGCACATGTGTATGTACCGTTACATGTTTGGGGTCTTTTTCAATTTATTTATCAGGGCAAAAATGTTTCATCAATTAATTTATTACAAAAAATACCCTTATATAATGTCCACCAAGCCATTATGTAAGTTTTGATGCTACTTATCAGCACCTATGTGTCATAATACATTTGATTATTCAAAAAGATCAAATAAATAGAACCTATGGAATTTGATCACAGATAAACTGCTCTGATCTAGCTTTTAAGCCTTTAGGCTGAATGACTGACTGAAGTGAAATATGGAAGTGATTTCACATAATTGTTTTGCAGCTAGTCCAACTCAAATGGTATGAATATTGAAAAAATTACTTTGTCTCATATTATTTCATAATGTAATATATAAATACATACAATATAAATACATATAAAGGGTGATGCTTCTAGCCTACACAGTGAGCTATCACACCACCAGCAAGCCCCTGGCTTGAGCATGCCCACTACTGGGACAGAGCATAATAAACTGCATTGTAAGCCCCACCCCAAATGTCTTTCATTCTTAAAGCTAGCCACAAGTTTAAAAATAAAAAGGTTTTCTCTTCCTAAAACTTGGCATACAGAAGCAGATTTTTCAGACCAACCAACAAATATTTCTGTGTATTGGTCTGTCTGGCCAAAATTCGGCAGTGATTTATATTGGTCACCCGTTCGCCCATATTGAATGAATGGATAATCAGACATGTTGATAAATCACAGGCAATCATGCAATCTCTTGTGGACCGCACAATCAGTCACTACAGTTGACTGTCAGTGATTCGTACTGGCCTACCGGTCATTAGCTGCGACCGGTCAGCCAGGACAAACAAATGCATCTGTGTGCACCCAGCCTAAGGTGTGCATAGGCAGACCAAAGCACAAATATTGTCTGGAATCCTGTAACTAAGTTTAGACAAGTAACATTTTTGGAGATTTTGGGCTTATGACACAGCCTGTAACACATACCTGTAACACAGACAGTGCACAGTGCAAAGTAGGACAAAGACTTTACAAGATTATAACTTTAGATTGACAACAGCTAAAAACATCATCCTAGGCTTGTTTGAAAGGCACAAGAAAGCTTTCTGATAGACTGTATTTAAACCTGATGAAGGGGGTTTTACCCTCAAAACGTTGTTACCTGTTGATGCTTGGCTTATAATAAACCCACTATTTCATGCTGGAGTCTTACCTTGTTACTGAACACTAGACCTTCAGTGAACTACATGATCCAATTCTGGATCCGCCTCCTCCACTTACCAGTATTGATCCAATGGGAAGGCATGCTCTTCCTTCCGATTGGTCAGTCTTGCCATAGTCTGGGAATATTGCAGGGAAGCCCTGAAAGCAGCTTCACAAAGTCGACTTTGCAAGGTTCATTCTCAGAAACAGTGTAAGACCCAGGAGTAAGGACCCCGCTGTTTATATCACCATCCTCTGTACTATTAACCAGGATGTGGTACATAGGAACAATACCAGTACAAAAATCTTTCACAAAGTAGAAGTCAGCATACAACCTTGCAAGATAGATCTTGAGAAGATTTTTGCTGGAAAACTCAAGATGCTACTGGCCTCAGTGTGATTATATTTCTTTTTTGCCATGCCAGATTTCTGTTCAACCAGTAGTGTTCCAAATTTGATTTTTAAACGATTCTATGAAATTGATAAAAATTATAAAAAAATAGATTTCAAAGAATCTAATTAGAAAGTGCATTGACACACATCTAGAATAAAAAACAGACCTCTGCCTGGAACTCTTGAGGAGAGTTATGAAGAAAACAGTTCAGGTAGAATAATTTATCTCCAACTTCTTACCATTGAGTTGAATAAGGAACAGCCATTGGCCACAGGAGGGGAATTCCTAATGAAGTGATGAAGAAGAACCTAGCACTGGTGAGTGGGTGAGGGAGGGTAACTGGGTGTAAGGCATAACATGAGGTTTACTTATTATTGCTAACTTACCTAGAGTTTCCCTGTGATGATCTTCGAATATTTTAAAAAGCATTCCAGTTTACTGTAGCACTCACCGATTATTGTATGGACGCTGGTTTCATATAACAATCTCTATGGCTTTAGAATTAGAGGTTATTTCTGTCTTACATATCTAATTTTTAACTTGTGTTTTTTCAAATTCCACTATCAGATGTATCATAGTGTATTGTTACAACAGATGATCGTTATTTTGGTTGCAATTATTTTTGTATTTAGATAACATCCGTCATTGCAGTTACAGTCTTAGACAATGAGGCTCTAAATATTCAAAGACCAAGCTAGGTGATGGTTAATAGGTTTTAATTAGTCAGCAGTTCATTGCTCCATGCTTCCTGAAGGGAGATCTGTCAGAGGTGATGCTAATAACACAATAGGACACATTTGGCTGCTAAGCTGCCTCAGACTGACATTTATCAGATAATTAGCATGCTTTTTACAGTTAATCTACAATACGCCTAATACAACCTGCTCTGTTCATATTATTGGAAAATATATCCTAACCTTTGTGTGACCTTCACATCTCAACACCTTCAATTATATAACATGTAAAGAAAAAAGAAAAGATTTGGAGACACACCAACAAGTTGTAGCTGGATATGTGAACATTGTCATTGTGTAAGGGTGGGTACACACCAGCAAGTTTTTCATCCCAACCGACTGTCGTTAGCCACTAGCCATGATTTTCCAATATACATGATTTGTCCGATCCGGATTGCTTGCTTCCATGCATGGAAAAGGCACGGAAGACAAGCAGAAGGCAGCCGAGGGACCAAGGGCTGGTAAGTGGTAAGTAAATTTAGCTGCCAATTTGAAGTGATTTAACCATGTGAGGTCTAGGTTATGGGGGGTTTCCAGTGGACACAAGAATTATTGTTTAGGGGTGGACATACATACCCTGTAATTCTGATGTGCTCCCTCATAGGGATGGGTTTCAGGTTAAATTCGAACCTGGTTCCGCTTATCTTTCACAACTTTTCGAAATCAAAACTTTTCAGGACTTTCAATATTCAATGGGTTTATCGAATATTCTATATTAAATTATTTGATCCTGAATGCAGAACTTTGTCTCCCATTGACTTCTATTGGTTTAGTATTTTTTTAATTTTTGGAAATTGGAAAATCTGATTTCAGAATACAACTCAGCAATTTGAACAGCGCTACTCCCTCATATTGCACAAAAAGGAACTAAGTCCCAGCACCAAATGAAGCCTGTTTTCTCCCTTCATCTCATGTCTTCTATTGATTTCTCCTTATTTATTTTTTTTCTACCTGTCCCTGTTACCTGTATTGTTTTATTTATATCCCTTTTCTCCCTAAGTTCTCATTATATTTTGCATTATGTCAGTTTTGATTTAACCCCGAAGCCACCGAGCTGCTATTCATTTTGCTTCTTAAAATCTGTTCAAAATCAAAATTAATTTCTGCTTTTGCCAATCCACCAATTTCATCTTCATCTTTCTCTATCCTGGGTTGACCTGATTCCCTTTAGACAGACCACTGATTGAAAAACTAATTGTTTGTCTTTAAGCTGACATAAACCACTAGTTTGTCAAAACCAGGTGGTTCCTGGAACAGTGCATCATCAGCTGCATCATAACCCGCCCCCAAATTCTAAATCATTTTTAAAGCTAGCCACAAGACAGAAAATATTTTTTTTCCCACTAGGTATCCACATGTAGAACAAAGAACATATAATGGTTGCAGGTCTGGTAGGGATTCTTACACAGAACATCATGTCTTTGTCACAGACAAAAAAGACAGACAAGGAAGTGTAACTTTACAAGCCTATAACTTAAGATCCAAAAAAGCTAAATACATTATCCTATGCTTGTTTGAAAGGTATAACCTCTTTTAAATAGAGGGCACTTTTATGGAGACCCCAGTTACAATTTAAAGGGCGTGTCCACCCCCAAAACTAAAATTTGTCCCAGTGCTGGCCCCACTGTGTAGTTTAAAAAAAAAAAACCTTACCTTAAATATCTGCTCCTTATGGTTGTTCTGCAGTGTATGTCTAAAGTCCAGGAAACTGAAGAGTAGGAGGTGTCTTCCTGTTCAAAAGGTTTCTGCCTCCTCCTTGTCCTCTGAGGGGACAGTGGCATGTGCAGAGGAGCCCTTTCCCCCCTCCCTCCCACCTTCTGGATCCCTCTATTAGTGCTGATCACCTAGCACCCCGAACCGCTGAGTTAGATCTCTAATAAAAGCTTCCGTAACATAATGCCCATAATACGCGGATGTCTTCACAGCTGGCAGCCATGTCTTTGATTGGCTGACCTGCTGCTGCTTCCATTTAGCAGAGAGCCAGAGAAGACAGCAGCATGAGCAAAGGGCTGTATGATTTATGATTTGGAAGCTTTTATTACAAATCTAACTCAGCAGTGGGGGGTGGGAAAAGAAGAGGCACAATATATCAAAAGTTTTAATTTAGGGTGGACATACCCTTTAAAATTTGGAAATCAAGAGAACCACAAGGCAAAGAAAAAAACAACTAGGCAATAATATGGCATTCTGGAAATATCTTAGGGTCTAAGTTGTCTAAAGTTGATTCATGATATATTTTGCATTAATTGGGACTTTCACAACAGTTAAAATGATTTCCCTTTAATGTAGACATTACATCACACATTAATATATTAAATACAGCATGATTATTTTATTCGGGCACAATATCAGCCATTCCCTAAATGTACAATTGTTAAAACATGAATATGAATGACACATAACTTGTTTAGAACTCATTCTAAAGCCATGGGCCATATTTTGCTGTTCCCAGCAGCTAATATTACAACTCCATTTGCCAAAATAAGTGACTCCAAAATTAACTGTCACTACTAAAGCAGTCTGGCTAATCCTCATTATACAGGTGTGCCCCATTTGTATTCTATGATTATAACAACACAATCCGGTGTTACCCGTACAGGTTTCAGGGAGGGAATCAATTTGTTTCACACTAAACACTCAAATATGGACAGATGAAAAGTGAAACTATAATTAAAGAACATATGAAGAAATAGTCAGTATAATGGCATACTTCCCTGATGTCCTGTTTTCCACGGGTCAATTTCCATAAATCTCAACAAATACTACAAGAATGTGGGAGGAGTTTGGTGGTTCAGACTTTTTGCAAAACTAAGCCAGACTTAGCTGGAATCAAGTACTGACTGTACAATATTTGCCAATTTGCTCCATTTACTATATTAAATTCAAGTTTCTTATAGACACTGAACACAGTGTGTGGCCCTTCAGGATTAAGACTGAAGAGGGTGCTAGTCCAGTGGCATAATTGGAAATCACAGTCCCCCAGCAGGGGCAAGTGCAGGATTTTCAAGGGGGAATTCCTGAATGGGTTACCAGAAGTAGATTCATGATTGAATACATCCATGTGTTCTGCTAAAAAGTGGCAACCTGAATACATACACCATAAAATATATTATATTAAGACAGATAGAACAATAGATAATTTATTAGCAAATCAGACTCTCCTATGAACAGTAAACACTTGGGCTGGCCAGCCACAGACTAAAAACACACATATATATCCCAACTAAGTATCAATAAAATATCTAAAAAATGTAAAAACATATAGTCATATAAACTATGGAAGCTCCAGGCGTACAAAGTCAAAAACAAGTCCAATTCTCAGGATAGATATACCCTGGAAATAAAAAATTTGGAAATGTTCCTATGGATAATCCTCACAGTAGGATCCAAAAAATAAAGTGCATCAAATGTGGGACCAAGTTGCTGTAAATAAGAATAGGCCAAAACTCTGATACTGGGCTCTATAACAGGTAAGTGTGAACATGTACCATACATCACCATATACAGTCCCCGCACTACGGTGCTGACTCGCAGTGTAGTCTGTGGCTGCAGCACTTGGGATCCTTATTCAGGGTATTAACTATTAAACTCTGGTAAACTCTGAGCCATGTCAACGTTCGTTGGCCTATGTACATAGATCAGTTTTGACTAACAAATTTCACAGATTTCTATCCCGTCTGAAGGCAAACATCAATTTTAAATCTTTAAATGGCAGAGACTGGTCAGAGGATAACATTTTCCAATTTTGTCTGATAATCTCCTGTACATATTTACTGTGGGGAGAATATTATAGAGAAACTGATTTTCTTGTTAACTTTCCCAGTGTATTCCAGTGGCAAGCACAGGATTTCCAAGGGGGGGATTCCTAAATGGGATACCGCTGAACAAGCCCAGAATTTATTATTATATACGGATTATATAATAATATTATATATTCTCTATTTGCTATGATTATCATAACAGTTAGCCAATACAGATATTCCCTTTACATTTGTTATAAAGGATATTCATAGGATATTCAAGGCTGTGTACACACAAACAGATTTTCGGGCCAACTGACCAATATTTCAGTGTATCAGTCGGTCGGGCTGAAATATCTGAGGTGGTTTCTGCGGCTGCATTGAACCCTGACGGTCACCCATTTGCCTGGATTGGACAAAAAGCAATTTGACATGCCGGGAAATCATCGCCAATCGTGTGGTCCATAGGAGACATTTGCTGTGACCGAACACTCAATAGCGGCAAACGGTCGGGACGGAAAATTTGCCCTGTGTACCCAGCGTAACGTTCTGTTTCACTGATAAATCCATATTTGCACTACATTACCATTAGTGTCTTTTAAATTCAGAGCTGTGACACCGATGGCGGATCTGATAGAATTTGCTGAATATTGTCGGTATCGGGAAAGACAGAAAATTTCCATTACCAGTTCCCTTTACTACAGTTGAGAGAGACGATAACATCGGACTATATATGGGCACATTGAACAATCATTTTGTATAAAGAATATATGGAACGATCACATAACTACCACCCCCGCCAAGTAGGGCCCACCGCAAGCCCATAATCTTTGCAGGGACCAGCTGTTTTAAATAGCTGATTGCGTATATGACATTCACGTGATCAGCTGCTTAAAAGATCGGCCCCGAACTTCCGGTTCGGTTCCGGAAGTTTGGGTCCGGTCTTTAAAAAAGCTGACCGTGCGTATGTTTCCTTCATATGCGCAATCAGCTGTTTATAATGGCCTTCTGGTACGCCACTGATCACTCCTGTGTAAATTTCTTAATGTCCCTATTCCTGCTCACTAAGCTCCATCACAGTGTAGTGTACATAAACCAAGTTTCAGCAATCACCTCAGGGTGAATGTTGATACAGTACTATCAATCACTGGGCAGACTGGATACATTTTTGAAACATACAAATGCTGCTTCTCACCCACAGCTCAATTAACAATGTAACAATCTATGTAACAGTTTATGTAACAATCTATATAACAGTCTGTAGACACCAGGAGAAGTGGAACAACAGACTGCACTGAAAAGGCAGAAAGGGGGGATTCCAGGCACCAGTAATGCCCCCCTAAACATGCCCCTGTAATCCTGTTGGGGCTGTTGCCGCCCTCATCGGAGCTCTAACTGTTCACCCACCATCTTATGGTTGTATCCTCAAGAGAGAAATTTGCATTCCATTATTAATAACACTTAGAAATGGTGAGTACAATACTTTTTTGTAGGTAAAGGATGGCAACTTGAGGCTGAGAGTATGGTATTTTTATCAGTCTTTTTTGAAAATAACCTAGTGTCAAACTTGTTGTTTTCAATAATGACCATCAATCCATAAAGTCTATTTGGAATTTACTAGTTTCTGCAGTTAATTTAATTGGCGTGTCAAACTGATTTAGTTCCATAATACAAGTCCTACATTCCTCCATTCCATAAAACAAAGCAATCATCCATGTAATGCTTGTATATTAATATTAATCGCCTGTCCCCATACTGTGGGTTAATAAATTGTTTTTCAAAATGTTCCATGAACAAATTAGCAAATGAGGGTCCCACATTCGTCCCCATGGCCGTTCCAGATATTTGTTGATAAAGCGTATCATTAGTTCTGTTTCCATGAGCCATTCGATGGGTGGACCATGATGTTGGCTCAGGGTAAAAGTCTTTTTACAAATTTCCACCCCCTACACATGGGGGATGACTGTGTATAAGCTACTGACATCACATGTCATCAGAACCATATTTGTTAGTTCATCCTTATAAGCAGACAGCACCTCCATTAATTGTCCACTGTCCCTAATATATGAACTCATATCCCGAACAAGTGGTTAAAGGGTATGTCCACCCTAAAAACAAATTTTTGATATATGATTGCCCCTGTTCCCCCAGCCCCAACCGATATATTTATACTTTTAGAAAGTGCCCCAAACTTTACTTACCTCCCCTCTTTCCTATATAACTTAGGGACACTGTATATAATGGGACATTTTGGCGTACTGCATGAGAGATATTTAGCCACTTCTTGAGTGATCCAGTCGGATTTATAGGCTAAATCTATCATATTATCTGCTTTTCATTTCAATCCAGGGGTAGGGTCCATAGGGATCTGCTTATATATTCTGTCATCTGACAATTGCGTAAGCAGTTCCTTTTGTTAATATTCTCGATCCAAAATGGCTATCTCCCCCCCTTATCGTCAGGGTGTATCATTATACTAGGATCCTCCTGTAGGGATTTTAATTCCCTATTTTCCCCAATGGATAGAGTAGCCGTTATTTTATCCTACGAGTGTCCCTAAATTTTTCCCTAAGCTCCTCATTAGTTTTGTTATTAAAGAATTTAATGGCTGATGGAGCATTAGGAGGTTAAATGTACTTTTGGGTTTGAACTTATTCAGATGTATATTTATTTGTATTATCTTTATTGAAAAAATCTTTTAATTTTAAGACTCTAGTTAATTTATACACATCAATTTCGTCTTGGAACGGATCACGTGATGGTGTGGGGAGGAATGTGAGACCCCTACTTAACAAGCTGTGTTCGTCTTTAGACAAAGGACGTGAACTTAAATTGTACACTACATCCTCCTCTGAAGTCTCAATCTTGGAGGCTTGCCACTAATGTTTCTAGACCCCTCGTCTGGTGTGAAGGCGTTTCCTCCTTCTCTAATACAGCTCCTCAATCTTGTTGTTACTCTAAAAAATCTCCATCTCAATTAACAATGTAACAAGCTACGTATCAACAGGAGAAGTGGAACAGCAGACAGCTCTAAGCAGGCAGAAAGGGGGTTTCCAGGCACTAGTATCCCCCCCAACACACCCCTTGCCCAGCAGAAATAAAATAGGCCCTCCTTCCTGCTTCATCTACAGTGGTTGCCTTCAGGAATAAGAAGTGAGGCTCTCCTGTGGTCGTTACACCACCGCTAGTCATTGCTGTGATTTGGGGCTTCCTTCTTTGCTATATGTGTGTTGCACATAACCTAATGCCTCTTCTAAAGGTGGGCCCCGTGTTATTTCTGTGCCAATATATCCTTTAAGGATGAGCCTAGGTCAATTTGAACCATGACTGATTTTAAAGATCTTTTTTTTTACTACATTAGTACAAAAGTGAAATACCAGTGAATCCAAGGGAGATCTAAAGTGTGGCTGATAATTCTGAAAATTATAGTTCTTTCAGGGATTCATAGGTTGTATAATTCTGCTACTAAACAAACAATAAGTCACACATATACATAGATAAGAAGGGAGACAGCTGTGACATTTCAGGAACCCAGAATGAATTAGCTTTGTGGCCCTCACTTCCTGCAATCTCATGTTTAAGACATCTACTTATCAGAATGTGGAACACGTTCTTATCACAGGAAGGAGCCTATAGGCCTATCAAGATAAAATTATTATTTCCTGTGCAGACATTAAAATGCATTTATTGTGTGCAAGCTCCTAAAATACTGCAATGAAAATATATACATGTAAAATAGTGTATAATGTATTTTAAAATAATTGAATTGCAAAGCATTTAGATTTAATATTATTATTATTACTTTGTCATCGACCTGTCACTGTGGAAAAAGCCCCAATAAAAACACTAAGTGGGGGCCTATGGCTGCACCTTTGGAGTTTTGTATAAATGCTGGTAAAAGGGTCTTTGCTCACTTAAAAGTGGCAGGATAGTGCGACACATTTATTGCGGTCTTCTCCCTTGCTCCATTAAATCTGGACCCACAAATGGAGCAATTCTATTCTATATGGGGGGAGAGGGAATAAATCAGGTAAAAGGTCTAGCTTTGCCAAGGTTTTTTTCCTTCATGTAATGGTTAACAATACTCACTTAAGAGGTATCAGCCCAATTCAGCCTTTTCCTTTCTCAATAAGATCATTTGCGTAATGACTTACTAGAATTAACAGGGGGAGCTGAGTTATAGGTTCAGCATCCTGTGACAAATGCCATTCTCAATTAATTTCAGGATCTTAGTGTCAATTGTGATTTAAAGAGAAGGCAGACTGGACAGAGTTATGGGTTCCCTTTACATTACTTGGGAGTAGTTAATTATGGTTCAGTAACTCCTCCACTTTACTGACATAGTTGAACTTCATCCCTTTCCACTTAGACTTGAAGTCACTGACAAAGTGCCAAGCTCAGACATGACCTGAGCTGTTCATTTTAACTTTTCACTTACTTGCAGATTGGGTGATCAGTGAGGCCCACGTATGATAAGTGCTTCTCATGTGAGAATAATTGCAGGAAACCAAAAATGCTTAAAAAAATGTGCTCCATGGTCATGCCTTCTTAGAAATGGTTTATGGCCACTGTCCAAAAATGATAGCAACATCCAAACTGCATAGACTCCAAGCTATTGGTATTATTCATGCACATTGCTTCGCAACAGCACTAACAACTTTCCTATAATTGTGGGAAATAATGAGCTCTACTTGGGAATATTTAAATACTGTAGTGATGTTTACAGATCTGCATTTTCCAGGGCCTTTCAATTAAAAACACTATATGACATTACTGACAGCACTTTATGATCATAGATTGGCATCTTCACCAGTTCTATAATCCATATAAACAAGAAGGGAATGCACCAGCATCAAATTACAAATATACATTTTAATGTTAACATTGATATTATATATCTATTGATATTATATATCTGTTGTATGCAATTAGATCAACTGAACTCATAGTTTAGTTATTGAAGATGTTTCGCAAACCATCCGACTGGCTTTCTCAATTCAGAATAACTGATGACTAGTGAAACGTCTTCAAGAAATAAACTTTAAGTTCAGATATACTGTGACCTGGATGAATGAGAACCTTCACAAGCATGTTGATATTATATGTTTTAATAGGCTATTATTGATAACCTCTTGGTTTTAAAGAATGACTAGCTTTCCCCAAGTCTGATTGCAGTTTCTGCTTTGTCCAGATTTTACTTATATGGCTGTCAATCTTAAACATCCTAGCAGACCACCTGTCTTTGTTGATTTACCTTAGTCAGAATCAGTAAGACTTGGACAAGAAAAATGTTGCTTTATTATTATATTTACCCTAATATTTTTCATGGCCTATTTAGAAATATTATCCCAATATTGATGTGTCTTTACCACTCTAATATTGTGTTTAAATAGTTCACAGCATCGAGGCAATAGGTACAGAAAATAATTGCCAAAGGCACAATATCATATTGTCATTGTCACCCTTTTATAGTTATACAAACCTCTTTCCTACCATGTGTACCTACAGGAGATGACTAATGAATATATATATGTGTGTGTGTGTGTAAAACTTTTTCCTTCTAAAATGTTTCAAGGATGTTTATAGATGATGACTAAAAGAAACAGTCTTAAGACACCCAGGTATGTACACATTGTGTACAAAGGGACTGTCAGTCTTGTTTATAAGAACATGCTAAACTAGTTTCACATGTATTTTTGCATACCATGATTTTAAAATGCAAAATTGTGAATGCAAAAAGTCAGGGGAAGCTTTGCAATTAGCTGAGGAGGATAGTTCTCCCTCTTGATTCCATCTAAATGATGCAATAGAAATTTCAGTCTTTAGCTGTACCTAAAAATACTAAAAAGATTTGTTAAAAAAAAAAAAATTACATAAGAATGAACGTATGGATGCTATAGCATAATCTGCCACCTGAAGCAACCTGTCATGCAAGTACTGTAGGGAGGTAGCCTTTCAAGACAGAGGCAGCAACATTCAGCATTATAATATTATGATTTGGGTTTATATGCCGATGACAAGATGCTATATTAAAAAGAAAAAAATGTCAGAAAAGAAGATCAGTTAAGTCAGGTGGAAATATTGGCATGTGTCATTTGAATTTTGACAGACTACCAATCACTATATTGATTAGTCATTATGCTACAAGAAATAGTCATGCACCAGCCCTTATTTTCAAGCCCAGAACTTTATGCTGTGCATCAATCCTCCTTTATCTGTATAAGCTATGGAGTAAGAAATTGGCTGGGCTACAGCAAAATAACACATCATACAGGTACACACTTGATCGATTAGGATGAAATATCAACATGAAACACAATTTTAAGGATGGGCCCAATTAAGAAGCTAATTTACCTGCATAGAGAGTGTTAAGACATAAGCCAAACTGTAGAACATTTGAATGCAACATCTCTTTGCCAATTTAATTTTATATTCTGCCTTATCACAGATGGATTCTGCTATAAGGGCCATCTCTGGGTTATTGACTGTTCACAGGCACTGCTTTTACAAGGGAACCTGATACGTAGAGCCTGACCTTGCTGTGATCCTGCCCCAGTGTAAGAAAAATTCAGTGCATGTGAGGTCATCACTAAACTTACAATGAGTAATTGCCATCTTTTTATTTAAATAGGTTTACTAAGAAGCCCTATTAAGGGGACACTCATATCTGAGTTTTCTCTAAAGATTTACTGATTACATTTAAAGTAAGTGTTCTAAATTGAACAAAATAAAGAGGTTTCCAGACATCTGAACAAATAAGAAAGACATCCGATTCAAACAGAACATTTTACGTGTAATGCATTAAAATGCATTAGATTTACATTAGATTTTTTTTTTATGTTTGGGTTAAACAAATGATCCACTGAAAAGTATTAGGACAACAATGCAATGGAATATGATAATTTAAAGGAAATGTAATAATGTGATATGATTAGGTATAAAGAAGCTATTTGTCCCTGATAGCATAAATATCGGTTTATGGTTATAGAAATAGAAGATGTTGAGAAAGCCTTGAACAGGGACAAATTGCAACACACACTTGACTTTGCCACTGAGGCATTATTAACTGTCTTCTCTCCTTCACACAACAAGGACATCTCTTTCAGGGTTGTACTAGGGAAAAGCTTTCCATCAGGCACTATGATAAAAGAGCTAGATGTGATCAAAGTTACACTATCCATCTTATCTATGAAGTACCATAATTCAGCCATGATGCTGCCTCTCCCTACCAATAATAGCCTAGTTACAGGAGAAATTGCAGCACATGCACTCCCAGCCAGATGTTATCTTTCCCTGGCCTCTACTTATAAACTGAAGCTGAAACCCGAGTGGTTGATGAGACTAGCTAAGCAGTTGTACCTTTGACCTGCTTGCATTAAACTTGCCCAATCAATTTAAGCTTAGTATAAACACTGTTTCCCATAGTCCCTCATGGCTTCAGTGGTGAGAAGAAATGGACTAAGCCTAAACATTTTTTAACAGCAATCTTGTCTTACAACACCGAGGGGAATTGCCCTGTATTGGGGGCTTTATGAAACAATGTGAACATGTTGAAAGAATTAGGAGTCATCTTTAAAACAGAAATATTGAGAGTGACAATTATTTCTCTCATACCTGCAGTACAAGGTATATTAGATTGTGTTAATGCAAACATTTTCTTCAAAACACATTATTTCATTTATTTTAAGTAATAAGATTATCAGTGTATCCCCAAAACGCTGTTCTTTCTGCCCCTCTTACCTCTATATTCATAAAACAAGGGAAGCGTTGGGCACGCATATTCAGTCCCAAACCTGACAAAACTCATTACCTAACTTACAAACGAAACCCTGCACTACAAGGTGTTCTAATGTCTCAATGTTAAATAAAAGCAGGAGCCTGCCATTTAAAACCCTAAGAGAGAATTAAAAAAAAAAACTCAAACTGTTGTATAACTAAAAAGAATTACAAAAGTGTCAGGATTATGTTCCAATTTAGGATAAATGCTATTTTTCCATATATATAAAACAAAACATGCGGATTAAGCTATTTACTCTTAATTTGCCACTTGTTCAGGAAGCTACATGAGGAACAGGATATTTTAGTCACCTGCGCTGATTTGCTAAGTTTTAATATTCTATCCCAGACTGTTAGACTGTTTATTTGTTATACATGGATCTGTACTAAGGGCTTCAACTGTGATCAGACGTTATTTTAAGCTTTAGAAGTTTGTAATGTTTTTTAATTCAGTACTTGAAATAGCTAGTTATGTTTGTACTACACCAAAAAAGCCATTGGTTACAAGGGGTAAAGAAAACAAAATCAGTGAAGAGATCTCATAGTCCTGAGGCACAGGCCCTTTTGTTTTTCTGTTGATCATGATGAAGGAACTACATAATGCATTTCCAACTGGATTTTCAGAGCAATGAGTACTTTGAGTGACTTTATGTGTGCAGTTATACCTGAAATGTGGGGAATTTAACATTTAAACTGTGCAACCACAATCATTCTGCAGATTAAAGAAGGGAAAGGCCACAAATCCAAGCATATGGATGGCAGGGATGGCTTTTCCTTCCACACTAGCAACTTAGCAAAGACTCTGCTTACACACATATACATGTCATGACATCCTGGTAGATACCTAAATGTGATCATTTAATGGGAATAGTATATGTTATCATAAATGCACACACACACAAAACCCCCTATTATGTATGGGCACTTTAAGAATACTGGCATGTATGGCTTGCTTCTCTTTCAAAGCATGACCAACTGCTTCTACAGAGAAATGCTTAATGTAAGATGGAAACGCTTAAAAACATCTGCACTTTCAAGCCACACAGGTGCACATTAGCGATACTCATTTCCTATTGTTAAAATAAAAATGGATAGCTGATGCTACTTAAGCCTTGTACACACAAGCCAAGTTTGGCTTATTCTGGATCATTACTGACTGGTATGAGATTCCTTCCACTAGTGGATCCAGGGATGTCTTTTTGGAATAGGTATTGTGAAGTTAAGGAAACTGTTTTTTAGATATTATTGTTGTTTTGTGTATTACCCGGGAAAATTCCCCAACAGTATATAACTATCCATTGTCTGGAAGTACATAAGTGTTTTAATGAGTTTTATAAGCAAAGGGGTCCTTTAAAGGTTGCTACACATGCCAGGTACATTTTTGTAAGACAAATTCTTAATCATGCAGTTTAGGGTAGAACATAGCTTAGCATACTGGACATATGGATCTTACTGCCAGTCACTGGTGTGAAAGCTGTAAGAGACAGCTAGAGGCCATTCTGTCTAAATGCCTTCATTTCCTATCAAAGACATCTCTGCTTAGTGTGGAAAATCATACAGGCTGCCAGCTGCATGTAGCCCTAGTCTGCAAAATAATCAGTGCAGCAGAAACCGGCATTCCGAGCATCTCCCTCCCCCAGCTGACACCCACAAAACAAAAGAACTTTTGTATTTAATTTAAGGTGATGCATTCCATCCTTGGGCTGACATATACAAACAGTTTAAAAGTCATTCACTCCAGGGTAGATTTCACGTCAGCCTAGTGAACTTTATTAAAGCCACTGATTGGAGCCTTATGTTTCTCTGGTGACAGTGTCACTTTTATCATGATAATAAACTCCAGATTATTACTCTCTCATGAAATTTCAGTCTGTCTTATTTTAAATTCACAAATGAACTGCAATTGATATCACAACATCGGCTGTGTGCTTCTGTATGGCATGAGTAGATTTCTACAATTACGTAAACTCCTAAAGATTCACTGGGATGTAAATGAAAACAACACAGCTGCCTGCTTACTGATTTATGAGAATTATCTTTGAATCAGGATCTTAAGTATTTCAGACCAGACCCCATTGGAGAGGACAGTACCCACTATTGCTTAAGATTTATTAGCACAACTGGATTTTCTTTTTATACTGTCATAATGTGTGGGTCAAAGTGGCCCTTGTACAACACAGAACTGTTTGCCGAGTTGCTAGTGACCTACCTTAATCAAAGGCAACTGTACCTCAAACTACAAGTCAAATGCAATTTTAACCATTTTGGTCTGAATAAGTGCAAAACCCTTGCTATCTGAAAGTAATATCGGGTTATTGTGGTTTTTGCAGTAATTTCGCCAGACCACGCTATTTCCAAAAATGGTGGGCAATAGCAAGGCATATCCTATTCAATATAGGCTACGTTAAGTTTTGCGCTACAAGGTAGAGGCGTACAGTGCCAATGTAGTAAAAAAGTTACGTCTTACTTGATTTGGATCCCGCAATGCAGTAAGTCTTACAAAGGAGATTAAAGCATTGCGGGATCATGGTCAGTTAAGACGTAACTTTTTTTTTTACTATAGTGGCCCAAATGTGTCAAATACAAGTCTCTAACAAGGGTCCATTATCCTCAATGCAGAAAAAACAAGTTTTATATATCTATAACATTGCATCTCAGCCATCTATGTTTTCCATCTAAAATGTTTTGTGTGACACAGGCCAAAGATGTTATACATTTTTACTGCTCTGTCATTATCTCCACTTATTTCCCTTGGGTTGCTACAACATGGAGCTTTCACTTAATGTGGAGGCTCCTCACAATAGAAGCTAGAGTGAACTATTCACTACAACTGAAATCTCTGGAGACCTGTTATATGTGTCGGCCATTGCAAGGTAAGATGCAACAGTTAATCAGCACTTTCAATTGTGGTGAAATACAAATGAGAAAATGCTCCATGTACCAGCAGCCATATATGAGAAATTACCAATGCTGGAGATTTGCATAGTTATTTCTATAGTCCTAAAATTTTAAAAGTACATTAACAACTAAATGCACCCATATAGCATGCCAGTAGACACTTTTTTTTATGCAAAACAACCCTAAAAGCACTAAAACCATCTAGCTTTTCCATGCAAGCTCTAGAGCTGGACAGAGATGATAATCTGAAAACTATTCAGTTCAGTTTATGCTGATTCTCTCCCCTGCATACCACAATGCTAAATTAAAAAGTCATTCGTGGGTCACACTGTTGCCTGGGGTAAAACCTAAACATTTTTTTTTCTGTAAAGGATATTTTTTTCTGTAAAGTTCCATGGGTTTACCTTATCTTGGCAATTTTTTTTTAGAGTGCTGCTCTCCCAATCTTTCTTTGACCATCTTATTTAACTAATGGTACATTGTTTGTTGGGGCATTTCTGACAAGGATAAACGTGTCCGATAGACAGAGGCATTTTCAATCTCTTGTTTTTTTCTTTTTTTTTTTATGGTTGACAGATTCTTAGCCAAAGGGTAAAAAAGCTAAAGGCAAAGCACACCTTACTATTTAAACAGTTTTTGTGAAAGAAAATACTTTATGTAGATTATTTTACGCAAGGAGCTTTATTCTTTCAGCTATTTTTATTCATTTGAGTGGGAACGTTCACTGACAATCATATATTAATTTAATTTATAAATGGTGAAAATACATCTTTCAATGTTAAATTTACTAATACTGGTAAAGCACTTGCTTGGCTTTAGAAAGCAATGACATTTTAATGAAGCATCCCTGAAATGGAAGCAGCTTTCTTTTTCTCAAACAAAACCACTATATACACAATACTTTCATTATTGTAAATCTAGAATTGATGTGGACAATACAACCTCAGCCAAAATATTTGATACAACAAAGTTTTTTTGAAGGACTCTTATCCCAAAAATGGTTCAGGCTATTTGGAATAAGCTACATACCAGTCGTACTAAAATATTGGCAGTACCGCTTTAATTCCCATAAGACAGACATGCTTACGGAGTCCATACACACACACACGATGTACAATATAGGGAGTTTCCAATATCAAACGATTGTTGTTTCGTGTATAGTCCTCTTGGACTAGCAGAATTTATTGATTGTGTGATCGGTTTGGCTGAGTGTATTGCCTCCTTTATTAATCGGAAGTTTGTTTAAAGAGAATATTGGCTGGTGTAGCCTAATGCTGGACATACAATACTGAGACATTAGATAGATTCAGTGTTTGAGCGCCTTCGGCAGAGGGTTATATCTGCACAGCTTTTAGAAAGAAGAATAAAAAAAATTACAATATAAGCAACACATTTATTAAAGATATATTTAGATTTTAATATATTGTTATACTTACAGCTGCCTTCCTGGATCTGATGATAGCGGATAGCATAGTGCCCTTTATAAGCATACTGAGCTTTAGTAATAGCATACCTATGATCTCACAGGGATTCTAGGGGTTCTTCCATGAGTAAGAGAGTTGTCTGGAAAAGTAGCCCATGTGCATTTAAATCTACTTAGGTGGGGACCCCTATGATCTCTGTGACATCATAAGATGCTTTTACCTCAGCTTTACAGTGCTGCATTATGCAATCCAGATCCATGGAGGAAGAGTCTTATAAAAAAAAAAAAAAATTTCAATAAAATATACTTTAGTTCTCTTTTATAAATAAGTAAGTAACTTACCCACCAAAGCCTTTATGATGTATTCTGATAAAATTCACTTTAGTAATTTAGCGTGATAAGCATTGAATTCCCACTCATTGAGACATAGTATAATGAAATACAGGTTCTCAACAGTCAATCAACAGTCCAAAAATTGCACTCTGCCTTTAAGCAACATACAGTATAATTGATGGTTTTAAGTTGTCTGACAACTTTATCAAACTGTATGAAATTGCTCTTTTCCCTCCCTCAGGGTCCTGTCTTGCTTCTTCTTGCCTGTAAGCAACGCAAAAGCTTTAAGACTGTAAGACCTCCATTATCCAATTACAGCAGCAGTCTTGTATGTAACTATAATGTACATCAGTGTGTTCTCTTATAAACATTATGTATGGTTAAATCTATAATTAAGTAATAGGAAAACATAACAATAAATGAACAAATTAACAGTCTTTTTTTTTTTCTTAAAGGCAGTTCAGCCCTCAAATGAAAACTTGTATACAGTTAAATCACCCCCCAAAACCCTAAACCAGGGGTGGGCAATAAAATTTCACAAGGGGGCCGCATGAGAAACATGCAGGGTTATTCAATAAATATTTGATGGGGCAAAATTAGCACCATTTTAAAAGATAAGAACTTTTATTGAATAACCCTGTTGGTTTGTGGTGAAGGGCCGGACCAATAGGTCAATTCTCATTATAGAAATTGTAAAACTGGATTTTATAAACAGATAAATTAATATCCCTGGTTCACTGGATTTTTTTTATAATAAGTTGCAATTTATAACTAAAGGTGTGTAATATCTATTCATATTTCAATTAATCAATTGATCAGGTCAGAATTGTTTTTATAAAATTAAATCAATTATCCAGCCTGAGACAAATAATATTAAGAATTTTTAGGTACAGGTCTAGTATTGAGGGGCCAGTCAGGGACAGCCAAAGGGCCGCATGTGGCCCCCGGGCCTTACTTTGCCCAGGTCTGCCCTAAACTGTAATTTAGCCAGTAATTCTAAGGGCATGTCATGTCTGGCTAGTGAATCTCCATCTTTTCATTTTTCCAGGATCAAGCTTCTTTCTTAATATTTATAGTTATTATAATACAATGTTCTATGCCACAACCCTATTTTTAATACAAGTATCTAAAGCATACCAGAATCCTGAATGGTTGACTTAGGCATGCTACACACAGTTTTTAAAAGCAGAGGTAGAAAACCGTATATAGCAATATTTCAGCTTTACCATTGTGCAGTCTGTTAAAGGCCACGTGTTTAGTTATTTAAAACATGTCAGATTATCAGGATTGATCAATATGGCATTATTGGGATAAATAAAAGTTGATTTAAAATTGGTGAAAATCACTTAGTTGTGGTATTAATAGCCATCAATCAACCCTGCCAATTGGATCAAAACGTCTGCCTGGGTGAACGATCAGGCCAAAATATTGATATTGTATTTACAAGCCCTTATGGCTTCAATGCAGGCCCACATCATATAGCCAATCTGAGAATTTGATAGTATTTCTTATGACTAAAGATAGCCATACACGGGCCGATGGTTTTCCAATCAAATTTCCAATCGGCAGAAATGATCAGAAACCTCATCAGGATAAAGACAAATAAAGAACATACCAAGGTCCGTATGTCTGGTGCCCCAGCATGCAGGATCCTCCCTCCGAGTGAGATCCAGCCGGTCTCACGTTATCACATGTAACCAGGAAACGCAGAGGTCAGCCGCTCCATAAACAGGACACCAGTCTCGGTTAGATATCACATCAACTTTATTGAAATAAAAATCAGCCGCATAACACCACCACAATGTGCACAAGTAGCGATGAAACAGGGGAAAGACATATAACCAGTCTTACGTGTTTCACGGTAAGAACACCGCTTCCTCAGACACCAGATCTTTTACATCTGGTCTCTGAGGTTGAGGTGATATCTAACCAAGACTGATGTCCCGTTTACAGAGCGGCCAACCTCTGCATTTCTTGGTTACATCAGAAACCTCATCAGAAGAACCTATCGCAATTCCCCACCTTGTGCTGCCGATCTTGAAAATTACGATCAATATCGCCGTTTGAGCTATCTAAAACACAGAAAAATTTATTCGGCATTCTGATCAATTTAGTCAAATTCCCCCGAATTGAATGGAATATCAATGCCACCTATAGGCACCTTTAGTAATGAGATTCCTTTATAAATGCGATTCTTTTCCAATGTGATTCTTTTAGCAATATGATTGAAAATATGATTCTTTAATAAAGTGATTCCTTTATTATAAACCCGACACTTGTTGTAATACGATTCTTTAATAATGTGATATATAACTGATTTTTCAACAAGTGCCTACACTTTTTAATGCAAAATATCTCAAAAATCTGTACAAACATAGATTAAAATTCAATCAGATCGACAGACTTTGCTGTCGGCTACAGGCTCTTTAGTAGGGATGGGTTGCACCTCACTGATGGGGGTGCAGCTGTTTTAGGGGAGAAGATGGCTAGAGGGTTGGAGGAGATTTTAAACTAGGTTTGGGGGGGAGGGTATTAGCAGTCGCACTGGGATAGATAGTCCAGGAGGAAAGCAGGGTGTAGATAGGCCAGTGGTGGGCGGAAAGGGGGGTGGGGCTAGCATAGGGGATAGGGAGGAATGTGTATTAAAGTGTACAAATAAATTACAGGATCATAACCTAAAATGTATGTTTGCAAATGCGAGAGGCCTGGCTGACAAAATGGGTGAATTGGAAATGATGGCATTGAATGAAAAGTATGATGTAATAGGTATAGCAGAAACGTGGTTGAACAGTTCTCACGACTGGGCTGTAAATATAGAAGGATATGCCTTGTTTAGGCAGGACAGAAAAAAAAGTAAAGGGGGAGGAGTATGTGTTTATGTTAAAAAAGAATTGAAGCCAAATTTAAAAGAAGAGATAACTGGTGATATGGATGATAAAGTGGAGGCAATATGGGTGGAATTAGGCAACAGGAAAGGGGGTAATGTCATTGTTGGTGTCTGCTATAAGCCGCCAAATGCTAGCAGAGAGGAGGTGAGTCAACTTCATATGCAGTTGGCAAGGGCTGCAAGTTTGGGGATTGTGCTCATTATGGGGGACTTCAATTACCCTGACATTGATTGGTGTGGTGGAACTGCCATCACAGAAAAAGGCGATGAGTTCCTGAATTTGCTGCAGGATAATTTTCTCTCACAGGTGGTTGAGGTTCCTACTAGAAAAGGAGCTCTGTTGGATCTGGTAATATCTAACATTGTGGAGCGCATTATAGATATAAAGGTAACTGGAGGCTTAGGGAATAGTGACCATGAAATAGTGGCATTTGGACTTTGTTATCGAAAGGAAAAGTGTGCTGGGTTAACAAAGACATTTAATTTCAGGAAAGCAAATTTTCCCAGGTTAAAAGCAGCTCTTCAGAATCTCAAATGGGTAAAGGTACTGAACAGAAGTGGACTGTGTTCAAGGGGATTTTAAGGCAGTTCACATCTAAATTTATACCCTTGGGAAATAAATGTAAAAAAAATAAATCTGCACCCATGTGGCTGAATTCTGATGTAAAGAGGCAAATGGTAAGGAAGAAAAAGGCATTTAAAACCTTTAAGGCCGAGGGAACGGAAAGGGCCTTTAGGGATTATAAAAACTGTAACAAGGAGTGTAAGAAAGCAATCAAACTAGCTAAAATTAAAAATGAAGTTAGGATAGCTGAAGAAAGCATCACTAAGCCTAAACATTTTTTAAGTATATTAATAGTAAGAAGATGAGGACTGAGAATGTGGCACCATTAATTAATGGGGATAAATTAGTTACGGAGGATGGCGATAAAGCAAATGTCTTGAATAATTTTTTTTCCTCTGTATACACTATAGAAGATCCAAGTACAGATATCAGAGTATAGTAGCAATAATGGTATAAAAGATTCAAGTTCACTTTGGTTAACCGAGGATATGGTACAGAAAGAACTAAATAAGGTAAATATTAATAAATCTCCTGGACCGGATAAAATACATCCTCGGGTACTTAAGGAGCTAAGTTCAGTTTTATCTAGGCCATTGTTTCTTATTTTTGCTGATTCCCTCATGTCCGGTGGTGTGCCTCTGTATTGGAAAAAGGCTGATGTTATTCCAATATCCAAAAAGGGTAGTCGTTCACAGCCGGGTAATTACAGGTCTGTAAGTTTAACTTCAGTGGTGGGGAAGATCCTGGAAAGTTTAATAAGGGAACATGTTCTAGAGTATGTTTCAAGGACTGACATTATAAGTAGTAACCAGCATGGATTTAGGAGGAATAGATCTTGTCAAACTAACTTGCTTGGCTTTTATGAGGAAGTAAGTAGAAATTTAGACTCTGGTATAGCAGTAGATGTAGTTTACTTGGATTTTGCAAAGGCTTTTGATACAGTCCCCCATAGGCGAATAATGAATAAGCTAATGTCTGTTGGTCTGGGGAGTCACATTTGTACATGGATAGAAAATTGGTTAATGAATAGGATGCAGAGAGTAGTTGTTAATGGGGCTTCATCATTTTGGACTAAAGTGCTAAGTGGGGTGCCACAGGGTTCTGTGTTGGGGCCGCTTCTATTTAATCTATTTATTAATGATTTGGAAGTGGGTATTGTCAGCAAGGTTTCTGTGTTTGCTGACGACACAAAACTTTGTCGACCATTAAAAACTTCAGAGGATGTGCAATCGTTGCAAGGGGATCTAGATAGATCATCACATTGGGCTGCTAAGTGGCAGATGAAATTCAATGTTGATAAATGTAAGGTGATGCATTTTGGACTTAAAAATACTTGTGCTACTTATACTATAAATGGCTCTGTGTTAAGTGAATCCCTGTTGGAAAGGGATCTTGGAGTTTTGGTGGATAATAAACTTAAAGGCAGCAAGCAGTGCCAGGCGGCAACAGCCAGAGCCAGCATGGTACTGTCTTGTATAAAGAGAGGTATGGATTCAAGGGAGGGAAATGTAATTCTCCCTCTTCACAAAGCATTGGTAAGGCCTCATTTGGAATATGCAGTGCAATTTTGGAATCCTGTGTACAAAAAGGACATCTTTGAAATGG
This sequence comes from Hymenochirus boettgeri, assembly GCA_019447015.1. NCBI lineage: Eukaryota > Metazoa > Chordata > Amphibia > Anura > Pipidae > Hymenochirus > Hymenochirus boettgeri. The sequence continues at coordinate 166,866,721 of CM033474.1, forward strand.
AAAGGGTTCAGAGAAGGGCAACTAAATTAATAAGGGGATTGGTGGAGCTTGAATATGAAGAGAGACTGGAAAAGTTACAATTATGTACGCTGGAGAAAAGGCGCTTGCGTGGGGATATGATTACTGTGTATAAATACATTAACGGGCCATACAATAAACTATCTGGGGCATTGTTCACCAATAGAACACGTCAAAGGACACAAGGACATCCCTTAAGACTTGAAGGAAAAAGGTTTAGGCTTCAAGCTCGGAAAGGGTTTTTTACTGTGAGAACGGTAAAGTTATGGAACTGTCTTCCAGTGGACGTTGTAATGGCAGGTTCATTGGTCAGTTTCAAAAAAAAGCTGGATGAGTTTCTGCAAACAAGGAATGTTACAAGTTACTGGTATTGATACATAAAGTATAGTTGATCCAGGGAAATTTCCGATTGCCACTTGGAGTCAGGAAGGAATTTTTTTCCCCCTTCATAAATTTGGTGGGTTTTTTTTGCCTTCCTCTGGATCAACAGTTAGGCAGTAAATGAGGATATTGCTAGATGGGTTGGACTGGATGGACGTATGTCTTTACTCAACCTCAAATACTATACTATACTATACTAAATCACCTCAAAGGTACAGCTACAGGCGAAGCATTTTCAGTCTAATTGCCAAAATTTCTATCCAATATTAATGAAGGAAGTCACCAATGAGTGTTACTGGCTAATTATATCCCAGCGAAACCCATGGCACTGCAGAAAGAAGAAATTGCTTTGGCAGACTCTGCACTGCAGTCACAAGTTTCAAGAACAAGAGTAATAGAGATGATAGGTTCGCAAATCACAATTATCTTGAAGTGTGGATTTTTCTTAATTGTTCTGAAAGTTTTATCTATAATGTCTTGTGCTCTTGTGAAATATTTGCTGGGTGAACAGCCCCAAGGCTGTGCTATGCTCTGCTTCACTGGCTGCATCAAGAGAAAATATATTGCAGATAGGAGTGGGTGACATTAGCTCCTCCGCCCAAGACATTTCAGAATTGCAGATCTCTTAATAGATAAGACTTTCAAAGGTGATACCTTTTGACTTAAGTTCTCAATAGATAAATGCTGTTTGCTCTGTCCTCTGAATCCTGAATCATGGATGTTTTTTTGGCATGTTCAGAAAAATTCCATAAGATGAAAAGCTTAAAGCGATTTTCTGGAAATGATGGTGATGGAATATATTTAATTTGATGTGGGATACATTCTATGAGAATCTTTGGTTGAGTAAAACCACATCAACACTACAGATCCTGGCAGCATCTTTTCCACCTACAAACCACACAAGGTTGTTTTTCTGTTTGGCAATAAATCATATAACATCGTCATTGCCTTTTGTAGGATTATTTTGTTATAGTGTAATTAATAATTAAAATGAACCTTAACTGTGTAGATTTTTCTTAAAAAATGTTTTAACATTGTGGTCCCTCGACTAGCCTAATAAAGTTCTTATTTTTAACAAGATATGAATTAAAAAAAAAACTCTGAGGCGCTTATTTTTAATCTGTTTAAAAATGACAGTAGAAAGGGGCATTGAGAGCAATGTCTCTGTTTATGCTGATGACACTAAACTATGCAAAGCTTTGGAAACTTTAAAGAATGTGCAATTGCTGCAAGCAGACCTACCGTATGTACTTGAGGTTTTCAGGCTTTAAAAAAAAGCATGGAAACCGAACATTGGTTTATATTCAAGTCAATCTCTTACCTTTTAATAATGAGGCAACCACTCGTTCCGCTTCCTCTGTTCTACAGGCTGACGTCACTACACGGTGCCTCTCACTTTCTGGCACTGAGTAGGGATGTCAGGGAGCAGTCTCAGAGGATGCGGAGCTTGCGGCAGCCGTATTACAGTACTGAAAGGTAAGAGATTCACCCGGCAAGTTACAATGCAGCAAATTGGGGGTTTAAGCAACTTACCATTTTGTACGGGGGGGGGGGGCAGTAATCCCTGCAATTCATTGCCACTGCAGATGTTTGAAAATTACAACTCCCAGCGTCTAAAGCATGCTGGGAGTTGTAGTTTCCAAACATCTGGAGTGCCAAGGAATTGGGGGTTACTGTATAGGACTGCTGCTGTATATTTAAAGGGAAACTAATGCTTCAAAACAATAAAAAATCAGGAGGATGGTATCTATTGTTAAAAAGATTGCCTTATGATTCTGTATTGTTCTGAGTCTTTAGTTGCCCTTTAAAGGACAACAATATCAAAAAAACAACATCACCTCATTACATGTCCACACTTCCAGCAGCTGAAATCGCTTACTCACATTTACTACTGTGCTGCCCTCCCTTAGATATCACACAGCAAAGATGAGTGCTAAAAGCCTGTCTCCTAGACGGCCCAGGGCCATGATTAACATATCACTTGTCATTGGCTGGTGGGAATGTCTGTTACAACCTCTCTCTGCCATTCAAACAAACTTGAAATGTCTGGTTGCTAGGATACAGCCTACATAATCAAGCTTATCAATGGTGGGTGAAGGAGTGTTTCCTCGCATGTTAGCTTTGAGTGACAGTTAGAGGCAGACAGAATCATTACACCCCCTTCACAGCATGGCTAACTTTAAGGCAGAGAGAGGCTTGAAATCAGGAAATGTATGGGGAGGGCTGCATACCTTTACTCTTTTTAAAGCAATTTAAAAAAAATGCATTTAGGCAATAATTATCCTTTAAATGGACAGCAGAATTCCCATACAGTAATAGCCATACTGGATTTGGCTATTACTTCGCTCCCACGGCTTCTTCTCCCCTCTCTGCTAACCGGAAACAGCAGAGAGGGGCCAGACAGGCAACCAGTCAGCCAATCACAGGTGCGGTTGCAGGATGTGAAGATATTGACGCCGTTGCAGGATGTGAAGATATTGTAGTTCTGGTTGATCAAGGGATACTTCTGGTTGCCATTTGGAGCCAGGAAGGAACCCACCCCACTCCCTTTTTAGCTGGGCTTTTTTTTGCCTTCCTCTGGATCAACTGTTAGGTAGGTTTAAAAAGGAGGGTGAAAAGATTGGACTTGAAGGATATATGTCTTTATTCAACCTCAATTACTATGTTACCTTGTATAAGTTATATGCAAAAAATACACCCAACTATTATTTTATTGACTAGATCCACAAAGGTGCACTTTTGGTTACTATGTCCACAATGGGCTTTAATGGTGCCAATAATAACAGCTGAATATATTCTTATAATTGCAATTGTTTGGTGGCCTGTTTAGAGGCAGGGGTGGACAATGAGATCCACTGTTCTTTAATATTACACTATGAACAATAAGCCCTGTATGGCAGTGGTGGTTTTTCGAAACCTTAATTATGTTCCGCCAAGTATATTGCTCAAACATATTTTATTGCCTAAGTACCAGACAAACAGGCTTTAATAGCAGAGATCTCTGTTTTCCCATCACATTGCTTATTTTACGTTAGCAATTAGTTTGCAGAAAGATCTAATTTGGTTTTCTTAACCCTAACACTGTAATTCAGGGTTTCTCAAAGGGCGTGCCGGGACACCCTGGTGTGACTTCAGAGGTGTGTCTCAGAATTTTGGTAGTGGAAATATTTCACTAGTATAACTTATAATTTTGTTATGTTTTAATCTAAAAATATTAAAGAACTTTCAATGCATTCAATCATTGTTTCCTTTGAGCTGTGCGCTCATGCACGCACACGCGGGTTAAAGTGGTGGGCACACAAAAATCTGCTGAAATATAAGTGCTGCAGTGCGTGGCGCACACAATTTTATTTTGTACAAGCAATTTATTCCTGCGCACACAGACAATTTTAAATTAGAGGGAACATTGTATTCAATATAATGCATCATACACTTACATTAATTATCAAATATGATTACATTATATACTGTAAAGTGCATAAAATATTGGTGGTTACAACATGTGAGAAAAATTTTCATTGGCAAGTGTTCCACGGTCAAAAAAACTATTGCATTAATTTATCGTGTCACTAACTCTGAACAGATGGAATGCCAATTGTTGGGCCATTAAAAAAACAACTGGGCAATAATTACATGATTTCATTTGGCTACAGACAACACACAATACACCGTATTACTAGAAGGCAAGACTTACCTCTAAGTGTCCTATCGAATATATATTTCTGAAAGACTAAAATTAATCTTATTTTTTTTAAAAAAGTGGATTTTTTTTTTAAATCCACTTTTAATTATAATTTACAGGCTGGGCTCAAAAATGTTTCTGATTTTTCAGGCCGACTGACCAATACAGGGAAATATTGGTCGGTCGCTCCCCAAAAATTACACCCAGCCTAAAGCCTCGTACACACGTAGGATAATTGTCGTACGATGCAGCCAACGAACGAGCAATCGCACGATATTCGGCCGAAAATATAGCATCAACGATCGTCAAACATCAACCACCGTCGACTATTGTCAGCTTTTTCCGACAATCAGCCTGGCGGATTTGTTCTGCCGTTTATCGTATATTTGTACATGGTCGGCAGATTATCGTTAACGTTCTACGAAAAAATATATAAAAGGCGCATACTCTGCTTTTGTAATTGTGTGAAGATACGAACGTTAATTTACGTACAAACGTCTATATCTAACGACTATCGTGGTGACTATTGATGCTGTGTGTACAGATGTCGTTTCAATTATGAGGATTAACGATAATGTTGTTAAACGGCTGATTCGTACGAAAACTATCCAATGTTTGTACGAGGCTTAACACTAACATTTAAAAGTTAAATTTAGATCTCAAACAGTTTTTGGAAATTACCCTCAGGGTGGTCTTTTATCACTTCTGTATCTTCTTTTTTTATGACTGTTTACTGTATGACCATAAACCTTGCCTAATTTGTGTGGCAATTTCGGTTTCTCTGCCTGTTAGCTTACCTTTTGTTACAATACTGCCAAAGTCTGTTCTTTTAAAATAAGGAACAGAGACTTCAAGCAAGAATAAGTTTTTAATTGGGTTTATACAAAGTGGCTTGATATTTTCTATTGCAAAGGTTGTTTACCATCTTGTGCATTTAAATAAGGAACATTCAAAGTCTACTTCTAGCCATCTAGTATGCAACATACGCTTCAGATGTCTTTTTGGCCATTGTGTAATTTTTGAATGAAGTATCTGAACTATACTGGTAAATTTCTATTTGATTAACAGCTTACAGTGAGGTATTGCACTTATAGGGCTTTTTTGTGTTTGGAAGACCAATACAACATAGTAATGGTAGATGTGAAATTCTTCCACAGTAGAACGCAACATTCTGATGGGAAATAACTGAGGATAGCCCCCTATTGCTATCCCAAGGAAGCAGTTGATGGGTCATGTTTCCATTTGCATAAAATTGCTGCCATGTGCTTCCTTGCACATGTTACAAATACATTATATGCATTGTATTTTGCAATAGAAGCAAACATTTTATACATTTTGCCATAGAGGAATGTTAATGAGTGACCTTTTATGAATTGAAATGTAGCGTTTTATTTACTTCTCCCATACCTTGGCATATAGTCAGCATGCTAAGCATAATGGGGGCTGCACATTGGAGTTTTTGCACATTACAGAAGCAAGCAGCAACAGAATGCAGGCCTAGAAATGTAAACCAACAGAAATCATCTATCTCTATCCCTGCCTTAAACAGATATTTAAAATGGCAAAGGGAAGAGGGAATTTGGTAAAGAGACATTTATTAAAATGTTTGCAATTTTTACAAGATATTAAATTCCACCATAACTATTTATTCTAGCAATGCTGATCAATATGTTTCTCAGGAGAAATGGTTATTAAATTGCCAGCTCTACAATTCCTAGAGAAGAGGAACGTGTTTTCTTAATTAGATATTAAATTACCCCAAACATTCTAATAGTTTGTTATACTTTTAGGCAATTCTGGAAGCAAATAAACCAACCCAAATGCTCTTTTAATGAAATGTATTTCCCAGTAATCCTCAGCTTGTAGACAGAGTTCACAAGTTCAGACAATTGAATGGAGTAAAGATTTTGCATTTTTTGCCTACATTTGGTAGATAATTGTTTGATTTTATCTGGCTTATGAACTTTAAAATGAATCAATTATAGCAATTTTACTGGAAACTGTCACGTGGCATCTGTACAGTGCAAACGAGAAGATTAGCCCCATTTTTGGGTCAATTTTTTTTAAGTGGCTCTATAGTGGGGATTTTCGTTCATTTCTCTTAAAGATGGTCTAAAGGGAAATGGGGAAAAATGCACACATTGTAAGTTTAAAGTCCAACATGCTGACAGGAGGTATAAGCAGATCAGATTTCCAAAACTAACCATCTGCTATCTTATATTAATATAAATATATACATGGGCATCTTAAAACATGTTGGATATACACAGGCATGAATCAAACAAAAGGAAACCAAAAATGTACCCAAGTACGTTATATAACCTCTAGTGTTCTGAGATCAAAAGGGATTACGGTATTCCACGGCAAGGTAGATCACTAAATGATGTAGGAAGATGCCTGTGCACACTAGTTTATTTTAGCTGAAATTGTAGTTCTGAGCTGCTTTAGAAAGCAATTCTCTAGTGTGTGTAGGAGGCTTGAAACATTTTTTGGAAGCTTGAAAAATGGCTTAATATTGATTTCTTATTTTACCACTAGTTAATATGGAAACAGCACAATTTCTTGAAAATAGTTTACTTTGGAAACTCTAAGTTCAAGCAACACATCAAAAGGTCAGAGGACAATTATTTAAGAGATGTCACATTTTAAAATACCTCACTAAGACAGGAAGCAAAGAAGCAGACAAGCACCATCCATTAAATGTTAACAGAATTGCTCAGAGGCAAGTTGTGTACAGTGGCCCTTATAATTAGCTAGCCAAACTGTTTCCTAATTAGCTTTCAATTAGTTGCACAGCTTTTGATGCTATCATTATTGATATGACCAATTCAGAAATTTTATCTTCAAATAAAAGGAAAACCTGTCAGATACACCTATGAAGGTTTATTTTTAATATAATGTGAATTTAGAAAATAGATGTAAAAAAGGATGTGGATTGCTTTCTAGGAAAAAAACAATCTGAAATCTTAGAGGAAAATTATACTCACTTTCCCCTATTTCATAGCTGTATAGTACCCAGAGTCCTCACCCCTATGTCCTTTACTTAACAGCAGTAATACTTAGTTTCCCTCTGTGCTATGTTTCTTTCCACCTCTCTGCCAATGTCAGTTCAGGATGTAACCAATGGGAAGATATGCTTGTTTGCAGAGCACTTCTTTCCATTGGCTACATCCTGGACTGTGGAAGACAGAGAAAAACAAAGTACAGCTACCACGTTAAGTACCCAGGGGGTAGGTCCTAACCCTGGGTACTGTTGAGATATGGAATAGGAGGAGCGAGGGGGAGGTGAGTATAATTGTCCTTTAAAGGACAGTTAGGAGACCTAAAGATAACTTTTTTTAACAGAATAGAATACCACAATACAGAAATCTTAACCTTGAAAATGATTATCTATTTATTTTGTGTTAAGGAATCCAGCTTTCAAAACTGGAAATGGGAGAGAGGCAATGCAGATAGGCCTGGATCACCTTACCAACTGAACAATTCTCATCTAAACTTTCTCCAAAAAAGAAGAGTCTTCCTTTTCAAAGTTTCACATTTCAACTTAATTCTTTGTTGAATTTCCAAACTCTGACTGATTGGCCACCTAATGGGGACCTGCATTGCTATATTTGCAATGTTAAAAATCCTTGTACTAACCAAAACAACAATGAAGTCATGATTCAAGCTCATCATTATGGCAAGAAGCTAAAAGTTGTAAAAAATGCATTTAATGCTCCCAGGAAGGTTACAATTGAGCTTAGTTACAATGTTTTTTAGATACTAGTTGTCCTTCAAGTGGCACGGCATTGCTTATATCTGTTGTGTTCAGTTAGATCAACTGGATTTAATATTTCGTTCTTGAAGACATTTCACTAGTCATCCGACTGGCTTTCTCAATTCAGAATGAATATGAATGAATACAACAGATATACCATGACCTGGATGAATGAGAACCTTTATGTGGATTGCTTATACTTAAAAAGTATTCATATTAACAAGGATGAGAACCAACTCCAAACCACACAAACATTTGTATTGATTCTCCTACATCTTTGATACTGCAGCTTGCTATAGGGCAAATTGAAGTTTAAATTGAAAAACATAAAATGCTTTACTGTACAATGGTTTTGAAATCTCCTGGCTTAGCTTTTCTTTTCCACTTTTTCTCAAATACTTTTGGAAATTTTTGCTACCAAACATATGCACTACTGATAAGTGATGAGTTTCACAATTCTTGTGGTTTCGAAAAATGACCCAACAATGGAGTATAACATTTTTGGTTCAGTTTTCCTTTAAAGGTAAATAAAGGATAAAAATGTATACCTTTAAAGAGATTTTTAATTTAAGAGACTGCAGCCAACTGGGCAACTGGAGGAACTGGTTTGTGCATGCTCCTGCTTTCCAGGTGGAACCGTAAAGGAGTATGTATATGTTCTTCTGCCTGACTCTTGCATGCCTATTCACTGCTGCCAGGACCCTTGCCCTACACCACCATGGTCCTGTCAGCCTCAATAAATATTAAAATGCTAATTATTCCTGTTTAGAAATGTTCCATGATGATCTATAAAAAGGATAATAATGTTTTTTTTTTTTTTAAATGTTTCAGTTGAGCCGACTTGGAATCATATGTTTTTAAATAAAAGTCTCTAAAGGGAAAGTATAATTAATGGCCCAGAACTCCCCAATCCAGATGCTTGTCTTCTAAAACAGTTTGGAAACGTTTTTTTGAAAAAAAAAATTTTTTAAACCCTGTTCATAAACGCTGTAAAACAATAAAGAAAGAAAAAACAAACAACAAAAATGAATTTCTTAAAATAGTTTGAAGGGTTAAATATTTAATCGTATAAATGTAAATGTAGTAATCCAGCATCTTGGGTCATAATTGATTAATTTAATCCCTCTGAAATCTGTTATAATGCTGCAAAGATGAGGTCACACAGCACTATAGTACGGTATGTGCAACAGCTCCCCACCCACACTGCAGTGTAACATGGCAGGCTGCAGGGGGAGCTTGTCTACACTTTTAATGGCTTTTACACAAGGCACACAAGAGGCCATCATAGATTCCTCATTAAAATTTTGAACATGGTTCATTGATCACCAAACTCATATTTCCTGTATACTCCTTTGAAGACAAACATTAAAATCCAGGGTGCAAGATGCCTTACCGTTCTCAAAGTTTTAATTTAGCCTTTCATTGAAAAAGGGGGTATGTGTTAAATTAGAATATTTAACAGTAAGTGCTAAACCATTTCATGTGCAGGCATGCTAAATTCAATTCACGTGCCTATAACAGCTGTATGCATAAAAAAAAACTGCTTGTGTCAGATATCATCGTTTAAATATTCTTACACGCTTCTAAAAATGTCAATGGTAAGGCAGCCAACATATTTCTATGCATGTTTTAATTGTGATTGCCAAAATTGCCACAATCTGAAATGTTCTTATAGTAAGTGACAGCTCAATCGTTAGGACATGGAATCTGACTGCAGTATGTTTGTTTTGGACAAAGGAAATTGATTTCTGAAACAGTATTAATTTGTGTGCTGGCTGGCTACCTCATTCTTGATGTATGTACAGTGGTATCTAGTTATCCATATGAATTACACTCTTGGTTTTAAATTTCATTTATTTCTTTGTTTGTTTACCTGTAACTCAAATACTTTTAGTAAAATTGTTCTAAGATTTCGCTATTATAATCTGAAAGAGATTTTAACCATAAAGAAATTTGTCTCGCTCAAGTTTTCGTCTTCCAGGCAGGATGTAACAGAAAATTGTACCTGGCTCTCAGTTTGCTAAATTCCTAGACCGCTTTTTCTTTTACACAGCACATAGTTCTTTTTAGCCCTAATTCAAAACCAGGCAGGGATTGATATATCGCATGTTTCTTATGGTAAGTTACGGTAAGTTTTGGTAAAAAAGAATAAATGTCCTAACTAGTTATTTTTCATGACTAACATTTTGATTAAATGACCAATATTAGACATTTTGCTAATCTGCCAAAAATGTAGCAATTAAATAGAAAAATAAAAATATGTATTGTATAGTCCTATCAATATTGAGTAAAAAAGCAGGGCAGATGTTATTTTGCTAGAAACAGCTAATAAATATATTCATATATTGGGTTTGTGAGCTGCCCTGTTGCTTATTCTGTAACAAGAAGTAAAAAGATGTTTATTCCAAATGTAATGAAACATTTGGCATTTTATGCTGAAACATGATAGTTATCTTTAGAAAATTAATATGTAAAAATCTGTAACATCAGACACAACAACAAATAGCACCTAAACATAAAAACACAGCATTTAAAAAGGAATGAAAAGGTTAATACAACCCCTTCTGCTGTACTCAGAGTGAGGACTTAACACTTAACAAGAGAGGTCCTCAAACCTGGGAGTACAGCACATGCTAGAACACTTACCATGAAACTAGTAAAAAAAAAAAAAAAAAAGATCTGCTCTGCTCCATCTTCACCCCTTATCTAAGCAGATGGGCAAACATATGGGATTTCCTCTCACAATCTTAAAGGCATACTGAAGGTGAGTGTGCTTGTTGAGGTATTTAGCTTGTAAGCTTTCTGCAGGTGTGAACAGATAAACTAATTGTAAATTGCTGTGAAATGCTATTCAATGGCACTATTTAAAAACCTATATTCTATACACACAGTCCGATATTTTCGGCTGATTGACTGTTTGGTCTGATTTGGTTGATTGGGTGAAATAAAGACGAAACAGGAAATATTGGTCAAATGTTCTATCGGACTTGGCGGATTTTGGGAAATTGTTTCGTCTTCAATGCACCACACAATTGGTCATGCTGAAATTTCAGCCACGGTCTGTTTGCGGTCTACTGACAATATTTCAACCTGATGGAGTGGTCAATCAGGTCAAATATTGGCCTATGAGTAGTAAGCATAATATTACGTTTTCTCCATCTATCTAAAGGTTCATACACACGTGCCATCGCACACACATTGTGTACAAAATTTTGAAGATCCGCTCGGTCGGTCAGGCAATGATCCCCAACTGAACAGTTGTTTCGGCTGATAAAGTGCCCATACACAGCACAATTATCGACCAAAATTCATACACATTGTGCGTCACAGTTTGGCAATCGCATGTGTGTATGAACCTTCACACAATGGGGCTTAATTAATAAGATGTGCAAAAATCAGCAGCAACCCATCAGATGTTATCAAATGTTTTCACCACTTTTAAGTGCAACCCCTCTTAAAAAAAAACAGTCCCCCCAACCTATATCTTATTAAATAAGCCCTATTGTAGTGCTTTTTATTTCCAACACCTACAGTACACTCGCACTATATTACTATTACTGCCTAGATAAACATCTCTATTGGTTATGGATGGAAGCTGTCATTCTGGACCTATAGCACTGAATGCTAGGAATTTTCTAGCCACTTTGATCCAACAACCAATCCAAGGGTTACAATTGTGTAAGGGTCACACGTTTGTTAAGCATAGATGAACTAATAAAGTTCAGGGTTATTCAAATTGGCAAATGATTGGTCAGAAACATGAAAAAAAAAACAAAAAAAAAAACAGTTCCTTTTAAAATGGATGAAAGCAGAGACATCAAATTAAATCAATTTATCTTCTCTCCAGCCAAAGAAACAAAACAGTATAAAGATCAAATTGCAGTTGTTAAACACCTGAAAGGTCACTGGTTGGTCTAAAAGCTCTTAGTGAATTATAACCTCATGAAGAGAAGGCATATGACTATAATAAGACAGAAAGTGTGGATTTTATTTAAAAATCTAATTACTCATCAACAGAGAGAGTTAAAAACTGGTATGTGCATTTTTTTAAGTGTGTGTGTGTGTGTTCAAACATACATAATTTTCATCTTTTTAAATATGAGACTGTCATCAACATGTCCACCAGGACTAAAATAATGCAGAATCTTCACATTCTGTTAAATCCCAAATATCCAGCAGAACAAGTGGAATACTATTCTAAAGCTGCAGACACAGCTGTCTTAAATGTCTCATTTGCTATATTAATTACACCTATGCAGCTTAAATTATAGAAAGTCTGGACAAGATGACGGCTCCTGAAGAATCATTTCTTCTCCAGAGAGTTTAACAGCCCCGCTCCTTGGCCTACATAACTATTCTTTATTCATTGTGTTTCACTTTAAAGAAGAAAACACAATCTAGGAGAGAATACCAGGACAAACAACCTTAGAAATTTGCCGAAGCCATCCACTACCTCTAAATTAAAAAATGATCAAAAACCAGCATGCAGTATGTAAAAGAAAATAGGTCCTGATGCTTGCACTGTTATTAGTTGTGCAAAAATCCCAGATTAAACACTATCAGTCTCATTTACCAAGAGATGCTGTGCTCTTTTTTTGAGTTAAAGTCACGCTAACTGCTTCGCTAGTAGTTAGCGCAACTTTAACCCCCTCTTTGCGTTGGCTGCGCATGAATCGGAAAAGACACCTGCGCAGCCGGCACTCCCATTTCAATATCCCGTTTGTGCTTCTTTTAGAGCTGGATTGTAACACCATCTCATTGCGGACGTTAAAATCACGCTTTGAGCAAATCCCCTTCCGGGATTTATCCACAGTCACAAACACGATATTGAATCGCATTCAGGAGATTTATCCAGAGAGATAGCTGCTATTATGTGAAAATAAAGAAACCAAAGCTGAATAGAGGTGGGGGTTCAACACCAACTGTCTGCCATGTACAATGCTGATATGACACCTCACCCTGGGCAGTTTCAATAACACAATGCAATCTACACCTTGCATTCAGAAGCTCCACAACACCTGGCTGTCATATGTTAATTGGGACTTTCCAGGGTACATAATTGCCAACAGATTCTTGTACAAGTCATTCTGAATTGAGAAAGCCAGTCGGATGACTAGCGAAACATCTTCAAGAACTAAACTTTAAGTCCAGTTGATATAACTGATAACAACAGATAAACCATGACCTGGATGAATGAGAACCTTTACAAGCAAGATGTGCACACGTTTGCCTGCGTTGTTAAATCTATTAAAATGCTGTTAAATCTTAAATGAACTGCTTTTTACTGATCCACTGCAGGAAGATAACTTCTGGTTGTGCTTGTGTACCCCTTATTGCATAAGCACCTTTACATTCCAAACAAACATCAGAACTATGTTTGTAATCCATCCTGTATCCCAAAACAACAGAATGAAATAAAACCTGTTTTCAATAGGTCTTTACATTGGTATTAACATTTGAAGTTTATTGATTATTTCTGATGAGCACAAACAACAAGACATGTCAAAACTGCCACTCACACTCATGCATCTTCCCTTCTGTCATTTCGTCAGTTAGGAAGGGCTGTTTATTAGCTTTAGCTTCTTAACAAAAGAATGTAGGTTGTTTCCCTAGTTTGCCTACAGAATTGAGCAGCTACATTTACTATTCCTTCTCCCTCACCCAAAGCACAAAATAGAATATGTTTGTTAGACTTATGGACTTTTATCCAGCCCAGGCTTACAAGACATTCATTCAGACATATAGATTTCCATTACACCAGAAAAAAACCCCAAATAAAATGTCAGAGATTGAATTAGGTAAATAACAAAAAAAAACACTTCCTCTTCTGTACATTAAAGTACTAATTTTAATTTAAGTTTAGGTCGCTGTATGTCTCCTTGTCTTCTCCAAACAGAGAAGGTTTGAAGTTTAATTTTCCTTTAATTTCTTGGACACTGTGCAGCAAAATGGAAAATTAAATTCAACATGGAAAACATTAAACACTAAAATATGGTCTGTGTCTGCCAAAGGTTATAAATGCTAATAAGAGAACATTGGCTCAAGAGAGTCAGTGAACTAGAGAGGGTATAAAGGGTTGCAACTAAACCAGTAAAAGGAATGGAACAAATAAGTTATGATGATAGTTTATAAAATTTGCCCTTGGAATTTCATAGCACAAACATACCGTATTACAAAGCAACAGCTGGGGTAGTTGGCCGCATGAAATAGTTAAAGCTTATCTATACACAAAATAACCTGAATAGTCCATTAGTTGGGGTAGCACGGATGTGTTCTTATTCAGGCCAAATATCCAAAGGTGTTACTTAAAGTCAGTCTAAAAATGGATGGATAATAAATAGAAAACCTCAATATTTTATTGATTTTTTTTAGATGTAATATATGATAGACATTGTAGATATGTTATAATAAGTATTTTTTTATATACAAGGCGGGGTGAGGAGCAGTTTTGTGGGAGGTTTTCTATTTATTATCACTGGTTTTACACATAGTACTTCTGGTTATGCACTACACTGAGACCTATATTTTTTATACTGTATATAACTTTATACACCTTGGGTAGTAGTAAGGATACACAGCACAGCTGTAGACTGTTGTTTTATTAAAATAAGTAGAACGAGGCAGAAGTATTTGTCTAATCATGTGGTCTCCAATTGGCCACACAATTGGTTGTGGTGAAGCATGGGCATTACGACAGTAATTCCAATCACACAACTACCAACAGGGTTTACCAATAAGTTTACCAATAAGTAGTGTGTATGAGGTTTATTTTGGGTCAGGGTTAGCCCATGTGTACACAGCCTAGCATCTAATTGGTTACATCATATTAAAGGGCATGTCCAACTCCCAACTAAAATTTGCCCAATTGTTGATCCCTACCATTCTCTTATATTCTTATATAAGATTCTTATATATTCTCTTATATTCTCCATAATGGTTGTCCTGCAGGGCCTGATGAAAGTTTTGGAAACTGAAGAGAAGTCTCTCTGTGTGTAATCTGTATCTGCCTTTTCCTGCTCCTCTGAGAGGTTTGCGGCATGCGCAATTGAGCTCTCCCCCTCCCTCCAGTTCCTTTTTATTAAAGGTGAACTGTGGTCTCCATAAATGAAAGGCCAGTTTCCTACCTTTAAAACGAGCCATCAACCACCTCTCTACGTGCTCCACAACCCAAGATATAAAGATATGACTGACCAGAAAGTTAATGGGTGGGAGGCTGACATGTGACATACCTAAGGCTTCTCCTGCACAGTGCCACCGGCGAACACAGCCTCAGAATCCCTCAGTGTGTGAGGGAGACAGGAAGTCCCTCCTCCTCTCTGCTGTGTGAAGTCCTGACAGAGTAGGTAAGGAAATCTACAGCCCTTCTCTCCCTCTATGTGAAAACAGCCTTTTCAAGCAGAGTTCTCACTCTTGCCTGAAAAGACTGTTTCCACAGAGTTTTCTGTAGGGGGGGTCTGAGTGGCACACGGTACCCGTGAGTGGGCGGGGTGTAGGCACCCACAAATGGGTGGGAGCTTAGGCACCCACAAGTGGGTAGGGCTTAGGCAGCCGTGAGTGGGTGGTGCCTAGGTACCCGTGGGTGGGCAGGGCTTAGGCAACTGCAAGTAGGCGGCACCACATGGGGCTGTAAGAGAATGGGCCAAGGGGGGGCTGCAACTGGAGGGACCATGGAGTCCATGAGTGGGAGGGACCAGGGGGGCTGCAAAGGGGAGGAGGAGACACAGGGCAGATTGACTGACATGGTTTCAGAGCAGGAAGCAGGAAGTGCAGGGGACCTGGAGATGATGCTGCCATATCACACACAAAAATGTAAATATCTTCAAAACTATGCAAAATAAACAATGAAAATAAATTGCAAACATTCTCAGGAGAGCAACTCCTATCATTTTACCTTAAGTCATTTTTGGACCACAGTTCCCCTTTAAAGACCAAATTGGCTCCTAAGTGTACTTACCTTACAGTATTTCCCTCAGCTCCTTCTGCAATGACAGACATGGCTTCTGGTCCAGACCCTTTTGCTCCTCCATGCAGAGGAGCAGCAGAGAGGCCCAGGAACGAGGGAAGGAACAGAGGCTGGTAAGTACCTTAAGCAAATTTGAGGATTTTAAACCTAGTGAGGTCTAGGTTAGGAGGAGATTTTAATCAACTTATTGATTTTTTTTTTTTAATAGCACATTAATTGCACCTCTTATTAATTACCGTAAGACTGTACATTTTCCGATTGAAGTATAGTATTCCTTTAATGTATTGATTGCAGACTGGGAGGATAAGGAGCTATGCCTTACCTCCTTCAATCAATTTCTCAGGAGCGTGGAATGAAGATAGAAGAAACTTCTTTCGCGTGATCCGCCATGGCCACACTGGCAGTTCCTGACAGCGGAAGATCACGCAAAAAGTCTTATCTTTGTTCCTGGCTCCCCAGAAATCTCTACCACTACTGGCCCCACTGTGCAGTGTTTAAAAATCCTTACCTCTCTGCTTCAAATGGATCTCCTGCAATGTCTGTCCAAAGTCCCAGAAAGTGAAGAGCAGGAGCCTGTCTGTGAGTGAAAAGGTTTCTTCTTACCTTTCCTCTGAGAAGTTTCTGGCTTGCCCACTGGAGCCCTCTCGCCCCCCCCCCCCCCTTCAGATTCCTGTTTGCTGCCTGGTGCCCTAGCTTTAAATCCTTTTTCTGTAGTGAAGTAGACCCTATCCCACCCCCAACCACCATATTTGTTTGCAAAGAAAATAATCAGTAATGCACTTACAGAGCTTTGTTTCCCCGGCATTCTGCACTGCCGGCAGCCGCGTCTGTGATTGGCTGTCTCTCAGCCAATCATAGACACAGCTGCCTGTCGGCCCCCTGCTTGTAATTTCCTGCAAGTAGAAGGCCAGATAAGAACGCCGGGGGGAACAGAGCTCTGTAAGTACCTTTCTGATTATTTTTTTTGCAAACAAATATGGCAGTTAGGGGTTGGGATAGGGTGCACTACACTACAGAAAAAGTTTATATGAGAGGTGGAGATATCCTTTAATCTCCCAGACTTCAATTAATGCATTAAAGGAATAGTTCACTTTTCCAGTGAACTATTCCTTTAATATGGGATTTCTGTGATTTAGTGTTGTTAAATATTCAACATTCCTTTCATGCACTACATCTCCCAGAATCCTTAGAAAGCTGGAAAGAGATGCTGGGATCACTTCCTAACAGCTGTGGAAGTGGAACTCCCAGCAGGATCACAGGTTCATCAGTTGGCAAAGGTTATTGGGAGACACAGCTAAGAACAGCTGGAGAGCTGTGAATTAGACATCCTTGCAGAAGATAATCTGTTTAACTTCAAAGGGTTTTTTTTGCATTACTAACTATACATTGCTCAGGGTAATGTCTGGAAAATATCAGCTTCAACTAAGCAACCTCTTTGAATAAATTCTGATGTATGCCATCCAATCCAAATTTTTGTTCTACCCAAGGATCAAAAATACATTGATCCTTTCAGTCAAGTAAACATGTTCTAAATAACAAATATGATGTATAATAATACTTATTACTGTTATTTCAATTGGTTACTTTTCGCATTAAAAGACCTCCTTAGTACCATTTGTAAAAGGAGACTAAAGCTTATCATTTTCTCTTCATATTATGAAATTCCTACAACTGGATCTTCTTTATAACTATTTGAAGTTCCTGATCATGCCAACTAGCCTGCCACATAATAGTGCTTAATAGGACTAAATGGCACAATTTGCCATGCCTAAAACTATGCTAATTATCCGCAACAGTCTGGCACATGGCAAATGATGCCATTCAGCCCTCCAGTCTAAATAATTTGCTACCCCCTACTACATTGGGGTTATTTAGGGGTTTTGAGGTCAGTAAAAGCTATTATTGCAGTGCCTTCTTTTTGCCTTCCAAATCTTCCAGTTACAAAGCTGAAATGGCAAACCTGGAGTGCAGATTAAGCAAAGGCTTGTTTACATTGATTTATTATAGCAGTTTCCTGACAAACGACAACCCATAAATCTGTTCAGCTGATGTTGCCTACTGGTACATATGGGAGAAAATTAGCCAGCTACAAGATGATAGTCCCTGTCATTCTGCTCAGTTAGCTCAGGAATCAAATTTGCAATGCGGCTTTCTATGTGGGTGGCCAAATCACACCTCAGATGATTGGATAAACAGGGAATTGGCCCATGTGTGGTCTGTCTGACACTTATCACTCCTAGAAGGTAGTGATCCTTCTTGCAAGAACAAAGTAGGTAGTGATAAGATTTTCTTGCACAGCATTCTTCATCTATAGCAAATGGAGCACAGGGTTGCCAGACTGCAACATGCTGAGAATAAATGGCAATCTATAGTTAAATGTGCAAATGGAGTGATAACTAAATCTAATTTATTATTGATTAAGTTTGTTACTATACTATTTTAAACAGTTCTCCATGAGGGCGTCTTATACAGAATATGGTGCAACTTTCGCATTGTCACATTGTAGAATATCCCTTTGAAATACAGGAACAAAAATTATCAAAGAACAAAATGTTGAAGTTGCCGAATTCCCAGGTATAAAATATCTGCAACGGATGGCAGTTGAGGCTCCAGATAAAACATGCAAACGTCTCATCAGTTATTTTGCCCTTAGGGTTTATTCGCAATGAATTTTGTTTATGCACACACCAAAAAAAATGCTTTTCTATGCTGCTTTATGAGACTAAAGAAAGTTAAACTTTTATGTAATCTGCAACTCCAAAGAAATTAAAAGTTGGTGGTAAGTTAAAGGGCATTTCCACCCTAAAAATATTTTTTTAAAATATGGTAGATACCCCCTGCCCACCCCAACCGCCATTTTATTTCTTTAAAAATCTATCAGAATTGTACTTACAGCCCTTCGCTCCCGTAGTGAACTGATCTGGCTCCCTGCTTGCCAGAACTTGCAAACAGGGGGCCAGACCGGTAGCCACATCTGTGATTGGCTGAGACACTGCCAATCACAGACACGGCTGCCATCAATGGAGAGCGCCACGGGAACAAAGGATTCCCCTGCGCATGTCACTGTCCTTACTGAGGTTAAGGAAGTAGCAGGGACTGGATGACTCAGAGACACCTCCTACTCTTCACTTTTTGGAACTTTGGACAAACACTACAGGAGAATCATAAGGAGCAGAGATGTCATGTAAGGATTTTTTTAAACTTCCCAATAGGGCCAGTAGTAGGTTAAATTTTCATTTTGGGGTGGACCTGCTCTTTATTGTTACCTGAGTGTTTTAGATGATTGATCCATCATGTCTTCTAAATTAATAGACTTGTGGTGAGAACATGCCTAAAATTGCTTCCCAATGACCCACGATTAACATTGAAAAAAAACAAGCCTTCAACAGGTCTGAGCAATAATTGTCACCCATATTGTACTTTTGGCCCATAGATTACTTTGGCATCACAACCCAGTTTGATTAAGACCATGTTTTTACTCTGTATTAAAGGAGAACGAAACCTAAAATAGAAAGGCAGCTCCACAGACTCTATAACTGTCACTTTGTAAAACCATTTGTCTCTCACCTCTGAATTCAGCTTCTTACTGTAGAAATCATTTATAGAACATTTCTGAGTACTGGCAATCTATGATGTCACTGCTGGCTTCTAGTGTTGCCTCTTCCTGGTGGTCCAGGTACCAAAATTCCTTCTGCACATGCTAACTACTCCCCTTATGCTAAGCTGCATGTAACAGCTGAACTCAGAGTCCCCACCTGCCAGGGTCTCCCAGCCAATCATCAGAGATAGCAGTGAATATTATTAGCAGATTTTCCTGCTCAAACAGAGTGGGGGAAGTTGTTAACCCTTTTCATATGTATTTAGGCAGCAACTTGTTAACCCTTAATATTTGTAAGCATTTCTGCAAGACTGTGCCTTTGTATGTGTTTATTTCTGCACTCAACAATTTATATTAGTGTGCGTATTGCTGAAATGTACATTTAGGTCACGGCCACACTGCAACGCACCTGATTTGTCCATTGCCATTATGAAAACGCATGCGATTGCACAAAAAACACATGCGTTACCAAATTGCTGACACATGCGTGAATCGTAACACACCCAAAATCGCAAGATTTTGGTGCGTTGCTGCGATTTCAATACAATTGGAAAATAGAAATCGTCTTAAAAACGTGCTTGTTTGGCCTAACCCTTAGAAGTGTAATGCAAGCTGCATTGATTTCAGTTTAGCCATACAGCTCGATTTAATGCAATGGAACTTAGCAATTTCCTGAGGCTGTGGCCCCACTTAAGTGCAAGGGAGGACGCACGGTCGCAATAATGCGCGATTGTGCTTGATTCCGCAATCCAAAACGCACTAGTGGAAGCTAGCCCTAAGTGTTTGAATCTTAAAGGGAAAGGTGGCAACCCCAGTTAAATTGAACTGAATACAAGGTACACTTATAAAAACAAAACAGCTCAGAGCTGCAGGTGCAGTATATTGACGTGAACATGGTCTTAGCACAGCTCTGTGGAATGCATTTTAAAGGGGAATGTTCGAGCATGGAAGTCGTTTTGGAAGTAGTGTAAAGGCAAAGGCCACCTTTGCCTTTAAGACCCAAACATGTATTAAATATATGTGTTGCAGTGCTAAGTACCATTGCATTAAATAAAAACTGTATCAGCCTGCATCATGCTTCTAAAGAAAATAGTAACAACCTTTTGTTGTGTAGATATTATCTACACAACAGTTGGAAGAGTGATTTTCTTTATGCTACCGGTAAAAACTTCCCACAGGCAGCCTTTCTGCTGCATTAATTTTATAGAACATGTTTGCTTTCCCTCTAACAGTACCCCTTTAATTGGCATTCCATCCAATAATTCCTATTAATATGTACATTTATATAAACAACATGGTGATGAGCTGCAAGTGGCATACCCTCCAACATTCCCCTTTAATACATACACTTATAGAGCATGGTGCAGTGCTGCAGGTGGAGGATAATATAATGACCCTGATCTTAGCACAGCTCTGTGTAATGCATTTCTTAGCTTGTTGTTTTTATACAGACAGCTGTACCTACCCTTCAACATTCCATTTAATAAGGTACACTGATGAGAAATGCATTGCACAGAGCTGTGCTAAGATCAGGTTCACTTCACTGTCCTCCCCCTACAGTTCTGCACCATGTGGTTCCTATAAAAACACACTCTTCCTACCCTTCAACATTCCCCTTTAAGAAGCTACACTTTCCACTAATATTGCTACAGCTGACAGGGAGAGCTAGAGACCTTCACACTATGGGTCATATTTATAAAGGTGTGGTATCGCCTTCTTTAGCGATCATTATGGCAATCATCAATTTATGATCACTATCGAAAATCTTGTAAAAGTACGATAGCCAATCTACGACCGTCTGTCCAATATCATTTCGGCAGTTTATTACTGCATGTTATGGTAATACTACTGCCACAGTTGTACAGTAACGAAAACCTGCGGTATTGCAAGTTTTTAAATATGGCCCTCCAACACTTAAAGAATACATTGCAGGTGAAACATACAAAGACACAGGTCTGTAACTGTGAATAGTGCAGGATTATTGCAAAACATGCATTCTACATGTTTCTGACCCACTTGTCCTTCCTCAAGTGATTGAGTGAGTCTGAAACATGTAGCACACATGTTTTGCAATAAACGTGCAATATTCACAGCTACATACCTGTGTCTTTGTATGTTTCACCTGCAATTTATTGTTTATATATCGGATTTGGTGGAGTGAAATCCGTAGGTGAGACATACGTTATTTCAGATCCGGACACACTAGATACCCAGACCTACATACATCACACTATATAGGTTAAGAGGTGGGAGTGGAAATCACACAGGTGCTGAAAATGTAATTAAGGTAAAAGTACTGGCAGACAAATGTCAGCTTCAGAGTTGGGGAGCAAACAGAACTTAAAATGAGCTCATAGAGGTAAAGAAAAGGCCCCTGAGTGGAATCTTCCATGGTGAGAAGGATGTTGAGGCAAGTACTTTCTAACCTAAACTTTGATTTTTTGGGTTTAGTTCTCCTTTAAGGGTTGTTCAAACCACGTAAAGTTTTCAAATACCATCATATTCTACTATATTGAAAATGAATGAAAGACTACAACAGGACGTGACTAAACCCTACAGTTTGAAAACAGGTATTAAAAAAAAACAAAAAAAAACAAAAAAAAACCTTAATTTGTATTAATGAATTTGTAAATTAATAGTAGAAAGTATCTATATATTTATATATAACCATATAATACACATCTTAATTTTTTTAGTGGAAGCTGCAGAGGAAAGTATCCGGATAAAAATTCACTAAGCAGTGTAACTAAGTACTTTTTTATAATATTATAAACCACTGCAGCTCCTCGGATCATTAACAGTTGATGTGGCAAAAAATAAAGTAGCATACCTGTGCATATTGGTCCTCCGATATAAAAAGCAAAGACGCAAGCTAACTAGACCACCCTGTAATTGCAGAGCCAAGCGATAAACCGAACCCAACAGTTAAAGGCAGGCATGCGCAACATCGAAGAAGGAAGGAAGAACCACTACTACTGACACACATGCACAAAAAACTTCTAGAGAAGTTGCAGAGACCCATTACAACATATCGAACCAAATAAGGCACAGGGTAAAACAAAACTCCAAAAACACGAAAATCAATAGAAAAAAAAAAAAATCAAATTAAAAAACCAAAAGATTAATCAATAAAACAAAACACAAAATAACTTGCAAAACAAATTTAACCTATATAACAATTAAAAAATGGCCCTCATAAGCAACTGAACTACCACAACTAGAACACAAAACACTAAAGGTAAATAACATATAACAACAAAATAGTTAACAACTTTATTTTACAGTCTATTATAGTACATTGGCATTTTTCTTCTACAAAACAGAACACGGAAAAAAGTCTCACACCATAAAGAAGAGGATGGAAACAATATTTACAGGTAACAGAAAAGAACAGTAAAACAAGGAGACCATAAGGAAAACAAACTCAGACATTTCTTTACTTCCAACTTGCCTAGACAAAATAATTGAACAAAGAAAAAGTGATGAAATACCACAAAGAATTAGACAAAATACTAGCAACATTTATAATGGCAGCAAGATGGAAAACCCACACACAGTATGAACCACACACGCTGAGATGTATGTTAGGAAGCACTGAAAAATTACATATATATATAAAGACAAACTACTTCCCATTGACAGATCAGACAATATCTGCTAGAATGAAATGTCAAAAAAAAGGATAAGATAACAAATAGATCAAAAGCACTGACATATATGACAAAATGACATTAACACTCTATACACAACAGGAACACTATCACTAAATGAGCCAACAACACTGCTAAATTCAACTTTCTTCTACATACACTTTCTTCCATACAATTTGCACTTACTACAAAAGAACTATAAGACTTACTTTGGGTGAACATTACACAGAGACACTTCAGGAAAAAAATATCTAGAATACACAGACAGACAAAAACAAGGTCAGGAGAGAACCCTGAAGACATAAAACTTATAAAGCTCCAAATGTATGAAGTACCTGACAATCCAGACAGACACCCAATCACAGCATACCTAAAATACAAAGAAAACTGACAAGAATCCATGCTAGCCTCAGACTCACAATTCTACTTAGCACCAAATATATACTATAAAACTGACTTCTCAAGATGGTATTGGCAAATAAAAACTAGAATAAATAAAATATGATCCATGATGAGGACAATGAAAATGACAGCTTCCCAACCAGAAGACAAATTACAAACCTTCAACATGACAAAAACAACAATCCAAATACTAGTGACACACCCCAATAAAATAATGCAAATTTATGGACACAAAAACATTTAAAGCATAAATACCTTTCACTGAAATACAACAACTGCAAATCTCACATTTACTATAACACTCCAAAAATACCTAAACACAAATAACAAACAACCATCAACATACCAGGATCAAGACATTCGCATAGAACTAAAAAAACATTACAAACAATATTTGCTCAACAGTTTGCGCAACTTCACCAAATCCCACATATTGGTTAATATCTATACAAACCAAACAAGCAACTCAAAAAGAAAAATAATAATAGAAAGTCTGGTTCTGTCTAATTTTCTATTGCAAGGCATATTACACTACTCTTGTAAACATATTACCGTAGGTTAAAGTTAGATATTATACAATGTTTTATTTATACAACACGGTTACTTGAATACTTCCATTTTCATCCACCATTAAAACCTCTTATTTTAAATAAAACTTGTGTATTATTAGATATAATGTGCTCCTTTCAGTGTAATATAAGTTTATTAAGCCACCTCGGAGTTCCCTGACCTATATAATAGAAACATATATTTATACATACAATATACAGCACTTACCTTGAAATGTCATGCTACAATGCTAGAGATTGGCTGCAAGAGCGCTTTTAAATGAGTGTCAAATGTGACGCTGGTATGGAAGGACCCAGGCAGTAGAACTATGGTGCCATTAGGTACTTTTTTGGCTATTCTCACATAATGTATAATTTAATTTAATTAAAGCATTATTTAATATATATTGCTAACTAAAAGGGTAATTTCTAATGCACAATTTATAGGTGGCAAGTGTCAAAACAGCTGGAAAATCTATACTAGGTCAAAGTGCACAATGCACAATGTGATTAAACTCATTTCATTGAATTCAAAGTTTATTTGCTTTAAACTTTGCTCCCAATCCTCCCAAATCATATCCTGATCTGTTCTAGTCTTGTCAAAATTCATCAAACCACTTGCCCCAGGCAGGCTAAAGCTTGGTACACACTTTGCAATTCTTTGTCCTGACAACCGTTCAGGACTTCTGACCGGTCAGCCGGGAAGGACCATTGGTCGTGTCAAAGTAGCTCTATGGACTGCCCGATTGGCCGTGGTTTTCAGACATGTCCGATCAGCCATTCATCCAATCCAGGCAAACGAATGGTCGGACGTCGGTTGCCTCTGGCCAAAAAAGCATGCAATTTTTTCCACCCGATCAACAGATAAAGTGAACTATTGGTTGATTGGGCCGAAATACTGCATAGTGTGTACACACCTTTAAGGTGCCCATAAACTATTTAGATATTAGATTAAATGTAGACAAACGACTAATCTATTAAATATCTTTAGCACTGTCCTGTCTGGCTCATTCATTTTTGCTTATTACAAGGGGAGTATGGACCCCCTTATACTGCCCATACACTGTCTAAAAATAAGGTTGATCCTTTTTTAATAGGTAAATAATAGCAGTATGGCATCAATAGCAGTGGGAGCATCACAGAAATATTTACAGGTATGTTGACTGGTCTATTGACTTCATCATTCCACTTGAAAACCTGCTCATTCATTATTCAAAACTGGGGCTGCCAGCAGATATTGGGACAGTTGGAAGTAATGTACATCCCGTATAATATGTATTGATAATGCCTAACAACTCTGCTGCAATTATCCACATTTTGATGCACTTATCCAGAAATACGATTTTCCATACTTCGAGAGAGAAAGAGATGGACACATGAAGGGTGGAAGCATAAATAAGAAGTATTTAACCAATTCCTTAAAAAAAAACATTTTCTTATAGATAAAAACATTTTGAACCTTCACTTTTTGTAAAAATGTTTCCACAGTTAAGACAATGGTTTATTATCTGGAAAACAGGGTTTCAGAGGTCTAAAAATAAAAATTTTGCATAAATATGTACACCTTAACCTTGGGTTTTTCGCAGGCAGTCAAGCAAATTCATTAGACTATTCCTTTAATAATTATCATAGATGTAACTGCTACACTAATCACTAGTCGCACATTAAAGCCAAGTTTATATGACCATAAGACAAGAATACCATTTCTTTCTCAGATATGGTCATGCCCTTTACTGTATGTAACACCAAAGAATGTGACAAAAACCTGTGTTATTTTGTCATACGATATGGGTCTCTATATTATAAAAATGACAGTGTATATAGATATGTCTTTGTGAAGACAAGCCCAGGAGCAATGTTTTTCCCTCTGGTTTGTCACTAGACAGAAAGGCAACAGTCTTAGTAAAATATCATATTGCTCCTTCATTTAGAGATACAGGGGGTTATTCAATAAAAGTTCTTATCGTTTAAAATGGTGCTAATTTTGCCCCAACCAATCAGATGTTAGCTTTCAAATGTTACATAAGTTCTGATTGGTTGGGGCAAAATTAGCACCATTTTAAACGATAAGAACTTTTATTGAATCTCCCTGTATGTGTGTAAAATAAGCATGTCTGTGCCCCTTCTTCCTATTGTGGGCAGGCAGGTCAACAAAGTCAACAAAATTTGTTGGCAAATTGCCCTGCTGTCCTGGAATGGGTTGTAAATACAGGGTTTAAATTTTATTTTAAAGGCCCGAAGGACTCTTGCTCATTTATTTTATGTCATTTCCTCCCAAAAAAAGTACAATAAGGCATATTTACCAGGCCATAGTATTTTAAAAAGGTATGATATTTATATTAACGCATAATATTTTGGTGAAAAAAATGTTTAAAAGGGGAAAAAATCTACTCTTATATGATGGGCAGTTGAAGTAGCAATCAGCAAACACAAAAAATACCCCCAAAACCATTACTGCAGGTCTAGTGCTGGCTTTCTAGATACAGAGATAATACTACTATGCTGTCAGATAGGAATACCAGATTGGTGTGCTTCTTCCTCCCGAATCTCCAGTTCAATTCACATTTGTAAAATTAAAAGTGCTGAGGGTACAGTTCATGTGAGCCACAATTATTTGCCTTTGGCTGTGAAAGATCTCCAAACCAGCCTTAAATTTAGCAACAACACAAGTCCCTAAAGTTAATGTATACTCCCTAAGGTCTGCTGTAGGTAGCAAGGCACAGTTATGGGTAAATGAGGGCTCGACCAAAACATACTTATTAAAATATAGGACTTTGTGATGTATATTAATGTAATTTATGATGATGGCAGTCATCCAACTCTGGAGGATATAATTCATTCCATGACCCAGAGATGAACCCAGATGTAAATGGTATGTAGTTTGATGCTTCATAATTCTGTCAGTATGTTCGCTGCTTAACTTTTGCTTGATCTTTTTGGTTTACTTTTTTCCCTTTTAGCTTACCAAGGGGTGTACGGTAATAATCATTTTATGTGGTTGACACTTTAAGCTTATTTCCCCTCTCTCCATGTAAGTCATTAGAATGCACAATTAAGTTGTTTTGCACCGAATTGTGTACTTTTCATTCCTTTTTATTTTTTCATTGTACCACAATATATATATATATATTGAATATATATATATATATATATATATATATATATATATATATATGCCTTATATTATATAAATATATTTATATCTTCATAGGAGATTGCATTTTTTTAGAAGATACCACTGAGGTGAGTGGTATAGGATATTACATATATGCACTGACTTATATTAGGTACAAGACAAAATATACAAAACACATAAACTTACGTACAGATCTGAGATTCCTATTCTAAAATGGTTTGGTCAAAATGGGAGCTTAAACCACACCCCTGTGTCTGCTCCATGTGAATTCTGATCCAGCTCCCTGCATGCCGGAAGTACAAGCAGGGGGCCGGACTGGCAGCCACGGCTGTAATTGAGAGGCAGCCAATCACAGCTGCGGCTGCCAGAAATAGAGAACCCCATGGGAGTGAGGATCTGTAAGTAGAGTTTGGATTTTATTTTTACACTTCCAATATAGCGGTTGTGGTGGGAGGGGATGTTCTGCAATATATATTAAAAATTTAACACAGCCAAGTAGGGATCAGGAGGGTGGGAGGGAGGGGAGGAAAGGGCTCCCCTGCGCATGCCACTGTCGTCTCAGAGGGCAAGGAGGAGGCAGAAACCTTTTGGACAGGAAGACAGCTACTATTCCTCATGGACTTTGGACAAGCACTACAAGGGAACCATAAGGAGAAGAGATGTAAAGTAAGGATTTTTTTAAACTACTCAGTGGGGCTAGTATTTCGTTGAAGTTTAGTTTGGGGGGTGGACATGCCCTTTAAGCTATGGAGGCTGCTACTGATAATATTGATTTAAATCCTCCTGTCCTTGCACCTGCAGATGAAATGCCCAATTTAGACTCAGTAGCTCTACCAGGCCCAGTTGCCAAAGCTTTTTATAAACCTGATCCAACCAGTATCCTGTGCTCCCAAGCAACACAAGTGGCTATAAATGTGGCACTTGCCGTCATGAATACTAATAAGTATGAACATAGCATGTTCAGTTTGAACCACATAGTGTGGCAGGATTGCCTGGGTCTATTCTCAGACCTGCAGGATTATCCTATTTGGTTCTCCTGGTTGCTGGTGACTGTATCAGGCAACAGTTTAAAACATACCTGTGTAAAGATTCTATATCCACTGTATCAACACAAATATATACATATACATGGTAGATATCCAATATAGAAAATCTTTTTGCATTATATTCAGAACATTAGCTCTATCATGATAGATTTGTTTCTTTTTCCCCATTCTCCATTGCCTTTACCACAACTCTTTAATTCAATCTTCAACTGCAACTTATTTCTACGCTTCCCCTATTCTTACTTTCCTTCTCTTTCTCAAATTACTTTATTTTTTAAGATACAGTTGGAGAAATTCTCTCATTTCTTGCAGTAGAACCATCAATGCACATGATCAGCAATTTGCATATGTTCCCTCCTTCTGGTAAAGGGCATGCACAGTGCTGGTAACTAAAGGTGGACATACATATGTGCTATATTACTTACCCGACCGAGCGATCACGCAACGTTCGTGCGATCTTGCTGTAACCGCCTCTCCCGATCTTATATTCAACCGACATGCAATCGCAAAATGAATGGGATTTTGCGATCGCATGTCGGTCAGATATAAGATCGGGAGAGGCGGCTCCGGCAGGATCGATGAACACCTCGTGAGTGCTCGGTTGGGTAAGTAATATCGCACATATGTATGGCCACCTTTAGTGAGGCCAGGAACAGGCAAGAATATTCTAATGCAGCATTCTGCCGAGGAATTTACAGAGGGGAGCCGCTAAGAAAAATCACACCATATACCTTTTACAACCAAGTAGCCAGACTTTAGAACAGGATTTTTGCTTTAAAAAGGGGTTGTGTTTTTTGTTTTTTTTTTAATGTTTCTTCTTTTCTTTTTCTAATTTCTATTGCAATTGCTCCTGGGGTTCCTGAGTGGGGTTCCTGAACAAACAACCATATTTGGGCAATTATTATTTTACTTGTTTATTTTCCACTAGTTAATCTGCAGTGTTCTTAAACCCGGCAGACATTATATGAGATATGGTCCGACTGGCCAGATGGTGCAATATGGGATCTAAATATCAATGGTGCGACACCATGTTCTCAATCAAATTTTAGGCCAAATCAGATATAAATTCAATCTGGCACATTGGTAAAATTGAGCCATGTAATCAGTTAAGCAAATAATGCCCAACTTTTTTTTCTGACCAGTAATCTTTCTATTTTTATAGTGAAGGCCATACTAGTCATACATACTTTTTTGCCTTTTGTATGAGTGGCAAATGTTTCCAATATTTACAACGAACCAGGAGCAAGTAAATAAACAAGTATCTCTGGTAAAATAACCTGGAAGGCCTTACCTACTTACATAGAAACCATGCAGAATATTGGCATTTAAAGATAAGTTACATTTTAAATTCTCCAACATGTAAGCAAAATACATTTACAAAATTAAAAATAATAGGTTGTTTGGAAATCTGTTTATCAAGAAAAAACCTTGTGGATAAGCTTAATTGTAGCCACCTGGAGGTCTTTGATTTAACAGCTGGCCAAACACTAGCCCTGGTTGCCCCACTGATTAGATTATTTAAATGCAACACAGAAGACTTTCCTACTTACAACTTCAGTGGGCCTGTAGTACTTAAGGTCAACCTTTATGTGTATTTTCCCAGTCTCACTGCAACGTCCCACCTCATTTTCATTCTTGCCTTCCCACCTGAAAAGAAGATAAATAGCTGATAAACAAAGCACTACATTGACACACACTGCTCATGTAACAAACATTTGGCTGCTTCATCTCACTTAAAGCCCTTCTCTGCAGGAGTGTGTAAACTCATTAATAGAAAGAACAAAGACCAACACCAAAATGCTACAAGAATAATTTCCAGAAGTCTAAAGTTATCCCAATCTTGTCAGGTGTGAAATTGTCAACTTGTGCATCTAGGAATGGGGGTGGGGGAGGTAGATTTGTTAAAAGAAACACCTACTTACTGCAGTAGAAATGTTTTAGGAACTTGAAAAAATTGAATCACGTATGTTCATTTATCAGACCACAGACTTTTAAGAAAAAAGTGGAAATGCAAAATTGCACTAAATCCTTAATACATATACAGGGGGATGGTATCGGGGCTTTATCGGTACTGTGTATACCTTGCTTTTCCGAATGAGCGTGCGGCCGCCAAACTATCGGGTCAGCTGAACGCTCATTCGGAAAAGAGGGAAAATTGCTCGGGACTGTGTGTAGCCCGATCTTTGAAAAATGACAGACAGGATCTTTCAAAAATCTTTCAGGTGTGTACCCAGCATTAAACACACACAGAGTCAATCCAACAATCTGACTTTAATTGCTGTAGAGCTGTACACCAGACTTCCAATGTCCTACAGTGTCCTGCTCCAGCGGTGTCTCTGCCAAATCACCAAAAGGTAACAAACTAGCAAACAATAAGAAAGGTGCAGGCACGCTGTACAGTTATAATACAATATATTTAATGATGTCAAAAACACAAAGTGACCTCATTAAATATATTTTTTAGGCTGCACCTATCTTATTGTTTGTCAATTTCTCTATCTGGCAATATCTATTAACATAGTAAATAAAGGCATTAGTTCATCTATTCTTTTTTGCCTTCTCATGAACCCTACGTTAAGGGGGCCATACATTACAAGAGGTTATTGTGATTGTAATTGTGTTAATAACACCAACCAATATTTTGATAGACAAATGTCCAATGTTAATTGTATGTACATATTCATTCGACATTTAATTTGGTGATTAAAATACTATGATGATTTAACCAATCAACTATATATATATAATATAATAATAATAATTTTTGTGTCAATCAATGGAAATCTTACATGTTGGATTGAATATCAGCCCAGTGGGCACCTTTGATCCAGAGGAAAGAAAAAAAACACAAACAGCAGTGCAGTAAACCGCATTGCAAGGATTACAGCATTGCAGGATCCCTGTCATGTAAGACTAGTGGTTTGTGCCTTCATTCATACAAGGTAGCACAAAACTTAACATAGCCGTTATTGAATATATTTACATTTTGGGGGGGGAATAACACTGCCACCGCAAAATTAGTGTAAAACACACATAGTGTGGGGTTTACACTAATTCGGCTGGATAGCAGATGATAACATTGCCCTGTTTATTTATTAATACTTTTAATTTTCAATATTTTGGAATGTTCGAAACTTATCCAACCTCAGGAACTACAGTTTCACTGTTCTCACTTTATAGAAACCTTTCATAACTTGATGAAACTTCTTTTCTAATAACATTTACGGGATGTAAGCTATAAGTAAAAATATTAATTACACGTGGGGGGACTGAAAGGTACATTTTACATGATGCTTATCAGTTTCTATTAATACCCTTTCATCTCTTTAAAAATGCAGCTTAATACAGTAAAGGTCATTACATATGTGCAATTACTGGGCCAACCTGTGATGCACGACTGTGTACCGAATAGCCGTTTGGAAGACTATCATTTAGTGTATGGGAGCTTGGTTGGGCGAAACAGACGTTCGTTCAGGCATTGTTGATGAGTCAGCATGGAGGATTATCAACAAGGCAGGCCAAACGCCCATACATTTAAAAATAGCCGGTGAAATGGCCGTTTGGTAGCCCCGGGTTTGCACATGTGTATAAAGCTTAAGCAATGACAATGTGGGAGTAAAGGTGCAGCAGGACTGATATTTTCCTAACTATCTTTTTTCCAGGATTATAATTAAGCTGTAGGATAGCAAACAATCTTCATTCGGCATTATATTTCAAGATATCTAATAATAGCAAGTATAGTCATCTTTGTTAAATCCAATAAGAGGTCATTAACTGCACTCAGAATGCAAAAAATGCCTTTAATTATACATTATTAAGATTAGTTTACAGTTCAGAGAAAAATTTGCTTTACTATCTATGAATTAGACACCACCCATAAATAATTCAGTTCAGGTGTGTCAAAATTAAGCAAATCTTTATAATGTAACATTTACCATGAAAAAGTAAATAAATGGTCGCAAAAGGAAAAGCTGAGCTGGTTCATGAAGCATACATAAGGACAAGGATTCTGCCAAAGGCACTTGCACCTTAGCCGATTCCCCTGGATCACACATTAGGCTCCTGCAGTATATATTTTTGAAAGGAATCTGCATTTAAATGGTTAACAGACATTTATAAATGGTGCTGATGTGTGATCTGAATAAGAGAGGAACCCCCAATGAAAATCCCCATCCAATGTGTAGCCCTGTTACAATCATAGTTTAAAAAGTCAATGTAGCCCCTCCATGTTTTTTTTCTTCCAAACCATGACCCTAACTGGGTGGGGTAGTTAAGACATGGCAACATTATTTAAGAGGGAAAAACAAAAATCTTTTTTTTTTAAATTGTGTTTTTTTCTTTCAAAGTTAAGTGTAACAAAAAGCAATAGTGCTTGGATCTTCTTGGTCTATTGTACATCATCGTTAGTCACGGGTCAGCCCCACAATCCTATATGTGTTTGAAGCTATAGATTTGACTTTCAATCCAACCTGAACATCCAATTTATAGTATCATTGTGCCAGAAAGCAGTCACTTACCATGTGTGACGGAGCACCAGGGGGTCTGTAATAACATTAAATAATAAATGCAACAAAATGTAGGGAAGGTGCCCATTCTTTAATAAATAATACAACATTGTTTCATCCAGGCACCACCTCTCCCTGTATTATATTTAATGTAAAAAATGTTTATGTTAAATGTACCGAGCACACTGTTGGGAATATGCAGTTAGTCCATTGTCCACAAGATGGTTCAGTGGGTAAAACTCCTGGGATTGCCTGTTGTAAACTCATTAGTACGGTGCTGGCCTGGCAATGCGACTGGCTTGAATCAAGTAATTGCTGAATTGTTTGCTGTTCAATAATTCTGATAATTGGCTGCTGGTTAAAGGTTGGTCATTTGCACTTCAAAAGGAATGTGGGAATAAAAAGAGCAGCTTTAGTCCACATGAGGGGGAAGTGCAGAGACAAAGGAAGAGCTAGGATACATACTGAGGCAGTATCCTGTAGCGAAGAGCTGATTAACACAGGAGGCTAGTCTGCAGGAGGAAGCAGACTAGGGCTTGCCAGAAGGGAAAGCTGAGCTAGGGGGAACAGAGCTAGAATAAATGCAGTGTCCAGCAGCTCAGAGTTGTAACACACTACCCTGTCCCTTGATGGGAGAAAGGGATTGAGGAGCCAGGAAGGATTCAGCAGCCCAAGAGGTGCCAGCAGCAGCCCAGAAGTTTGGAGCCCAGAGATCCCAGGGACTGCAATACAAGGACAGTGCTTGCTTGGTAGTATAAGGTTGTGTTTGATACTAATGCTCCTCTAATTGCAAAAGAGCTTGATTTGCCTGGTTTGCCTTATTTCCCACAACCTCACACATGGTGTCCTGTGACACCTTGCATAGTTCACATTCAGATAATGCATCAAGATCAACTTTACACATGTAAATGTAATTTCACTAATCGAAAAAAGTAATTGGGCCAGGTTTCAGATGTACATCTAATACCTGTATGGCTACCTGAGAGTTATGCTGGGTACACACTGTAAAGATTTTGGAAAAATGACAGAAGGGATCTGCAAGATCTTGTCTGTCATTTTTCAAAGATCGGGCTACACACAGTCCCGAGCGCTCTCCCTATGCACAGCATAGAGAGAACGCTCGGGACTGTGTGTTTCTCTCAGCCACAGCCAACTCCCCTATAGGGAGTCTACCACGGCCAAGGGAAATTTTCCCTCTTTTCCGAACAAGCGGCCGCGCTTGTTCGGGAAAACTAGGTACACATTGTACCGATAAAGCCCGATACCGTTTCATCCGACTGTATCGGGGCATTATCGGTACTGTGTGTGTCTAGCTTTAAACCTCACCCATGAGTTTAACTTCTAAGTCCAGTACTTACCTATAGAAGCTCCG
Organism: Hymenochirus boettgeri; assembly: GCA_019447015.1. NCBI lineage: Eukaryota > Metazoa > Chordata > Amphibia > Anura > Pipidae > Hymenochirus > Hymenochirus boettgeri. Next base: position 166,900,779 of record CM033474.1, read on the forward strand.
ATCTCTGGCGCAATATTCTCTGCCTCCCTCTCCTCACCTAGGGCTTCACTATTGGAAGACACGCTTCTTGCCTGTCTTCCTATTGGTTGGCTCGGGGACTGGAAAGGAGCAGAATATTTTGCCAGCGATCGGAACTTCTATAGGTAAGTAAAGTTAAAACCTAGCATTTTAGGTCCTCAGCCTGGGACCAAACAAGAGGATCGAGGCTGAGGTGAGTATAGTGTAACAGAGTAACAGAACAGATAATAATCACCTGATCTAAACTAGGTTGTATGGTTTGTTTCAATTTTCAATGTGCATTCACATTTCGGAAATAGAAATATTGATAAAATACAACAGCTTGGCATCAACATTTGGTTATATTTATCTATGTTCTGCCTGACTGGATGTTTCCAAGTAAAAAATAAATTAGAAATAGATTGTAAAGAATCCGAGAAACAAATAACAAATATCTAACAATATAAATTATTTTTCTTTGTACTCTCACACATTTTAGAGAAAACTAACTTGCTTGTGAGCTTGTGGTCTGTGAGATGATTTCTGTAGGGAACACAGATATTTTAGCAGCTTAGTTTTCTCATCAGTTCATTGCAGTGTGTGTGAAAGTATCTTCAGACAGCAGAGTTGGCCTTCACCCAAGTCTGAGTTGTTCACAGAGATGCAGTCATTCCTCTACTGGTCCAAGATGCATTATATATGTGAAATTGTTTCTCAGGGGGATATTTGTTAAACTCTAATCAAATCAGGAAAAAAAGCATAGGGGGAAGAATATTTCTTTTTTTTTTTTGCTTCAGTTACACATTATCATTAGACCACTTGACAAAGGCCTGCAAGCTGAAACGTGTGTTTTTTGCTGCGTTTGCACAATAAATGGGAGCACCCCACTTTGCGTTATAAAAGACTGGACAGTGCTTATTTGATGTGGATTTACATAATCATAAGACCATGTATCCATACATTATGATAAAGCTCTTTAAGTAACTATACCATACCAATATTATTTAACAAAACTCCATTAACTTATTTAATGCGATCAGCTTGAATTTAACTTTTTTGTACTTGTAACCAACTTCTTTATAAAATGAATTAAGCATTACATTCAATCATTGTTTAATACTAAGGAATCAAAATTAAGCACAAACATAGAAAAGATAATCAATGCACATTCCTAGGCCCCATACAATATCATATTATCTGCACACTGGCATACTTTATAAACAAAGGGGTTTTAGTATACATTACTGTGATCACATGAATGAAAAGCCTTCCAACCACGTCAAGGTAACCCCAGTCTGGAAGGTCCTGACTTCTAGCCTTTTTTACTTCAATTACCATTAGCAAACTTTTGCATTTCTCATCATGGAAGGTCCTATGCCTTTAATATGAAGCACTGGATGAATGGCCTCTTCCCTCATTTTAAAAAGCCAAAGGGCTGGGGGGAAGTGAGAAAGCCTGCTATATTGATCCAGTGTGCAAGAATGAGAAATGCATATATTTTCTAATCATAATTGAAGTAAAAAAGGTTAGAAGTTAGGACCTTCCAGACTGGGGTAACCTTGACATGGTTTTTCATTCATGTAATCATAGTAATGTATACCCTTTGTTTATAATGTATGCTACTGTGCAGATAATAGGATATTGTATGGGGCCTAGGAATGTGCATTGATTATCTTTTCTATGTTTTTATTAATGTTTGACCAGATCAGTAGCACTACCGCAAAATGTTGTTGTAATTTAGCCTATGGAGTGCTTCCACAATCCTTCTACTACATGAAAGTAGCCCATGATTGTGATTATTAATCAAAATTCAGCTTGTGCTGTAGGCTTCTTTCAAGTAATTAATCCTTAAGATTATTTAAACTGATTTTTATGAAGCTTTGATGCTTCAGACAGTGTAGACCGAAATTCACTAGTACACATTTAAAATATTAGTTTTCACAGGAAACAGTCTTATGGGCAGTTACTTGAGCTGGTCTTACACGGACTGACTGGACGCAGAAATGTGCAAACAATCGATACTTCCCAGTTGATTGCAATCTGCAATTTTTGCATTTTATAAACTCCTGTAATTTCTGAGGGGATTTGTCTGATAGCTAAGTGTCTTCCCAGTTGTTGCTGAAGATGCAGGTCTGCTTTAGCCAGCCCCAATTTAACCTATGGGAAAGTGTGCATTGCAAGATGCCCCCTCCCCTATGGCACACATCTCCAGTGTATGGGGCCAAAGAGGAGCTGCAATTTTGGCTACGTGCTCAAGTTGATCTAAGATTTGGTGTGAAAACTTAGCCTTTAATCAGGTATGAGCTCCTACCCTTATTTGAGAACATCAAAGGGCGTAGGTTTGGGACTTTAGTTTCCCTTTAATAGCACGATTTGCCCAACGAACAAACCATTGCACAACATTTGTGTGCGAAAATTAAAGGGTATGTCCACCCTTAAAATCATTTTTTAATATATGATTCCTCCTGTCCCCCCAGCCCTAACCGCTATATTTTTACTCTTAGAAAGTTCCCCAAACTTTACTTACCTCCCCTCTTTCCTCCGCCGCGCTGCTGGCCCTCTGCTTGCGAGAAAATGCGGGACTTGCAGTCGCTTCTGTGATTGGCTGAGCGGCAGCCAATCACGGACGCAGCTGCCGGAAGTTCATTTCGGCGGGGAAAGAGGGAAGGTAAGTAAAGTTTGGGGAGCTTTCTAAGAATAGAAATGGAGCGGTTGGGGCTGGGGGGACAAGGGGAATCATATATATTAAGGGTTTTACACTAGGGGGAGGGAATCCTGAGAGGGAGGGAGAGGGAGGGGGAGAAGGGCTGCAGTACGCATGCCAAACTTCTCCCGGAGGCCAGGTAGGAGGCAGAGTCCTATATGGACTCTGCTATCCTCCTGGTGGGCAGTTTTTGGGGCTTTGGGGGGGGACTACAGGAGAACCTTATGGAGCTGGGATGTGAGGCAAGGATTAAACTACACTACACAATGGGGCCAGTAGTGGGGGGATTTATAGTTTTGGGGGTGGACATGCCCTTTAAGCTTCAACTACCTTCCAAGACCAACAATCCACGACTATGGCCGGCTTTTTCCGATGACCAGCCGGGCGGATTCTTTATGCTGATTGTCGCATGTTTGTACATAGTCATCATTAGAGGAAAGTTCTTAAAGCAGGAGAATCAGCCAGGTACTTACACAATGACATTTTTGGTTTGTCAAAACCAATTGTTTGATCATTGTAACCAACTGAATTGGCTAAAAACCTGTCAGAGATATTTATAAATCACAGCCAAACGTGCAGCCTTTTTATGAGCAACAGGTTTGGACAAAATGTAGCTATGATATTTAATTTCCTGACTGAGGTTGCCCCATGTGTACCAGACCTTAAAGACACCACAGTGTCTTTCAGCTTATAAAAGGCACACAACGGTAGGTTAGAATCAAGCTGAAGAAAGCAAGCTTTGCATGGTGGTTGGGTGTAAATTAAATTGGCTAACTTATATAAAGCAATTTCTTTAATTTATCCACAGAGTAGGACATAAAAAAAAAAACAAGCAGCGCATGTTTGTGGTTTGAATTTAAATGGATGCGCACTAGTGTTCCATTCATATTGTGTAAACATACTGTATGTTAGTTGAGTGCATGTGAAACCAATCAGCAGAACATGTAGACTGTGGGAGAAAGAGTTTGAGAGTTTGGTTCTTAACTTTGATCAGCAGACTGCATACATGGATAGATCATAATGATGCATGCTGTGAATTTCAATGCTAGATGGACATTTGAACTTGGTATTAAAGGTGTCAATGTTTCTTATTGTGCAGTTAGCAGTGAAATAGTCCCCTTGCCTTTCAGTCCCTATAAATGAAATGTGCAAATATAAACCTGACTAAGCAAGCGTGAAAAAAGCTTGTCATAGTGTCTTCCCCCAAAAAATGTTTTGTGTCAAATTATAATCAGATTTGAGCATGAAAGGAAACAAGAAAAGTAAGAAAACTTAGCAATAAGCAAAAGCAACCACGAGAGAGAAATACTACATAAAATGTATAGGCAACAGTATATCTTTTAGTAAAGAGACCCAGTAAAAACTAGAAGGCTGGTGAATTTTTACAGAAAAAAGCAGTTCCATGAGTTTTCCCACAATTCCCATACACGTGAAAGAGTAAGCAGAGCTTTCTAAGTGACTGAACAGAGAGGCCTCCACGCAGAGTAACCGCAGCCTACACATCTTCAGGTTCAGGTAGTGTTTAACCTTTATCTATCCCCATGTGCTTAAAAGATTTATGACAAAATGATTCAGTCTGGAATCTGACCAACTTCTTCTCCCAGCTATGAAAGACTAGAAAAAAGAAATCTCTGCCTCATGGAAGATTAATGTGGTCCACAAAAATACCTGAAGTTCTTGTAATATATTCATCTGTTGCCATTTGACAAGTGAATTACAGCTAAATAAGGGATATGAAAAGGGTTTGCCCTTACAGGGACAGCAATCCTGTAGAACAGATCTGGGCAAAGTAAGGCCATGTGTGGCCTTTTGGCTGTCTCTGATCAGGACACTGCTACTAGATAAGGATCCTGATTGAATTATTTAAGATTAAAATTAATATATTCATGGATTGGCTTAGGCTAGTTAATAGATTTATTTTTATTAAGTTTTTATATTATTTAAAAATAACAGATTATTAAAATTGATTACTGGAACAAAAATAATAAATACCTAATGGTAGCCATATTAAATTTGTATTTTTTTTAAAATTTTGATTAATGGCTACTACTGAGTGTCTACAGCAGCTAATATTAAGAAAATATGCAGAAAACCTGATATTAATTGAATATCTTTAAAAAATAGTAACATAGACAGCAGTTTCTTTAATATCAAAAGACAGAAATCAATCAGTACATCTGTAGATCCAGAATATAGGGGACTAGGACTGTCATTGTGCATAAAACCTTAAAGTGTAGGTATACTGAAAAAATTAATCTTTAAATAAATACATGTAAGTAGCACTTACTCTGAGGTGTGGGTGTTGCTGCATGGCTTCAATACAATACTTGTTTTGCTCAGGCTCTTTCCCACATACCAACTGTCAATACTGCATACAGCACACCAACTGTCAAACCATTCCAGCTACAGCAACACTGCTTACAGAAATGCTAAAACATAAGCAAGAAGATTCAATAAAAGCTCGTATTGTAAAAATTGGGCCAATTTTGCTCCAACCAGTCAGATTTTATTTAAAATTTGAAAGCTAACACCTGATTAGTTGGGGCAAAATTAGCACCATTTTTAACAATAAGAACTTTTATTAAATCTCCCAGCTGATGTTTCAGATTGGATATCTAATGAAATAAGGGGCAGATCAACAAAAAAAAAAACAGTACAGTGATATTTGGGATAAATTATAGTTTCCACTAATGGGCAATTTAAAAAAAATTCCAGTGTACACATGCTTTAAGGTGCCCATACACTATTAAAGGGCAACTGTGGTCTCAAATTCTTCCAAACTAGTAAGAATTATATAAAAAGCTTCCCATCGTACCTTCAAAATAAAACCTAAATCACATCTCTAAATAAAATGTGAGAGGTTATTGCTGCAAAGGTTCAGCAATGTAAAAGTGGTTGAATGCTTCCTGTTTTTAACCATGTGACCAGCTTGTAGTCACGTGATCAGCCTTTGCCTGCATTAATAGGCTTCACTTCTCAACTGTCAATTTTTTCTCCAGGTACTTCCTGATTTCCCCAGCATTAAGTCTTAACTGATCATGCTTCTCACCCGGGGCGAACGGGCGGGCAGAGTTCAGGTGATGTCACGCAACCTACTGGAAACAGGAAGTTCACCCCAATGTAATTTCTCACAGGCTCCAGCCAGAGATGTGATTGTTGGCTCATTGTAAATTAAATACTGCAGGTTTTTATTTAACCCACACTGGTTTTGGGATCACAGTTTCCCTTTAAGACATTAAAGCCGATTTGGTGTTCAAACCGATGGTAGTAAAGCTGATCAGGAAATCCGTTTTGAGCAACGTTGTGGGAATATCATGTAACCAGTGTATGGAAACCATCAGTTTATGAAAATCTACAAAAATGGCACCACACAATGGAGATTCTGTTCAAATCAATGGAAGCAAACATTTAAACAAGGCAAAAAATATACTTTCCTGAGATTGGGAAAATAGTAAACCATTAATGTACAAACAGAAAAAGTTAGCTGCATTATGTAAGTGATACACACAATACATTCTTACTTAAGCTGGGTACACACCATACAATAATTCAGCCCGTCCGACCGACATTTCAGTGTTTCGGGTCAGTCGGTCGGTTCGAATTATTGTATAGCAGCTCCGACCGGTTGCCGACCATTCCTTCATCCGAATTGGATGAAAGCACGATTGGATGGGTCGGAAAACCACGACTGATCGGCCTGTATGGACCTCACGATCGGCAATGGCTACTGTCGGATGCGGCTACTTTTGCTCCATCAGCCAGGAGGAAGAATTGTATGGTGTGTAGCCACCTTTAGAGGAGTGACGTTTTATTGGTTTTCCCATTCAACTTAAGGCATTGGACCTACTTTGGGTTTTCAGTCTATTTTGTAATCCGTTTGCCCCTTCCACAATGACAAAGTTACGTATGTAAATCATGGGAACTAGGCACCATTATGTGTTATAATTCTTTGCGGTCAGTTGTGTTTTTGTAAAGATAAAAAAGCAAAGAAACATGCACACACACACAATGAAAAAATTTGCAAATTGAGTAGTATTTTCATGTGTGTGTGATGCAGTGGGGCCTTAGCCTAATGTATTTTACAGAGTTACAGTACATATGGTAATACTTAGCCTAGTTGTCTGGTTATCTGTAAAAAATCTGTAATTAAAAGGACATTATACTAAGAATATAAGTTTGGAGAGCAATGAATATTTCCTATGGCTTGTCTTACTGACTAAACATTAGAGGCCTCACACAAGTTACTAAACATGGTGATCACCAATCAATTGGAGGTATTAATTAAGTTATTTATTAGTAGGAGATAAAGATTGGACTAGATGGACGAATGTCTTTATTCAACCTCCATTACAATGTAGTACTTAGTAGAGGAGGCAACTTTGCAACTTCTACATATCCACATAAACTAGAAATGCCCCTTAAAGGAAAAGTGCACTGTAAAATCAAGTTATGTTCATTTGGAAGCTGCAGCTTTAAAAATACCGTTGCCATATTTTTTTTTTACCTATGTCCCTCCAGAGCCTAGTTTTGTGCCTTGAAAGTTGCCGACATCTTGTTACAGGGTTGCTGAATGTTAAGCTCTGCCCCTCTGAGATTTCCTCTGCTTTCTCCTGCTTGAGCCTCAAACAGTAATACTTGTGAGTTCCGTGCACACACACGTGCACGGAACTCACAGGCATTACTGTTTGAGGCAAAATTAGGTTTTCTCCCTGTGTTTTTTTAAAGGGCTAAACACTAGGATCGGAGCTTAGGTGAGTATAGCGGTCTTTTAAATCACAACTGATTGGTTGCTACAAATGAATAGCATGGGCAAGCTTTTGCCCCTTTTATGTTTTCCTTAGACAATGTCTTGTTTCCATCCCATCCTCCCTATAAAATGGGTTTTGATCAAATTGACCCATGTGAAAATGCAGGAGAATAAATCACAAGCAATCAAAGAAAGGGACTGATGTGAATAATTAAAAAACATGTGCAATGCATTATTTTCAGTACAATAATAAATAAATATATCTGCGATAAGAGGTTATTTAAACTTTACAAACCTTCACATTTCAAATAAAAATAAGCATTAAAATGGTTTTCAGCTATCTTATCATTGAAAGAAAAAGAATCTTGCTGTATTTTAGGTTTCTTATAAACATAGGCGGCAAATCCTGGTTTAATATTTTAGATCCCAGAATTCAGATCAATAAGCCTTGTTAACATTCAATAGACTTACACAATGGTTTTCCCAATATGCCTAAATGCTTTCACGACAAACTCACGAACACTGTGGACCTCCCCGGTAGATATGACAAAGTCTTCAGGCTCATCTGTTTGCAACATCAACCACATAGCCTGCAAAGAAAATAAACAGAGGAAAACTTTAGTCTAAATGCTTAATATTCTATGGACTTGTGTTTATTTCTTTTTCTTTTTAAGGAGACTATTACTAAAGCAAGTCTGCATCCATACATTATATATTTAAGTTGCGCTTTTTGTTTAAAAAAAAGTCTTCGTTAAATCTTTAAATACAAAATTTTTTTGGGTCATTTCAACTAAATCCAGTTTAGAGTTGCACTGCAAAATATCTTAATTTATAAAATATCTATGTAGGAAAAAGAATTGTTGATAATTGACCGTTTTACATCACTGAAACTTCATAATGGTCAATGTCTGTGATATAATACATATAGATCAATATACTTGGTCTAGGTCTCATTCTCATAGGACAGAAATGCCAAAAAACACCCTAAAACCTATTGAACATGTTCATCCTAACACTTTGTATTCTTATTCCCGGGTACACTGTTCTATGATTTTATTATTTTTTATTTTCTATGCCACTAATGTAATGTCTATTAATCTCCCTTTGTAGCCCTTTCAACTTCATACAGTCTTTCTGGTACTGCTGATCTGACTCTGCCCCCATCTCAGGGTCCCAGGCTGTTCTCGATTGAACTATGTGAAAACATTCTCTTCCTATTGACTAGGTGCGGGAACGTGGAAGGAGGTGGGGTCAGACTGGCAGTACAAGCAGTAATATAAAGGAATGGATTGAGGGAATTAAGGCAAATCCAGGGGTAGGGTTTATAGAGGCATACACCTGCAAATCAGGGCTGCCCTCTATACTTCCTGCAGCACAAAGCATATCAATGCAAAAAAGTGTTTGTGGCTTTTGGAGGTGAGAGTTGTGGGCTGACTTACACTGGCTGCTGAACTGGAGGACTGACCTAACAATGGCTGCTAAACTGGAGGGCTAACCTAACAGTGGCTGCTAAACTAGATGACTAACCTAACCGTGGCTACCAAATTAAAGGGCTGACTTAACTATGGCTTCTGAAGTCGTAAGCCAGTGTTAAGTCAGCACTCCAGTTCAGCAGCCACTGTTAGGTCAGTCCTCCAGTTAACCAGCAAGTGTTGACTTAACCCCTAACAGTGACTGGAAAATATAAGTGCCCAGGTAAATATAAGTGCCTGGTAAATGTAACTTACCCACAGATGCATACCACAGACTGGTAAATATCAGTTGCCCACCCAGTCTGGTCAATATAAGATGTGCCCACACGGACTGGTCAATATAAGATGAGCCCGCAAAGTCTGGTTAATATAAGATGTGCCCACACAGACTGGGCACATGCCTGGATCTTGGAACACTCATAAAAACGAAGACGTGGCTTTCTGTCTTTGGCTGAATTGTTTTTCCATGTTCGGGTGAATACACAAATCCGTTAAGTCATGGTATTGTGTCTTCAAGTGCATTTGGAAAAATAAAATCGCAGCTTTGTGTCTTCAGCTGGGTTCAGAAAAATGCACCTTCGTTTTTCTGAAATGCGGGTTCTTGTGGCAAGGCACAGGGCTTAGTTTTTTCTGGGAAAAACTTGAACGTTACCAGTCTGTGTTTGAGACAATTTTATTTAATTTACCAGTTGGTGGGGGTGTGGGGGTGTAGGGGCAATTATATCTATTTAATCAGTCTGTGGGGGTAATTATATCTAATTTATCAGTCTATAATCCATCTGTGGGGGCAATAGTATTTATTTATCTATATGTGTAGGCAATTAAATTTTTTATCAGTCGATGGGGATAATTATATTTATCAGTATGTGGGGTCAATTATATAAACTATATCAGTCTGTGGGGGTTATTATATTTATCAGTCTGTGTGGGCAATTAAATGTAATTTACCAGTAAGGGGGGCGATAATTTTTTATTTACCTGTCTGTGAGGGTAATTGTATTTAATTTATCCATCTGTATTTAATTCATCCATCTGTATGGACAATTATATTTATTTACCAGTCTGTCTGGGGAAATAATATTTATTAACCTGTCTGTGGGGGGGCAATTCAATTTATTTTCCAGTATATGGGAGCAATTACATTTATTTAACAGTATGTGGGGGAAATTATATTTATTTAACAGTTGGTGGGGGAAATTAAATTTATTTACAAGTCTGTGTGGGCAATTCTATTTAGCAGTTTATATTTCTCTGTATCTATACCTATCTATTTCAGTGTTCTCCCTAGCATCTCTTATCTGGGCGGCCCACCCTGCTACTTTTTCATTCCACCCGGCTGGAAAAAAATTCTGGAGAGAACATTGATTTATGATTTACTAAAAAATGTAGGGTTAATAGGTGTGTGCACGGCACTATGGCCAGACAAAACTCCCATCATAACTGCCTGGTCCAGAGCCCTTTCTAACTTCCGCAAGATAATGTAAGGACCGGTTAACTAACTCTTGAAAGATTGCCAGTGCATGAAAGTGTGGCGTGGCAAACCTGCATGCGGGTCATAAATTTCCCCGCCCTGCCTCACCCTGTTACTATTTCATGCCATCCAGGTGGAAAAAAATTCTGGGGAGTACACTGTATTTATCTGCCAGTCTGTCTATCTATAGCTGGGTACACACATTCCCGATAAGGGCTTATTCCGTCAGTAAAGTGTGTATGGGCGAAACTATACTTTCTGATGCCGATGAACATTACACGTCAGCGTCTGGAATTTCGGATTTAAAATTTCCCTCGTTTGTGCCCAGCTCCCTGTACTAAAGTAAAGAGGGTCGGCCGCGATTGTAGGGAGTATGGCAGTCACAAACGTTCTCCCTTTATATAGGGAGTACAACTGTGACTGTGTGTACTCCCATATGTCAAAGATGACAGACAGAATCAGATTGTTACAGTGTGTACCCACCTTAAATCTCTGTATTTCTCTCTGTCTCTCTTTATATCTCCTATCTATCTCTCACTGTCTGTGTAATTGTCTCTGTCTGTCTATCTCAATGTATCTACCTGTCAGCGGCAATGACTCACCATTCTGAGAGTGGTGTTTTGCTGTATTTTTAAATATAACATTTAGATAATGCGAGATGGTGTTTACAATATTAGGTAATGTTACACTAAAGTCTCTACTGCATTTTATCACTTTTTGGTGTGAGCATTCATTATTATTTAGGGGTTGGAACTACTGCATGAATAACATGGTTTACCACACCTAGAAAGACAGGGATTAACAATAGGCGCTGTCAAAGGGAGGCAATCCAACTGTCTCTGGTCAGGGATGTCAGTGAAACTAGTGTGCAATCAAAATAACAAAGCTGCCAATTAGAGACGCTGTGTATAAGCTGTTAATGAAAAATAGTTTATATGCACAGCGTGCTGCATTTCTACTTTTTTTCAGTATATTATTGCATTACATCACTTTATCTATGACCCCAATATCATGATAATTATATCCAAATAGTAGAGATTCCACCTCGCTTTCCTCTGGGTTACCACGTTTCTGTTCAGTTCAGAAGGAAATATATTTTTTTAAATGCCATCTACCTTATCAGTTTGACAATACTCATGTGAAATATAATCCCATAACAAAAGGCTGTGTCAAACCTTGTATTTGTTTTGGATTGCAAACTTGTAGTTCAAAATAGAATAGAAACACAGAACTTGCTGATCCAGAATGGAGTTCTATTCAAGGTTGCATTAACAAGCAAAAGGTTATGGGCAGCATTATACAGCCAATTTAACACAAGCAGATATTTAGCAATTTCATTTACATAAATGGCATTAGCAGATCAGTGAAACAATGAAGTTCTTAAGTTGGGGAAGCAAACAATATAGATTTGTAGGCAATGGCCAATTCCATTAGAAGCACTCTGTACTGCCTACAGATCTATGTACACACAGTATAATTTGTAAAGGAAGAACGTTTGGGAGGCCAGTGGGCTTTATCAGCTTGCTATACTTTAGCATAGGGCCCAATAGAAACTTTCATTCACTGTAGAAAGATCTCACAGCCAATGGTAATTTTTTATATTTTTTTTACCCCATGCATGGTAAAAGGCTGATCCTGTCACGGGATTATATGCTGCACAAAAAGGCTTAAAAATGAAAGTGTTTTATAATACAAATACATTTTGCCACCATTGAATTATGCTTGTGAAGGTTCTCATTCATCCAGGTCATGGTATATCTGTTGTATTCAATTAGATCAACCGGACTTGATCTAATTGATATGCTAATTGGGATTTTCCAGGGTACATAAGTGCCACAGATTCTTGTACAAGTCATTCTGAATTGAGAAAGCCAGTCGGATGACTAGCGAAAACGTTTTCAAGAACTAAACTTCAAGTCCGGTTGATCTAATTGAATACAACAGATACACCATTGAATTAATGGCCAATCTGTTAGGAACCAAAATAAACAAATAATACCGTACTTGTTTTTAAGCTAGTGGATGAATGAACATTTGAAATTAATGATTAATATATGATCATTCATAAAGTGATGTTTAAACTCTTTAAACAGACTACCTATCATTAAACACAATCGGATCGGGCCAAAATTTCTGCTGCATCTGATCCATTTTTTGTCGAAGAAAAGCTTGGTCATGCCAGAAATTTGGACGCAGCCTTTGAAGGGTATGTCCATTGATTAGTTAAACTTTTTTTTTACTGTTTAACTGAAGAACAGGAGGTACATGCGCTATGTCTCACCTCCCGTTCTTCAGCAAAACCTGCAGAAAAGGAGGAGAAACTTACACAGATCACTCCAGCGCCACTGAAGGACTCCGACGCCACTGGCATTCTCCAATGCGTCCACAGTCCTTTGCATTGTACGCGCAGGCGCATGCAGTGCAAAGGAGCGTGGATATGTCAGAGACTCTCAGAGAAGCCGTCACTGGAACGATCCGCAGGTAAGTCTCTCCTCCTCTCCTGCACGTTTTATTGAATAACAGGAAGTAAGACATACCATACATTTACCTCCTGTTCTTTAGCTAAACAGAAAAAAAAGTAAAATAATTCCATACCCTTTAATGCATGTTCCTACACTGCCTCTCTATAGAGCTGTTGTGGTTGCACAGTAAACCATTGCTGATTTTGGCAGGTGCTTGTGATTCATCTCATATGAACCACCATTTATAAGGAGCCACTCAGTGACTGACTGGTGCATGTACCACTGCCCCAAGGTAAGTCTAAATGTAATCCTTGACCTGGCGTAAGTCACTGTTTATGCTACAAAGACAGATGGTAAAAGGTAAATACAAAACTCAGCAGCAGCCTTAAGAAATGTAAATGAGAAAATATTCGTAATAAAATAATTTCCATATTAATTTAATATTTAAAAGGATTCACATGATTAAATTGTTTCTTGAACGGATACAATAAAAAAAATAAAGGCATCACAGTCAATTTTACTTTCTATACTTACAAATTGTATAATTAGAGATTATCTATATCATAAATCAAAATGTTGTTTATACTTAGAGCTGTTTGATATTTTAACAAAATGTTTAGATCATAGATATATTTATACAATAAGCATACTGGCAGCACTGCCCAATACTATCTTCCAGATTTGCTATGTACACTCCGGTCAGACAAGCATGTTTTTCACATGCGAGTTATAGTACATTGTGGGTATCTTATATTAAGGTGATGTACATCCTTCTTAAAGACTTCAAACTTGTAAAACATGAATCATTTATATAAAATTTATTGCACGTCTCTGGATAAATAAAATCCCTTTTATACTGAATCACCAACACGCTATGTTCTATTTCTTTGTAAAACTATGCAAGGTTACATTTTTAAACAAAGCTGAGCTAGTACAGCCAAAAAATCCTTGTGCCTCAGTTGTATGTGATTTTGTTAGTGTAATGCAAATATAATCACTCGAAAGCTTCTTAGTCAGGACGAAAAATGTAAGTTGTATTTTTTGAGGGGGGAGCAATTTTGTTCTTCAATACAAAAGAGAAATAGTCACATCACCTTCGTCTTATGATTGGATGCTGTTTGTTTAAACAGCTAATGCCACGTCTAAATTTGCATACTGTTCAAGTTACTTGTCTGGAACAAGTGCCAGAAATCTGCAGTTACAACAATGGTCAGACACACTCTCCCAGGCCCCTGACCTACCAGTTTCTAGGCATTTCCTCTCACAGTTCACTTTGTACCAGACCTCAGTCTGAGAACGAGAGCTACATAGAGGCTGATTTATTTATCATTACTGGATCTTTTACTGGTTTTAACAGAGTAGAAAAGCTTTGTTTAAATTTCCACTGAGGATAATTAATGGTTATAGAGAAGTAAATGAAGAACAGGTGACATTTAGAGTCAGAAGATAAATGATCCAGTGTTTTAGTGTGATAATGGCTTAGTAATTGCTATTAAGCCAGGGAATATTGAGTCCCATCATAATGCTAGATCATGTCTAGAGCACAAAGGCCTCTGTGTGAGAGGTACTCAGCCGTTTACCTTTGCATAAAGCTGCAGCGTTGATCTGGTCCATTTATTCCCTGATGAACTGCACAGCTCAGGCAAAAGTTCACCAATTCTCACCTTCCTGTTCACATGCTGAACCCCATGACCCATGACATGGCTAGGCCACAATCTGAGATATGATCATTGGCGATCTTTTAACCACATAGGTCAGATATTTCATGAACTGCATGTTTATGTTTTTTTTTTGTTAAACTTCCTTATGTTGGATTAAAGAAGAAGCATGAACTCTGTGTCACCTTTTACCTCATATTGTCATTTTGATTTCATACATGTGCATTTAATTCCAGTATCAAACTAGAGTGAAACATCACAGCAAACATAATTTACTGCATAACACTTATTAAAATTCCAATAAAAATGTTTGCTTGGGTGAGGGTTACAGGTGATATGTTTGGTGACTCATTTCACCCGAGGACATCCCAGAGCTAAAGAAATTTATTGAGTAAAATGTTCATGTGCTGAAGGATACAGTATAAACATGCCAGTCTGATGCATTTTATGGAGCTACCTGACCTGGGTACAAGCTTTGCATACTTTACCACTTCTGCCAAAAGTGATAGATGTATATAAAAAGACTAGCACACCTAATGAAGTGATAGAGGCTGGTTTCATTATACACTTACAATGCCAAGGCTTTGCAGTACTTTACACAGCCAACGCCCACATCAGACTTCCTTCTTTACTGTTCACACCTGCTCTACTGAAGAAGAAAATCTCTAAACAGATTAACAAACTCCAAGTGATTGTACGTATAGCTCCTGTACTAATATCACTGCGTGAATCCCTTCGCTTACTACCCTTTCTTCCGCTCAGCAACTAGACCAAGAATACTTATTAACTGGGCTACCACCCATGACAAACGAGCGCTGTTAATCAAACTTATGTTTAACTGGAGTTATCCCACATTCCTTCCTGTGTGCTCCTGTGCAATTGTTGGCAGCATTGCTCTGCATGTCATTAACATCTCCCTCCCCATGCTGATTTTCTTAAGTCTGTAAATAGACAAGGGTTTCCTGAAAGCAAATCTTAAGCAACATATACATTAGTTAACTATCATTATCACAATGCCCATACAGCGTGTTTTGTTCTAGGGGGGGGGTGATCGGTTCTGTTCTATGAGGAGAGGTTAGCGATAGGGAGACCCCTTTGATACTGTCTGAGAACAGAGGAAAACATTCAGCCATGAAGAAAGCAAAAACAGTATTCTACATAGTTCAATTTTAATAACGCCCCTTCCCAATGATGTCACTATTAATGGACCAAAATGCGTAGATTGTCATGAGCTATGAATAAAAACCTATGATTTTGATAAAGACCCTGGCGTGCTTCGTACACCAAACTTTATTTTTCATATCAAACTGACGACCAGCAACCGGGCAAATTAAGTGGCAATCAGGTGAGTGGCTGCACATATGAATATATATAGATAGATAAAGAGGACTGGGAGATAGAGATCGCTCTGTTTCTCTGAATATGGGCTCCTTAAAGCATGACTGTCAAGGCTCCTATTTGTAGAGGACCATGGGAAAATGAGGATTCAAAATCACTAATTCACTTTAACATCTTTTTTGAATTTTTTTTAATCATAACCATACTGATCTTTTCCTTGTCTAAATCTGTGTCTATTTCCTCTATATAGAACAGGGGTAGTCAGTTAATTTTCCCAGGGGCTACATTAGAAACTCAGACTTGGTTGTGGAGGACCATAATTATTGTGGAGGTTTTAAATCACTTTGTTCAACATTAATCTAATCTCATAATAAAAAGTGATAAAAGATGGCTCTTTTTATATTTACACTAAAGCAGTGTCCAGTGTTTATTGTATGTTTTTTTCCTTTTATATATATAATTAACTGCTGCAGATACTCAATAGTAGCAGCTTAAATCAGATCTTATTTAAAATTTGAAAGATAACATTTGATTGGTTTGGGCAAAATTGGCACCATTTTTTACGATAAGAACTTTTATTGAATCTCCCAGTCAGTCTTTAAAGCTAGGTACACACCTAGCGATTTTTCCTCCTGACCGACCGTTCGATACTTTCGAACGGTCGGCCAGGAGGAAGGACTGTCCGATAGTCACCGCGAACGATCGTGCGGTCCATAGAGGACCGCACGATCGGACGAGGTTTTCCACCCTGTCCGATCGTCCTTTCGTCCGATTTGGACGAACGGTCGATCGGACATGGGCACATTCGAATGCGATAATTTCGGTCCGATCGACAGATACACTGAACTATCGGTCGATCGGACCGAAATATCTAATCGTGTGTACCCAGCTTAAGAGAAGCGCCTGTATGTGGTTAACATATTTTATTTAATCAATCTTGTTATTTTCTAACAAAATAAAATAAATAATAAAAGAAAATAAATAAATGAACTAATGTTAAAAATTAACATTAAATTTCAATTTTGGAAGATTTTCTTTCATGTTCAAGTCTAGAAATTGCAGGCTGGTCAGGGTCAGTCCCCCAGGCCATGCTTTTCTTGGGTCTGATATAAAGCTTAAAGCAAAGAAAAATTAAAGCAATATAAAGACTTGCTTAGAGCTGATGCAATAAGGGATGCACAGGTTTGCCCGTGCTATTAATTTGCAGCAACCAATAAGATGTTAGATTTTAATTGTTATCCGACTGGCTTTCTTAATTGAGAATGACTTGCATAAGGTATTTATTGGCAACAGATTATTGTACAAGTCATTCAGAATATACAAATCCAGTCGGATGACTAGCAAAATGTATTCAAGGGGTAAACTTCATGTCCAGGCACCTTTTACATATTTTATTGTGGTGTAAAATGCCCAAATCTATAGTCATGCATTAGCACTTACATTTGTAAGTTTAAAGTGTATACTTATTTTACGTGACACCCCCAAGTTTAAAATGGAAAACTCAAAATGGTTGGTTTAGCCACACCTAAAGGGTGCTAAAGGGTCTCCATATGGACACAAAAAGTGGAATTTTACTAACATCCAATGAGGTTTAGATGTTGGATGTCTTCCTTTAGGAGAGACAACCCAGTTTCTGTTTGCTAGGCAGGAAGTTATGTCTGTTTATAAAAAATGTCTCTGAAACTACCCAGCATTCTTAGAGAAATGGAAAGTTTTTCCCTTTCCCCCCCAAAATTACTATATTAATAGGATGAGGCTGTAAAGTACCTTCTGTTGTAAGAAGGCTCTATTTCATTGCATGCTCTGTGAAGAGCTTTTTTCCCCTTTAACCCCACTTTCACCTTAACCTATAAAGCTAATCAGTATCCTGTGCTCCCAAGTCCTACCCCATAGAGCCCATGAAACTATGTCCTGCACTGATGGAATATAATAAAATTGAAACATGGCAGGATAATCTGGGTTCATTATAGGCCCTCAGGCTGACCAATTGTGATCCCTCTCTAACAGTGTCCCTGGTGATAGCTGTGAGTTAATGGGAAGGGTGGGTATTGGTGGATGGTTTCAATCTTTCCTTTCTAGTAACCTCCAATGGATCTACTCTTGGTTGTTTTCTAATGGATGGAAGTTAGAAGGAGATGATATTTTTAAGCTCTGTGCAGTTATATTGCACTGTGATGTTTGGACAACTATAACACTATAACACTCTATACAATGATATTTTTAATATATCGGAAGAACCAGAAAATTCTGGTTTCTAAATTTCTAAAAATTCATCAGAACAAAAAGATAAACTGAACAAAAGGATATACAAGAAATATAGGATAGATAATGTCTGCATTTCCTTTTATTCATCTAGATGCTAAGTTGTACTTAATGTACATTTACCCCATGTATTTCTAAAACACTTTTAATACTTGAGCACTTTCCTATATAAATGTTTTGTATGATTAATGGGGCTTTATTTATAAAGGCACAATGTCGCTCTTTTGCAACTGGAAATATACATTTGCGGTTGTAAATCTAAGATAGCGGTCGCAAATCAAAAATCATTATCATAGATCTACAACAGCATGGATTTAAATATCTTCCTGTATAAATGTATGTGAACAAATGTATGAAGAAAGCAGAAAAATGTGATAGTGTTATGCAACAAATATAAGATGGATAAATACCTGCCTTATATTGCTGTTATGTTGCACTGTATGTATATTTAAATGTATTTCTAAAGCACTAACACTTCCAGTACAATATAAAAGTTGGTGTGTGTGTGTGTGTATATATATATATACTGTATATAGCTACCAATCAGGTGGTGGTATATAACAGTATTACATATAGGAAAGGTGCATATGTGTGTGTTTTTTCACTGTTTCATTTAAGTGATCATAAAAAACAAAACTATAGCAAGAACAGTACTAATAGTGTGTTAAATTTTATGTTATTACCCCTTTAATTTATGTTATTTACCCCTTCTAGTTAAGCTCATAGGTTCTCGATTTCTAGAAGCCCTAATTAGCATTTCCCCTCTGTCAGGCCTACCTTGTCCCCTAGAATGCCAAATACATTATTTTGTGTTGTACGTCCAATTAGTCTCTCCAATCAGCCCACAGCTAAACATATACACACATAATTTCCAATGTGCACCAAATGTGCCTGGAACTCAGGGCCGAAACATCACCAGCTTGTTATGTAGCCAATTAAAGGCATTGTTGGAAGTAAATCACACGTGTGCACTGGACTTTACTGATTTATATTTATCTATCTACTGGTATATATATATATATATATATATATATATATATATATATATATATATTATATATATATATATATATATACATACACACACACAAACATACACACAATTACACACTCACATATTAATATAAATAATGTAGACATAGGAAAAAGTTTTGCAATCTATAGTGTGCAAACAGCTGTAAGTATTTTTAGGTTAGTCTACAAACATTTGATGGTAAACAGCTAATTAGTTGCTGTAGGTTAACAAGTTATTACATAAAGCTATAGGAATTGTAATATTAAAAAACAGAAGATCCATTACGTTTATTTTTTTTCTTATTGAACATGATATGGACTGTAACATAATCCAAAAATCATTTTGCTTCTGTAGGGTTTTTTTTCAGTGTGAATATCTTCATTTATTTCAAATCAATTTTAGACCCTACCATCATTATCATTAACTTTAATTCATGATCATAGCAATAATTTCCTGCATGGACTATGAACACTTAAGGCAACAATTGACGAGTGCAGAATACAGCCTGTACAGTTTGAAATCAGCCTCTAATAGTTTGGTGATTATGATAAATAGAAGGCCATTTAAAACTCATAACATAGCCGGCTCCATTTAAATCTAGCCAGACTGGGTTACTTGCCAGCAAATTTTAAACATCCGTAACCTGAATTCCACTTATATTTCTGTTTACCTAGATTACTATAGATTTTTCTATAACTTAATATTTATATTACAGACCTCCTTTTTTTAGTAGTTATAAAGTAGTCTAACTTCTTGTTTAATATGAGTTTTTCTGGGCAGCATTTATCTTCTTCCAGATTTGTTAAGGGTCCAACGTTCATTTTTCTTACTAGTACTCTAGCCTTTGTGCACCAGCACACAGATGACCAACTAAGGTTTAAATATGGTTTGTTTTAAACATTATATTATGTTAATAATTCACACACTGTTCAACGGCTCACTGTATTTACTTTAGTGGTAAATGTTCAGATATGGCACAAGCTAATTCTCGTTTTTTTTTTTATATACAATTCTAGTTATGACCAGGAACAGATTACTCTCACATGACACATCAATTGAAGGGGTTTTACTTTTCTCTGCGCTACACTCGTTCAGGAAAGCAAGGTACACACAGTTAAGAAAAAGCTCTGATACCATCCGATCCGATGGTATCGTGGCTTTATCGGTACTGAAGGTACCTAGCTTTACATCTGAATTTGACATACAAAACTAAATATTAAGTGCAGCTGCAATAAAGAGAACAGGTTATTAGAAGGAACACAAGTTATTTTATCAGTACAATTAAACATTGTACTTCAGAGAAGAAAGAGGTCAAGAAGAACACATGAAATCCTCAAACATTTTATGACACAACTCTATAGTTATCAGTATTCAATATCAGAACAAAGAGATCTTTATGTATTTGTCAAAATGGGCTGGACTGTTTTTAAAACAGCACAGTACAATTAAGTATAATTAAAAGTATGTTTATGATAAGAATAAGGGATTAGTCAGATTAATCAGTCCTTACTGGGATTACTTGCAAAACAAACCACTTTAATTAATACAATTCTAAGATTTATCAATATTAATATATCCCCTTTGCCTTTGACAGTAAAACTATATCAGCTCCACCTTTTAATCAAATTAAGGCATACATTTTTTTTAAATTAATTAATGATTGTCAAATAAGAAATGCATTGACTACAAAACCATAAAACAGTGATTGATATGTGGCTCAGTGTGCATGCTTGTAAATTAGATTGGAAAATTAAACAGAAATCATTTAAGTGGTCTCAAAAAAAAAGTCAGTTACTTGTATGATCAATAGAAATATTCTAACCTGACCAATCAAGGTTCAATCGATTCATACACTCTATATCAACCCCTTCTTGATGAATGAATGTAAAGGTGGCCATACATCAGGGCGATATTACTTACCTGACCAACCGCTCACACGATGTTCCTGTGATCCTGCCGGAACCACCTCTCCCGATCTTATATTCGACCGACATGCATTTGCAAAATCCCATTCATTTTGCGATCGCATGTCGGTCGAATATAAGATCGGGAGAGGTGGTTCCGGCAGGACCGCAGGAACGTCGCGTGAGCGGTCAGTCGGGTAAGTAATATCGCCCTGATGTATGGTCACCTTAAGTAGAAACTAGTGTACCTGCAGGAAACCTATGCAGGTACACACAAACCGTGTGTAACTTATGGTGGAATTAAAACACCTTGACTTAGTGCTGTAAGGCGTAAGTTATAAACAACAAGCCCTTATTTCACAGATATACTATGACAGCGGTTATTCTTGCAGGAAAAATGCATGTAATGCTATCAGCATGATTATTGTTGATTATAATCAGAAATCTATACATACCATAAAAATATTTTGCTGCTACTTCAAGCATTGTTCAAGTCATGTTGAGTGAATGGGGTTGGTTAACAGCCAGGGTTCCAGTTAATCCCAAAGGTCTTGGATATTTGCACAACAGTCAATTTATTCCACATCAGATAAATTTACCACATACTTATGGAACATTGTCAGATCTCCAATCCTTTCACAAAATAAAAGTCTCTCTTCTTTAGAATTATACATTGTATACTGTTATATTAAGGGTTTCCTTAACTGATATAAAATGGTCTACACCAAATCATTTAAAAAATGTGATTTGGTCTAAAGGTTTCCTCCACTTACTTTTCATTTGACTCTAGCAATATGTGGAGGTACTGCAATGTTTTCTGGAAATCCATCGCCCACCTAATTTTGCCGTACACATTTGAGAGCGACAGCCATAGTGATTTTAATCTACTTATTAAGCCCAGTGATATTTATTTACTTAATTATATTTAGGAGCAGATAAGAAAAAATAGATACACAAGTCTCTTCTTATGAACTTTCCTTGTCTAAATGTCAAATACAAACACACACATCTATATATATATATGTATATACAAGTAAATCCTTTGCACTTTGTCCCGTGCAACAATCGCCTGGGTGCTACTGTATTGATAGAGAGAGAAATGGAAAGATAGGTATACAGAGAACTCCAAGGTCTTCTCATAAATGGTTTATTACATAAAAAGGTAGGTCTGTATTTTTTGAAATTTTTGAAATTTAGTATATAAATGGTTTATGGACATTTAAACAATGATTTTTTAATAATTTGAACTGTAGTCCTATGGAAAGATGCACTATGCACAGAGCATGTCCTTCTATACATGGGGCATTCACCTGGCTCACCAGCTTAGGGGAGGAGACAGGACAATAGCGAACCAGCGAGCAGGATTTTCAGTAAATATCTAGAACATTCCTCATTCTGGGTACATTAGATATTGGTGGGGTAATTTAAGTTGTCCTTTTAAAATTTTACCTTAGCTTAAATAGGATTTAAAAAGTGACTAAGTACATGAACATTACTCACTGCAAAGAAAAAACAATAGGTTGGGTGGAGACTGCTGTAACCAAATTGCAGCCACAAATACTAATGCCAGGAAAAACCAACGATCTTCTTCCCACAAGAAAAAAACACCAGACTTGAAAGTCACGTGATATCTTATTGTTACATGCTAGGTCATTAGTCTGTTCAATGCTCTCATTGATAACATAGGGTCTATGATGCAACATGTCTAGAAGAGAAGTCAAGTTCTACCGTTTGTAGTGAGCGCTTCTTTCTGCCTCACCCAACTGAGTACAAAGCCGAATTATTAGGAACCAGTTCTACTAAAAGTAATTAAGAATAATTTATTTCATTATTACATATTAGTTTACAAAAGCTATATATTTATAACTCTCAAAATATCAGAGCACTCCAAAGACTTAAAATATATCAAATAAAGTGAGATAATTAATACAGCATGTGGCGTTCCTGGTCTTGGACCTTTATCGAGCCAATAGATAAAGGTCCTGGGACTAAAACGTTGCCCCAATGCTGTATTAATAAGATTGAAAATAAAGAGAGAGTATCAAGTGCAAATATATAAAGAGTAAACAATCTCATTTTTAAGCTGTTATCATCTCAAATGTTATGCCCTAAAGCCAACTTTCATTTTAACTTTAACCATTTACTTATATAAAAATATTAAACTTTATATTCTATGGCTGGCTCTAGAAAGAATTGCCTGATCTTTTTTTTTAGAAACTAGCTAGTGGAAGTTATATTCAGTCCTGCAGAATGGTGTCTAAATGAGGCATTACTGCCACAAGTGCAACCCCAGTTACTACAGCCGCCCCAAATACAATAAATTGTAACAGATTTATAAATTTATGTTTCATTGTCCACCTGACAGATTTACAGATTGATATACTGACCGGAAATAAATTGGAATATGCAGATATTTGTCCACCCTTAAAATATACAACGGTTTAATTTTCATTTATCTTCCCCCAACCCAACTGCAATTTTTATCATTTACCATAATCATATGTTCTATTCCTTTCTGGCAAAGACATCTGCCTCCTTCCTCTGCTCTAGAAGCTTTTTACAAACTTGAGCATGACCAGTGGAGGCAGCAGATGTAACAGCAGTCAGTCATTGGTTGCAATGTCAGCTTTGATTGACTTGGAGGAAGAGCCAGCATACTCTGCCAGAATAGGGACAATGGTTATCCTTTTAATATCTGTAATACAGTACAAAATATATCAGTTGGGGTTTAGGGCAGGTAACTGACAATTGACCAGTAACTGACATGCTCTTTAAGTGAAGGTGTCACCGCTGCTCAATGCTTTGCATTGTGTGCTAACCCTTGGTAAATGGGAATATACAACAGGAATAAACTGCTGCAGCTCAGTGTAAATCTCCCCAAAATTGTAAAATAAAGCACTCTAGTTGCTAAAAGAAAAAAAGGTGAAATGAAACACATTATGCCCTCAAAGGGGCTTTAAACTAAATAAAATCAAGTACAACTAGGTAAAGACTTATTGGAAGAAAGCAAATTGTGGCTGCTTGCAGAGGGGTTATTCTGTGTTAAAGGGGTTGGTCTGTTTTTAAGGTGTGCGTTAAGAAACAAAAGCATTTAGAACAAGAAAAGGTTTAAGAACAATTTTGCTGTTTCTGTTTCGTATTGCTGTTGCTGCGTATTGCTAGTTAGTATGGACAGTTTTCTTGTGGCCACGCAATGTGCATCCTGCCGCATGTATGGGATCTTGAAGCAGCTGCTCCAAGGGACTTTAGTATGTGTCAGATGTGAGCGGGTTGCCCATTTGGAATCTGAGGTGAAGAATCTGAAGGAGAAACCCTTTTGTAGGGCTTGGCAAAACTTGGGGAAATGCAGGTACTTGCAGGGGCCAGTAAACTGGAGTGTGAAAATGGGGCAGATAAGGGGGTGAAGGAAGATAGATTTGTAAGGATCACCGGGGAAGTAGGGGATGGAGGAGTAGGGTCACCTCTTCCCAGCTAGTCGATCCCAACAGATTTGCTGTATTAGGTGAAGATGTGGAGGATGAAAGCTCAGAAGTAGCATGTATGGAGTGGGCCATTGCCTTGGGCACCCAGGGGACTGCCATCTCTAATACAAGGGAGGAAGAACTTGAGGCTAGGAAGGAAAGACAGGCGGTAGGGGTAGGGGACTCCATTATTAGAAAGGTGGATAGGGTAATCTACCGCCAAGACCCTACATGACATACAGTTTGTTGCCTGCCTGGTGCTAGGGTTCGACATGTGGTGGATCATGTAGACAAATTATTGGGTGGGGCTGGGAGTGACCAGGCAGTCTTGATTCATGTTGGTGCCAATGACAAAGTTAAAGGAGGAGGAGAGGGCCCTAAAAATGATTTTCAAGAGTTAGGAGCCAAGTTAAAAATTAAGGACCTCAAGGGTATTGTTTTCATAAATGCTACAGCAGCCACAAGCTACACTAGGGAGGCAACGGGAGCTTAGGAGTATTAATGCAAGGCCAAGGGGTTGGTGAAAGGAGATGGGGTTTGGGTTTTTAGAGAACTGGGCTGACGTTTCTGTTGGCTACAGGTTTTTTAGTAGTAGAGATGGACTGCACCTCAATGGTAATGATGCAGCTGTTTTGTGGGAGAAGATGGCTAGGGGTTGAAGATTAAACTAGGTATGTGGGAAGGGTACTTTGGACTACACAGGGGTAAATAGAGGGGCTAGGGATCATGGAATAAGATAATGGAATAATGGAATAAATGGGAGGGGGGAGCATAGATAATAAGGAGGCATGTAATGTAATAGTATGAAAATAATTGTATAGAAATAAATTGAATCATAATCTAAAATGTATGTTTACAAATGCAAGAAGTCTGGCTGGAAAAACTGGGGAACTAGTGCTAATAGCTTTAAAGGAAAGGTATGATGTGATCGGTATAGCAGAAACATGGCTAAATGATTCACACAACTGGACTGTAAATATTGAAGGATACTCTTTATTTAGACATGACAGAGTAAATAAGAAAGGGGCGGTATGTATGTATGCTTAACAAATATTGAAGCCAAATTTAAAAAAATGAGATAGATGGAGGTATAAACGATTAGGCAGAAATAATATGGGTGGAGCTGCGTATGGGAAGCAAAAAGGGGGATAAATTAATTGTTGGTGTATGTTATAAGCCAACACATGCCAGTTAGGAGGTAGAAATTAATCTCCATATGCAGTTGACAAAGGCTGCTTATACAGGGCATGTTCTGGTTATGGGGATGTCAATTACCCTGACATAGATTGAAGTAAGGGAAATGCCAGCAACTCAAGTTCTTACATTTTCTTTCACAGATGGTAGAAGTTCCTACTAGACAGGATGCGTTGTTGGATCTGGTGATATTGAATAAACAGGGGAGGACTGGGACCTTTTGGCCTGGGTGGGATGACAAACACTGACTAATGAACTGGAGGGATAACTAACACTGGCTAATGAACTGGAGGGATTGCTAACAATGGCTAATGAACTGGAGGGCTGACTAACACTGGCTAATGAACTGGAGGGATGACTAACACTGGCTAATGAACTGGAGGGCTGACTAACACTGACTAATGAACTGGAGGGATGACTAACACTGGCCCAGTCCGCCCCTGTGAATAATCCTAACCTCATTTTGGAGATGAAGGTAATGGGAAGCTTAGGGAATAGTGCACATGATATAGTGTCATTTAATATAGGTTGCAAAAAACTAAAGTGCACTGGGTTAAAAAAACTTTTAACTTTTTAGGAAAGATAATTTTATGTTGTTAAAGGAATTACTCCTGCTCATAGACTGGGGGGATTTATTGACCTTAAAGGGGTATTAAACTATTACATTTCTAAATTTATACCTTTAGGGAAAAAGTGTAAAAAAATTAGGTCCACTCCTACCTGACTTAATGCTCAGGTAAAAAGGGAAATAGAAAAAAAAAGGCTTTTAAAATATTGAAATCAGAGGGAACAGAACAGTCTTACACGGAGTATTAAAGCTGTAACAAGGAGTTGAAGAAAGCAATTAAACTTGCTAAAATAGAAAATAAAATACAGATAGCAGAACAAAACAAGTTTAACCCAAAAATGCTTTTAAGTATATCAATAGCAAAAAGATGATGACTGAGAATGTGGGACCTTAAGTAATGGGGCTGAAATGGTTGTGGATTATGTCAAAAAGGCTAACGAGCTAAAATTTATTTTTCCTCTGTATTCCCTGTTGGGAGTCCTAGCCCTTATAGCAGGGACTGTAATAACATGAAGGGTATAAATGAGGAATATTCACTCTAGTTGACAGAGGATATGGTACGGAAACAATTAGACAAAGTTAATATCAATAAAGTCCCAGGACTGGAGGAAATACATCCTCGGATCTTAAGAGAGCTTTGTCCAGTTTTATCTAGACCACCGTTTCTTTTCAGATTCACTTTTGTCTGATGATGTGCCGCTAAATTGGAAAAAAGACAATGTAATACCAATATTCCAAAAAGATAGTCATTCCCAGCCTGGTAACTACAGACCTGTAAGGCTAACATCAGTGGTAAAGAAGGTGCTGGAAACTTTATTACGGGATGATATCCTTGACATTGTCTCCAGAACTGATCTTAGTAGCAGTCAGCCTGGATTTATGACAAAAAGATTGTGACAGACAAATTTACTTGTTTTTAATGAAGAAGTGAGTAAGAATTTAGATTCAGGCATATCAGTGGAAGTAGTATACTTGGATTTTGCTAAAGCTTTTGATACTGTGCCACATTAGGCAACCAATGTATAAACTGCTGGTCTAGAAAAAAACATTTGTGCGTGGATAGAGAATTTGTTATTGGATCGCAAACAGAGTGGTTGTCAATGGAGCTACATGTATGTGGGCTGCCTCAGGATTCCATAATGGGGCCACTTCTTTATAATCTGTTAATAAATGACTTAGAAGTGGGCATTGAGAGCAAGGTCTCTGTGTTTGCTGAGCTTTAGAAACTTTAAATGATGTGCAATTACTGCAAGCAGACCTAGATAGATTATCGAAATGGGCAGCAGAATGGCATATGAGATCCAATGTTGACAAATGTAAAGCTAGGTACACATTATACAATCCTTCCTCCTGACCGGCCAGGAGGAAGGACAGTCGGTCACAGCAAAAGTAGCCGCGGCCGGTCGTGTGGTCCATAGAGGACTGCACAATCAGTTGTGATTTTCCAACCTGTCCAATCATTCTTTCGTCCGGCGATCGGTCGTGGCTGTCGGTCGGGCCGAATTATTGGATTGTGTGTACCTAACTTTAGGTAATGCATTTGGGGTTTAACAATTCATGTGCCATCTACACCACAAATAACTCTGTGTTAAGTGAATCTCGACTGGAAAAAGATTTGGGGGTTCTGGTAGATAACAGACTTAGCTGTAGCAAACAATGTCAGGCAGCAACGGCTAGAGCTAGCAAGATATTGTCTTGAATAAAGAGGGGAATAGATTCAGGAGTAAAATACTTTCTTAGGGTTAGAAAGGTTTCTTCCAGCAGATGTGGTAATGGCAAGTTCATTGAATAGCTTTAAAAGTGGGCTACATAAGTTTCTAAAACTAAAAAATATTGAGAACTACTGGTATTAATACATATACTGTAGATCTGGTTGATCCAGGGATACTTTTCGATTGCCATTTCCCCCCCTTTTTTAGCTGGGGTTTGTCAATGGAGCTACATACATGTGGGCCGGAGTGCCTCAGTAAAGGCTAGAGCTAGCAAGATATTGTCTTGTATAAAGAGTGGAATAGATTCAAGAGAAATTTTCTTTAAAGGGACATGTTGGAAATGGAAGCAGTTCAAAGAAAGGCAACTAAAATAAAGGTAATTGACTATGCAGGCAGATTAGACAAGTTAGGGCTGTTTACATTAGAGAAGTAACGTTTGCGTAGGGATATGATCACTTTTTCAAATATATTAATGGGCCATACAATAAACTCTCTGGTGCATTGTTCACTAATCGGCCATATCAGAGGACATGTGGACATGCTTTAAGATTAGAAGAAAAGAAGTTTCATCTTCAAGTTAGGAAAGGTTTCTTTCCAGTGAGAACGGTGAAACTGGCTTCCAGCAGATGTAGTAATGACAAGTTTATAGAATAGCTTTAAAAGTGGGCTGGAAAAGATTCTGAAACATACAAATATTGAGAATTTCTGGTATTAATACATATACAGTAGTTCTGGTTGATCCAGAGATACTTTCCGATTGCCAGGAATCCCCCCCCCCCATTTTAGCTGGGTTTGTTTTTTTGCCTTTCTCTGGCTCAACTGTAAGAAAGTGTTAAAAGGGAGGGTCAAAAAAGCACTTGCAGGACGTATGTCTTTAGTTAACATTAATTACTATGCTTGTGAAGGTTCTCATTCATCCAGGTCATGGTATATCTGTTGTATTCAATTAGATCAACTGGACTTCAAATGTAGTTCTTGAAGACGTTTCGCTAGTCATCCGACTGGCTTTCTCAATTCAGAATGACTTGTACAAGAATCTGTGGCAATTATGTACCCTGGAAAATCCCAATTAGCATATCATAGCCAGGTGTTAAGGGTGTGATTAGATAGTGGCTAAGAGGTGTTACAGGAACGCCCAGAGTAAGGTCTTAAAACAGCAT
The DNA here is from genome assembly GCA_019447015.1 of Hymenochirus boettgeri. Lineage (NCBI taxonomy): Eukaryota > Metazoa > Chordata > Amphibia > Anura > Pipidae > Hymenochirus > Hymenochirus boettgeri. The sequence continues at coordinate 166,929,904 of CM033474.1, forward strand.
TGTACATGGCAGACAGTTGGTGTCGAACCCCCCCACCTCTATTTAGGCTTGGTTTCTTTATTTTCACATAAATGGCCTCCTTAACACCTCTCTTGAACCAGTCACGTTCCTTCGCCAGTATGTTAACATTACAATCTTCAAAGGTATGTCCTTTATCCTTAAGATGCAGATACACGGCTGAGTCCTGACCCTTGTTGGATGAAGTGTCACTTCATCCAACAAGGAGGAATGGGTGAGAAACTTGTCTAACAGGACCCTGACCCAGCCAGAAATGGAAGTCCTTGGTAAGGGCTTGAATTTTGCCATCACCCCTAAAGCCATCCCTGTGGTGGATATTATAGCTGCCACAGAAGCCTCTATCCACAGTAATAAGGTATCACAGAGTGAGGCAGAACAACTTCGCCTTAAGGTATCTGCAGCCTTAGCCAGTGCTAAAACTCCTTCATCTAACCTGACTACACAGGAAAGAAGAGCCTTAACATCCCTCAAGAAAGATTCCAGTATCATCATTCTACCGGCAGATAAAGGAAGATGCACAGTGGTACTCAACACCTCAGACTACCATGATAAGGTGACCATGCTCCTGGCCGATAACAACACATATGAGGCTTTAACAAGGGATCCCACCAGCCGTTACAAGAAAAGAGTCATAGACTTACTACAACAGCTTCAAAAGGATAAAGCCATTGACCGAGCAATGTATCATCGCCTCTACCCTGGTGAGGCACATCCATGCATATATGGACTCCCAAAGATACATAAGGAAGGGGCCCCACTAAGACCTATAGTCAGCAGCATCAACTCTGTAACATACAAGGTGGCAAAATATCTAGTTAACATCTTAGGACCTTTGGTGGGAAGTTCTAAGCATCACATCCAGAACTCTCAGGATTTCACCAACAAGATTGAAGATATAGTACTCGGTGTAGAAGAAACTATGGTGTCCTATGATGTGACATCTCTCTTCACTTGTATACCCACCAAGGAGGCTGTTGTCATGGTGAGAAAACGGCTGGGCCAAGACAGCACTCTTACCAGCAGAACTGATCTCAACCCAGAACAGGTGTGTGCCTTACTGGACTTGTGCCTGAATACCACCTATTTCAAATACAGGGATAAGTTCTATAAGCAAAAACATGGATGTGCTATGGGATCTCCAGTTTCACCTATTGTGGCCAACCTTTACATGGAGGAGGTAGAAACACAGGCGCTTAATACCTTTAAGGGCATAGCACCCAGCCACTGGTTCAGATATGTTGATGACACCTGGGTTAAAATCCACCAGAAGGAAGTACAAGCTTTCACAGAACACATTAATGCGGTAGACCAAAACATTAAATTCACAAGGGAAGAGGTACAAAACAACAAACTGGCTTTCTTGGACTGCTTGGTAGAAGTTAAGGAAAATGGTAAACTGGAAGTAGAGTTTTACAGAAAACCAACACACACAGATCAGTATTTGATGTTTGACTCCCACCACCCTTTAGATCACAAGCTGGGTGTCATCAGAACCCTGCAACACAGAGCCGAGAACATCCCCACTAGCACAGAGGCGAAGGCTAAAGAAATGAAACATCTCAGAGGAGCCCTTAAAACTTGTGGATATCCAGACTGGGCCTTTGTCAAAAGAAGTAGAAGGAAAGAAAAGAACACGAATACCAACAGTGAAGGGGAAAAGCAAGACAGGAGGAAGAACATGGTCATCCCATATGTAGCAGGGGTCTCCGAGAAATTAAGAAGAATTTTCAAAAAACATTGTATCCCTGTCTGCTTTAAACCGAACAACACACTAAGGCAGCAATTGGTACATCCGAAAGACCCAATACCTAAACACAAGAAAAGCGACATCATATATGCAGTGCAGTGCAGTGAAGAATGCTCTGATTTGTATGTGGGGGAGACCAAACAGCAACTGCATCAACGTATGGCCCAGCACAGAAGAGCCAATTCCTCGGGTCAGGACTCAGCCGTGTATCTGCATCTTAAGGATAAAGGACATACCTTTGAAGATTGTAATGTTAACATACTGGCGAAGGAACGTGACTGGTTCAAGAGAGGTGTTAAGGAGGCCATTTATGTGAAAATAAAGAAACCAAGCCTAAATAGAGGTGGGGGGGTTCGACACCAACTGTCTGCCATGTACAATGCTGTTTTAACACCTTACTCTGGGCGTTCCTATAACACCTCTTAGCCACTATCTAATCACACCCTTAACACCTGGCTGTGATATGCTAATTGGGATTTTCCAGGGTACATAATTGCCACAGATTCTTGTACAAGTCATTCTGAATTGAGAAAGCCAGTCGGATGACTAGCGAAACGTCTTCAAGAACTAAATTTCAAGTCCAGTTGATCTAATTGAATACAACAGATATTAATTACTATGTTATTATGATGGCTGAGTTTATAATAACAGCCATAGTCAATTGATATCATGTATCCTTGGAGAAGGGGAGGCTACAATGTAGCTATAAAATGCAAGGTATTCTAATTTGAAATTTTGATAGCTAGAACAATACCATATATATATATACATAGATTGTATATACCATTAGATTGACCTACCATTTTAAAACGTTCATACTGTATAAGTGATCCTGCATTTTTTAAGCAAAGTTTCTAGTTTATGCTCCCTAAACTCTTGCTGAAATTTACTGATTTCATAACAAGAAACAAAATGGTTAAATCACAGTAAGTAGAAACATGGATATGCTGATTAATTTGACTTCCTGAGGAAAAACAACTTTTTAGGTAGGGTCTGATTCTGTGTTATTGTGGAATAAGATAAAATTTGAGAAAATGTTTAAGCACTCAATACACGATAACTGCTATGGTGGTCCTTTAATTCATGTAGATACCACAATGTACCACTTACCTAAACATTATTGCTGACCAAGTACACCGTTTCATGGAAACAGTATACCCTGATGGCATTGGCTTCTTGAAGCAGAATAATGCACCCTGCCACAATGCACTGCACTGAAATAATTCAAAATTATATGAGGAACACAGCAACGAGTCTGAGGTGGAGTCTGTGGGGTGTGCTGGAAAAACAATTCTAATCCATGGAGGCCCCACCTTATAACTTAAAACAAATTAAAATGGATCTGCTACTGACGGCTTGGCGCCAAAATACCTCCTTCAAAAGTATAGTGGAGTCTATGCTTTAACAGGTTTGGTCAGGTGTTTTGGTAGTAAAAGCTATGTTATGGCTGATCATCGGTATAAATCCAGTATGTGAAAAGTATATATAACCTGGAAATTGTAGAAGTGTAAATATGACATCTGTGGTAGAAAGGATATATACAGTCTAGTCTAGTCAGGTCGATTGCCTGGGTGCCTCTGAGCGATCTGCCTAAAATAAGGTCCAAGACCAGGTGTCCTAAACAGTGCCACTGTTGTGTTGTGTTTATGTATACATAAACTTACCTTATTTGCAAATCATTAAATCATTTGAGTGTTCTGTCACATTGGGAACAGTATTATATATATATCAGACTTTTTTTTGAGATTTAACAACATCTTTTAAAATAATAAGTATTACAGTTCTAGACCCTTTCAAAAAGGAATCCACTGTCAATACATTTCTTTTTTTGTTTTTCTCTTTTATTATAATCTGTATAATCAAAAATCTCCAATAAACATAACATGACTGAATGAGGGAAGATCAGCATAACCAGCAATTATTTCATTAAAACAACACATTAACTTCAATGAAAATAATAAAACATGTGTCTGATGGATTGAACTGATATGCAAGTTCAAACAAATTATTTTAAAGTATTATTGTTTCTGGATCTTTAACATTCCTACTGATAATTGTATTTTTATGAGATGTGTGTTAAAAACCCTTATTATAATGGTCCCTTAAAGGAACAGTTCACTGCATGCACGCTATAGTGGAACTGAACTATTCCTTTAACAGTATAAACAGAGTCAATGTTCCAGAATGAGGCCATAATAAGCCATTAAAGAGCATGTACATACATATATTTTTCTCCTACCTTCAAATCTTCTTTTCATTGTTCATGAAAAGGGGAACAAAGATCAGTAAGTACCTTTCTGATTTTTTTTTTAAAATATGGTGGTTGGGGGTGGGATAGGGTCCACTACACTACAGAAAAAAGTTTTATGAGAGGTGGAGATACCCTTAAAACAATGTAATTGAAGCACAACACCAGGCCTCTAGATACTGTGTAGGGCACTTATTAAATAACTGAAATCAGCCCAGCATGACAAAAGAGTGGCTAAGAATGACCTTTCCCCAGTAAGGTTCATAATCAGCCCCAAAAAGTGAGAAAGCCAGCTCAGATCCCCCTAAGCTTTAACATTAGGTAGAATAAGGGGAACAAAGAAACAGCCCTGGCGAAATGAGTTAAATTTTCAAACAGAGAATGGATAGGGCAATTGTCAAAAAAAATTGCTTTTCGTGCTATATAGCTTTCCATGCAGCAGTTTATAGTGTATGTAAATGTTTACTTTTTTATATAGAACACAAGTGGATTTCTTTGTGTATGTGAATCATGCCTACATACTTTCTGCTCTTAATCATGCTTCATGACAGTCATTTTATACATAACAGACAGAAAAAGCCATTTCACAAATGAAGCAAGAGAGCAGGATGGATTGGAGCAAAAAAGAATATCAAGTGCATTTTATAATCCAAATTGATTAATCATATTTCAACTATAATTTATTATAATAGGTATTTCTTTTAAAATTTAAAAGGGACATATATCGAATATTATTATTATGAGTGAAAAAGATTCTACCAAAAATGTAGCATGTACATAGCAGTTATGCATCTCTAAATGTTGTATTTAGATAGATCAACTGGATTTAAAGTTAAGTTTTTTAAGACATTTCGCTAGTCATCCGACTGGCTTTCTCAATTCAGAATGACTTGTACTAGAATCTGTTGGCAATTATGTACCCTGGAAAGTCCTAATTAGCATATTACAGCCAGGTGTCAGGGACCTTCTGAATGTAAGGCATGATTGCATTGTGGTTAAGAAGTGTTATAGGAACTGCCATGGGTAAGGTGTCAAAACAGCATTGTACATGCAGTGCTCTCAACTGTCCCAATTTCGTCATGAGTGTCCAGTTTTACGGATATACATACATTCAAATCTCGGTATGTCCCGGCACGTCCCGGTAATTATCTGCACAAAAACGGAAGGTCATTAGAAAGGGATTTCGGGTCATTTTAAATCATGTAAGCCTCTAGGTTCCCGGTTTAAGAAAGTAGCGCACAGTGCCTGCAGCGAGTAGCCTCACTCTTTCAATTTACTCACTCCTGACTGACTGACTGGCTGGGTTACGCTGGGGCCGGGCACGGATACGACCAGGATGGAGCCAAGAAAATGGGAGTGACACATTGGGAGCAGAGAGGTTAGTGATTTCTGGAACAGCCACATGAGTCCACTCCCATTTTTAAAATTTAACCCCCCACACTCCACACAGAGCCTCACAACATGGTTGTTAACGTGTGTTAGTATGTCAGTGCATGTGTGTATGTTTGTCAGTGCATTTGTCACTGCGTATGTCAGTATATCAATGCATGGTTGTATATGTGTGTGTCAATGGGTGTGTGTCAGTATACCAGTGCATGTTTGTGTGTCATGGCATTTGTGTGTCAATAGATGGATGAATGGATAGACAGAAATATGGAAAGATAAATAGATGGAGCGATTGATAGATGAATGATAGATAGATGATAGATATGAGATAGATGGAAATAGATGAGAGATGGAGAGATAGATATACATAGAGCGATGGAAAGACAGATAGATGGAGATAGATAGAGGAGAGATAATAGAGAGATGGAAAAAATAATTATAGATAGATGGATAGATGATATATATATACTTAAATTCCAGGTGTCCCGCACTCACGCCAGCACTGCTACATACCCCGGTGCTAGTATTTAAAGGGTATGTCCAGCAAAAAAGTAAGTATGTTTCTAAATAATTTACTGAAGAACAGGAGGTAAATGCACTATCGCTTACCTCCCGTTCTTCAGTAAATCTTCCAGGAGAGGAGGAGACACTTACCCGCAGACCCGCTCCAGTGACGAAATCCCCGACACGTCCTTGCTCCTTCGCACTGTGTGCGCATGCGCGCACAGTGCAAAAGACTGGAGATGCGTCGGGGATTTTGTCGCTGGAGCGGGTCTGCGGGTAAGTGTCTCCTCCTCTCCTGGAAGATTTACTGAAGAACGGGAGGTAAGAACAATATATAGAACAGTCTGTCTGGTAATAAAGCACTCGCGGGTCTTTTTCTTCTAATCAAAAAAACTTTTTTGATTCAGCAGTAGTTACATCTACGCGTTTCAGCTGGAACAATTCAGCCGTCTTCAGGATGTTATAATATATATATATATATTATAATATATAATATATATTAATATATGATAGATGAAGTAGGATATGGATATGAGATAGTAGTGGGTGGGTGTTGTGGAGATGGGATAGTGGTGGGTATTTTATATATTATTTATTTATATATATATATATATAGAGTAGAAATCGAAGGCACTCTCGGGACTTAGTAAAACTTAGCTTTTATTAATACAAGATATAAGCGCTTATTAATAAAATCTAAGTTTTACTAAGTCCCAAGAGTGCCTTCGATTTCTACATCTGGATTATTTGTTTCTGAGGTGCACCTGGGCCATGGCTATTGGGAATGGAGTGCCGATCGCCGATTGTCGACTATATATATATATATATATATATATATATATATATATATATATAGATGTGTTGATGTGATGACGTTGCGTTCTGACGCGGCGGACCTGGGAGTGGCTTATGGTGGAGCGTGGTCTCTGTTTATGGGCGTTTTCCGTAACCCGCTGATGGCGTGTCTACTTGAGTGTTGTACAGGTGTGTTATTGAGAGAGAGAGAGAGAGAGAGAGATGGAAAGATAAATAGATAGATGAAGAGATAATAGATAGACTGACCAGGCTACAAAAATAAATAGAAAAAACACTCATACTGGGTGGTGAAGTATGCATATTTTAAAAAGTGTCCTCTTTTTGAGGGGAATTTAGACTTTAAATTGGGTGTAACATATGCAAAGTAGGTGTGGCCTAAGAAAAGTGGGAGTGGCCGAATTTGCTAGCGCCTGCTGCCCTTATTCCCTTTTAGTGTCCCTCTTTCACATTTTCAAATGTTGGGAGGTATGTCAAACTGTTGGCTTCAAACACTCTATTCAGGGTTGGTTTCTTTATAATCACATAAATGGCCTCCTTGACACCTCTCTTGAACCAGTTATGTTCCTTTGCGAAGAGGATATAGCACCCAGCCACTGGTTCAGATATATGCTAATTGGGACTTTCCAGGGTACCTAATTGTCAACAGATTCTTGTACAAGTTATTCTGAATTGAGAAAGCCAGTCGGATGACAAGCGAAACGTCTTCAAGAACTAAACTTTAAGTCCAGTTGATCTAACTGAATACAACTGATATACAGTACAATGACCTTGTTGAATGAGAACCTTCACAAGCATATTCTCTAAATGATCTTGCACATTTTCTCAGAAGCCTTTTCCAACATTACAGGTGCTTACACTGTCTGTTGGCAGCCGCAGTCTATCCAGAGTTAAACATGAAGAGGTAGACACTTGATTGCACCATCTCTCCTCTCCAGCTGTGACACAGAGTAAGCCATCTAAAATGATGTCTACTTCTTAGCATACCACACTGTTTTTTTTTTTTGTTTTTTTTTTATATAAAGACCTGTACGGTAAATTGCATGTTGCATGCCTTTGTCTATGTTTAAGATAGCACAGATTAGCTACCCATACATGGGCCAATTTGTTCATTCAAATCAGTGCCATAAAAATGAACACATATATATTTATTTGATAGACTTATCAATATCAGACAGTTTATCGAACAGAAGCTGTTGTAAAATGAAGTAAACCATCTGCATCATGGTGTAGTTCAATGCCTACTTCCCTGTCATGAAACCAATTTATTGTGTAAGGAGTCCTTGGATTTTTTTAAATTGGCGGTTAACTCTAGATAGACTGCATCTAAAGACATGACATTGGGTTGACTCATTATTACAAAATATATTCCTGTTTTATTCTTTTTTCTCTCCCTTTTTTATGAATAAGGTGTTATGACATTGACGTTTCTTGATACATCTTTTTTTTTCTATAGGCTTTAGAAGACCAACAAAATAAAACCATCATCAACCCTATAAAATTTGCTGTTATTTATATAGGTATTATAGCTGACCAATTTATCGGGCACATACTTATGTTGCACAGCTGTGATGTCAGACTTTTGCCACAAACTCCTTAATTCAATTGTGCAATTATTACCCCTGTAGTGGATTTCTATGGGAGGAACTGTAAGATTATAGCCTTATAATCTTACAGTTTAGGGAGGAGAAGGAAACCAGAAGCCACAAAGGGGTAGGTTATAATAAATAATGCACCCCGAACTGTAAATTAAAGGGATATTAGAAGACACCTTGGAGTTCCGTGCCCTATATAAAAGGTACTCGGCCTGCGGCCTCGTGCTTTTATATGGTGACGGAACTCCTTAGTGACTTCTAATATCCTTATAATTTACAGTTATAGATTATAACTACAGATTATCCACTATATAATCTATCCCCTAGGCCTTTTCTATGGGGCCACCTGTAAGATAATAACGCTATAATCGGCGTGCTGCTACTACATTACGGAACCCTTACTCACACCTGTTCTTGGTTCGCTTCTTCCTCCTCTCCTCCCCCGGCACGGTCCTGCTCACACCTCTCACGTGATCACTTCCTCTTTCACATGCAGGAGATATCGCAATACCAGCAAAGGCAATGTAACTACAGGGGGGAAGTGGGTGAGTTTATGTACATTGCCTTTGCTGGTAGCGCGTTATCTCCTCCATGTGGAAGAGGAGGTAATTGCGTGAGAGATGTGAGCAGAATTACAGTGCCAGGAGATGGTTTGGAGAGACAAGCAGGTAGGGGGGTTGGATGTCGAGGAGAGATGGTAGGGACAGTAAAATTAATGGAGAGAAACAAGCAGGTAGGGTGGTTGGATGCAGAGTTCTGTGCCCTTTATAAAAGCACCCAGCCTGTGGCCTTGTGCTTTTATATGGTCATGGAACTCCTCTGTAACATCTAATATCCTTATAATTTACAGTAGGGGGTGCATTATCTACTATATAATGCACACGTGCAATATATTTCAATAAAGCTGAACTGTTAATAATGTTATAATCTGCATGCTACTACCTAGCATGCATCTGTTGAAATCTGGAGGGAGAAAAAGTTACAGTAGGTTTGGTTGGTGTGTGAGGGTATATTTTGTAATCTGACTAGTGAGATTTATTATTTATTATCAGGTGTGTGTGGTGGTGGTTTGTGTATGGGGGGGTATCCGTCTATTGGACTTCACAATGGATAAAGTATATCCTATCCTTAAGGATACTAGAAGTCACAGTTCTCCAAACTTTATAAAATCACTTGGCCTACATCCTTATATATATTTTAAAGTATCAATTATATATAATATAGCCTATATAAGCCAATTCAAGATTTGTGTTCTCAGTCAGTTCTACACTATTGTGCAGAATTACTATTCTTACAGACTCATTTAAAATACAAAGAGTATCAGTTAATTATATTTGAAATACTATGAAAAAAGACCTCCCAGTGTCTGATCCCTTCATCTTCCAAGTCCCTGGGTTGACCTCTAAGGCAAGCCAGATGGGATTGGTGGAATGATGTCAAGGAAGTGCTGAAAAGGTGACTTCGGTATTTGGCAGTTTTGCCTGGAGTTGGTTTCTTCAGGAAATCTCTGGGGTTGCTCACTCACAATTTCCCTGGAATGTCTAACTCCTCATCCCCTCACTGAGTCTCTTTGGAAGGGTCATAGTGGTCTGTGACATCCCCCAAGGGCACTGCCTAACTAATTTAGCATGAGATAACTTTGGACTCCCTTACAAACTAGAAAATACAACAACGAAAATTTCATTAAAAGCAGGGGACGAGGTGATCCATGTTAATCCCAGCCCAGAGCTTCTGCTGAAATGTTCTGTACTCTTGTTCTAAAACTCAACTATGTTAGAAAGTTCATGACACATAAATCTTTGTTAAATACATAGCTTCAAATTCAATATCTACTTTATTAATCTGAAAAGAAATTGTGGCATTATAACAATGATTTTCTTCTTAGTTTGTAAAACAAACATGTTATGTAAACAGAAGTATTTCTGCATGATAGTGACATCCTGCTCATTTATACCAAACTTTTTGCACATCTGCTTTACATTAAAGTGGGTTTTGCCTTGTTGCATCTTCATAAAAGTTTGCATTTCTAAAATTAATTTATTGAGCATTCCCATTAACATTCCAAAGTAAAACAAAAAATTTTTGAACCATGAGTAAAAGTAGTAAAAGTAGTGTTGTATCGTAGTTGATGAAAAATCATTGCAGACAGAAACTTAATATCGTATTTAATCCAACTTTATATTGGAATGAAGTATTTTCTGTACATAACAAAGGAAATAGCTGTATTATTTAAAAAGAAAGGGCAAATGTCCCACTCGTTAAATGATTATGGCATGCTAGTTGCTATAATATTATACTGCATTTATTTCTTAAACTGCCAATGCATAGAACAGCAATAAACAGTCACTAATCATTACTCATGGTGGTAGGGCTGAATATCAAGTTAATTCACTATATGCTACAATTTAAAGTACTGGTAAACTGTTTGACAAGACATAACTATTCTGTTGAACCAATGACAATGTGGAAAGATGCTGATTTATTTTGGGTGCCAGGTCCTGCTATATTCAGCATTGTGTTACAATTTATTTATCCATTCACATCAGGCCTACCAGATATCTTACCTTTTAGGTATTTAGGTACCCTACTACACACAATAAGTCATCATGCTGCACCAAGTACCCTACTGGAGGTATTTATCTCTTTTATTAATGCAATTATCTCTATTCTACTAACTATATACCATAGACTTTTCTGTAAGTGAAAAACAGGCTTTGTTTTGGGACATTGGAAAAAGACCCACCAGATGGTTAAGACATTGAGTGAACTTAATAAAGTAAATCAGAACAAATTCAACCAAAACAAACATCATCATCTATTCATATTTAATATTCTAAAGACACTACAAGCCAGCAAGATGGAAATACCACCAAGCATTACTTCTCCACTGAACGTGAGATTCCTTCTCAGTTTTTAGAACACAGCAGTGTAATGCTCACGTAGTGGATTTTGGAATCTGCACATTCTGACTAATCTGCACAAGGATTTTTAGATTGGCATGTAAGTATGTATGTTTACAAACACTTTTACATTACCGTTTCTGTGTTCTAAAATTTGACTTATTTATTTTTATTTCCCCCTTTTTTTACTGCAACAAAATTGGCAGAAAAAAAGATACATAAGTATATAATTAGAATAACAATGGATTCAAATATTGTTATAATCGAGAGCTTCTCCCTCTGTAGCCTAGGGAGGGATTGGAGAGAAATCTAGGGGGTTGGTGGTGGTATTAAACAGGTACCTGCTTGAATATATCAAAAATCTGCATCAGAATGTAGGAGGGGACATATTTTTGTGGATAATGTACCCCCAGGTTGTTCCAAGCAATAGGGAATAAACAAGAAAAGGGTGAGTACCATGGTGATCCTTTTGATACTTTTATACAATCATGAAACCTCTCGGTAACTTTATTTACTTATAACACAAGGTGTAGCTCAGTGGTAAGTAATACCTTTTAGAGTTTGCGTGGAATTCCTTTAGGCACTGTTTTTCTTCCACAATCATAAAGGCATATTTATTAGTTCTGTGTGCGAGATGAGATGCTTACATTCTGAGCTCTTCAGGGCAGGTCATGATGTGAATGGATAGTACTAGGCAAAGTGCACAATACATTAATTACAAAGTAAGGGCTACATTATCGCTTATGTTATAGAATATGAAAATACAACTCTTATGCAATATGGACCATATTCATTTCAAGGGCTAAATAATCTAACAATCAACCAACAACTTTGTATGATTAGGTCTACAGTTTCTTTTATAATTTTCCCTTTATTAAGCATTTTTGGTAAGAATACAACAAAAATTTGAATTTAGCAAATCAAATCATAATGGCACTAATGAGAGAGTGATGTTCCAGTAAATAGGTATCATCTGCAAAGTCATATACACATATACTAGTGGCATCTGCATGAGATTTTACCATGAAGCTGGTTATACTGCGTTTGCTAGCATTGTGGGTACTTCATGGTGGAGGTCAATTCCGTATCTCTTCCATCAGATATCCTCTAGGGCAGGGGTAAAGATAGCTCTGTGCAGTGGCTTAACTAGGAATCACTGGGCCTCCCAACAAAACTATGATGGGGCCCCTATCTGTGCTTCATCCACAGTGGTTTTCTGATAGGGGGCTATACCTGTCATTGGAAAAATAAAAAGATGGAGCCTCCTTGGCTCCTGGGCCCCCCTGCGGTTGGTCCCACTGATCCCCTGGTAGTTACGCCTCTGGTTCAGTGTACTTGAATGTTATTGGGAAAGGCCAGTCAAAAATAAAGTTTAGCTATAAATGTTAATGACCCCCCCAAGCTAGGTTTTGCATCACTAATATGTTCCAAAGGTGCCCCTGAAGTCTCTTACCTGACCCGGTCCCTCAATGCCTAGCCTGACCCTCTGCTTCTGTTTCGAGCAAAAACAGGAGCAGAGGGCTTCTGTGCTGACAGCCGCTCTACTTCCTGGTCAGGGTATTGGGCGTGAAGTCATGCAACCAGGAAGTGGAGCGGCTGTCAGCTGCAGAGCAGAGGAGGAGTGGGGAGGGACCGGGTCAGGTAAGATTCAGGGGCATCTTTGAAATACAGTATATTAATAATGCAAAAGCTAGATTTGAGTGGTGATTAACATTTATAGCTAAACTTTATTTTTGACTGGACCCATCCTTTAACAAACATCTAGCTGTATTTCAGATATGTCTGCATAGCTTATTTAGCTAGTTAAATGCCAGGGGGAGGAAAACCCAGTAAAAAAAGATTGAGATATATAGTTAAGAGTAAGAGTTGAGAATATATGGGACCTGTTTCCAGAAGTATAAAATTCCGGTATAATTTGAATGGGGTGGGACAAATTTTATGAAGTTGTGCTGGAGAATGCTACTATTGCAAATAGTGCACATAGATGTAGTGGGAGCATTCTTCCAGAAGCTCTCCAAAGGGCTTTCTCCCATCTGCACATGTATTTGTGTTTACAGAACTACCCTTTCAGAACAGTTATATAATATATTGTATAGAAAGGACATCTACATAGTGATATACACACAGGGAGATTCAATAAAAGTTCTTATCATTTAAAATGATGCTAATTTTGCCTCAACCAATCAGATCTTTTTTAACAGTTGAAAGCTAAAATCTGATTGGTTGGGGCAAAATTAGCACCATTTTAAACGATAAGAACTTTTATTGAATAACCCTGAGTATATGGTAACATAATGTCATATTTCTAAATAGGAGAATAACTCACTTCCAGTTTCTTTTGACAAAGACAACTATTGCTTTTGCTGGCAAGAAGGCTTTAAAGAAAAACTTAAAGTTCAGACAATTTCCTACCTTATGTTAACACTACATTCAATAACTGCTAGTCTCTTAATTCTTAGTAATAATAGCTGTCGATTTATAATTAATTTGGCTTGAAAATGCCAAATTACTGTTCTTTATATTTCTTCTTTTTCTTCTTCCGTTTTATTCTTCCGCTTTTTTGGACCATATCTCCTCCCACAGTTTTTGAGCTAGAGACATGAAATATACAGAATATGCGGGGCATATAGGAGAAGTGTGCTATCTTCCAGCTAAGGAATCTGCGGAAGCGTTATTTCCGGACATTTTTTCCCATAGAAAATAATGGTAACAATCCTCAAATGTGTATATTTCAAAACACTTTTTTTTAATAATACAAATGGTGATACCCCCAACCCCCCACACAGACCCAGGTACACCCACCTACTGACCTACCTTTCCATTCAGATGGAAGCCACATTTAAAGGGTAACTAAAGTCAAAAAAACTAATTTAGATTTATCCTCAATAAAAGATAGTTTTATGGTTCTAAACACAAAAAAGACATACCCCCTCAACCAGACCCAGGTACACACACCTACTAATCTACTTATCCATTACTGTGGCAGCCATACTTAAAGGGTAACTAAAGTAAAAAAACTAATTTAGATTTATCCTCAATAAAAAATAGTTTTATGGTTGTAAACACAAAAAAGACATACCCCTCAACCAGACCCAGGTACACACACCTACTGATCTACTTATCCATTACTGTGGATGCCATACTTTAAAGGGTAACTAAAGTCAAAAAAGCAAATTTTGATCAATAATCAAAAAACTTTGTTTTTATAACCCCCAACGTAATACAAGTATACAAAGCTACTGACCTACCCCTCCATTACTGTTGCAGCCATACTTAAAGGGTAAATAAAGTCAAAAAAACGAATTTTGACCAATCATCAAAAAAGTTTTTTTTTTAAACTCTCAACCCGACACGGGTACACACACCTACAGATCTACTTATCAATTACTATGGCAGCCATAAGTAAAGGGTAACTAAAGTAAAAAAAAACTCATTTTGACCAATCATCAAAAAAGTTAGTATTTTATCCCCCACCTGATATGAATACACACACCAAATGACCTACCTTTAATGCATGTGACATATTTAAAGGGTAAGTAAAAAACAACAATGTCCTCTTCATTGACTTTATTGAGTTATAAAATCTGCAGCACAAACACACAAATTCCCTTCCAAAATGCAGTCTTTCAAGCCAAGTTGATACTTAAACTTTTCCTTTCTAGTTCTTTCCTGCTTCCTTTGGTCATCACTAAACTAACCTTAAGTTCCTAAACACATAATTGCCTCCAGCAATTGTGAAGGATAATGGGAAGAAGAAAAAGATTTGCACGACTACTGGATCATCTTATCTACTGTATGTCTCATGTCACAATAACCTCAACTTTTTTATTTTTGCAGGTTTTTTGTGCGCGCTTTAATTGCAATTCCACCTTTCAGCTGATCTAAACATAGATTATATAGGTGTAAAACAGAACATTGTATCCAACAATGAGCAATTAAAATATCTTGGGGAATTTTCTGGGCTACCGCGTGGAGTCACTCTAGATAAACATTGCCCATCTGTCTTCTTTAAACCGAACAGGGCAGCAGGAGGTTCCAGTTAAGAATGATCTAGGAGACTACATATGGAACCGTCTGCTTTTATATTATGCATTAAACACATCCCACTACATCATTTAAATTAGTGTATTTACCATAACTCTTTATTCAAATGACTGAGAAGGGATATTCCTTCACAGCTGCAGAGAGTTTACATATTGCTTAATCTTAATTCAATACTCAATACTAGAATAGTACACTGTCAAAATAATTTGAGTCTGCATTATACAGTACTTTAATGTTAATGGCTAAACATACAAAATTAGATAAATCTGAACTACCAACAATACCAAAACCTGTTTGTGCATTCCTATAAGGTTGAAGTCTCTCTAGGATAGATGGAATATACTGTATAATACTGACTAAAGGAGAAAAACTGTTGCTAGTACCCCCACAGAATGATTATAATTTAATTACGCTTGTGAAGGTTCTCATTCATCCAGGTCACGGTATATCTGTTGTATTCAGTAAGACTGAGGCCACACTGCAACACACAGGAATCACGTGCGTTTGTGTGTGCGTTTTGCACATGTAATTTTGCCATTTTCCGTTATGGAAGCGCATGCGATAATGCACAAAAAATGGTGAACGCATGTGTTACCAAAACGTGACCAGACGCACAATCGCATGCGCATCGGTAATCGCGGGAATTTTCACAGAAAAATCACGGGCGCAAATGCACACAAAACGCGCTAGTGTGGCCTAGCCTTTAGATCAACTGCTATTGAATTTCTGTTTCATTTGAAGCTGTATCTAATTCTATCTATAGAATTATATTCTGTATATAATTCTGCAGGTTAAACACTGTATACATTGATGGGAAATGGGGAGCTACTGAAGACAAAGCTTGGTCAAAAATGTTTGTGTTTTTGCGATTATATCTAGTTCTTTGTAGAGGTGTGATGAGGTTTGTTTTTGTATTTGGGAGATCAAATGTTGAAGCTCTTTGATTTGAAAACTGGTTTTGCTAATTGTTTTTGTCTTGTATTTGATGTATTTTGTAATATTTGGGAGTTTAATGATGATGACTTGTTAATACTGGTTAAGATTTTGTGTCCTGATATTTGTATTCTTTCAGATGGTAGTTTACTGTTTATTTATTGGTTTATTGTTTAACTGGCTAAGTGATCGGTGATTTTTGTCATTTATGATTAATTGTATACATCATGGATTTTAGTTTGGGAATTTTTATTGTTTTGTGCCATTGGGGGATTTCTGGTTTATAGTTGATGTCTGGTTCTAGATAGAAGGGAACCCTCCCCCGCCACTCCCTCTATCCCTCTGGATCTATCTTTTGTGCCTGGTGCCCTACCTATAAAAGCTTTTTCTTTAGTGTAGGGTATCGTACCTCACCCCAACCACCATGTTTGTTTAATTAAAAAAGCAGAACTCTACTTACTTCGTTTTGTTCCCCCAGCATTCTGCAATGCCGGCAGGCGCTTCTGGAATTGGCTGCCTCTCAGCCAATAACAGAAGCGGCAAGCCTCCTGCTTGTAGTTCTGACAAGCAGAGGGCCTGGATCAGAGCTGGGGGATCGAAGGACTGTAAGTGAGTTCTGCTGCTTTTTTAACTAAACAAATATTAGTTGGGGTGGGCTAGTGTGCCGTACACTACAGATTTTTGTGTGTGTGTAAAGATACCCTTTAAGCTCAGTCCATCAGCCCCCTGACAGACTATCTGACTCTCTGTGAGGGCATGCATGCTCAGTAATTACTATGAGGCAGCATTGGCAGAGGGAATGTGCGATTATGCATTTCACATACCAACTGTCACCATACCATCTACAGCAAATCTATACATAACAAAAGAGTTTATGATACTAAGGCACTTGATTGATAGCTGAAATGTAAAATGTTTCAGACCAGATATCTAAAGAAATAGGGGAGAGATCAACAAAAACGTACAGTGACAGTTGGAAAGAATTATATTTTCCAGTAATGGGCAATTTAAAATTATTTAATGTACATTTCCTTTAATTCCATAAATACTGCTAATGGATCTCTAAGCTGGGTCATCGGGTGTTTTTATACTTTCTTGTTATTTCTTTCTTTTTTGTGTGTGTGTGGATGTTTGTCTTTTATTATATTCCGAGTCTTCTTTTAGGATGATATATCCCCATTTAGGTAATTTTGTTCTTGTGTACGAAGAGCAAAATGTATGCCATTGTTGAAGAATACTAAATTAAGCAACAATGTTGGACTCTTTTATGAGATGGTTCCAGATTAATTTAATTGGTTTTTATCTTCATCTGTTACTGCTTCCAATGTATTGTGCTGATTCCCTATGAATTTTTTTTATTTAGGCTGAAATATTTGGTTAATTGAGAAGACTTTGGTAGATATATGTATTGCGTGGTAATTTGCCTTCTTTGAGATATCTGTCTATGCTGCTTTTACATGCATCAGTGTATGCAGTTCATATTCTTTGGTGTCTTTTCTGCAAACTGAAAGTATGCATTTTGATTGTAGATAGTCAAGTTCCTTTTCTGTTAATCTTGTTTTTTTTTTATCCGATTAAAAAGTTTCTGGTTTTGTGTTCAGATCTAAAATCATCAAGACATTATCTTTTAATATTTTTTTATATTAATATTTATTTGTAGTTTCTGAGTGTTAGTAGTAACGATACTGGAATTAGTATAAAAATTGTTTGAATTGTTTCTGTCAGATTTTTTCCATAATTAATTTCTTAGTGCAGGTGCAGTATGTGACATTCTGTGGCGACTGTGCGTCACTGAGGCCATTATGTGCTGAAACAGAAGTAGTTACACGGGAAAAGGCTGAACAGTGCAACGTGGTGTGTAACGTGGTCCGGAAAAGTTAGTTTTATTGCAGTAAATACCGTCTGGTATTGGAGGGTAAGTGTCCAAGCATCTTTCACGTCACAATGCTGCATAAATGCACATGCAAATATGCATCAAAGACATCTACTGGAGACATCTTAAGCTTAACTTTGATACATTGATTTAAATAGAAAAGAAAATACCGGTAAGTAAAATATAGGACGTGCATTTCCCTTTTATACAGAAAGTATCTGTCTAGCACTTAACTAGTAACAATTTTTCCTGCCAGTAGAATTTTTGTAAAACCTTTCCTGCTATGAAAATAATCATTGCGATCAAATGTATATTTTCATGTTACTTGCTAATCTTTATTTGAAAGAAAGTAAGGTTGCTCTGAACAAATGCAGGTTTCTACTTTTTAATAAAGAACAGGAACAGTGCAGTTAACCCTTTAGACATAAAACAGCATCTCAGTGCAGATTCTGATTATGTTCATTTTGTAAAACCAACGTATCATTTTAAAAAGGGAGCAAAATCTTCCCATGGGAACCCAGGGTACAGCCACCCTGCTTTTGATGACAGCCTTATCTACCAACAAATTTCATCAACAGCTAAAGGGTTTAACGGTTGAATCATTCTATCTTAACTAATAAAACTCCGACATTGTGCATTGTGGTTCCCTCCATTACTTCTAGCTTTAACTCTGCTTTTTGAATAGTTAACCCTGCTCTCATCATCTTATTTTTCCTACGCGTACACTCCCATGCCTGGGTACAGAACTCAAAAGAAACATTACCATGTGCAACGAACATGGTAGAATTAAAAGCTTTAAAGCTGTTAGAAAAGTAATATTAAGTTAGTTATAAATATGGCTAAAATAATCCAGACAGTTTTATGGTCCAAGACCCTCAAATGGAGGGTGCTGAATTCTTTCCCTGGTAATGGTGGTAAACACAGCTAACAGATGGAAGAGTTGAATGGAAATTTCAATAAAGCAGTCCACAAAGAAGCATTTGTGAGTACAGGGGGTGCTCCCTCTCTCTCACTTTCTACTAAAAAATGGAAAAATAGAACTTTGTTTTATTTTGATAGAGTGCCAGAACAGTACTGCATTCCTTTAAAAAGCAGAATAAAGGATCAAGTTAGACTGGACTTCTCAACACCTTGGCAAAAGCCCCCTTGGGTCTCATTTTGCTTGGATGACTATTTATATGACAGGTAAGGGAATAATTTTGTAGGATTTAGTTACACTAGGCCTCTGTGACCTTGAGGTCAAAAGAGCAAATGGAAAAGTGACAATGTGCATAATTGTCCTGTTTGAGATAATGGAATACTGATTGAATGTAATTATTATAACACCTGAAAGAGAAATGAGCCACTGATACACAGACAGGAAACAAAGTAATGTGTGTACAGCACATTAAGCCAACAATCATAAGAACTATTTGTACATTATAAGGAACCCATCAAAAAGTAAATTTCTTAAAAAGTATGGGCAGCAATATGTACAGTACATAGCTTATTCACTTGACCTGTGATCTTTACAAAAGCAAAGGTCTCCACCAAATGCATGACCTAGACCTTTAGACTATGATTGTACAATCCATGATCATTCCTCATTTCAACTGTTTTCCTGCAGAAGAAAAGTAGAGATGAAAGAAACTTGCCAATTTCCGTAAATCTGAACCCAATTGAATTAGAAATTCTTGAATTTTTGATAATATATTTTGAAGATTTGATACATTTTCTTAATTTTTGAGAGAAATTTAATATAGAAATTTTCGATTTTTTTAATATGAATTTCCAATTTTCAAGGGGAAATTTTGATTTATTGATGAGTTTCAAAATTTAACAAAAATCAGTCAGATTTGCAGTTTTTCGAAAACGGCAGTTCCAAATCTAAACCACGTTAGTTTCGAAACCAAATTGATTACTAATGAAAAGAAAATTTGGGGGCAGGAATATAAGGAACAAAATCCAAAGCCTGCTTTTCCTGTAAAATTTATATTGTTTTATTTTTGTCCACAGATTGAACATGTACAGATACTACTGTAAAACTTTCAGATTTTCCAAACATGTCCCTTCTCCAAAACTGGTATCTATAAAATGATTATTCTCTGAAAGCTCTCATCCCATGACAAGTACGTACAGCTTATTGTATGATAAAACCTGTGCTTCTACAGCCAGGATACCAATATACCGTAATTACCCTACCGGTACCAGGCACATGACAACGTATCTAACTATCTATCTATCTATCTAAGAGACACACTTGTGAATCAAGGAGTATCACCAAAAAACTTTTAAAATGGACATCAACTTCCTATTATTTTTAAAGCTGCCTCTTTTGTAAATTAAATCACTACCTTTTTGTTCAAAGTAAAAATGATTTTGTTGCTATTTTGGTACACAGTCAGTCAAGCTTGCCAGCACATCTATCACTCTGCTATCACTGCTCTAAAGGTGGGAAGATGTAACTGGAAAAAAAGGAAAATGCAAAAAATGGATACATTGGTTCAGTTTGTAGTACTTCTCCATGTAGAAAAAACAGTTATATTGTAGTATTTAGCCAAGCTCTGTAACTCATAGTAATGAATGGGCATTTACATTGTGTCTAGTCCATTAGAAAAGTAAATGTCTGACTGGTTGCTATGGATTACAGCAATGATACAAATTTGCATAAAACTTTTACATAAACATAAAAAAAGACCTCTGCAGCTGTTCAACTTCACAAATAATATGCTGAGACCACAGATCTTCTAGTCACAACGAGAAACAGACTGTTGCTAGATTGTTGACATATGTTTAACATGGTACCTACAGATAGAGAAGCCATGATTCATGCATTGGTTATCTCTTGCAAGTAAACCTTTTTGAAAAAGGAGATTACAGTAAACTGTGATGACAATCTTTTGCTACAGCTCTAGTTCTGTACACTGCAGGGACACCTGTTCCCAACAGCACCATTTTCCACTATATTAATGTTAACCATCTTATGACACTATACCTTCATACAGCTGCTTGCATAACCCCACCATAAATAAAGACTTCTGTTTATAGGATTATGTACCAGAATCAAGTGCTATAAAAAATAATTTAATGGCATGTCCACCCCAGAACACAAATCTATTCTTATCCCCCATCCTTACCCACAGTCCCAGAATCTGATAATCTTTAAATTTCTCTGCCAGAAGAAAGCCAGAATCTCACACAGATTGGTGTAGTCAGTCACTGCCACGATGGCAAAATCACGGCCAATTACGGACTCCACTGCGCTTCCCCTGTAAAAGCTGGGGTGGGGAAAGTAAGTATAGATGTGTGTTCTAGGGGTGGACAATATTAGCTAAATTAAGAAACCTCAAATATTTATTCTTTTGTATATGATGAGTGAAGTGCATTAAATTAATTTAAACCCATGACAGGTGACTGAGCTTGTTTTCATTTTACTCAGAATCAACTAAAACCTACTTAACAGTTTTGTGCTAATTTAAGTGTTTTAGGTTAATCTTTAATGGTGCCCATACACTGCAGCTTATCTGCCAATGTTCCAGAGAACCACACGGCTCAATCACATTATTTCTGATATTATAGGTGTAATGTCAATTGCAAACCATTATCTGGCCATTGGGAACACTGGCAGGTAAGAACTGCTAGGGCACTTATTGTATTCAGTTAGATCAACCGGACTTGAAGTTTAGTTCTTTAGGACATTTTGGTTTGGATGATGATTGGATAGTGGTGTTGAGGTGTTATAGGAACGCCCAGGGTACGGTGTCAAAACAGCATTGTACATGGCAGACTGAGGTGGGGGGGTTCGACACCAACTATTTAGGCTTGGTTTCTTTATTTTCACATAAATGGCCTCCTTAACACCTCTCTTGAACCAGTCACGTCCCCTTGCCAATATGTTAATGTTACAATCTTCAAAGGTATGTCCTTTATCCTTAAGATGCAGGTACACGGCTGTGTCCTGACCCGAGGAATTGTCTCTTCTGTGCTGGGCCATATGTTGATGCAGTTGCTGTTTGGTCTCCCCCACATACGAATCAGAGCAGTCTTCACTGCACTGCACTTATTTTGTGTTTCGGTATTGGGTCTTTCGGATGTACCAATTGCTGCCTCAGTGTGTTGTTCGGTTTAAAGCAGACAGGGATATGGTGTTTTATGAAAATTCTTCTTAATTTCACGGAGACCCCTGCTACATATGGGATGACCATGTTCTTTCTCCTGTCTTGCATTTCCCCTTCACTGTTGGTATACGTGTTCTTTTCGTTCCTTCTACTTCTTTTGACAAAGGCCCAGTCTGGATATCCACAAGTTTTAAGGGCTCCTCTGAGATGTTTCATTTCTTTAGCCTTTGCCTCTGTGCTAGTGGGGATGTTCTCAGCTCTGTGTTGCAGGGTTCTCATGACACCCAGCTTGTGATCTAAAGGGTGGTGGGAGTCAAATGTCAAATACTGATCTGTGTGTGTTGGTTTTCTGTAAACCTCTACTTCCAGTTTACCATTTTTACCAACTTCTACCAAGCAGTCCAAGAAAGCCAGTTTGTTGTTTTGTCTACCGCATTGATGTGTTCTGTGAAAGCTTGTACTTCCTTCTGGTGGATTTTAACCCAGGTGTCATCCACATATCTGAACCAGTGGCTGGGTGCTATGCCCTTAAAGGTATTAAGCACCTGTTTTTCTACCTCCTCCATGTAAAGGTTGGCCACAATGGGTGAAACTGGAGATCCCATAGCATATCCATGTTTTTGTATTATAGAACTTATCCCTGTATTTGAAATAGGTGGTATTCAGTCACAAGTCCAGTAAGGTGTGCCACTATCCAATCACGCCCTTAACACCTGGCTGTGATATGCTAATTGGGATTTTCCAGGGTACATAATTGCCACAGATTCTTGTACAAGTCATTCTGAATTGAGAAAGCCAGTCGGATGACTAGCGAAATGTCTTCAAGAACTAAACTTCAAGTCCAGTTGATCTAATTGAATACAACAAATATAAAATTTAAGAATGTTCTTTAAGTTTGCCTGCAAACAAAACTTAAAATTCAGTTACAAAAATAACTAATCATTTTGCCTAATTTTAAAGGCTTAACTTTTGGGTAGGCATGCTTGTATGATGTCTTACCTCACCCAAAAGTTGATATTTTAAGTTTTGTTTTCCATTAAGTCAATGTTAATTGTTGTCTCATTCAACAACTGATTACAGCTAGGACCAGCACTGGGAATAATCTAATACTCCTATTATTTGCACATCATATTTATCACTGCAATATAATCATAGTCAGCCAAAGCAAATAAGAAACTGCAACAGGTGCTCACACCACACAGAAAAGGACCTAAAAATGCTAACACCTCCAGATATTAAGTTTGCTTGCATTTAGGAGTTTGGCTCTAAATCCATCAGCTGCCAGTGTAATATAGCTGGCAATAATTAAAGAAAATTGGATCTTGTTCCAGTCATTTTAATAGAAATGCATAATCAAAGTTCAAAAAAACAAAAGCGCTTCATTCAGCCTTAAAAGGACTAAAACCATTTTTGTAAAGTCTGCTATATAGATAAATACTATTCTCATTATTCCTACAATTTTTTTTTATACATTTTATCATACTGTACATTTTATCATGCTAGATAGAAAATGGTAAATGCAAAATTGTCTTCCCTTCTCTTTTCAAGTTATATCTAAGTTATATCTAAGTGAAGAGGACTCCAAAAGGACTGAAATTATGCTCTGATATATATATATATATATATATATATATATATATATATATATAGACAGACAGGCAGACAGACATACAGACTGTTGGCTGCTTTAAACTTGTTTCTCTTCCACCCTTCCTTTTACCTTTTTATCATTTGAACCCCTTATGTCTATGGGTAGTCACATACAAACCCCCTTATGCCTCAGCCCCAGTAAACCTTCCTTACAGAGTTTGAAACTAGGCTCTCTATCTTAATTTCTTCCAACTTTCTGGATATAATTTTAGGTGACTTCAATTTTCACATTGACGACACTAAGCAATCCTGATCCTATTGCTTTCTCCATCTAACTTCTTCCTTCTACCTCCACCAGTGGACCAACACTAGCACCCATAATGATGGTCACTTCCTCGACTTGGCTTTTACTAAAAATCTTACTGTCTCACAGGTCTGTCGAATCCAATTACTTTTTCTACCACCAACTCTCTCCTCTATTCTCCTCTGATACTCCATCTAGTGTCCTAGTTCGCAACACCCGAGCAATAGACCTTCCAGCTCTATTCTCTTTTCTCAGTTCAAGTCACACTATTTTATCTTATTCACTTCTGACTTCTTTTTCCCCCCTACAAACTCACAATCGCTGCCCCCACTAACCCCCGTGCTTGGCTCAATTCAGAAACCAAATTCCTACACTACTGTACTCATGCAGCTGAGCGGCTGTGGAAAAAGTCCCGCAGTCAGGCGGACTTTTACCACTACAATGTTGTTTACCACTCTCATAAACGATATCAAAAATAATCTACCTCATCTATTTTTGCTATTTAACACTCTCTTGCAGTCCTAGTCTACCGACAATCTTCATTAACGCTCCTCAGAATTTTGCCATTTTACTTTAGAACTAGTAGATGATATCGGCACTCAAATTCCTTCACCCCAGGACAACTGACACTTTCTTTCTGCCTGCCCCACCACCTGCAGGTCTGAAATCTTTTACCTGTTACCCATTTTGAAGTCTTCAACCTTCTGTTGTCCTCGTCATTTACTCACTGCACTAAAATTCTTTCTCCTACTCTTTCTCACATCTTTAATTTCTCCCAGACCTCTGGGATTTTCCCTGCTGCCTTCAAACACGTATGTGTCAAACCTCTTCTTAAAAACCCTTCCTGTCTCTCAAACTACCGCCCTGACTCACTTTTACCGTTTGTGTCAAAACTCTCAGAATGTCTAGTCTCTACACGCATTACTGATTACCCCCATGCTAATAACCTATTAGACCCATTACAGTAAGGATTCTGACTGGGTCATTCAACTAAAACAGCCCTCTGCAAAGTCTTGAATGACCTACAAACTGTCAAAGCCAAGGGTCAGTTCTCGGTCCTCATTCTCCTCGATCATTCGGATGCCTTTGATACTGTGGGCCATTCTCTTCCTATGCAAATTCTAAATTCTCTTGGCATCCGAAATCAAGCTGCGGCATGGTTGTCTTCTATTCTTTCTATAAGATCTTTCTTTGTCTCTTTTGCTAATAAGACTTCCTCTCAAGTTCCATTTAGTGTGGCTTTTGGCTTTAAAGGGCATCTATACCGAAAAAAATAAGTTATTTTAAATTGATCATAACTGGAATCTATAATTCTTCCCAACCATAACTGTATCATTTTTTTGTTGATCTGCCCCCTATTTCTTTAGATATCCAAACTAAAACCTCTTAAATTTCACCTGTCAATCAAGTTCCTTGCTCTCAAAAACTATTCTTCTGTGAGTAGTTTTACTGTAGCTGTAATGGTGCCAGAGTTGTGACAGTTGGAATGCTGTATGCTGTGTGCAGGCTACATAGTTTGTTTGTAGGAAAAAAGTTGGGTCGGAGTGGTTAAAAGAGGGAGCGGGGATACTACTCCTAAATAAAATGTGTGCTGGATTGAAGGCATGCAGCAACTCACACAAATCAGAGTGAGTTAGTTGTCCACCCCCGCACTAACCGCTAAGTGTCTGATCTCTATTTCCTCCTGGATAGCGTACTGCTGCCTTAAGCTCAATTTAAAACTGAATAAATAATTTCCCCCCTAAACTAGGACCTAGTCCATCCTACTCCATCCCTATTGACAATATGGTCATTAACCCAGTTGAATCTGCATGCTGCCTTGGAGTAATCTTTGACTCCTCCCATTCCTTCTGTCATCACGTCACTATGGGCGTGTCATTTTCTCATTCGCAATATTTCCAAGACCCATTCTTTCCTCTCTCACTCCACTACTAAAAAGAAACCACAACCCAGATACTACAGTCCATAGGGTGGATTCCCACCAAGCAAAGAATCACATTCAATACCCTTTTTTAAATCTTTAAATCCCTCCACTCTGCTGCACCTCCCTACTTACTGTATCTTCTCTTGGTCCCTTATGTTCCTGGACATGCCCTACGCTCCTAAAAAGGCAATCTTTTCTACAAATCCCCAACAAACACTGCTTCCTCCCATCCTGAACCATTCTCTCTTGCTGCTCCCTACCTTGAGAAGTCTCTCCCTTGCTCACTTTGCCAGATGACGTTCATTAGCTCTTTTAAATCTAAACTTTTATCCTACCTTTCTGAAAACCAGCACTATTAATGATTGTTAGCTGTATAAGCACTTTATTCCTGTCCTCCACTTGTATCTGTATGTTGTCCCTCCCATTTACATGGGGGGCAGGGATGTTTCCTAATATGTCAAGGCACATCACACTTATTTAATATAAATATGTATTTTTAACCTTTGAAACGTTATATAATTAAAATTTTCTTTATAACTGCATGCACTTATTCACCTGTTTGTACACACTGTTTGTATTTTATACATATATACAGAGCTGCGTACCCAAGTGGCACTTTATAAATAAAATAATACATACATATTCACGCTGTCCAAAGTTCTGGGGCCCAGGTGCATCCTGTAAGGTAAGTACAGGAAAGGAAGGGTCCAGTTCACTCCAGGGTCTTCTAAAACCAAAACACGTAGGGGGAGATGCAATATATTTCGCTATTGCAACCTATGTGCACTCATTTCCGCAATGTATTAATCACTTTGCGACCGTTAATACAGTGCAAAAACGTTAGAGGCAAAAAAAAATGCGACATGGTGCAGGCAGTGCAAAACCTTCGCTAACATGTTAGTACATTGGTTAGCTCAATTTTAGCGCTTATTTTCTCGTTAGCGCAGGATATTGCATCTCCCTGGTAGTACCTTATTTTGTATTAATTTGATAAAACTTTTTGGTTTCACAAGAACCTGGAGTGCACCAGACTCTTTTATACAAGAACGGAGCACTTCTAGAGTAAAACAGAGGGCATTCTAAATAAATATTTTTCTTCCACAAAGACCCAGGAGTGCTCCATACTTGACACACACACTCTCTCTTCAAAATTTACACATGCCATTGATGCGTTTCGCAACTCATTCTGGGGTTCTCATCTTGAAAATGGTCGAATGAGGGTCTAAGGCACATGTATATTTGTTTCAATAAACTTTAAAAATCCCAGGAGTGCTCCATTACAACGTTTTTCCTGATTAGTGGAATTATACCACCTCCTTTCCTATTGTGGCAAGGCTCAAGCACTTATATATTTATATAACATATAATTATTATGTATTGAACTGTTTATATATATACAGGGTTATTCAATAAAAGTTCTTATCGTTAAAAATTGTGCTAATTTTGCCCCAACCAATCAGATGTTAGCTTTTAAATGTTAAATAAGATCTGATTGGTTGGGGCAAAGTTAGCACCATTTTAAACGATAAGAACTTTTATTGAATCTCTCCGTTAGATTTTTGTCCATCTTGTATGACTTTTTTATATTTTGATACTGTACAATGCTGCGTCTCCAAGTGGCGTTATATAAATAAACTATATATACATACATACATACATACAGCTACTACTAAGCCTTTAGTTAAGCCTCAGTTGGTAGGAAAGGTTGTGATATGATGTGCTTCCTGTTTTTTGCATTTAAACATTGCTATTAGTGCTTGTGGAGGTTCTCATTCATCCAGGTCATGGTATATTCAGTTGATCTAACTGAATACAACAGATATGTTGCTATTAGTGCTATGTCTGGTGAGAAGCTAGCAACACACTGGAAAGCTAAAGGTACAAGGTATTGGTGCCTTCTCTTCCCTGAAGGTTTGATTTTAGAAGGGTTCTGGTGCAGGGAATTCCAGTCCCTTTCTCTCTATAACTTTAAATAAAATAATAAAACACTCACAAACATACCAGCCACAATGACATGAGAGTTTACAGCATCATAACCTTTTAAACATGATTAGAACATAACACATAAACTTAGAATATAAATATTAGAAGCACAGTGTCCTGGAATGTAAGACATCTCCTGATTCTATTATATCAATGAGTTCCCATGACTCGTTTGTTGGCTAAGGATTAAGTAGATAACCATATATGAACTCCATTAAACACTGTAATCATTTCAACTTTCATAATTGAAAAATGCTGTCTATATTGCAAATACTGTTAAACCTCAAAAACATTCAGTCATTTAACTCACTCTCCCTTGTCTGCCTGCAGCAATACGGGACTATTAATTGTTTTTTCTAGTTTGTTTTACAAATGTCTTGTTCACATAGTTTTTGAAGAATAAGCCAAGTCTGAGAGTTGTAATTCCCCAAGTGGTAAGATGTGCACATTCATTCATTCTTAAAATTCTATGCTTAAAAAAATAAGAAATGACTAACAGTTAGGCCCATTCTTTAAAGCAATTCATAGGTTTAATAAATGATTTCCAAATTATCATTATTTAGATCTATGAGGTTTCTGACTATGCTGTTTTTTGGGGTGAAAAATGTCAGGCCAAAGCCTAAAGTGACTGTGGTAGGAAATGTTTATAAATACCAGTGTATGCAGCCAATAAAGCAGAATACATGGGATATTATAACACAATGGTTCAATATCAACTTAAATGTGTGAATTATTAGTCCACGTGTTATTATTCTAACACTTCACTGATTGTTTATTTTTTTTGATATATATAAATATGCTGTTTTTTTCCCCCTTCCTGTCACCTTCCCTTTTCAGTCTAAGGGTGCAAGTTTTAAGGTGGTAGAAAAGGATACACCATGTTTCCTTTAGGTTCCTGTAGGTACAATTGAACTTGATATAATATTTCATTTTTCATGTTTTTTTATATATACGAGCAAAAAAATTAAATAAATTGAAAACGCTTTACGATGTTTAACAAAAGTAATGATGCTTACAGGCCAGATAATTTAGAGACATTTGTAAATATTTTGTATATAAACATATTATATATATATATATATATATATATATATTATTTATAAATCCCTATCTCCAAGGAACTTGTAACCATTTTTTTCCAGGTTAATGTTTCTTTGACAAGCTATTTGACACATAAGGGAATGCTTACATAAGGGAAAGTCAATAATGTTATGCTGGCCACACTTTAAATGTACCATCACGCGATGTTCCATCAATGTAAGAATAGCCCAATCTTTGTTTATTTAAATTAATTTCTAATTGCAAACTGATTCTGCCAGGGCGGGGAACACCATGAGAATGTTAGAAGGTATAACTACTCGCAGGTAAGGTCTATCTGTAGACATTTGTTAGACTTGATGGTCCAATGCCAAATCTATCAAATGTCTACTTAGTGTATGCTATGAAAGCTTCCAAGTGCAGAGAATAAGAGAATTTTATCTAATAGATGTCAGATAGTTAAAAAAATTACACAAATAGGCTTTGATTCATATTTTTTAGGAAAAATGATTTTTAGAATTTCAAGTAATGCAAAACAAAAAAAGATATTACTTGCTGTGGGTCATAACCAAAAATACCAACCCAATGTACAGAAACAAATTTGGCATTGTCTAAATGTTATTTGTAATGCAGTTTTAAGATTTCACAATGTTCTCAAACTGAGTCAGCCATTTCTCTTTTGGTACTGATTTCTACCCAGATGACATCTGAAACCATTTATGAATAATTCTATATTTAGTAGGTAACCTGCACATTTTTAATTAGGGGATATGCTCTGTGCTGCATTGTATCCCTGTTTAGAGGCCAATGCACCGTGTACTCTCCATAACTACTCTTTTCTTTGTTCTGTTGTGTGTTTGCCCGACAGCTGTGAAACACTTTTAAAACCATGTATCCATGTCCCAGACTAATTTCATGCCTAATTTTCTGAAAGTAAACACCAATGCGCTGTCTGAAAAGATATGTATTATGTAACACAAGTACTGGGAACTGTTCTTCTGTTCATAAAATAAGGTCTGTGCAATTTCTATTTGTTATTCAGACAAACCAAGCCTCCCAATAGTTCCTGAACAATCATTGTTTGACCCTTTTCTGCGACCCCAAGTGTCATCAACAAATTAAAGGACTACAACAGGACACACAAGACCTATTTTCTATGCAGCCTATGTTCACATGATGTTAGCTTTCAACAAAGAGAAATCATAATCAATGCACATTCCAGGGCCCTATATTGTGTCACAGAATCTGTGTTAGTGCACATTGTAAAGACAAAGGGGTTTTAGTTAAGGATTTATGATCATAGCACACTGCATACTGGGTGATTGGAAGGCTTTTTATTTTTATGACCATAAACTTGTAACAAATCCCTATGATTTTAATAAATGCATTTTCATAGATCCTATAAAGGGGACATGGAATGTGCTTTGATCATATGCCTCCATGATCTCTGTTGTGCAATTTTACCTTTAAAAATACAGCCTTTGGTGCGTCATTAACAATGTTATAGGCAACTTTAATCATGGGGAAAATGTTATTATTAAAGGGAAACTAAAGTCTCCAGAAATCATTGCCCCTATAGAAAGAACACATTCACAAAAAGCTGTGTTTCCTCTCCCTTTGCTGTGGATGCTGGTTTATTTAGGAAAATAACCTGTGGGCACTAGGGGTCAGCTCTCATAATTGGCCGACAGCCAATCATGTTACATCTCAGAGATCAACCCTCCTTCTGACACAGAACACAGATTTCAGTTTAGTTTTTCTGTAAATACATTACAAATGCTCCTGTCCCTAACAATGATAAATGCCTTTGCTTTTCATGCAAAAAAGAAAAGTAATATTTGCAAGTTTCTTTCTTTGCTAGCATGGATGCAAGAAACAGAATATTACCATTTCAGTAAAAAATAAAAATATGGGGAATCAAACCTGCAACCTTCTATACTGTGTTTTGCTAAAAAGAAAGCTTTCTACCTCAATGCCACAAGGGCTAACAGGGGGGATATCAGTAAATGTAGAATCTCTATCTATTGCTATAAACATAATAGAAACAAAAAAAAAGGCAAGCCTGAGGAATTGAATCTGTGTCTCAAATGGTCTGTTTGTTTCCCAACCCAGCACTTTAGCAGTGCGCTAGCTCTGCACAAGCAATAGATGCAAGTACATTTCAGCAAATGTCAGTAAAATCAGTTGACTATTTTGTAATTCCTAACAAATTAGTGTCTTTTTGGAAAGCCTTCTGCTGTACCTTCAAAATGAACCCTACATCCCATCTCTAGAGGAAATTGTGAGAAGTTATTGCTGGAAAGGTTCTTCCTGCTTGAACACTTTCTGTTTTCAGCCATGTGACCAGCTTGTAGTCATGTGACCAGATTCTGCCTGCATTAATAGGCTCAACATCTCGACTGTCAATTTTTTTATCGATGTACTTCCTGTTTCCCCCAGCATTGTCTTTACTGAGCATGCTTCTAACCTGGGGCAGAGGGGAGGGACAGAGTTCAGGGGATGTCAACCAACTGAAAAACAGGATATCTGAACATTCACCCCAATAT
Organism: Hymenochirus boettgeri; assembly: GCA_019447015.1. Classification (NCBI taxonomy): domain Eukaryota; kingdom Metazoa; phylum Chordata; class Amphibia; order Anura; family Pipidae; genus Hymenochirus; species Hymenochirus boettgeri. The sequence continues at coordinate 166,961,447 of CM033474.1, forward strand.
TATTTCTTACAGGCTGCAGCTAGAGATTTGATTGTCCACTCATTTAAAAGGAAAGACTGGAGGCTTTCATGTAACCCTAACTTGTTTGGAGACCACAGTTGTCCTTTTATTCACCCTTATGACTACGCAACTACATTAAAAAAAGTTTAGCTAGCAATTTTGCAAGTGTTTTATGCAATAGACAAACCTATCTGGGCCTTATATTGGATCTAACTATTGGAGAATATCTAAAAAACACACTAACATGTATAGTAATCACATAAGCTGATATTATGTGGAGAACATATTTCTATCCCACACTGAAGGAGTTACATCCATTCAGTAGCTCAGATGTTGCTGATCTACTTAGAAATTAAGGAAATAGATTTAATCTAAATCTTAAGACAATGCTAAGTTTTAGCCTTGGAAGAGATTCAGAATTTCTCCCGCCCCCCACCTTCAACTCCAGCGAAGGATCTCTAACACAGGCTGTCTGAGCAGTAGAGAATGCCAGCAAATGCATGTGTTACGGCAAAGAGCACAGCTCAATGAACTTACTGTTACCTTTTTCTAACATTAAGTCTTCTTTTTCCTGATACTGTCTGATTCTGAAACATCTAATTTAAAACATTGAAGGGTCCAGTCTTCTTTTTATTTCCTGTCTGTGCTGGAAAAGTCGCCTGTTTCAATTATGACTTTCTCCAGCTCCTGCAGGTTTCCTACTCCAGCTGGCTCACAGTGCACTTCCTTGGAAGGTAAAATGAATTAACTGTGGTGATCAGAAAGCAAGAGAGACAAAGCTACAATTTTCAAGCATACAGAAGGGAGGCATTAATATCAATGAAAGTGCCCAGTGTGATCATAAGCAATTCATTTTTATTCTGCTTTTGCATGACGAGATATTTTGAGTTGGTCATTTACGGAAGATGATGGCAACTAAGGTTTTACAACCTTAGAAAAGCTAATCTGTTGTATATAAAATGGCATGCAGCAATCTGGCAGCACATCTTGTTAAGTCAAAGAAACCAGTGCAGTGCATAAGTACATTATTAAAGGGCTTAAGTGTATATTCATATACAAATTTCCAAAACAAACCTGTAACTGTTGGAAATAAGTTTAATCTTTGTATTGAAAGCTATGGGCCAGTTCTTACATTCCATTTAGAATAGGGAGTTGGTGTCTTTAGCTTTAAAGGTAAAGTCTTTAATCCATAGTAGTTCTTACAAAGTACAGCCCCCAGGAGCTCCAGTCTCTATTACTGATAGAAGATGGAAGTTAACAGGGGAAAAAAAACTTACAAAATACTGTATTATTTAAAATAGGGGAAGTGTCCCTTTTACAAAACTCAAACAGCACTTAAAGGGCATGTCCACCCCCAAAACTAAAATTTAACCCCATACCAGCCCCACTGTGTAGTGCTCAAAAAGCCTTACCTTACATCTCTGCTCCTTATTGTACTTCCTCGTCCTCCTGGAGAACTTTGGTATTCGCAGTGGAGCCCCTTCCTTCTACCCTCCTGATCCCTTCAGGCTGCTTCATCCCCTACCTACCTATAAAACCCTTTTCTGTAGTGTAGTGTAGCCCAACCCCAACCACCATGTTCATTTTTTAAAACAAGCCCCTATTTGCTACTTTTGGGAGCAGAGTTGGGAGCAGAGAGCCAAGGGAACAAAGGATCATAAGCCTATGCCTGGGGCTTGTTTTAAAAAATTAAAACGGCAGTTGGGGGGTGGGCTGGGGTACACTACACTACAGAAAAAGATCGTTTTGGGGGTGGAGATACTCTTTAAAGGACATGTAAATTTGTCAAAGAATTTTTTTAACTAATAACACAGTAATTGCGATTACCACCAATTTTAAAGGGTATGTCCAGCAAAAAAATAAGTATGTTTCTAAATGATTTACTGAAGAACAGGGGGTAAATGCACTCTCTTACCCCCCGTTCTTCAGTAAATCTTCCAGCAGGAGGAGGCACTAACCTGCGGACCCGCTCCAGAGCTGAAATCCCCGACGCGTCCTCGCTCCTTCGCACTGTGTGCCCATGTGTGCACAGTGCAAAAGACTGGAGATGCGTCGGAGGCGTCGAGGATTTTGGTGCTGGAGCGGGTCCGCGGGTAAGTGTCTCCTTCTCTCCTGTAACATTTACTGAAGAACGGGAGGTAAGAGATAGTGCATTTACCTCCTGTTCTTCAGTAAATCATTTAGAAACATACTATTTTGAATTTAGAAAGCCAGTCAGATGACTAGCGAAATGTCTTCAAGAACTAAACTTTAAGTCCAGTTGATCTAACTGAATACAACAGATATACTATGACCTGGATGAATGAGATTTCCTATCCCTTGTTTTTTAGCTCTGGGAATTATACTTTTTAAAGAGGGTGGGGCACAGCGAGTCAGTCAGTCAATCACCCAGCCCCTCCCCCTGGCATGTAGAAACTATCCATTCAATAAAAGTAAAGATTATTTCTCTCTCACTGCATGGCTAATTGATTCAGCGTTATTCAGGAAAAGGAATAAGCACTATCAGGGTTATTCAATAAAAGTTCTTATCGTTTAAAATGGTGCTAATTTTGCCCCAATCAATCAGATCTTATTTACCATTTGAAAGCTAACATCTGATTGGTTGGGGCAAAATTAGCACCATTTTAAACGATAAGAACTTTTATTGAATCTCCCCATATCTGTTTCTCTGTGCTCTTTCTCTGCAGATAACAACCAATCCTGCAGTTAGCTGCTGTCCAACCAAATGTAGCATTGTATCTAACTGGGTTCACTATAACACAAAATCACTTGGTGAATGCTATTGGCTGTAGGGGGGCACAGATCATCTCCACTGCACATGCTCCACACTCTAGCTTTGCCCCAGTTTTGGGAGGGGGTGGATACATAGAGAGGGGACATGCATACTAACTAGGAGTGAGCTGAACATGACATGAGGAGATCTAGTGACAGGAAGTACTGAGAGCAAAAAGAGTTTAAGTTCCTGATAGCACTGAAAATATAGAAATTGATAAAGGCAAGTCTTTTTTTTTTAGTTTTGTGTCCCTTTAAGCACTACTATATTTCAATAAGAAATTATACTCACATCCTCCATGATTATTAGGTGTTCATCTGTATAGGGTAATGTATGTGAAGCTGAAACTATTTTTACCAAAATATATAGTGTCCATATAAGGTACTAAGAATTGACATCATTTACAACACTATATTAGGCAAGAACACCACTCTTAGAGGCCAAAATCCACATACAAAAATCAGTTCAGACACTTTATTATAAACCAACAGTGAAACTTTTTATTGTTCCCCCGAGAGGCTGCCGCAAAAATAAAAAAAAAAGACTTTGGAGGTGTTGATCAACCCTTATTCTTTAACTCTGCTGTGTCAGTAAATCTGACAGAAAGGCTTAAATTAACAAGCATGTCTAGTCTTCTGCTCAAAGTGTGTGCGGGTATAAATATATAAGCTCATAGTTTATAAATGCAAGAAAAAAGATGGTTAAAATAGGTTAAGGGTGTTCTGTTATTTGTAGCACACACACAATCTATCATAACAAGGACCGGGTGCAGCTGTATTGCCACCCTTTGCACATGCCCCTTTCTATTCTGCCAATTAAAATTAATCGCACACTGGTGCATATCAGATTTCAAAAATAAAACAGAAATGATATAATATAACATACACAGAAATTATAATATACAATCTTATTTGAGATTAGTTAGGAGGCATTAAGCATTATGAATAAAATGTTCTCATTTTAATAGACATAAAACACATTCTATTATATAAGGATGTACATTTTTAAAGGGCATGTCCACCCCCAAAACTATAATCCCCCCAACTACTGCCCACCACCATGTAGTGTAGTTTAATCCTTACTCACATCCCAGCTCCATAGGGTTCTCCTGTAGTCCCCCCCCAAAGTCCAAAAAATGACTACCAGGAGGCTAGCAGAGTCCATATAGGCACTGCCTGCTAGCTGGCCTCAGGTAGATTTTTGCCATGCGTACTGCAGCCCTTCTCCCCCTCCCTCCCCCTCCCTCCCTCCCTCTCCCTCCCTCTCCCTCCCGTTCTACTATCCCTCCCCTAGCTCAAACCCCCTTAATATGTGCTCCCCCATGTCTCCCAGCCCAACCGCATATTTTTTTTTTTAGAAAGCTCCAAAACTCTTACTTACCTCTCCTCTTTCCTCGGCGAAGTGAGCTGCCGGCAGCCGCGTCTGTGATTGGCTGCCGCTCAGCCAATCACAGACGCGGCTGCCGGTCCCGCCCCTCTGCTTGCATTTCCTTGCAAGCAGAGGGCCGGGAGCGCGGCGGAGGATCGAGGGAGGTAAGTAGAGTTTGGGGGCTTTATAAAAAAAAAAATTATAGCGGTTGGGGCTGGGAGCCCAGGGGGGACCATATATTAAAAAAAAATTTTCAGGGTGGACATAGCCTTTAAGAAAAAGAAGGTTCGACTAAATTTACCAATTTACCAAATTGGCAGTTGAAGCCAAGGCAATCTGTCCTTCAGCAAGAACGGATAACCTGAGCTGTAGTAATTATTATTTAGAAGAATGGTTTTTGGAATAGTATGAACAATTACTAACAATTTGTGCTGAAAATGTAATAAATTATTTTATTCTATTTTGTGCTTTGGTAAGCACAGCCCAGATATGCACAAGAGACCAGTGAGACAACCTATAGGATTAATACAAAGTTGTAGATTTAGAGAATGACCTACAAATTATGTTTAATGATAATCTGACTAAAAATAAGGCTGACAGGATGCTAAACAGGCAATAGCATTTCAAGTAATCAACAGAATTAGCACCCAGTTACCCCATGTTAGGGATGTAAGGGATGAACAGAAGACGTTGGATAGGAATTGCAAATCTCAACATTCTACTAGCAAACAGTAGAAGATATGTGCCTTTTATTTTAACATATAATTTAACTGGGATCTATTAATATTTCATTAATTAGTTACAAAAATGAGTAGCCTATAAATTGCCCAGATTATCAACATCATCATTCAATGATAGACTGTTGACACAGATTATTGAAACACAGATTGTGATGAAAACCCTTTTTATGTATATAATTTACAGGATATTCACTGCTCTTTATTAATATGGAATTGCAAAAACATCTGCATTTTAGACGTACCCTAAAAAAGGAGAAGGAAGATGCATAGGATGCAAATAAAAGCCTGGCTAGTGAGTAGCAGAATACATGCAAAATAATAAAATAATTTAAGATGACAATACAAAAAGGCCCTATCTTTTTTTTAATCAAACAGTACATGCTTTTTCAAAACAGAAATGCTATGCAGATCAAAAGATTAAGGTGTTTTAGATTGTCAGAATACCCTTCAATTAACTCCTTTAATCAAACTAATGTTAAAGCACATCCTACAATAGGTATCTTGTGTATGTTAGGTATTTCCCATATTTCAAAGGATTAGTACTAACCTTACCACTATATGATAAATATGTAACTCGCTTTCATTTTCAGTTAACCTATACTGTTTCAAGATACCTGCCATTCCACCAGGCCATTACACTTCTCTTGGACATTTCTTTGCCAGCCATGCAAAGTTAAGCCTGCTAAATAAAGGGGTTAATAACTAATAACATGAATACAGTAGGCAATGATGTCAATGATTTCTTTAGGGATTAGATTCTCTTTAACATGTTTTCTTTATTACATGACCTTCCTTAATTAGGTGACCTATATGGAATTCACAAGAAATAAATAGAGGTGTAGATGGCAGTCTATGAGAACAACATCCTGGCAATATGCTAGATCTAAGACAAAGAGTTTTTTTAAAAATTTACTTCAGTGTTCAACAACATACTTCCTACTGTATTCTATAACTAAAGCATATAATATGCTGGTGGCCCAATTATATGGCAAAATGATGTGCTTTTGTAAAAATATTAACCTTTTAACTGTCTATTCCTATAAATTCAATTGAAAACTATGTTTGCATCCAGCACAAAACTGTGTATATTAAACAGCCCTTTAATTATTAAAGGTACTTAAAACTAAAAAATTTTACCTTTTCGATGCATATACGTGTGCATTTTATGGATTGCAGGCTAAATAAAACTGAGCTTAAAATTAAGCTGTGCCCACTTTATCATACAAATAATAATATTAATTTTTATTCTGGGGAGGAAATGAAATGAAATCTATTTAGGAAATACATAATATGCCATCTGTTGCCAAGTTGCCCTTCCTTTCGTAAATCACTAATGCTGAAAACTCTGAAACATCCATAGCTAACAGCTTGTTTTTTCTTTTTTCTTTTCAGACGTTACATAATGTCTGCCAGAAAAATGGCTAAAATGTTTTTTCTTGAGGGGGAAAAACATTACTAAATAGCATCATCCACTCGGTAAAATATCATTAGAGAAATTAAATTAGTTTTTAACTAAAATATTATCATGGTTCAATAGCAACAATTTAAATGTTACCTGATCAAAAAAACATTAGTCAATGGATACTGCAAAAATTGTTATTGGCTTTAAGGCAGTATTTATAAAAGCAGTTTCAGCTTAAAAGTGCTAAGTCATAAGTACATGTTTTCAACTACACAACTGGTGATATTATTAAATGAACACTTTTGAATAATATACAACCACTTTGTGCACTCAATGGCTTTATTGAATGCCATGCCTCATAAAATCAGGATTTAAGTCTTCGCAAAGTAAAGGCATTTTATTCTTGGTCTGCTCCACCTCTTGAGGTCATTACTCTTACTGGTTACAACCCATTCACAAGAACGAAAGTAACAGAGTAAACACAGATAGTACCATGAAGTAAGTGTAAAATATAAGTGTCCAGACATGTAAGATTCTGCACAGGTATTATGAAACTTTCAAATTTATACAAGCTCTCAATCCAAGCTGTTCAGCTGCCTTAACAGAGACCATTACCAATAAGTTTTATTTGGTTAATAAATTATATTCTGAAGCACAATGACCAGGACTCATAGCTGTAAAATTGCCAAACATTGTCAGTGACTGTTCTCTGGCTATAAATAGTTATATAATGTACGACTCATACATTTTTCTCTTCAATTCCCCGTTGGTCTTTTCTTGTTAATACTTGGAAAACATTAAAGATTGACTCTACATGACATTTTTTAGAGTTCATAAATTTCCACAAAGAGATAAAATAGGACAGGTCTGTAAGCAGAAGGGACACAATTAAATGTATTTAGAGGGGGGGGGTTAATTTGTGCATTTTGCATTTCGGTTCACTGGTTTTGAAATGTTAACAATTTAATAAACAAAAAAACCCCATAGGAATGAAAAAAGAAAAAATAGTAGTGACAGATCAGAATAAAAAAAAAACTTTAATAGATTAAGGGCCAAATCATATACATGTTGCCCAAAGAGAAAAGGGCACTCTTAATTTTAAGCTACTGGAAAATATCTTAGTCCCATATTTGATTTCGGTTCTTTAAATGTGTTTCAGTGTTCAGATCAGCCTGCAGTTATTAATATATGAACTGATAAAATACAAGTCAAATAATTGTTTTTATAATAACTGTAAAACAACAGAGCTAGAATATATAATGTATTAATAATCTTATTGTATATATTTATTGTAACAGCCAATACTACCATTTTGCCTTGTCCACTTATCTCTATGGAAAATCTTGGCACAGTTTTGGTTTCCTTAAATATATATATTGATAAATCTAAAAATCTTAATATTTCTTAAATTAGATAATGGAGTTTGTTATTTTTAAATATCATGGATTAATATCCACAAAACAGTGTCTAGAATAAAATACTTCAGTTACGTCTTGTAAGTTCATGAATTTCAATAAGAAAACTAAAATACTAAACTACTTTGTAATAATTTAATTCCACAAAATACACAAATAGAAAAAAGTACATATGCTTATGTATCGTTATACTATAGTTATATGTGAAACTGAACATTTAATTGCATGTCTAGCTTTTTAAAAAATAATGAATATGAAATAATCATGTATAAGTATTGGTAGATGTAACAAATGATTAAATGAGAACAAATGAAACAGATAAACTCCAGACTTCCAAAAAGCTAAAAAACAAAAATAATTATTTTCACAAAAATTAAAATTCAAAACATTGTCATCACAAATGAAAGTTCAGAAATTAAACTGGCACTGCAAAACTGAAAGAGTAAGATCACACAAACAGCTGGTCATTACGTAGTGAAAACAAACAGAATAAAATGTGGCTAACTAACTTGGAAGCTGTATTGTAACAAGATTAGATATTGTCTGTAGGAAAATAGGCATTACTTTGCAAGACAGAGAAAATTCCACGTTAGGGGCATGCACATATATTTGTAATAATAACCACTTTTTACTGAGACATGAATCTTATTCCACCATTTGGTCTTAAATTAAACATTCTGTTATAGGAACTCACCATAACATTTTGTATTTTTTTTAACATGACAGTTAATAGTACAAAACTACAAGAGGAAAAGACCTTAAGATCACTAAGGCCTTATATTAAAAAACAAATGTTTTATGAAATATTTAAAATAAAATCCACAGGCTACAGGTTGCCTGATTGTCTTAATATCGAATATCTAATAAACATCCTATAAATAATGTTATTTCACCCATGTGTGCAAAAGCATTAGGCAAATCACATACATTAAATGCTCCCCCTGCCTTGCCTTAAAAGCTACGATGTAACAAAATATTAAATAAAATTAACAAATCTTAAAATGTTTTAACCGAATCTGAAATCTCATAGCACAGTGTATGATCCAGTGACTTGGCATTGACATCTCCTCAGCAATGTGATCTCAGGTGCTTATTGCATTCCCTATTTGTATTTGTACATTACCCAAGCTAAGTAAACATATTAAGCTGGCCTTTTTAGCCAATAATCAGCAAATATTGTCGCCATTGGTGTGGCACAAAAACAACTTATGATGCCAATAAACTACTGCGGTCTACATTGGGATCTATTTTTCCAGATGGAAAACTTTCATTGTGCCATTATCTGCTTCCTTTACTAAAGTAGAGGGAACTGATAACATTGCAGTGTGAATGGTAGAAAATCGATTTTTGCAAAGCATTACAAATTAAAGAAAAAATAAAGAATTACAAAATAATAAAAGGTAAAAAAAAAGCAAATGAACTTTTATTAAAAAATGTATTTTCTAAAACCTAAATGTCTTGCTGCACTCAACAAACAGAATAAATTTCTTTAGCACATAAATATCATTTATCTTCTTGCATTTAAAAAACAGCATTATGATAGCAGAGACTCATATATCAGTTCCCTAAGCAAAGGATTTTTTTGCTTTTAGCACTGTATTAAGTTTAAAAGATTTTAAGACTTTTGAAAATTTCCCAAGCAATAGCACAACCACTATCCCAGAAATTGATTCTAGTATTTGAAAAAAATCCAATGACTGCTCAGGAAGTGGAGCAGACCATGAGAAATGCATTGGGATGTCCATTCTACAAGTTAGTAAACTTTTTTTTTTTTAAAGTGTCTCAGATTTTATTTTTAAAATGCTGCAACTTTATTTTCAGCAACCCCCCTACCCCACAAAAAAATTTTATGTTTCCCAAAAAGCAGAGAAAGAAAATACAAATCTGTACTGTAGTGCAAGGCAGGAAATGTGTTTTTCCCTCATTTACAGCACTCAGTAATTTATTTCTGGTCTCCCTGCCTGCAGATTTCGTAGTCACTAGTATTTCAGAAACCAGAGAGGCTCCCCAGGGCACCAGAACGCAGGCCGTATTTAATATTTGTAACCTAAGAAAACTTCTGCCTTTCTGCTGTGAACTCTGGCTGCTCAAACTCAATCTGTAGTCAGCCTTGCCGAAAGAAATGTATACTGCCAAGGACCACCAATGTAATACTATTTTGTGCTGGGCCAAACCTTCTATGTATCTCCAAGTTGAAGCTATGACTAGCCAAGAATGCTTTCCCCCTTTTAAAGCAGCTTTTAAGATTAAAATGGCAAAAGAGAAAATGTAAAAGGCTTAATTGTTTCACAAACCCAGTGTTTTGATATATAAACTGTGCATCTACAGACTATGAATAGCCCAGCTGTTAACAATTTTTCCCCTCCTATTTTTAGGTACTAATTGACTCTCTTGCCAAGTGACGTCCTGTTTAGTGAATGAGATTGAAATGCTTTGGTTGTAACCTGTTTGTGACAAAAATACACACAGCACCCACAAGGGCGTAGGGACAGTAAGACTACTCCATTGGTAAATGCCAAATTAATAACATTTATTAATGGCGTAATTAAGAAACAACTGTGAACGCACACCTACATTTTCAGTAAGAATTATACCTTTTGATGCAACAAACTTATGTTCATAAGAAGTCCTGTTACTTAGAATGGTTGTCAACTTCAAAAAGCAGATTCCCCTCAGCTCCCCCCCCCCACAAGTTTTTTTTAATTCTAAAAGAGGCTTAACATTCCCCTGAAATATGTTGTGTAGTACAAGCACATCTGTTTCCAGTGTGATGTTGGTATGCAGACTATTGTCTATTGGACATGTGTTGTGGTAATGTTTGCCAGGGTTAAAGACAGGGTCAATCTGATCAAGAAACTAAAATTAGCTTCTGTGTGTTATCCTTAAAAGAAGAAAAATAATTTAAGATTACATAGTGTCCTTCATACGCCAGTTGTAGGTATGCTTAGCTGTTATGTTGTTTTGAAATTAACCAGTCAAGAATCATGGAAGGGTATTACGTTACACTGCTCAAACACTCCAGTAGTGTAAGGCAGGGCCCAATCTCAACAGAGCAAAATGTTGTTTGTAAAAAAGGAATGGAATAATGAAGCAGTGATTGTAAAAGTTTAATAAAATGAACAATGGTTTCATAAATAATTAGCACAGCTAAAAACTTCAATGGTAAATTCAAAAAATAAGTACTGTGGGTGCAAAAACATTGGCCATGTACTTAACCAGTAATCGCCAAATCCTGCAGGATCCAAAGGGATCATCGACCATATATATGGCACAAAAACTACCAATCCCATAGATGACAATTTTCTTTCATCAGTTGCACAATTGGTTGTTCCAGATAGAAAATGTCCTTCTGTCATTATTAGCTCCCTATACTAAAGAACTTAAGTATAGGGAGCAGGTAACAATTGTGTCATGTGCTCTTCCAGCAACACCCAAATATCAAAAGCTAGATAGTTCAAATGTATTTGCAAAGAGTCAAAAATGCAGTAGCAGAATCTAATGGTATCGTTTACATGTATGGCATTTAAACAACTGATGTCTTTGCATGGACTGTTCCTGTTAAAGGAAGATACCAAAGAGATTGTAGTTAATTGCTTCAAATCACAATCTACACTGTACAATTTTTTACACAGCAGGATAAGTTTTGCATACTAGTTCATCTAGTAAATGCAAAAATCCCCCATCTGATGCTATATCAAATATCTCCAGCAGGGCAGTTGGACTAATGCCAAAAAAATTATAGTACAATACAGTACAACTTGTATTAATACAAGGAACATTTCATCTATAAAGGCATCCAGACCCTGTTGCAGATCATTCCCTCTGCCTTAATCAACAAAAGAGGCTCTGCCCTTGACTACTTTTCACCAATATGGATCATTTTCTTGGTATATAAAAAAAAGTAAAGGCTAGACCTTTTCAACATGGTATAGCTCACAGGACAGAAAGTTTAGTATAATATCAAAACACAGTACACATCAACTAACCTCAATAACAAGATGCCAAATTATTACGGTGTGAAGATAAATGAGTGACATCATCTTTATCGAGTTTCTGTCTCTTGTGGAATTATAGAACAGAGGCCAGCCCATGATAACACTACACAAAAATAGAATTCTCAACCACAAATATGGGCACTACTAGGGTTTTTGCACCTGAGTCAAACTTTGTAAAAAGGCGCTTCTATTAGGTGGCACGGTGAGGTGGGAGTGGCTTCTGGAAAAGATAGATAAATAGATAGATAGATAATCCCATTGATAGATATTGTGATAGAAAGCAGATAACTGGGAAGCTGGAGGTTAACAGTCAAAGGAGCAGTTGAATAACTGGGAAAGAGGCACTGGTGTTTAATGGGGAAAGTAAAGAAGAAGAGAATGCTAATAGAAATGGCCCCACACAGATAACTATAATATAAATGCCCCACACAGAGAATGATAAAATAAGTTCCCCTACACATAAAATGGTAAAATAAGTTAAGTTTATTTACCTGCCTCTGTAATATCCAAGTGTCGAATTGATTTAGTTAGGAAATACTGCTAATACATAGCAACAAAAAAATTATTCCCACACAATAACACCAATTCGTATTTGTGAATGGATCAAAGAGATCTATTCACAGATACTATAGCAAGCCAGTAATCAGTTTAACACCGGTTTACTTTAGCAGGAAGTGAACATGCGATCAGTGCTGATCGCAAGTTCACTTCCTTCACTAGACCACCAGGGCTGTTTCCTCTGATGCAGGGGAAGTCCTCTGATGTCACGGGGACTCCCTTACCTTTGCAGCTCTGCAGAGGAACAGGCTCCCAGCACTACAGAGGTATACTACCAGTGATCCCCACATTGGTTTTGGGCGGTGTGATGTTTAATGAATCATGCATGAAAGTCTTTTACATCTGTATAGATTCCATTTTAGTAAAAACTTGAATGCATGCCACCTTGCATATCCCCAAAGTCTGAGGATTACTGCTAGTCTTTGGTTAGTGTTAATATGGGCTAATTTACAGCAAATGAGGTTTCAGCAAGAAGTAGCTTTAAGATTGTTTGCATAATCTTCAGCTCAAAAAAGGAGCTTATTTTGGTAATATATACATGGCAATATATGGCAGCCGTGACTGTAAATGCATTTGCTTAGACCTCTGTTAAGACAGAACATGGGAAGCAAACAATATGGAAATAAACTCCAAAAAGCTGTTGATTTGTCCAAAAAACAACAGAAATGTAAATAAAACAACTTCAAAGCAGATTGTTGTGGTCAAAGGTGTATAAATTTAAATATAGCCTACATTTTTACTAGGTCCACCTACTGCATTGAATATATGCTCTATCGATCTATCAATGCGTTGAATATATACTCTATCGCACTGTACATAGCAGCTAAAAGTCTCTCCCCCCGGGTTTCAATTTTGGGGGTCCCACTTCCTTCCTTGTTTGCTGGGAAGCCAATAAGTAAACACACTTTGAATAATATAGGTACATTCTCATTGGTCTTGCTTCATACATACTAATAATTGTCTGGTACCACTAGAGCATATTAATTGATGTGTCTCTAAAGATAATGTGCTTGCATACGCACACACACACGTTTTGATTCAATTCTTGCACTTTATCACATACTTTGCTAAAGTTAATTTATTACATTTTATTAAAAAAAATCATGTATATGCGGTTCTTTAGACATGTATAGACTTAATAAGGAATGCAAACAAAATGACAGTAAAAAAGGCAAGATTTTCTGTGCTATGTGCATCACATTATTAGCAGATTATTTTGTCATTTTAAAATAATGTGGTAGAACCAGATTCAATTCTATTTCTTCGTTCATTGCAAAAATATTTCAGCGCTTTATCTGCTACAAGTTCCCTAATACAATTCTCACCCCTGCAGGCCAAAAGCAGAACTTTATGTACCCTATCTATTTTTTCTGAGACTGGCTTGGTTTTTAACAAAGTTTTAGGAACCAAAATATCTTAAAAATCTAAAATACAACATATTAAATGAATTAGAAAACATTAGATGGACTTTAGGAAGAAACTGCAGAATGTATAAGCAGAAATTACAGCCATACAATGCCTAATTTTCAATCTGTTTAACAAGAAAGCCAGGCAACTCAGTTTGTGATGCTTTTACCACTATACATTCCTCTTTAATGGAATGATCTGTAACTTTTTACTATATTTATCATTTAAACTAGAGACCGTTTTCTGCAGCAACTGTATTGTAGCTAATAAAGTTAACTTGATAGAGAAACAGGATAAAAATCAAGCAGTCTTTCTAAGGTTTAAAACATAACAGAATGTTTGCAACCCAATAAAATGATCTAGTGCTGGTAGAATTTTTTTTTCATTTTTTTTAACCATAATATTAAAACTTTTCTCCCCAGAACACCTATATGCACAGTTTTCTATACAGATGTCTCCTCACCAATATGGAAGCCCTTGATAAGACTTTGAAAGCTGCTTGTTACTCTGCAGTTTATTTACCAGTCAGTGTATTTGCATACAGTCTTCCTGGGACAATACAAAATATTCAGCCGATTTTACAAACATTTTTCTTTAATACTGTTCCTAGAAAAATACAAAGTTTCTTAATGTATTTGTGTACCTTACATGTGCCGTGGAGGCTCACCTGCTAAAGCAGCTCACAGGTTCAAATCCCCAGACTTACTTCCCCTCTGGCTGTCAGTTTCTAGGAAGCAAGGCTGCAGCTTCCTTGTTTTGATCCGTTGAGCACTACAGAGCATGTCAAGTGTACTAAGATGGGTTTCACCCAGCTAAGGTGGATTATGGGAGCTGACCCTTAGTACCCACAGGTTAATTTCATAAATTACCCAGCAGCCACAGAAAAGGGAGAGGTGAGACACAGCTTTTTCTATGTTTGTGAATTATCCATCGATAAATTATAATGTTTAAATAAAAACAAAAGGGAACTTATTTTAGCAAAAACTAAACAGGATACCATGCACTCTAATACACAAATTAATCCAAAACAGCATAGATGGAGGGTCACACAGGGATTGTGTTCTTGATGTGTGGTCACTAAATAAAGAAATTTGAAATTGCTTTTGGAGTGCAACACTCAAATCTATGCAGTTTTAACTTATTTTAGCAACTTATTTGCATGTTGTGTTGTCTTTATAGAATCTGCCTCTTTTTTTAAAAAAACTGTTTTTATAAAAAAACAGTTTTTATAAAAAAACAGTTTTTATAAAAAAAACAGTTTTTATAAAAAAACAGTTTTTATAAAAAAACAGTTTTTATAAAAAAACAGTTTTTATAAAAAAAACAGTTTTTATAAAAAAAACAGTTTTTATAAAAAAACGTAATCTGGGGGATACAAAAATGGCTTCATTAAAGGGACACTAAACCAATTAAACCATGTAGCATGCCTTTTTATCTATTAATGATTGGGAGGTGAGATTGCTTATTCCAACCACCCTGTGAATAACAGAACTCCTGTGTTCGAGAGTTAAACTTAACAGCCAGAACTCCACTTGCAGCTTCTCATCAACAGAAGGTGCAATGTTCCAATCTCGCTTCTATATTCTGCACACACGTGCCTATAATAAAGATAGAAGCTCGATCAGGACAGTGCACTGCCAAGCTGGAGAGAAACTGCAGCGCTAACAGGTAAGCTCAACTCCTGAACCCAGGGGTTCTATTAGTCACAGGGAGGTGAGAATAAGTGATTTCACTTTCTGGAGAATAATAGATAAAAATGCAAGGTACATGATTTAAATTGGTTGGCACTGTAAAATCAAGTTATGTTCATTTGGAAGCTGCAGCTTTAAAAATACTGTTGCCCTCTGCTTGAGCCTCAAAACAGTAATGACTGTAAGTTCCGTGCACTCTCCTGCTTGAGCCTCAAACAGTAATGCCTGTGAGCTCTGTGCACTCTCCTGCTTGAGCCTCAAACAGTAATCCCTGTGAGTTCCGTGCACTCTCCAGATTGAGCCTCAAACAGTAATGCCTGTGAGTTCTGTGCACTTTCCTGATTGAGCCTCAAACAGTAATGCCTGTGAGTTCCGTGCACTCTCCTGCTTGAGCCTCAAACAGTAATGCCTGTGAGTTCCGTGCACTCTCCTGTTTGAGCCTCAAACATTAATGCCTGTGAGTACGTGCACGGTACTCACAGGCATTATTGTTTGAGGCTCAAGTAGGAGAAAGCAGGTAGGCTCTGGAGGGGCATAGGTAAAAAAAATATGGCAATGGTATTTTTAAAGCTGCAGCTTCCAAATGAACATAACTTGATTTTACAGTGCACTTATCCTTTAAGGCTATGTAAAGTGTGTTGATTATGGGTGACTTTTTCTATGGAGAGAAGTAAATTGAGTAATATGAAAATAATGGCAGCATATACTTGCAAAACTAAATGTAGTGGTGTTTAGATATGAATGAGAAAATTTGGAGAATCATTTTTTTATGGAAAAAAAATTACTGTAGCAAAGTTACCAGTACACACTCTAAAGACCTATAGATAGATCAAAAGGGGATTGTTTTGTGTTAACAATTTTATTTTTATATTAGCAACCTGGTCAAAACAACCGAAATGTGTTGTGTAACACAAACACATATCCCCAAAGATTCTACTTTTTACAGCAGTCTGAAGACATTTATCACTCTCTATTAACAACTTGCTTTTTACAACCTGATTGGTTTGATTTTGTAGTCCAAAAAGAGACCGACAAAAAAATGTGAGATTTAAAAAAAAAAAAATATATATATAAATATATATATATATATATATATATTAATATTAAACGAAAGGACAAACGGATACCAGTAGACTTTTCACTGTGACTCTAGGTCACATTTGGGATTTTAAAACAAAGGAAAGAGAGTTCTTGGTTTCCTTACAATCTAGAGCTCTCTAATATACTAATATTTTAGGCTAAAAGAGGAAGGATATTATAGTTCCACTTGTGGGGGGATAAGCTCCATTTCCGTAACATAAAGGTTGGAAATTAGTTTCAGTGCAACAAAATACTTTACAAAAGGGTTAATGACCTACAGTATTTCTTAAAAAAAACACACACTAAAGGACAAATAACACTAACATGTACATTCTCAGCATCTCATGTTAAAAATTATTATTATTTTTGATTTATAGAGCGACAAAATCTTCCATGGCGCTTTACAATTGCATAGTCATACATTACAGTACATACAGGGTAATACACATAAAAAGTCACACATATTACATACACAGGTAATACATAATATAAGCACACAGTGATGATTTACTTCTGAATGTGATCAATGTTTATTTGTATTGTACTAATAGTTGAAAAAGTAAATATTGAAATTACCAAAAAACAAAAAGCTTACCTGGACAAATATCCATTCTAAAATAAATCAAACAATTTGCCGTCTTAATCCCCTATTAGATTGTCACAGTTTAGCATTTTGGTAATTTTTTTTTTTTTTTTTACTATCTTACTGACTTGAGAACAACTGGCCCAAGGCCACACATTTTTCTCTTTTGTAAGGTCAGTGTTGGTATTTTGTTTTAAATAAATAGGAAAATGTAAAGTCAAGTTCAGGTGCCTGTTTAAAGCGGTCAAGAGAGGAAGAGGGAAGAACATGTGTCTATAGCTTGCCCAGTAAATAGAATTAGCTGAAGTAAGCAAATACAGTGGTTTCATTTTAGTGGTTTTCTATAAAGAAGAAATAAGGTGAAATACTTTAACAGAGATTTAATGAAAGACACTATTGCTGAATCCCTGCTTATAGTCCATTTACACTTTTGTTCAGGTTTACCAAGGGGTTAGAAAATTTGCTGGTGTTAAAATGATGTTGAATCCCAATTACAGAGAGCCACAAAGACAATATTTAATTTTTGCTGCCGCCACACTGGGAAGTGATATCAGATCTCAGTACATGTGACTGTGTGAGCTGGACTGTGAGATTAATGATAAGTAGCTAAAACAAACACAAATATCTATCTTGAGCCAAAAAAGTGTTAAAAGGCAAGTTTTTAAAGATATTTTTGAAGGTAGCCATTCCTCCCTATGTTCACCACCCTATCTCTTCCGTTGCAGTTGAGTCATGGCCATTAAAAATTAAGTCACAGCCAGTGACTACTGCTCTTTGAGCTGCCTCCTCCGCTCATGTATGAGCTCACATAATAGAAGAGGTCGCAACATCTATAGATGGGTACGGGGAACATAGCTAGTGCTGGTGGTTCCTGAGCCTCATCCTCCTAATATATCAGTAACATATTAGAACGGCATAAGTATTGCAGTCTTAGGAGTGCTTAACCTTTTCTTTTTCTTATACGCTACTGTAGAGGACATTGCTGGTGTTTCCTGAGCATCCTCGTCCTGATACTGTAACATAAAAACATAGTAATTGAGGTTGAATAAAGACATATGTCCATTAAGTCCAACCTATTCACTTTTTTTTAACCCTTCCTACCAGTTGATCCAGAGGAAGGCAAAAAAACACAGCTAAAAAAAAAAGGGGGGGGGGATTCCTTCCTGACTCCAAACGGCAATCAGAAAGCATCCCTGGATCAACCAGATCTACAGTATATGTATTAATATCAGTAGTTCTCAATATTTTTTAGTTTTAGAAACTTATCCAGGCCATTTTTAAAGCTATTCAATGAACTTGCTATTACCACATCTGCTGGAAGAGACAGTTTCACCGTTCTCACTGTAAAGAAACCTTTCCTAACCTAAAGATGAAACTTCTTTTCTTCCAACCTTAAATGATGTCCAAGAGTCCTCTGATAAGACCTATTCAAGAAACATTGCACCAGAGAGTTTATTGTATGGCCCATTAATATATTTGAATAAGGTTATCATATCCCCATGCAAACGTTGCATCCAATGTAAACATCCCTAACTTGTCTAATCTGCCTGCATAGTCAATCCCCTCCATTCCCTTTATTATTTTAGTTGCCCTTCTCTGAACTGCTTCTATTTCCAAGATGTCCCTTTTGTATATGGGATTCCAAAACTGCACCGCATATTCCAAATGAGGCCTTACCAGTGCCTTGTAAAGAGGGAGAATAATATTTTTCTCTCTAGAATCTATTCCTCTCTTTATACAAGACAATATCTTGCTAGCTCTAGCTGTGGCTGTCTGGCATTGTTTGCTATGGCAAATCTGTTATCTACCAGAACCCTCAAATCTTTTTCCATTACAGATTTACACAGAGTTATTTATGGTGTAGGTGGCACAGGGATTATTAAATCCCAAATGCATCACCTTACATTTATCAACATTGAATCTCATCTGCCATTCTGCTGCCCATTTTGATAATCTATCTAGGTCTGCTTGCAGAACTTGCACATCATTTGAAGTTTCCAAAGCTCTGTATAGTTTAGTGTTATCAGCAAACACAGAGACCTTGCTCTCAATACCACCTTCTAAGTCATTTATAAACATATTAAAAAGAAGTGGCCCCAGTACAAAACCCTGAGGCACTCCGCTTAGAACTTTAGCCCACATAGATGTAGCTCCATTTACCACCATTCTTTGTGTGCGATCCAATAACCATATCTCTATCTATGAACAAATGTTTTCTTCTAGGTCTACAGGCCTCAGTTTATACATTAGTTGCTTATGTGGCACAGTATAAAAATCTTTCGCAAAATCCAATTATACCACAACTACTGCTGTGCCTGAATCTAAATTCTTACTCACTTCTTCATAAAACCCAATTAAATTTGTCTGGCATGATCTATTTCTCATAAATCCATGCTGACTACTACTAATAAGATGATCTCTGGAGACAAAGTCAAGGATATGATCCCTTAACAAAGTTTCCATCACCTTCCCTACCACTGATGTTAGGCTTACAGGTCTATAGTTACCAGGCTGTGAACGACTACCTTTTTTGAATATTGGTATTACATTGGCTTTTTTCCAATCCAGCGGCACATCCCCAGACAAAAGTGAATCTGAAAAGATGAGAAACAGTGGTCTAGATAGTACTGAACTAAGCTCTCTTAAAATCCGGGGATGCAATCCATCTGGTCCTAGGGCTTTATTGATATTTACTTTGTCTAATTGTTTCCGTACCATATCCTCCGTCAGCCAATGTGAATACTCCTCATTTCTCCCCTGCATGTTATTACAATCCCTGCTGTAAGGACTAGGATTTTCTATAGTGAAAACCGATGTAAAAAAACGGTTTAGCAGATTAGCCTTTTTGGAATCCTCTACAACCATCTCAGCCCCATTGTTTAATGGTCCCACATTCTCAGTCCTCATCTTTTTACCATTTATATACTTAAAAAACATTTTGGGGTTGGACTTGCTTTGTTCAGCTTTCCGTATTTCATTTTCTAATTTAGCTAGTTTAATTGCTTTCATGCACTCTTTATTACAGCTTTTATACTCCCTGTAAGCCTGTTCTGTTACCACTAATTTAAATTTTTTTTTTACCTGAGCATTAAGCCATGCAGGAGAGGACTGATTTAGAAATGTAATAGTTTAATATCCCTTTAAAAGTGGTCCACATCTGCTCAGTATCTTTACCTAGAAACAATTTCAACTATGAGCAGTAGTGATTCCTTTAACAACATAAAATTAGCTTTCCTAAAGTTAAAAGTTTTTGTTAACCCAGTGCACTTTAGTTTTTTGCAACCTATATTAAATGACACTATATCATGATCACTATTCCCTATGCTTCCCATTACCTTCATTTCCAAAATGAGCTCAGGGTTATTAGATATCACCAGATCCAACAACGCATTCTGTCAAGTAGAAACTTCTACCATCTGTGAAAGAAAATGCTCTTATAGGAAATTTAAGAACTTTATACCTTTTTGAGGTGCTGGCAGTTCCTCTACTCCATTCTATGTCAGGGTAGTTAAAATCCCCCATAACCAATACATGCCCCATACCAGAAGCCATCACCACTGCATATGGAGATTCATTAGCGGCTTACAACATACCCCAACAATTAATTTACCCACCTTCTTGCTTCCTGTACACAGCCCTACCCATATTGTTTCTGCCATATCGTTTATACCCCCATCTATTCCATCTTTTAGATTTGGCTTCAATTCCTGTTTAACATACATACATACTTCCCCTCCTATCTTATTAACTCTGTCATGTCTAAATAAGGAGTATCCTTCAATATTTACTGTCCAGTCGTGTGAATCATTTAGCCACGTTTCTGCTATACCAATCAAATCATACCTTTCCTTTAGTTCTAGTTCCACAGTTTTTCCAACCAGACTTCTTGCATTCGTAAACATACATTTTAGATTATCAATTGATTTACTTCCATACTTGGACGTACATGCCTCCTTATCCTCTATGCTGTCCCCTCCCCGTCTCCTCCCTCTGTGGTTTCATTAGCCCCCTGATCCCTAACTTCTCTATCTACCCCTGTGTAGTTCAACGTACCCTCCCCCACATACCTAGTTTAAAGTCTTCTCCAACCCCCTAGCCATCTTCTCCCCCAAAAGAGCTGCACCATCATCATTGAGGTGCAATCAGTCTCTACTAAAGAGCCTGTAGCCAACAGAAATGTCAGCCCAGTTCTCTAAAAACCCAAACCCCATAACATTACACCACCCTCTTAACCACACATTTATACTCCTAAGCTCCCGTTGCCTCCCTAGCGTAGCACGTGGCTGCGGTAGTATTTCTAAAAACACTACCCCTGAGGTCCTTACTTTTAACTTGGCCCCTAACTCTCGGAAATCATTTTTAAGGACTTCACCTCCACCTCTAACTTTGTCATTGGCACCAATGTGAACCAAGACCACTGGGTCACTCCCAGCCCCACCCAATAATCTGTCCACCACATGTTGAACCCTAGCACCAGGCAGACAACACACTGTTCGGCATGTAGGGTCTTGGTGACAGATTACTGCACAAAAGAAAGAACATTTATGGCAATACTGGGCCTCTTCCAAGATCATCCTTTAGCTAAGCAGCGATAATAAGAAAGTAAGAAATATATGGAATAGTATCAGAGTTCAAGGGCTGAACATGACACAGAGATTCAAAGTCAATGCTGCTCCACCAGAAACAGTGGAGGAGGGGAAAGAACAAAAATATTTTTTAGCATTAAATGTCCTCTTTCCTAGTATGGAAATCTCATCAAGGAGGTGTCAGGATGAAACACAAGATCTGCAATTTTACTCACAGACACAGAGTGATTCACTGTAATGCTGTCCAACAAGAAGCTGTTGCTGTAAAAATACACACAAACTCAGGATTTCTCAATTCTGCATTTTCACAGCTTCATTTGTATGTTTTTTCAGGAATTTTTTAACACCTTGTTTTTTTGTAAAGTCTGTATTCCAAATGTCACCCTGTTTTTTAAATAGGAAACCAGTGTTATAGGAAGGAGAAATATGTTATTACGGAATGTAAATGGGAGTAGGGTAATTTTAGACAGAATTGTTGTCCTATAAGGAATTTCTTCCCAGCAAAAAACAACTATTTATTAAAACAAATGCAGCGGTGCTGCTTGGGGAGTCAGCACTTCCTCCTCACAAGCTTTACCTGTGGCCACACTCTCCTACAACTCGGGAGTGAAACACCATAGACTTTAATTGAGTTGCATTTAGGTACATGTATGAAGTAGCTTCTGTAACTAACTAACTTCAAAGAGCCAATTGGCCACGTCCCCTTGATGCCAGTATTTACTGTCTCCACACTAAAATAGAAGCCCTTGATAAGATTTCGAAAGCTACTGTTACTCTGCAGTTTATTTACTAGCCAGTATGAACTGGAACAATCCAAAATAGTCAGCAGATTTTAAGGTCTTTTTAGTTTTTTTTTTTTTATTTCATTCTGTTCCTAGCAAAAGATAAACAGGGAGATGTAATAAAAGTTCTTATCGTTAAAAATGGTGCTACAGTTTCCCCAATCAGATGTTAGCTTTCAAATGGTAAATAACATCTGATTGGTTGGTGCAAAATTAGCACCATTTTAACGATGAGAACTTGTATTACATTTCCCTAAAAGTTCAAATGTAGCAGTTTTCTTGGTATTAGCTTTGGTTGGTAAGTGGACTAATACTTACATTTTAGAAACACACAGCTCATGAGGTTAGAGGTTCAAATCCCCATATATACTTCCGAGTTTTTTTCTGCCTTAATGATTTATAGAAAATAAAATAATTGTTTTGCTGTATTAGTCCAATATATAGTGTTTATAGTAAAAAGCAAAGTACTGTAATACTTTTATATGGACTAACAGTTTATTATAGTTGACAAGCTTTTGAGGGTTCTACCTTACCTGATGATGATGTGATAAAAGTATCCCAGTACTCTACTTTTTTACTTTATGATCAGAAATACACTCTTTTTATATTAAAGTCAAAGGCGAGTGTGGGGGAAAGAGATTGTTTTTAAAAAAAACAAACTCTTAACTCTGAGAGGCAGGATCTGTTGTAAAATGATCTGTGCCTACAAGCTGTAATATGTCTGTCAGCTACCGGGGTACAAGGCTGTAGTGCCCTTGTTTTGATCTGCTGTGCACTAGAAAGCATGTACTGCATACACATAGACTTTTGTATGGGGTTACCCACCATGCTCTGTTAATAGCTGACAGGCGGTGAGCTAGTTCCTACACACAAGGCACAGCCACAATGTATACATATAATTAAAGGCAAAGAAAAAATTCCTTTCAAAGACCTTTTATTGCCGAGGATACTCTCAAACATAGCATCCTTTCAGAAGACCCCCATCCCAGCTTTAGTTCCCCTTTAAAGTTAGTAGGAAATACATAATAGTAACTGAAATGAAATTATGTTTTAGTGCATCTAAGATAGCAGACCCAAATTAAATAATCAAATTTACATCATCTGATAAGAACAACAAGGTTAAAGATTTTCTAGAATTAAAAAGTGCCCTTCAACATTGATTAATGATCGCTTTGTCCTTAGCCAAGCAAAGTTACTTCTCTCCCATTATTTCACCCTATCAGCTGACAAAATAACCACACATTTTACAGAAAAAATGTATATCAGCAATGGTTTTCCTGCACTTTCTAGCCTAACCAATGTACTGCCTAGCAATCATTGATTGTTTAGCCCAAACAAGCTTTACCAACATAACTCAACAGGGACTTTAATCCCTTCTCTCCAAGGCTTGCCTCACCACCTGCCAACTCAATCCTATCCCCTCTTATCACTTTCCTGTACCAGCCCTAACTTCTCTTTTTAACTTTTTAACTCTTTAAACCTTCTCCAAACACGCTATTGTATCTCCTATAAAAAAATATATTAGACATACGGAACACAAATTTAAGGGGAAAAATGGTAGAATCATATCCCTGCATGAACTGTGTCTGCCGTTTCTCCATCATTAAAGGCAAGCTATTTTCCCATCTGATTAAGGCACAAAGATCAAGCACAAATCATAAGCTACGTGTAATACTATAGTTAATTACATGTTAAAGTACCCTTGTAAGAAAGCCTACATAAGTTAAACTGGCCGATTTGTGAAAAAGAGAATAAAGGAACACAAAGGAAGTATACCTACAATGATACCACAGTATCCAGATATGTCAAAGAGCTCACACATAACCAACTCACCTGGATGGTATTGGAGACTTTTTATTTCTCTTTTTTTAGTCCTGCTACTAGTTCTGCTCTTGACTCTACATAACCAGTGGGTAAGCCACATTATCTGTTATATTACTTGTTACATCTATTTAGGGTGATATTGTATCAGCAGTTTTATTAGTATATATCTAATTGTGTATATTTTATTTGTTACAACATTAATTTCCTTTTGGATCCAGCAGTTATTTTGCTTTGTTTCTTAACTATGGATCTACTATAAATAGCAGGACCTGGAGGGCTTAGGTGGGAGATTTCAAGGACTTTCTTTTAGACTTATTCATAAGACACACAAATCCCTGTGCATTTATGATTTACACTGGTTACTATGGTATTGGGTCATTGTAACTTCCTGTCTAGCACTATATATTTTTGGCTAATCATTTGTATGTTACGCTTGTGTGACAAACTGTTCACTTGCAGCAATCTGTTCTGCTATATCCTTGTATGCCTAACCCCTATTTCCTCTAGACTATAAGCTCACTTGAGCAAGGCCCTCTTTCATATTGAATCATGGTATTGCTGTAAATTAACTTATTACTTCTGTCACACTCTGAGTCCAGCGTGATCTTGTATTATATGCACTACTCTTGTATGTAACATGCATGGCATTGAATTTTATGCACTAACATTGTATGTAACATGCACAACTTTGTATTATATGCACTACCCTTGCATGTGACATGAATTTCTTTCTCATATGTATATATGTAGTTGCAAAGCACCGTGGAAGATGTTGGCACAAAATAAACCCATAATAATAATGAATTCTTTACATTGAAGGCGCCCATACATATACGGAACGTTTGTTCAGGCTATAGATGCAAACAATCAGTATTGGGATCCGGTAACACTCTGACAGGAATTTTCTATTTGGACAGATAGGTAGCAATGCTGGTGGTGGTAGCTCAGTGGCTTCGCAACCTACGCATACACATTGCTGACATTCAGTAAATACTGACAATATTTAATAAATGTCGGCAGTGTTTATAGGCACCTTTACACTGTGCCCTTAAACATTGCCAAGTATTCACACTGTGAATACTTGGATAAATCCTGGTACAGAATATCTTTTTACAATGTAGCAGTTTGCCAATTGCAAACATTAGCCAAGGTTTCCCAAGGAGACTGGTGCTCCATTAAGAGATGTGCCACATCCTGCAACTCAGCATGAACATTGGGCTCTAGGAAGTCAGATACCCTATATGCTGAATTCCGGAATGCAGTGATGTGGTTATTTATCAAAGTAGTGCATCTTGGCTGAAAAACTCCACAGATGAAAAGCCACAGAAAACACTGTAAAAACAACATAGAACCTATAATTTCAAATGAGAGTATGCTTGTTATTTACTTTTCAATAAATGGTGTGCTTCTACCTTCATGCTTCTTGCTGTACACAGACCAAAAGCAAACTATTAAAAGCATAGAAATACTATCAATTAGGATTTAAAGTAGACGTTCAGACTAAAACATTTTACTTCCAGCTTAGAAACTCCCCAAGTAATTCAGAGTTGGCATAACCAGTACCTACATGAAATAAGTCAAATAGCTTACCACAGCAAGCCTTCCCATAACTTTTAATTTTTTACACTTAAAAACACAATAGCGCATTGGAGTGAAGTTTCTCTCTACTCCCTGAGGATAGCACAAGCCTGAGCTAGTTTGTTTGGGAGAAAGAGGTCTTAGACATGATATTTCGGTCAATTGAGTCAAAATATCAGCAGAAATTTTCTGTGCGATTGTTTTTTTTTTGATTGTCAATTGCCTGTGTGATTGGTTGTTCTAAAATGTTGACAGAATACCAATCAGTTTAGCCTTAAAGGCTTTACTGTACACAGATGTATCCATTTCTGGGTTATCACTAAGGAAAATTGTGTTTAGGCCAAACAACTCCTTAAATAACTAAAGTTTTTACTTTTGCTCTATAATTATCATTCTATCAATTAGTGTTACAGTTACAGGGCAAACATTTTACATACATGTACGAAATGTTCCTACATAAGTGTAATGAGATTTCTCCCATGCTAAAGATTGACACTGCAACAATATATGTATTCTAAATTAAAAGACAACTTAATGCTAAAAACAACTTTGGATAATGATTTTTCTTTCTAATGCAAACATAAACCTCTATATTGACAACTGTAAAAAAAAAAAAAAAAAAAGCAACAATATATAAGCGAAGATCTAATACAATACACTAAGGATACAATGTACATTTGGTTCATAGTTTAGTAAAAAGCTAAAAACATTGGCTTGCAGTAAAACTGCTGATTATTATAGGTTTATACAATGCCAGCATCATTGTGGCAAAGTGTTAATTTAAAGCAATATCATGATAAAAAAAAAAAAGGAAAGTGTCCAAGTGAGCTTACACTATAGACTTTTCATACTATAAAGCAATAGGTACACTAATAACATACAAGGGTTACATCTGATTCAGATTAATATTTTGGTAGTGTAATGCTGATCATACAACCATATAGATTTCACGTTCAATTGTCAAATCTTTCTAAAACAGACTTAAAGTTCACGCCTCAAATGAAAAGCAACAAATCTGAGAAATGTAAGTCTAGCCTGAAATGCTGCCAGATGATCTATTTCCTTTCTTTCTGCTTCCTAGTTCTTCCAGTTAGTATCTTTCAACCATGGATGTAACAGATGACATCACAGTTAATGAATGAATATAACCCTAGCTGCCTCCTCTGAGCATGTAAAAGTTACTTACCCGACCAAGCGATCCCCCGACATTAGACCAATCCTGCCGGAACTGCCTTTCCCGTTCTTCTTTGTGACTGATATGCAATCGCAAAATGAATAGGATTTGCGATTGCATGTCAGTCACAAAGAAGAACGGGAAAGGCGGTTCCAGCAGGATCGGTCTAATGTGGTAGGATCGCTTGGTCAAGTAAGCAAAAAAGAAAAGGCTTTTTGAAAGGCTGAGTCTCAGCCAATCACTGAGTGGCTGCCAGTCTGGTCCCTTCTGCTGCTTCCTCGATCAGGAAAAGCAGCATAAGGAGAGCACTGGAACAGAGTGCTTGGAATTTAGGGAAATAGACCAAGGCAAGGTCTAGGAAATGGGCCAGTACAAGGGCAATTGCAGATTTTTGCAACAGAAAAATGTTTGTATAGAGCAGCAGCAGGACCACCGCTGT
Organism: Hymenochirus boettgeri; assembly: GCA_019447015.1. Taxonomy (NCBI): domain Eukaryota; kingdom Metazoa; phylum Chordata; class Amphibia; order Anura; family Pipidae; genus Hymenochirus; species Hymenochirus boettgeri. Next base: position 166,988,842 of record CM033474.1, read on the forward strand.
TGCTAGAGCATCATAAGTTAAAACTAGTGTATGGGCACCTTTAAGGTGGCCATACACGCGATAGTCAAATTGTCTTACACAAGCAGGAGCGAACCGAAATATTACCATGCGTCGTTCTTACAACAGTTTCTGCTCTGGCATATAAATTTGTGATCAACCTTGATCGCAAAAATAGATTGGGACAGGTGGTTGTACAGACTTTGTCTAACATTGCTAAAACATTGGAAGGTAAGGAAGATACAGTATTGGATGTGCACCTTTAGCTTGAGGTGTTTTAATCCACCATAGTTCCTGCACCATTCCCTTTACTGGGTATTTCATTTTTCTATCTGGTTGTCTTAATTAGAAATGGGTCCCTTTTTGAAATTCTGTTTTGGAAATTACAGTTGCAAAAATCTGCAGATCAGGCAGAATTTTCAGAAACTTTAGACACCAAATATTTGAAAATCCCAGTTGAAAATTGAGATTGAAAATCATGGTGAAAGTTGAAATACTTGTATATATATATAATGAAAAAACAGGTAGTAACCAACGCTCCACAGGTCTTGTTCACAAGTTTTATTTCAAAAATAGTGCATAAAAAAGTTTAGCAACGTTTCGGCCTTGGTTTAATGGCCCTTATCAAGCTTACACTCTTGTTCAACTAAAAGGGTTTAAATACCCAACAGGTGATTAGTGGAGGACACTCCCTCTGACAACAATATTCTCAAATACAATTCTTTAAAGTGACAGTGCTATATAGTTGTTAATACCAGTGACAGATATAGTAATAAATCGTGTTAATGATAAATATGATATTAAATTTATGCTAAGAAGTGCTCAGAAGTGCTTTATAATTTAATTGGGAATTAAAAATAATTTTTAATATTTAATAACAGATACTTTCTAATATTATTAATTAACGGTATATACTATTCATTAAATGATCTAGTATTGCTCACTATATAATATCCATATATCAATAAATAAATAAATAAGTCAGTGAAGTTAAAGCAGTACAAATTGTTACGTTCATCTCTGAACAATTTGTACTGCTTTAACTTCACTGACTTATTTATTTATTTATTGATATATGGATATTTATATAGTGAGCAATACAGTAGTCATTTAATGAATAGTATATACCGTTAATTAATATATATTAGAAAGTATCTGTTTCATGCCAATTAATTAATTATTTTTAATTCCCAATTAAATTATAAAGCACTTCTGAGCACTTCTTAGCATAAATTTTAATATCATATTTATCATTAACACGATTTATTACTATATCTGTCACTGGTATTAACAACTATATAGCACTGTCACTTTAAAGGAAATTGTATTTGAGAATATTGTTGTCAGAGGGAGTGTCCTCCACTAATCACCTGTTGGGTATTTAAACCCTTTTAGTTGAACAAGAGTGTAAGCTTGATAAAGGCCATTAAACCAAGGCCGAAACGTTGCTAAACTTTTTTTTACACTATGCACTATTTTTGAAATAAAACTTGTGAACAAGACCTGTTGGTTGGTTACTACCTGTTTTTTCATTGTGTATTGGAATCCACAGACCAACAGCTCCAGGCAAACTAAAGAGAACACTGTGTGCACACTACTACCATTTTAAATATATATATAAAAAATAATACCAAAAATAATAGTCCTAATATAATGGTAATTTTGGGAGGTAAGTTTGTAGCATATGGCCAGCATAAGTCATCCAAGCTTTAACATGGGACCCGATGCACTACTCTATTAAGGTTTTGCTATTAGAACAGCTAAAGGCACTGTACCTGTATATCTGCCACTTACTTGGAAGCTTCAAGTCTCTTGGTGACATCACAAGAAGCTCATCAAAATGTGAATGGTATGCCCAGTTTTGCTATATAAAGCTAGCAAACAATTTCAGAAATATTTTAATATGATAACATGTTTGTAAATGTAAGCCAAGTTAACAAAACCTATAGAACATTTAAACAGGAAATAAAGTTTGTAGTAGAAGAGGCCCTGTAGATTTTGCAAAAACAAAAAAAGTATTAATCAAGAATAAGTCTACTAAAGCTACAACTATAATTTGGGGGGTAATTTTCTGATTTAAATGCGTCACAGTTTAAATTATGATTGCTGTGTGGGATACAACATGGATAAATCTGAAAACAAAGTAACATTTTTTGCGTAAAGTAAAAGCTGTCATGAACAACTTAATGAAGAGGAATGGTTCAGACAGAAAGTCCTAATGATATCCAGCTGCTGGTATATGTTACTTGCTGATAAGGGCGCATTTCAACTTTACAATAGGGAAAGTTTTGGGAAAGGTTAAAATTCCAAATGCAGGAAGTCAGACTTTTTTTTTTTTACTTCATCTGCTAGACTTCCTGTGAACTTGCATTCATTTCTAACATATTTTCCACTACTATTTCTTAACATTAATTGTCTCGATGAAAAAGGGGGTGCATGTTTAGAATAAAGAACTGTTTGTTGAAAAGTAAATAAAGGTACAACATATTCTATTAAAAAAATGTTAACATTGGGCCTACTTATTTTGATTTCCAAACTCTTAATATAGAAGTGTATAAAGTTATAGTCCACACATCTACAGCTACAGAGATACAGTAGAAATTTGTAGAAAACAGGCAGTCTTGTATATTTAATTTGGAAAAAAAAAAACATTTTTAAATATTACATAGAATATATTTATTTCTTCCTGACTTATGTATAGCACTCAGAAGCAGTTGATTAAAACAATGCACAGTTTGTCTTTATAATTTAATTCAACAATCAGATCCACCAGTATGAAAGTCCGTAAAATCTTTCATGGGTAAAGCATATGGAAAGTGTTGTATTCAGTTGATAAGGTGTGTGTGTGTGAGGAACTGACTGGACAGTGGTGTTTTAAAGGACATGTCCACCCCTTTTCAGGATTTTTGTTATATAGTAGGTCTTGCTCCCTCAGCCCCAACCGCTATAATAGTTTTAGCAGAAAACTTACCTTACCTCTTTCCTCTGGCATACTGTCCCGGCCCTCTGCTCGCATGAAGCTGCAAGAGTGGGGCAAGTAGTGGGTTACATTATAGTTTTAGTGGTGGACATTCCCTTTAAAGGTTTTACTGACTTCAAACAGGTTGGTTTCTCTGTATCAATCAATAGGAAAATCAAGGGATAAGCTGTTTTAACCAGAGGTTTCAGACTATTACCGGGAATAAATGTGTCTAAGCATTTTCATATCATGTGTCTCCATTGAATATGTTTTGTTGCAAGGCAATAGGTAAGCTTCATAGTCAATGAAGACAGTTTGATTGGCACATGGAAGAGGTTTCAATACTGAGGCCCAAAAAGGCAAAAAGTCACATGTAACAAACCCCTCAATATAAATAAGCATGGTCTGTATCATCATAGGCAGAGCAAAAAAGTGTTATATAAAATAGCACCAATGACCAATGTCTTGAGCATTCAGAGACAGACTTGGACTTCTGTTGTGATATCATGGAGTTAATTTTATGTGAACAATTTGTTACATATATTTTATGATCTGGGATCACTGCTCTCATTCACTAAATATGTTAAGTCTACCAGCATAGAATTATTTCTATAAAAGGTCAAAAGCAGTTTAAGTTGTGTGAAAATATCTCCATGGTAAAGTCATGCATGGGAACATAGCAGTGACACTGAAATGTGCGACAGATAAGTTATTGTTCTACAGAGAACTAATAGTATGGTAACCTAAAAAGTTATATTCACAAAAGCTATGTGTTGCAGTTTGAAACCTTCCTGTTGGGAGTTCCTTTCAGAATCAGTGGGAAACAAGCAGTATTAATAGTGATGGCTTTTCTGTACTTTCCCACAGACCTGAACAGGATCTCTGCATCAAGTTTAGATTCATGAAAAGGGTGCCCCAAATTCACAGCAAACATTAAAGGCTGTCAAGAAGGAAACAAAAAAAAAAGTGAAACATTTTTAAGAAGAATTTGTACACAGAATGACTTTTAAACTCAGAAGTAAATGGTGCAGCTTTGTTTGTAAAAAGTATTTAACTATTGTGATAAACACTGCAAATGCCCCTTAGCTAAATGCCGTGAATCAGTAGGAAGTCTTAAGACTCAAGAGATTTAAAATAAAAATGAAGATCTTGTCCCAGACAGGCAGTTTCGTTTATATTAGTAAGGGGCAACATTCTTTTTAATATATTTTTTTATCTATTTGCAAATAACTTCAAAAGCATTAAAATAACACAAAATCAACAGTTTATCGATTATTAGAATTTAATTTACTTAAATGATAAACACTGCAATTCAGCTAAAGCCTCGTACACAGTAAGGAAGAGGAACAATGGGCGAGCCGAATGGGCATTTCGGACGATAATCGTACTTGTGTATGCATTCACTCGGGCATCTTTCATCAATCCAACATGGCAGATCAAGAACGCAGCCTGAGTGTATGCATACAAAGGCATGACTATCGTCTGAAACGTCCATTCGTCGCACGTGTATCTTGCGATCAGGGGTCATGCATCCTCCATCCTATCGGCTGTGTGTACAGACTTTAAGGTTGTTTACATGATTGCAAACATCCAAACCTTTGCCTCTTCATGCCTGAACACACACTTATCGTTGTGATTGGTACAACATTCCCACACCTATATAACGTATAACTAATACATTATTACTAATAAAGTAAACAGTGCACCACAGGAAGCACAAGATATGTTAACTTTTTTGTTAATCAAAAGTTTTACAGCACTACAGTATATTAAATACATCAGTTGACTATATTCTGTTGTTTTTATGATGTTGTCATCACTTCTCATGACAGTGCAAAGGTGGGTTCTAGAAAAATACTTCAGCTAATCTTCATTGTAACACATTTTTGAATAATACATAATTTAGCAAAGTAACTTATTTAGAATGTTTGTTCTATCTTTTATATTTATGTGCGCCAAACCCCTAATGAATTGAAATAAATGTACAGAAAGTGCTTTTTTATTTATTGCAGAATTTGAGCTAATGTTTTTTGATGTGACCTTTATGGATCTATATTTGTTTATCTATACTTCAGATATGCCTGTAAGTACAGGGTTCTTGGGCAATTGAGGGTGCGTAAACGGTGCGTAAACAGTGCTAGATCATTTTCCAACTATTCAAACAGCAATAAGCATTAAAGGGTGCATCCAGAAGTAAAAGGAGCAGTGTTTCCTGTAATTGGCTGAAACTTGTCCGGCCCCTTTTACTTGCTTCTGTAAATGGAAAAGTCACGGAAGCAAGTAGAAGCTGTCAGGGGAGAGAAAGCTGGGTAAGTGCTATTAGAAGCATCTTTAAATTTTATAAACCTCGAGAGAACCCCCAGCAGAAGTTTGTCTTGTTCATACGAGGCAAGCAGTAAATAACTTGCAATTATCCACTCCCTTTACATATCCAAGCCCCTCTCCCTGGCTGCACGTGTAAAAACGGTACCCGTTACTGCATGGCTAAATGATTCATAATTATAATACTGCAAAAAAAAAAAAAAGGCTTTTTACATCTCTGAACTCCTACAGGTGAAAGAAAATCTATTAATTCAACCAGTAATAACAGTTGCCAGAGCTTCTTTCCTTCCCATAGCAAGGCATCCTTTCACTAGAACAAGGGTGAATGCAACTGGCTGTAGCTCACTGCTTTGGGACACCGATCATATTCCCCCACTCTAGCTGTATCTCAAATTCTGGAAGGGGTAAGGAGAGGTGGGGATGCACACTAAGTAGGAGTGAGATGAACAGAACATGAGGAAATATGGTGAAAGGGAGCATTGGGAGCAGAAAGGGATCAAGTTCGTGACAGTTCTCAAAATGCAGAAAATTATAAAAGTCCTTTTAAAGGGTCTCTCCTGCCTAAAATCCGACCTTTTCTGTAGTGTAGGGGACCCCTCTGCAACCCTAAACACCATGGTTTTATGTTGAAAAAGTGCACAGAAACATACTTATCCACCTTTGTTCCCTCTGCCTCTATTAGTTCTTCTGGGAACGGAGCAGCAATAGGGGCCAGACCAGCAGCCGCATCTGTGATTGGCTGAGAGTCAGTTATTTTTTTACATTAAGGCTGTAAGGTTGGATCTGGATGAAGGAAGGAAGGGAGGGAGGGGGGAGAGATTCCCTGCATATGCCAGAGTCCTCCAAGAGGACAGGGAAGGGTCAGATTCTGGATTACACACAGACAGCTCCTACTCTTCAGTTTCCTGGACTTTGAATAGGCATTGCAGGACAACTATAAGGAGCAGAGGGAAAAGGTAAGGATTTTTGAAGACTACACATTGGGGCCGGCAGTAGTTTTGGAGGTGGACATGTCCTTTAAAAAAAAAAATGTCTGTTCAACAGCGCTGCTAGGTGGAGCAGAGCTGTGAGCAGATTTCATTCTGTGTCACTCCTCTTGCAATAGAAGTAAATAGCGGCAAACTACCGATAACAAGACTTCTATTAGACAGGATCGCCATGCCCTGAGGTGCATGGGTGCAGCAGCCCTGTTAAGCAAATTCTGCCCATCTCAAGATCAGTTAAATAAAAAAAGAGAATAGTTGTGTAGGACCATTCATTCTTTTCTGATTTGTTTGTGGGTAGTTAGGGTCATCTTATTAATTGAATCTAACCATGGTCCAGCAGAAAAAAAATAAAAAGCACAGGTTACTGATTGGTGTTTTAAAGGAGTACACCCTAAAACAAATGTGTGTGTCTTTAAGGGCATGTCCACCAAGAAATTAAAATTTTACATATAGGTGCAGGACCCTCCAAAGCCCAGTTACGTTTTACTTACCTTCCCCAAATATGCAGCTTAACATACTAACATGCAGCTCGGCCGCAATTCCCCACTCTGCTTCCTGGTTGCAGCTGTCAGTCAAAGGCGTGACAGTGACGCCAAGTGACAGTGACGCCACGTCCAATAGCTTGCAGCAGGAGGTAGCACCCAGCCAGCGAGGGACCGGATCTTGTTAGTATATTTTAACTGGGGTTTGCTGTAGTGTAGTTCCCCCCCCTCCCAACCCTAAACGCACTGTCAGTTTGTAAAAAAAAGTTAGAGGAAACTTACTTACCAGCCCAGGTTCCCTCAGCCTCCAATGCAACTTCTGGGAACGGTGTTGCATTGGGGGCTTGGCCACCAGCCACATCTGTAATTGGCTGATTAGCCAATCACAGACATGGCTACTGGCTATTGATTTAACTGTGGGATCCAGTTCTGGTAAGTAAGCTTCTACTAACTTTTTTTACAAATAAACAATGCAGTTAGGGTTGGAAGGAGGGAAGCTATGCTACAGCAAAAGGGTTAAATGTTAAACTAAATATGCAGCGCCGATGGATCTGGATGGTGTGTGTATGGGGCATAGACTCCACATAGCAATGCCTAAGTACCTTCCGGAGTACAGAGAAGAGGCAGAAACCTTTTCACAGGAACACAGCTCCTACTCTTCAGTTTCTTGGACTTTGAACAAGCACTGCAGAGGAACCATGTGGAGCAGAAGAGTTGAGGATTTATTAAGACTATAAAGTGGGGCCAGCATGGGGTTAAAGTTTAGTTTTGGGGGTGGACATGCCCTTTAAATACAGGAAACCCAAGGGATTGCAGCTTTGGGTAGATCCCTCTAAAATACTTTCTATAGCCTATGGTTAGTCTATGGTTCTTCTTTGGATTTTTTTTGTCCCATCCAACAGTCCAATGGCAACAGGCTTTCTGACTCAAGCAAGCAAACAAAAAAATACACCTTCACATTGTTTAACAATGTGTAATTGCGATGATCCTAATGTTAAACAACACATACTCCCCAACAAATGTATTTTAACTATTAACCAGGAAACTGCTCTTGTATTTTGATGGGTATGTGTAAGTAATCAACATAACCCAAAGCAGTTATGTTAACAACTGTAAACCACATACAATTACTAGCATGATCCCTAACCTCTGAGAGGTGGTAATCCTGTATAGCTTGTAAGCTGTCACATTTATTTCCCTTTGGTGAAATATCCCCTGGTTTTAATTACTAGTCATTCCCAATACTTTATGAAGTTGCGCCCAAGAACCTTGGCTTCGACATTTAACCTCATGACCCCTAAATATTTACCAGCTTTTAAACTAGTTGTGCACAATTATCCCTTCAAGTACAGCAGAGATCCATCATTCAGACCAAGTATTACCACACTGTTATTTGGAAGATATGTCATTATGCATCAGTGTCAATGTAAATGTACTAGTAAGCAAGTGCTTTCCCCTGCAGCAATGAATGGGCTGAAAACACATATACATACTACTTGTTCTGACAGCACAAACATATAAGCCCATCTCCAGAGATCTTCCTATTTCAATCACATTGCAATAGATCTCTGCTATATGTCTACATGGTTTGTTATTTCTTGGCGTTCTTATGAGCACTGGGTGGGATTAGCCACCTTCACCTGGTGATATCGGTCCAAGCTAAGCACTGTGTACAAGTGTGCAGATGGAAACATTTACCAAAATTGAAACATACATCATGGTACTTATTACATGGTTTGTTTTTAATTAATTTTCCCTCAAGAGGCACTTAAAGTATAAAACACTGTAATGCAGGCATTTGTGTGCAGAGATCAACATCCTCTGCATCAATAATTTAAAAGCATGAGTTTGAACCGTTGTATTCCTTGTGTTGATGAGGCTTTCAACATTTAGCATTTCCCATTTATGAATACAAGATATCAATGTTCTATCTATTACAGGGTCCAGCGCTGACAGAGCCGCGGCCGAAATCCCTGACACCTCAGGGATTTCAGCCGCAGCTCTGTCAGCGCTGGACCGATCCCGGTAAGTTCTCCTGCAAGATTCACTGAAGAACGGGAGGTAAGAAATAGTGCATTTACCTCCTGTTCTTCAGTAAAACAGTTAGAAAGAAAGTTAATTTTTTGATGGACATTCCCTTTAAGAATGTTGCAGATGATAAAATGGTAAATATAAATTATATATGCCGTTTAAAAAAAAACATCAAAATAGAAAGGCAGCGCCACAGATCGTATCATTGTCAGTTATCATTATATATATATCTCACCTCTGAAGTCGGCCTCTTAGAGTAGAAACCATTTGTATAATAATTAAAGTCATTTACAATCTGTGATGTCACTGCTGCTTTCTAGTGTTTCCTCTTGATGGTGGTCCTGGACTTAAAACTCCTTTTGTACATGCTAAGTAGGTTCCTTGTTTTTGTATCCCCATCCCACCTTATGCTAAACTGTATGTAAGAGTTGAGCCCCATCTGCCAGTGTCTACCATCCAGTCATCAAATAAAGCAGCGAATGTGGTTAGATGATTTTGGAGACTGAGCTCAAGCAGGTGCTTTGGTCTTAGTTGTTAAAGGGAATGTCCACCCCCAACACTATAATTTAACCCACTACTGGCCCCACTGTGTAGAGTATAAAAATTGTTAACTTACATCCCAGCTCCAAATGGTTCTCCTGTAATGTTCCCCCAAAGTCAAAATAACTGGCCACCAGGAGCACTGCAGGAAGGGAAATTGTTTCCACCTCTGAGGCTTCCTCTCAGAGGTTTTTGGCTTTCTCAGAGCAGCCCTCCCTCCCCCCCTCCCTCCCCTTTTTTCTCTCCCCCCCTAGTGTAAAATGCTCTTGGGGTATTGTAGGGCTTCTTCCCCCAGCCCCAACCGCATTATTATTATGTTCAGAAAGTCCCCCGATCATTACTTACCTTCCCTCTCTCCTCCGCCGTTCTGAACTGCCAGCAGCCTCGTCCGTGATTGGCTGCCACTCAGCCAATCACAGACGCGGCTACAGGTCCTGCCCACTGCTTGCAGTTTCATGCAAGCAGAGGGCTGGACAGTGCAGCGAAGGAAAGAGAGAAGGTAAATAAAGATCGGGGGAGTTTCTGGACTTAATAATAATACGGTTGGGGCTGGGGGAGGAAGCCCTACAACGTATCAAAAGTGAAAAAAGGGGTGTACATGCCATTTAACCCTTTATATTTGTGAGAATTCCTACTGCCAAAGGCAGTTTTTTAATGTGTTTAGGCTACTTTTACATGAACGGCTGTTCCTCCTTTTGGCCACGTTGTTACTGGCATTGCCGCTAGGAAAATGCTGCATGGTAACAGTCGTTCGTGTTAAAGTAACCTAATTTCTGCACCAAGTTGTGCCATTTATAGAAGTGTCTATTAATGCAATATCATTTTTAAGCGTGATGCAAGCTGCAAAATCAGTGTAGCCATACAGCCTGTATATACTGCAATGGCACTCAGCACTGCAGCATGTTGATTTATTACATGTTTGGGCAACACAACATAATGCAGAGCTGTAGGTGGAGCATAATGAAGGGAACCTGATCTGAGCATAGCTCAATGCAATGAATTTCTTAATAGTGAATCTAAAGGTAAATATTGGAGGCATGGTTGCTGTATCAGAGAAACAAGTAGAGAAGCCTATTAGAAACACATAAAAATGAGAAGTAATGTTGTTTTATTGCAATCATCACTTTGCAATTAGTGCAGCCCTGTCCTGCTAATTACATTTATTAAGTGTGTCACAATCAGATCAGGTGATCTGGCAACTCAAGGTTGGAGTGTATAAAGAGTGTGATTATGCAAAAGCTTTCCTGCTGCATCAATTTTCTAGAACATGTATGCATAGCCTCCAAAATTATCTCTTTTAATAGGTACACGTACAGAAACAACATGGTGCAGAGCTGCAGGTAGATAATACACCTACAATTCATCTACCACAGTTTTAAATGCTGTAAATATTTAAAGGATAAGCACACTCAAAAAACAAATGATTTTAAATGGAAGCTGTATCTTTAACTAACCATGTCCCCCTTTTTTTTTTTTTGTAAGGTCTCTTCAGACTTGTGTCCAAAAATCCACGGTCAGTTCCCTCCGTGACGTCAGCGAGTGCACTGAGGGAACTGACCGTGGATTTTTGGACACAGGTCTGCATCAAGGTGCAGGAAGTCTCGGGGGTGGAGCTAAGCTGACTGAATACATGATCCAAGATGTCCTGAACTTTACTGGGGCACAGGGACTCTGAAGAGACCTAAAAAAAATGGAGATGGTTAGTTAAAGATACAGCTTCCGTTTAAACTTTGTTTTTTGAGTGTACTTATCCTTTAAAGGTGAATATTGGAGGACAGGAAGTGGAATATATTAAAGTGAACCTGATCTCACTACAACAATGACAAACATGCCCTCCAACATTTTCCATTATATGAAATGCTTATACAAATAGTAAGCTGCAGAGCTGCAGGGGGAGAGGTAATGAAAGTGAACCTGATCTTAGTAACATAGTAATTGAGGCTGAATAAAGACATCCATCCATCTAGTCCAAACTTTACACTCCTACCTAACAGTTAATCCAGATGAAGTAAAAAAAAACAAACAAAAAAAACAGCTAAAAATTGGGGGGGAAATTCCTTCCTTAGGGCACGGCCACACTGCAACACAAACGCAATCGCACACGGAATCGCATGCGATTTCATTTGCGATTTTGCTACGTTTGCGCATGCGTTTTCCAATACTTAATGAAAAAAAAACGATTGCGACAACCACATCGCACAGGAAAACGCGAGTTTTCGGTGCGCTGCCGCGATTCCAATGATTTGAAGAAAAACGTAAGTGCAAACGCAGAAAAATCGTAGCAGTGTGGCCTAGCCCTTACTCAAATGTCAATCAGAAAGTATCCCTGGATCAACCAGATCTGCAGTAAATATATTCATACCAGTAATTCTCAATATTTTTTAGTTTTAGAAACTTATCCAGGCCTTTTTTAAAGCTATTTAATAAACTTGCCATTACCACATCTGCTGGAAGACCGTCTTTAATGATGTCCCCATTTCCTCTGATATGACCTATTAGTGAACAATGCACCGGAGTTTTTTTTATATGGCACATTAATATTTGTTTATAAAGCGATAATTTCCCAGCGCAAATGCCGCTTCTCCAATGAAAACAGCCCTAATCTGCCTGCATAGTCAAGCCCCTCCCCTTATTATTTTAGTTGCCCTTCTCTGAACTGCTTCCATTTCCAAGATGTCCCTTTTGTATATGGGATTACAAAACTGCACCACATATTCCAAATTAGGCCTTACCAGTGTCTTGTAAAGAGGGAGAATAATATTTTTCTCTCTTGAATCTATTCCCCTCTTTATATAAGAAATATCTTGCTAGCTCTAGCTGTGGCTGCCTGGCATTGTTTGCTATGGAAAGTCTGTTATCTACCAGAACCCGAAACATGTTGTTGTGTCGATTGTATAAGTCACCTTTTTTGGCTGTAGCCACAATCGATTGGGTTGAATGTCCCTACGTAAACTTAAAGGCTATGTCCACCCTAAAATTTAATATTTAATATGTTGTTCCCCCTGGTCCCCAGCCAACCGCGTAATTTTTAATTTCAGAAAGCCCCCCCAAACTCTACTTACCTCCCCTCTTTCCTTCGCTGCGCTCCCCGGCCCTCTGCTTGCGAGGAAATGCAAGCAGAGGGCGGGACCGGCACGCCGCGTCTGTGATTGGCTGAGCGGCAGCCAATCACGGACGCGGCTGCCGGCAGCTCACTTCCGGTAGGAAAGCGGAGAGGTAAGTAAAACATTGGGGAGCTTTCTAAAATAAAAAGTATGCGGTTGGGGCTGGGGGACATGGGGGAACGGATAGCAGAAGGGGATTAACGCTAGGGGGAGGGATAGCAGAACGGAGAGGAGAGGGAGGGGGAGGGAGGGGGGAGAAGGGCTGCAGCACGCATGGCAGGAATCTCCGGGAGGCCAGGTAGCAGGCAGTGTCCTATATGGACCTGCTAGCCTCCTGGTGGTCAGTTTTTGGAACTTTGGGGGGGGACTACAGGAGAACCAGATGGAGTTGGGATGTGAGGTAAGGATTAAACTACACTACATGGTGGGGCCAGTAGTTGGGGGGATTATAGTTTTGGGGGTGGACATGCCCTTTAAAGGATAAGTACACTCCAAAAACAAATAAAGTTTGAATGTAAGCTGTATCCCTAACTAACCTTTTCCCCTTTTTTTTAGGTCCCTTCAGAGCCTACCTGTTCCCTTGTAAAGCGTTGGCCATCTTGGAATATGTGTGCAGTCAGGTAAGCTCCACCCCCATAGACAAGCACACGCAGAGTGATGACGTCACGTGCTGACATCACGTCGCGCACGTCATGACGTCACTCACACGTGTGGAGTGTGGCGCACGCTGGCACGGAGGGAACTGCCACTGGATATTTCGACACAGGAAGAAACGAGGTCCAACAAGTCTCGAGGGGGGCAGAGCTTACCTGACTGCACACATATTCCAAGATTAGATTTTATTTCCTTATTATAGTGAATGTTGCATACATATTCTATAAAATAGATGCAGCAGGAAGTCTGTGTGTGGTAAAATCCGCATAAACAAAACCCTTCCTACCCTCCAACATTCCCCTTTAAGTACACTTTCCCCTGTAAGAAGGTAATATTGCTGCAGCTGAGAGTAACACTGCTACTAGGAATGTGCAAAGTAAATCGCAGTGAAGCTCTTTGCACCTCCCAGCGTGTTCTGCGATTTGAATATTTTTAATTTAAGAAATTTATGAACCACAGTGGTAAAAAAGTGGGGGTTGAGATCACATATGTTCTTCAATTTAAGTCAGGAGCAGGCAGGGCACATGCGCATATGTTATGTACGCACAGTGCAAGCTCCGCCGGGACCTGTCAGAGAAGACCTGCCTGCTCCTAACTGTTTAATTGAAGAACGGGAGGTTCGTTTAGACTGAGGCCCCACTACAACGCAATAGTGTGTGCGAATTTCTGTGCGTTGTTGCGACGAGTTTACACGTGTCTTTGGAATTTATTATTCAGTTTAACTAAAAACCGTAAGTAAGGGCTAGGCCACACTAACACGTCTTTAGCACGTTTGCTTGTGCGTTTTTGGTTAACATGGAAATCACTGGAACGCAGAAATTCCCTCGATTTCCGATGCACACAGGTTAGCGCATGCGTTTGCATAAAAAAAAAAAATTTTCAAAATATCCTTAGCGCTTATGGTTTAGAGAAGGGTGGTGTTAGTGATTCTTGGACTGCTGCTGTGCTACCCGGTTCCACTATATCTTGAAAAACTTGTAGTAAAAAATGTATATGGTAGCTGCGCTGTGTAATAACTGTATACAAACCATATAAACTGAAAATAAAAGACTTACATGTCCCAAGATTCCGGGTGCTAACCACAGCTTTATTTCCAACAAAGAGTAAAAGATATATAAATTTTCAATGATAAAGTGCAATATGCAAATTGCCAATAAAAGGTTGTTTAAAAAGTTTATATGGTTTGTATACAGTTATTACACTGATAAGTTGATAATACACAAAAAATATATTTTTTTTCTTTTTTCTATTTCTTTGACTTGGAGTGAGAGGAGGACAGTGCAGCTACCATATCCGTAAAAAAAAAAAATCGCTAACGTGCGTGCATCGGAAATCGTGGGAATTTGTGCATTCCCGCAATTTCAATGTTAACAAAAAAACGCATGCGCTTTAGTTAGTGTGGCCTAGCCCTATCCTGTTTTTCAATTAAACTGAAAAAAATCTAAGGCACTTTTGTGATACTTTTGGAGATACCCTTTAAAATACTGTAAAAATAAACCAACGATAAACAATGAATGATAAGGGGAGTTTCCTTAGATACAAAAATTGGTAACATTTATTTGCGGAAAATCTAATAAAACTAATTCTACAGTACATTAATAATAATTTTAAGTCAAGGTTGCTAGGCTTGCTGGATAACAAACACCTACTGTATTATTTTAGTGTCTTTTCTCTACCTGGTGTGAATCTTTGAAACGTGGGAAAGGTAGAAATAAAGGTGAAATAGGAGTTTTTAGAGCAAAAGTAAAACTAACATTTAATACCCCATAATCTGAATCCCCACCACCACCACTGGGAGAATTTGCACTGTCTGTCCATACCTCCTAATTTAAGTCACATTCTCCCCTTCCTAAAATACTGTACTGTAATAGGATTGGCTAAAGACTAGTAGGCATGACCTGCTGTAACAAGTTACTCCAGTAGATTAGGATTTGGCATGTGTAAAGAAGACAATGGTCAGTGACTGCACTGTGTGATACTGAAATGTTGGGAAATAAAACACAGGCCCCATATTAGCAAGGGTAATTTCCCAGCATCCACATCAAAATGATAGATGAGACATAGAATACTGCTTTTATCAAGGTTCTCTGTCTTATGATTCAGTGCGGTTTTAAAGCTTTAGTTGTCCTATAATAATTCACATGCCCTCTGGTCACACTGACCAAAAAGTCTACCTCAACAGATTAACACTAGTAAAAAAAACTAGTAAAAACAAAAACAAAAACAAAAAAACGAACAGTAAGGTGGTTCACCCATTATTTAACTGGTATATAATGAATATCTTGCAACACTCAAACAGAGCCTTTAAATCTCTTTAAACAGACACCCTAACAGAGTTAAAGACATCTGGCTTTTTATGAGCTAATGACAGCACGTACTGATTCTAGTACAGACTTGCGCTATATGCAACAGGTAACACTCTGGGGCATAGCTACCAGGGGTGCAGGAGATGCGACCGCAGCAGGGCCCTTGGCAAAGAAGGGGGCCTATTTTGTGCTACCAGTCTGTGTGCCAACTGTTTGACCAGTGGTTTGTGTACAAAGCATTTTTACCATTGTCTGTGTGCCAAGCATTTAACCAGTGCATCGCTGTGTGCAGTGCCAGTTTCCCAACCAGTTTATCAGTGTCTGCATACCAAGCATTTAACCAGCCTTTGTGCCATCTATTTTACCAGTGGTTATATACAAAGCATTTACCACTCTCTGTGCACCAAGCATTTTACTAGCGTCAGCTGGTTAGTTATTATAGAAGGTTTGAGGATCTAAGTTTAGAAATACTGTTTGAATCTGATTGAATAGTTTTGCTAGGTGTATGGGTAAAGTATGTTTGTCTGTTTTAAAATGAGTGCCTTTAAAAAAATGTTAATGATGAATTTGGATGTTTTTTATGGAATTATTTGGCTTGCAGTGCTGATTTGTGTTTGTGGCGGTGTTGGGGGGCCCATGCCCAAATTTTGCATCAGGGCCCATAAGTCTGAATCTACGACACTGGTAACACTGTCTAAAAAGAGCAGATAAGGTTCCTCACAGTGGAATTGCCAAACGGACAAGGAACCCATGACACCATGAAAAATCATATGAAGGAATGTATGGGATGCAAACCTTAAACATGTTCTGGACACTTTTGTAATCCATACAAACAAAGAAAATACAATGAATGGCCATATAATATCATACTATCTCTACACCTACATTTAAATTAAAAAAAGGGGGATTAGTTACATTATTGATTATAAGTGTGAAAAGCCTTCCAACCACAGATTGGGGTATCCCCATTCTGGAAATTTAAGTCCTTACCTTAGTTGCTTTCTTGGGGGGAGAAGAATTTCTCGAACATTTGATTTTCTCTGACTTTTGCACAGGGCCTTTTCTTGGCATAAGCGTCTAGGCAAACTTCCGGTTCTCACACCAGCCGCCCCACCCCCACCTTGCATGTGACGTTGCGGTCGGCGGAAAAGACATTGCATGCGTTGATGCTTATGTCCCATTACCGCACTCCTTCCCACTCGGACCTCCCCTGCAGCTACCTGAAGTGGAGAGCTGGAGAGGCAATTCTTCAGAAGCCTGCATCCAGCCGTGACTGAACCAATAGACTGCACTGCATTCACCTACTAAGGCATTTCTGTGTACCCTGCTGCTGTGTAATAGTAAATTTATATTCATTAATTTATTTTACTTACATTTGAAATGTTAGAATAACAATGGGGGGACTGGGGTGGGGGGGCTGGGGAGTACTAGTAGCCTTTTGATTTCTGAAATATTATTTACCAATTTATTTGAACATTAAAAAATGTATTGGCCTGTTGTGGAATGGGGTGGGTGGGTTATGGGTTTCACAGTACAGTAAACAGCTGCAGCCTGCTAATCTGGCTGTTATGTCTTTATGGGGGGGTGGGGTGTTGGGGAGAGTTATGCGGGACACCAGGTATTATTGCTAGGGCACCAAAATGGCTAGAAACGGCCCTGGTTTTGCATTAAAGTAACAGGTTTTCAAAACTCCCCTAAACCTTTCTTTATAGAGGGAAGAAGCCTTTCAATGCTTCAGTTAAAGGGACAATTTTAATTTACGGTAGCCTTCTGTTGTACACATTTGCAATTACCATTTTTGACTTTTTCAGATTTTGTAGAAATGGATTTAACTGGAATTGTTTTATTTCATTTACAAAAAAGATGTAATTTAGGGCTAGGCCACACTAACACGTTTTTTGTGTGTGCGATTTTGGTTAAAATGGAAATCGCGGGAACGAAAAAATTCCTTTGATTTCCAATACACATGCTATTTGCACATCTGTTTGCGTTTTGTGTACACCATTGTTTTACGCAAAAGCATGCGTTTTTAAAAAGTTAAATGTGGAACGGCGTGCAAAAACGCACATAAATCGCACATGCAAACACGTACGATAATGCTCACGATTTGGTGCATTGTAGTGGGGCCTCAGCCTTAATGTCAACTATACCCTAAAAACAGCCTTTCCCTTAAATCCATAATTCTAAAAAAGGTAGGAGCAAGTATTCCTACCTCCTGATCTGCTTTCATTTAAAGTAATTAGCTTTAGAAACTTTCAGACTACCTGGCTAAAGCCATGATTATCTTGTAGAGAGGTCATGTTATAGCTGACCAATGAACTGTTCCACCCTCACAACTGGCCTTATGGTTCTTAATTAAAGCCCCCAGTAGCTTGTTACTGGTTTTGGTGAATTCTAGACAAAGCACAAAGTTTGAGATTATATTTTTAAACCCTAAATGTTATCCTGGAGTTGCTATGTCAATGGGGTGGAGAATTGGTGTTGGTGATGTCACAGCTCACTGTGTTAGCAGGAAAGCAACACCCCTTATACTGCCGTAAGTTTGAATAGATTGCAGCTAGAAGCATGAGCCAGGAGGTCTATTTAAAGCAGGAGTGTGCCCCTTTTTAATAGAGAGGACTTGTATTGAGACCGTAGTTCCCCTTTATTATGCATAGCTTCATAGAATACCGTATATACCCGAGTATAACCCGACCCGAGTATAAACTGAGGTACCTATTTTTACCTGAAAAAAAGAGTAAAAATGATTGACTCGAGTATAAACCGAGGGAAGAAAATATGAACACTAATGTTCAATATTTGGTACCATAAAAATAGCAGAATGCAGTTACCAACTATTCCATGGCACTCCAGATGTTTGTAAACTACAACTCCCAGCAACCAGGCAAAGTCCATGAAGTAGAAGTCAGGACCAAGGAGAAGGAATAAAGTCAAAAACACAACATACAAAAGGCTAAGACAAAAAAGAGGCCAGGGTCCAGAATGGGGGTCAACATGGGGGCTAGCAAGCAATGCAGACAAGTAGAAATCATACAAAATTCTGTATAACTGGTATGTTACGCTGGCTTTCTAACATAGGACCAACCCATCCATATTAGACACGTTTTAGAGGCTGTAATACATTGGCAGATTAGCTTCATTGCTGATGAACATGGCTATGGAAAAATTATGAGAAACTACTCCAGCAATCCTGTGTTATCCTATCAAATTTCTTTCTCTCACTGCCTTGTTTAATCAACCCATTACAAGTTTTACCGGTAAGCCCACAATCAACAACAATGAATACTTAGCATACACACTGCACAATAGTTTGCTAAAAGGATGGAGTCATAGAATGTTTGGAACCAGAATATGCAGCCTTCATAATTACAGTTCTTACATTGGCTTACCGTAACACAGCGGATACGATCTGGCGGTGTGCTTATGAGGAGGCGGTGCGTAAGCGGGACGTACGTAACTTACGTCCCCGACGTGCCGATGACGTCCCGACGTGCCCACACGTGCACCTCTGACTGCTCCGGGTTTCCTCACTGCACTGCCGAACGCTCTGCTACAGGTAGGCTGCTTTTATGTGTATGACCCGAGTATAAACCGAGGTCAGGTTTTAAAGGTATTTTTAAAACCTATAAATCTCGGTTTATACTCGAGTATATACGGTACATTTCCAAAAATATGTTAATAGTAAACAGAAAATAAAATTAAGCCAACAGGTTTACTATATATTCATTAAAAACTTAATAGCATGTCCTGCATGTGTGCTCTTTACTTACATTACGTTTAAGTCAAAGGGATGGACATTCTTGCTTTCCAGGGATACTATATTAAGATGCAATTGTATAATAATTTTCTCTTGTTTCATAAGAATTGCAGCAACTACAGGCTCTTTTATATATATATGTGTGTGTGTGTGTGTCATGACAGCAGCCTTATATACTGTACATTTCTGATGGTTTAATTAAAATATCATCATTTGGGAGAAGAACTTAAGCTACCCAAACAGCCAAGGTTAACATCATATACAGTTCTTATACAATGAAATATTCATTCACCTGTTAATTTTGCCTCTGGGTAAACTGTTGAGTAGTACATGACTGTTCCTTTAGAATAAACACAGGACTATGAAAAGCATGCAGTACATGGAGCCCTAATCACCAGTCAACCTATGCTTTATTTTATACTATTTTGCCAAGCATATGTTCAGTATTTAATGTTTTGTTACTAAATTAATTTAATCCTCATAGGACAACTTCATATTGTAGAATTTACATCCAATGGAGGCTCTAATATACACAATATTCAATTCATAGGTTAATCCAAATATATATTTTAGGTTATGCAGCCAACTGAGGTTCTATGTACTTATGCAAACCAAAAAAATAAATTGTTATAGTATAAAGAGACAAAGATTACATATATCTCCATGAAGAGAAAAGGTCTCGTTTCCAGACACAAAAAGTATGAAATATTGTATGTACAAATGTACCGTTTACTGTGTAATATAGGTATAGTAAAAGTCACAAAGTTCCAAAAACAAATAAAACCATTAGGCCATAGGCTGGGTGATTTTATACTTGTTATAGAATTCCATGGTAAATTGTCATATCCTTATATTACAACTGAGGCTCTAAATATTCACAAAATACATTCCCCAAAGCAAAATAAATGTGATTAAGGGAACTATAAATTCTGTGGTGTCCAGGATATAACAGGGTTAACAATTATGGTGCATATTATTTAAATGTTTATGGTTAAACAGATGATCACACACTTAAAAATAAGTATAACCCAAATCTACTTAATTATCTAATGATCTTTTCCAGACACAGTAAGTGACATTATATTAGATACAGATCAGCAGCTATCAAAACCTTCCTCTAGTTTAAGTGTCATTACCCTTCATCATTTTCCCTTGTCATTTATGACACTGTCCTAACCTGTTCACTTACATTTACTGAAGTGAATTGTTTGATTTTATGTCCATTCTGTATCCCCAACTTAACCTCCCAACTTTGATCATTCGCTATAAAGCCATGTGCTTACACTGGAACACCCAGGTTTACATAACTAATAATTCTTTTATTTTATTAAAGAAAAAAATGAACCAATATGAAAAAAAGTAAAATTACATATAAACAAGAGCAATTAGGGACATGCCATATAATAAAGGGTAACTAGTCTTCATACAAGTATGTTCATATATTTCAAATAGGCCTAGGATGATGTCTCTAGCTTATTTGGATCTTAAAGGATAAGTACCGTATATACTCGAGTAATAGCCGACTCGAGTAAAAGCCGAGGTACCCATTTTTGCCTCCAAAATGGGTAAACCATGATTGACTCGAGTATAAGCCGAGGGTAGATAGTTTCCTAACACCATTCCACTGTAGATGTTTGGAAACTACAACTCCCAGCATGCTTTTGTTGCTGGGATTTGTAGTTTCCAAACACCTATAGTAGAAAGGTATTAGGTGCTACTGTATGACCACCCTAGAGCCCCCCCAGTTCACTTACCGTACCTGGCCAGTCTTCAGTCTTCATCTCTCCAGTCTTCAGTCTTCATCTCTCCATCTTCATCTCTCCAGTCTTCAGTTTTCATCTTCAGTCTTCAGCTCTCCGCCGGTCTTCAGTCTTCAGTCTTCAGCTCTCCGCCGGCTGCCGCTCGCTCTGTGCAGTTCCCAGTAGTTCTTCGCGCTTCGCGATGACGTCATCGCGCACCCGCGAAGAACTACTGGGAACTGCCGGCTTTCCTTCCTGAATCGCGGCCGCAAATGGAATCAAGGTAAGTTTTTGCTTGACTCGAGTATAAGCCGAGTCAAGGTTTTTATGTTGATTTTTAAACCTAAAAAACTCGGCTTATACTCGAGTATATACGGTACACTCAAAGATCAAGTGAATTGTATTTGGAAGCTGCAGCTTTCAGTAAACTTTTCCTGTTTTTTTTCTCCCTAGGGCCCTCCTGAGCCTGTGAAGAGCTGAAGTTCCTGACATCTTGAATTGTGCTTGGTGAGTCTATAGCTCCGCCCTCCCAGATTTCCTGCCTCTGGTTGTTTTGTGTGTCAGAGAAAGGGCTGCCTGTTGTGCTCGCGCATCCACCACGACCGCGTGTGTGACGGCGTCATGCTTAGAGGCGCGGAGAGATGATGTCATGCGCGTGTGCGTTCGAGCACGCGCCATAACGTCACACGTGGGGGCGCAACGGGCAGCACTTTCTCTGACACAAGAAACAAACAGAGGCAGGAAATTTCGGGGGGGGGGGGCAGAGCTATAGACCCACCAAGAATAATCGAAGATGTCAGGAACTTCAGATCTTCACAGGTAGGCTCAGGGGGGCCCTAGGAGAAAAAAAACAGGAAAAGTTTATTTAAAGCTGCAGCTTCCAAATACAATTCACTTGATATTTGAGTGTACTTATCCTTAAAGTTATAGGTATATCCTATAGTTCTATAGGATATTAGAAGTCACCGAGGAGTTCCGTGACCATATAAAAGCACGGGGCTGCAGGCCGAGTGCCTTTTATATCGGGCACGGAACTCCGATATATAACCTACCCCTTCATCCTAATTCAAAGACTGACCTGTGAGCCTATGGCTCACTGGCAATGTAATGGGACAACCCCCTCCCTCCCCACCTCCAGGTGCACTAACTATGACAGGGCACTCTCTCTATCGAAAAGCCACCTCCCAGCCCCCATCACCCTCCACTAGCCTGTCACGGTACCCTCCCCTTGCTCAGGACTCACCCCCAGCCTCACCCCTTAAGTCCTGTCCACGGCAAACTCACGTGGGCAGTCGTTAGTTTGCTGTGGACCTCGGGATAAGGCTGGGGGGGTGGTGGTGTTGTACTGCACTTCCTGGTTTATAATTATCGCGCTACTACGTAGGATAAAGGATATAATCGGCTAGTTGGGTCCCATAGGGATCCATTAAGGGGGTAGGTTATAGGTATATACGGTACAAATCTGCAACCTGTTTCAGCAGCTGGCATGCTCCAACTTTAAACTTGGAGGCAGACCCCAAAATTCCAAAATTCTGGTGATGTCACAGATCACAGTACTAGCCAGAAAAAACACCCATTATACTGCTGTTGTATGCATGTATGTATAGTTTATTTATAAAGCGCCACTTAGGGGCGCAGCGCTGTAAATTAACATGTACAGTAGCCTGTTCAGAGGCATAGGGTAAAAAAGTGCAAAGAACAGAAATGCCTCAATTCTCATTTTTACCTACTGATTGTTTGGCTTGTAGTAGATGCCCAGAGGCCCTCCATGTGGAGGAGTTTAAGGGACGCCCATCAACATTAAGAGTAAAGACTACACTAGTATCACAACTACAGTATTAGTCTAAACAGCAACCTGAAGAAAACCATTCCTAACAAAATTATCCTAAATAAGGCAGGATGACCAATCAACTTAAATTCATAAAAGTAAATAATAAAATACCCAGAGAAAGAAAATATAACAAGATGTACCGTAAGTATCCAAATAAAGAAAACCACAAATATATTTCCATTCTCTTTATATACCTACCATATTTATTTATATATACAAGAATATATGAGGATATAATGGCAATTTTTATAACAAGTAGTATTATGGGCTGGATTATGCACAAAGCAGGCTTCTGCATCGAGCCAAGATCGATTTTGTGTGCAGAAATAGTATATAGCTCAAAGCTGTTTACAATACCATTCTAGAGAATGCTCTCTGGAATATTCTCTTACAATCAGTTTTTCTTTACCATTTTTTTAGATGCTAATTTATTGTGTATATCTGTTGTATTCAGTTAGATCAACTGGACTTTAAAGGGCATGTCCACCCCCAAAACTATTATTTAACCCACTACGGGCCCCCCTCTGTAGTGTATAAAAATCCTTACCTTACATCCCTGCTCCAAATGGCTCTCCTGTAATGTCCCTGTAAAGTCCCAAAAAGTGACCACCAGGAGCCAGGCAGAATACATATAGGACTCTGCCTCCCCCTCCTACCACTGCCTCCTGTTTTCCTTTCCCTCCCCTAGTGTGTAATCCCTTTGCTGAAGTGTAGGGCTCCCTCCCCCAACCACAATATTACTTTTTGCAGACACTCCTCCAAACTGTACTTACATTACCTCTATCCTCCGACGTTCTGGATAGACTGAAGCCGCATGCGTCATTGGCTGCCAATCACAGACACAGTTTCATGCAAGCAGAGGGCCGGGACAGTACGTTGGAGGAGAGAGGTAATGTATAGTTCAGGGGATTTTCTGCAAAAAGTAATATGGCGGTTGGGGCTGGAGGAGGGAACCCTACACTACACCAAAAATTCTAAAAAGGGGGTGGACATGCCCTTTAAAGTTTAGTTCTTGAAGAAGTTTCACTAGTCATCCAACTGGCTTTCACAATTCAGAATGACTTGTACAAGAATCTGTTGGCAATTATATACCCCAGATAGTCCCAATTAGCATATGACTGTCAGGAAAAGTTGGCATATACACCTGAAAATGATTATTCCTGCCATCCACCATGGATGCTTACATTGTTTGGAAAAAAAATAGAAAACGTTACGAATGTGCAGACCAGGACAATTTTATAGCAGGGATCAGGGACATGTGTCTGTTGATCTTAGCCTTGGAGCAAGTCCTTGGTGAAAATATATCTGTTGTAATCAATTAGATCAACTGGACTTGAAGTTTAGTTCTTGAAGAACTTCAAATCCAGTTGATCTAATTGAATACAACAGATATACCATGACCTGGATGAATGAGAACCTTCACAAGCACTTGGTGAAAATACTTCAGCCTCCAGCATTTCTACATTGTCTCAAGCCCTTTCCTAACCCTAATCCTGTCTGAGGACTTTACCTCTCTTATATTCACTATTGGCCCTAGAGTCTCTGATGGTGGCTTTGGTAGAGGTGACTGTTTTTTTATAAACTAATGTTAAACTATGTCAATATTCCAGATATAAAATAGTTAGATTCACACCATGTTCTAAGCTAAATACTCAAGGGAAAATACCACATTAAATATACTAAATTAAAGTAACTATAAAATAAAAACGAATGCAAGTATAAAGACATGTAAAAAGAATTGAAATGGTAGTTGTAACTCAACCACGTATTTCTTTCAATATTAAGTCAAATGAAATGTCATATGGGCTGGGTTAATTCTCTATATTTAATGCCAAAATGCCCAAGGGAACATTTAAAGCACCAAATATGTTGTTAAACGTGCTTTACATTACATGCAGCTGCATGGCTCTATACCAGTAACCAAACCTCCTAAATAGGCTGATACAAAAAAAAAAAAAAAAAATAGAATTTCTCCTTATATTATATTGTTTAATAACAATACCTTATTTGTTACTCAGTCAGATATTTGTTTCTTTCCCGGGTATAGCAAATTTAAACTGCCTTATATTTATATACAGTATAAGGTGGTCTGTAAAACAGGTTTTTGCATAGTGCTGTCCATGTAAACTAAAAAGCTTTCAAACAACAAGTTCTTGGCTATTTAAAGGAGAAATATCTGCAAAACACATTTTTGTTTCAATTACTGGTAATTAATACATATACTGTAGTTCTGGTACATCCAGGGATACTTTTTAATGGCTGTTTGGAGTCAGGAAGGAATCCCCCCCCCCCTTTTTTTTTTGCCTTCCTCTGGATCAACTGTTAGGTACGGGTGGAAAGGTTGGACGTATGTCTTTATTCAACCTCCATTACTATGTTACAGCTTTTGAATTTCTAATCATTTCTTACTACAATATAAAATTAGCTTAAAGGGGAATCACGGAGACGGCCATATTATAAAAAGTTTTAATCAACTCTTTCCTAGACAAAGATTCGACAAAAAATATTTCCCTACATGCTGCATGCTTTGTGTGCTTAATGTTACTTTCAGATGAACAGCAAAAGCGGTTTGCTGAACGTTTCCGGACGGTCGCTGATAGAGAAACGCTACATGCAGCGTTTCTCTTGCGGCAAACATCTGAAACCGCACAGGTTAGCCACCACTGTGAAACTAGTCTTGTATTAGGAGGGCAGAATTCTCTAGGTGTCTAGTTGCATTTTGTCATAAAAAGGTCTGAGAGGAGGCACAGAGGAAGTGAATGGACTGTCAGCTTTAATGGACGCGATTTATGTCAAGTGGATTTTAATTGCAGTTAAAAGTCAGAAAATAGTCTGTAGATTTTTTTCTCTAATCTGTAAGGCCAACTTTAAAATCTACATACCGTATATACCTGAGTAAATTATCCTGAAAGTCTTCACCTGTCTTATACTTGGTTCTGGGCTCATCTGGATGCTTGAAGGAGCAGCTGGACAAAAACATATAGCCCTGGGAAAGCAAAAGCTGTACCCTGTAACACACAGAATCCTCTTGATTTCGGTGGGTTAGGCAATTGTTTTCCTGCTCACTCAGATCAGCCCAGACTGCAAGGGAAATGGAAAAAAAATGGGAGAAGTAACAGCATTCAACAAACCTCTCTTAAGGAGGGATCTTTATTATTCAGGCTGCATAGAAAGGTATGCAAGGCACATCTGTATATGGGGCAGTGTATGGAACATTTTATGGGGCTTTCTATGGGGCTGTGTATGGGGCATTCTATGGAGCTGTGTGGGACTATGTATGAGACTTTTATGGGGCTGTATGGGACTCTCTATAGCACTGTCTGGGGCTGTCTATGAGGAAAGTTAACCCTCTACATATATTCAAGTCAATCAGTTTTACTCATTTTTCAGGTAAAAATAAGTACCTCAGCTTATACTCTGATCAAGTATAGATGGTAATGGCAAAAAAATTGTTAAAGGTTCTAGTTCTTAGTACTTGCTAATCACCTTGCTCTATAAGAACAGTTCTGTGGCTTTTGACATATTGGGCCATGGGCAAGGCCTTTTTACATTACAGCTTGCTCAAGGTAATACTGGAGGCAAAAAGTGAAGTGGCCACCACTGGTTGCTAGATACAGATATTTTAATTCAGCATAGGGGCCAATCCCTGAGTGAACAGTTAGTTTACTTATTTGCACTCACAGTTCTGTTAATTTTGACTACAATACTGAAGAGCAGTCAGGAGTTTGAATCACCCAGCCCCAAGTGCAAGCAAATGAAAAAATCTCACTGTATACTACACTGGGGAGCACCAAAATGCTTTGTGGCATGACATCACACCAGCAGCCATGGCCCAATTAATGTAGCAAAGAGTGGCCCAGGGGGAAATTGTCCTCTCAGACCATGAACCCAGACCACCATATCTGCACGCAAAAGTGGTGTTGTGCCAGTTGGGAGGTATGTTTCATTTTCAGTTAATCCAAAAAAGGTTGATGTTAGAAAGCAAATAAAATTGCTAACCTATACTTATCTTAAAGGACAACTTCACCCTCATAAGAACATCTTTTAGAAAGAATGGCCTCTTTAAAATATGTTGATATATCCTACTTTGTCCTATGATCTCATTACTGTATGCCTGCTATGCTTCTGGATGCGTCATGGAAACTGATAAAGTCAAAGGAACACTTCAGCACACCGCTGTTGGCTATATGCCAGACAGGTAGGTAGGTACAATCCCCCAGGCCCTCCATTCCTAGGGGCCAGAGAGGTCTCCAACAAACAAAATAAGTAGGGGAGCACACTACTGAGGTGAATTCACATTTTTTATTAAAGTAACCACACACACAACGTTTCGGGACACCCTTTCCCTTCTACCTGGCATTTTAAGGCATGTACACTGCTCAATTTTGGCCCGTTCTTCCTGACCAACAGATTACTACTGAGACCTACTGATTAATAAACCGACTGATAGCTTGATGGCCAGGAAGAAACATGCTACCACTAATATATAGGCATGATTAATGACATGGTTTACTGGAAGAAAATACAGACAACATTTATGTTCAATCCACCAAAATATTATACCAGCTTGCCTATCATCTTCCCCTGTGTACCAGACCTTAGTAAGCCACTAACGGGATAGATGCAATACTGCTAAAGATCACAACCTAACATACCATCACTCTAACATTAATTAACCCCTTTGCGACAGTTTTTTGGGAGCAAGGGAGGCATGTAAAGCTTTGTTGCAGGGAATTTTTTATGTCTCATTTAAAACCATTTTTGCCTTAGATTATTATGCAACATTAAAAAACATTATCACATCCTGGAAAGAGAGCCTACCTGCTAAAACCCCATGTTAACACCTATTACATTGATGCAAATGTGTTTTATTACCTAAAACTTATTTATTGCAGCCTACTCCTAATCACATTTACTTCTGCTTGTTCAGGTTAATCAGATGATAAACCTAATCAGAGGAATAATTGTGCTGCTTATAAATATATACATTATAGCATACAATTAGCATTAAAGATTTACATGAACTGCATTATTAGGCATACTAATGTTCCCAACACAAAAACACATGCTTATAAAACAGCAAAACTTTGTTAAGAGGGAGAATAACCTTTTTCTTCCTTGAATCCATACAAGATAATACCTTGCTGTCTCTAGCTGTTGTCATCCACCAAGACTTAAAGAACCCTTTCCAACAGAGATTCACACAGGGCCATTTATAATATACCGTATATACTCGAGTATAAGTCGATCTGAGTATAAGTCGAGGTACCTATTTTTGCCTGAAAAATTCGTAAAAACTGATTGACTTGAGTATAAGCTGAGGGTAGAAAGTAGTTGCCCTTTAAATGGACAGCAGAATTCCCATACATGAATCCCATACAGTAATAGCCATATCCAGTACCAGTAACCCCCAATTCCTTGGCACTCCAGATGTTTGGAAACTACAACTCCCAGCATGCTTTGTTGCTGGGAGTTTCCGTTTCTAAACATGTGGAGTGGCAAGGTTCAGTAAACTTTTAATTAAGCTTACCATCATTTACAATTCTCCTGAACCCCATATTGTAAAGGGCCCTCTGACCCCATATAGTAAAGGACTCTCTGATCCCAATAGTTAAAAATGTCACCTGAGAGTTGTAGTTTCAAGCTGTGTTTGCACTGTACTAGCAGCTGTTTTTTGCCCCAAACTGAGGAGATCCATCAGATTTACAGCATCCAGATGAGCAGTGACAGTGCTGAGTGAGTCCAGCAGCCAGACTACAGGAAGCAGGAACGATTGTAAAGGCAAGAACAGCTCCTGTAACTGGTCTATGCAGGTTAACACAGCGCCACCTACTGGTTACTATCCGCAATTGCAGAATTTGGAGCTAAATTAGGACTTGACCCGAGTCAAGTTTAAAGCCTGAAAAATTCGACTTATACTCGAGTATATATGGTAAGGATTTTTAAGCCCAAAATGCATCACTTTAGATTTATCAACATTGAATCTCATCTTCCACTCCCAAAGTGACGACCTAGATCTGCCTGCAACAACAGTACATACACACAGAGACCTTGCTGACAACACCTACTTCCAAATAATTAATAAACAGATTAAATAGAAGTGGCCCCAACACAGAACCCTATGGCACCCAACTTAGAACTTTAGTCCACATTGACAAAGTAACATTATCAACTACTACAAATGTACCATTCGAACTCAACAGACCTTAGGTTACACATTACCGTATATATACTCGAGTATAAGCCGACTCGAGTATAAGCCGAGGTACCCATTTTTGCCTCCAAAATTAGAAAAACATGATTGACTCGAGTATAAGCCGAGGGTATACAGTAACCCTAATACCTTTCCACTGTAGATGTTTGGAAACTACAACACCCAGCATGCTTGGTTGCTGGGAGTTGTAGTTTCCAACCACCTATAGTAGAAAGGTATTGGGGGTTACTGTATGGCATACTGTCCCCCACCCTAATACCTTTCCACTGTAGATGTTTGGAAACTACAACTCCCAGCATGCTTGGTTGCTGGGAGTTGTAGTTTCTAACCACCTATAGTAAAAATGTAATGTGGGTGTCTGCATGGCATACTGTCCCCCCAGCCCCCCCCCCAGCTCACTTACCGTACCTGGTCTTCAGTCTTCCTCTCTCTGCCGGAAGCAGCCGCGAGTCAGGCCGGCAGTTCCCAGTACTGCTTCGCGATGACATCATCGCGCAACCGTGAACAACTACTGGGAACTGCCGGCCTGACTCACGGCTGCTTCTGGATTGAAGGTAAGTGTCTTGTGACTCGAGTATAAGCCGAGGCAAGGTTTTTAGGTTGATTTTTAAACCTAAAAACCTCGGCTTATACACGAGTATATATGGTAAGTCACGTATGGGGGGCTGTAAAAAGCCTTAGCAAAATCCAGGTATTCCACATCAACTGCTATGCTGGAGTCCAAATTCCAATTCCAACTTACAAGGTCTGTCCTTGAAACATACTCTAGAATATATTCTCGCATCAGATTTTCCAGTATCTTTCACACAGGTGTGTAATTACCAGGCTGTGAACGACTACCTTTTTGGCATATTGAAATTCCATCAGTTTTTTTTTCCAGTCCAGAGGTATGTTTCCGGACATCGCAGGATAAAACTGGATTAAACTGAACTTAGTTTCCTAAGGACCCAAGGATGTATTTTATCCGGTCAAGGAGCTTTATTGAAACCAAAGTGCAATTTAATCCTTTATACTACTATAGCTACTATACTTTATGCTAACTGTACAACAGTACTTGGAAGTTCTATAGTATATAAAGAAGAAAAAAACTTACTCAAGAAGTTTGCTTTATTGGCATCCTCTGTAACTATCTTATCCCCATTATTTAACGGCCCCACATTTCTAGTCCTCATCTTCTTTTTAATATAAAAACTTGTTTAGTGTTAGTTTTGTTTTGTTCAGCTAACCTTACCTTATTATTTATTTTAGCTAGCTTAATTGCTTTCTTACAACCCTTGTAACAGTTTTTATATTTCCTTAAGGCCTGTTCTGTTCTCTCCGACTTTAAATGCTATTTCCATTTCCCCCTTTACATCAGAATTAAGCAACATAGGGGTGGGCTTATTTTTACATTTATTTCCCAAGGGTATAAAATTTGGGTTTGTTTTTTTTGCCAGGGAGCATATATCATCCCAGTTGATATGCTGAAGAGCTATTTTTATCCAGGGAAAATTTCAAAATCTTTGTTAACCCAGTGCTTTTTCCTTTTGATAACATACTTTAAATTACATTACATTAAATACCGTATATACTCGAGTATAAGCCGACCCGAGTATAAGCCGAGGTACCTATTTTTACCTGAAAAAATAGGAAAACCTGATTGACCCGAGTATAAGCCGAGGGTGAAAATAGGACAGCAGAATTCCCATACAAATGTTTGGAAACTACAACTCCCAGCATACTTTTGTTGCTGGGAGTTGTAGTTTCCAAACATCTATATGGGAATTCTGATGTTGGGTTAAAAGCTCAAAGTTCTGCTGTTAAAACGCTGCAGTTAAAAGCCTGCAGTGGAGAGCCCCACCAGTTGCAGTCTTTACCCCAATCACCTCACAGCTACTCTCAGACTCTGAGCCCCTAAAGCACTACTGTATGCAAATACCGGCATCACTCAGCAAAAATGTTTCTTAAGATGATCATTTCCTAAGACATCCTGCCTACCCTAGGCTATAACAACATTGGCCAACACTCTCAGAGTCTGAATCCTTACCGGCATCGCTCAGCACTCCGAATCCGGCTGCCGCACGCATAGTTAGCACTGTGTATTTGCCGGCTGACGTCACTACTGGGCGCCGCCCGCGCCGATGTCTTAGGAAATGATCATCTTAAGAAACATTTTTGCTGAGTGATGCCAGTAAGGACTTGACTCGAGTATAAGCCGAGGCAAGGTTTTTAGGTTTATTTTAAAACCTAAAAACCTCGGCTTATACTCGAGTATATACGGTAGTAACAGATCCAACAAATTACCTTTGCTATTAGGAACTTCAACCTGAGAAACTGTTCATGAAGAAAATTAGGGAACCCATCACCCTTTACTGTGTTGGCAGTTCCACTACTCCAAATCAATGTCAGCGTAATTAATGTCCCCCAGACTTGTATCTCTTTCTTTCTGCGTATGAAGTTGAATTACTACTGCTTTGTTTGCATTTGAATAATCAGAACATATCAGCGCACACGAGTCTTAGGCAAAAGTGTTTTATTATATACTTATAAAAGCATATGCTCAAGGCAATACAAATGAAATGTTTATGCAAAAACTCATATGTATGCCCAACGGCATCAGTTCAAATATCTCACCCATTTGATATATACCATATCTTTTGGGTGGTGTGAGGAATCATGTTCAGAAATCCTTACAGCACCGAATCATCATTAATTGACTTTTGTATACAAAGTGCACCTAAAGTTATGTTTTTCCCTTAGCCCCCCCTGCTAGTACAGGACAGGCAAAAATATAAATTAAACTACAACCAGAGAGTCAGCCACTAGAGCGGCTTACACGAGGAGCATATACAGCTTAGTATCTCCTCAGATCTTACCCCATACAGAGGCAGTGATTATATGGAAGGCTGCTATTCTGCAGGCATGAATTGGAACCTGGTACATAGAAGAAGTCTATCTTCTATTTTCTACATAGCACAGTGTCTACTACCTATGACATCCATATCGGTATATACCTCTGTTATATGTCCATAAAAGCATATAAAATACCACATTTTTTATTCTCCATGTCAGCATTCAGACCGGTTCAGATAGCTACCCATTCGTATGATGTGCTGTTAGGTCCTGCGAGTCCACACCAGGCCAAACTCTTGCTGAACTGACACCATTGGGCATACATATGAGTTTGTGTGTTTCAAAAGTGTTTTATAACCACATAGCTGTGCTCACACGTGAAGTTTTGGTACTATCACAGCAGCTTTATCAGTCATATGTGAGCATAGTGTGTGGAGTGGTAACAGGAATAATATGAGGTGCACTCTCTAGTCTCCATGCCACAACCGGTAAAGGTAATATACATATGTTGTGAAAGGGAGGCACACTACAATAAAGCTTTACAGCAACAGTGATTTATTCATTCAATGCTGAATACACAAGATACACACAACATTTCGGGGGTTGTCCCCCTTCCTCAGGTAAACGTTGTGTGTATCTTGTGTATTCAGCATTGAATGAATAAATCACCGTTGCTGTAAAGTTTTATTGGAGTGTGCCTCCCTTTCACAATATATGTATATGTGAGCACGGCTATGATATACACCACTGGCCACGGCGGATCATTGGCACCCAGCATATATGAATATTACCAAGATTGGAGTGTGGGATACTTGCTTTATGACCTTGCTAGCATTTGGTAGCTTGTAGCGACACCTACAATAACTTTATCCTTTGCTTTTCGACAGTAACTGTGGACTTCATGAAATTTTAGGGCACTGTCTACAAAATGTTTGCTGTTCATTCTAGTCAGTGCATTGTACAGAAAAAAAGTGTGCAAAAGCTGCACTATTTAAATTCTTTATGTCCCTATTAACATTTCGACTATAAATGATAAACAGATCTAGAAGACTAGCCTTCACTACACTACTGCAAAGGTTAGCGACATGTAAGGCTTACAAAAGTGTTTTGCCTGCCTGTAAGTCCCTCTCTGCTTATAATTTGAGATAGTGTCCATTGTATTCTGTAGAATTTCTGTGCCCAGTCCATTTTTTCCCCCAAAGAATAATTTGGCAACCCAAACCCAAACAATAGATGTTTCCAGGGATGAATACTAGTTTATTTTTATAAAATATGGCTTCTAGAGCTACAAAGCTTCAGAAAAGAACATGCAGTTTAACATGCTGAGCATAAGAGGGAATAATACAACATGAATTAGCATTTTTTGTACATGGTAAACAAGCAACTGGTTTTCAACAAGTTTCAATAATGAATGTCAGAAATGTGTTGTTAACAATACATAAGTTTGGTTAAAAAGGCCAGTAAATGTTTTATTTACAAACTCATATCTATACATATATTACACAAAACTTGGACACTTCAAGGACTTACATGAAAACATTGATCAATGCATTTCAGCTATTAGGATCCTTTGAGAAGGATGGAATGCACTAATCACTGTTTTTTACACTTTGCTATTCAAAATCTCTTCAAATAAGCCCTGTGAGAGTTCTAATTTTTTGTGATATAAATATGGCACCAGGCAGCTGAGGATATATACAGTAAAAAGTTACAAACATAAAAAACACCCAAAAAAAGGTAAAACCTATTGACTGAGACTAGTCTAATTAATCGAATGTTATTGTTGGCAGTTCATTTAAGCCATTGCTTTATGGGCAGAATTCAAGCTTACAATTTAATAAAACAAATTGACTGCTTCTTAAAAACATATTTTCCATGGCCTTAAATGTTTAGAACTCAGTAACGGCTGTGATTATTCAGACTGAAAACTGAACTGTAATTTTATCCTCAGAGGGATTATAATGACCTGCATGAAAAAAATGAAGACATTTAGATTTTGTTACTAAATTAACAGCTTCTGCTTCTTATCTCTCTTTCCAGATAACCCCTGTTTTCCCTTGTGGCTCTAGACTGGAAAACCTGGGAAATGGATTATAGATGTCAGTTACCCTTTTCAGTCTCTAAATGATTATTTTTTTTTGTTTATTTCATCCTTCACAAAAAATGCTGCCCAAAGAAATGTAAGGCTTGCATGCTTAACTTTGACTGGCAAAACTAAATATTTCAGACACATCAGAGGAGCCACTTATGGTCCTGGTTTTAAGAATTGGACTCATTTAGTCTACAAGTCTGACACACACTCATACATTACCTAAATATTTGAGGAGATCTCGGTAAATGTAGAAGGTTTATTCCCAAAGTGAGTAATTAACAAGAGACAAATAGTTTAGTGGCTGTCCATGTATATATGCTTGAGGCTAATTATCCAACTTCATGATTTTCAATACTTTTTCATGTAAACAAAATCCGACAGATACTTAATAATGGTGTGCATTAAATCCATGCCAGCTATTGTTTGCCTACATGCAATTTCTTTTTTTGGAAACTTAGAATAATTTTAATTATGAAACTAAGAAAACAGGGAATGCAACACTATAACTATATTGTAATCCTAACAAGTAAATAAATGATATAGTAAAGACAGGCAAAAAGATTGGCTGACTATGATATGTGATGTGAAGGCCAGACATAATAACATAACAATAACATAACATTCAACTTCAAGTAATTGAAGTTGAATAAAGACATACGTCCATCAAGTCCAACCTTTTCACCCTATTTTTTAACCCTACCTAACTGTTGATCCAGAGGAAGGCACAAAAAAAAAAACAGCTAGAAAGAGGGGGAAAATTCCTTCCTGACTCCAAATGGCAATCAGAAAGTATCCCTGGATCAACCAGATCTACAGTATATGTATTAATACCAGTTATTCTACATATTTTTTAGTTTTTAGTATTTTTTAGAAACTTATCCAGACCACTTTTAAAGTGCAATCACAGGGAATGCCAATGTTACTTGTTACTAACTAGCGTGTAAGACACAAAATAAAAACATTATCAGAAATGTAGATTACATGAATTAAGCAGTAGAAAGAACATTTAAAAAATGCAGAAAAATGGGTGCAATCACGGGTACTCCCATCTGCCAGATGACCTTCTCACTTCTTCAGCATTCAAAGGTTCTGGTGCCTAATAAAGATTTCCTTATTTTAGGAAGAACAGAAAAAATGGTTCCCTTCACTGCATCAATTTATAGGAATGAGTTAGCTTAGTTCTTAATTCAGTAGAAATGATATACCGGTATGCAATTATCTGCATTTAGTCTATTTTTGCCTATTATTTCTCTGTAAAATTTATATTGTACTGTTGTTTTTTTTTTTTTTAAATGCTAAAAGACATTTTGTAAATTAGGACATGCATATTCAGAATGAGACTGACAAAAACAAGTATAATACAGGGACCACAAGTACTACGAAAAGGTTTTCAAGAACCAGATAATCATAATATGATTATGTATTTCCTAGAAAAATATTGTTCCAATAAGCTCTTGTTCCAAAGAACAGAGATGTATTTTGATTTTAGATTTGGTCTGGTGGTCTCCTGAAGGCAACTTCCAGTGCCAACACTCCCTCTAATGGTCCCTTGAGGTAAATTTGATATAATTTATATTTTGCTAAAAAGATAATGTCTTATAGAAAGAGAAGACCTGACGAGAGGAGGCTAAATATTTCTAGGGGTTGTACATTAATCTAATAGAAATAATTTTATATGCCACATACACAGGATACACAAATTATATTTTTTATTTGATTACTACTAATTTCTAAGCAGTATTTAATATAGCCATGTATTGCTTCTGTTAAACAAAGGGGCTTTACATGGGTTAAGTAGGAAAAAAAAAATCAGAGGTTAAAGAAACAAAAATAGAGCAAAATTAATTCACTTGAAGGCCAAGAGTTTTAAACCTGGGTTTCAGTAGGCATTCCATCCAGCAAGGCAGGGCTGCAGTAATGTGGGCTTCTACTAACAGAGCCTTCATTGTTTTTCCATGGCAGTTAGAAAATGCTGCTTTATATCGCCTCACACCACATTTCCACAGCAAGCCTATGAGAAAACGTGGGCTGATGTTGCTTGATGCCCTGAATAACCTAATTTTTGAAGTAAACTCCCAAACTGTCCAACCAGTACTCACAAAATATAGCAGATGGATGTTTTTATAACATAATTTATAACTGGAATTTTCTTTTTTAATGTGGTATTTGGTCATTTTTTCAGCCCTTTTCTATTGAAATTCATTGGACATAGCAAGGTGAAAACCTTCAAACAGTAAAGCCGACACATACACCCAGTAAGTAGACAAACATTGCATATTTGGAAATGCAGTTACTCCACACCTGTTTTACATGTTTATACAGTAATTAAAGATTAATGCCTGTTCCAGACCAGATAAATATGCAGAGTGCCTGGAACAAAGCATTTACTGTTCTCAGTTACTTTCAAATCTTACTTTATTTAATGTTATGCTTGAAGGTTTAGAAAGGTAAAGTCATGCCACAATTCAGCTGCAAGAGCAAACAATGCCAGTTTACATAGCCAAAACTTTTTTTACAGAATAGATTTTAATATATTTTTCTGTTACTGTTACTTCTCACTTTTTTTTTCAAAGGAATATATTTTGATTTTATAATATGTATTTAATGATGGAGGAAGTCATTTTTAGATCTTGTTTGTTGATATTATAAGGGCCATAAAAGAAGTGTGGCTTGTTTGTATGCTTATATGTTTACAATAAAAATATGGCAGACAATATATTTTTTAATTAAAAGAGCATGTACACCCTCAATTTTTTTTTAATACTACAGCTTAAGCAGCCCCTCAAACTCTACTTTCCTTATACTTACCTATTCAAAGGTTCTGAAAGGACTGAACCCGATCCGTCCCCAGCCTCCTCAGCTGCTGTTGCGAGCTGGTTATGGGCTTGCACAGCAACAGAAGAGACTGCTTCGGTAATGGCAGCCAGCCAATGGCCAAGACATTATTGTGCGGCTTTGACTGATGGTGCTACTCGGAAGCAGAAGGACAGAAGGGGAGGCATCAAGTTGTGTAAGTCAGCAGGAGCATCATTGAAATAGGTAAGTATAACAAAATTGAGGTTTGATTCTCTCCACCAGCTATCTTTCTCATTCAATTCCATTCCAGGTTGCCGACAACAGTCATGAATCTAATGGGGGCACCACAGGCAGTAACCTATGGCTGTAGAAGGAACCTCATGCTTGCTGGCTGTGAGCTTGTTAGAAGCTCACAAAGCCAGGATAGAAGATGTCAACTTTAGTGGAGGGGATCCTGATGGATAGGAAAGTTTAGGAGCATCTGTGAAAAGGGTAAGTATGGTGGTTCCTGAGTTTGGGGAGGTTCTGGTGTTTTATACAATTTTAGAGTTGGAGTGGACATGCCCCTTAAAGCATACAGACAGTACAGCACATTTGCATGTAGGCAGAATTTTATTGCTTGAAATAGGTGGTTAAGCAGAAGGACAAAAATACAAATGGTCCAATTTTATAAAACATAGAATACATGTATTCAAATGTGGCACAATGATGGGTGTGAGTATTTAATAAACTGCTATTGTAGCAAGAAAAAAATGGACAAGGTTATCCAGAATGCAGCAAAACACATACAAGGAGCAAAACACATACAAGGGAGCCATCCAATCACAAATACTCACTGGTCTTTAATCTGGTACATTAGTTGTATGCCACTCTCGCTAAAAATGAAGCAAGCTGCGTTTTTGCAGCAAGATTCCACTGCACTGACATCTGCCCCACATATATTTTAATGTTCATCCACCTGTAGACTGCTCTGGACAAAGAAGAATAAAACTGTTCTTCCAAAGTAGCAATAGCAATGCAGTATAAACTAACAAAAAATAACAAGCCTAACACATTAATAAAATAATATATAAATAATAGTAATAATAATTTCACACTAATTGACACCAAGTCGCCAAAGCTGGCAGATTCTGTTTTCAGGTCAAGATAAGAATTAGCCATCTACATTAAACCAACCGAGGCCTGACAGGCTAAATTAAAGCAAATAATGTCCAGCAGATGAATAGCTATGGTTTTTCTCCTTTAGCCAGTACACTTATGAAGACATATCTTAAGTAATTTTTCCTTCCTCTACTCACATGATGTAAAAAGAATTAAAAAAAAAAATTAAACGTTAGTAGACTTCCAGCTTCCCCAATACACAGGAAAAGTCTCTTAAAGTTAGAAAGAACACGAAAAGTGAAGAGACGAACAGAGTTTGAACACTCCAGATGTAAGCTGTTTTTAACATGTCTGCTTTGCTGTTTTACAGTTTCTGGCATTTTTATTGTGTGTTGTCCTAGTGATAACGTGCAAGCAAAAAGATATATAGAGACATAAAAAAGGGATGAAAACTGCATTCATTAATAGCTTGTACAATGTTAATAAAAAGGTGAAAATTACTCCAAAACATGTGTTACAAGTGGCCTTTAAAAATGATTAAATGTGTTTTTTTGTTTGATGGACATTTACTTGTTTCTTTTTTGAAAGTTCACAGGTCAAAAACCCTATAAGCCATGCATTATAGGACAATTATGCTCATGCAGTAGTGGGCTTCTTTTTAGCTCCTCCCACAGTCATTGCCACCAACAATTATCCAGTCTCTGACATTGGAGAACACATGTTAAATATATAGTATACTTCTCCTGTATGGCTGGATACACACCATACATTATTTTCGGCCGCCCGACATTACTGTGTATTGGTCGATTGGCCGAAAATATTTATGGTGTTGGTGCCAACAGCCATGAACAACAGTGATTCGTCCTGGCTGAATGCTCGCTAGTGGCGAACGGTCAGTTTGGGGGAAAAAAAAGATTCCCTCTTGTGTTCCCAGCACAAGGGAATTGTCTGTGGTGAATATTAACGTTATTTAACACTATCTTCCAACCTGTCTCTCTTGTGATACAAACAAAAACTGTTCCAGGATTTTAGGTTGGCATGCCTTCCAATTGTTTCATTAAAAATCTGATGCTACAGAATAATTTTTCTTTGGTTATCTGCGGATGACACTTCAAATCTGTCAAGCCTATGAAACTGGCTTCAAAAAAAGTTGTCTAATTCAATTGAATCCATAAAATTATTCAAGTATTTCTAAATATTAGAATGCAGGTACATGCCATGTTTTGAGCGACATTAGAGTTGGATAATTAGCAAAGCAAGTACTAGCTTAGTGAAATTATGAAGTTAAAATTAAGTGATGTAACAAGGATTGCGAATCCTTGTGTACAGGCCAGTCTGTAAATAAGGCACAACACCACAGATAATATAAAGGCAATTTCCATGTGGTCTAATGAATTGATTTAAAATAATGTTTAATGAAGCAGTAATATACAATATGCTTTTATACATACAATTTATTCTACTAAAGCGAACAAAACACTGTTCAGACACCTGCCCGGATAATTTTCTGTACCCCTAAAAGAATGGTTCCTGTTGAATTCAAGTGATTGGTGTTCGAGTGCAATGTGAATGCAATAGGGCTAGAAATTAGATGTATGCACAACTACCAGAAAAGTCGGGGTCTTGAATCTCATGGCCCATTTTTTATAGGGAAAAAAAACTAAAAAAAATCTAAAAAATAAAAGATGTTGTTGTTTAAAGGCAAAAGTGGGTTCAATAAACTGCAAAGCAGTTATGGTAGGAAATCATTTAAAATACTTGGAGCTGATCTACAGCTGTTAAGCCGCAGGTCGTACATTTCTGAATTAAAGCCAAATGTGCCATGTGATATCACAAAAAGTGATACAGTGATCCTGACCTGCTTTTGGGCAGTGTGGGATATAGAAAGCTGCAGTGAGACAAGACAAAAAAGTTTCTCTGGGAAGGAGAAAGAGAAAATTATGCCAGAAAAGGTCACTCTGGGGTTTGCGTCAACTCAATAAAATATCAGTTAGGAGACAGCTCTATGAAATGGAGCTTGAAGCAGATGGTTCCAATAAAAAGAACTTTACTTGTTAATACTTAGTAGGCATTTCTTTATTTAGAATAATTTGTTGAGCAGTTTAAAAGAAGGAAGCTGCAGAATATTCAGGCTGGATTTGCAATGCAAGTACAGTATATTTGTATTTTCTGATTATCATCACCATAGCATTTGACCACAAGCTGCCAAACCAATGGTAAAGAAATAAAAAAAGAATCAGTACCATTCTAACACTGCATTTGTTAGCTTGACATGACAACATTTAGAAGGGGCTCAATATATCATACAAAGAACAGCTTGCAAAATGGCAAGTCACATTATTTATTAGAAGCCACACATGTGACAAATTATTTAACTCGCTGACTCCTAATAAGTCAAAGAGCAAGCAATTAGCTAACTCAGTATGAGCGCTGTTTGTGGCAATTTATAGATGCTCTCAAGCTGTCACAGTACTTCAAAGAGCCATTAAGGGGAAACCTTTTAATGACTCACTTGAGATGACAAGTATTACACAGCACACATGGCAGCAATGAACTTGGCAGAATATTACTCTCTGTGAAGATTTCTTCTCTCTCTCAACTGCTGTTTACATGTTTGCTGTTAGTACTCATCCCATATGAGTTAAGACCAAGTTTAAAAGCAGTAAATGTTTCAACTGAGAACGTGCTCACAGGCAGCAAATGAAATAGCTAGGGATGAATGATAACTGCTGTTAAAGCACTTCCAGATTTCAAGACCCTCCAGTGGCAAGCTTAGGCATTCTACTAAGAATTAGACTTGTCATCAAATAGGTAGCTGAAGGAGCAGCATTACTTACAACAACATATTGTTCCCTTTAAATCACCCATGTAATAAATTCCTTCTATTTCCTTGCAGTATAGCAGTCTTAAACATAGGACACCTAGTAGTAACCAGTTAGTTTATGACAGGGGTGTAAAAAAAATGGTTGGCTGTGTATGAATCAGTCACAGCCAAAACAGCTGGTTGGCAGCAATTTTCACAACACAGATATAAACATCCTTTAACAAAAAAAAAAAAAAAAAACTCTCCCAGAAGGGGGGGGGGGGGGGGGAAACTGGCTTGTGTTTATACAAATATTACAAACTATCCCTAACTACAACATTCCCAATATAAAGCAATTACTTTCAACCACATTTTCTTGTCTTCAAGGGTTACTATAACTGAGAAATGAAAGTCCTTTGTTTACTCTCTCTGCGATCACTCATTGAGCATTTTATATAAAGGGATTTAGAAAATCTAAGACTTTAAAGCTGGAAGGTTCCTGCACTGATGTCACTGCCAAGTCTGATCTACCCTATCTCTGCATCATATGCATGTGCTGTCACTTCTTGTACTCATCAGGACAGGAAGCGACCCTTTGCATGCCTGCACCACTGGACAGTGCACACACAATAAGACTTTAAAAAGCGCTAACCAGGTGGATTTTAACTATTTCATTTTCTATCATTTTGTGCTGAAAAATATGATCGGAGGAACCTACTGAAATTACTAACTTTTTGCCATCTGTGATAAGATGAAGACGGAAAGATCAGCAGAACATTTTCTGCCTGACCGATCTCAATTTTTCAATTAACCTTTCTATATTGTCGAGTGATCGGATGAAAAAAACTGCTGTTGATATTTAGGCCAAATAGAATTTAGTGAATAAGTAATAAGAAGTAGAAAACAAAAAAACATACAGGTTTATGCAATAAAAGTTCTTATCGTTATAAATGGTGCTAATTTGGTCCCTACCAATCAGATGTTAGCTTTCAAATGTAAAGTAAGATCTGATTGGTTGGGGAAAAATTAGCACCATTTATAAAGACAAGAACTTTTATTGAATCTCCCTGATATTCTATTAAATATTTGTATATAAGGTTTAATCTGTTGTTATAACCCATCAGGCTATAGTTCAAGAAACTATGGTTATACTTTTTAATGTTAAGAATCTGGAATACTTTATATTCCTCTTTCCATAATCTGTCTTATGAAATATGGATTTAATTTTTTTATCAGGAGTGTTAGGAAATCTGACTTTACCTATTTGAATAGCTTTATTGGACATAAGGGTTAACATTTTATAAGCATTTTATACTATAAAGGCACCCAAAGAAAAGTGTCTACACTACAGTGTCCATTTGACTTAAAGTCCCATGCACACAATGATTTTTAAGGAATCTGCTTATTTGCAGAATTAACAGGTCAAATATGTGGATCAAAAAGAATTCCATAACACACAGCAATATTTGTGCAGATTCATCTGCACAAGTCAGACTGCCCATATGTGCTAAAGGAAGGTATCAAAATGCTATTCTCAGTCCCAGCAAATTTCTAAGATTATAGAACAGTATTTCAAAATGGACTGCTGTGAAGTTTACATACTTGCAGCAATAATTTGGCAATTGTATGCTAGTGCTGGAGAGAAGTGCTAAGCATGAAACGAACTTAATATGGCTGTAATTCTACAGTAATAGGGCACAATTGTTTACTGTTACAGTACATAAATTGAACCTGGTTAACAGCAGGGAACAGTAAAAAATCCTTAAAGGCTCATTTTGGCTTCCCCTAAAGCAGGAGTAAGCAAGCAGTAGCTCTACAACTCCAAGCATTCCTCCAGCTGTAGTGTGCTTATAGAAGAATGAGAAGAGTTGTAATTCTAAAACATCTTGAGGGATACACTTCCTGTCTATTCCTGCACTAAAAAAACCCACCCAAGAACTGAAAAAGAAAACTATATGTCTTTAATGTCTTTATACAGTATAACATTACTATATATCTATATATCTATATATCTATATATATATATATATATATATATATATCCCTTATATTATATAAACATATTTATATCTTCATTGGAGATTGAGTTTTTAGAAGATACCAATGTGGTGGGGGGTATAGGATATTACATATAGGAAAGTTGTATATGTATGTGTGTACTATGTCACTATTACCATTTATATGACCATCAGTAAATGTATATAAAGAATAGCACTGACTTATATTAGATACAACACAAAATATACAAAATACATAAACTTACTTACAAAGCTGAGATCCCTATTTCAAAATGGAATAGTCAAATGGCAGCTTAAACCACACCCGTGTCTGCTCCATGTAAAAGGAAGTTTAATCCAAAAAAGGTTTCTGTATGCTACACAGGATGTGATGTGTATTGTAATGGACATTTACACCAAGATTCCTTATATACCACCTCCATCCTACAGGTGGTGTCAGTGAGTAATAAGAGACAAGACATTCCTGCTCTCTATGGCTAGGAAGAGAGAAAGTGAAAGTAGATTGTGGTGTGTGCTTTGGAAATATTGACTGCAGCATAAGATCCAGTGCATACGATCCTGTGTGTGAGATCCTGTGTATAAGATCCTATGTATAACATCCCGTTACCACCTGTTGGGAGGACAGATTATTAGACAGACAAGTTACATTACTGAATACAAACTCTGAGGCAACACATAAATGTACACCAACTTATAAGGACACACAATATACAGGCCTG
The DNA here is from genome assembly GCA_019447015.1 of Hymenochirus boettgeri. Classification (NCBI taxonomy): domain Eukaryota; kingdom Metazoa; phylum Chordata; class Amphibia; order Anura; family Pipidae; genus Hymenochirus; species Hymenochirus boettgeri. Next base: position 167,032,125 of record CM033474.1, read on the forward strand.
GTCAGTACTCAAAGTGGTGCACCATAGACAGGGACACCCCTGATTACTGCATATGTTATGTGCACTGTCTGCTTTGTGCCAAACCACCAGAGTAACACACTGTGTGCCATGCTACCCATAATCCTTCCAAAATGCAGTGACCTGTTTTCTCTGTATATTTGCTCTCTGTATTAAGCTATGGAGGCTGCTACTGATAGTATTGATTTAAATCCTCCTGTCCTTGTACCTGCAAATGAAATTCCCCAATTAGACTCAGTAGCTCTACCAGGCCCATTTGCCAAACCTATTTTTAAACCTGATCCATTTGATGGAGTAACTAGGGAGTGGACTGATTGGCTAGAACAATTTAAATTGGCAGCAACTGTTAATGGTTGGGATGAAGGTGCTCGCTTGCAAGTCCTTAGCCTTTTGCTTAGTGGTAAAGCCAGGCAGGTATACCAAGGATTTACTGTAATACTGAAATAAAAAGCAGTTATCAGTTATAAAAAATTGCTCTGAAGCTATATTTTTTTTCAATTAGATCTGTATAAAAGTATATAAAGGATAAATCCATTTCTTTAGTTAAACTGGGAATGAGAAATGTTTGTTTAAACGTTAGATTATTAGGGCAATGCTATTATAATAACATGATGCTGTGGGGTACCTTCTGTTATAATATATGAGGTACCATCACCACTTGCTGTGGTGAATACTAGCTGGTGACTGAGTAACAGTTTAAAACATACCTGTGTAAAGATTCTATATCCACTCATAGCAAAAAAAACACACACACAATTTTCATTTATATATAATATATATCCCTTATATAAATACATTTATATTTTTAGAAGCAACTAACTTGGTGGGGGTATATAGAATTATTACACATAGGAAAGGTCCATATGTATGTGTGTAATTCCATAACATTCCATAAGTGTGTAGCACTATTTAATTAAAATCACCATAAGAAATAACACCATACAAAGTATAGTACTACTACCTACTACTGAATTACAAAACAATTTATATACAATTAATAAACTAAACTTACTTTACTGGACACCCCTAAGTTTGAATGGAAAACTCAAAATGATGGGTTAAGACACACCTCCAGGAATTCTACAGGGTCTCCATGTAGACACTAAAAGGAAGTGGAATTTTACTAACATCCAATGAGAGGTTCTGATCTTCCACTGTTAGCAAATCAAAAAATTATCTTAGGCGCTGTCCATGACAAGACAGGAAGTGTAAGGTAATTCCTGTATTACAGCCAGTTATGTGCTGTTTGTAAAACATGTGACAGTCTTAGCCAATTAGAACATTCTTCAGACTCTCACATTTACTCCCCCTCCCCTCTCCATAGAAAGTAATGAGACAATCCAGTTTCTGTTTGCTAGACAGGAAGTGTCTGTTTATGATTAAATAACTTTGCATGTCTCTGAAACTACACAGCATTCTTAGAGAAATGGGCAGTTTTTACCCCAATATTAATATATTAAACATGAGGCTGTCAGGTACCTTCAGTAATAAGAAGACTCTACTTCATTTTATTATACCCTGTGGGGAGCTTTTAGCTCCTTTATCCAAATCTCTCCATAACTTGTCAAGCTAATCAGAATCCTGTGTTTCCTAACCCCATTGTGACTGTAAATATGGAACTTGCTGTGGTAATTACCAATAAGTATGAACCTAGCATGTTATTCTGGATCCTGTATAGGGTCTCAGGATGTCCAGTAGAGCTGTTCAGATTGAATTGCACATTGTGGGATTGCCTGGATCTGTGTTCAGATCTGCAGGTAATACCATTTTGTCTGGATATATATAACAAGTGTCCCAACTGAGCATCTGCTTTGTGAGAGCCCTGCCAGGACAGATGACTGTTGGTCACAGTAACAGTGTCTGCAGCCAGCAGCGCATGTGACAGACTGATCATATGGTTCCATAGGGAACTGCATGATTGGCCGTGATTTACTAACTGACCCATTTGTCTGATACGGACGACCGAACTCGGTCGCGGCTGGCCGCCCCACACCATCACATATTTCCAGCCGACTAATCCTTTCACTATTGGTTCATTACTGGTGTTTACCCAGCCTTATGGTTCGTACACACATGTGATCGCGGGTGCCAACCCGTGACGCACAATGTGTACGAACGGCCGATAATCGTGCCATGTATGGGCACTTAATGGCCGTTCTGTTGATACACGGCACGAATATAATCCGAAACGGCCGTTCGCACAGGTCATGCGTCGGCACCGGCGATCGTATATGTGCACGAACCATTTGAACACATGCGAAGCACGTTGATTGTGTTCCTCACGGGAATAAACTACCACAGTTGTTCAAATTCCCACGTGTGCTCCGACTCCATTGAACTGTTTGTATCTCTATCGGAGGCACCAGGGTGACTGTCTACGCTAAGGGTTGTGCAGAGGACCTCTATTGCATATATATATATATATTTAATTAATGCGGGCACTCGCTGGAAATTGCCAGGCTGCTACCAATAAGGATGATTATAAGGAAAAAGGTATATAAAGGTGCACTCCATGGACTTCTGTTAATTAACTTATTGCTAGTGAAAACAGAAATGTTTTGGTCCTGGGGTATTTTTCAAGCTTGAAGGCTTCATGAAGTGCACCTTTGTATAACAAAAAAATCCCAAAAACATGCATGTGCTATAGGATATCTAGTTTCACCCATCTTGACATACCATAACCCTTTACATGGAGGAAGTGGAACCACAGGGTTTTAATACCTTCAAGGGAATTGCACCCACTCATTGGTTTAGATATGTGGATGAAACCTGGGTTAAAATCTACCAGAAAGAAGTACAAACCTTCACAGAACACATCAATGCTATGGACTAAAACAGATCAGATTTATGCTGGAAGAGATGCGAAATAATACACTAGCTTTCTTGGACTGCTTTGTAGAAGCCAGGAAGAATGTTAAATTGGAAGAAGAGGTCTTCAGAAAACAAACCCACACAGACCAGTATTTGATATCCCACCACCCTTTAAACCACAGTATGGGTGTCATCAGAACCCTGCAGCACTGAGCAGAAAATATCACCACTAGCACAGACGCAAATGAAGCCTTAAAACGATGTGTATGAACGAACGTTTCAGGCGATAATCGGTTGCCTGACCAACCTGGCAGATCTCCGAACGACCGTCCGTTTCGGCCAATAAAGGGCCTACACATGGGCCGATTATTGGCCGAAACGATCGCACGTGTGTACGAACCTTTAGAAGAAGAAAAGAATACGAATACCACCAGTGAAGGAGAAAAGCAAGACAAGAGAAAGTACAAGGTTATCCCATATGTAGCAGGGGTGTCAAAGAAATTAAGACAAGTTTTCAACAGACACCATATCCCTGTCTGCTTCAAAACCAACAACACTGTGGAAGCAACTGGTGAATCCAAAAGACCTAATACCAAAACACAAGAAGACAGACATATATGCCACTTTTTTAATTACATTTAAACTATGCAGTCAGGGTTGGGAGGAGGGTCGCTACACCACAGAAAATATTTTATTTTTAGGTGGACATAGCTTTTAAAAAAGGGTTTGTTTATTTTGTCAGTGAACATACCCTTTGTTTTCAAAATGTGTTTTTAGAAGTGGTAAAGGGTAACTGTGGTCTCCATACAAGTGTCCTCTATTTAAAAGAGCTCTCTTAAACCCTTCAAACAAGCATAGGATGATGTCTCTACCTTCTCTGGATTAAATTTACACACAAGTCTGGTACAGGCATGCGATGTGCTGTTTAAGAAGCCCCAACTACAAAAAATACATATTTTCTGAAGCTATTTACGAACTGCAACCATTTTCTGTCCATTCCTCTACCAAGTTTTCTTTTCAAGCTTGTGGCTAGTTTTAATAATGATTAAGAAGTTTGGGGGCAGGACTTATGATGCAGCAGATGATGCTCTGTTACAGCAGTAAGATACAACTGGGCATGCTCAGTGCCTCTGGCAGTGGGAGCAGAGCAATGGTGCTGGTCATTTGCTAGCTGGAAACACCAACTTTTATACTGCTGTAACTGGATTGACTGCAGCTAGAGCCATGATCCTGGAGTAAATTTAAAGATATGATTATGCTCTTTTAAATAAAGGGCACTTGTATGGAGACCACAGTTACCCTTTACAATGTTAAATCTAATGAATTATTATAGTCTAAAATATCGGAGCCTATATAAAATACAAAAAAAATCTTCATTACATTTTGATCGCAATATATGCAGTATTCAGAAACTAATAAAAGGTTCCATTTACACCATCTAGTATGAAATGTGTTACAGTATGTCACCCAAAGGCAGAGGTGGCTAAACCATTTCATATTTGATTTTTATATTTTCTTTCTTTAGCTGTTATGTCACACAAATTCACATATTTTAAAGAAAAGAACCTATTGAGTTGCAGTACGTCTCCTGAAGGCTGTAATTATTTTATCAGCAATTGCTCTGTTCCTTTTATGAATACTCAATCTTTCAAGCATCTTAAATGTTAATCACCCTTCCCACTAAAGATTTTATTTGTGTTATAAGCCTTTGAGATAATATTCATTGAAGGAAAGACTGACTAACCTGGGAAACATCGTTTGCCAACAAACTGATTTTGGGATCAGCCAGACAATGTCTCTTACATATTCTCCTTTAGTTTTAAATATCATAACGACAACTAGTTGGTGTATCCATAGAAGGTTGATTGCCACATTTAAATCTACAAAAAAAATATTACGCTTCAAACAATGCATTTATTATGTAGTAGTAAAAGACAAGCCTTTAATTGCTGCCACTTTATCTGAAAAACTTTTGCTGGCTATAAACCTAACAGGGCTTTATTGTAAGTGAGTGGTTATAGTTTATGCAACTGGAACAATGAGGCATTAAAGCATTAGGATAACTGTTGACCTGTATTAGAAAAACTGAGAAAACAAAGAATTCAATATCCTCCATCAGCAACTATTTACAACCATAAGAAGAAGAATTAAAATCTGGGTTTTTACTTGTTCTGATCATTTAGGAATTGGGATTTTTGACTTTCATAGTTTTGAGTTTTTATAGTTGAAGGAATATACTTTAACAAAAAGAAAAAAAAAGAAAGAAAATGATCAGCTGTCAAGTTATTGCTTTATATTCAGATGCAGATCAGTTGAAATTGTACCCTAATGTGGCATTAATTGCAGATTACCACCTCGAAGGGACAATTAGAACCACTGCATACCTCCCCATTCATCACTATGACACCAAGAAAATGTGATCACTGAAAGGGCTGGTGAGCCCAATCAGTAGATTCCCTTTCCTTTAATCTCTTTAGGAGTTATAGAAGTAAAAAAAGGAGAGAGAGAACGGCACCCAAGAAACTAAGCATGCTAGCTCCCACTGGGCCATCTATTTGTTTTTAGCATTGATAAGCTTTCAATTTTCTTTAATCTCTGGGCAAAAACCGAGAACCTTTGTCCAAATTGGATGAAAGTTTGATCAGGCATGTCGGTAAATTTCAGCAGATTGTGTGGTCTTCTATTTTTACTGTGCAGGACAATATTTTAACCTGGCTGACCAGTCAATGCAGTGTGAGACCTGAAAGCATTACTACTGATTTGTTAGCAAGGAGAAAGATTTGTTTGGAGTTGAAAATGGCCTTGTTCCAACTAGGGACTCACAATACTAGTGATCCTAAAATCAGTGCATGTTTTAGTATAGCAGCATGTGACATTTTAAAACAAGCTACAATTTCCAATAATCAAGCAGACAACTGAATCAATTATAAGACTATACTATTAGTTTTTATTAGAGAGTGGGAAGCAGAAAAATTTGTTGAAATGAGTAAAGGGGAAAAATTGCTTAAAGGGTACATCCAGCAAAAAAATAAGTATGTTTCTAAATGATTTAATGAAGAACAGGAGGTAAATGCACTCTCTTACCTCCAGTTCTTCAGTAACTCTTCCAGGAGAGGAGGAGACACTTACCCATAGACCCGCTCCAGCGCCGAAATCCCCGACGCGTCCTCGCTCCTTCGCTCTGTGTGTGCATGCGCGCACAGTGCAAAAGACTGGAGATGCGTCGGAGGCATCAGGGTTTTCGGCGCTGGAGCAGGTCCGCGGGTAAGTGTCTCCTTCTCTCCTGGAAGATTTACTAAAGAATGGGAGGTAAGAGATAGTGCATTTACCTCCTGTTCTTCAGTAATCATTTAGAAACATACCTATTATTTTGCTGGACATACCCTTTAAAGGCGAGGGGTTAACACTTTCCATTTTATATGTATTTCCACATGCAGTATCAATATGAGAACCTAGACCAGCAAATAAAGTTTAAAATAAGCCTTACAATTATCAGCAAGCAATCACATTCCAAGAATATAAAAATGCCAACACACAAAAACTAATCATATTTATTATCAGAAAATTGTCAACATATCCAGCTAAATTAGATCTGAAATAAGGGCAAATATGTGGATACATTTTATAAAACATTTTGTTTTGGTATTTTAATCATATATATCACGGGGTGGGTGGGCTGTTGTGTTTCTTACATTCTTACAAGCCTGTGAAGGTTCTCATTCATCCAGGTCATGGTATATCTGTTGTATTCAATTAGATCAATTGGACCTGAAGTTTAGTTCTTGAAGACGTTTCGCTAGTCATCCGACTGGCTTTCTCAATTCAGAATGACTTGTACAAGAATCTGTGGCAATTACGTACCCTGGAAAATCCCAATTAGCATATCACAGCCAGGTGTTAAGGTCCAGACTGGGCCTTTGTCAAAAGAAGTAGAAGAAAAGAACAGGTATACCAACAGTGAAGGGGAAAAGCAAGACAGGAAAAAGAACATGGTCATCCCATATGTAGCAGGGGTCTCTGAGAAATTAAGAAGAATTTTCAATAAACACCATATCCCTGTCTGCTTTTAACCTAACAACACACTGAGGCAGCAATTGGTACATCCGAAAGACCCAATACCCAAACACAAGATAAGCGACATCATATACGCAGTGCAGTGCAGCTCTGATTTGTATGTGCGGGAGACGAAACAGCAACTGCATCAACGTATGGTCCAGCACAGAAGAGCCAATTCCTCGGGTCAGGACTCAGCCATGTACCTGCATCTTAAGGATAAAGGACATACCTTTGAAGATTGTAATGTTAACATATTGGCAAAGGAACCTGACTGGTTCAAGAGAGGTGTTAAGGAGGCCATTTATGTGAAAATAAAGAAACCAAGCCTAAATAGAGGTGGGGGGGTTCGACACCAACTGTCTGCCATGTACAATGCTGTTTTGACACCTTACCCAGGGCGTTCCTATAACACCTCTTAGCAACTATGCAATCACGCCCATAACACCTGGCTGTGATATGCTAATTGGGATTTTCCAGGGTACATAATTGCCACAGATTCTTGTACAAGTCATTTTGAATTGAGAAAGCCAGTCGGATGACTAGCGAAACGTCTTCAAGAACTAAACTTCAAGTCCAGTTGATCTTATTAAATACAACAGATATTCTTACAAGCCCTTTCTCAACTGTGCACAGAGGTAGAAATTCAAGATTTTGCCATTTACTGCAAATATTTAATTCTATAGATTGAACTACATTATCATCATACTCTTCACTTAATGGAGTACCTCCCCAAAGCAAGTGGCAAATATAAGACCCGGGAGTTGTTTATTGTAGCACGCATGTTATTGTAGCAGTCATGTTTTTGCCTGTGATTTTATATTGCTCTTGAAAATAAGCTGGACAGATGCAAATTCTGAAACGTCATACATGGAATGATTCAGATATATTGAGTACTATAGTAGATTAAGAGGTCATTTGAACTGCTAAATAAGTGTACAGTATATTAAAAAAATAAGACATTAATAATGAAGATAACTATAATTATCACAGTTTCTACGTACCCTGCCAAAGATTATATGGAATTTAAAATAGGCAGACTACATAACAGGCACCCATTCAAAACTATGGCTTCACTTGAGTGGCATTTCTTTCCCTGCCAGCAGGACTCTTGGCAGTCTTTAGGATCTAAAGTTGAGGCATTATCCAAATATGGTGGGGAACTTAAAAACACTAATGATATTAACATTTTCTTAAGCATTTAACAAAACACAGTTCAGTTTTATTCAGAACACATAGGAGTACTTGTAATAAACAGAATTATTTTTATGCAAACTTAACTTATCAACAAAATTATTCATTCATTTTATGAAGGAGCAATGTATATACTTATAGAACACTAGCAGAGTACTCAGCATTACCTATTTTTTTCTATCAAAACCTTGTTGGGCTCTATTGTTTCTCAGCAAGGCAATAACAAGCACCCAAAATTAAATCTTATCCCAAATTAATGTAGGCGATAACTCGATATACCAACAGATGACACAAAGGTCAGATCCCATCCCCAATTAACATTTGCAATCACTCAATACACTATCAAAGGGCAGCACACAGGTTAGATCTCATCTCCAATTAACTTAAAACTGGACAAAATATTGGGGGTGATTTGAAAAAGTGGTCTATGATTTTTCTGGGTCCTGAAACGAATGTGTATACCAAAATCAAAATTGTCTCAGCGGTTCGTAAGTTTTCCTGGGACATACACACACACATTTATGTATATAATACTGTAGAATAAAACACCAGCCAGTGACAACAGATCACTTTCTCAATAATACAACAAGCTGTGCCTCACCTACACTTTTTTCAGATACAAAAGAAAAGTCATATTTGCATCATGAATAGCAGAAAAAATTTATAAATACAATTTCAAAAGTAGTGCACATCATGATTGGCACTACTAGAATTTGGACAGATACTATGATATGCTTCAATGACATGTTTAGAGATAAGTATAAATCAAGTTTGGTTATAGAATTAGAAATGTTCATCTATTCTATGGCAGGCCTGTCTAAAGGTCTTGCCCACATACTATAGTCTACAAACACATGTGTCTAGGTGAATGACCCCCTAAAGTAAATATGGGTAATTGAACCTGAAACCTTCTATACGGTGTTTTGCTAAAAAGAAAGCTTTCTATCTCTATGCCACAAGGAAAATTAGGTGGGATATCACTACATGTAGAATATTCTCATTTGCTAGAAACATGATAGATACACACAAAAAAGCCTGGGGAATTTAACCTGTGTCCCAATGGTCTGTTTGTTTCCAAACCCAGCACTTTAGCAAATGATTTAGATGATTTCAATTAACACACAGTGCACCAAGATAGGCCACATTAAGAGGGATAGGTCCCACTATGTGCGTTGCTTTGCCCCCTTTGAGTGCGTTGAGGACAATGCATTTTGACTGTGTTCCTATCCATTTGCCTGTTGAAAGACCTGTGTTTTTCTATGCGTTTGTCTTCATTTCTGGTACATTTGCTTTTGTGTGTGTTTTTTGCAAAATCACAGAAAATACTGGAGAAAACACAAGGTAATATCAGTCCTCTGTAGGCCACTGAGGAAGTTTTGGTACCCAAACGAAACGTGCCTGGCGTTCATTTATCACCCCTCTGCTTCTCCTTCTTGATTCATGTGGTCTCTTGTAGTAACCCTCTATCTATCACATAGGTGTAGTATATTATTACCCCATATTTATATGTATACTATATTTTGAGACTGGGTTATGCTATCTTATTACGTTATATGGTGATACTTTATCTCTAGGTATTTCAATATACTGGCATATTGTTTTTGATATGTTTGATGACTTTTAATAGATATAGCTTTCCATGGAACATGGAAATTACCTAGAAGTCTCTTTATTGGTATAAATAAATGGAATTTTATTTCACTATTCTATCATAAGAGAGTAATGCCCTAGTATACTGTGTCTGTGTTTCTCTGTATGCATAGTAAATGAGTAGCCAGCACATGATCATCCAAAGTAAATTCCAATATTTGGATATAATAGGGGAGATGCAATAAATCTATTTATCACAAGTGACCTGCAATCTTCAATAAAACTGAATACCAAAAAATTATTTTTTACATACTCTTGATGGGTGTTCTTGGAGATGGTTTTCCTGAATAACTTACAGGGCGATACACCAGGAGGCGCACTGCTTCTGTTCTGGAGTTTAGGTCACGCTAACCAATGTTATATCCTTCATTGTAGCAGCTGCGTGTGTAACATAGATGTTAACCGTGCAGCCGCTGCAAGCAGCATTCTATTGCGGCGCTTTAAACGTTAGATAGTAAAATGCAGAAATAGATACCGGCGCTTACAGATGCACAGAGAACTGCTACATATATATATATATATATATATATATATATATATATATGTATATGCACCAAGAAATGCACCGGGTTTCTGATAGCGGCTCTCAGTGCATTGGGCTGTTCGTGTTCATAATGGACCCAAATGCAGGAATAAAAGGTTAAATTGTATGTATGCTGACTGCAACAAACAACAAATTTTGCAATCAACATGCTGTATATAAGAGGATATCATAATAACAATGTTTTCATTTCTTAGGAAGCTGTGAAATGTCAAAGTGAACATAAACCAACAATGGCCAAAAAAATAAGAAATACTTACAAGTATGTCAATATACTGTACAGCACTAAGTCAAGCTTCCTAAACCAACTGACAGCTCTTTCACTACACCTGACTCAGGGGTCTGTCACAGCATCAATTAGAAAAGCATAACCATAAAGTCACGGTGCGATCCCAATAGCAGGAGCGTACTGCCATTGAATTTTATTGAAAGGAGGGCATCACCAAAGACACTCCCTCTTGCTGGACAGTCACCCAAAAACATATATGAGCTTCTTTAACCAGGAGGAAAAATGTCCCTGTTAAGAAAGAAATATATTGACAGCTGCATTTCTACACCCTTGGCTGCCTTAAAGATCTGGACCGTTATTAGCACCATACCTACATAAAGCTGGAAATACCAGCTAGTCTACCAATCACATGAAAAGGAATGAATTATGCACATTCCTACATATTTTATCTTAGGTTTATCTTGTAAATTTATTTTATCAAGACGCGCAAAACTCATTTACATTTTCCACCCATATAAATCAGATTTTCCTGCTTGGGTTCTTTGGTATAATGATTATCTAGACAAAGTAAAAAGTTCAATTGAACCGCTAAAAATCTAATGGATAAAAGTTAACCAACAAATTGTATTCAAACAAGCAGCTGAAACATTATAATCAAAAACCTAGATAAAATATTTAAGTAGTAGTTGGCACTTATTGTCAAGAAGATAGTGAATGTGTTATTTTTGGCTTTTATTCAAATAGATCACTGATTTACTAACAGTTATTCCAACCAATACAGTAGAAATCCCTAACAGAATATTTTTACAGGTTTGCAAAATGTTTCCTTTGCATTTGAACTCCCATAGAAAATCAAACAAAATACTTGAAGTCAGAAGTTAAAAAGCTTTCAGTGCTTGCAGCTTTGTTTGCAAAATGTATCCATTATATTGTCAAATGAAAATGATCCATCAAGAGGAAATGGATAGAATTTTTCCTCTTGCATAAACCTTTTAATTGCTTAAAAGCTGGTTGCTGTTTTTTAATTGCTAACACTGCCCTATTTACAAAGGCATAATAGATGTACTACTAAGGGAACATGGTGAATACACCAGTGTTAGGGAAGTCTGTCTGTGTCCGATATTTAGGACTCTTTGAAACGAACACTGCTTTGAAGGTTCTTAGTCCAAATGAGTTCAGCAACAGTTTACCTTTCCATGTAAATATGAAAATTTGATGCCATAGCCCCATTTGGGTTCGGCGTACATTCACAAAAACACAGCTGTGGCCTCTCCCCCACCCTTTCCTTTTCTTACAGTTTCTCCAAGATATAACCAGACCCTTTTTTTTCCTGCCTGAGTGCTGAACTTGATCCTGGTTCACACTGCCAGCTCACCTCCAGCTGCCTTTACAAAGTTCCACACTAAAGCCCTTGTTTATATATGTGCAGCAATTAAGACCAAGCCAAGAGGAGAAGTCCCTTTGAGGGTGCCAAAAGTGCGAACGCAAAAGTCCTGACTACGTTTTTCTTCTACAAGTAACACCTCCTATGATTCTATTGTGAATTGTGGGTATGCAAACACACACACAAATATACATATAATCACAAGTACCAGTAATTCTGGCTAAAATCATTTGATTCAGTGGCCATTCAGGACATTTCCACAAATAAAACTTATTTACAAATTGGCCAGAGAAGGCTTTTTGCCATACTGAAATAATTTCCAGAGCTAAATTGGGAAACTTGAGGCAGTTGGGCAATCTTACAGCTGGCTAAACTGAAGCCTGCAATAAAAGGCAGTGTGAATAAGGTATATTGAAGCTAAATTGGATTTGTGTGAAAGGACATTTATTTTGAAGGTCAGAATGGGAGAATTAATGAACAGATGAAATGAAATTAGGCCAACCGCGACTAAAACTCCTTGAATGTATGTGGTAAATGTAAAATTGCAGGAAATTCTGACTTAAGTCATATAACATTAGTAAGCCCCATTTGCAAAACTGCAAACATTTTAGCAATTCAGACCCAGCTACTCATTCCAGCTATTGCAAATAATTATTTGCTGAATAAGACTACCTGTTATTAATCAATTTCTGCTTTATTTATAGACCCACTTATAATTAACAAGATGACTTTAAATACAAAGGTGTGAACTGCAACAACACGATCATAACCGGTAATGTGCGTGAAAAGAGCAGTCTCGTTGCAGAACCTTTTATGAGCATTACCGTTTGCATTGCAATTTTAGCAAAAACCTATTATAGAAGCACATTATAGAAACTAATTGCAGTACATACAGTGTGGCCTAGCCTTAAAAGACTATCAGGGTTATTCAATAAAAGTTCTTATCGTTTAAAATGGTGCAAATTTTGCCCAAACCAATCAGATATTTAAAATTTGAAAGATAACATCTGATTGGTTGGGGAACTTTTATTGAATCTCCCATTTTAAATGATAAGAACTTTTATTGAATCTCCCTATATGTTACTTACAGACATGCACCTTAAGGGCGAGGCATCACTACATCACATAATAGAGAAATGAAACAATGCAGATCCCATGGTTTCGATTAGCGGATCGCAGCACAATGCAGGGGAGCACACCTAGTGTGGCCAGGCCGGGTCCGGATCAGACGAATGGACGTGTCAGTAAATCACGGCCGATTGTGCGGTTCCTTATGGAACGCACAAACTTACGGCCGCAGCCACTATTGCCTCAACGACAGACATTTGTCCCAAGCTTGCTCGTAGCAAAAACTCGGACAGGACAAATGGTCCCCTTGTGTGTACCCAGCCTAAGCTGTGTGTGCACAATAGACAGACTGACAGATTGTGAGACAGTACAAAATAGAAAATGAAACGAAGGATAATTGCATGTTTTTTAAATTCAAAGCATGACACCCCATGCTGAAATAGAAATGCAGCTATAATTCAATTAAAGCATTTTACTTTAAACCAGGAAATACTACATTTGCAATATCACCAAATGACACAGGTTCAGCAGGTCCAAACCCAAGTTACCCATTATACTCCCAAAAAGGAGGCAATCCTCCAGTATACCAAAGGAAATAGATCTCCTTACAGGAGTATAGATACATATAAGTTAGATTAAACAATCTATTCATAAATGAAATTACAAACTTTAATATTCATGCAAAAAATTTATAAAAAGTAGTTATCACACAAGCATAAACCTAGTAAATAATAAAGATTAATATACATAAAGACCAAACTGGGCGTCCCCAGTTTGAAGTGCACTACATAATATCACTTAACAGTACCGTATCGGAGCATAAAACCCCTCCACCCTGGTGCTACTTACCTGACTGTGTTCCCTGGATACTGTAAGTACTGCAAAGTGTTTAGGGCATAGCAGGAGTACAGTTAGGTTTGCACTGTCTGAACTGACAATACTGTTTGATGTGGGCTAGACCTTTGAATGTTGGTCATGGGAAGTGAAAAAGATGGCATTTAATAGAATGTAGTAAAAACAATTAGAATATTGAAATGTCTGAACAGTATTTATTTATTTGAAATGAAAATTATGTTTATCCAAAACTAAACAACCCACTTTAATCTAAAATGCATTTATTCCGACTACAGACCAGAGGCCACAGAATAAAATGATGTGCAATTTGTCTTTTTAAGTGATTCCTAACCAGAGCTAAGCATGGGTAAAATTCTTATTCCCTTCCTTTCCACTCCCAATGGGGCAGACATGCTTAGTGTTTATTGTTCAGGGAATGGTAAAAATCTGCACAGTTGGCTATGTTCTTTCTTACCGTGGTATGGTAAAAAAAGGGGTTCAAATTAATGTTTAATGTAACTTGATGTAGATAAAGATTTTATATCGCACGGTTATAACTTAATTACACACAAAAAAAGGTAATATCAAATACAGTATATAGACCAATACCAAGCCCAAACAATTTCTCCTGTGATCAATGCAACATAATAAAACACACACGCACATTTACTCAAAGCCGCTACACAGATTTTAGGATTCAGGGAGATTCAATAAAAGTTCTTATAGTTTAAAATGGTGCTAATTTTGCCCCAACCAATCAGATCTTATTTAACATTTGAAAGATAACATCTGATTGGTTGGGGCAAAATTAGCACCATTTGTAACGAAAAGAACTTTTATTGAATAACCCTGAATATCGGTTAGCACAACTTCTTCTTTGTGCCAGCTGCATGGGTATCTCTAAAGACCCATGCAACCACTGCAACTTATTTAATATGCCAAATAGCTGGCATTAGAGTCATCCAACAGAGCTAAAGGCATGTCTAATATTGAGTTTATAACACAATGTGAGAAGTGGATTTTCCACTATACATCACAGCAAATGGTATATATTGAACACACTTCTGCTGTTGAAACACGTAAATTATAACAAATAAACCCTTGGGTGTTCCCTCCATTGGCTGCTAATGAAATGGTTTGCCTTTCCTGACATTTTGTATATCCACCCCATCTATACACACCTCTAACAAAATGGTATTATATTAATAAAATTAATAATAAAAAACACAATAACATGTAATTCCTCTGTATACAAATGATTGGAAATAGTGCCGAGATTTCAAATTAGAGGGAGCATAGAAGATATTTAAAAACAATTTACCAAAGTTTCCATAGAAAGAAAGTTAATCTTTTTTTTTTTTTTTGAGGTTTGGTGACTAGCTTTCTCTGTATCTTATGGCAGTATTAAGAAAGGCACAGGGACTCCCAGCCACCCACTCAGTTCCCACGAGGCAGAACAAAATGATGCTTTACAACACACACTGCCTTTATTCCTACAGAAATATGCTCCAAACTGCAAATTTTGAAAAGATTTTAAAAACATTAGTTTAGCATAAAGCAATGTCAAAAGGCAATGTCAAGCCTGTATTACATTAACAACTCTACAGAACAAAAACAATTTCACTTTTTAAGCCTTGTGATAAGTATGATTCCACAATATTTTGCTTTGACAAATACGGAGTAGGGCAACATCTAAAACTGTGAAGATTAACAATCTAAACTTTACTTCCGGCTCATGTAGTGTACACAAAACAGTAAAAAGGAACACAGCCCTTTTGCCTTAAAGGGAAACTAAAAGCTCAGGATGTATTAAAATTAATTTGCAAAAAAAATATTGACTTGTGGTTTCTATTATATGGTATATATATTTTTTTATTTGTATCGCAGCTTTCTCCTGTATAATAAACTATTCATTCTGCCAATATACATGGCTATGGGCTTAAATTCCATGCCCATCATAGCCCAGGATCAATGAAACTAGTAGGAGTATAATTGGTTTGTATAATATAAGCCGGAAGCAGTTGGGAACTGTCAGATGACTCAGTGAGGGAGCATGCTATGCTCACGGGTATGTTTTGCAGTCTTCGTTACTGGCTCCTGATAGATTGAAAACCAGGAGTCCCCCTTTTTTAAATGAATCACTTTTTTATTGAACCTATCCTTTAATAGGGAAGTCAAAAAAAAAACAGAAAGTAAGTTTACCTTCAAAACATTAAGGATTAAAACACCTCCAGAGGGAGTTTCAATATAGCTAAAAAGAAGTGCAAAACCCACGCAACCTGATGTAATATAGGGTTTCATACTTAATTTAGGGCACTGCGCTATTTCCAACCTGTATGGGGCTTTAAAGGAGCCCAAAGCCACACGTCTTACCTTTCCACAATGCAATACCAGAAGTAATTTGCAGTTAGATCCGGTATTGCATTGCGGGATTACGGAAAGGTAGGACATGCTCCTCTGGGATACTGACTCTTCCCGCTTGTGTACCATTGCTCATTCACCCTCATATGTTACTAGTTTCTTAAAGCTGTGCCTCCATTTATATTTTTGTCCAACAGGGATATTTTACTCTAGAAATTAAAATCACTAAAGTCTAAAGCAAAATTGGTGTCTGAGACCAAGATGGATAAAGGGTCCCTGGGCAGGGAAGGCCCCCCTCTTTACTGTGTGCATTTTATGCACTGTTTCTCCTCCTGTATATGGACCCCCTTAAGTATCCTGGGATCTAGACAGGAGCATAGGTTGCCTTGTGGATAATCCAGCTATTGCAAAAGGTTATCTCCCAAAATATACATTATTAATATAGCCTACGCACATTAATCAAAGGGCACGTCTACCCCCAAAACTAAAATTTTACCCTGTTGTTACCCTGTTGGCCCCACTGTGTAGTGTTACCTTTCTCCTTTGCTTCATATGGTTGTCCTGCAGTGCCTACCCAAATTCTAGGAAACTGAAGAGTAGGAGCTGTCTGTGTGAAAAACATTTTTGTCTTTTCTCTGTCTTCCGTGAGGACTCAGGCATGCGCTGTGGAGCCCTTTCCCCCCTCCCTCTCACCCTCAGGATCCCTCGTCTTTTCCATTTCAGTAATAAGTATAATCCCTTTGCTGTAGTGTTGCTTCCTCCCTCCCAACCCTAACCTTATGGTGTATTTGTAAAATAAAGTCCAAAGAAACTTACTTACCAGACCAGGTTCCCTGGGCTTAATCAATAGACGGCAGCTGGGTCTGTGATTGGCTGACTCTCAGGCAATCACAGATGCGGCTGCTGGCCAAGCCCCTAATGCAACCCCCTTTCCTAGAAGTTGCATTAGAGGCTGAAGCCAAAGGGAGCCCGTTCTGTTAAGTAAGTTTCTGGGGACTTTTTTTTTTTTACAAACACAGGGTTGGGAGGGGGGGAAGCTGTACTACAACAAATTATGAATTTTAGGGTGGACATACCCTATAAATGAATAACTAAGCAATTAATAAATATTTAATAAATGTGTTTGTATTTTGGGAGATTTTTCATTAATCAGAAGTGAGCTTCATTTACTCTTTAGTACTACTGTCCCATGGGGGGGGGGGGGGGCTGGGTTAGAGGCAATGAGACCCTTAGTAAAGGAAGTATACAGTAAGCTAAAATTTCCCTATGGAGAAGTAATTTTAAGGGACCATACAAGCATCTTATTACAGCTGCATTTTTGTTCAGGGTGGTCTTGTATGAATAATATTACTTAAGAGTTTCTGGAAATAAAACCTATCTTATAAATATGCAGGCATTTCAAATAAATTTTATTCCATTAAGGACTATATTTTAGGGTTTCATTTTCACTAAAAGAAGAAAACTAACTTCAAAAAACTGCATTTTGTTATATGGAAAACATTCCAGAACTCTTGGGCTGAACAATCTCTTGAAAATAAGTGTACATTGTTTTCAATACTGTGTAATTAATGTCAAAGGTACATTTCCTTTAAAAGTAGCATTTAAACAAATAAATATGTAAATAATATAGAGAGACTTCTGATTAAGATGATTTTTAATGTGAATTAAAAACATGGACTGGGGAGGTCTTCAACCACTAGAACAGGTGTGTGTAATGCTTCACACTTTTCCCTCCAGAGATATTTACAGTAAGACCCACTACACTCATTCAGGTCTAGTTTTGTTGCATTAATGCTGCTGAATAAGAAAATATTTTTTTTAAAAAATTTGGATTATGGCCATAAACAGAATTAAGAAAAGTTGGAACCCTCCTGTCTCCCAGAAGTTACGCCCCTGATTAGCATATTTGCTTCTTGTAAGTTATCAACCCTGTTCCTCTTCTTCAAAGCAAAGGGTGTGTACAACATTAGTATGCATGCAGCCTTAAGATGGACCAATGAAAACGAGTGATACATGCCAAAGCACATTTTGCATGACAGGTAACTAAAAAAGGAAATGGTACCATTGCTCTTTAAATAAGGCAAGAATACATGGATGATATCTTTCTGTGTAATTAGAGGTAAAAATGGCTAAGTTAAAGGATAAGTACACTGTAAAAGCAAGTCGTGTTTAATTGGAAACAGCAGCTTTTAAAAATCTCCTCATCCCCCCCTTTTTTTCTAGGTACCTCCTGAGCCTACCTGTGCTGATGTAAAGTTGTTGATATGTTGGTTCTGCTTTGTAGACTGCTTATCTCTGTCCTATGAGACTTCCTGGATCTCATGGAGCAAACGGACAGTGCTTTTTGGGACCTGAATAAGAAGGAGATCACGGAAGTCTCGGAGGGCGGAGCTAAGCAGTCTACAAACCAGAACCAAGATGTCAGCAATGTAAC
This sequence comes from Hymenochirus boettgeri, assembly GCA_019447015.1. Taxonomy (NCBI): domain Eukaryota; kingdom Metazoa; phylum Chordata; class Amphibia; order Anura; family Pipidae; genus Hymenochirus; species Hymenochirus boettgeri. The sequence continues at coordinate 167,050,702 of CM033474.1, forward strand.
ATCAGCAAAGGTAGGCACAGGAGGGACCTAGAAAAAAAATGGGGGGAAAAGATTTTTAAAAGCTGCTGCTTCCAATTAAACTTGCTTTTACAGTGTACTTATCCTTTAAAGGGTATTTCCACCAATTCCACCAAGTATGCTTTATTCGGTTTAACTAAAGAATGGGCAAAGGAACATGACTGGTTCAAGAGAAGTGTCAAGGAGGCCATTTATGTTAAAATAAAGAAACCAAGCTTAAATAGAGGTGGGGGGGTCAACACCAACTGTCTGTCATGTACAATGCTGTTTTGACACCTTACCCTCTGTGTTCCTATAACACCTCTTAGCCACTATGCAATCACACCCTTAACACCTGGCTGTGATATGCTTATTGGGATTTTCCAGGGTACATAATTGCCACAGATTCTTGTACAAGTCATTCTGAATTGAGAAAGCCAGTCGGATGACTAGCGAAACATCTTTAAGAACTAAACTTCAAGTCCAGTTGATCTAATTGAATACGACAGATATACCATGACCTGGATGAATGAGAACCTTCACAAGCACAAGCAAAAAAAAATTTGTGGATATGCCCTTTAATTAGAAATTTTTCATTATCAGGGTGGATTAATGTTTTGGCCGATCAATTTTATTAGCTGTGATTTCAACCTTTAGTGCTGCCTTGCTCTTATTTCAAGTTTTATGTATAAATTCTCTTAAATTAAAGTTGCCTGTGCTGTTTTTGTTTGATACTGCAAGATCTCAAGTTGTGAGTTATGCATATATCATAACACAAAATAAACAGACTGGTATTACTATTTTTAGATAGCAAAGACTGGCGGGAAAGCATTGCTTCCAAATGTTGTAAATCATTCAACACCTGCATACCCAAGCAAGAGTCACTTGGGGAAATAAAATAACTTAATGTAAATGTTATACTATATCTAAAAATAACACCAAAATGCATTAGTGTAATCAACCAATAGAATTACTGTATATTTGTTTCCATATATTTTATGGGATGGTTAATATTATATTGTCTTTTCCCTAATTAAAATACTGAACACAATAATCCCTGATGTGTTCGGCTTGTGGTCATTCTATTTATTTACACTACATTCTAAATTATTTGGGATTTATAAGGTTTAATACATTTTACTGTATAAACCTGTTTTTGAGCTACCAAATAGCCTAATATTCACATCTGCACCTACTAAACTACAAGTTCTAACATTTATTGACCTCTGTCAATAGTCTCAGGTGCTATGGTTCGTCAGCAGCTGCAGCACACAACCCAACTAGCTCATCCCTGATCTAATAAATTTGCTTGGTTATTATATTGCTGAATTCTCTCAGGTCAAATAAAACAAATCTTCAGATATTATTCCAGTAACTAACATCTGGGATCATTGTTAGTAGCACTTTTCTGAATATGACTGGCAAATGGGCATTTAAATAATTATAATCAAGCTTGAATAAGTAAACTCAATTACTTTAATTATTTCTTATTTTTTTAACTCTATTTTCGGCATTGTATAACACAAAATATGCCTTGTTTCCGGAGAGCTAGACAGCATAAAGTACACTGGGAATGTGTATAATGCCTACACTCGCCTCTTTCCTTCATAATCATAACTACCTTGTCCTCCTCCATGTTCTTGGGTGGGCAGATACATGGGGGACTGTAAGCAGTATTGCCTGAACTATGCTGTCTGCTGCTCTCCTAAAGCACATCTGGGCTTTATATCAGGTCTTTAATTAATCCTCAGTGAAAGCCAAGCAATGACATTTTGACTGAGCAGGCTCCAGTTTTGGACAGGTCTTGATTTATTACGACTGAGTCTCAACCAACTTTGATTTATTTCAGCTTTGGGGAAGAGGTTAAGCAGAGAACAGAAAAAGCACTGTTGCTTGTAAGGTGTGTGACGCAAGGAAGGACCTCCCATTAGTAAAACCAAAATGACAAAACTCAAACACATTATGGTAAGAAAAAATTATCTGTGCTCATTTGGTTATAAGCAAAGTTTAGCAAAGACTGAAAAGCATTGTCTTGACGTGGTCATCTAGGAAACAGACGTCTTATCTACAAGAAAACAATATGTCCCTGGTCACTCATTAAGATTAATCATCTCCAATCAGATGTGCAGGGAGGGAGACCTTATGCTAGTCTCCTGAAGAGTGGCATTCCTTAGGAGGAAAAGGATATTCTTCTAGAAACTCTGAGCTGCCAAGGGTGGATATCCTCACTAGGTCATTAAGCTCGACCTTTCCTAACTGCATTTGCATAATGTGAGAAAGGATAGGGTGAGAGAAATCACCAAAACTATGAATAATGCAACATAGTGATATATTTCTTCTGGTTTGCACAGTATATCTGAATACATGCTTACATGTAATGCTGCTAATTGGACTTGATACATTTAATTTATAAAATTAAAAATTATATCGGCAAGGACCTTTAGCGGTCAATAAGGAAAAAAAATAAGGCATCAATTATAATTAGTAAAGTATTTCTTATGACAACTCGATAATGCTTATTAATTTTAATACCAGTATAAAATGCCTGTATAAAGACATACTGATACAGTGTGTGTGTAGGCTTTCAGGGAAGAGCTTGATTTCAATTAATTGTAAGAATGGTGGATTTTTTTTAAGCACGTTATAACAAAGTACATATATACATACATAACAAATATCAGGCAGGTGACGCTTGGCTCCCATTGAAATTCATAGAGCAATCATCAAGCTTTTTATTGCCCTTACAGGTCACTGAAACAGTGGACTATTCTTTGCTGGCCATATATATAAAAGCAGGGGAGAACTGTCTTTAATTAGCATTTCCATGTAATGACTACATGCTTAACTAGTATTTTTGAAGTGAGAAGTAATTTTTCCTGCATCTGGAACCACTTTTTTGGTTAAAATATCAAATTTCAACTGAACTGTTCTTCGCCAAGACTAAAGCTTTATTTATAAAGTGCTTTACAATATTACAATTGATAAAATTAATTCATGGAGAAAATTTATAAAAAAATACATTGGTTATAAATACATAACCAACTACAGACAGATAGTACACATATAAAAGCACTTAAAACTATTACACTTTAAGAAATAACAGGTCTCTGTTCCAAAAAGCTTGCAATCTACCTTTTTGAAATTCCCATAATAATCAGTGAAACATGTGCAGCAACTTTAGGCCTCCAGTATGACATTACAATGAATCCCTCCTACAGATTTGACATTTCAGTCTGTCAGTGTGGGATATCTATCTCCATGTCATAAGATCATCTTACAATAATTAGCTATAAGTATATTTGTAGATTAACTGTACCCACACAACCTAAATGTTCTAACCTGTCCTCTATTCAAAAGTACTGATATGTTTTGATTTAGTGATTTTTTTTCTTCAGTACAGTGACATTTTAATAGACGGGATTAATTACATTGTCAATCCTTAAACCAACACTAAAGAAAGAATTTAAAAATCATGGTACGTAATACTGACAGACACCCCAGAATGGTGTTACATACCCTTGTTAAATGAATAGCTTAAAAGGGCATGTCCAAAATCTGACAAATCTTGACCATACTGTGGAGGTGGTATGAAACAGTGTTTGCGTTTACTTGAAAAAGGAGAAGGTTAGAATATTTGTCATTTAGGGATGGAAATGCCTTTAAAGTTTGAAACATGCAGGGAAACTGACTCTTCTCAGTTATATAAACTAATCCCAGTGCAAAATACCAACTATTGGTAACGATACCATCAGCCCCTTTACATAAAAGTAGGAGCCACAAAAGTGACCAACAGTAATTTTTGGGGTAAAACGCTGACAGTGATGATCCACTGGTCCTCCACAGCGACTGGTCCTTCTGGAGGCATATATATGCAGATGCACTCTCTAGTACTCTCTCATTACCAATGCGTAGATCAAGACCCCCAAGCTTTTCTCTGCATAACTTAATTGAGATTGTATATCATTTCAGTGATTCAGGGATCTGCTATTAAAATCAGGGAGACTTATTATTGAACTTCAGGTATACTTATGATGTCTGTAAAAGAAACAATCCTTATGTAATTTCTTAATAACCATTTTAATACCAGAAAAACTATATAGCAGCCAAGAATATCTTTATAATAAAAATACACAAAAGGACGGTTCCTTGGGTACCAGAAGTTAGGGTATTTAAAATTGGAACAAAATTGGAAAGTTGAACAAATAAAATTGAAGCAGTAAGAGAATTTAGACAACTGCTTAAATGGTAAAGTTTCAAAGTTGTACAATAATGTATGTTTATCTGTTGTATTCAGTTATATCAACTGGACTTAGTTCTTGAAGACGTTTTGCTATTCATCCGAATGGCTTTCTCAATTCAGAATGACTGTAAAAATGTACAATAATCTGTTGTCAATTAAGGACCCTGGAAAACCCAAATAGCATATCACAGCCAGGTGTTAGGGACCTTCTGAATGCAAGGCGTGATTGCATTGTGGCTAAGAGGTGTAATAGGAACTGTTAGCCTCTTAGCCACAATGCAATCAAGCCTTGCATTCAGAAGGTCCCTAACACATGGCTGTGATATGCTAATTGGGACTTTCTAGGGTACATAATTGCCAACAGATTCTTGTACAAGTCATTTTGAATTGAGGAAGCCAGTCGGATGAAGCCCAGTTGATCTAAATTAATACAAAAGACATACCATGACATGGATGAATGAGAACCTTCACAACAATAATGTGTGTTGTTGAAGCCCTTACTACAAGGATATCAAATTATTATCCCTCCACCTCTTCTTAATTTCTGTATTAAGTATATACTATACTTTAAGTATAGTTGCAGATTAGTGTCTTATTTACAATTGAGCGGTTTTAATTGTTAGCTATGAGAATGTAGCTAAAATCCTGTAAATTCAAAATCTCCATTTGGGCTATTATTATAATATGATTCTTTGGCAAGGATCTGTTTTAAAATGGAAATTGCCTCAGAAGTAAAGACAGTTTGGGAAGAAAAAAAGTCAATCAAAATAGTTGCAGAGAAAAATATAAAGTATAATGGGGATACTGGTGTACACATAAATAGGAAGGAAAGACAAGGGAGTTCTGGCTTATTCTGAAGCACGGAGAAGCAAAGCCTACCCATAATAAGCTTTTCCAGCAAAACTGCAGTTTTCTTGTTCTAGGTCTGACTTATTGGGCTATATTAGACCCACCAGAGCTCTCCTTTACCCCGGTTTGAATATACATAGTAAAAAAGATGTTGTAGATTACTATTATACTATATATTTCTATAACAAACACATTCCAAATGATATATCATAGATAGATATACTAAAACATAAGCCAAATATATAATAGTATTTTTCAACTAGATTTATTTTAATTATTTTGAAGTAACTCCAGATCCCTTTAATCTTCACCCTTTGACTTGCCACTATTAGATATACAATGAAAACCTTCACAGATGTAAAAGAAAAACAGATTTAGCTTAAGGGTAATTTGTTTTGGCCTTTTTTCATTGATGCCCACAATTTAAAACATTTTAAATAAAAAGTTAATTAGACTGAAGTCTTTAACTTGCTTTGTGTTTAACAACTGACTTCCCACCACCCAAGATCTGTGTGTATAAACTACAATATCCAACTCACACAGAGAAGGTCAAGAACTAGCTGTGACAGTTTGCAAGTATTATACCCAGAAGGTCAAAGGACATGCTTTCGTTCAACATTTGTCTGATCATGGCAACGGGGGAGATACAGTATGAATTAGAATGCATGTACAACAGGGAATATCCTTATTGCCTAATATTACCATGAAAATTCTTGACAGCTGCCAAAACCCAAAAGAGAATTGATGATGTACTCCAAAAGAAAAACAATTTTAGCCATAAGCAAAATGCTTTAGGTTATTTTCTGCTTTACTCTGAATCGGGAGCATAGTTGTTTCTCCGACACTGGCAACAGAGAATAAACAAAAGCAGGAGAGAAAATGGAACAGTGAGCACATGAGTAGAAGTATGATATTTGTTTGATAAATGTGGCACAGATGTGCAGGTCAGAATTTGAAGTCTGCAGAAGACTGGAAGCAAAACTCCTCATACTTTATGTGCATCAGCAGCTGAGAAATTTAGCCTAAAATGACCATGACACCACCCATATTAACATCCAACTGTAATCTGTATTATAATACTGAATAAACTTTTTCGGTTAATAGTAAAATCTATTTTAATAATAATTAAATCTATATTTTCTGTTTTTCCCCCCTTTACCCAGTTTAGTAGTGTGTTGACAACATCCCTCAATTGACAAAAAAAAAATGTTGGCTGAGTAAAATCTAGTCAAGCACAAGAGCACAGAATCTTAATATGCACAGAGAAATGGGTTTGGGAACATTTAGAAGGAAAAAGAGAAACGTGGTATTCCAAATACAAGCTGTTTACAGAAAAAAAAGAGGTGTTAAAAACAATGAAGACTTTCCAATCGAGTCAGACTCATTAATGTCAACAATATGGTAAGGAGTCTGGAAACACTAAACTTAAAAGAAATGATGGTATGACCTAATTTTACCATCAATCCTGTTAAACTGCGATATCACAATAATTGCTAAACCATTAAAAACTCTTAGGGTGGCCTTACAAATTACTGGCATCTACTTTCTGAAATTTAAGGAACTATCCCATATGACTAATAAGCTTAACCTATTGGAAAGCAACTGTCCTGTAAATTTGAAAAAAAATGTTTGGAACAAAGGCCCCACACAAAATAATTATATCCATATTTAATAAAAAGTACAGAAACTTTTAAGCATGTATTATATGCTGTGACTTAAGGAAATGTCTTGGCACTTTCTGCAGGAAAATGAAACCTACTATAGCTTTGCCTTTTAATCTACTGTATATCTGAAAAGCCATTATATTTACAAGAACAGCGTTGAAGGCAAATGCTTTTTGCAGTTTTACCTTTACTAGATGTTAAAAAAGGTCAATGACTGCTTATGCACAAACCTTGAAAATGAATTATTTTTTAGGAATTGTACAGACAAATACATAGTTTTATGCTTACTTAAAGGGTAGCCATATGAGATATGACAGCTGTAAAAGTGACATTTTAGGAGGTTCTAAAAAGGCTTTTCATAGAGAGAAACAATATGAGCAATTCTGTATGCTACCTTAAAGTAAAGATTAGACTTGTTTCACAACTATTTCTCCAGTGTCCATCTTCTTACTTGAGATCCATCACTAACCTGACCAAAATCCTTGATGCTCCCCAAGGCAAATCCATCAGCAGACACTGCATTAATTCAGCATTGCAGTAGGGAGGCAGGTCTTTCTCCTGTGGCAGGTAATTAACATTTGAAAACATCCGCTGGCACCTCATTAGCACGTGGTGCTGACAGAAATATTTAAACACACCTGATTTACCACACAAATTATTTCTATGGAAGACAGTCACACAAAATAGGCTAAAGCTGGCCATACATGGCAGATCATTTCTGGGAGTTTCAACATATTCTTAAAAAGGATCATATCATTCTACAATTTGAAAATGTGCATTCAGACAGCTAATTGGATTATTTTGTATTTAGATCTGTCAACCCAGCGCCCATACATTAAACAAGCATTACTAGTCAATCAGCAAGACCAGCAGGCCGATGGAAATGTTCCACCCAGCTAGATAATTCTGTGAGCGACAGATAAAGAAGAACTAAAATAGCAATCCAGTACCCTGGAGAGAAAAAATCACATTGGCCACACTCCTAGCACTGAGCATGTGGCTACTACTGTGGTGCAAGTCTGGGAAGCCTGGCCAGGTGTCCAATAGCCAAATACTAGACACAAATAAATGGGTACAGTACTCTTAAATCCAGTGTTTGTGCTGTTCTATTTGATATATAATGTAGTCCACCATGCTGGAACCCTTTTTTTCTTTTAATATGTATATATACATTTAAAAGGAGATTAAACCATAGTGAAATACAAAAAACTTTATCTATTTTCTATGCGCGCAGTGTTGATTGATATTTTATCTGTGGTCTCCCATATTTTTCTCCCAAGTAACCAAAGGGACAGGGGTGGTCAGCAAAATATTAACTTTAACTATGTTCCTAATTAATAATGTACACATAAAGAACATATTCATATTACATTTTCATACATATTAAAAGTAATAAGTTAGTATTTAAAGGGGAACCAGTCTCCAGACAAATTGCCCCAATAGAAAGAGCACATTCATAAAGATGCAAAAAAGCTCTAATCTTTCCATTTGCTGTGGATGCTGGGTGATTTATGAAATTAACCTGTGGGTACTAGGGGTAAGCTGCAATGATTCACTTAGCTGGGGAACATCCAGCTAACTGTACACAGTACACTTACATAGGAAGCTGCTGAGAGCCAATCATATTACACCTCAGAGATTATCCCTCTTTCTGACACAGAACAAAGATTTGAATGCATCACAAATGTCCTGTTCCTGACAATAATGAAGTCCTTTGCTTTTCGTATAAAAAAAGAAAAGTTATTGTTGCATTTTATTTCTTTGCTAGCATGTAAGAACAAAATGTTTAACATTTCAGTAAAAAAAAAAAAAAAGGATGGGGAATCGAACCTGCAATCTTCTATGATGTGACTTGCTAAAAAGCTGGGGAGTAGCTACAGAGGGTTCAGTGGGTGAAACCGCACCAGGGTATGGGGTCCCCATTTTTGCTAAGGTTCCAAAACTACCAGTCTGTGTGCCAACTGTTTTACCAGTTGTCTGTGTACAACACATTTTTACCATTGTCTGTGTGCCAAGCATTTAACTAGTGTCTGGCTGTGTGCAGTGCCAGTTTCCCAACCAGTTTGTCAGTGTATGCATGTCAAGCATTTAACCAGTCTTTGTGCCAACTATTTTACCAGTGGTTATATACAAAGCATTTTACCACTCTCTGTGTGCCAAGCATTTTACTAGCATCAGTTGGTTAGTTATTATAGAAGGTTTGATAATCTAAGTTTAGAAATACTGTTTCAATCTGATTGAATAGTTTTGCTAGGTGTATAGGTTTTAAAATGAGGGCCTTTAAAAAAATGTTAGTGATGAATTTGTTTCTTTTTTATGGAAATGATTGTTTGGTTTGCGGTGCCGATTTGTGTTTGCGGTGGTGTTGGGGGGCCCATACCCAAATTTTGCATCAGGGCCCATAAGTCTGTAGCTACGCCACTGCTAAAAAAAAGAGCTTTCTACATGGATTAATTGGTGGGTTATCAGTACATGCAGAATCTTTTGCTAAAAACATAATAGAAACCAAAGCCTGTTTCCAAATGGTCCGCTTATTTCCAAAACCAAAACTTTAGCAGTGTGCAACCACTGGCACACGCAGAACATGTCAGTAAAATCAGTTGACTTTTTTGTATTGCTCCAGAAAGGCTGTCAGCAATCCACACTGGTTGGTAAATAAAAAACAGAGCTGCTATATTTAAGGTTTGTACATATGTAGAAACTGTAGATTTTTCTAGAAACATGATGGAAAGAAACAAACAACAACAAAAAAAAGCAATAAACTCAGGCAGTAGACTATGTTGTAGTAAAATAGGGGATTTGAACTTGGGCTGTGTGTTCCTAAAACATGCCATTTACATGGTGCACCACTGGCAACTCTACAATGTATACAGGTGATTTAGAAAATGTATCTTTTGCTACAAACAGGAGCTAAAAACTCTGCATAGAGAGAGTGGATACTGGGGTCGGGATGTGGATCTAAACAAATCCAACATGGGATATGAATTGTACTGGCAACAACATGGAAGCCTTCTAAGTTACAAAATCTATTACTTACATGTACTAAATGCAACTTTACTAGAGAAGAATATTACATATATAAAAAAATATATATAAAATAGGTGTATGGGGATAAAAGCTTTTAACATTAGGATTACAAAGAATTAAGTTTAGTTCTCCTTTAACTTAGTAGTAACTTAACTATCTAACTATTGTTAAACTTTTTGAGCATTGCTATGCAAGAAACCGAATAAGCTGATCAAAATATATCATATAAAAAATGAATTCTTGGCTTTTTATTATCCATGAGGACACAAACCCTTTTAAAGGGGATCGATTTGCCACTGGGCCTGTTGATGTAGTGATTATACAGGTTTCACATTTCACTCTGCGATTAAAAAGGATACGGCTCCTGTTGCTAAAAGAAGCAGCAAGCTCTTTAACAGCTGCTGATTGTTTATTTTCACAGCTTATTGATTCAATGAAAGTATAAGTAGCAATGAAAGATATTAACAGAATTAGATTACATTTAAGTAGTTGTATCCAAGGGAGTAACACCCTCTTGTAATGTAAATGGTCCATCACATAGTAGAACCTGCAGAGGGCAATGCTTTGTCTTGTGCAGTACAGAGAGCAATAAAGACATCATTAAAGGAAAACTAAACCTACATTTTCTATTCTAGAATCTAAAAACATGCCTTTCCAAAACACCAATAAACTGTAAAATACCACTTCAGCAAATTACAATAAAATAAATGTAAGAACAATGAATAAACTGGATGAAATAACTTTATGTGCAGTGTCTGGTCACATTGACTAATCTGTGGAACACTAGAATGCTCTGCCTTCTTTAGTGTTGTTCTGAGGCTTCCCTGTTTTTTCTATTTTTCAAATATCACCTCTTAAATGTGCATCAGGACAGAGGAACTGGTTTACCCTTCCTCATCACCAGCAACTCTTTCCACTGCAACCAGTTAAACCTTACAAATGTGCAGACTAGCTCTACCTGCTGCTGGCATAATGGCACAGTGGCACTGCAAACAGGGATGGGTGGTAATTGAGTTTAAATTATATGAGGAGCAATATACCAATGTAATATTTAGAAACCATGCAATAAAATTTGTGTTCATTTTCCGCTAGCATTAAACGTAACATCTATTACAACAGATGAAGTGCAGCAAAAAAACATCCTAAATTATCACTGCATTGCAGGAGTGGGGTAATGTACAGCATGGCTATACACAAAACAGCCTTGATAGTGAATAACACAACAGTAGGTAAAATATAAAGCTATTTAAAGTCCATGGTCATTTAAAAAAAAAAAAACTGCCGTAACTGGCAGAGGAGCTGATGCAATAAAAGGTGCAGACATTTGACAGTGCTATAAATCTGCAAAAACCAATCAGATGTTATCTATGTTATCTTACAGAAGTAATATTATGGCTATACATTAGGATGATTTTACATACCCGACCGAGCGATCCCACGACATTAGACCAATCCTGCTGGAAACCGCCTTTCCCGTTCTTTTTTGTGACTGACATGTGATCGCAAATCCCATTCATTTTGCGATTGCATGTTGGTCGCAAAGAAGAACGGGAAAGGTGGTACCGGCAGAATTGGTCTAATGTTGTGGGACTGCTCAGTCGGGTAAGTAAAATCGTCCTAATGTATGGTCACCTTAACACCTGAGCAATGAATAGTGATGTAGCTAAAAATATGGCATGTAGGTGTTACCAATAAGTTCCAGACCTCTAAGTATTTACAGATGATTTAAGGGAATGGTAGCAAGCATTAGAAATAAAACTGGACATAAATATAAGTTTTGCCATTTGGTCACTAACAGTTCCCTTTTTAATTTTAAATTAAGGGAGTACACAAGTTTCAAAATATATCAAAAAACAAAAGAGTGTGGTATTGCTACCTTATATTAAAGGGCATGTCCACCACCAAAACTATAATCCCCCCCCCACTAATGGCCCCACCATGTAGTGTAATAAAATCCTTACCTCACATCCCAGCTCCGTGTGGTTCCCCTGTAGTCCCCCCCCAAAGTCCCAAAAACTGCCCACCAGGAGGATAGCAGAGTCCATATAGGACTCTGCCTCCTGTCTCGCCTTCCAGGAGAAGTTTGGCATGCGTACTGCAGCCCTTCTCACCCTCCCTCCCCCTCCCTTTTTGCGATCCCTCCCCCTACCATAAAACTCCTTGCCCATATCATAGTATATCTTCCCCCAGCCCCAACCACTAAAAAATTATTTTAAGAAAGACCCCCGAACTCTACTTACCTTCCCTCTCTCCCCCGGCATTCTGAAAAGCCGGCAGCCGCGTCCGTGATTGGCTGCCTCTCAGCCAATCAGGGATGTGGCTGCCGGTTCCGCCCCCTGCTTGCAGTGTCTTGCAAGCAGAAGGCCAGGCCGGGTGTCGGAGGAGAAAGGGAAGGTAAGTAAACATTGGGGCACTTTCTTAAATGTATTTTATAGCGGTTGGGGCTGGGGGAAGATATACTATGATATGCCAAAAGTTTATTATAAGGGTGGACATGCCCTTTAAGTATTTTTATTTGTGGTATTACATACTTACCACTGTTTAAATCCCAAAATTTTTTTATACCCATGTCAGCTATATCTTTGCTTTAAAAAGTTGGCACATGGGACATTCACTAGCAGAGAAGTATAACCTTATGTACTGCTGCCCACGCAGAGAGATTCAAAGTTCGATCAGACATATATCGATCGTAACATCAACAAGTGCGGCAGTTTATCCTGCATCCATTCCCAGATGGATGATGCTTTGTGATTTATATTACAATTGTAATATGGGCCAAGTGTAGTCACAATGATGCAGTAATGTCAGAAGTCAACTAATGTATAGGCACCTTAATAGAAATGTTTATTGAAACCATTTAAGATACCTGCACACTAATAATCAGGAACTGTACACACAAATACATTGTAAGAGCCTAAAAATATATACAAAAGAGGTTTACTAAAGGACAAAGTAAAGCAAAAAATGTGGCTCCAAAATTACAAAGAAAATACTAAAAATTAGACACAAATGAAGGGGAAACATATGCATTTCTTTAAGACAAACAAATCAGCCATTTAGCACAAATGGAAGTCATTAGACATGGTATACATTCCCGTATGTATGAATTTTGGAAACTGGCATTCAGGCCTTCCTACCTTAGGCCATAAGCAAAAAATTTTAAATGTTTTCAGTTTATTTAAAATGCAGAGAAGGAAGTAAAGTGTGTAGGGAAGAAAGCTGTCAATCAGGTTTTGTTCATCTTGTACTTTTCTTTGAAAGACATGTTTCTTTAGCAATGCATTGAATGAAATGTTTTGTGAATGCACCAACTTAGATTAGTAAAAACGAATCCACCTAAATGCCTTCATTTACCAAGGATTGAGAGATGTTTTTACATGTTCCCCATTTTCAACCCTGATTAGAAAATCACATTTATAGATCAAGCAAGACCATCACAACACACATCATAGTCAATCAACAAAGTTTTAGCATGACAGTGCTACAAATCTCAGATGAGTTTTGCTAAAAAATATGCAATTTTTATGAATAAAAGTTGAATGTTGTAGCCAGCTATCCAATATTTTATGTAGCAGCTTAGATAGCAAATCTATTTGAATCTTTTAATTAAAAGACCTACATAGTGTAATAAGTAATAAGTAATATTTATTTCCAAAGGTTGACAGTAGTACAAATTGAATTACCTCAAAAATTCTAATCAACTCTTGCAGTTTTACTATTTTCTGGGACTGATTTCAACACCCCTTACTTTAACAAGTGTTTAGATGAAACTTAACAATATTGACCCAGCATTATTCAGGAGCTCTTGAGAAAATTAAAGGAGCCATTAAAAGACAATTAAACTCACTTTCCCGATCTTCTTCTCACTACCTTATGTACCCAGGATGAGGACCTGAATCGCTAAGACCTTATGCCTGGGTACACAAGTCAAAGTTTCTTTCGTTCCCCAGGTATAGCTCCGCCTTCCAGACTGTCTGTGATCCAGCCAATGGTAAGATGCACTTATCATAAAGCACATGTTCCCATTGGTCCTGTCACTGACAGTAAGGAAACTTTGGGTAAGTAATTGCTTGACTTAGAAAGTTAGAAAGTATACCCAGGGGTTAGGACTTAGCAATTCAGGTCCTCACCCTGGGTACTACTAAGGGGGAGGGGGGAGATTTTAGGACTATAAAAGGGCCACTGATCTTACCACAAGAGTTTTGAGACTGCAAAATTCTAAGATATCTGCAGTCCCTAAATCACATGTACACCCTTAAAACAAAAAAACTGGCCAATTGTCAGTTACTTTCCCCTAACCCCAACTGATATATTTGCAGTTTATTTCCAGTATTGGTAACAAGATATTTAAGGGTAATTATTGCAGAGCAGAGTAAGCTGGCCCCTCCCTCTATACAAGAGGGATAAGACAACTGACATCACCCACCCCACCCCTAAGATAGGAGGCCGGGCCCCTGACACACACCCTCGCCAGCGCGCCAAAGGTCCACGATCAGCCGTTTTTAAACATACCAATAAACATACGTGCAATTAGCTGTTTACCGGACCCGTACCGGAAGTCAAGTTTTAAACAGCTGATTGCAAGTATGTTTACTTCATAAGCGCAATCAGCTGTTTAAAAACAGCTGATTGTGGACCTTTGATGCGGGCCCTTCACGTTAGACTTCTATATTTTAGATTTTAAACTATTACAGTTTAGGGTTTTGGAGGGTGATTTACCTGTACATAAGGTATATTTGAGTGCTGGATTTGTATAATATAGGTTTGGGCCTAGGCACTCCTTCAGGCAATTTGCCACTGTATTCCAGGTGCTGCTTCCCTCAGTCCTCTACCTTAAGGACTCCAAGCTATAGCACAAGCAAATGAAGGTGATGGAAGCGCACACTGTTCCTCAGAAAATTCTGTTTATTGCATCACACAAACAACATTTCGGAGAACGCTATGTCTGATGCAAAACCTGATGAAGGAGACATAGCGTTCTCCCAAACTTTGTTTGTGTGATGCAATAAACAGAATTTTCTGAGAAACAGTGTGCGCTTCCATCACCTTCATTTGCGAGTGCTGGATTTGCCCTTTAATACTATATTGTTATTATCCAACTACCAGGCATCATATCTTTCTGAACTCCCTGACAGTTTACAGCACTGTAACTGCCCCATGCAACAGGTCAGCAACAGTTTTAGTTCTATTGAATACAGAGGTGACTTGCTTACTGCCCCACTGTTGAGGATTGTGCAATGTACTTCAGACATTTTATTCTGCTTCCTGGTTCTTCCATTTATCAGCTGACAGCTGTCATGGATGAAACAGATGACATCACAGCCAATGACTGAATGTTCTTCCCCTAGATCCTACAGTACTGACCATACAATTTTGCCACTGAAATCAGCCAGTTCTTGAAAAATCTGCCACATGATATCCTGCCACACGATACCGATATTGTACGATTAGGATTGTTGTGTGTGTGGACCCCTTAAGATTTCTTATTTGGCCTGCACTACACTGATGATGGCTCAATAAAGCCAAAACGGGTCGTGCTCTGGTTTTGTATTTAGCTTGTGTAATGCTGTCTTAAAAAAATATAGTCACGATCAAAGGTATATGTAGGAGTAAGCATCAGTGAGTGTATATCAGTGAGTAGGGATGGCCGGTTCGCGGATCCGAACCCGGATCCGCCGCGGATTTATCCCGTCCGCGAACGGCGGATTTTCCGGATTTTCCGCCATCCGAACTTCCGATTCGCGGATTTTTCACATTTTCGAAAATTTTCGAAATTACGAGTTTTCGCGTATTTTCGGGAATTTTCGAAAATACGGGGAAAACACGTATTTTCGAAAATACAAAGATTTCTCTTAATTCCAGACATACATATTTTCGAAAATTTTGAAAATTACGGTGATTACTTGTATTTTCGAAAATGCATATTTTTCGAAAATACATGAAAACTCGTAATTTCGAAAATTCCCGAAAAAACGGGAAAACTCGTAATTTCTAAAATTTTTGAAAATATGAAAAATCTCGTTATTTCAAGGGTATTTTTAATTTTAACGGGTCCGCTCGCGGATTTTCGAATTTTCGAATTTTTTCGAAAATTCGCGGATCCTCGAGCGGACCGGATTTTGCGAAGTTCGGACATCTCTATCAGTGAGTTGCATTTAGAAATTGTGCATTAAAAATTTAAGCCACATAAAATGAACAATCTTATAAAGATATTCTGCCAGTAGCCTACCTCAACGTAGTCTTTGGCATGGCCCCAATCTCTCTTGGCATCCAGATTTCCAAGGCTGAAGAACTCCATTTGTCCAAGATGTATTTTAGCTACTGAACGACTAATTTTTCGGGTTACAAAATTTGCCCCTGGGAAAAAGATAGAAAGATAAAGTCATAGGATATACAGTCTGGCAGAAACCATCTCCCATCATTATTTTTTCTTTTATTTTTCAGTCTTTATTTCTAAAACTTTTTCCTCCCCCTTCAAGAGTTGTGGCATCGTTCATCACTAGAGTAAGCTAAGAAGCTCCAAGCATTGGAGCTATCTCCACTTTCACATCTTTTCATTCTAAAACTTCTTAAGCATTCCTAATTTGCTGCTTCAATATTCAATCTAGGCATTAGGCCAACGAAAATCAATCGGAATGTCAGTTTATAAACATAAAATGCAAAAGGTTATACAAAGGGAAACACTAGCATAGAAGATAGACATCTAAGACCACCCTAGCTTTATTTAAAAAAAAAAAAAATCTCGCCTGCTGGCAAGGTCTTGCAAGTATTTTTTATTTTTGCAAAAGTGGCAGAATAATGGAGTAATTCATGGGGTTGTACGGTTTTGTACAATTGTCATAATAACTTAAGAAACATCTCCTATTAGCATATAAGCAGTATGGCATTATGCAATGAATGTAAATATCAGGTATTGATTTGCCTCCATTACATACATTTATGCCAATTCTCTTTGTTATTCTTCATGGACCACACAATGAGAGGCTTTATTCTTTTTACTTCTATCTGAACCAATTCAGACATTTCTATTTCCCACCTATTAACTTTCATGTGTGCTGTATGAATGGAATCTCAAAACAAAATGTCTCTCAAGGGCAAGCACAGGATTTCCAAGGGAGGGATTCCTTCAATATTATCATAGACATCATAGACCGTGTTGAGCACAGTGCACCACCAATATTTTAGCCATGCCCTCTGTTAAAGGCCACTCTTATGTTAAAGCATATACCTTCATTATATTTTCCTTACCCCTAGTACTGTAAGTAACATGGGCAGTAGCTGTACTAACTGGGTTACAGTAATTGATATGTTATATGAAACAGTGGAGATGATACGTTTCCAATGGTGCTACTGTGTGTCACTGTCTATGTGATCGTTTTTACACCTGACCCCAAACAATTAACATCATACACAACATGTTTCGGGTTTCATGGACCCTTTCTCAAGTGTATTGCTAATACATAGGAAGATGCTTGTGAAGGTTCTCATTCATCCAGGTCATGGTATATCTGTTGTATTCAATTAGATTAACTGGACTTGAAGTTTAGTTCTTAAAGACGTTTCGCTAGTCATCCGACTGGCTTTCTCAATTCAGAATGCCTTGTACAAGAATCTGTGGCAATTATGTACTCTGGAAAATCCCAATTAGCATATCACAGCCAGGTGTTAAGGGCATGATTTCATAGTGGCTAAGAAGTGTTATAGGAAGGCCCAGGGTAAGGTGTCTGCCATGTACAATGCTTTTTTGACACCTTATTACAGATTCTTGTACAAGGCATTCTGAATTGAGAAAGCCAGTCGGATGACTAGCAAAACGTCTTCAAGAACTTCAAGTCCAGTTGATCTAATTGAATACAACAGATAACACATAGGAAGCAGCATTTAAAAGCACACCTGAGAAAGAGTTCATGAGGCCTGAAACATGTTGTATATGAGCTACATGAAATAAACTGTGAAGGTTCTCATTCATCCAGGTCATGGTATATCTGTTGTATTCAGTTGGATTAACAGGACTTAGTTCCTGAAGACGTTTCGCTAGTCATCCAACTGGGTTTCTCAATTCAGAATGACTTGTACAAGAATCTGTTGGCAATTTAATACCCTGGAAAGTCCCAATCAGCATAAAACAGACAGGATTTAGGGACTTTCTGAATGCAAGGCGTGATTGCATTGTGGCTAAGAGGTGTTATAGGAACTGCCATGGGTAAGGTGTCAAAACATGGCAGACAGTTGGTGTCGAACCCCCCCACCTCTATTCAGGCTTGGTTTCTTATTTTCACATAAATGGCCTCCTTGACACCTCTCTTGAACCAGTCCTGTTGAAAAGTTTTTATCTAGTGCACACTAGATGCAAAATTTTCCCACGCATGGAACAAACTTGTGGGACAGGAAAGCACCAGCCTGCACTTCAGTGGAGAAGGAAGCCAGCAACTTTGAAAGAGGAAAATTAGGCTATGGGAGGAGAATAGTAAAACAAAAATTACACACCTTTAAAGTTTATAGCCACAGCTATCTACTAAGTTTAACCTGTTTTTAGTGAACTTATGCTTTAATGAGCCTTATGGCTATATCATATTGTATTATAGCAGTGTTTTGTGTTTGATGTTTTGCTAGCTTTGTGGTACTGATCAGAATTGATATGCTGAACATACCAAATAAATTTGTGTTAAGGCACCCATGGTTAACATGAACAAGTGCAATTAAATGTTGTCATCATCTAAAGTTAACATGGACCAATAAAACACAACTTGGTAGATTTACCCAGAGCCGCTATCACTCTGGCCAAATCCCCCGTACACGATTTAATATCACGTTTGCGTCTACTGATAAATAGTGATGAGAATGGAAAGATCTACCTTATTACAGGATAAGAAGGAGAAAATAGAGAACAGCAGATTACCATTTGTCTCTACTTTTAGTACCCATGCGGTAGAGATACAAAGAATAGAATGAAACGTCATTGGGGCATTTTACAGAATGATACTTCAAAAGATCCAAAAATATAGGTGACCAAGTGGTTCGTACTGATGTAAACCCCAAAGAAAGAAAGAAGGAATTGTTACTAGGCCCATTGAAAGCAGGCACTTTTCCCTGTAGGAAATGTGGCAGCTGTAACGCCATAATTCCAGGAGGGATTTTATACCATCCCAGTAAAGGGTTCAAAATGACACTGAAGGATTTTGCTACTTGTTAAGGATTGGTGTACCTCCTTAAGTGCCCTTGTGGCAAAGGATATGTAGGGAAAACAGAAAGAGAGGTGAGGGTACGGATAGGAGAACATAAAAGGGATATTAATAAATATACAGGAGAACAATCGAGACACGAAACTCCTGTAAGTAGGCATTTTTTTCAAAATCGGCATCAGGCTTCACAGTTAAAATGGCAGGTTCTGGAAGTGGTTAAACCTGCAGCCAGAGGGGGTGATTATGGAAAAATCCTTTTGAGAAGGGAGGCAATTTGGATTAATAAACTACAGACATTACACCCCAATGGTATGAATGAAGAAGCAGGACTAAGCAGTTTTATATAGACTGAATATAGGATTTTTTACATAGTGATTATATATTATTATCTATTTTCTCTCAGGCCCCACTACAGCCATCTACAGGACACAGACAAGAATTAAAGGGCAACTATAGTGAAAAAAAAACTTTGTCTGTATACAATGTATAGATCACTTAGTATAAGCTGCCTTACTTTCATGTTTCTGTGTGGCTTCATTTCTTCACACTGGCAGAAGTTTGTACCAAGCTGTGTAGTCCCCCTCCCCTCTCTGTCTACTCCCCCTCAAGCAGTGACGGGCTGTATACAGAGTCCGAGCATTGTCAGTTGAAAGGACTTTAAATGAAGTGCTGACATCCTGTTGACCCCTCCCTTCCAGAGCTAGACTGCAAGCAATCAAAGTGAGAAATAAAGTAGCAATATGCTGAAGGGAGGGGCAGAGGGCGAGAGAGGACAAGTGGTGCTGAGATTCTTTACAAGTAAGTTACTGAACTCTCCCTGTTCTCTAACTTTGCTAATTGTTATTTATTTTTTACCTAAAGTTCATATCTCTCCCCTGCTTAGCTGAGATCATAATCACTGAAGAGAGTCAGTGTAACAGCAGCTTGTAGTGGGAGACCTTAACAAACACAGTGACACTGCTTGTTGTCCTGTTATATTTCAGTTGCTTTAGTCTATATATTTCATACATTGCACTGTGTGTCTTGTTTGGTATATAGTCTGTATTACTGTATTATATATACTGTATTAGTGTTCCATTTGAGTCACTGGTTTTGTATGTATATAAGATATTTTTTTTGGGGGGGAGGGGCTGTTTTATAGTGTGTTATGCTCATATTACTGGGTTAATGGTTTATTGATTGTGTTTAGCACTACATCATTTGACTATATGTTGCACATGGTACATATAGTGTGGGTGAGAGAGTGTGTGACAGTACTGCATGGGAGCTTTGGATTGTGTGGGTGTGTGCATTTGAGTGACAGATGAGGTGTAGCAGCTCCTACAAATCACAGCATATTCAAAGGCTTATATCTCGGGGACTATGAAGAATTTAAAGAAACTAAAGGTACCCTGGTGGTTGCGATGACTTATAGGATACATTAGAAGAAATTAAAAAAAAAAAACAATTTTCTCACTATAATTGCCCTTTAAGAGTATCATTCTGAGATGGTTTGAACACATATTGTAACTTTGGACTTTTCATGTAACGTTGATATGTAATAGTAATTATTTTAGAATAGTATTCGTGTTTTTATAGTTTTTATTCTTGTCACATTACATATGATGCACAGTAACTAGTTTATCACTTATTTATTGTTCTGCTTTTAGCAGATATGAATGACACTTTTATATTTTAATAGCAATAGAATTGATGGATTATTTTACACATTTAAATATTTATGGCACTCAGCACTTTATATGATTATGCACTTTGATATGTATTGTGTGGGTAGCCACTTGTTGGGCCCCTGTGTGTCACTCATGAGGTCACATGATTTGGAGGTGGGGTTTAGGGTTTTAAAAGGTTGATGTTTTATTCACACTGATTGTACCTGAGGAAGGGACAGTGCGTCCCGAAACGTTGTATATGTTGTTGTAATAAACACTAGTTTGGATTCACCTACTTAGTGTGCTCCCCCAATATTTGTTCTTGAGCTAAATAGGAAAATGGCATTACCACTCGTGTTAAAAAGTCATTTGCCGTGCAAATGCAATATTGAATTGCTTGCGCAGGCTGCATGGGTGTCTTTTGTGAAATCGCACAGCCGATGCAAAGGAAGAGTTAAAGTTGTGCTAACCGATATTGAATCTCCAGAAACCTGGTTAGTGCCCCTGGTTAAATGAGCCTGAATATTGTACCGGTCTGTCAGAGTTTAATATGCATACATCAAAGCCATTGTTCTGGTATTACAAAACATTAAACAATAGCTTGATACATCTTCAGTAGTCACTGTAAATCCAGTATCGAACCGTGCATAATTACACTCTCAACAAGTAGGAGTTCCATCAGGTGTTTTAGGACATATCAGTTATATAGGACTATATAATTTTGAAAATAAAAGTTGTGTACCGACTGCCTTTATTGCCCCTTTCTGGATGAATACATTACAAATTTGTGTTTTAGACCTGGTATTTGCTTGCATTAAAAATGACAAGCTGCAGACCCACAATTCCTTTTTTATAGGGTGATATCCCGAGAGCTATTATCAGTTTCATGTGCAATCACATTTGCTATGTAATAAAGAAAAAAAAACAATACTGACAAACATACCACATATCATCAATATGCCAATCGCCAACACATTGCACCATTCCAGGTTAGCGTGGATTTAAGAGTATTATATGGAGGTAATGGCTCTCAGTACAGCCCCACAAAAGAATTTCCAGATAGAACGGAAAGCTGCACCAAACACATGGTTACAAAGATTTCCACAATGACTGGACTGCATATCAATAGTGTAGAATGTACATATTAACCACCTAAAATGATGTGCCTTAGGCAATATAACTTGCTATCCAACTGCATTTTTTAAAAATGTGTTTGCAATTAAAGTACTGCTTTGTTTAACTTACCATATGTAAATATGCCAATTTAATTATGCTCATAAGGTGTGCAACTGATCGAACTACTAATTCGATAGAAGCATGTATTTTTTTTCAATGATGACCAGTCTGATCAGCTTTAAAGGAGAATGAGGCAAAATCTCAAAATAAACTACCTTATTATTTTCATCTTTTTCATTATGTTGGGAATCAAGCCTGGGAAGAAGCAATGGGATAAACTGACATAACCCAGCATTATCAGATGTGTTTTTATTATTTGGAGGTCAATTAATAATGGAAGATATAGCACAGATAAGCTTTTTGTAATAACCAATAATTGCTGATGTAATGGCACAACCAAAATAAGGCAGTGATCCTCTGTGCTCACATAACAAAGAGTCATGAAACTTTGGTAAGATGCAGTTAAAGGGCATGTCCCACCCAAAACTATAATCCCCCCCCAACTACTGGCCCCACCATGTAGTGTAGTTTAATCCTTACCTCACACTCCAACTCCATCTGGTTCTCCGTAGTCCCCCCCAAAGTTCCAAAAACTGCCCACCGAGGCTAGCAGGTCCATATAGGACACTGCCTGCTACCTGGCCTCTTGGAGATTCCTGCCATGCGTGCTGCAGCCCTTCTCCCCCCTCCCTCTCCCTCCTGTTCTACTATCCCTCCCCCCCTATACAAATCCCCCTTAATATTCTGCTCCCCCATGTCCCCCAGCCCCAACCGCAATTTGTTTTTTTTTAAAAGCTCCCCAAACTCTTACTTACTCTTACCTCTCTTACTTACCTCTCCCCTCTTTCCTCCGCTGCACTGAATGACCGGCAGCCGCGTCCGTGATTGGCTGCCGCTCAGCCAATCACAGACGCGACTGCCGGTCCCGCCCCTCTGCTTGCATTCTCGCAAGCAGAGGGCCGGCAGTGCGGCGGAGGATCGAGGGGAGGTAAGTAAGAGTTTGGGGGGCTTTTTAAAAAAACAAAACATGCGGTTGGGGCTGGGGGACATGGGGGAGCATGATATTAAATTTTTATTTTAGGGGTGGACATAGCCTTTAATGTATGGAAAAACCAAGATGTTTATAGATGTTATATACATGTTTGACATTGTCAAGTCTTTCTGTGTGGTGGCAATTTATTAAAGTTGATGTGCCTTTTAGATAAAATTGGTCCTTCCTACCTATTGTAAAATTGAAATATGAAGCTAAAGATACTCCTCCCAAAAGAATTAATATATTTATTGCTCTCATAAAAGAAGACCTAAATTATTAACTTTGCTGCTTTGTCAAGGATAGTCAGATGTAAACCATCTGTTACTCCTATCCTACTACATACTGTGAATTTTTCACAGAGGGATTAAACAGTTGTATTTGAAGTAACGCATGCAGCCTTGTCTAATAATACAATATGATTGTCAGAAAAAATATGGACCAGATGTTATTATTATGCATTTAGATGTCTGGCCTAACAGCAACATATTTGTATAAAGCATACTGGGGAACATAACCCAACAAATCTGGAGCATGCAACAACTAGATGGGAAGATTGATATGTATAGAACATATTTGAAAACAAAAAACACACGCACATAGTAAGCAAAACCAAGGATTATATAGATTTGTTCTCATTAGCTATAAAAAAGGTTTACAGGGTGATGCATTAAGGGCCGCAAACCAGCCAAATCAGTGTTAAAACCACGCTACCCAATACATTTTCAGATTACTGTGGGTTTAATACAGATTTTGCAGTACCTCTGCTAGTGAATGGAGGCACAAACGGGTGTATCTTACCTAATGGCGATCCCGTGATGCAGTAAATCTCACAAAGAGAAAGGTAAATATTCTGCAAATGGGGTAGGGGTGGTTTAATCCCCCCAGCCTAACAGTTGATATAGAGGAAGGCAATCAAAACCAAAAAAAAGCATGAAGGGACACCAAATGCAATTAGAAAGGATCCCTGGATCAACAAGTTGTAAATTGTATAAAAGCAGCATTCAGATAATTGCATATATTCTTATATATTTAATTCACCTGACTGAGCAATGTTTCAAGAGTAGCATGCTCCTTTCATCAGATTCACAGACAAATCAATAAAATAATCTCCACACATGACATTTAAGTTGGTTACAAGGAAATTACATCATACTTGGTTTTGTCAAACAACATAGAAAATGACTCCATAAAAAGGAAATGACATATCATAGTAAGGAGGACACACACCCCTACCTCAAATGATTCTTAATTCCAACACCCTGTGTACTTATAATAAACCCTTCACAATCATGTATAACAAACACTATATTCTTACTCCAATTTATTTAAACAATCCATCTTCACTCCAACTCACAAATGTGGCTAATTATATATTGTACCCACATCAACTCACATACCCTCTGGATCAATATAGACCATAGAAAATTAAAGTTCTTATTGTTAAAAATGGTGCTAGCTTTGTCCCAGCCAATCATATGCTAGCTTTCATATGTTAAATGTTAAGCCAATCTGATTGGTTGGGGCGAAATTGGCACCATTTTTAACATTAAGAACTTGAATCTCCTTGATTGACTTTGACTCTGTAAAGTTGAAGGTTGTTCAAATTATGCTCCCCTGTGTATACTTGCACATATATGCAATTATATATAACACACAATGGTGTGCCCGTTGGTGCACAATGGACATTATGTGTGTGTATGTTTTGCTATGTGTGGATATAGTGGGTATGCAGGGAGATTCAATAAAAGTTCTTATCGTTTAAAATGGTGCTAATTTTGCCCCACCCAATCAGATCTTATTTAACATTTGAAACCTAACATCTGATTGGGTGGGGCAAAATTAGCACCATTTTTAACGATAAGAACTTTCATTGAATAACCCTGATAGAACAGGTATATTTTAAACTGTTACTCAGATAGTCACCAGAGGAACCAAATAGGATAATCCTGCAGGTCTGAGAGTAGACCCAGGCAATCCTGCTACACTGTGTGGTTGAAACTAAACATGCTAGGTTAATACTTATTAGTATTCACTTTGGCAAGTGGTGATGGTACCTCATATTATAAGAGAAGGTACCTCACAGCATCATGTTATTATAATAGCATTGCCCTAATAATCACCGTATAAACAAACTTTAAGCATTCCCAGTTTACCTAAAGAAATGGATTTATCTTTCATATACTCTTTTATACAGATCTAATTGAAAATAAACTTGCTTCAGAGCAATTTTTAATAACTGATAAAAAAAAAATAGTTGGGAATTGGGCCTGGTAGAGCTATAGAGTCTAATTGGGGAATTTCATCTGCAAGTACAAGGACAGGAGGATTTAAATCAATACTTTCAGTAGCAGCCTCCATAGCTTAATACAGAGAAAAAACATACAAAGAAAACAAGGAGAATAAATGGTATTACCAGCACCGCTGCCACCAATTTGTACCAGGTCACTGCTTTATGGTAGGATTATGGGTAGCATGGAACACAGTGGGTTACTCTGGTGGTCTTGCACAAAGCAGGCAGTGCACATAAACAGGTTCCCCACATAACATATGCAGTAATCAGGGGTGTCCTTGTCTATGGTCCACCATTTTGAATATTGACCAGGCCTGTATATTGTGAGTCCTTGTAAGTTGGTGTACACTTATCTGTTGCCTCAGAGTTTGTATCCAATAAGGTAATTTGTCTGTCCAATAATCTGTCCTCCCAACAGGTGGTGACAGGATCTTATTCACAGGATCTTGTGCCAATCTATCTCCAAAGCACACACCACAATCTACTTTCACTTTCTCTCCTCCTAGCCATAGAGAGCAGGGATGTCTTGTCTTTTATTACTCACTGATACCACCTGCAGTCTGGAGGTGGTATATAAGGAGCCTTGGTGTATATGTCTATTACAATACACATCACATCCTGTGTAGCAGACAGAAACTTTTTTTGGATTACACTTCCTTCCTTCTCCCAGCATTCTATGTTAGCAGTAAATTTCTCTTATGTCAATTGGCTAATGAATGTATACAGATGCAATACAGCCTAATGATATAGAGCATGGGTGTTGAACTTTTCACATGGCTGCACAGAAATCTGGAACATTTTGTTTCCATGCACCCTAGAATAAAGCAATTTTTCGTGGTTTAGCGTTTCCTACACAAGGACTTGAATATACAAGTGATCCATCTTCCCTTCCATCCATACCTATTACACTATTGGTTTAGGGAAGGATAATTTACCAAACTTACCATCCCTTTCCTATTGCATCTACCTGCCAGCTAGAATTCAGTGGGTCTAAGCGGAATAAACCTGCAGATCTGAGAATAGATCAAGACAATCTTGCCACAATGTGCAGTTCAAACTAAACAGCACCATTGGGTGGCCTGTGACTCTAAACAGGATTCAGATTAACATACTATGTTCAGACTTATTAGTAATTACCACAGCAAATTCCAGATTTACAGTTGCTATGGGGTTAGGGCTTGGGAGCACATGATACTAATTAGCTTTATAGCTTAAGGTGAAATAGGAGTTAAAGGAGCTAAAAGCTCCCCACAGAGCATAAAATGAAATAGAGCCTTCTTACAGAAGGTACCTCACAGCCTCATGTTATTATAATAGCATTGCCCTAATAATCTAACATATAAACACATATATCTCATTCCCAGGGTTACCTAGAAAAACTGGTTTGGAGATGCAAAGTATTATCCCTTATATCCTCTTTTATACAGATCTAGTTGAAAAAATTGCTCCAGAGCACTTTTTACCGTATATACTCGAGTATAAACAGAGTTTTTCAGGCTGAAAAATCAGCCTGAAAACTCGGACTCGCTTTATACCCGAGTCACTCACCTTTGAAGATCAGCGTCCTCTACATTCCGGCAGCAGCGTCCTCTCCTTTCCAGCAGCCGCACGATCAGTCCATGTACTGGCGCGCCGGCTGATGTAACTAATGGCGCCGGGCTTGGTGCCAATTAGTGACGTCAGCCAGCGCGCCAGTACATGGACTGATCGTGCAGCTGCCGGAATGGAGAGGACGCTGCTGCCAGGAATGGAGAGGACGCTGCTGCCAGAGAGGAACTGGAGGGGAACTTACCAGCACACAGTCCTAGGAAGCCCTTGGATGGAGGAGAGCCCACAGATCCTGGATGAAGAGAGCCCACAGGTACAAACTTAACTGGGTTTGAGGGTGAGGGTGGCATTCAAGATGTTTTGGAAACTACAACTCCCAGCATGCTTTATTAGCTGGGAGTTGTAGTTTCCAAACATCTTGAATGCCAAGTGAGGGTGGCATTCAAGATGTTTGGAAACTACAACTCCCAGCTAATAAAGCATGCTGGGAGTTGTAGTTTCCAAACATCTTGAATGCCACCCTCACTTGGCATTCAGATGTTTGGAAACTACAACTCCCAGCTAATAAAGCATGCTGGGAGTTGTAGTTTCCAAACATCTTGAATGCCAAGTTCTACCCTTGGTTTATACTCAAGTCAACAACTTTTATTAGATTTTTAGGTGAAATTGGGTACCTCGGTTTATACTCGGGTCGGTTTATACTCGAGTATACTGTAATAGCTGATAATTTATTTTTATTTCAGTATTAAATCCTTGGTATACCTTCCTGGCTTTACCATTAAGCAAAAGGCTAAGGACTTGCAAGACCTTCATCCCAACCATTAATAGGGTCTGCCAATTCAAATTGTTCTAGCCAATCAGTCCACTCCCTAGTTAAAAATAGGCTTGGCAATTGAGCCTGCTAGTAGTGTAATTGGGGCATTTGATCTACAGGTACAAGGACAGGAGGATTTAAATCAATACTTTCAGTAGCAGCCTCCATAGCTTAATACAGAGAACAAATAAACAGGGAGAATAAATGGTATTACCAGATGACTGCTTTATGGAAGGATTATGGGTAGCATTGCACACAGTGTGTTACTGGCACCAAGTAAATTTGCTTGAAAACTTAAGAAAATGGACCTACAACAACTTTTCAGTATCTCCCCCACAACTGATGTTAAGCTTACAGTTCTATGGTTACTAGGCTGTAAATACTTCCCTTTTTGTATATTGGTATTACATTAAAGGACAACAATATCAAAAAAACACCCCCATTACATGTCCATACATCCAGCAGCTGAAATCCCTTACTCACATTTACAGCTGTGCTGCCCTTCCTTAGATATCACAGCAAAGATGAGTGCTAAATGCCCGCCTCCTATATGGCCCAGGGCCATGATTAACATAACACTTGTCATTCGCTGGTAAGAATGTCTGTTACAACCTCTCTCCTCCTTCTCTGCCAGTCAAACAAGCTTGAAAAGTCCTGTTGTTAGGATACAGCCTACATAATCAAGTCAATCAAGGGTGGGTGGAGGAGTGTTTTCTCGCATGCTAGCTTTAAGTGACAGAGGCAGACAGAATTGTTACGCCCCCTTCACAGCACAGCTAATTGGAGGCAGAAAGAGGCTTGAAATCAGGAAAAAGGGCTTGCATACCTTTACTCTTTTTAAATGAATTATTTAAAAAATGCATTGAAGCAATATAGTTATCCTTTAACTTTTTCAAATCCAGAAGCACATCTCCAGAAAAATACAAATTTGAAAAGATATGGAACACATTTTTCAAATATGTACACACACAGTATAGGAAGAGCGTTCGGGACTGACATGTTTCCCACGACCATAGCCAACTCCCTATACTTTCTGACCATGGCCGAGGAAAATTCTTGGAAAAAACGGAGCAATCCCTACACCGAAAGCAAACTTTTGCCAACATTGGGAACGTTCGTTTGTGCAGTGCAGTGCAGTGCGTTTGTGCAGTGCACACATCCCAACAAGATTGTCCCTTTTTCGTTCATATGTGTACCCAAGCTTAAAGCTAGCCATATACGGAAAGATGCTCTTGTCAAGCAGCCAATCAGAAAAATAGGAGATAATATTTTGAGAAGTTTGATTACATTTTCTGAATCATTTAACCTTTCTACAGAGACAAGTGCTAATGGATTTATATACCAGAAAATTTCCTCTACTTTTTAATTTAAACAAAAATAAGGTGTTTCTTTGCCAAGTGGGACTTGAAGGAAATGAAACTTTTTCTCATAAAACCACTTACAATACCCTTGTGCCTATACAATATACCTGTTAAATTTGCCTTGCTTCACATGTTTGGCAAAATTTCTTTTTTTAACGCACCAAACAAAAAGTATCATTGTAACTACATTGGCACGGCAGAGTTTGAGTCTGTATACCACTTCAATTAATTTATTATCCTATTTTTATGGATTAAGTCATTATGTAATTTCTATTGATGCTTCAGGTATTCACACATTGACTATTATGCAATCTTTTTGTCTGCAGGCCAAAAAAATAGATTTGTTGTGTAATCGCATGAACAAGGATGGCCAAATTGCATTTCTTAAAAGGTCTTTCAAACTGTGTGAACATTGTAGTTGCTTGAGATCTGTGTTTGTATCACAGCGTTTCACAAGAAAATTAAGAAAAATGCATGTGATGCAATGGCAACCCTCAAAAGAAAAAACAGGTTGACATAACAAACACCTCCATGACTGTGCCTGGGATAGGTACAATAGGTAACACTTTGTACTGCCCCACTCCTCGAGGGGACCCTGCAAAGTTATGTTCCAAGCGGTTATTGAACAACTAATGTTTGAATCCCTATGAATCGAAAAAAGTCTAATAGAGTAATTTAAAAGTCAACTGTGTGCTCCATACAAGTGTCACAATTAAAAGCACTCACACCTTTTAAACAAACCTACGATTATGGCCCTAGCTGCTGTCAATCCAAAGTTATAGGCAGGTTAAGTTTCATTTACACTAGACCAGAATATACTCCTTTTTAAGATAGTCATTCAGCATATTTAAAAACCCACTGCAGCATGCATTTGTATATGGTAACACATGAATTTCCATTCTAAGGAATACAAAAACAAATATAAATGCACAGGGGAAATCGCACAATTTCTGTGATTTTTTTACTATTTGAGTTTAGGTCTGATTTAAGTGTGAATGTAATCTAAATTGTAAGAAAAACCCTATGTTAAATATCTACTAGTCTGAATTTGGTATATAATACTGCAGCACAAAAGCCACTTTTGTAAAATGGTTATTTAAAAAAAAAAACAACTGAAAACTTCTACAAATCAAAACTTAATTGTGTTGTCAAAATCATAAATGATTTCATCTATCTATAAGCTCCCACATTTTTGTGGATGGAGTTAAATAGCCCATTTGGTGTGTATGATTACAGCTGCTTAGTAATTCTTAACAAATTAAATTTTTTTGCTCATATTTAAAAGTTCACATTTGCCATATAAAATATCCAAGGCAATATACAGTAGTTTAAAGACTAAGCAGTGTGCAGCAAAATGGATCAAGTGAAAATTAAAACTAACTTAATTTCAACTTTTTTACAAACTCAGAGATCTACAAATACCTGTGCTGCCCCAACTTTGGCAAAATAAATCTTCTGACCCCCACAAAGGCTTTTAGCAATTGAGCTTCAATTTAGTTGAAGAATCACAAATTTGACATATAGAATTTATGTATTACAATATCCAATATTAATTGGCTAAACAATTTCTCTGGAGCAATATATATATAAGCAAAAACAAATTGGTGCATATTCATCTCTCTTGATATATACATTTGCTGCACCTATTTGTTTTTGTTTATTATACATATTGGGGAGGAGGGATTTCCTTGTGTGCGCGCACCCTATACGTATACCTTACCTGGTGTGCTGATCCAATCTAGTTTTTGGTGAATATAGTGTACATGTGGTTTGAGCCAAGGTGGCAATGTAATATAAATACTGATGTATAAAGATACTGAATATAAAGTGCAATAGAAAAAAGCAATAAAGAGAGACTTTTGAACAATAATTGGAGGTGAAAAAAGGGTAAAAACCTTTAAGTTTAACCTGAACCCCATATGAACCCAAGCGGTAGGCTCAGTTAAATTTTCCACTGCTTTCTCCATCTGCTTCTGCTCACATGGTAATCTTTGGCTTCCCCATAGAGACTTCACTGGGTCCTGGCGCTATACAGGCTGGGCGTAACAAGAAAAGACACTGAGAATGTCATGGTTGACCGACCAGACTACTGAGATCAGAGAGATTATGCTTCATTTACTTACCACCTCTTGCCAAAATAAATACTGTTTAACTGCAGGTACTCAAAACCCAACAGGCATGTTTAAAGGAATGTTTAGGCTTAAAAAGAGAGTCTTTCATAATGTAAATGTGTTAGAAATATCTACCACCCCTTGGCAATTTTTCATGTGAAAACTTTCAAATGAAAAATTCAAAGCCTTTCCTGCTTTAAAAAACAGCATAATTATTAAGTTGAAATAAAAGAAAAAGGTATAGAACCGGAACTTATTTTTATGTTATTTTCATTAACGGTTGTGAAAGGGGTTTGTGATTATAAAAGCTCTGTATAAATCAGCCATTTTTTACCTTATTATATTATCTTCTGTTTTTAATTAGCATTTTTACAATATTACATTTAACTGTGTTTTTCTAATGGAAATAACCTCTCTTTTTAATCTGACAGGTGTAAATATCCATGTGTCTTGTAGCAGCTACCTGCTCGGACAAAACTATGACACTACAAAGGATACGTTTATAGATACAATATTAACCAATACTGGGTATACTAAAGCAAAGCACATACAAATCATTTTAATAGTCTAATTATAAGTCCCTTTTATCTGAACAGCCATCAAATGAATGTTTTCAAACTAATTAATCTAAACAGCATTCTGCATTGTAACCCATGTAGATAAAAAGCCAAGGAAAATCAATCACATACAGATACAGCATTTACTATTGCTACTATACTGTGTGTATATAAAAAGTAATATATATAGCAGAATCTAAAACTTACCATTTTCAATTTACATTATGGTCTATACAGATACATTACATTACTTAGCATCAGTTATAAGTTAAGAGATCAGTAAGTACTCTGTCCAGGGCCCAACAACCGTATTGGACACTCAATGTGCTAGGTTCAAATTCAAGTAAGGTAGAGACACTTTATATGACAAGGGCATACAGACAATAGAAGAAATTTGAATATTTGTATGGTTTCAGATTCATGCACAGAACAATATATTCTGTAAAAAATTGATTACAAGTTTTGCTTAAATATGCCATCTGTGTCATGTGACACATCAATACTTGTAATTTATTAAAATTATTTATTTTGAAAGTTAAAGAAGAGCTTCATGGCAAAATAAAAGTATGTGGCAACTATTAACAGTATTGCACGAGTATTCTTATATATTCAAATCATTGTGCACTCCACCTCTCTTCAAAAGTGCCAAAACCGGAACGAAACACATACAACAACAGAACCCAGGGCATTCACGGGACTTGTGTAAGATGCTGATACAGCAGTGTTGGAACAAGCAATCAACGTGTTTCAGCCATTATATCGGCTGTCCTCAGGATTGTCCTTATATATTCAAAGGCAGGAAGGCAATAAGCTTTTCATCAGTGCTCCTGTCCTGGTACCGATATTTCACACCAATCTACTCTATAATGATGATGATCAAGAAGCAGGCAACTCATAATGCAATAGGTGGTTTATTCTGGCAGTATATACAACCTGTTTTGGGTTAAATAAACCTCAAGTAATTGTATGTATCCTTATGTTGCACAAGCATGCGTTCATACATGGAGATGATGTATTTACTTGTTTGCCTTGGGCATTGGTTGGATTTTAATTTTAATTTACAGCTATGGTGATTTCAAATGGCTCGCAATGGTTAGTTTTATTACTATGGTGTTAAAGTTTGGTGCAGCAATAATTAAGTTGACAAAACTTTTTATTATGCTTAGTTACCTATTTTTATTTACTTTATGCTACATCTTGGATAATTTTCAGGTCAACTACAACCTTTAGTTCTGGTGCAGAAATATAAAAAAATTGGTGAGGCAAGAAGAGAAGAAAGATACTATGTTGGGAGGATGATTAACAGAGTATCATGGACCATCAAAGGGTTGTATGTTGCAGTAACACAAAAGCCTGGTGGAGAGGTACAGAGCAGAGTCAACCTAGAATTGGACCCATTTCTTATCCAGTACCTATATTGTTTCATACCCCCGGCCTAATACACTCTGCATTACGTTATACCTGGTTCATATTATATCTCTACTATTACATCTGAGCCCCCTCTGAAGAACTCGATGTGAAGAGGTATTGGCAGTGCCCCCCACATGTTACTCTATTCAGCTCTTTTCACAGAGATAACAAAATATACTTTGGATTTTCTTTTTATTTAAATGAAAAGTTTACTTGAAAAGCGAACTATTCCTTTAATGTATTGATTGAAGACCGGGAGCTTAAGGAGCTAATGTCTTACCTCCTGTTCTTCCACCACAACAGCACTGAAAATTCCCGACCACTTCCTGGTTGTAATCACCTATAGCACACATTATCGCTCATACATGCTATAGTTGGTAAGAACTAGGAATGGGTCGGAATTTTCAGTGCTGCTGCCGTGTATTGCACAAAAGGTAAATATACTCACCTTCCTCCCTGGCTCCTTACAGAAAAGGATAAAAGGTGTAGCTCCTTAACCTCCCAGTCAGTCTGGAAGCTATTCAAAAGGCAGAGCTCTTTGACTTGTTTTCTGTAATTGCACAATGCCTAGGTCCAATTTGGAGTAAGTTGGTGGCCACATCTCTGTGTACACACCCATATGTTATACTGTTTTATTCAGAAGATGTTAGTATTTTACATTTGTGTTGGTTTCAAACTTTTTACTAACATTTTTTGTGTGAAATTCCCCTTTGATTTTGTCTCTAATTTTTTAGAAAAAAAATCATAAGAAAAACTCCCAATTTGATTGAGATCTGTCTGGCAATCTGCATCTGCAAAACTTACCTCCCTAATAAAAACCCAGGGTATGAACTTTCTTTAAATGACTGAAATGTTAGTGTATTTTAGTGAAATTCAATCTTATTTTATGTTTACTGTCAGGTGGGCTTATAGATTTCAGTTTAGCTGTTTTAGTTCCAAGGAGTCTTTTGGACAGGAAAAGTGGGGTACCTACATGTCTTGTATCGCTGTACTCAGAAGATCCAGAGCTTTTAGAAACAATAAGATTTTGTGAGTAAGCTTATTCTACAAATAAAAATGCAAAAAAATTTAATTCACCAAACTTTTTTTTTATATTTCACACAAATACATTCAATTCTCCATAAAATTAAAGAAATTGTTATCTTGTTAAAACTTGCTTTTAACATATCTGTTTTTTCATATGCATTTTGTAGCCTAACTTCTCTCTATCTCGTTTACACTTTTTTAAGTTAAAGATTTTATTACTATTGTATGCAAGCATAGTTCCACTTGTTATTGCAGTGTACATGCTTTAGTTCACATTAAAAAAGTTAAAAGACACTACAGTTTTTTTTTTTACTGAAATATTATGTGGGAGAGCATCATAAATGTGTTCATTGTTCTTTCTTGTAACTGCAGGAAAACCACTAATGTAGATTTAACATTTTGACATTTTACACGGATGAGACAAATGGCTATAACACAAGGCAATTGGACTTCCTATGGCTAGAATATCTTATTTGGCTTCCATGACACAGCTTCTTTGTTTTTAAGCCTTTGCATTGCGATGTAAATATGTATGCTACCCACAAAATAGATAAGGGCAACCAGCCTTTTTATGTTGATACCTTCTTGACCAAGCAAAGCAAATAATGTTGTCTTTGATGCAAAACCTTTTTCCTAATATTTCATTTATTCTTTAAACTGTTAATGAAACACGGTATGATAAGGCTCCACAGGCAAAAATCAATGAGCAGACCGTCTAAGAAATCTTATATCTGTGAGTAAACACTTTGCTTCTTTTGAGTCTATTTTTGTTATTAATGACATTTTGTTGTACACTTCAATTAAAAATTCAATTTAGTAACAATAAATATTATGAACTTGCAATAACTTTTATGCTTATCTTTTAGAAAATATGTGCAAGAAGGAAATTGCTCTATCTTTCAGCCTTCTCCTCTTTAAACTCCTCCCATTTTCTGGGCACTCTGTTCATATTAAATAAATCAAACTGAGATTACCCATCCTCAGTTTTCAGACAGGTTCCTAAATTCTTTTCCCCTGTGCTCAGTTTCCCTTACCCCACGTTACTTTAGATGTCTGTGTCTCAGTCAGCAGCATTACAACCTGAACTCTTCCACCTCCTGGACAGCTAGATAACCTTTTCAGACCACCAGGGGCACTTCCGTGTTATAAACAGCATGCTACCACATAGTAGCGTGGTGATTATAAGGATTTTCTTTACAGTTGGGCTCTAAAGGGATGCATTGAAGGGGTAGGTTATACATAAAATCAATAGTTCAGAGGGAATAACATAATTCTGGAGAGCTCATAGGCCATAGTGGACTGTATTGCTTCTCTCTAAAATATGTGAATGCACCTTTAAAACTTTTTGCACTTGTTCTTACAAACAAAAAAATGGTTTATACTACGTAATTGTTAGACAACTTACAAAAATACATTGACTAGATATCTGCCCCAATATATTTTGAACTGCAGGTATTTTATATTTAATTATCATCACACCTCTACGTTCAATTCCCTGCTGATCAAAACTAACCTGCATGCCAATGATAATACATCTTCCATTTAGGAAAGTTCTCACGTATAATAGGGCTCTGTCTGTCAGAGTTTAGGAATTACATCAGAAATTATACGAAAACTATTTAACCCTAATTTTCGTATGCACAGTGTAATAAACCAGCATCAATAACTTAAACTACGGTTTGTTATGATTTTTGTGCCCTGTGAAAGCAAATATTTACCAGACCTTGAAAATATAGCTTCTACCTACTCTTGGGAGTAACATAACCTGCTGTTTATCAGTCAACACATTCTGTAGATGTCATTACATAACTTATGTCTTTAAGAATGTTTTAGTTGCTGTGGAAACCAGGTAATACAAATACTGGTGCAGAGTTCTAATTTTTAAAACACATTCCTAATTAGTAATTAAGCCTCTTAGAAATTGATGCAGGAAAAAAGGATGTACATTTTTTTTGTAAATCATAAAGCTATGTCTGTAATACAGTGGTGTAAGAAAATATGTTAGGTGATCTAGTGATTTAAGAAAAGAAATGCACCATTTCTGCAGAATTCTAATTTTTTTTTAAATTTATGAACACACTCTTTTTAAATTGCATTTAAGTGGAATTTAAGTTCCCAGACATCATTGCCCAAAAAGACAGAGCACATTCATAAAGATACAACAAGCTGTGTCTCACCTCTCCCTTTGCTATTGCAGTTTGTTGATTAAATTAACCTGTGGGTACTAGAGGTCAATTCCCACAATCTACTTCTTTGTTTTGGTAAAATGTCCTGCCCAGCTTACTGCAAGTTTATACAGTATACTTCACAGGAAGATGGAGCCTTGTCCATAGAATCTGAGAGAGACCTGCCTCTGTTGGTCACAGATCCTGCCTCTTAGAAACAGATCAGGGATTTACCAGTGTTGAAAACATGGTGTTAAAAGAAATCACTCTTTTTGACACATTACTTACAAAAAACAAAATTAATATTTGCAGTTTATTTCCTCGGCTCTTAGTTATACTAGCAAAAATACAGAAGCCTTTTTAGTTATAGAATCTACTTACTTACTTACTTACTAGATATGGACTAGAACTCGAACCTGAGTTCGAGCCAAACTATTCGAGTTTGAACGGATTTGGACTTCTTGAACTATCCTGGACCCGGATTTCTCGGACTTTCGATAATTATCGAATATTCGAACATTCGAGGCACGAATATGCGAGTAAAATGTCTATTATACCAATACGCGAGTAAATATCGAATTATCAAATATGCGAGTAAAAGGTCTATATAGCAATATGCGAGTAAATATCGAATTATCGAATATGCGAGTAAAATGTCTATATAGCAATATGCGAGTAAATATCGAATTATTGAGTATGCAAGTAAAATGCCTATTATACCAATAAGCAAGTAAATATCGAATGATCGAATATGCGAGTAAAATGTCCATTATACCTATATGCGAGTATCGTTTATGGGATAATTATCGAATGTTCGAACGCGAGAACTCGAAAGTAGCGCACATGAGAGTAAAATCGATTTTTATAAACTCCTGGATATTCGAATGTGTTCCCCAGACCATTTCCCAGGTCCCACAGCCATTTACATTAAGTTACCATTGATATTTTAATTGTATTTCATTAGAACTTTTCAAACTATTTGACTCCCATTGACTTTAATGGGACAGACAGAACTTTTGAAAGTTTGTCCATCTCTACTTCTTACATGTACATAAATGCTACTTACTGGAGGAGAATTTTACAAAGTATAAGTGTCCTAAGGAGAAAAGCTTTTGGATTAGGATTAAACAAATATATTTTTCCCCTTTAATTGCTGTTTATTTTATTAAATGTGTGGATTTTATATACATTTCTAACTAAACTTCTTAAAATACCCTGCTCACATTACTGTATGCCTGCAAATTTAACACTGGTCATTTGATTAGAACATGTAAATATATATTTCAATACATAAAGGGCAGAGAAACAATGTGTTGCAAGTTTATAGGCCAGCAGGCAGGCAATTTTGAATTCTTACCTTAACCAGCTGCTATTATTACAACATGCAGGTTTTTTTGGTTGGAAAATGGGAATAAATGGTAAGTGAGATTAGTATGAGAGAACCTACTAACCCCTCATTTAGCCAATTACCAGGTTCATTCACTGGCAAAGTATTAATCTTTTAATAAGGGGTCCACATTAAATTATTTAATGGGTATGTCCACCCCTTCTACAAAATTTTATGCATACAATCCCCAAGCACAAAAATCACAAACTCACAAACTTTACTTATCTCCTTAGCATTCCTGAAGGATACTACCTTTGTCCTCTGCTGTCCTCTTCTCTGGTCTTCTGTTGGGCTGATCACTTTTTGCCAGCTGTGGGGATCATGGGTGTACATTAATTGTGTTTACAAACCTTATTTTTGCATTCAAGCAAGAATACTGTGGGTATATAAAATGTGCTAAGCCAGGAGGTCAAATGTTGTGATTTTTATTATAAACTTACCTTACCATATCAAGTTTGTCCCCCAGTTTAAACTTTTGAACAATCAAATTGGGGTGTTATCAACATATTTTTAGCATATTTAGATAATCGAACATTTGGTTAGAATTGGCTTAAAACGTTTTACATTAAACTTGAAACATGGTGAGAAGGCCAACACAATACAGTCTCACTTAATGTACTCCATTCTGAAATGTACCTCTAACATTCAAAACCATGTTTTTTTCATTTTTTAGCTTTTATGCCATTTTTGCAGTTACTACAAAATTTGACCCTGTTAGAGACATATGCATTCGGTAAGGATCTAGTGCTTTCAGATATAAGCTAATGCGGTAAGTGCAAAAAAAACCCAAAAAACTTTTCAAGGTAGAAAGTCTCTATATGAGGGAATTTGTATCGGACGAATGGGTGATTGTTTGTGCCCAAGAACCACGGCCAATTGTGCGGTCCTCTATGGACCAAAAGCTCAGTTGCGGCCGACTGTCAGCCGTGGGATGAAGGATCTCATGGAGTGAAACCAGCCTTAGGCAGAAAGGCCTAATTTTTGAGCAATTTTTATGATTGGAGTGCAGCCATCATATCCTGTTTGCCTACATGTTGTGAGATTTTTGGCAAAACACATGTTTTACCAAAAGAAAGTGGGTGGGGTAATGCCACAACTCTAGTCTTGGTACAGAAACATTTTCTGTAAAAAATCAAGTGTTTAGCAGTGATTTAAAGGGCATGTCCACCCTAAAAAGGAAGTTTTGGCATAATTTAGGTGACCCCTGCTCACCCCCAAATGCAGATTTATTTCTTTAAAAATATGCTCAGATCGCTACTTACAGCCCCTTCTCTCCCGCATCTTCTCTGATCCTGCTCCGTGCTTAAGAGGTAGCCAATCTCAGCTGTGGCAGCTGTCATTGAAGACGTCGCGGGAGAGAAGGGTCTGGGGTTTTCATGCTAGGTGCAATGGTTGCAGAGGATGGATCTGGATGGTGGGAGAGAGGGGGGTCTCCCCTGCGCATGTCACAGTCCTTGTTGAGGTTAGAGAAGCAGAAGGGACCAGATAACTCACTGACAGCTTCTACTCTTCACTTTCCTGGACTTTGAAAAGGCAATGCAGGAGAACCATAAGGAGCAGAGATGTAAAGTAAGGTTTTTTTTAAACTACACAGCGGGGCCAGTATGGGGTTACATTTAAGTTTTGGAGGTGGACATGCCCTTTAATTATGTCTGCTAAAATATACTGTACATGGTCTTCAATAGAAACTCAATTTGTTGCTTAGAAGGACAAAGATGTATTCACTTAATTAATTATTGAGAAAGCAAAAGTTAAATAAAAAATGCCATGTCGAGGAAAAAAAATGTAGTCAGAATAAAATGTTTAAAAAAATTAATTTTACAGATTGAAAAATATTGTTGTAAAAATATTTATTTTGTTCAAACCCCTTTCATAATAAGAAAGTAGATTAATTTCTGTTTCAGAACAGATGATAGCAACATGAATTGATGAAAAATTATTTGCTTTAGCTAAAAAGTTTTAGCCTTGTGAATCGACCATTGCAATATTTTTATGTGCCAAAACATACAAATTCTAATCTTCTTAGGTATTACCTCATTAAAATGTCTTCATTTGTATGAACATAACTCGTTTGTTATTGCTTTGATGAACAGTGAGGAAAAAATTAATTTGTGTGGGTTTTTTTTTTATCAGCATCTTAAAATGTGGTGAGACAGTTTTGAGTTACCAAACTAAAGTAAACCTCTCAAAATAGAAAGGACTGGACAGGAGTTCCAATTTTAATGTAAAATAAGCCCAGTAATTTCTATTATTTAGAGTGGGAAATGTTCTTAGACACCTCCTCTAATTTTGTTGCCACATTTTATCATTTAGAACAAACTGGAACCATTGAATTAAAGGATAAGTATACTGAGTATATACTCAAAAAACAAATAAAGTTTAAATAGTAGCTGAATCCCTAACTATCCTTCCCCCCCCCTTTTTTTTAGGTCCATTCAGAGCCTACCTGTGCCCTTGTAAAGTGCTGTCCATCTTGGAACATCTATGCGGTCCGGTAAGCTCCGTCCCCCGAGACTTGCTGGACCTCATTTCCAACTTGTGTCCAAATATCCAGTGGCAGTTAAATCCGTGCGCCACCTGCCATTACAAGTGTCTGAATTCACAATTAAGGGCACATTTACACAACTTACTGCAGGGTTTAATTTTAATGCTACATAGATCATTACTCTATGCACAAAAGTTTGCATAGTCTGGAAAATGTCTCAAAGATTAGTAAGGTCTCCCTGATTATAGTTTAACACGTGAAAGTAATGAAGTTTCAGTTTAGGAAAAAAATCAGGTTTAAAATTACTGAATGGCTGGCATAGGGTATGTGATTTATCTAAGTTGTGATGTAAGTTATAAGCACTATTCTCTATATATTTTAAAAGTTTATATTAGCTGTGAACTATCATGTGAGCATAAGCAAGTGTTCTGCAGAAAAAAGGCACTATTGGCTGGAGAAAAACCTGTGAGATCTGGAATGTAGTGGGAAGCCCAAGAAGGGCATGGCTAAAGTTCTTTCCAGAGCAGTGTTAAAGTTGCCTTGCATATGGGTGATATTTGAAAAATTCCATATATTGGCAAGATGCAGGGATCAAATGTTCCCTTAAGAAAATGGGGGATTGGTCAGGGCTATGTATGCAGTTACCCACAACATGCAATTTTAATCACATGTGTAGGACTACTTTTAGCACAATATGGTAAATTTCGAGAACATGGTAAATTTGAGAATTGGTGAGTTACCAAGCTGACAAGGACATTGTGATTTTAGAATTTTGATTTGTAATTCCTTCCGCTAAAGTACTAACTGTTTCTAACTGGAAGGTTGATTTTGATCCCTTTCCTCCACTGTCCTCTTGCAGAGTTTAAATGTTCTACTGCTCTTGAAAATTTTCACAGGAATGTAGGCAGGTATGTAGTTTATATGCAGCATTAGGTTGCAGCAGCTAAAAATGCTGTAATTTTGCATAACTTATATTCCTTTATTTTACTATGTAATGTTATCTGCTTATGAAACTACATAAACATAACAGTTATAGGGCTGGTAAGATCATTTTTCCCTGACGACCATTCACCCATTCGACCAGGATAACTTGGTGCCTGTCACAGCAAAAGCAGCCGTGATACTAGCATGTCCGATCGAGGGAGTCTGGAAAAATTAAATCAAATATTTCAGCTTGGCCAACAGATATAGGGTTAAAAGTTTTTGTAAGGGACCAGTGATATATCCACACAAACAATCCCATTGCTTGATTCTTGTTTCATTAAAATAAAATTATTTGTCAAAATGTAAACTTATAAATTGAATCCTTAGTCATACTTTTGGTATCTTAAGCATACCGTAAGGTAAAGAGTTAACTTCTATTTGTAGGAATCCCACCTTTAGAATATTATATCTTGCACTGTTTTAGCCTCTGCTGTAAATCACAGGGGGACTATTTTCTGTTAGAGAGAACAATTTCTTTTGTATATTCATCACTGCTTTAAAACACAAACAAACAAAGCCTAGGGTGTTCACTATTTACAGCACCTCACAAAAGAACTTTATGGCCCTATTAAGTGCAATGTTTTATGACCCCCCATGAATTCATTTAATTTAATAGGTTTATTATTTAATGAGTGAATCATTCTAATGAACACTAAGACAAGTCTGACTACAATGCCTTCTATTTCTGTGGAAATAAGAGGGAAAGTTTAAAGAAGATAAAATAAACATATATATATTGGCGCACAGTGGAAATTATGTGTGTGTATGTTTTACTATGTGTGTATACAGTGTATATAGAATGTTTACACAGGTATATTTTAAAATGTTACTCAGACACCAGCATCCAGGAGAACCAAATAGGATAATCCTGTGGTTCAAATTAAACAGCTCCATTGGGTGACCTGAGACATTAAACAGAATCCAGATAAACATGCTATGTTCATACTTATTAGTATTCACCATGTAAAATGTTCCACATTTATAGCTGCTTGTGGGAGCTTGTGGGAGCACATGATACTGACTAGATTTATAGATTAAGATGAGGTGGGGTTTAAGGTGCTAAACGCTCCCCACATAGTATAGAATGAAATAGAGCCTTCTTATAACAGAAGGTACCTCACAACCTCATGTTATTATAATAGCATTCCCCTAATAATCTAAAATAAATACGTACTTCTCACTGACCTTTAACATGTTTGAAAGCTACAACTCCCAGCGTTCTTACTTAGCAGTAAGTTTCTCCTTTATCTCCATTGGCTAATGAATGTATACAGATGCAATACAGGATTATGATATAGGTGTTTGAACAAATCCCAGCTTTCTCTAGCTGCACAAAATGCTGGAACATTTTCTTTTCATACATGCTATAATAAAGCCATGGGGTCTAAGTGTAATAAACCTGCAGGTCTGAGAACCGACCCAGGCAATCCTGCAACAATGTTCAGTTCAACCTAAACAGCACCACTGGGCAACCTGACACTCCAGATTAACTTGCTATGTTCATACTTATTAGCAATTACCACAGTAAGTTTCAGATTTACAACATTTTAATAACTGATAACTGCTTTTTATTTCAGTATTTAATCCTTGGTATACCTGCCTGGCTTTATCACTAAGAAAAAGGCTAAGGACTTGCAAGCGAGCACCAAGGCTGCAAATTCAAATACAGAGAAAACAGGGAGAATAAATGGTATTACCAGCACTGCTGCCACCAATTTGTACCAGATCACTGCTTTATGGGTTAATTTATGGGCAGCATGGCACACAGTGGGTTACTGGTGGTCTGGCACAAAGCAGACAGTGCACTTACCGTATATACTCGAGTATAAGTTGATCTGAGTCGAGGTACCTATTTTTACCTGAAAAATTTGTAAAAACTGATTGACTCGAGTATAAGCTGAGGGCAGAAATTAGTTGCCCTTTAAATGGACAGCAAAATTCATGAATCCCATACAGTAATAGCCAAATCCAGTACCAGTAACCCCCAATTCATTGGCACTCCAGATGTTTGGAAACTACAACTCCCAGCATGCTTTGGTTGCTAGAAGTTGT
Organism: Hymenochirus boettgeri; assembly: GCA_019447015.1. Taxonomy (NCBI): domain Eukaryota; kingdom Metazoa; phylum Chordata; class Amphibia; order Anura; family Pipidae; genus Hymenochirus; species Hymenochirus boettgeri. Next base: position 167,093,709 of record CM033474.1, read on the forward strand.
AGTTTCTAAACATGTGGAGTGGCAAGGTTCAGTAAACTTTTAATTAAGCTTACCATCATTTACAATTCTTCTGAACCCCATATTGTAAAGGGCCCTCTGACTCCCATATAGTAAAGGGCCCTCTGACTCCATATAGTAAAGGGCACTCTGACCCCATATAGTAAAGGACTCTCTGATCCCAATAGTTACAAATGTCACCTGAGAGTTGTAGTTTCAAGCTGTCACTTGCACTGTACTAGCAGCTGTCTTTTGCCCCAAACTGAGGAAACCTATCAGATTTACAGCATCCAGATGAGCAGTGACAGTGCTGAGTGAGTCCAGCAGCCAGACTACAGGAAGCGATTGTAAAGGCAAGAACAGCTCCTGTAACTTTCTATGCAGGTTAACACAGCGCCACCTACTGGTTACTATCCGCAATTGCAGAATTTGGATCTAAATTAGGACTTGTCCCGAGTATAAGTCGAGGTTAGGTTTTCAGGCTAACTTTAAAGGAGAACTAAAGTCCCAAGACAACATTGTCCCAATAGAGAGAGCACATTCACAAACGAACAACAAGCTGTGTCTCATGTCTCCCTTTGCTGTGGATGCTGGGTGATTTATGAAAATAACCTGTGTGTACTAAGGGTCAGCTCCCATAATTCACCTTATCTGGGAAAACCCATCTAAGTGTCCGCCGGACACTTCACAGGAAACTGCAGTCTTGCTTCCTGGAAGCTGACAGCCAATCATGTTACAGCTCAGAGTTCCCTCCCTCTGACACAGAACACAGATACCAGTGCAGTTTTTGTGTAAACACATTAGAAATGCTCCTGTCCCTAACAATGATAAATTCCTATGCTTTACATACAAAAAAGAAAAGTAATCTTTGCAGTGTATGTCTTTGCTAGCATGGATGAAAGAAACAGAACATTTAACATTTCAGCAAAAAATAAAAGTAAGTATGGGGAATCGAACCAGCAACCTTCTATTCTGTGTCTTTCTAAAACGAAAGCTTTCTTCCACTAGGCCACAAGGGTTAATAAGTAATGGACTAGTACATGTAGAGGCTTTATCTTTTGCTAGACACATAATAAAAACAAAAAAAGGGAACATGGGGAATCGAACCTGTGTCCCAATAGTCTGATTTTTTTCCTAACCCAGCACTTTAGCAGAGCACGCCACAGGTGAACTCTCAATCAATAGAAGTAAATGTCAGTAAAATCAGTACACTGTTTTGTATTGCTACTGGAAGACTGTCAGCAATTCACACTGGTTGGTAAATAAATAACAGAGCTGCTATATATAAAGATTGTACATATGTAGAAACTTCATATTTTTCTAGAAACATGGAAACAAACAAAAAAAGCACTAAACTCAGGCAGTAGACCATGTTATATTGTTTCATAAGTAAGCTAGGGGATTTGAACTTGCGACTTCTTGGTCTGATTGTTTCTAAACACACAGCATTTACATGGTGCGCCACCAGCAACTCAACTGTGATTGCAGGTACATTTAGAGGCTTTATCTTTCACTAGAAAGAGATGCTAGAAACTCTGCACAGTGAATGCTGGGGTCAGGGGGCGTGGCTCTTTGAAGCCAACATGGGCTATGAGTTGTACTGGCAACAAGATGGAAGCCTCCTTTGTTACAGAATCTATTACTCATATCTACTAAATGCAAATAACTAGAGAAGAATCTTTCAACGTGTAGGTGTTCTGGGGAGAAAAACTTTCACATTAGGATCTGAAAAACTGAAGTTTAGTTCTCCTTTAAAGCCTGTAAAGTTCGACTTATACTCAAGTATAGATTCACTATGACTGCCACATGTTTTACAAACAGCACATCATTGGATGTTATGCTGACATTACTACTTCCATTCAGTATTTACATTGAGCAGACATGGGGGTGTGGTTTAAGCTACCATTTCGACCATACCATGTTGAAATAGGAATCTCAGCTATGTAAGTAAGTTTATGTGTTTTGTATATTTTATCTTGTACCTAATATAAGCCAGTGCTATACTTTATATACATGTATTTTTTAAATGGTAATAGTAAGATACACATACATATACACCTTTCCTATATGTAATATCCTATACCCCCCACCTCATTGGTAGCTCCTAAAAACTCAATGCAGTCTCCTATGAAGATATTTATATAATATAAGGGAGATATATATATATAGTGAACTCGCAGGTCTTGTTCATTCAAATACTTTTATTGTTACATCAAGTGCAGGCAACATTTTGGGGCCTTCAGAGGTCCCTTTATCAAGCTAAATAACAAGAGTGTACAATCCATTTCTCAATTTAAAACCTAAATAACACCCATATCAGGGGCATAATTGTAATCAATCTCAATTTAAAGTGCTAGTGCTAGATCTTTATAAATAACTATTTATAAATAACAAATAATTTAGTATAAAATCCTAGTGTTAATCCTAGTGTTAATCATGTGAAAAATGCCTTATTGGAAGAAGATATCCTTAATTACCTTGTACATCTTGCTCTATGTGTAGACTAAGGGTCGTGTTTATCCATTTAAAAGTGTAAAATGAGTTTCATTAAAAGGAGTGACTAATTAAGGTTAACAAGTTAAAATTGCTAAGCTGTATTTCCATAAAAGGATAAAATTATCTATTACGGACTGAGTGCCAATATAATACAAATAATATGAATGATATGGATCCATGTATATACTTTTAATAGTAAAGCTTGATACCTAAAACCATTGAGTATTAATAGTTCATGTGGCAAAAACCTATATATTAAAAATTGTTTATATGTTAGTGTCTGGAAGTATGTCTAATAATTATCCATTATACAATCTTCTATGATAACCAACATGCATTCAACAATATAAACTGGCTAACAATTGCTAGTGAAAATTATCTTTCATTTAAAAAATAATATCTAAAGGAAATCAACTCATTTAGTCCCATGGGTGTCATAGTCCATAGTTTACTAATCCATTACATCTCACTCTGAGATAAAAAGTTGTGCTCTATCCCCACCCCATTCCGGGAGAGGGATGTGGTATATGATTGAATTTCAGAAAATGATAGGCCACCAGTTTAGATGTTTTGTTTTCACGGAATGCTGTGTTTATAGCAGACCTGTGTCCATCTATTCTTAGTCTCAATGTTAATTCTGTTCTTCCCACATACGACAGGTTACAGGGACAGATGATGAGGTAGATAACATGCGTAGTTGTGCAAGTGATGCAATGTCTAATAGAATATTCTTTCCCTGTACTTGAATAAAATTTCTGTCCTGGAGTTTACAGGATCAGTCTTTACTAGCATGTCTTTAAGATAACGTCCCCTTCTGAAACCCACTGTTGGTTTAATGGGCAATAGTGTCTTTAGTTTGTCATCCGCTCAGAGTATATTCAAATTAGTAGTTAAGTCTTTCTGGATTTTATTACCCAATGTGGAATAGGATATCATTAAAATATCGTTCTGTGTTAAGTATCTTGTTTTGAGAGTTATACAAGTGCACTTACTCCAGTCTTTATCCAGGGTTTATTCAGTACACTAGTGAGATATCCATGTTGTTTAAATCTCATTTGCATTTCCTTAATTTGTTTTGACATATTGTCTCTGTTTGAATTATTATGAATAACAACAAAATTGTGCCACTGGTAAGGACTTTTTCAAGTTTGCTGGATAAAGACTTTGGTAATGAAGGAGTGTATTACGATCTGTACTTTTTTTAAACAAAGAAAAACTGAGTTTAGGATACTCGGTAATTGAATGTGATCAAGGTGTATTTGTAGGCAATCAATTCACATACTACATGCTACAATCCAAATCACAATATAAGAAAATAGAGATAGAGGGGTAGAACACTGCACTCAAGGGTCTTCTTATTTCAACAATAAAAATTATTGTTGAAATAAGAAGAGGGTATATTTTTTACAGCCGGTGGTGAGAAATATGAATTCGTTTTTAAGAGATAGTGGACATCTTTGTGAGATTTTAAGTTCGTTGGAGGGCCCTTTTAATATCAGAGTGTTGGTAACCTGTGATGTGACTAGCCTCTACACGGTGATACACCAGATGGAAGGGATCCAAGCATGTAGGAGAGCGTTGACTGAGTCCCAACATGTAGGTCCTCCTATTGAATTGTTAATGGATTTACTTCAATTTATTTTGACTAAAAATTATTTTGGGTTCGAAAACTCGTTTTTCATACAGTGTCAAGGGACAGCAATGGGGTCCAATGTGGTCCCATCACTGGCAAATCTCTATGAAATACTTTGAAGAGGATATTTTTTTACCTATTCTGGGTGAGAAGGTAAATATATACAAAAGGTTTATTGATGATGTTTTTTTAATTTTTGATGGTCAGAGTGATGAGATTGTATCTATTATTGACACGGTCAATGACCGGAATACCCTGGTACAGCTTACTTGTACATGTGACACACAAAGTATTGATTTTCTAGATCTAAGGATCTTTAAAAAACAAGAGACGTTGGGAACTACTTTGTATAGGAAGCCCACCGAGAGGAATATTGTATTACATGCAACCAGTTATCACCCTCCGGCACTTTTGAGAGCTATACCATACACATACGTAATAACTCTAATATTGATTTATTGGAAGGTCAATTAAAAGATATGACTGATTTGTGGCGAGGGGATATAACTCATGCATTTTAAAAGAACAACTGCTTCTAATGGAGACACCAACTGAGACTCAAAATAAACCTGATACGGAAAATGCTTTGACCTTTCCTTTGGATTTTGTTTGCTTTAATCGGGAGATCAAAGACAGTATACAAAGACATTGGTCGTTAATCTCCTCTGACCACACTTTACCTTTCCAGCACAGCAGGGTACGTCTAGCCTACAAGAGGGGACGCAATTTAAAAAATATACTGGTGCGGACGGATCTGTGTAGTGATCATGTCGGCAATTCTGGCAATTTTCTGACGATGACATCCAAAAAGGGTTGTTTTCGTTGCCCACACTGTACGACCTGTAATGCTATGTTGGTGGGAAAAGAATTTCCTCTCGCCCACATTGGGAAACGAATACCTATACGTTTTATAATCACATGCACTAGCACTTTTGTGACGTATTTATTGACTTGCCCATGTGGTTTATATTACATTGGGAAGACAACCACGCCATTCAGATAGAATCGCTAACCATCGGAGATCGATTCGAAGTGCACTCAACAGTAACACAGCAGTAAGCCATAATAGATTTGGGGACCTGCCGGTGGCCAGGCACTTCAAAAAAGAGGGACACAACCTATCCTCATTACGCTGCATGGTCTTTGATCATATCCCCATTGGAGAGTCTAACACAATGAGAGAAAAGAAATTGTTTAGATTGGAAAGCAAATGGATTCTTAAATTACAAACTTTGGCACCAAGAGGCCTGAATGAGATGATAAATATGAGTTGTTTTCTTTGAATAATCACTCTAGGTGCCTTTGAATAACCACTGTAGGTGCCTTTGGTTCTTATGATATTGTGAAATACTTGACTTGCTCCCTTTCATGATGTGGTTTGGAGAACTTGATGATATAATATACCTCCTTAATTCATTGATGTATATAAGAAATATCCCTTTCACTGATTCTTTGGTACAGTGTTTTATGTATTTATGTATAATAGTTATTATGTTTTTAACATTTGTATGTTTTTATGTATTTATATGTGGTGGTTTGTCCCTAGTTGTTGTTCTGATCATGTCCACAGCTGTTCTCCGCTGTTAGCAGGCACGGTATTCTGTGTTTATTCACACTATTTGGTCCCGCCCCTGTCAGCCACTCTATTGGTTGGGGCTGTGCTCCTTTGCTAGCAGGCACCCTACCTTGTGTTTACTAACACTATTTGGTCCCGCCCGTTAGCCATTTTATTGGTTGGGGCTATGCTCCTTTGCTAGCAGGCACTGTACCTTGTGTTTACTAACACTACTTGGTCCCGCCCCTGTCAGCTGTTCTATTGGTTTAGGCCATGTTCCCCTGCTAAAGGCACCGTATTCTAACACTATTGGTTCCTTTGTCTCTTCTGGTGTACTAGGCGGGGTTGGGGAGCTTTCCCACGTGTATTGAGTAGTTGCAGCAGGGGGACATGTAGTCCATCTGGGATTGCGTAAGTGTTTTATTGTGCACAGGTGGAGGGCGGGGATACTGGTGTTTTAAAAGGGTTGTAAGTTTTATGGGATTTAGTCCTGACGACAGCGCCGAGAGGGCTGAAATGCGTCGACATGTGGTTGGTCTAATAAAGAATAGATGTGTTGAACTTCTGAAGACCCGCTGAGTGCTTTCTATACCGATGGACTTTGCTATATATATATATATATATATATATATATATATATATATATATATAATATTATATATATGTATATTCCCCAATGCATTCACACTCAACCTTACAATATAGCAAAATGATGGGGGGAGGGGAAATTATACTATATATATATATATATATATATATATATATTACAAGGATTGTGGAAGCACTCCAATTAGGCTAATTTTCAACTACATTTAGCGGAAGTGCTACTGATCTGGTCAAACATTTATACAAATATAGAAAAGATAATCAATGCATATTCCTAGGACCCATACAATATCATATTATCTGCACACTGGCATACTTTATAAACAAAGGTGTTTTAGTATACATTACTGTGATCACATGAATGAAAAGCCTTCCAATCATGTTAAGGTAAAATGTATACTAAAACCCCTTTGTTTATAAAGTATGCCAGTGTGCAGCTAATATAGGAGACACAGGGAAGAGGGATTGTCACTTGGTTTCAGAGCAGGAAGTGCTGGGGCTCTGGTGATGCTGCTACCAGATCACACATTAAAAAGTAAATATCTTCAAAACTATGTAAAAAAAAATTGTATATATTTAAGGGCAATAACGGCTAAGCTCTATATATTGGCCTGCTTCCTGTTTATATTCCCCACCCCTTTAAGGGCAGTCCAGCCAGAAGGAAGATTTAATATAATATAGTATAATAATAATATAATATAAATATATATTTGTATATTTTACATTAGAGACCCCAGCGTCAGTCCTCCCTGGGGGAAGCCCATACCTGCTTCTCTTTATTTAGTATGACATCTTCCAGGGAACCATGTGAGCTTACAGAGCTTATAAATCTTCCTTCTGGCTGGACTGCCATTAAAGGGGTGGGGAATATAAACAGGGAACAGGCATATAATAGAGCTTAGCCGTTATTGCCCTTAAAAGATATTTACTTTTTTATGTGTGATCTGGTAGCAGCATCACCAGAGGCCCAGCACTTCCTGCTCTGAAGTGACAATCCCTCTTTCCTGTGTCTCCTCCTCCTCTTGCAAGCCTCCCTGGCCCCTTCCCTTGCAGCAACCAAGGCCCCTCCCACTCATAGGCCTGTTGGCCCATTTCCTTACAGGACTACACTTGTAGTCCCCCTTAGCCCTTTCATTTGCATCCCCCACTTGGCCCCACCCAATCAGGTGTTCCATGGCCCCTCCCCCACTCATACCTCAAACCCATTAACTCGCCCTTTAGAAATCTGTGAAAACAGCCTTTACAGGCAGAGTCAGAATAATCTACATTTATTCTGATTCTGGCTCTGCATGAAATTAACATTTTCACACAGTCTTCTGAAGGCGGGGTATGGGTCTAGGTGCAAGTGGAGGAGTGCCCATGAGGGGGAGGATCCACAGGGGTGGGATTACACTACGTACCTCTCAGTGAATCTGAGGGGGGTTTAGCAGCCCACAGCAGGAAGAGACATCTGCACTTAAAGGGGAACTGTGGTCCACAAATGACTTGAGGTAAATTGATAGGAATTGCTCCCGAGAATTTTTGCAATTTATTTTCAATGTTTATTTTGCATAGTTTTGAAGGTATTTACATTTTTGTGTGATATGGCAGCAGCATCACCAGGTCCCCTGCACTTCCTGCTCTGAAACGGTCAGTCAATCTGTCCTGTGTCTCCTCCTCCCCTTTGCAGCCCCCTGGTCCCTCCCACTCATGGACCCCATGGTCTCTCCAGTTGCAGGCCCCCCATGGGCCATTATCTTACAGCCCCATGTAGCTCCGCCCACTCACGGGTGCCGTGGGTTACTCAGACCCCCCTACAGAAAACTCTGTGGAATCAGCCTTTCACACAGTGAAAGAGAAGGGCTGTAGATTCCCTTAACTTCTCTGTCAGGACTTCACACAGCAGAGAGGAGGAGGGACTTCCTGTCTCCCTCACACACTGAGGGAGTCTGAGGCTGTGCTAGCCGGCGGTACTGTGCAGGAGAAGCCTCAGGAATGTCACATGTCAGCCTCCCACCCATTAACCTTTCATATAAACTTAACTTGTTTGGAGACAGTTCTCCTTTAAAAGAACATGAGTAATCAGAGCACTCCTGGTCTACACAATGGGGAGGGACTTCCGGTTTCCACCACATGCATGGTTATATGCAGATGTGTTCAACGGCGGTGAGGTGGAGGAGAAGTCTTTCAAATGTCATCTGGATGTCTTCCATCCCTTACATTTCTGATCACAGATTTGCACAGATCTTGAACTACAGAGCCACAGTTCCCCTTTAAGTTTCTATTACCCCATTAGGTAATTTATTTACCTGTTCAACTACAAAAAATGTCAGCTGATAACTGTGCCCAGCCTCAATATAATGCTGTGGTCCAAAATATGTGTGCTTTTCAGTCTGTTTTTAATGTTTTAGTTTAGTTGGTTGAGTGTGTGAATTTTATAAGCATACTATTGGTATGCTTGTGAAGGTTCTCATTCATCCAGGTCATGGTATATCTGTTTCAGAGTCCGTTTGACCTATTGGGTTGAGTATTTGCTTAGTTGCCAAATGGTCCAGGTGTTATCAAAAATATATATTGTATCAGAGAGGGTATGTGTAGTACGTTCATTGTACATTATGGAGTTCATTCTATCTATTACAGTTGAGAGGGACTGGGTGGGTGTCCTCCATTTAGCTCCAATTTGTATTTTGGTGCTCATCATTAAAAATTGTACCCATTTGTTCTTGAATTTACTTAGAGTTGGGATTGGTTCTCCCAGGATTGCCACTGTGAGTGGTTTCTGAGTAGGTATAGCTGTTAGTATTTTGAAGATTTGTTCCCCTAGGTCATTGGCTTGGTCGCATTGCCACCATGTGTGTAAGAAAGTCCCTTTTGCTCCACAATCCAGAAGCAAATATCTGGTATATATGGGTATGCTTTGTTGATTTGTACTGGGGTTTTTATCAGCGGTATAAGGTTTTCATAGCTGTCTCTCTTAGGGCTATATTGAGGCTACCTTTGTTAAGGGTTTGAAGGTGTGGCTCCATTGTTCTTCTGTACATGGTGTTTAAATATCTTGCTCCCAGTATTGAACAAATTTATGCATTGGTATGTCTATCATGGGGATTAACTTTTTGTAGAGGTATGAAATTAAGCCTTTCTTAGTTGGGTAGTGTAAACACCATGTTTCCAAGTCTGTCAAGCTTGGCTTAGTTGTCGTCGGAAATAGTGATTTAATATAACGTACAATTCGCTTAAATAGAAGAAAGGATTGTGGTGATTCTGGGGAGTCGCCTAGAATATTTGTTATCGATATTATTGTGTTTTGGGCTATGTAGTTGTAGATAGCCGGATACTGTTTATAGAAAAGTCTCAGGTTGTAGTTTCTGTTTAGCCCCGGCTGAAAAGAGGGGTTAAAAGTACATTTTTAAATATAAATGCATTTTGATTAGTTACCTGCTTGGGGGCAAGTAAAACCATTCTTCACAGGTTATAGTCTTTTTTTTAATTAATTAATAAGTAGCAAGTCATATTAAAAGACAGTGCCTATGACATACATATGCCCAATATTAGGAAAATCCCATCTGGCATGTTTATTTCTTAAAAACAAAAAAGTCCTATAGCAACAAACTATCACTGTTGGCAACAGGATTGGTCGTTCCTGACCTAAATATGACAATCAAAGTAAGTATATTTCTGAATTGTCACACCTTTACTGCAGATTCCAATAGCAATGTTAAAGTTATATTAAATGGGTCACTTCAAGATTTTGCTTAGAGTATATTTTAGAACTTATTTTACATGGGGGAGCTATGTTTTGGACATTTTTGATGTTTTCTACATATGCCCTATATGGGTTTGCTACATCTAGCTCTATACTATGTTTTCCTGTGATTTTAGTATGCTTTTTAAAATGGGAATACTCAATTAAAGTTCAGAGATGATATAATTAGCATTTCATGGGTCTTACTCCAAGTCCCTGAGGAAGTGTCGTGTACAGCCACGAAACCCGTAGGGAGTCTTGTGCTGTTAATCTTGTTAGCCATGCGAAAACTTTGTTTGTTTTTACCTTAATAAAGTTTGATGTTTTCTACTTCATGGAACAAGGTTGCCTGCCTGAACTTCTTTTGCTTGCTGTATGCTGACTCTGTTAGGGGGGGAGGGAGGATCCAGGCGTTTGTGCACCGGTTCCAGTACTGGACCCCGGGGGGCTTCTGGGTTGCAGGTATGAAATCTATTTGCAGATTCCAATTGAACCTGCAGTGAATTTTTAAGTCAAATGTGTTTGTCCAGATTATGTCAATTAAGAATAAAATAAGATAGGGAGAGTTTAAGGCTATAGATTTCCCCTCTTACATATGCAAATAAGGAACAAAGAGGGGTGCTCGAGAGCAGCTACAGGAACGGACATATTCTAAGGAAGCTCCTCTAATTACACCTGGACTATTAAGTTAAAATTAGCAAAATAAACCCCCAAAACTTACCAGGACCTGACTTCAACTGCCACCCAAGCCAAAATCTACAGCAGCGGTAAAGGCTTTACAAGTCGTCCAATACAGGGTAAAACAACCCTCAGCCCTAATGGAGGAATTGGAACCTGAATCTACCCAATGAGACAACAATTTAGACTATCCACCCACATCTGATCTCTCCCAAGCCTCATTTAAAAAAGAACTACAGGTAGCTATAGCTCCCTTACAGAAGGAACTTCACAAATCAGGCCAGAATATTGAAGGTATAGAAAATGGGACTGGACAGGCTCGTTAAATGCCTTACACCATGACGAAGATCTCTGTAATTCATATAATGAGACACTCACTCAAATCAAAGATCTGGAAAATAAACCCAGAAGGAGCAATATAAGAATAAGGGGCATCCCAGAGTCCCTTACGAACACACCAGGGGTCAGGTCAGAAATTTTTAATGCCACTTTACCATACGACCGCTTAGAGCATGATAAAGCCAAAAGGGCCCTATCCAAACCACCAAACGAAAATTTGTCAAGAGGCATCATAGTCATGCTAAATTAAGGAAACAATCTTACATATGGTAAGAAAATCAGACATACTGGAATATAAAGGACATACAGATTTAGCACCGCAAACTTTTCTTTAAAGCAGATGACCACCCAAACTTCAACTGTCTGATTTGTGGAGGGAGAGATATTTGAGTGCTAAGAAGTATACCTCCTCTCCATATTGTCATATTAGATTGGATTGTTTTATGGGGACACATTCTGTATTGAAACAATTGAAAGGGGTTTATATTGAGCTGTGCGTATGGTCCGACCACAACATTCTCCAAATTAAACTGAATTTTAATTACATTTTTAATTTTCATTTAATTTTTTTAAACTGAATACTTACTAGCAGAAAAGGGAAACCTAGCACAAATTTCCCATAATATTGCAGACTATTTCACCATTAATGATCAAGATTTAACTAGTTTCCCATGGATATGGTCTGCCTATAATGCTTATATGACAGGAATGTTTATCAAATTGGCCACCTATCACAAAAAAAAAAAAAACAGACCCAATAGTAACAGGACTTTTAGCAACAGATTCATGATCTCGAGACCAGACATGCTGCCAAAGAACAAAAAATTGCAACAACATGCACTTTTTACACATGAAAAAGAAATTAAGATGGAATATGCAATTTTATTACCATAAATGGAATAAAACTAACAAGCCGTTAGCTAATCTTCTCCAACCGAGAACGAAGGAACAAAGAATAAGTCAGATTAGAACAAGGTAAGTTACACTCGCTACAAATCTACCAAAACCAAAATCTACCATTTTGAGCTTTCTTTCCCAACATTTAGCCAATACAAAACTAACCCAATTACAGCACAGGATATAACACAAGCTATAAAATAATTAGAACCCCAGAAGGCACCGGGCCCAGGCAGGTTTTCCGGTTTGTACTCGACATAGCTAACCCCCTACCTAGTAAAACTTTACAACAACTTTTTAGTAGGAGAACCTATGCTTCCAGATATGAATTTGGTGAGCGAATCACTAATACCAAAACAAGGAGAAAAAACCCCACTGTACCCCCAAAGGTTGGCTTTGTACTGGGGGGACAAGCTAATGATTACATTCGGCACCTTATCTACATGCCCACCAAACCCTAGGATGAATCATGTCATTGGACATGGAAAAGGCATTTGACAGGGATAGGATGCGATAGGAAATAATGTGGATATCTTTGGAGTTGCCATAGCAGAATTATCTTTTAAGATATGTTATTATTTAAAGGGCAAGTCCAGCCCCAAAATGAAAATTTACATACAGGTAAATCACCCCGAATACCCTAAACGGTAATAGTTTGAAATCTGAAATATATAAGTCTAACCTGAAATCCTGCACAATGTCCTGTTTCCCTGTTTCTGCTTCCTGGTTCTTCCAGTTAGTAACTGTCAGTTATGGAATTGACAGTTGACATCACAGCCAATGACTGAATGTTAATCCCCTGTCTGCCTCTTCTGAGCATGCCCAGGCTCAGTACAGGTTTCTAAATGGCTCAGTTTGCATGAGGCATCCAGAAGCATTGCAGGCTTACAGTAATGAATTCATAGGACAAAGTAGGATATATCAACATATTTTAAAGAGGCCATTCTTTCTAAAAGATGTTCTTATGAGGTTGGAGTTGCCCTTTAAGATATGTTATTTAAAATATGTTTGCAGATGATATAGCTCTGATGTTAAAGGACAACTCCACCCTCAGAAGAATATCTTTTAGAAAGAATGGCCTCTTTAAAATATGTTGATATATCATAGTTTGTCCTATGAATTCATTACTGTTTGCCTGCTATGCTTCTGGATGCCTCATGGAAACTGAGCAATTTAGAAACCTGTACTGAGTCTGTACTGAGCCTGGGCATGCTCAGAAGAGACAGACAGGGGATTAACATTCAGTCATTGGCTGTGATGTCAACTGTCAAATCCATAACTGACAGTTACTAACTGGAAGAACCAGGAAGCAGGAAGAGGGGAAAAGGAAATTGTGCAGGATTTCAGGTTAGACTTATATATTTCAGATTTCAAGCTATTACCATTTAGGGTTTTGGGGGGTGATTTACCTGTATGTAAGTTTTCATTTTGGGGCTGGACTTGCCCTTTAACATCGCCACTAATGTCTACCTAATCTGTTTTGTTACTTTAAGCTATATAGCCCAAAAAACAGGTATATAGGGAATATTTCTGTTTTTTCTTTATTAATATGTAGTCCTAACTCCTGCTTAAAAGAAACTATTAGAGCTTAATTTCCAATTAACCTGGAAAGAGGTGGGGTTTCGATATTTAGGCACTCAACATTTGGCTCAACAGTTTTTTTTAAAGCTGCAGCTTCCAACTAAACATACTTATCCTTTTAATTAAAAGATACAAATTGTGAAAAATTACAATGAAAAGGTAAAAAAAAAAAAGATACCAAGACACATATTACCATACTTGTAATTGAATGTTAATTATTTGTATTACAATTCTGTTGAATACTGTTTGAACACCAGAACACCATTAAACTGTAAACTACCAGTCTTGTAAATGACATTAAAGTATAAGCATAAACAGTAGCTCAGGACTAGGCATGTGCAAAAACTGTCAAATAGTGTTACAATGGAATACTGTGAAATAAAGTGCATAGATGCTGTTAGTCAGGTAAAGTAAATTTCCCAGGACCCATGGCGAAGTAAGAGGTGAGCCATAGATTTTTGCTTATATGTCAATGTTTTTGCATTCTTAATATGTGTTGCTCTGAGGCTTTACAAAGTAACCTTCAAATGTTTGCATTCAAAGCCCATTTAACTACAATATACTGAAAGATTGTTTTGCTTTACATAAAAAAAATCATCCTAGGTATAGTATTTTATTCTTATAATAAGTTTTGATGCCAGTACAGTCTGCCTGCAAAACCGTTTTTAAGGATCCAGTATATATTTTAGTATTTATAGCATTTTGGGCTTTTTCATTTATAGACTGAGCATAAGTTTAACTTTACAGGAATTCTGCAGCCAATTCCTAAGAGTAAAGTGACTATGTACAAGTACAAATAACCGTTCCTCCCCAGATAGAAATTCTCCATTAATTTAATAAGTATTTAGAATACAAAAATAGCAATAGAAATTAGGCCAAATATGTGTTGAAATGAAAACTGAACTTTTAATTTAAGAAATCAAACTATTTTAGTAACTTATCTACAGAACATTTCATTGTAATTTACGTAGAGCATCAGTTTCTATGCTGTGCTCTTCTAAGGGGTTGGTTAGCACAACTTTAACAACTGGATTTTGGCAGCTGTGTGAGTATTGTAACAGGCACCTAAGGCTGCGTGGCTTGTTTTGTGCAAATATTTTAATACTTACATGGAGTAAGACTCGCCCAGAGCCTCTGGTGAATTTCTTCCAGGGTATTTGCCCAGAGTGTTTGCGGGTCTGGATGAATCTACCTTACACTATCTATACAATTAGATATTTAGATTATTATATAAAATATTTTTTGTAATACTTCTAACCCTTTGATATTTTTACTTTTGATCATAAATTCTATCAGTGCAAGAATGTATTTATTCTTTAGGTATTAATATTATTTTTAGTTGGTAGCTAAAAGTAACTACTGTCCAAAATACAGAAATACATTAGTAATTCAAGCAATTGTGATTGTATGGAAGAAAAGAGGCAGTGAAGAAAGGCAAATATCTATCCCTCTTTTTTGGAGCAAATGTGAAACCAGTCAACCATGTCAAAATCCACTTGTATTTTTAATAGTGATTAAATCCCTTTGAGTGTGTGTTGAAACTAAAGGTACTATAGTAATAAAATGTTTGAAAAGTGGATACATGTATTTTGTTAAGGAAATTAGGTGCTCTCAGCACATACCAAATATACAGTATGTATACTGTAGAAAATGATGTGCAGTATGCTAGAGGAATGAACTGCGATAAACTTGGCAAACATGATTAAACCCTTTGGCTTGATTAAAAAAAACAATGTAATGGATTACCGGTATTTGTCAAATACATATACCAGGACACAAAATCTGGAAGACAATTTACGTAGAAAATTATTCTGTGAAAATACATTTTTAGTGGGGTTTTTTACATTGACTTCTGTGGCTACCCAAAGATTATGTTCATGGCATATAATTTGTCCCCTCCTGTCTTAGATTGTAAAAACTTTGAATGTAATTTCTTCTCCTCATTTAATCTAGTACGTGTGTCTTTTTTTTTTTTTTTTTTGCAAATCCTGTATTGCTTGCCTGTTAAATGAATGGCCATTTCTCAGATGGTATTATGAAAGATAAAGGGTATCTGCCAAAAAACTGCTCTCATTGTGAAGATAGGTAAACCCACAAGCAACATAAAGCTGGTAGTATTCAAATAGTCAGTTCTAAATACTGAGATTCAGCTCAGAAAAGGGCTCAAAGTTATCTTAATAGTGCATCTTAAATAGTAGTTATCCTTTTGAATGTTAATGTAAACCCACACCTTCCTGCTTGCAAAGTTTTTATTTAAATGGATTCTTCCATTTTAGACTTTTTACAGTAGTTAATAAAATATATTGCATATATCCATATATCCGCAATGCATACTAAATGTCATGCCTATTCAAAAAAAAAATTACTGTATATTATTTTTTAAGTTCAAATAAAAGAGTATGTCCACCACAAATATATAACATTTTCCCATAGTGTAGGGCACCCCAGCCCATCCCCATCCTCTGTGTTAGTTTTGTAACATAAGCACAAGAAATACTTGTACTTTGTACTACTGTACTTATATCTGTTGTATTCAATTAGATCAACTGGACTTGAAATGTAGTTCTTGAAGACGTTTCGCTAGTCATCCGACTGGCTTTCTCAATTCAGAATGACTTGTACAAGAATCTGTGGCAATTATGTACCCTGGAAAATCCCAATTAGCATATCACAGCCAGATGTTAAGGGTGTGATTGGATAGTGGCTAAGAGGTGTTATAGGAACGCCCAGAGTAAGGTGTTAAAACAGCATTGTACATGGCAGACAGTTGGTGTCGAACCCCCCCACCTCTATTTAGGCTTGGTTTCTTTATTTTCACATAAATGGCCTCCTTAACACCTCTCTTGAACCAGTCACGTTCCTTCGCCAGTATGTTAACATTACAATCTTCAAAGGTATGTCCTTTATCCTTAAGATGCAGATACACGGCTGAGTCCTGACCCGAGGAATTGGCTCTTCTGTGCTGGGCCATACGTTGATGCAGTTGCTGTTTGGTCTCCCCCACATACAAATCAGAGCATTCTTCACTGCACTGCACTGCATATATGATGTCGCTTTTCTTGTGTTTTGGTATTGGGTCTTTCGGATGTACCAATTGCTGCCTCAGTGTGTTGTTCGGTTTAAAGCAGACAGGGATACGATGTTTTTTGAAAATTCTTCTTAATTTCTCGGAGACCCCTGCTACATATGGGATGACCATGTTCTTCCTCCTGTCTTGCTTTTCCCCTTCACTGTTGGTATTCGTGTTCTTTTCTTTCCTTCTACTTCTTTTGACAAAGGCCCAGTCTGGATATCCACAAGTTTTAAGGGCTCCTCTGAGATGTTTCATTTCTTTAGCCTTCGCCTCTGTGCTAGTGGGGATGTTCTCGGCTCTGTGTTGCAGGGTTCTGATGACCCCCAGCTTGTGATCTAAAGGGTGGGATTTTCCAGGGTACATAATTGCCACAGATTCTTGTACAAGTCATTCTGAATTGAGAAAGCCAGTCGGATGACTAGCGAAACGTCTTCAAGAACTACATTTCAAGTCCAGTTGATCTAATTGAATACAACAGACATACTATTGGTAATAAAGGTCTGGGAGTTTTGAGATTTATACCAGGTAATATTCCTGCTAATAGAGTTATAATAAAATGATCAAAATGATGATGTGGTGCCAAGAATGAAAGTGGGTGCGTTCCTGGGCACCACCCTAAAGATATTATATATATCAGTGGGTAAGTTATCTGCACTGACCCTGACCATAACATATGCGCATGTGCATAGTGTACTAAGTCCATCTGGACCTGTCAGAGGAGGCGGCAGAGGAGTGAGAGACTGGGTAAGTAGCTTAGGTTCATTCCTGGCTCCTGAACGTTTAATTAAGGAAAGGTAGGTAAGACACAGCTACTTTAGTTTCCTACTAAGGGAGATACCCTTAAAGTAGAAAAATCCATTTTAAATAATTATTACACCCATTTGTTGTACTAGGGATGCAGTACTCACTATTTAATAGCATGGGTTCCGAAAACGGATTGCAGCACGCACATGGATATACACTGCTCTGCGAAGCTAACACGCTAACGGATGGCAATTATGAATGAAACAGTGTGGCCTCGCCCTAATAGTGAATCACAACGCAGAAGAAACGGCTACAGGCCTATTACATTGGAGAGGTGATTGCCCCTTCACACCATCAGACTGTACTGAGAAAAAAGCAAAGGGGCAGTGACAAGTGTCAGTCCCACTGAATAAGCAAATAAACCCAATGATACACCCCCAGTCGAATATTATCAGACCAAGGATTGGAGGACTTTCTTAATAAAACATATTTGGTGCATCTGGACTGATTAGTCTTCCTGTATATTTTAGGCTATTTTAATTCGAACAGAATTATAGCGTTTATATTTAGTGTCAGTAAACGCTATGTGTAGTGTTTTGTAAATTTTGACCACCTCAATAAATGTCTGTTAAATGCTAGGAAAATATTACCTGCGCAAATATGCTGCTTGTGTGAAACTAGATAGGAGTCAAGAATCCAGCAATGCCATAACTGCCATAAAGTGCTTACTGCATCAGGTAAGATACACCAGCTTTGGACACTGCATCTTCCCCAAAGACAGCATTTAAAAGTCATCCAATAGAGACAGTATTTATAATAGATATCTAAATATGTAAATGAGTATCTGTCCTGAATCATAAATTCATTAAGTCTCAGAGACACTATTAATAAAAGTTATCGTTAAAAAATGGTGCTAATTTTGCCCCAAACAATCAGATGTTCAAAAGATAATATCTGATTTGATGGGGCGAAATTAGCACCATTTTTAACGATAAGAACTTGTATTGAATCTCCCTATTTATGTTCATACAGTACAGTACATACAACCTTTTTTAAACTGCAAATACAAGAACAATGGCAAACAGCACAATAGTTTGGTATACCATATATTTTTAAAGAAACTGTGAATAGTGAATAAAAATTCAATACAACAATACGATAACATTTGTAAAGCACTTTTCTCATAGCGCATGCATGGCTGCATAGGACTAAAATGTTGTAGCCACTGGAAAGATTGTTGCAGCATGTCAAACATCGTCAGACATCAATTTTGGTTATAAATCGTTCTATTTGCTGTTATAGTGACATATTCTAGGTAAAACAAACTCAGAAAAAGTCCATGTTACAAATGCTAAAAGCAGCTAAAAGCAGCTAAAAGCAGCATTGAAAACTCTCCCACTAAAGCATCAAGAATTGGCTTTACTTACAGCTTTCTCAAAATTATCATTAATGCCAAACACTGACGCCATATGTACTGTGTATCAGACTCTCCTTGTTCCAGTCGCTTATCACTGTGTCAAAATAATGGAATGTGCATGTACAAACAGTCTTCATGCAGTCGGCCTTTTCATTTGTTCTCACTTAACTTGTCCATTGATTTCTGGGCAATGTTAATAAATATGTATGCACTGTCTCTTGTTGTCTCGCATGGCTTAATAAATGGAAAGCGCCGTGACTTTAATCTTCTATATTTATAATCAATTCACACAGCTCAGCCATCTAGACATTTCTTAAACAGATTTTGACCGTTTGTAAAAATATAAGAAGTTCATGTACACTTGTGATTTTTTTTTTCTTCACCTACCAAGCACCTTTTTTTTTTTTTTTTTTTATTACTGTACAAAAAGAAGTAGAAACAACACAAACAGCTGAATTGGTTGATATTTTAGGTAATCACTCCTTTCAACTGACAATCATTTTCATGTTGCATGCAATATTTTACCATTTCTTGCCTTGCTAGCTGTTTGTCTCCATTTGTCCCAGTTTGTCCCTGTTTTATTCACACCAAAAAAAAAAAATCTATTTTTTTTGGGGGGGGGGGAGGGGGCGAACACAATTAGACAGAATACTTCATTACACAGAAAAAGTTGGAGGATTATGCAAGCAAGGCAGGGGGAAAAGTCTATCTTAAGTTGCATTGATCCAGGTCATGGTATATCTGTTGTATTCAGTTAGATCAACTGGACTTAAAGAGCATCTATACTGAAAAATAGGTTATATTAAATTGACCATAACTGGAAACTATAATTCTTCCCAACCACCACTGTATCATTTTGTGGTTGATCTGCCCTCTATTTCTTTAGATATCCAATCTACAACTTCTTATATTTCAGCTGTCAATCAAGTTCCTTGTTTTCAAAAGCTATTCTTCTGTGAGTAGTTTTACTGTAGCTGGAATGGTGACAGAGTTTTGACAGGTAGAATGCTGTATGCTGTGTGCAGGCTTGACAGTTGGTTTGTGGGGAAAAAGTCAGGTCAGATGGAAGTGGGAGTGGTTAAAAGAGGGAGGGGGGATACTGCTCCTAACAAAATGTGTGCTGGATTGAAGGCATGCAGCAACACACACAAATCAGAGTAAGTGCTACTTACATGTATTCAATTATAGATTAAGATGAGGCAAAGTCATTTTTTCTGTATAGTGCCCCTTTAATTCCAGTTGATCTAAATGAATGCAAAAGAGACCGTATATCTATCTCAAGTTGTCTGTAAATTTAAAAAAATGCATAAATAGATGATACAGTTGTCACGGTCTTCACATCAATATTGCAACAGCATAATTCCAGGTGCATTTATGCACCCCGCCACTAGCATGGCTCTTCTGACAATGTGATTCCTCCTGATTTCCCTATTTAAACCTCCTAATGGTCACATAACTAGTTGTTTCTTAAGACCAGCTTCTTGGTTGTTACTTGTGACAGATTACTGTTGCCGACCCGGCTTTGTTTACTGGAATTCTGTTTTTTTTCCCGCCTGCCCTGAACTACTGCATGCATTATATGAACCTCTGCTGTCTGCCTCGACCTCTAACTGTATCACAATTTTAAATGGATATCAAACACCTTTTAATACTAAATTTTTTGTTATTTTCCCTATCACACTAAGGGAAACCAACACACAGACACACAAAACCCAAGATACTTATATTCCTCCAAGTTGAACCAGTGACTTTGCAGCATTAAACCCAGAGTGCTCAAAACTATTAAGGGCTGAAAAAAAGACTTTTGCTGGAACTTAGAATCCAGAAAAATCACTGATGCATGCTAAAAATGTAATTATTGCCATCACCTCCTTTCTTCTTTCTTCATCAAGTTCTTGTCCAAACAGTGGGCAAAATCAGCAGGGAATCAAACTCTCCTTTTGGGTAAGTTCCCTTTATATGGCCGAGACACCACACAAAGGCTGACCATAGAAACAATTGCTGCATCTATGACTACTAAATAACAGGCCCACATTAATTTGGTTTCCTAGAAATTTTTTGAAGTCAGGCATCACACACTATCTAGGGATAAAGAGACCTATGCTCCTACTGCATTGCTGTGTAATGTCATGTCATGGGGTTTTAGGGTAAAAGATTCTTAAATTTGTAGAGCTCCTAGCACACCACTAATTTTATGGTGGTGCTGAACCCTCTATGCTGTATAACCACTTCCAGCTGTTTATATATCCAAAATTGTCTGTAACAAGGGCCACATTCACATAGTCTTCAAGTGTTTATTGTGAAAGATATGTTCACAACATTTCGGGGGCATGACCCTTTGTCAGATTTTAGGGTAAAAGATGTGTTAGTTCTATGGCCATCAACGTAAGGAAAACTCACTAACGTAGACACCATATACAAGAATAAAGATACTAATAAGTGGATTTTAGCTAAAATAAGAACATTCCAATAAATATCTGTTTGTCCCCATAGAAATAGAATAAAACAGTAAAAAGCACAGTGTGTAGAAAGTGTAGTAAATGCATTCAAGAAATTATCTTAACACGTGCTGTGCAGCTGCAAGGCTATTTGTTCTATTTGTTCCCTTAAGAAAAGAGTTTTAAGGTTTTTTTTACATATTGTTAATTATGTCCTAAGAATAAACTGCACCAACTAGTTATCAAACAACAAATCTGGCAGCCAGAGGAGAACAGCAAAATAACTATTCAGACTTTTTATAAAACCTACATCTATGCTTATAAGCATGGCATGGGAGAGGTCAGCCAGCCAAAGGAAATCTTTACACTGATGTCATCAGCACCTTATCCTGGGAATATTTCTGCACATGTAATGAACATGGAGCCTGGGAATCTGGAAACGTGATAGGGACTCAAAGCCTGTACTTTGGCCATACAAGAAAAAAGCTTTAGGAACTTGATTAAAAAAGTAAATGTGAAATGGCATACAATATAGTATAAATAAAAATAACTCAAAATGCATAACATATCACTATATCATAAATAGAAACATATTAATGTAATAAAACTGGCGAAAAATAGGTTTCATTGTAAATGTATAAATATTAAAAGCAATTTTAGGAGTATTTTGGAGTATTAAAGGGTTATATCAATTCTTTCAAGGGGGTCTGGCATTCTTTGGCAGACTTTTTTTTTTTTTTAAATTGTATTATATTTTTTCCATAAAGTGTTTACTGAAAGATTTCCCACAATTCTCTCTTGTTGGAGAGAATTTCTTCCAACACTTCTTTCTGATTGGAGATTCAAGTGAGATGCCATTGTTTGTAATGGCATTCATTTTAATCAAAGATTTATATTTTAAATGTCTAAATAGTATGGAATGAAGAGTAACTAATCTGGCCAGTAAGAAGAATGTAATTATTTCACAAATATCTTTAGTCCTTTAAAAGCACATAGAGTCAAATGAGTTTAGGCTTCATGACAGTTTAATTTCTTTTATACTTTGTGAGTAAATGTTTTTTAAGATAAAAAAAAAAAAAAAAGTAAATTACAGAGCACTCCCAGGACTTGTGCAGAAGTTTCAACTTTATTTAATGTGCAGCAAACAGGTATGGACGTTTCGGTCTGTGTCTTAGACCTTTCTCAAGCTTGAATCTACAGTAGCACCCAGGCCCTCAAATCACCTGAGGTAGAGTGCATACTATTCTCTTATCTGGGTCTATAAACAGCAACATTATGTCCCCTATAATATACTTAAAAAACAATTTCTGTTTTTTCCCCTTTTCTGGACCATTGTCATCTTTGTATCTGCAATGCATCCAATTATCTGTAATTACTCATACAACAACATACAACAAACTGTGTCTCACCTCTCCCTTTGCTGTGGCCATTGGGTGATTTATGAAAACAACCTGTGAGTACTAGGGGTCAGCTCCCACAATCCACCTTAGCTGGGTAAACCCACAGCTAAGTGTCTGTGTACAGGCACATGCTCTGTAGTGCTCAACAGATCAAAATAAGGAAGTTACAGTCTTGCTGACAACCAATCACATTACAGCACAGAGATCCTCCCTCTCCCTGACATAGAGCAGGGATTTCAGTTTTTTTGTTTTCAAACTCATTCAATGCTCCTGTCCTAACAATGATATAATCCTTTACTCTTCATACAAAAAGAAAAGTAATCTTTGCAGTGTATTTCATAGATAGCATGGATGTTTGAAACGGAATACTAAAATAAAAAAAATAAAGTAAGTCTGAATAGAACCTGCAACTTGTACATTTACAAAAAAAGCAGAGCTTTTACCTTGACACTAACAGAGATACTATATAGAAGATGGGTAAATGTAGAACCTTTCACTAGGAACATAATGGAAACAAAAAATAAAGGTAAGTGTGGGGAATCAAACTTGTGACCTTCTGAACTGTGTGTTTCTAAAACAGACGTCCTACTAGATGAGCCACCACTGAAAAAGCTAAAACTTTATGTACATTTAGAAGCTTTATCGTTTGCTTAAAACATAAAAGAAACATAAAAAAGGAAAGTTTGGGGTATTAAACTTGCGACCTTCTGAACTGTGTATATTTTCACCTGGTGCCTTACCCCGGTGTGTCACCACTGAACAAGCAGAGTATCCATATACATTTAGAAGCTTTATTTTTTGCTAAAAGAATAATAAATGAAATGGAATATGGAATCCTTGATAAGACTTTAAAAGCTGCTTGTTACCCTGCAGTTTATTTTCCAGCAACTCACACACACTGACAAGCAGATTTTCAGGGATTTCCAAATTGGTGTAAAGAAAACACTCTGTGCATAGAGACAGTGAATACTGGGGTCAGGGGGCGTGGTTCTTTGATGACTTAATGGGCTGTGGGTTGTACTAGCAACAATATGGAAGCCTTCTTATTTACAGAATCTATTTCTCACATGAACTAAATGTAACTTACTAGAGAAGAATCTTACAATGTATAGGTGATCTGGGGAGAAAAACTTTCACACTAGGTTTTAAAAAGTTTAGTTCTTGTTTAAGTATATGAAGGTGTGCCTCTACCACATAGGCTTATAGGGAAATACAGGCCATTTGGGATTCCATAAGGTACTTTACCAACCTAAGTTTTATCATTGATACTAGACAAGTGATCATTCTTTAAGAACCAGTACAAGGGGAAATACTAGTTACCTAAAACAATTCAGCAATTGTTATCACATAACTTGTTGCTGGCATATATGACTTCCTGCTAACCATCTTCATAGTTTCCAAACAGTAAATGGCAATGATTCAATTGTTGTTTTGACACAATTCTGATTTTCCCTTTACTGCATTCTTGCTCTGAATCTGTATAGTTTTAAAACATTCAGTAGATGAATATATGTTGAAGATTATTATTAGTATTGTATAAAATTATAATTATTAGCAAAAAAATCCTCTTTATTAGTAAAATATATTGCCCAACACAATGTGCAACCTACAGTAGACTTAAGTCCAACATAATTTGCAAAACGTTAAATGAATAACGGTCTACCTACTCAACAATTTATTGCAGTGCTTCTGTCCTCTCTTCTAAAAAAAGCTATTTCGCCACAATGACAAAAAGTTACACAGTATTCTTAATTTGTACTCAAAGGTCAGCACAGCACTGAAACGGTCTAAACATTACAAAGATAGACTTTTTTCACATCAGGTGGACTATACATGCATAAAACCTGCAGATACCATTAGCCAAAGCAACTGTATACAATATGCATAGGTGTAATACATTGTGTATTTTATAGTTAACATTATTCCTTTCAGCTATTAATATTTTTCCCATCTTTTAAGTGTGTTAGAAGTTTTTCTCTTATTTTACTGGCATCACAATATTTGCATTCAACACTATTTTCACACTATCAGTAATCAACACATTATGAGCAACACAGAACCACACACAACTACAGTACTTCCATACACTGAAACGGTTACCTCTTCGTGGGCTCTCATGGTTGAATAGAATACCATTAACAGCAAACAAATTGTAGGCTTCTCTGAAGTTAACAACAATCCAGTAAGCATAAAGCTTGGCTACCCCTATAAAAAAAAAGAAATATAGCATATTTATATAAATAAGAATCATGGATAATATACAACTTATCGTAATATAAAATGATATTAGAAGTCAACTTTAACATGATGAAATCCTCAGTTGAGCTTTGACATACAGGTCAGTCATAGAACTTTTTAAGTTTTACTATCCTCAATATGCCAGACAATTCACCAGTCTTAGATTGCAAGAATATTCCCCACTCTTCATTTGTAGTCTCAGATTGCCAGCTATTTCACCAGGCTCAGTGTGACAGCCACAACGCCACTCCATCTCTAAGAAAATTAAAATTTTTGAAGATACCTGTTAAATGGTAACTGTGGACTCCATACCTTTCAAACTAGCCTAGGACGATGTATCTAGATTCTCTGAATCTTAAATTAAAATTACACTTCCCAGACTGCATAATCCTGGAGGCATTTTTAAAACTAGTAGTGTAAAGGCCACTTGCATGGAGACCACAGTTCCCCTTTAACAGGGCCCCATTTATTTTATGTCAAACTATTCAAACAATTTTTAAACAAAGTTTAAACTTTCCAACACACCCAGTTATGGAAAGCCATCCACGCCTTGTCTGCAGTGGATCTCCCAAAAGATTATGTGGCATGGGACATCAAGTTAAATGTTCTTTTTCTTTTTTTTTTAATTCAGTCCCGTCTTTTATTGTAGTTTACCTTAAAGGATATGTACATCTTAAAAACATTAGTTTAGTGCCAAGTTTTGGCTTTAAAAGTAAAGTTGGCTAAAACATATACTTTAAAAGCAAACTATGAGCCAAAATAAAACACATATAAACTTATTACTACACCTCTTGACACAAAGAGACATGTAGGCCCTGAAACATATATCTGTTTACTTACCGTAAGGTGACCTGGGGTAAAAAGGCGTGGTTTCTTTTTGTGGAATTTCCTGAACTTTACCATACAGTTCACTTGTTGAGGCTTGGTAAATTTTCACACAGTTAATAAGGCCACAGGTTTTGACAGCATCAAGAAGACGTAAAGTGCCAACACCATCAACATCTGCAGTGTATTCTGCCAGGTCAAATGAGATCTATTAATACAAAAAAAAAAAATGAAACTGTATGTATAGTAAAGAAAATTCTTTAAATATTAACTCCATTTTTAGTCTCAATATCCAGTGTATACAGATACCCCAATGGCGTGGAATGGCTGCATTCATGCTAACTCGTTGGATTTTGGGATGGACATTCCCTTTAAATGAATAACATTAAAGGGGAACTGTGGTCCAAAAATGACTTTAGGTAAATTGATAGGTATTGCTCTCCTGAGAATTTTTGTAATTTATTTTCATTGTTTATTTTGCATAGTTAAGATATTTACATTTTTGTGTGTGATATGGCAGCAGTATCACCAGGTCCCCTGCACTTCCTGCTTCCTGCTCTGAAACCATGTCAGTCAATCTGCCCTGTGTCTCCCCCTCCCCTTTGCAGCCCCCCTGGTCCCTCCCACTCATGGACCCCATGGTCCCTCCTGTTGCAGGCCCCCCTTGGCCCATTCTCTTACAGCCCCATGTGGCCCTGCCCACCCGCGGGTGCATAAGCCCCGTACACCCGCGGGTGCATAAGCCCTGCCCATTCGTGGATGCACAAGCCCCACCCACTCGTAAATGCCGTGGGCCACTCAGACATCCCCCTACAGAAAACTCTGTGGAAAAAGCCTTTTCAGGCAGGGTGAGAACTCTGCCTGAAAAGGCTGTTTTCACATAGTGGGAGAGAAGGGCTGTAGATTCCCTTACCTACTCTGTCAGGACTTCACACAGCAGAGAGCAGAAGGGACTTCCTGTCTCCCTCACACACTGAGGGAGTCTCAGGCTGTGCTCGCCAGCGGAACTATGCAGGAGAAGCCTTAGGGATGTCACGTCAGCCTCCCACCCATTAACTTTCTGGTCAGTCATATCTTTATATCTTGGGCTGTGGAGCACGTAGAAAGATGGTTGATGGCTTGTTTTAAAGGTACGAAACTGGCCTTTAATTTAAACTCAACTTGTTTGGGGACCACAGTTCCCCTTTAATGTTGTCTATGTTAGCATGATCTTTTTTGTTTTTTTTTTTAATTTCCATTACTGGATATTCCATTTTATCCTATTCATTCATTAACAGCAGTTCAATTTTATAGAAATGTAATTCCATAGAAAAACCACTAATACCCAGCAAATGGAAAAAAAGTAGAGGAAGGGAGAGATACTTTAGCTCCGCCCAACCTGCAAAGTATGAGTGTCAGATGAACGTCCATTTCGGTGGACTACTGGTTGGCTTTGGTGATCTGCCAGGTCAGATCAATGCTGCCAAATGAATGGCCATACAGCTTGATCGAACAGCCATACACCAACTGATCGTGTATGGAGCTTGAACTGGGACCCTGGAGCCAAGATTAAATTGCTGAAAACATGAAAATATGAAAACATGTTAAATTTAAGGATAGATTGTAACTTTTTTTTTTAAAACCAGACAAACCACAATAAATAGTGATAACATGTTACTTGCAAGTCATATTTTTATGAAACTTCATATTAGTTTTATATGTTTTCAACAGGTTTTTAGAAACCTGTGAATGCAATCCAAATGACCATACTAGTGCCCTAGATATATTACACCCTTGATCCTTGACCTTATTTTACACCTATGAACACTAGATTTTGTGCTCACATTGAACAATAGAATTTCTAGATAAACCGTTTATCTCTTATTGCAGATAATTATTCCAATATTATTTTATCTATTTTGGTTATTTAGTCCTGGTTACACAATTCAACAGAGCATTGATAAAGTAATTATTTCTATTAATTAAAAATTTTGCACATTAAGAAAAATAACTTCCCTGTCAAAACAGGAATAATGTTATATTTGATTGCTTTAAAGGTTGAAGCAAAGCATAGGCCCACTATGCAGATATTAGAAAATATACATATTGTAAGATATACATTTCTAAAGGAAAACCATATGGAACATGTTTTTAATTTCAAGAGACTAATTTATCATTGTCTGCACATGGTGGGATCCAATAGGAAAATTAATTTTGTAAAATGTTAATAACAAGGCAGTAATGTTTCGCCAATCCAAACTGCAGTCACTAGTTATTATTAGGTCTGCGTGTATGCATTAAGGAAAAAGGCTAAGTAAGCCTAAGCTAACCTCTGGGTAGATCCTACAAAATAAACCTATAAATCTTCCTACTGTATGTGGTATAATGCTTGGCCTATAAAAAGAAGGGCAGCTTAAAATGCTCTTATTCTATTTAAATAAAATCTAAATATGATTAACAAATCAATACAATATACTGTATATTGGATTTTTAAAAGTTCTTTTATGATTTCAAGTCAATGTCTGGCAGTTTATCTGATTTGTTAAATAAATTGGGAATCAAACCAAAGTTGAAATTATGTCTAACACAGCCAAGAAAGGATCTGTGTGGCTGGTATCCAGGAATTACAGAGAATAAAAAAGTCCCGTACTTAAGGGTGTATAGTTAAACATGGCTGAGTGGTGAGCACTGATTCCTTGCAGAGTGGAAGTCCTGGGTTCAAATCCTCCCTTTGACACATCTGAAAGAAGTTTGTGCTTGCATGAGTTCCCTTTAGGAGAAAAGTGCTTTACAAATGTTATTGTATTGTAAGTTTCCCCCACAAACATAAAGGTATACTGATAGGTTGTATGTGTGAGATAAAATGCTTAGAATGTAAAGTACATTGAGGCAGAGACTTATGTGAATGAATTTGCGGTATATGCTGTGCTATATATGAATACTTCTTTTTCAATTACTAGAAAGATCTGCATAGATTTACAGCACAAAATGGGGAGAAGCACACTCAAAGCACAAAATGTTATTACTTAAAAAATTTTGAAAACACACGAGCTTATTCAATAAGAGGTGAAACATTTTGCCTGAGCTGCTAACATCAACCAATCATATGTAACCTTTTTACTGGTCTATTACACTTAAAAAAACCTTTGATAAAATCGTATTAGCTGCTGCAGATTAAGAATGTGGGCAAATTGCCAACAATTCTTCAGGGATGCTATGGCCTTTCCTAGGGTATCATACTGCAAAGTTGCACTGAAAAGTTGTGTTTTCATCACAATAACAGTATAATAAATCAATTCAGCCAATAGATACAGTATATGTTCAAATATTTGTAAAACCAGTTTTCCTTTATACAGAATATGGGCAGTGAAAGGATGGAAAATAAGTTTTCCTTTATACAGAATACGGGCAGTGAAAGGATGGAAAATAGAGAAAGTTTAGGAATAGATGTTTATGGAAGCAGAAAAGAGAGTAAATAATTAATGAAGACCGGCAGCTCTTCCGTAGACTGATCTATTGTACTGGACTGAGACAAATTTGCAATTGTGCATAAAATGTACACTTTAGGAACTATACCATTTTTTATGTAATGATTACAGTATGTATAATTGACATTAAGTGACCCACAAATTCAAACAGCTATAATCTTCTATTGTTTAGTGCAAAATTCGGACCTTGAAATATTGAAGGTGTGATATTACTCCGAGGTGACATCTAATATCCATATAATTTAAAGTAAGGAGTACATTATATTTTATAATGTACCAAGTTTACCTGAATATTTCTGTGTCCCAAATGTGACAATGGTGCTCCTAAGCCCTCCCCCTCCTGGACTGATCCTGGACTCACAGTTACATCCCTCATGCCTTCACCCAACCACACACAGAAACTGCCCATGACACACACACACCTACCTTTTAGCTTGTTCTTTCCCCACTCAGCACTGCACTGACTTCTGCTAAACTCTCCAGAGATAAACTCTGTTTCTCTTCCCACCCGGCACTGCACTGAAATCTCGCGTGAACACCTCCTCTTCTGCAGCACAAAATCAGCAGCCAGAAGATATCGCGCAACCTGCGAAGTAAATGTAAGTATGTCCATAATTACATTTACTTTACAGGTTGCGCAATATCTGCCGGCCTGCTGAATTCCTGCTGTAGAAGAGAAGGTGTTCACGCGAGAGTTCTGTGCAGTACCAGTGGGGAGAGAAATGGTCAGTAGCACTTCCTGAATGTTAAAATCAGCCCGCAACTAGTAGTATATAGTGAATAATGCCCCCCCAACTGTAAATTATAAGGATATTAGAAGTCACCGAGGAGTTCCGTGACCATATAAAAGCACGAGGCCGCAGGCAGAGTACCTTTTATACAGGACATGGAACTCCAAGGTGACTTCTAATATCCATTTCATTTACAGTTTAGGGTGCATTATATCCCTTTAATTTACAGTTCGGGGTAGGCCATTTGTGGCTTCTGGTTTCCTTCTCCTCCTGGAACTGTAAGATTATAAGGCTATAATCTTACAGTTCCTCCCATAGAAACCCACTACAGGGGTAGGTTATAAGAAGTTAATCATACAGATGGGTCCCATTGCAACCCATTGAGGGGATAGATTATAATTAGATAATGGAAATATCCCATTTAAGAATAACACACTACATAAAGGGTCACTAGTTAGACAACATTTTTGTGCCCTGTTTCTACTTAAAATGGCATCTGAAACCACGGTTTCATGAAGGATTTCACAGTTATAATTATGGTCAGAATAATGTCAGTAAAACTTATGGAACTGTAATCTAAATTTCTTTTTAAATCAGAAAAAAATGTCACCATGGGAGGCAGCACGTTGTTGATCAAAACAGCCACACAGTTTTTTTTCAGTTCTGGTCAACATAATGAACAGTCGATGTGAGAAACCTATAACAATGCCCAAGAGGACAATTTATTGACACTGCTTATAAAGTACTATAGAAGTGCACACACAACAAATGTAAGAAAATATCCCAATTGTAAGATCTGCTTTCTCAAATATTATGCAGCACTTTTTGTTTTATGACTATTGTAATGCAAAAATTTAATTTTTAAAACATTTTAAAATGTAATTTTTAAAATACAGTATATCTCAGTGGTGACAGTCATGCTTTCGTTCATGTGCAACAACAAATTTATTATGTGGGCTTGATAAATAAATGGCCATTTTCAAGCAGGCGCCACATAATTTTTTTTAATTTCAGCAGTGAACAATTTATAAGCATGATGTACTGTAGGAGTGAAATGCTTTAAAATGTGATAAATGAAGCAGATAATATTTGGCTAGTACAGAAGTATCCGGCATAGATCATCGAACTAACTTTATGCCCCCTATGCGTTACTCCCATACAGTCTTAACTCAGTGGAATGTACACTGCAGAAATATTTAATGCATGTCTGTCACTGCCTAGTGAATCATCTGCCACCCAGATTTTAGTATTGTACATTTCTAAACATGTATATAAAAGGAAAAACTAAAACCCACATTGATATAGGAGTGGCCAAATCATGTGGTTATGTTCTAAAAACACTTAATCAAATACCTTTCATTCACACACAATATACAATGAGAAAAAGTAATTGATTCCATGCAGATTTTGTATGTTTGCCCCCTGACCAAGATATAACAATATGTGTCTATAGTTGTAATGGTAGGATAATTGTAGCTGAAACAGAATAATAAAAAAGGGTCCAAAAACGAAGTTAACAAAAGTCAGAGATTGCAATTGAGATGACAATTGAGAGGATTGTAGTTTGCCACCAGGTTTGCACATAACTCAGGAGGGATTTTGACCCACACCTATTTATAGATCCTCTGTCAATAAGGTTTTATGGCTGATGATTAGCAACTCAAACCTTCAGCTCCCTTTGCAGATTTCCTATGGGATTATGGTATGGAGACACTCCAGGACCTTAATGTGCTTTTTTTGAGCAACTCCTTTGCAGTGAAAATGTCCTGTCCCCTAAAAAACCCTACCTAAAGCATAATGTTTGGCGGTGGAGATGGTGTTCTTGGACATAAGCACTATTCCTCCAAACACGGCAAGTTAGGTTACTGCCAAAGAGCTGAATTTGATTCTCTTCTGACCACAACACCTTTACCTAGCTTTCCTCTGGATCATTTAGATGTGAAGTGGCAAAATGCAGACAGATATTTACATGTGCTGTCTTGAGACATTGGGAGCCCTGCAAGTTCAGTCCTTCACAGCACAGTGTGTTGTCACCATTGTTTTGCTGGTGACTATGATCCCAGCAGTACAAATTTAATTGACATGTTCCTACCTGTGTAGTTTTGGGCTGTTTTGTTACAGTTCTCATGATAATTGCAACTCCACAAGGAGAGATCTTGCATGGAGCCCCAGACAGAGGGAGATTGGCTGTAATTTAATATTTCTTCCATTTATGAGTTATTTGCCAACTGTTGTCACCTTCTCACCAAGCTGCTTGGTGATATTATTGTAGCCCAGTCCAGTCTTCTGTAGGTCTACAATCTTGTCCCTGACATCCTTGCATAGCTCGTTTGGTCTTGGCCATGGTGGCTAGTCTGGATTCTGATTGGTTGATTGTTTCTGTGGACAGATGACTTTTAATGCAGATACAGAAAAAAGCATGAAATAGAAGCATACCCTTAAAGAGGGTGCTCCGAATCTCAGCTTCTTACCTTCACACAGTGAAGACACCTGGGAGCCTAAATGCTTGCTGGTTGATAGAGAATCAAATACCTTTTTTACTCATTACATCAATCTCTGACTTATGTGCACTGGGGTTTTAAGACTTTTTCTTGATGGTGTTTCTCAAAGCTACAATTATAGACTGGTAGACAGATCATTTGTCAGAGGGAAAACGTATATACAAAGCTACAAAATACTGGTTTTATAATATATGTATATACTTGTGACTTCAGATTCTATAAAATATACAATTATGTGTTTAACACAGTTATACAACATATTACAATATACTCAATAAAGGGTTCATAGATAGACATACAGGTCAAAGCTTGTGAATCCAAAAGACCTCCCCATTTCCCTATTTCGGAGGCTGTATGTTTGTTTGTATGTATGTTGCAGAATAACTTCCAAATGGCTGGGACAATTTTCATGAGACTTTCATGAGACTTGCTATACTAAGGACCTGAAAAAAAACATAGGTCACTTTACAACATTTAAAAATGCCTCCATACCCCCTTTTTTTTCAACATTTAGTTTAATTAACCTGTGTTCTGTCATCTGGTGGTGAATCAAGGTAATCACGTTAATTGCACACCTTCCAAATGTTACAGATTGTTTAGGGCAGTAGTTGAGGTTTGTACCGTGTTAGCCATAAGTAAGAGAAGAAAAGTAGAGCTGTGATACCTTTGATTGGCTAACAAGATAAAAATAATTAAGCAAGCTTTCAGGAGTCCTAAGCCCCGTTCATCAGGCTGGATGAAGCCTTATGACCATCCAGCCTTATGAAGGGGGCTTACGACTCCCGAAAGCTTGCTTAATTGTTTTTATATAGTTAGCCAAAAAAAAGTTTCACTGCTCTACTTTTCTTCCCTTCAGGGCAGTACAATGGTTTCTTTTCTGGTTGTCTCTCCTACTGGGGGTTGTTCAGACAGCTACTCATGGAGACCACAGTTTGCAGCAGTCTGGTGCAGAGTTCAGAGAAAGCAGCTAAGGAATTGTGTAGTTTACCATTGCAGGGTGCTGACAGCCATGAACTTGTGTCTCTTTTCCCCAAAAACTACTGAAACCCCAGTATTAAAGGCCATGTACACACTTTTTTCACTAACCTTTCTTTTCCATGTGTCGTCGTTTTTGCAAGCATTAATTGGCATCTGGATTGTGTTTTCTGGGGGACATGTGTGTCAATAATTCAATTTGATCAATTGCAGTAAAAAATAAATTAATGTGAGATGTTGTACCCCATTGTGAAAGGGGAAGTTGGTGCAATGCATGCTAAAAAGGAAGTTGATGCCATACATACTGAAAAGGAAGTTGATGCGATACGCGTTAAAGGGGAGGTTAATGCGATACACGCTAAAGGGGAAGTTGATGCGATACACGCTAAAGGGGAAGTTGATGCGATACACGCTAAAGGGGAAGTTGATGCGATATGCCTTAAAGGGGAAGTTTGTGTGATACACGTTAAAGGGAAACTGGTGTGATATGTGTTAAAGGGTTGAGGCGATATGTGTTAAAGACAAAGTAGGTGTGATACACCTTAAATGGAAAGTTGGTGTGAGACACGTGAAAGGGAAAGTTGATGTGATACAAAGGGGAAGATGGGGTGATAAGCCTTAAAGGGGTAGTTGATGTGATATACCTTAAAGGGGTAGTTGATGTGATATATCTTAAAGGGGAAATTGATGTGATATGCATTAAAGCACTTTAATGCGTATCATATTAATATCTCCTATAATAGGGTACCACGCCTCACATTCATTTATTCTTTAGGGTAAATACTGAATCACTATTTGCCCACAAATTTGGGCAATATCCCCTTATTGCACAACAATAGCCCCCTACATGTAAAAGTACTGCAATCGACCAAAAGTAATTATTGGCACACAATGTCCACCAGGTACCACAATTTAGATACCACACTCACATAAAATGAATGCTTGCAAAACAAAATTACACATTTAACTAAATTTAACAATTAGATTCAGTATTTTAAAATAAAGAATAGATAACTAAATTCCAACATTGGCTTTTTCAGAAAGAAATGAATAGCATATGCCATTAACTTAAGTTGTCAAGATTGAGAAAAGACATACTCCGGAAGAAGCAATAAAAATACGATATTGGAAAAGTGAGTGTAAAAACCACATTACCCAGCATAGGTTATACACTTAATTTTATGGAGCCTAAGAGAAGTCGAAATGTATTTGGACTTTGCACAGCGCACTCGATGCAATACATCAAGATATTTAACTTGACACGTGCTGGCATACCTTACCTGACGTGTGATGCAGTAAATGTCACATTGTAATTAGTGCATTGTGGGATCTTAGAAAGTTAAGAAAAAATATTGCATCTCCCTGTCCTAGTCAAATTCAACTCTTTTACCCCAAGGTAATATGAATGTTACTTTAAATGTTGCATCCTATGTATTTAAAAGCCTGTTAAATCTAAGACCATTTGTAAAAATACCCATGTATAATATATTCTTTTCCATGGAATTTTTAGTGTTTAGTAAGTCTATTGCACTGTACACATAAAGCCCTATTTACAGGTTTTATAATATTGTCAATATTACAATGGTTTCAAGTGTTTAAAGAAGACAAAATAACATTAGTATAGGTATACAAAGCTGTGCAAAGTCTCATATTACACCAAAACACAAAAATTAAGATAGTTGTCTTGTTTAATTTCTTTGGCTATATGCTACATTACAAATCAAAAAGTAATATAAATCATACAAATCAAAAATAAAGTTGGTTATTCCCTGTGTATTTTAATGAAATTAATGAAAGTAGCTTTGTGCATCAAATCTGTAATGTGCAGATAACACCTAGTTATCTGAATGTCTGGCTGACCAGATTCTGGAGGTCTGTTCCTCTGTCTCAGATCTACCATGGGCAGAGTTTGTATTGGCTTGGGGTGTGTCACAATCATCCTTTTCTAACTTGTGGTCCACTTAAAAAGACACTTCCAATTACATTCAGAAATCACTATCACATTCATTAGATTAGCATTACAAATCTTTATTTGTGGGTAAATAATGTAATGTTAATAGATGTAATAATTCAATGTAGCAAAAAATGGTTGGCCATGTAAATTAATATGCAGCAAGCAATCAAAAGCTAAAAACTAAGCATTCATTTCGTTTTCTGTCATTATTATTACGAGATGAAAAGTCAGCATCTCTTTACAAAGGCAAAGATAAAGAAAATAATCTAGGCATTACTTTAAACAAAATTGGTTCTTTTATTCCTTTGGCCAGCAATGTTTATACCAGCTACACTTTAATATGTTAAGCTTTTTACCCCCCCTTTCTTTCCGACTTCAAAATGTAATGTCTATTTTGCTTCAGGTTTTAACTCAATTTACCAAATGTCTTCTGAAAATGAGACTTCAAAAAATGCATCCATAATATTTTCAGGCAAAGTCCATGAGGTTGTAGAAAAATAGAAACATATTTTAATAGCTATAAACCCTTATTGGAAAAACGAAATATGAAAAGTTAACCTTAATTCACACAAAGCGACTTTGGGTGAATTTCCCTGTAAAGATCTAGAGGGGGATGTTTGTTTTTAAGGTACAGTTTAAACCCTTTAAGTCTCATAATGCGGGATACACTTTACAGTTGTGTTTTTTTTATTATTCATCAGAATTTATTTTGAACCACACAAAATATCGGAATTTACCAAAAAGAACTGTACCTGCAATTACATAAGGGCATAATTATACACTGATCCATTCATATCATAGTATTAACAAAAGGTAAAATCCAATACAGATTCCTCTAAACTAAACTGCTACAAGCCATTTAAGAAGCATGCTATAAGCACACATTTTGGAGAAAGGATTTAAATGTACCATGCAAGTATAAATTAAATACAAAACTAGAAAAATATGTATCCAATATCATGCTTGGTAATGCTGCCTGTGCTTTATTTGCGATATAAACATTCCTAATGCCAAGCATTAAGACACAGATTCAGCATTTATAGCATACTCATACTCTCCCAACTTTCTCTTAAAGGTTCTCTGTCTGATTTCTTTAGCTATCCAGTCTGAAGCAGCTTACATTTCAGCCGTCAATCAAATGCGTTATTATCAGAAACTGTGTTAACTTTTGCTGTCACTGAAACAGTGACAGCCAGAATGTGTAAATTGCATAGTGGGAATTTCTCCCTTCAAGTGCTGACTCGAAGTGATTACTGAGCACGCTTGACTTTAAAAGAGTCCAACCACCCATATGATCACTGTTGGGCAATTGCTTGTTTCCTACAATGATGACATCAACGAAGAATAAACGACTACCATTGTAGAAGCACACATGGATGGTTGATAAATCATATATGTTTGAAACTACTGTTGATAAGACTTGATACTGAATGGTCATTTAACATAAGAGAAAATTAATATACTAATAAGTCCTTGTATGGTGACTGTCAATGCTTTCAATCAGTAAAATTCATATAGATATCATACTCCCATTCATCCTTCATCACCATTTAATTAATGGTGGATTAAGGAAGTACACTTAAAAAAAAATTTGTCATAAATAATTACAAATATATCTATATATACTATAAATCTTATATATATATATATTATATTATTATATATAATATATATATATATATATATTATATATTATATCATATAATGTTTTTTGGCATTGAAAAATTGCCCTTTCAAAGTAACATTATTTCAGCCAATCAAAATTAATTGGTGGCGCATCAGATGATTTTTAGTAACTGCATTATAGTTGTAGATAAACTTCTGGTGGTACATAAATGTCTCTTAGGATACATTTTTAATTGTTGTACTGGTTGGAACAGAAGTGCAGGTTATATTATATTATTATAATATTATATTGTAATAATTATTAAAGATGTCAAAGCTACTGTACATGACCATTGTCCTGTGAATGCAGAGTTGAAGTTGTAGAATTTTCAGTCTTCAATAGGCCCCCACAGTCTGTTTAATTCCATACTAATAGACAAACGGTCTCTGGGTTAAGAATATTGGATGAGAATTGTCCTGTGTGTACATGGATTGAACTCACCAAAGTATTAATTAAACATAGCTTAAGTAGTAAGTAATTTAAAATTTAAATTGCGGTTCAGGTTCAGATTAACTGGTAAATTGATGATGCCTTGCCACAAAAGCAACTCTCAAAGCTTTTCAGAAATATGGGCAGTTGCCAATAAGAACTCCAAAGTCTTTACAATTTAACATATTAATATTTAATGTACAAATCGATATCACATTAAACAAAAATTGCTAAACGTTATAGTGTGCATGACTATACGTGGCATATATATATATTATATATATTATATATATATAATTATTATATATATATAAAGATACAAAGCACATTCCTAGCCCCATACAATATCATATTATCTGCACACGGCATACTTTATAAACTTTGTTTATAAAGTATGCCAGTGTACAGATAATATGATATTGTATGGGGCCTAGGAATGTGCATTGGTTATCTTTTCTATGTTAGTATAATGTTTTGACCAGATCAGTAGCACTTCCGTTAAATGTAGTTGTAAATTAGCCTAATTGGGATGCTTCCACAATCCTTGTATTGTATGTATTTATTGGAAGGCTTGGTCAAGCCTCTATGTGGTAATAGCACCCCCAACACGCCCCTTTTATGGGAGGTGCTATGCCTTTAATATAAAGCACTGGATGGCCTCTTCCCCAGCCAAAGGGCTGGGGGGGAAGTGAAAGAGCCTGGTATATGGATAAAATGTGTTAGAATGAGAAATGCAAAGTTTGCTAATCGTAAATGAAGTAAAAGAAATGTAAAAAGGTTAGAAGTCAGGACCTTCCAGACTGGGGTTACCTTGACGTGGTTGGAAGGCTTTTCATTCATGTGATCACAGTAATGTATACTAAAACCCCTTTGTTTATAAAGTATGCCAGTGTGCAGATAATATGATATTGTATGGGGCCTAGGAATGTGCATTGATTATCTTTTCTATGTTTGTATAAATGTTTGACCAGATCAGTAGCACTTCCGTTTAAATGTAGTTGTAAATTATATATATATATATACACACACACACACACACACACACACATTGTAATACATAGGCAAACAAATGAACAATTAGATGCCATGTAATATTTTATATACCTAGCAGCACATGTGCAGGTAGCAGAAGCAGAGACACACTCTGGAAAAACAGATGGACAAGTAACTGTCTTATTAAAACAATGGTAATTTAACTGGTGTTAAAAATCCGTGTTGAGCGTGAGCAATTCAACACTAGTACGTTCTTGCATTTTATCATCAATATAATCCCACAGGTGGAAAAATATATTTAGTTAGCTTTACTGCATTTAAGTTCACTCTACAATTCCTCATAATGCAATAAGCAAGGCCTAATGTTTTGTTTATGTTACTGGTGCTTAAGAAATTGAGGGAGGAGAGGGCTATCAACCAGATTAAGCACATTTTGTTGCTTTTTCTCCAGCTGAGAGAAGCTTGGCACTTCCTCTATTCATTCCCAGCTGTTCTGTGTGCTGTGTGCATTTGGCTTTAATCAGGTGTAGGGCAGGAACTCCACATCCTGTTGCCTTGCACTGATTAGGAGGAGTCAGATTTTACAAATTGGCAGATCTCTTTCCACAGTGTTCTGGGGATGATGAATCATTCTGCATTGACACATTGATAGGTGTATTACACAAAGCAGGGATAGCCTGAACCACACACACATCAAATTACTGAAACTAAAATGTAAGCTAATATACAAACTTGTCTTTTTTACGGTGTACCTTTTATTGGTTGATTTTCAACAAAAATAAAAATAAAAACAAGAGAACTGTATTTGAGATATTTTTTCCAAACACATATGAAGAAATCTCCATTTATAAAGCAACAGAACACTAAGCACACAGAAAGCCAAACATTTATTATGGTAATGTAACATTTTAACTTAAATTAAGGGAAATAGTCTGAGAACCGAAAGGGATCCACCCCCATGTAATTAATATTAAACTTGCAGATTGGGGTCAATTCTACTCTGGTTTTACCTACTGCATGACTTTATCAACAGCTATTTGCTATATCCCCAGCATATTATGCCATTTACTTTGTTAATCTCTTTGGGGAAAAAGCCAAAACATGCATTAGATCTGAGCTACTGTATACACAGCCACACTGTGTCCAGCAACTAAAAGAGATCTGTCTGCTTTCCAATTATCTGCACAGCAAATTTCTAGATTAGATGTAAACCATGGCCAAAGTGAACAGCTGAACTGTCTGTGTGTACAGTCCCTCCAAAGCCGTGCAGCATACAATGTAATAAGATATGGTGTTCACCTTTCAATTGCTATATATGCATAACTGTAATTGAAGTAATCTTTTCAAGTATAAATTGTGGTATTTGCTGTAACTAGCTGCAAGCAACTTGAAGCAAACAAATTCAAATGCTTACCACCTGGTTTCTTTTAAAGACCCCCTGGTGTAAGTATATATCAATTCCCAGCAGGTCAGGTGAAGGTCTTTTCACACCCTTTCAAATCTCATCTGTCCAAAAGATATTTCCTCCATTAATCAAATGCAACCAGGATGAAGTCAGCTCTTCCCTAACTGTTCCTATCACACTTCCAACACATGTCAAGCTATCTTCACAGCCAAGTCTGTGGAAAATTCAACTGAAGAGATCTACTCATTGTACTCACTGGTATGAAGTCACAAATGTAAGTAAGTTTAAGGTAAAAATAAAACATTTTAGGAACTGATTTTAATAATAGTATCTTTGAGCTGTTTAAAACCACTTCTTTTTATTTTAAAAATTTAGCAGATTTTTCTAAATCCACACACAAACAAAAGACACACAATCCACAAGAAACACATCTGGTTAGTATTTGGGAGTCAGAAGCCTAAAGCCTCCAAAGCTATTGTTTGTATTGTATTTAAATAAAAAACACACAAACGCATAATATCTGCGATTAAACTGGTAAATAAAACATTACAGATACACATTTTCTAACAGTAAAGTCTCTAACTTTTCTAACAGAAACACTCAAAAAACACGTTATGAATCCATTAGTAAAGACCGGCAAATTGCCTACAACAGCTGATCCGCTGAAAGCACTTTAAGTAGAAGGAAAGCTTAAATTAGAAAAATATTTTGGAAATAAAGTGATATCTTTAACTGGCTAACCGATTTAGTATACCTGCATTCACACCAGAAAATTTACATGTGAACCACCAGAAAAACATGTCAATGTCAAGGTTAACAGGTCAAGAGCATTTTGCATTGGGGTAAAGGATGAAGCAGGAATACTGTAAAGTTATTATGTTCTGCTTTCCAGATTCTAGCTGGTAACAGAAAAGATACAAGACTCTGCTAAAACCACACATTTGCAAAATGTTCATACTATAAGATACAAAAAGCATAAAAAACTGTGCATGCTAATCCGCCATATTTGTATGCCTTTTTTTAAAGCACGTTTCTAGGTTTTTTTATTTTTATGCCTCTTTTAGTGCGTTAGTATGCAGTGTTTTATTGTGTCTGTGTTAAATGGTAAACAAAAAAACATCAATGCTGCAATGTTTTCTCTTCCCCTGTGAGTGTGTTATTGAACTAAACTGCATGCAGCAATGCTTTGAAAAAACACATTACAGAGAAACAGTGTGAATATTATCAAGACCCTCAATATACTTGCTCCCCTCCCCCCCCATGTATGCGGGAGACAAAATGCAAAGAAACGCGAGAAAAGAAAAACACATCAAGTGTGAATGAAGCATAAAATTTGGTTTGCTGCTAGAAGTAATTATGCCCTGTAACATTTATATTGTAAAATCAGCAAAAAAATCTGTTTGTTGTTAATATAGGGCAGTTAAAATATACTGTATAGATGTGCGATTATTAAATCTGAAAAGGGAAAACAGTAGATTTGGGAAAGAATATGTGCTCCCACCTCCTATTTAGGTCTTTATAGAGAAGATATTGCTCCTGACAAATAATTTATACTGTATGTGCAAATTTAATACATAGACTACATTAACAAGATGTTCTCCATAACTTATCTTGGTACAGTAATTTTCAATGACTAGAATTGCGGGGATCTGAGGGAACTTTTAAGAAAGATATCTTCTGAAGAAAAACTACACCAACTACAAGAGCTTAGTCAGCAGGTGATAAATATGGGTTATTATTTATTAAAAATAAAGTCTTGAACATATATCAGTGGAGAAAAGCATAGCACTTGGCATACTTGGATAATAACTGTACCACAGGTAGAAACAATGTTGCCACCAGAGTGCAAACGTATGTCAAATATCACTGCAAAATTTATCAGCAGCAGAATTCAAACATTTTATTTGGTTTGTTTTGTGATTTATACTAAAGCTATAAAGGTTTTATTGTGTATATAATGAGTATCTGAAACATCAGCAGCAGTGTTTGAATAAAGACATGCCTATCTAGTTCAACCCTTTCCCCTACACATTATGCCTGCCTAAAAGCTTATCCAGGAAAAAAAAGTCTGAATAAGGGACAAAAAGTCCTTCTTGACTCTAAATTGGAGGAACGCCTGGATCAAAAAAATCTTATCTTGTCCTCTTATTATACAATGAAACTGCCATTACCATATTTACTGGAAGACACTATCACAGATTTATCATTCTTAGGGCTAGGCCACACTGCTGCGCTATTTTTGCATTTCCCCATGCGTTTGCGCTTATTTCATATCACTGAAAACACGGCAATGCACCGAAAACGTGCGTTTTTGGGTGCGTTGCGATTTGCGTTCCGCATTTTAAATCGCAATCGCATACTTAATGAAAAAAAACGCATGCGCAAACGCAACAAAATTGCGTTTGAGTTGCAGTGTGGCCGTGCCCTTTTACTGTAAAAAAACCCACCTCTTTCTAAACATGAAGACATTTTGAACATGTCTTCTAATCTTCAGGGCTGCCCATGTGTTCTATTAAAATACACTTTCAAACATGTACAGTAAACCATATTTAGACCAAAACAAAACATTTTTTATGCTGTAAAAATGCAGAATTCTGTTGCATAATGAAAGTGTTATTAATGTAAGAAAAGCAGTGTTATAGAGACAATACTAATAAACAAAAATCTCAGCAACACATTAAGAAACTGTAATAAAATGTCTAAACAATACATTTTAGTAATCTAGGACAAAAGGTCAATTGGAAGGGATGTGCCTTTAAGAATTTACAAAGGCTTAATCCTAACTTCTCTACAGAGGGAGGAAGCCTATCTCACTAGAGGAAGGATGCACACTTTTACAGTTTATTAGAGATTGCAGGATGCACACATGCTGCTTTCTATTAATGACAAAAGTGTCTTGAAGAAAAATGGTAGATAACATCGAAAACTTAATGTGCATTAACTAAAGAGAGCTGCCAACGTGCAAAGATTTCAGTGTACATGCTAAATCTATGATAAAATTTAGAAAAAGATTTTGAAGGGTAATTAAACTGTCCCTAATCCTCTCCTTTTTTTGTGAGATAGTAGCAAATTGGCGCTCACTTGTAGCATGGTCCTCATGCAATAACCCAAACAATGCACTTATTATAGGGTAACTGTGGTCTCGAATTCTTCCAAACTAGTAAGAATTATATAAAAAGCCTTTCATCATACCTTCAAAATAAAAGCTAAATCACATCTCTAGATAAAATTTGTGAGAAGTTATTGCTGGAAAGGTTCAGCAATATTACTTCCTGCTTGAACACTATTTTTTTGACGAGCTTGTAGTCATATGACCAGCCTCTTCCTGCATTAATAGGCTCCCCTTCTCAGTTGTCAATTTTTTCTCCAGGTACTTCTTGATTTCCCCAGTATTAAGTCTTAACTGAGCATGCTTCTCCCCCGGGGTGGATGGGTGGGGCAGAGGTCAGGTGATGTCACTCAACCTACTGGAAGCAGGAAGTTTAAACATTCACCCCAATGTAATCTCTCACAGGTTCCAGCCAGAGGAAATACTTTTCATTTAACCATAACCTGTTTTGAGACCACAGTTGCCCTTTAAAAAGAAAGCATTAGTTTGCTGAAGAAGAAAAAAATGCGAAAACATATAAACAATAGAAGACATTACTTAAAACTATAAATCAATATATTGCCTTTAAACACCCAGAAGGGTCAGAAGAAACCAACTTCATAGAATG
The DNA here is from genome assembly GCA_019447015.1 of Hymenochirus boettgeri. Taxonomy (NCBI): domain Eukaryota; kingdom Metazoa; phylum Chordata; class Amphibia; order Anura; family Pipidae; genus Hymenochirus; species Hymenochirus boettgeri. Next base: position 167,137,184 of record CM033474.1, read on the forward strand.
TATAACAGTCTATTCAGCATATGAATGGAATTTATAAAAGCATAAATCACAAGCCAGCGACAACTTGGGGGTAACTAAGGTCTCCTAATATGAAACTTCTATATCTGGCTGTTATTATGTAGAATGAAGGCAGCGCAGTGTGTAGTCCATCCTGTGAAGCAGATAATAGAAATTCTGCCTTGCTTTGAAGTCACTTACTAAGTTTATTAAAATTATTTCAGTTTAATCTCAGGTATAAAACACACAACAAATTCCACTATGTTGTTATTTACAAAAAAAATGCCTAATTAAAAAAGGTCAGAACTACAATGTTTACAGAAACTGAAATAAGCAACATTTTAAATGCTACATGCCTCAGTTATCTTGCCAAAAGTTAAAGGGCATGTCCACCCTTTAAACAAAAAAATGGTGACTTGTCAGTTAACTGCTATTATTACCAGTTTATTACATGCATTTGTAACCAGCTATTTAATGCTAAGTTCTATACCTTTCTGACAAAGCTACTTGCCTCCTCCCTGTGCTCAAAGAGCTTTTTATATGCTTGAGCATGTCCAGAGGAGACAGCAGGTAAAACAGCAGTAAATCATTTGTTGCAATCTCAGCAATCACAGCCTTGGTATCTCTACCCCAAAATAAAACCTTGCTGTGGTATAGGGGGACCCTCCCAACCCTAAACACTAGTGTCGAACTTAAAAAAAAAAAAAAAAAAGGACAGAAATTGACTTACCTACCTCCGTTCCCTCAGTCTCTGACTATAGGAAAGTAGCAGTACTGGCCAGATCGGCAGCCGTGTCTGTGATTGGCTGAGAGTCAGCCAATCACAGACGCGGCTGCCGGCTATGGAGGGGGCTGAGGGAATGAGGTTGGGTAAGCCTATTTCTGTAAAAGATGTTATGGTACCATGCAGCATGGAGGGATCCGAAGGATGTAGTGCTCCCCTGTGCATGCCAGAGACCTCATGGAGACACAGTGCCACATATAGAAAAAACAAATACAAAATCAGAGCAAACACCTTAAGCAAGGTGGTAAAGAATACAAAAATACAAATTATATTAACAATTAAATATACATTGATAATTCTATAATTTTAAAAACAATACCTAAAAATAAACGGGCACTACACCCGCCAGCAGGATATAAACTATAGTAGATCTTGATCTACTATATAAATAAAAATGATAAATTAATAAACCCACAGTATAGTTGAAAACAGAAAAAAATCACTGTGTCCAGATCTTAACACAAAAGAAACAGGCTTATAAACAAATGCCTTCAAACCCCAAAGAACTGAAGAAATACAATAGAGAAGAGTGGACCGAAATTCCTTCACAATGATGCTAGACACTGATACAGACATACATTTATTTCTGCTAATGATGATTCTACAAGATACTGAATGTGGTTCACTTTATACACTTACAGAGAGATTCAATAAAAGTTCCTATCATTAAAAATGGTGCTAATTTTGCCCCAACCAATCAGATATTATTAAACATTTGAAAGCTAACATCTGATTGGTTGGGACAAAATTAGCACCATTTTTAAAGGGCATCTATAGTGAAAAAAACACATTGCCCCTTTGCAAAGTTAAATTCATGTACTCTGTGCTGCCTTAATCCTATATCTGTCACTGACTCTGTTTAACCACGGTGTCAGATCTGTGTGCAGCATTCCCCCCTTCTCCCTCCCCTCTGTTACCTCCTCCATGTCTCAGCTCCGGCTAACCGACAAGCTTTTTATGTGCAGTAGGAGTTAAAAGTTCAACATCCTGAAAAACACACCCACGCACAGTGACCAATAGAAAGCAAGCTGTCCTGGAGACACGGAAGAAGGAGATCAGTACAGTTTACGATCTCTCACTTTGTGACCCATCATCAATCAGTGAAAGCTATTAAGAAGGGGGGTCAAGTGAAGCCTTATATCTAACATCAAAGCTACCTCTCTCCCCCTGCTAATGCTCTTATCCCTATGTTTATTACAGAGCAGGGAGGGGGGATCAGGTCACAGGGATTTGATTGACAGTTCAAGTAGGAGTAGAGGAATGCAATCACGTATTCTTCTAACTGGTGTATCTCAGGACAGAGAGGGAATCTGAAAAAAGTGAAGACACTCTGGGGGTTGTAGGGAATTATAGAACACATGGAAAGAAAGAAAAAAAAGTTCATTTTCCCACTATAGATGCCCTTTAATAAGAACTTTTATTGAATAACCCTGTTCATTTTTATTCTGGCTGTATATTTTTTAGATAAATAATAAATAGCATTTTTGTAAACCTGGTAAGGATAATGTCAATTTCTTATGTCCACCTATATTAAACCTGAACTGAAAGTATGTGCAATATTTTCCCAAACAAATGTGATGGAGGTGCACATAGCAATGTATCGTATATACTCGAGTATAAGCCGAGGTTTTTAGGTTTAAAAATCAACCTAAAAACCTTGCCTCGGCTTATACTCGAGTCAAGCGAAAACTTACCTTAATTTCAGATGCAGCCGCGAGTCAGAAAGGAAAGCCGGCCGTTCCCAGTAGTTCTTCACGGGTGCGCGATGATGTCATTGCGCACGCTGGCGGGATGACGTCATCGCGCAGCCGCGAAGCAGTACTGGGAACGGCCGGCTCCCCTGAGCAAAGCCTTGTATGCAATGCGAATGATTAGGTAAGACCATATAATGTGAAGAACTTGTAGGATCAAGAGGAGACCATTAAATAACCACCAGGATGGATATGGACCAATTAGTTCCCAACTTTCAAACATTGTTGTATTTAAGATCCATTAAGGATAAATGACAAGTCGTGTGGTTACAAACACGAGTGCGAAGAACAAGAAGAAAGAGTCACATAACCGCTGGTACTTTGCATAGTTTGTCAGTTTTGCTGCCTCTAGCGAGAAATCAGAAGCATCGTGTAAGCACATGACCAGTGTCCCAACTTACAGTAACACCCAATACCTTTCTACTATAGGTGTTTGGAAACTACAACTCCCAGCAACGAAAGCATGCTGGGAGTTGTAGTTTCCAAACATCTACAGTGGAAAGGTATTAGGGTTACTGTATGGGATTACTGTACATTTAAAGGGCAACTATCTACCCTCGGCTTATACTCGAGTCAATCATGGCTTCCTGATTTTGGAGGTAAAAATGGGTACCTCGGCTTATACTCGAGTCGGCTTATACTCAAGTATATACGGTAAACAGTTATTCAATGAAAAATATATATTGATGACATTTCAGGGAACAACCTGTCCCCTTCATCAGGTAACACCTGAAATGTAGTGTGCATCTCTGTCTTTGTGTCCGTTTGGTCTGGATATACTGTACTGTGGTCTTGAGGGTAGAAGACCAGGGAAGTCTGTACCTCCCTATATCTGTCATGTTGCACTTTCCAGTGTGCATGGACACAAACTTTTGATGCAGACAGTTTTCCCTTTCATGACTGTACATAATAATGAATATTTCTCCATGGATTAAAATTACTATAAAGCATAGTTAAGGTAAATGAACTTGACTATAACAAAGTTAACTGTTTTGTAACTGTTTTATAAAAGGCAACATCAAATCCTTTGTTAAATTCAGGTCTGAAAATACTGCAAGTGTTTAAAACAAACAAAACTAAAGTGTTGTGCACATAAGTGTCAAACTGATAGACCAAAAAGTAATGCAATGAAATCAATGGGTGCTTCAACAAGGTTTTAGATCAGACTTATTCGCATCAATGCAACTGCAATTTGGCATGACTTCCTTTTCCCATTAAACGGATTCTGATTTGTCTTTGACTTCTTTGTATAGATGGTAACATCTAAAAGGCAAACTATACTCAAATTAAAAACAATTTTAGGGGGCGTGGCTTGGATGTCCATGAGAGCGGTCTGACTTCCCTGAGGCTCCAATCCCAGCCGATCAAAACCAAACCTGTAACCCCTTCCCAATCCCTCTAACTAGCTCAAATGGGCAGGAGGAGAGACTCCAAACAGCCGGGCAGCGCCTGAAAGCAGCAGCCACACAAACAAAGGGACCTAGAGGAGTATTTCTCCCGAGACATGGAAGCGGGACATGGACGCGCGGCCGCCATCTTGGGCCCAACATCCGAGGCTTCTACTCCCACGGCCTCGCCACATGCGACTGACCCAGAAAGAGAGAGTGCATCGGAAGAGCTGGCTGAGGATTCGGCCCCACAAAATGCCTTGCAACAGCAAGCAGGTGGACAGATATCCCCCTGCCCACTGCCCCATAAACCTTGATCTGCAAGGAAATCCGAACTAAGCTTGCTACAAATGCAGGACACGCATGGACTGTTTACCATTCCTCATCCCCAGCCATAAGACTCGAACATATACCCATACCAAAATTACCAGGTTTAAGGGGAAGGTTATAACAGTGGCATATATCTATAGTTGTTAACCACTAACCCCTCCAACCCTTTTCCCACCTGTTTTTCAATTCATAACCACAATTCGGAATTTTAAAATCCTACTGCTCAGATGTCACAAGAATAACGGTAAAAGACGTCTCAGAAAAATGTTCCTCCCTTTATTAACTATATAAAAGGGTCATAAACTAAAATATATATTTTTTTTAAATGTTTATATAAAAGGTTTAATAAGTGATAGATCTAAGTCTACTATTGGGTTCCTTCCAATCTAGCGGCAAATCCTCAAGACTAAACACGCTCTAAGTCAGAGATTAGACCAAGCCTATCCATGGCGAATACCGTAAAACTCTGACTAAACTAGAGGAACAAGCAAAACCTCTCGAGCCTCTCTTCCTTTCTTTCTCCCTTCTCTTCTGGGTACAACCCAAATCCCCCCCCCCCCATACAGGTTGTACAAAAACAAGCAGTGATGGGACTGGGACGGGGGCCTGACCCTGACAAGACCAGCGTAGATGGCACAGACCGCTACCCCCCACATGAAGGAGACGATGCCTGCCCACTGCTGGACACCTCATAAACCACTCCACTCGTTTAAACAGCCCCGGGCAGGAGATGACATCCCTCCTAGGTCGATAGAGGTAGGTCCCCCCCCGACCACAGCACTGCAAGTATATCAGACGATATATCATCCAATGTTTATGCCCGGTATCGATATTCCCGTCCCCGGGGGGTTCCGGGGGCCCCACGCGTCGCCACATATAATTCAACCGTAGAAGCTTCGCTATTAGGTGATATTAAATGGTTAGGATAATGTCTTTGAATGTCAGGGGTCTTAAAACAAATAGAAAGAGAGGAATGTTACTCAAAGAAACCAAAAGAACCCAAGCAGATATTCTACTGCTTCAAGAAACCCACCACACCCGCTCTGATCACTGGAAATTTATAAAAAAAACATACCCCACAATCTACACAGCACCACATAATAGTAAAAAGGCAAGAGTGGCCATATTGATACATAAAAACTGCCCAATTACACCCAAAACGCACACCGCAGACCCAAAAGTTCGCTACATTATTCTCCAAGCCCATATACACACTCAAGACATTACAATATGTAACATATACAGCCCCAACACAAGACAGTGCACTTTCCTAGCCGAAGTGCTAAATAAACTAGATATTTTAGCTGGGGACTTCAATATGCACATGTCCAACACCCAAGACCGACTGGCTATCGGAAACAAAACACTAACCCGGGAAACATCTCTTCTTTCAAAAAGGATTTAGAAAGTTAATTAGACAACACAACCTCTACGATACATGGAGAATAGACAACCCCACCTCCAAAGCTTTCTCTTATTACTCCTCTGTTCACCAAACCCACACAAAAATTGACTACATATTCACTACACATCCAGGTATATCACTACTAACAAACACTGCCCCACATGGTCTGAACACGGCATAAACAGCGGACTTCACCCTCACAAAAAGACCTCCCAAACAATACCTATGGAGGCTAAATGAAACACATCTCAAACACCCAATACACCAGCAAAACATTAAAAATGCCCATATTTCAAGGACAACAATGGATCTGTCCCCTCCCCTATGATAATATGGGAGGCATACAAGGCAGTCATTAGAGGCCATTGCATTCAACTATCCTCTCGTCTAAAGAAAGACCACGATTACAAACACGAAACACTCACTAAAAAACTACAAGAAGAGGAGAAATCCCTATACTCTCACCCATCCATCACTAAACTACACTCCAGAAAAACTCCACAAAATATGGCCCGATTCCACAGATAGGTGCTGGAGGGGGTGTGGTGACAAAGGTACTCTTATACACATTTTATGGGAGTGCCCGGTTATTAAAGGGATCTGGTCACATGCGGCCAAACTAATCCACTCTATGTTCTCTTTTGACCCACCCATGGAGCCTATACACTGGATCCTGGGACTACCATTCAAAGGCCTAGGCAAAACTCCAACTAAATTATGCAGCCATATCCAAGGGGAGGTTAGACGTTTAATCACAAGACACTGGAAACAGAAAAACTCCCCCACTGAAACAAACCTCCTACAATCTATCTTTGAGATCAGAAGTATGGAAAAACTGACAGCTATGGTCCATGATAATATGGACAAATTTGTCAAACTATGGACCCCATGGGATGTATTGATGGATGTGGTTTAGGCGATGCGTGGGGCCACCCCCTGACTTCGGCCGGGGGGACAATACCTCTATTCCCCCCCCGGGACAAACCAGCCATACGAACTCAATAAACCTACCGGCTAACTTATACTGTTATACTAGAATATTCTATTTGATTATATATGATTTTAATATACTTTTATCTCCTTTTGAAATTGAAACTACCGGGTAATCTGACAAAAAATAATACCAGGGAGAGATTCTTAACCAAAAATGTTACAATGTGAACATCATCTTATTAATAGTCTTCGCTTTTTTTATGTTTATTATAATGATTGAAAAATTTTAAAAATAAAGTTATGAAAAAAAAAAAAACTATTTTAATCTTACATTTGTGGGGAAAATTACATTTTACTGTGTCTAGAAGAATTCAAGAACTCAAGAATCAGTGTAGGGTTACTTTGAATTGATTATATTATAATCTACCCCTCTAGGTCTCTTCTATGGGGCCACCTGTAAGATAATAACATTAGAATCGGCACGCTACTACGTACTAGTATAATTATATATTTAACAATTTTATCATTTACAGTAGGGGGTGCATTATCTACTAAATTATTATTATTATTATTATTATTGTGGATTTATATAGCGCCAACATCTTCCGTATCGTTTTACAATTATATGTATACATTCACACCAGGCCCTGCAAGCTTACCATCTAAGCACATTTATTTGGCACATACAACCCATCAGTATGTCTTTATGATTGTGGGAGAAACCTGAGTGCCTGAAAAAAAACCACGCAAGCACTGGGAGAACATACAAACTCCTTGCAGATGTGTCCAACGGTGGATTCAAACTTCAGGGCTGCAAGCCATCAGGGCTAACCCCTCATCCACCGTGCTGCCATGATTATATTCAAACTTTACAATAATATGAACTATAAAGAGTATTAAATACTTTTTGGGTAATTACAAGTGTCTATCGAACACATGTGTGCCCAACAGAAATGATATTGTTAAAAGTTTAAAAAGTTAAAACAAACAGGCTAGGTCCTTATTTATTGTAAAATAACTAGAAATTAGTGATTTGACATAGATAGCTATGTCTAGCATAATTTAATAAACAATTTTAAAAACTTCCACTTTTTTCGGATGGTGACAGCTGGATCTGTGGCTTTTTTTCAACTATAACAAACATATCATTATTCATGTTTTATTGAGAATGGTCAAACATTTTACAAAGTTAATGGCATACATGCCATTATTATTTAATAAGAGGTAAAGAAATGTGCCCATGCTGTTAATTTGCAGCAACCAAACACATACCTTTTTAGGGGTTTGCTTTGGTTAGAAAACATAGTATAAATGTATAAATAGTGGTTGAATGAAAATTGCCTTATTTCTTACTACATTCTACGACCCTCTGTTTTTTAGGAAAAATTTAACTCCTAGAAAATACTCCTTGCATTGTTTAAAGGGCATGCCCACCCCAAAACAAAGATCCATACTTGCGTTTCCCCTGCCAAACCCCTAAATTGTAAAAGTTACCTACCTACCTGCGGCCTTTGAAACCCATACTCCTTTCGCTGCAGCAAGAAAGCCCAGCATCTTACACCAATGCTGGCTTTCTTCTGCATTGCAGCAGTCAGACAAGGCTGTGATGGTGACATTGTGGCTAGCAACTAACTATGCATGCCTCCTCTCTTGCATGCCTCCTCTGTGAAACCTCTCTTAGTTTACAGAGGAGGCTAGGTCTGGATGAAGCTTATGGGCTTCGGGGACCACTAGGAGTAACTATAATGATTTCTCGGTTTTGAGTGGAGTGGGGAAGGTAAGTATAGATTTTTGTTCTGGAGTTGGACAAGCCCTTAAAAAAATAAAAACTGGTATAACACAAAAGCTATTTCCATACCAAGCTTTTTGAAACTGCAATGCAGCACTTCATAATAAAACTGCATGAAATGAAATTCAGGGGTTGAAGAGAAACTTTGATGGCTAAATGATGCTATACATTTAGTATACATAGTTGAAATACCCTTTTTTCGTATCTCTCATTGCATTTAAAGGATAAGTATGCTGTAAAACAAAGTTAAAGGGCATATCCACCCCTTTTTAGGATTTTTTCTGTAGTGTAGGGCTCTCTCCCCCATCCCCAACCGCCATGTTAATTTTTGCAGAAACTCCCCCGATCATTACTTACCTTACCTCTCACCTCCGATGTACTGTCCCGGCCCTCTGCTTGCATAAAAATGAAAGCAGGGGGCCCGACCAGCAGCCGCGTCCGTGATTGGCTGAGAGGCAGTCAATCACGGACGCGTCTTCCAGCTGCACAGAATGTCGAGGGAAAGAGGTAATGTAAGTAGAGATCGGGGGAATTTCTGCTAAAAGTAATATGGGGAGGGAGCCCTACACCACACAAAAGGGGTTACACACTAGGTGGAGGGAGAGGGAGGGAGGGAGGTGGTGAGGGCTGCAGTGTGCATGGCAAAATTCTCCTGAAAGAAGAGACAGGAGGCAGAGTCCTATATGGACTCGGCCAGGCTCCTGGTGGCTAGTTTTGGGGACTTTGGAGAGATATTACAGGGCAGCCATTTAGAGCAGGGATGTAAGGTAAGAATTTTATTACACTACAGAGTGGGGCCAGTAGTGGGATAAATTCTAGTTTAAGGGGGTGGATGCCCTTTAAGTTTAGTTGGAAGATGCAGCTTTAAAAAAAAACTTTTGTAGTTTGTCCCTCCAGAGCCTACCTTTCCTGCTGTAAAGTTGCGGACATCTTAAATCTGTATTGTTGAATGTGTAGCTCTGCCCCAACGAGATTTCCTGGTTCCTCCATCTTCATTAGTCGCAAAAGGTAATATCCGTTGGTTCTGTGCACGCAATCTTGCCGCATGCACGTGAATGACGCCGCTGCACACGCGACATCAGTGCATGCACGGACGTGTGCGCACATGACGTCATCTTGCTGCACCGCAGAGGATGGAAGAACCAGGAAAGTATTTATATAAAAGTATTTTTATAACTTTATATGTTTTGGCTTGTACAGAATATAATTCAGTACTATACTTTATATACATGTATTTATGGTGATTTAGAGAATAGTGGTTTAGTAGTAGAAAGACATTACGCACATACATATACACATTTACCATATGTAATATTATATACCCTATATACGATCTCCTATGGACTTATATCCATATATTGTATTAACTATAATACAGCTGGAAAGAGTTTTTGCTTACTTAAGTTTTAGGCAATCCATCTTATTCTCTACAAAAAGTTGGATAAAAATAGAAGGGTAACTGTGGTCTCCAATTCAACTCTCTTACAGGAAAGGAGGAGACACTTACCCACGGACCCGCTCCAGCGACGAATTCCCCAACGCCTGTCAGTGGAGACTGTCGGCGATGGAGCGGGTCTGCAGGTAAGTGTCTCCTCCTCTCCTGTAAGATTTACAGAAGAACGGGAGGGAAGAGAGAGTGCATTTACCTCCTGTTCTTCAGCAAATCAGATAGAAACCAACTTACTTTTTTGATGGACATACCCTTTAAATTAATGCAGGCAGAGGCTGGTCACATGGCTGAAACCAGGAAGTGTTCAAGCAGGAAGTAATGATTTCACCTTTAACCTTTTCAGACCTAGAATTAGAATGGTTTGTGCCAAGTGACAACATTTGTCCATAAAATGGCAACTTGTTTACATAAGCCTTTTAATGGCCATTACACCAATTTGGCCAATTACAGATGCGGCTGCTGGTTCAGCGACTCTCTTCTGCTTAAAGCAAGCAAAGAGCCAGGAGCAAACAGCCGAGGGAACAAAGTACAGTAGTATGCTTGTGAAGGTTCTCATTCATCCAGGTCATGGTATATCTGTTGTCATGTATATCTGTTGTATTCAATTAGATCAACTGGACTTGAAATGTAGTTCTTGAAGACGTTTCGCTAGTCATCCGACTGGCTTTCTCAATTCAGAATGACTTGTACAAGAATCTGTGGCAATTATGTACCCGGAAAATCCCAATTAGCATACACAGCCAGGTGTTAAGGGTGTGATGGATAGTGGGCTAAGAGGTGTTATAGGAACGCCCAGAGTAAGGTGTACTGTCTGCCATGTACAATGCTGTTTTAACACCTTACTCTGGGCGTTCCTATAACACCTCTTAGCCACTATCCAATCACACCCTTAACATCTGGCTGTGATATGCTAATTGGGATTTTCCAGGGTACATAATTGCCACAGATTCTTGTACAAGTCATTCTGAATTGAGAAAGCCAGTCGGATGACTAGCGAAACGTCTTCAAGAACTACATTTCAAGTCCAGTTGATCTAATTGAATACAACAGATATAAGTACAGTAGTACAAAGTACAAGTATTTCTTGTGCTTATGTTACAAAACTAACAAGAGGATGGGGATGGGCTGGGGTGCCCTACACTATGGAAAATGTTATATATTTGTGGTGGACATACTCTTTTATTTGAACTTAAAAAATAATATACAGAATTTTTTTTTTGAATAGGCATGACATTAGTATGCATTGCGGATATATGGATATATGCAATATATTTTATTAACTACTGTAAAAGTCTAAAATGGAAGAATCCATTTAATAAAAAACTTTGCAAGCAGGAAGGTGTGGGTTTACATTAACATTCAAAAGGATAACTACTATTTAAGATGCACTATTAAGATAACTTTGAGCCCTTTTCTGAGCTGAATCTCAGTATTTAGAACTGACTATTTGAATACTACCAGCTTTATGTTGCTTGTGGGTTTACCTATCTTCACAATGAGAGCAGTTTTTGGCAGATACCCTTTATCTTTCATAATACCATCTGAGAAATGGCCATTCATTAACAGGCAAGCAATACAGGATTTGCAAAAAAAAAAAAAAAAAGACACACGTACTAGATTAAATGAGGAGAAGAAATTACATTCAAAGTTTTTACAATCTAAGACAGGAGGGGACAAATATATGCCATGAACATAATCTTTGGGTAGCACAGAAGTCAATGTAAAAAACCCCACTAAAAATGTATTTTCACAGATAATTTTCTACGTAAATTGTCTTCCAGATTTGTGTCCTGGTATATGTATTTGACAAATACCGGTAATCCATTACATTGTTTTTTTTAATCAAGCCAAAGGGTTTAATCATGTTTGCAAGTTTATCGCAGTTCATTCCTCTAGCATACTGCACATCATTTTCTACAGTATACATACTGTATATTTGGTATGTGCTGAGAGCACCTAATTTCCTTAACAAATACATGTATCCACTTTTCAAACATTTTATACTATAGTACCTTTAGTTTCAACACACACTCAAAGGGTTTAATCACTATAAAATACAAGTGGATTTTGACATGGTTGACTGGTTTCACATTTGCTCCAAAAAAGAGGGATAGATATTTGCCTTTCTTCACTGCCTCTTTTCTTCCATACAATCACAATTGCTGAATACTAAGTATTTCTGTATTTTGGACAGTAGTTACTTTTAGCTACCAACTAAAAATAATATTAATACCTAAAGAATAAATACATTCTTGCACTGATAGAATTTATGATCAAAGTAAAAATATCAAAGGGTTAGAAGTATTACAAAAAATATTTATATTAATAATCTAAATATCTAATTGTATAGATAGTGTAAGGTAGATTCATCCAGACCCGCAAACACTCTGGGCAAATACCTGGAAGAAATTCACCAGAGGCTCTGGGCGAGTCTTACTCCATGTAAGTATTAAAATATTTGCACAAAACAAGCCACGCAGCCTTAGGTGCCTGTTACAATACTCACACAGCTGCCAAAATCCAGTTGTTAAAGTTGTGCTAACCAACCCCTTAGAAGAGCACAGCATAGAAACTGATGCTCTACGTAAATTACAATGAAATGTTCTGTAGATAAGTTACTAAAATAGTTTGATTTCTTAAATTAAAAGTTCAGTTTTCATTTCAACACATATTTGGCCTAATTTCTATTGCTATTTTTGTATTCTAAATACTTATTAAATTAATGGAGAATTTCTATCTGGGGAGGAACGGTTATTTGTACTTGTACATAGTCACTTTACTCTTAGGAATTGGCTGCAGAATTCCTGTAAAGTTAAACTTATGCTCAGTCTATAAATGAAAAAGCCCAAAATGCTATAAATACTAAATATATACTGGATCCTTAAAAACGGTTTTGCAGGCAGACTGTACTGGCATCAAAACTTATTTAAGAATAAAATACTATACCTAGGATGATTTTTTTTATGTAAAGCAAAACAATCTTTCAGTATATTGTAGTTAAATGGGCTTTGAATGCAAACATTGAAGGTTACTTTGTAAAGCCTCAGAGCAACACATATTAAGAATGCAAAAACATTGACATATAAGCAAAATCTATGGCTCACCTCTTACTTCGCCATGGGTCCTGGGAAATTTACTTTACCTGACTAACAGCATCTATGCACTTTATTTCACAGTATTCCATTGTAACACTATTTGACAGTTTTTGCACATGCCTAGTCTGAGCTACTGTTTATGCTTATACTTTAATGTCATTTACAAGACTGGTAGTTTACAGTTTAATGGTGTTCTGGTGTTCAAACAGTATTCAACAGAATTGTAATACAAATAATTAACATTCAATTACAAGTATGGTAATATGTGTCTTGGTATCTTTTTTTTTTTTACCTTTTCATTGTAATTTTTCACAATTTGTATCTTTTAATTAAAAGGATAAGTATGTTTAGTTGGAAGCTGCAGCTTAAAAAAAACTGTTGAGCCAAATGTTGAGTGCCTAAATATCGAAACCCCACCTCTTTCCAGGTTAATTGGAAATTAAGCTCTAATAGTTTCTTTTAAGCAGGAGTTAGGACTACTATTAATAAAGAAAAAACAGAAATATTCCCTATATACCTGTTTTGGGCTATATAGCTTAAAGTAACAAAACAGATAGGTAGACATTAGTGGCGATGTTAAAGGGCAAGTCCAGCCCCAAAATGAAAACTTACATACAGGTAAATCACCCCCCAAAACCCTAAATGGTAATAGCTTGAAATCTGAAATATATAAGTCTAACCTGAAATCCGCACAATTTCCTTTTCCCCTCTTCCTGCTTCCTGGTTCTTCCAGTTAGTAACTGTCAGTTATGGATTTGACAGTTGACATCACAGCCAATGACTGAATGTTAATCCCCTGTCTGTCTCTTCTGAGCATGCCCAGGCTCAGTACAGACTCAGTACAGGTTTCTAAATTGCTAGTTTCCATGAGGCATCCAGAAGCATAGCAGGCAAACAGTAATGAATTCATAGGACAAACTATGATATATCAACATATTTTAAAGAGGCCATTCTTTCTAAAAGATATTCTTCTGAGGGTGGAGTTGTCCTTTAACATCAGAGCTATATCATCTGCAAACATATTTTAAATAACATATCTTAAAGGGCAACTCCAACCTCATAAGAACATCTTTAGAAGAATGGCCTCTTAAAATATGTTGATATATCCTACTTTGTCCTATGAATTCATTACTGTAAGCCTGCAATGCTTCTGGATGCCTCATGCAAACTGAGCCATTTAGAACCTGTACTGAGCCTGGGCATGCTCAGAAGAGGCAGACGGGGATTAACATTCAGTCATTGGCTGTGAGTCAACTGTCAATTCCATAATGACAGTTACTAACTGGAAGAACCAGGAAGCAGAAACAGGGAACAGGACATTGTGCAGGATTTCAGGTTAGACTTATATATTTCAGATTTCAAACTATTACCGTTTAGGGTATTCGGGGTGATTTACCTGTATGTAAATTTCATTTTGGGGCTGGACTTGCCCTTTAAATAATAACATATCTTAAAAGATAATTCTGCTATGGCAACTCCAAAGATATCCACATTATTTCCTATCGCATCCTATCCTGTCAAATGCCTTTTCCATGTCCAATGACATGATTCATCCTAGGGTTTGGTGGGCATGTAGATAAGGTGCCGAATGTAATCATTAGCTTGTCCCCCCAGTACAAAGCCAACCTTTGGGGTACAGTGGGGTTTTTTCTCCTTGTTTTGGTATTAGTGATTCGCTCACCAAATTCATATCTGGAAGCATAGGTTCTCCTACTAAAAAGTTGTTGTAAAGTTTTACTAGGTAGGGGGTTAGCTATGTCGAGTACAAACCGGAAAACCTGCCTGGGCCGGTGCCTTCTGGGGTTCTAATTATTTATAGCTTGTGTTATATCCTGTGCTGTAATTGGGTTAGTTTTGTATTGGCTAAATGTTGGGAAAGAAAGCTCAAAATGGTAGATTTTGGTTTTGGTAGATTTGTAGCGAGTGTAACTTACCTTGTTCTAATCTGACTTATTCTTTGTTCCTTCGTTCTCGGTTGGAGAAGATTAGCTAACGGCTTGTTAGTTTTATTCCATTTATGGTAATAAAATTGCATATTCCATCTTATTCTTTTTCATGTGTAAAAAGTGCATGTTGTTGCATTTTTTGTTCTTTGGCAGCATGCTGGTCTCGAGATCATGAATCTGTTGCTAAAAGTCCTGTTACTATTGGGTCTGTTTTTTTTTTTTTTGTGATAGGTGGCCAATTTGATAAACATTCCTGTCATATAAGCATTATAGGCAGACCATATCCATGGGAAACTAGTTAAATCTTGATCATTAATGGTGAAATAGTCTGCAATATTATGGGAAATTTGTGCTAGGTTTCCCTTTTCTGCTAGTAGATTCAGTTTAAAAAAATTAAATGAAATTAAAAATGTAATTAAAATTCAGTTAATTTGGAGAATGTTGTGGTCGGACCACGCACAGCTCAATATAAACCCCTTTCAATTGTTTCAATACAGAATGTGTCCCCATAAAACAATCCAATCTAATATGACAATATGGAGAGGAGGTATACTTCTTAGCACTCAAATATCTCTCCTCCACAAATCAGACATTTGAAGTTTGGGTGGTCATCTGCTTTAAAGAAAAGTTTGCGGTGCTAAATCTGTATGTCCTTTATATTCCGTATGTGATGTATACTGGAATCACTGGATTAAAATACCACTGTAGTTCTGGTTGGTACGAAGGCTATAAATAATTTGAGAATTACTGGTATTAATACATATACGTAGTTCTGGTTTGTACAGGGATACTATATATATTGAGATTACTGGTATTAATACATACTGTAGTTCTGGTTGTACGGGATACTATATCTATGAGAATTACTGTATTTAATACATAACTGTAGTTCTGGTTGGTACAGGGATCATATAATATTGAAATTACTGGTATTAATACATATACTGTATTTCTGGTTTGGTACAGGGATACTATATAATATTGAGAATTACTGTTATTATACATATACTGTACTGTAGTTCGGTTGGTACGGGATTATATATATATTGAGATTACTGGTATAAACATATACTGTAGTTCTGGTTGTACGGGATACTATTAATATTGAGAATTACTGGTATTAATACATACTGTAGTTCTGGTTGGTACGGGATACTATTAATATTGAGAATTACTGGTATTAATACATATACTGTAGTTCTGGTTGGTACAGGGATACTATTAATATTGAAATTACTGGTATTAATACTATACTGTAGTTCTGGTTGGTACAGGGATACTATATAATATTGAAATTACTAATTACTGTATTACTACATATACGTAGTTCTGGTTGGTACAGGGTACTATATATAATTGAATTACTGGTATTATACCTATACTGTGTTTGGTTGGTACGGGATACTATATATATTGAATAACTGGTATTAATACATATACTGTAGTTCTGGTTGGTACGGGGATACTATATAATATTGAGAATTACTGGTATTAATACATACAGTAAACTGTAGTTCTGGTTGGTACGGGGATACTATATAATATTGAGAATTACTGGTATTAATACATATACTGTAGTTCTGGTTGGTACGGGGATACTATATAATATTGAGAATTACTGGTATTAATGCATATACTGTAGTTCTGGTTGGTACGGGGATGCTATATAATATTGAGAATTAGTGGTATTAATACATATACTGTAGTTCTGGTTGATACAGGGATACTATATAATATTGAGAATTACTGGTATTAATGCATATACTGTAGTTCTGGTTGGTACGGGGATACTATATAATATTGAGAATTACTGGTATTAATACATATACTGCAGTTCTGGTTGGTACAGGGATACTCTATAATATTGAGAATTACTGGTATTAATACATATACTGCAGTTCTGGTTGTCACGGGGATACTATATAATATTGAGAATTACTGGTATTAATACATATAATGCAGTTCTGGTTGGTACAGGGATACTATATAATATTGAGAATTACTGGTATTAATAAATATACTGCAGTTCTGGTTTGTACAGGGATACTATATAATATTGAGAATTACTGGTATTAATACATATACTGTAGTTATACATACAGTAAACTGTAGTTTTGGTTGGTACAGGGATACTATAAAATATTGAGAATTAATGGTATTAATACATATACTGTAGTTCTGGTTGGTACAGAGATACTATATAATATTGAGAATTACTGGTATTAATACATATACTGTAGTTCTGGTTGGTACAGGGATACTATATAATATTGAGAATTACTGGTATTAATACACACAGTAAACTGTAGTTCTGGTTGGTACAGGGATACTATATAATATTGAGAATTACTGGTATTAATACATATACTGTAGTTCTGGTTGGTACAGGGATACTATATAATATTGAGAATTACTGGTATTAATACATACACATACATACAGTTCTGGTTGGTACAGGGATACTATATAATATTGAGAATTACTGATATTAATACATATACTGCAAATCTGGTTGGTACGGGGATACTATATAATATTGAGAATTACTGGTATTAATACATATACTGCAGTTCTGGTTGGTACGGGGATACTATATAATATTGAGAATTACTGGTATTAATACATATACTGCAGTTCTGGTTGGTACAGGGATACTATATAATATTGAGAATTACTGGTATTAATACATATATTGTAGTTCTGGTTGTAAGGATACTATATATTTGAGAATACTGGTATTAATACATACCTGTATTTCTGGTTGGTACGGGATACTATAATTATAGAATATGGATTAAATCTTACATGTATTTCTGGTTGTACGGGATACTAATATTATAAGAATTACTGGTATTAATACATATGCTGTAGTTCAGTTTGTACGGTGATTTATAATATTGAGAACTACTGCTAATAATACACATGTAGTTCTGGATACTTTCCGATTGCAGTGCATTTTGGAGTCAGGAAGGATTCCCCCCCCCCCCCCCTTTTATCTGAGTTTTTTTCTTTCCTCTGATTAACTGTTAGTAGAGTTTAAAAAGGAGGGTGAAATGTGGGACTTACGTCTTTATTCAACCCAATTACTATGTATGTTACTTTACTGTCACTTGCTTGGCTCTTGGTAATTGGTAATATAGTTTGCTGTTTGGGGTTCAAATTTCACAAGACTAGCAAAGTTAGCACTTTTAGGATTGTATAAACTCATTAAACAGATTTGTGCTTTCTACAATACCAAGTTCCCAGGATTTTATTTTATATGGTGAATTACCTGACAATGTTTTTATTTATTGTGCGATTTCCTAAAAAATCATATATGGTTCTTTTAAAAATGGCTCAACCCTTAACGTATGTTAGTGAATTAGGGGGAACATTTTTTTTTTACTATTTTTACCAAATTCATATCACCGTGACCAGATATCCAGGTTAATTTAACATGACTACACATTGGAAGGTGGAACACATCAGTTCATAAATCACATGCAAGCTTACTTTAAATTACACATCTTTAAGGGAATAGTTCACCTGTAAAGTGAACTATTCCTTTTATGTATTGATTGAAGATCTGGAGGTTAAGGAGCTTTGCCTTACCATCGGTTCTTCAATCAATTGACCAGAACCCACAGACAAAGATAGAAGATATTTACCTTACACTCGATCCTCCTCCGCAGCAGCACTGACAGGTCCAGGCTGCATCCTGGTTCAATTTAACTAAACCAGGAAGCAGTTGGGAATTTTCAATGCTGCTGTGGAGGATCGTGTGTAAGGTAAATATCTTCTATCTTCATCCGTGGCTCCTGGTCAATTGATTGACGAACGGAAGGTAAGGCACAGCTCCTTAACCTCCTGGTCTTCAATCAATACATTAAAGGAATTGTTTGCCGTCCTCTGGATCCAGTTAGGCAGGAATGAAGATATTGCCGATGGGTTGGACTGGATGGACATAGGTCTTTATTCAACCTCAAACTACTATACTTACAATGTGTTGTGCCCATCCCCACTTAAAAACTTCATTATACTGACCTCCCTTATGATGTTTTAAAGCCCGAAACTTCAATAATCTGAACTCCTAATTCATAATAAAGTCTCCAACTCCCAGCATTTCTGACCAATCCTTTACCAGCTGCAAAATAAAACCGTAAATGTTAATGAAATCTTAATGGGACATCATACTGAACAATTACGGATAAAATATTCTAAAACAGTTAATAGTAATGTTAGAATCAATTCATTAATAGCATAATAACTACTCAAGTGTTCATTCTTTCAAAGCACTGGACACACAGGATTTGATAGTAGGGAGACACCACTATACCAAATATTCAGAGACTGGTGGTGTATAACATTTTATATTGGTAGCAGCTCTCAATGTCTCTCAGCCATAGAAGTACTATTAAGTAGTATGTATAGAAGTAGCACTATACATAAAATGCAAATATATCTGTATTGCAACAAGGAGTGCAGGCTGTTTTTACCAATGAGACAAAGCTCCAATCTTAAAGAGACAAAAGTATCTTACTGCGAGTGGATCCACACCGATTGTAGCACACATGTCCTGAATTGCACCCTGAACTGAGGATTTTTGCGGATCTCTTGCTTGTGCTTACTGGCAAACTCTTCTAGATTATTTTTAAACATTTCCAACTGCTTCGACATCTGTGAATGAACATTAAAGAGTTACACTTATATTAACGGGGGGGGGGGGGGGGGGAAACAATGGTCATTAATAAAGTTAGGGGTGAATATGTTAATTCAATAGATCATAAATCCACCCCCCCCCCCCCCAAACTACAATAGCTACAAAGCTCAATCTTTAAGACTAACTGAAATGCTGCGAAATGTCTAGTTTCCCATGTTTCTGCTTTCTAGTTTTCCAGTTAGCACACTGTCAGTCACAGATGGCATCACAGCCAATGCCTCCTCAGTCCTCTGAGCATGCCAAGCTCATAACAATCTCACTAAATTTGCTGAAGGGGGCGTGAATAAATATAGCCATTAACACACATTTAAAATAAATCTTATGTCTAATTGAACCAATGTTAATGCTAATTATAAATGGCATGTTCAATTATCATTCAAATTTAATAGATGTATACCAGATAAAAATGAATTATTTAACACAATTATATAAACCCTATTAATCAATATCTTGGCTGGCCAGCCCAATCAGCTAAACACCATCATTAAAAACAACTGTGGATCACTTCACTTAGCAGCACTTGTGGATCAGTCCTATGAATCAATTCAGTTAGCAGCACTAGCACTATATGAATCAGTCCTTAGGGGTCTTTTCTTTCCCCAAGTGCTTCCCATTTTTATATATGTATAAATGGGTAAACCAAGCCATACTTATCCCTCTCCATTGCACTCTATAAACTCTGGGTTGTAGTAGAGGGATGAGAAGTAAACTAGTCACTTGTGTGATGAAGTCTGTGGGCCCAGTTGCAGTTAGGAGTTAATCCATTACGCTCACGGCCCTCTGGGTCATGACTAATAACTTCTTTTAGAATGTGTCTTCCCTAGTCTATGGCCAGCATAAGGCCTGGTACACATGGGTCAACTTAGGCCCAATGTCACAATGATTGACCTGAGAATTCATATACTAAAACAATAATCTGGCCAAAATGAAAGAGCCTGCAGGTATTTCAGCCCAATCAATCTTGCAGCTATTGATTGGTCAGAACCCAATCTAGCAACATATCTTTCTGGGTGGTTGATTAGGCCAAAATACTGCCCTGTTTGTACCAGCCATTACTACATTATTTTAAGAATTAGTATTTCTTAATATAAAGGACCCACCCCAAGGGTTGTCCTGGAATGTGTGTAAATAGACATTAATCCCCTCACCTGAACCACCTGATCCTCTGCCAGGACGTGCCACGCTCCTTGTACTTGGCCTGGAATAAGAAATTAAAGGCATTTAAACAAGAGCTCTTCAAGCCCATTGCAGTTTCCTCTCATTTACATTACAGGTACATATTTATTTGTACTATACAATTCAAATGTTTAAACAGACTATGAAAGAAGCAGAATTCTTAAGACACCTTAAAAATAACCAAGATTCTTAACTTTTACATGACAGAAGGACGAAGTTTACTATGGAAATAATGTCAGCAAACACAAAAATAAAATTCTAAAAATTATTTTATAAATGATAGACAGAAAATATACAGAATTTTACAACATTTTCTTGCTTAGCCTTACTTATTTTGTTATTTTTTGGATTCAAAAGTAAAATAATGGTAAAAATATTTGCAGACTAATATTCAAACACAGATATGAAATTGCAATGTGACTTATTTGTCACCCCTGAATTATTTTGGCTGCTAGAAGATGCTAAGGACCAATGGACCACTGATCTCCAAACTGCAACCCATCACCTATAAACCTTTGCAGAAGGCAGCCATAAAATAAGTTGTAGGTTTGAAACATCTGAAGGGGCACAGGTTGGGCAATGGACTGTATCTGCCCACTCAACTCTTCCAACCTTTTAATTAAATTGCTGTAATCCACACTGTAATTGTGTTTTTAAAGGCAGCAGGGCCTAGATACAGCACACAAGGGATGTCACAGTACGTGCATATTATTATAAATGCTCACCATGACCTTTGGCAGTGGGGGAATTATATTATTTCACAACAAAGCAAATAAAAACTAAGAAGGTGAAATCACATTATTTACTTTCTTGTGAATACAAGTGAACTCTTAAGTAATTACTGGCTGACCACTTCCAAACTGAATGTAGCAGTTAGAGCAGTAAGAAATCTAACTGATGGAAAGCAACAAAACTCAGGAACTATTTCAGATGTAAAAGGCACATTTGGAGTAACCCAATCATGCCTTTTATTGCAATTTTCTGGTACTGTAAGTGAAAATAAATTGATGTCTAAAACGTAATGTGTATGCATTTTCACCACTACAAATTGCATTTGAGTAAGTTCATATATATAAAAAGTGGTCAGTTGTCAAGACCAGGAGCTGAATTTCAGGAAGGAGGGTCTCCGATGTGGTGTCCGAGATTAACATGGCTATGTACTTGGAGATTGACATGGCTATGTTTCAGAAACAAATGGTTTTACACTGCGATAATTAAGAACTGTTTTATAGCCCTGAATTTTACATTAATGATATATGGCAGGGATGTCTGAATGTGGCCCACCAGATGTTTGAAAATGACACTCACAGCATTCTTCCATTACAGAAGAACCAAGAAATGGTGGGAGTTGTAGTTTTTCAAACATCTGGAGGGCCGCATGTTGGACATCCGATATAGGTAACGTCTTAAGCCTCTGTACACATGTATGATTTTTGCACCAGCAACACCCACACATGCGACAAAAGCTTATTTGGACAATTATCACACGAACGCATACACATGCGATTATTTCCCGAAAAGGCCGTCTTTGTGTGTGTGTGTTTGTGCACGCCCTCGGGGGTCATTCGTCGGTGCAAAGATCATACCGTGCGAAGCTTTACTAGTCAGATAACATTTGATTGGATGTTGCAAATTACCAGCACCCTGTTTCTCACAGCAGTGTACATCCACCCTGGCCAATTCAATGGGCTCTCACTTTCCCACACATGTACATGTCCACTCCATGGCCAATTCAGGGCTCTCACTTTCCCACACTGTACTGTCCACTCCATGGCCAATTCAATGGGCTCTCACTTTCCCACAACTCCCAGTGAAACAGAACAATAGAACAGGATACTGGCCAAAGGCAGGGACGTTAGCTGTCTAGGAAGAGACAGTCAGGACCGAAGCTCTCTGGGAAGAGACAGTCCATTACATTCACCACCAATACCCTAAACACAACCCGGTCAGAGTCCAATCTGCGCCCCACCAGCTACACTTCATAACCCTCCTTCACCTCAGCCATTTTTTCTTCTTGGCAATTGCCCCCGCTCCCACCCCCTCTCCGCATGTTGACATTCAAACCGACACTTCCGCGAAAGAAACGCGTCACGGAGTTGATCAATGCGTCACATTTCTGCGCCGTTGTAGGTGCGCGACTGGACAAATCACTTCCTATTTAAGGGCGAACCGTCCATTTTTATGTGGTGCTGCCTCTTTGTACTTTGCTTGTGGGCTGACTGTACCTGAGGTGGTAAAACTGGAGGGGTTTTTCTTTTTAATGGAAATACCCAGTTATATATCTGTATGTGGAAATCATTTTATTTCTATATATCTGTAGGGTTACCAGATAGTTTGGAGGATACTAATGAATGATTAGCAGAACTGCAGTGATTGCATTAAACTTTGATCTTGTCATTGATCTGGTAACATAGCGGCATGGCCCCACTGTACGCACCGGAATCCCGCGCTTGCGATTTGCCCCTTTTGGTAATTCATCAGAATCCCAAATTTCGGTGTGTTGCCGCAATTTCAATCCTATTTAAAAACGCAGCGTATCTCCTGTGAAATTGCGCTAGCGGGGCCTAAAGGTTACACGCGATTACAGCCACGATCTGTGACCGAACGCAGATACACGAACCAAATGTTGGGTGTTCGCCATAAGTGGTGTAACGCAAGTGCTATACAATAGTAATGGGAAACCTAATATGTAGATAATTATTATAAACACACAAATAAAAATATAGATTTAATACTGTTAAATAGAAAAAAAAAGCCACATCAGGACATCTATTAAATATATATATCCTCCAGAACGGTAGGTCTAGTAGACTTAGCTGTAGCAAACAATGCTAGACAGCCATGGCTAGAGCACAAGATATTCAGGGTTATTCAATAAAATTCTTATCGTTTAAAACGGTGCTAATTTTTGCCACAACCAATTAGATATTAGCTTTCAAATGTTAAATAAGATCTGATTGTTTGGGGCACAATTAGCACCATTTTAAACGATAAGAACTTTTATTAAATCTCCCTGATTGTCTTGTATAAAGAGGGGAATAGATTCAAGAGAAGAAAACATTATTCTCCCTCTTTACAAGGCACTGATAAGGCCTCATTTGGAATATGCGGTGCAGTTTTGGAATCCCTATACAAGGGACTCTTGGAAATGGAAGCAGTTCAAGAAGGGCAACTAAAATAATAAGGGGAAAGGAGGGATTGACTATAGAGATTATTGACAGTTAGGGCTGTTAACAATGAAGAAGGCATAATGCACAGGGATATATATCACTTTATACAAATATATTATGGGCCATATAATGAAGTTTCATCTCTTCAGGTTGGAAAGGTTTATTTTCAGTGAGATTCAATATGTTAGGGACACAGGTGCACAGCTCAATTAAAGCAACGGGGAACACTACAATATAATATACAATATTAACCTTTTTTTTTCTATTAGTATTCACTATAGAGAATCCTAGTCCTTATCGCAGGGACTGTAATAAGTGTTTAAATATACACTCTGGCTGATAGAGAATATGGTACAGAAACAATTAAACAAGTTAATATCAATAAATCCCGGGACTGGATGAAATACAGCCTAAGAGCTTAGTCCAGTTTTATCTAGACTGTGTCTCATCTATTCAGATTCACTTTTATCTGGTGATGTCTCATCTATTCAATTCATTTTATCTGGTGAGTGCCTCGGAATGGAAAAAACCAATGTAATACCAATATCAAAAAGATAGTCGTTTCCAGCCTGGAAACTATGGACCTGTAAGACTAACATCAGTGGTAGGGAAGGTGCTGGACACTTTGTTGCTGGATCTATTCTTGACTGAAATAGATTGGACCAGACAATTTTACTTGGCTTTTATAGAAGTGAGTAAGAATTTAGATTCACATTTACCGTATATACTCGAGTATAAGCTGAGGTTTTTTAGGTTTAAAAATCAACCTAAAAACCTTGCCTCGGCTTATACTCAGTCACAGCCACTTACCTTCAATCCAGAAGCAGCCGCGAGTCAGGCCGGCAGTTCCCAGTAGTTCTTTCACGGTTGCGCGATGATGTCATACTGGACCTCGCGGCTGCTTCTGGATTGCGGGCAGCCGGCAGAGAGAGAAGACTGAAGACCAGGTCAGTAAGTGAGCTGGGGGGGGGACTGGGGGGAGGCTGGGGGGACAGTGTACCATGCAGACACCCACATTACCTTTTTACTATATGTGGTTGGAAACTACAACTCCCAGCAACCAAGCATGCTGGGAGTTTTAGTTTCCAAAATCTACATGGAAAGGTATTAGGGTGGGGGACAGTATGCCATACATAACCCCCAATACCTTTCTACTATAGGTGGTTGGAAACTACACTCCCAGCAACCAAGCATGCTGGGAGTTGTAGTTTCCAAACATCTACAGTGGAAAGGTATTAGGGTTACTGTAATCCCTCGGCTTATACTCGGGTCAATCATGTTTTCTAATTTTGGAGGCAAAAATGGGTACCTCGGCTTATACTCGAGTCGGCTTATACTCCAGTATACGGTAGAATAGCAGTGGATGTGGTATACTTGGATTTTGCTAAAGCTTTTGATACTGTGCTACATAGGCAACTAATGTATAAACTGATGGCCTCGAAAAAAACATTTGTACATGGATAGAGAATTGTTATTGTATCGCAAACAGTAGTAGTCATGGAGCTACAGCTATGTGGGACAAAGTTCTAAGCAGAGTGCCCCAGGGTTCTGTACTAGGGCCACTTATTGTTAATCTGTTTATAAATTACTTAGAAGGGGGCATTGAGAGCAAGGTCTCAGTGTTTGCTGATGACACTAAATTCTACAGAGCTTTGGAAACTTCAAATGATGGCAAGTGCTGCAAGCAGACCTAGATAGTTTATCAAAATGGGCAGCGAATGGCAGATGATATCAATGTTGATTAATGTAAGGTGATGCATTTGGGGTTTAACAATCTACCTACACCATAAATAACTCTGTGTTTAAGTGAATCTCTAATGGAAAAGATTTGGAGGTTCTGGTAGAATAACAGACAATGCCAGACAGCCACGGCTAGAGCTAGCAAGATATTGTCTGTATAAAGAGGGAATAGATTCAAAAGACAAAAATATTATTCTCCCTCTTTGCAACGCAAAGGCCTCATTTGGAATATGCGTGCAGTTTTGTTATTCCATATACAAAGGGACATCTTGGAAATGGAAGAAGTTTAGAGAAGGACAAACTAAATATAAAGGGAATGGAGGGGCTTGAACATGCAGGCAGATTAAACAAGTTAGGGCTGTTTCCATTGGAGAAGCACGTTTGCGTGGGGATATGATCACTATAGAAATATATTAATGGGCCGTACAATAACTCTCAGGTGCACTGTTCACTAATAGGCCTTATCAGAGGACTCGTGGAAATCCTTTAAAGGGCATGTCCACCCTTATAAACAAACTTTGCTATATCATAGTATATCTTCCCCAGCCCCAACCGCTATAAAATAAATTTAAAAGAAAGTGCCCCGATGTTTACTTACCTTCCCTCTCTCCTCCCACGCCCGCCTTCTGCTTGCAAGACACTGCAAGCAGGGGGCAGGACCAGCAGCCGCGTCCGTGATTGGCTGCTCTCAGCCAATCACGGACGCGGCTGCCGGCTTCTCAGAATGCCGGGGGAGAGGAAAGGTAAGTAGAGTCTGTTGGGGCTGGGGGAAGATATACTATGATATGGGCAAGGGGTTTTATGGTAGGGGGTAGGATCACAAAATGGGAGGGGGGGAGGGGGGGGAGAAGGGCTGCAGTACAATGCCAAACTTCTCCCGGAGGCAAGACAGGAGTCAGAGTCCTATATGGACTCTGCTATCCTCCTGGTGGGCAGTTTTTGGGACTTTGGGGGGCTACAGGAGAACCAAATGGAGCTGGGATGTGAGGTAAGGATTTTATTACACTACATGGTGGGGCCATTAGTGGGGGGATTATAGTTTTTCTTTAAGATTAGAAGAAAAGCAGATGGGGTGATGGTTCATTGACTAGCTTTAAAAGTGGCTAGATAAGTTTCTAAAACTAAAAAATATTGAGAATTACTTGTATTATACATATACTGTAGTTCTGGTTGGTACGGGATACTATATAATATTGAGAATTACTGGTATTAATACTATACTGTAGTTTTTCTGGCTGGTACAGGGATACTATATAATATTGAGAATTACTGGTATAATACATATACTGTAGTTCTGGTGGTACAGGGATCTATATAATATTGAGAATTATTGTATTAATACATTTACTGTAGTTCTGGTTGGTACGGGATACTATATCATATTGAGAATTACTGGTTATTATACATATACTGTTAGTTCTGGTTGATCCAGAGATTCTTTACAAATGCCGTTTAGAATCAGGAAGGATTCTCCCCCCCCCCCCATTTTAGCTGTTTTTTTTCCTTCCTCTTTGTCAACTGTTAGTAGGTTAAAAAGGAGGTTGAAAAGGTTGGACTTGATGGACGTATGTCTTTATTCAATTCATTTACTATGTTACTATAGCAGTGCACACGGGGTAACATGAATCTATAACTATCAAATGGAAAAACAGAAAATTCCCTACAAAAAGACCCCAAATAAAGGCACAACCACTTATGCATAAAATACAACAATATCTATTGGTGACTCACTAAGAAAAACCCTCAAGTGAGTAGCACCCAAGGCGTCACCCACTAAGAGGAACACAGTATATGGTCACAAAAAATATTATAAGAAAAGTCATGGACTGAAACTAGAAATTAGAAGGGTTATTTAATAAAAGTTGTATAGTTAAAATTGTGCTAATTTTGTCCCAACCAATCAGGTGTTATCAATATCAATAGCCCCAATTTAAACAATAAGAACTTTTATTGAATATAGTATATGTAGGTTCGCTAGAAATAAGGTTGAAGAACTAAACTTCAAGTCCAGTTGATCTAACTAAATACAAAGTATACCATGACCTGGATGAATGAGAAACTTCACAAACAAGGTTGCTAGCGTTTACTTCCTGTCTCGTGTTAAATCATTTCTTATAATCATTTCTTAGTGGAATTCAACACATCACTGTCTTGCTATATGAGTTTGGTTCATTCTTATATCTCAGATCTTCAAATGTGCATGTAATGTTATGTATCAGCCACAAAATAAATAAGGAAAATAAATAAGTTTGAAATATTATATATATTTTATTTCTTGCACTCTGAATCATTGAAGAACATTGGGAACAAAAGTGACTTTTATGGATCCTCCAATTAAAGAGACTGAAGTCCAAGGAAGGGGAATGATTGAACCATTAACAGAACCTGTAGGTACAAGAACTTAGTTAGTTTCATTTTCAAGATAAACTCAGTTCTGGGAACATTGATCTGTTGTAACTTTACGTATCTGTATTCATATGATTTGAGTCCAGTGTAGATATTGTCTCCTGGACTGTCAGACTTGGATCCATTGACTTCTTGAATGTCCTACATTTATCTGTGGGAAGGAAGCCTTATGCTCACCTCTGTCTGCATAGATCTGTGACCATTTGTAAATCCCATATTCCTGGTTCACATTAGGTTTTTGCATCATTGTAGGCACTGCACATTAGCAGAAAGAGGAATGATGAAAAATCGGGAAACTGTGTGATACTTTACAGGTTAAAACTTCATTGACAACGTATTTATTGTTATACAGAGCATTATAACAATATATAGAGCTCATTGTGAGTTCTATACGTAGAGTTCTATCTCATGCTAAACATTTCCATAAAAAACCCTGTCCTGTCACTGCAATTAAAAACACTCTGCTTGTGTCATCGGGGTTTATCATTGGAATGGTTTTGTGAAGGCAAATGCAGTTGGGTCTGATCTCCTATACTTATAATTGGAAATATTGTTTCTCGCCAACCTTTGTCAATTAGGTGTCTATTTGAAAACTCCACGCAGATTTTCTGAAACTATTGGGTTCTTGGTCACCTCACCTTTTATCAAGGCTTTTTCCCTTCAATTACTCAGTTTGGACTGAACAGCTCTAGGAGGAGTTGTGGTTGTTTGTAATGTCTTTAGAGCATGACCACCCCCCAACTAAAATTTGCCCCACTGTGTGTTAAAGATCCCTACCTTTCTCTTCTGCTGCTATGGTTGTCCTGCAGGGCCTTAAGCAAACCCTCCAAATATGAAGAGAGTAGGAGCCTTCTGTGTGTAATCCGAGCCTGACACTTCCTGCTCCACTTAGAGGACTCTCCTTTTTTATTTGGGTATGGAGATAATTTAATGATATGGAGACTATATGCCTAAGAAACATTCTATATAAACAGATTTATATTTATAGAATTATCCTCAACACAATCTATCAGGGGTTGTAATAAACCCAAATGTAAAAAGTGATATCCAATTACTATGTTAACCTTTCTCTGTGCTTGTTCCTCATGAGCCAGGTATAATAATTTGTGGTTCTTTCTAATCCTTCCTGTGCTTCTTTTTCCTTCATAATCAAGTCTGGGAGCGGAACATCAGCCTCTCTTTTGGTGGCTTCTGATAGATTTCTGGGAGTGAAAAATAAAATGTAATACTGTATTACTTAGGGTAGCACACCACTGCTCGACATAAAGCCTTTCATAGGACTGTAAAGGAATATCCCTTCCTCTTAAAAAGCATTAACAGAAACCTCACAATATAAGTAATGATGTCACAGAACCTATGACTTCAAATTTCCATTTTATACAATTCTAGATTATATAACTGAATAAACTTCCTTAGTTATATTGTATGCTGTATTGTATATGTTGAAGCCTCGGTATAATACAAGTCTATGGTTATTCTGGTAGAGGCAGTCCTCTGTGATTGCCTATTCTTCTTTTTAACTGAATCACGAGTGCTGGTTAAACATACAAATTAAATAAACTAATTGTACTGTTCCTTTAACTATACTTTAAAAGTGGGATGGATAAGTTTATAAAACCAAAAAATATTGAGAATTACTGGTATTAATACATATACTGTAGTTCTGGTTGGTACAGGTACTATTAATTTGAGAATTACTGTATTATAAATATACTGTGTCTGGTTGGTACAGGATACTATATAATATTGAGAATTGCTGGTATTAATACATTAATGTAGTTCTGGTTTGTACAGGATACTATATCATATTGAGATACTGGATTATACTATACGTATTCTGTTGTACTGGGATCTATTAATATTGAGAATTACTGGTATTAATCATATACTGTAGTTCTGGTGTATGGGGATACTATATAATATTGAGAATTACTGGTATTATACATCTACTGCAGTTCTGGTTGGTACAGGGATACTATATAATATGAGAATTACTGGTTATATAATATACTGTAGTTCTGGTTGGTACAGGGATACTATATATATTGAGAATTGCTGGTATTAATACATAACTGTAGTTCTGGTTTGTACAGGGATACTATATAATATTGAGAATAACTGGTATTAATACATATAATGTAGTTCTGGTTTGTACAGGGATACTATATCATATTGAGAATTACTGGTATTAATACATATACTGTAGTTCTGGTTGGTACTGGGATACTATATAATATTGAGAATTACTGGTATTAATACATATCTGTAGTTCTGGTTGGTACAGGGATACTATATATATTGAGAATGACTAGTATTAATAGATATACTGTAGTTCTGGTTGTACGGATACATATAATATTGAGAATTACTGGTATTAATGCTATACTGTAGTTCTGGTTGTACAGGGATACTATATAATATTGAGAATTACTGGTATTAATACATATACTGTAGTTCTGGTTGGTACAGGGATACTATATAATATTAGAATTACTGGTATTAATCCATATATTTTAGTTCTGGTTGGTAAGGGTACTATATATATTGAGAATACTGGTATTAATACATACACTGTTTTCTGGTTGGTACGGGATACTATATATTATAAGAATTACTGGTATTAATACATACACTGTATTTCTGGTTGGTACGGGGATACTATATATTATAAGAATTACTGGTATTAATACATATGCTGTAGTTCTAGTTTGTACGGTGATCTTTATAATATTGAGAACTACTGCTAATATACACATGTAGTTCTGGATACTTTCCGATTGCAGTGCAGTTTGGAGTCAGGAAGGAATTCCCCCCCCCCCCCCTTTTATCTGAGTTTTTTTCTTTCCTCTGGATTAACTGTTAGGTAGAGTTAAAAGGAGGGTGAAAATTTTGGACTTACGTCTTTATTCAACCTCAATTACTGTATGTTACTGTTCACTGCTTGGCTCTTGGTAATGTGGTAATATGTTTGCTGTTTGGGGTTCAAATTTCACAAGACTAAGGCAAAGTTAGCACTTTTAGGATTGTATAAAACTCATTAAACAGAATTGTGCTGTCTACAATACCAAGTTCCCAGGAAATTATTTATTATATGTGTGAATTACCTGACAATGTTTTTTATTAGTGTGCTGATTTCCCTAAAATCATATATGGTTCTTTTAAAAATGGCTCAACACCTTAACAGACTATGTTAGTGAATTATGGGAGAACATTTTTTTTTTACTATTTTTACCAAATTCATATCACCGTGACCAGATTCCAGGTTAATTTAACATGACTGACACATTGGAAGGTGGAACACATCAGTTCAATAAAAATCACATGCAAGCTTACTTTAAATTACACATCTTTAAGGGAATAGTTCACCTGTAAAGTGAACTATTCCTTTTATGTATTGATTGAAGATCTGGAGGTTAAGGAGCTTTGCTTACCATCAGTTCTTCAATCAATTGACCAGAACCCCAGACAAGAAGAAGATATTTACCTTACACTCGATCCTCCTCCGCAGCAGCACTGACAGGTCCAGGCTGCATCCTGGTTCAATTTAACTAAACCGAAAGCAGTAGGAATTTTCAATGCTGCTGCGGAGATCGTGTGTAAGGTAAATATCTTCTATCTTCATCCGTGGCTCCTGGTCGTTGATTGATGAACGGAAGGTAAGTATCTGGTAGATAGTTATTTGTAAATATTTCTGTGTACACAATTTACTTGGCATTAATTTAATCCAGAAGGCTCAGAAACCAGAAATACCCAATATTAGCAGTTATTAGATCACCAATAGTAGTATTTTAAGCCAATCAATTTCAAAATATTCTTAACTTTGCAGAACCTTGTAAGAATAAACAATTAATGTATGTTTGTGTAAAGCTTTGAAAATTGAAACCAGGGACCATGTTGAAAAACAATTCTTCTGATTTAAGGAATCTGGTAGTAGGTTTGAATGTAAATATTAGATACCAACATATAGTGTGTTCAAATGTAATTTAAAGTAAACTTTATATGATATGAAAAGTGCAATTTTAAAGTGTTCTAATGACAAGTATGTCTGCCAAAGAAATGGAAGGGTAGGTCAGTAGGTGACTGTCTGTCAGGTTGGGAGGATTTGCATTTATAACCATAAAACTGCGTTATCGCATGATAACGCAGTAATGCTTTCACGGTTTTCGTGTCTCTAGCTGGTAAACCGTGGGAGCCACATAACATTTGCAGTATTACATTTTATTCCCTCTTCTGCTGGCTGCAAACTCTTCTGCTAACTGACTATCATTTTTGAAAATTCGATTTTTGACATTAGAGATACCCTTTAACATCATTCTACATTATCATAAAATACTCACTTGTATATGTAGAGATACTTGTGCTTCTCCCCTCTATATTGGATTCACCAACAAGGGACAATACATTGAAAATATAATAATTTCCAGGTTCAGCTTCAAACATCAACAAACTAAGAGTTGTAGTTAGACTTGAAATGATATTTCAAGTAATTGAAATAAGGAAGGAACTTGAATTTCCCTCTGGTGGAACCCAGCTCAAACAGATAGAACTGGTACTGATATTGTATACAGTTAGGTTTTGCACATCTCCAGGCTCTGAAAACATCAAAATAATAAAAAGCTATAATAATAATAATATTATATATCTTATATATATATATTATTATAAAATATATTATTTTTATTAGGTGCATTTCTAGAATCTTGAAAGATGTAGGGCACCACTAGGCACAATAGATGTAATGCATAGTGTGGCAAAGAAAGTTTTATACCAAACCCCCTTTCCTATTTATAATACCAAATCTATTATATATTTACTAACTAGACCGTCCCACAGAAAGAATGGATACAGAAAGATGCAATTGGCATATGAGAGAGAAAAGAACAGATATATAGATGCTGAAGTAGAGACAGATAGAGAAAGGAGATAGAGAGAAACTGAAAGAAATGACAAAGATAGGATGGTAGTAGGAAAGAAGAGAGACTAATAGAAAGTAGGACACATGTAAGCTTTTATACAGACAGATAGACAGATATAGTAGAAACCAAGTAAAATGACATGATTTACATTAAACAATGCTGGGCAGAAGCAGTCTTACTGTAAAATTTAGATACCACTATAATAGTATGTATGTAAATGTAATTAAAATCACTCTACATGATCAGAATCTACCCACTTGATAAGTAGAGATACTTTCTTCTCCCTCCACCATTCGAATTCACAAACAAGGGATGATGACATTGATAATGTATAATTTCCAGGTATCAAACCTTCAAAATTAAACAAATTCAGAGGGTTGTGCTTAGATTGAACGTTGATTTCCAAGAATTGAATAAGGAAGGAAAACGTGAATTTCCCTCTGGGGAACAACTCAAAGAGATAGAACTGGTACTGAATTGTATACAGTTTAAGGTTTTGCACATCTCCAGGCCTTGAAGAAAAACATCAAACAATAATCAAAAGCTTTATAATAATAATAAATAATTTATATATCTTCTATATTATATTTATAAATAAAACGATATTATTTTATAGGTTGCATTCTAGACTATTGAAAGATGTAGGGGCACAACTAGGCCACAATAGATGTATGAATAGTGTGGCAGAGGTTTTAGTCCAAAACCCCTTTCCTATTTTAATGACAACCTTTATTTATAGATTTACTAGCCCTAGACCATACCACAGAAAGGATGGATTAAAGAAAGATGCAATTGGCCTTGAGAGAGAAAGAACAGATCTATAGATGTGAAGTAGAGACAGATAGAGAAAGATAAAGAGGATAGAGAGAAACTGAAAGAAATGAAAAGATAGATGGTAGTAGGAAAGAGAGACAGGACAGAGAAGACTAATAGAGAAAGATAGAACATGTAGATTACAGAAAGATAGACAGATATAGCGTGACCAAGTATAACATGACAATGCTTAATAAACAATGCTGGAGAGTTATGAATGTAAAATTAGATACCACTCAATAGTCTGTATTTACATGTAATAAAATCACTCTACTGATAATATATACCCAATTGTATAAGTAGAGAACTTTGCTTCTCCCTACACATTAGATTCACCAACAAGGGCATGATACATTGATAATGTAATAATTTCCAGGTATTCACACCTTCAACATCAACAAATTCAGAGTTGTGCTTAGATTGACACGTGGATTTCCAAGAATGGATAAGGAAGGAACTGGACTTTCCCTCTTGGTGGAACCAGCTCAAAGAATAGAAACTGGTACTGATATTGATACAGTAGGTTTCGTTTTGCACATCCAGGTTATGAAAAACATCAGAAATAATAAAAAGCTATAATAATACTATTATATATCTTATATATATATATATTATTAGAAAAATATATGAATTTTATTAGGTACATTATAGGGGGGGGGATATTGAAAGATGTAGGGCACCACTAGGGCACAAAAATTTGTGGAAGGATGCAGTGTTAGAAGATAGAGAAAGGAGATAGAGAGAAACTGAAGAAAATGACAAAGATAAGATGGTAGTAGGAACGAGAGACAGACAGAGAGCTAATAGAGAAAGAGAGACACATGTACAGATATACAGACAGACAGATATAGCTAGACCAAGTAAAATGACAATGCTTACATTAACAAATGCTGGCAGAAGTACAGAAGTATAATTGTAATATATTAGATACCGCTTATTAGTATTATTTAAATGTAATAAAATTCACTCACATGATCATAATATATACCCACTTGTATAAAGTAGGGATACTTTTGCTTCTCCCTCCACAGTAGAATTTCACCACAAGGGATGATACATTGATAATGTAATAAGTTACAGGTTCAAACCTCAACATCACAAATTCAGAGGTTGTGTTAGATTGAACGTTGGATTTCCAAGAATTTGGAATAAGGAAGGAACTTGAATTCCCTATGGCTGGAAAAACCCAGCTAAAGAGATAGAACCTGGTACTGATATTGTATACAGTTAGGTGCACATCTCCAGGATATGAACACATCAAAATAAAAAGCTATAATAAATCATATATCTATCTTATATATATAGATTATATTTTTTAAAATATATTAGTTTATTAAGGTACAATTTCTGAATCTTGAAAGAGGTAGGGCGGGCACCATAGGACACAATAAAGTTAAGCATAGTGGGCAAAGCAAGTTTTATGCCAAAAAATCCCTTCTATTTATACTACCAAATATATTATATATGTACAGCTAGACCGTCCACAGAAAGAATCGATACAGAACGATGCACTTGGCATAATGAGAGAGAAAGAACAGATATATTAGATGGAAGTAGAGACAGATAGAGAAGAGATAGAGAGAGAAACTGAAAGAAATGACAAGATAGGATTGGTTAGTAGGAAAGAGAGACAGGACAGATGGACTACTAGCGAAAGGTAGACACATGTACAGATATACAGACAGAAGACAGATATTTTTTATAAAAAAAGTAGACAAGCAAAATGACAATGACTTTAATTAAAAAATTGATGGCAGAAGTTTTAATGGAAATATAGATACCAGATATAGTATTTATTAAATGTAATTTTAAAATCACTCGACGTGATCATAAATACCCACTTGTAGAAAGTAGAGATACTTTTGCTTATCCCCTTCCACATTAGATTTCCAAACAGGGATGAACATTAGTAATGTAAATAATTTCCAGGTATCAAACCCTTCAACATCAACAAAATTCAGAGGTTGTGCTTAAATTGGAATGTTGGATTTCAAGAATTTGAATAAGGAAGGAACTGGGAATGCCCTATGGTGACGAACCCAACTCAAAGAGGATAGAACTGGTACTTGATATTGTATACAGTTAGGTTTGAACCATCTCCAGGCTCTGAAAAACATCAAATAATTACAAAAGCTATATAATTAATTAATAAGAATATATATATCGTATATATAATATATCTTAGAATAAAAATATATTATTTTTTATAAGGGCATTCTAGAATCTTGAAAGATGTAGGGCACCACTAGGCACAATGAGTTAATGCATAGTTGTGGCAAAGAAAGTTTTAGTCCAAACCCCCTTTCCTATTTATAATGCCAAATCTATTATATATTACTAGCTAGACCATCCCACAGAACGGATGGATAAATAAAGATGCAATTGGCATAATTGAGAGAGAAAAGAACAGATATATAGTGCGGAAGGAGAGACAGATAGAGAAAGGAGAGAGAGAAGAAAAAAAGGAAACTGAGAAATGACAAATAGAGGATGGTAGTAGGAAAGAGAGAACAGACAGAGAGACTAATAGAGAAAGAGAGACACATGGACAGATAACAGCCAGATAGACAGATAAGCTGACCAAGTAAAATGACAATGCGTTACATTAAAACAATGCTGGCAGAAGGATAGAAGGATTAATGTAAAGAGTCGATACACTATTTAGTATGTATTTAAATGTAATTAAAATAACTATACCATTGATCATAATATACCCACTTGTATAAGTAGAGATAATTTTGCTTCTCCCCTCCACATTAGATCACCAACAAGGGATGATTAATTGATATGTAATAATTTCCCAGGTATCAAACCTTCAACATCAAAAATTCAGAGGTTGTGCTTAGAGTGAACGTTGGATTGCCAAAGAATTTGAATAAGAAGGAACTTGAATTCCCTCTGGTGGAAACCCAGCTCAAAGAGATAGAACTGGTTACTGAATTGTATACAGTTAGGTTTTTGCAATCTCCAGGTGTCTGAAAACATCACAATATAAAAAAAGCTATAATAATTTACATATTAATATATCTTAGAGATTAGATATAGGATGTATAAAATATATAAAATATATTAATTTTATTAGGTAACATTTCTAGAATCTTGAAAGATGTAGGGCACCAATAGGGCACAATAGTGTAATGCATAGTGTGGCAAAGAAGTTTTATGCCAAACAACCTTTCCTATTTATAATACCAAATCTATTATATATTACAGATAGACCGTTCCCCAGAAAGAATAGATACAGAAAGAGCAATTGGCAGAGGCAGAGAGAAAAGAAAACAGATATTATAGATGTTGAAGTAGAAGACAGATAGCGAAAGGAGATAGAGAGAAAATGAAAGAAGTGACAAAGTGGATGGTAGTAGGAAAGGAAGACAGACAGAGAGACTAATAGAAGAAAGATAGACACATGTACAGCCCCCCCTGATTATAAAGACAGACAGATACAGCTAGACCAAGTTAAAATGACAATGCTTTACATTAAACAATGCTGGAAGAAGTTATTAATGTAAATATTAGATACCACTATTATAGATGTAATGTTAAAGGTCAATTACAATCACTCTACATGATTCAATATACCATTGTATAAGTAGAGATATTTTGTTCTCCCCTCCACATTAGATTACCAACAAGAGGAGTGTACATTGATAATGTACTAATTTCAGGTATCAAACCTTCAACATCAACAAATTCAGAGGTTGTGCTTGTTGTGCTTAGATTGACTGTGGGATTGCCAAGAATTTGAAAATAAGGAAGGAACTTGATTTCCCTCTGGTGAAACCCAGCTCAAAGAGATTAGAACTGGTAATGATTGTATTACAGTAGGTTTTTTTGCACATTCCAGGCTCGAAACATCAACAATAACAAAAAGCTATAATTATAATAGTATATCTTATATATATATAGTATTATAAATATATTAATTGTATTAGGTACATTCTAGAATCTTGAAAGATGTGTAGGCACCATAGACCATAGATGTACATGATAGTGTGGCAAAGAAAGTTTTATGCCAAACCCCCGTTCCTATTTATAATCCAAATACGATTATAATACTAGCTAGAACCGTCCCACAGAAAGAATAGGATACAGAGATGCAATTGGCATTGAGAGAGAAAAGACCAGATATATAGATGCGGTGAAGTAGAGACAGATAGAGAAAGGAGATAGAGAGAAAACTGACAGAAATGACAAAAGATAGGATGGTAGTAGGAAAGAGAGAAGGGACAGAGAGACAATAGAGAAGGTAGACACAGTACGATATACAGACAGATAGACCAGATATAGCTAGACCAAGCAACAATGGACAAGCTTTTACTTAAACAATGCTTGCAGAAGTTATTAATGTAAATATTAGATACCACATGATAGTATGTATGTAAATGTAATAAAATCACCTACATGATCCTAAAGATACCCACTTGTATAAGTAAGATATTTTGCTTATCCCCTCCACAATTAGTTTCACAACCAAGGGATGATACATGATAATGTAATAATTCCAGAATTCAAAACACCTTCAACATCACAAATGCAGAGGTTGTGCTGATTGAACGTTGGATTTCCAAGAATTGAATAAGGACAGGAACTTGGAATTCCCTCGGTGGACCAGCTCAAAGAGATAGGAACTGGTACTGATATGGTATACAGTTAGTGTTGCACCTCTCCAGGTTCTGAACAACATCATAATAATAAAAAGCTATAATTAATAATATAGAGGATCTTGGATATATAATATAGTAGTATCAAAATATATTAATTTTATTAGGTACATTGTCGTAGAATCTTGAAAGATGTAGGGCACCACTAGGCCACAATAGATGTAATGCATTAGTTGTGGCAAAGAAAGTTTCTATGACAAAACACACCCCCCTTTCCTATTTATAATTACCCAATCTATTATATATTTACTAGCTAAGACCGTCCCAAAGAAAGAATAGCTACAGGAAAGATTGCAATGGCATATGAGAGAGAAAAGAAAAAAAGAAAAAGATATATAGATGCTGAAGTAGAGACAGATAGAGAACGGAGGATAGAGATAGAGAGAACTAAGAAGTGACAAAAGATAGGTGTAGTAGGAAAAGAGAGACAGACAGGAGAGACTAATAGAGAAAGGATAGCCACATGTACAGATATAAAAGACAGACCAGGATACAGCTAGACAAGTAAAATGACAATGCTTTACATTAACAATGCTGGCAGAAGTTCTCATGTAAATATTAGAGAAACTATAAGTAGTATTTAAATGTAATGAAATCACTGACATGATATAATATACCCACTGGTATAAGTAGAGATAATGTGCTTCTCCCCTCCACATGAGATTCACCAACCAGGGATTGTACAGTGGATAATGTAATAAATTTCAGTATCAAAACCTTCAACATCAACAAATCAGAGGTTGTGCTTAGATTGAATGTTGGATTTCCAAAAAAGAATTTGAAGGTAAGGAAGGGAACTTGAATTTCCCTCGGTGAAAACCCCAGCTCAGAGATAGAACTGGTAATTGAATATTTATACATTAGGTTTTGCAATCCCGGCTATGAAACACAAAATAACAAAAAGCTATATAATAATATATATATTTATATATATATATTTTAGGTTAGTTAATTAAGATATGGTAATTTTATAGGTACTTTATGAATCTTGAAGATGTAGGGCACACTAGGCACAATAGATGTAATGACAGGTGTGGCCAAAGAAAGTTTTATGCCAAACCCCCCTTTCCTATTTACACACCAAATCTATTATATATTTACTAGCTAGGACAGTTCCACAGAAGAATAGATACAGAAAGATGCCCATTGGCATAGAGAGCGAAAAAGACCAGAATATCTATAGCTGCTGAAGTAGAGACAGATAGAGAAAGGAGATAGAGAGTGATTAGAGAGAAAAACGAAAAAAGCAATGACAAAGATAGGATGGTAAGGTGGGTAGTAGGAAAGAGAGAAAGACAGAGAGACTAATTAGAGAAAGGTAGACACATGTACAGTATACAGACGCTAGACAGATATAGTAGGACCAAGCAAATGACAATGCTTTCACATTAAACCAATGATGGCAGAAGAAGTTATTATGTAAATATTAGATACAACTCTATAGTATTTATTTAAATGTAATTAAAATCACTCTACGTGATATCATATCCCCACTTGTAGAAGTAGAGTACTTTTGCTTCTCCCCTCCCATTAGAGTCAACAA
Source organism: Hymenochirus boettgeri (assembly GCA_019447015.1). Classification (NCBI taxonomy): domain Eukaryota; kingdom Metazoa; phylum Chordata; class Amphibia; order Anura; family Pipidae; genus Hymenochirus; species Hymenochirus boettgeri. The sequence continues at coordinate 167,177,179 of CM033474.1, forward strand.
CAAGGGAGGAATACATTGATTAATGTAATAATTTCCAGGTATCACAACCTTCAACATAAACAAAATTCAGAGGTTGTGCTTAAATGAAGTTGGATTTCAAAGAATTTGATCTAAGAAGGAACTTGAATTCCCTCCTGTGGAACCCAACTCAAAGAGATTAGAACTGGGGTACTGATATTGTATACAGTTAGGTTTTGCACATCTCCAGGCTCTGAAAAACATTTCAAATATAAAAAAGCTATAATAATAAATTATATATCTATATATATATATATTATTATAAAATATAGTAACTTTTATTAGGTACTTTCTAGAATCTTGAAAGATGTAGGGCACACTAGGCAACATATAAATTGTTCAGGCTAGTGTGGCAAAAGAAAAAGTTTTATGCCAAAACCCCTTCCATTTATAATACCAATCTAGTTCATATATTTACTAGCTCGACCGTCCACAGAGAAGAATAGATACAGAAAGATGCATTGGCATATGAGATGAGAAAAGAACAGATATATAGATGCTGAAGTAGAGGACAATAGAGAAAGGAGAGAGAGGAAGGAAAAAACTGAAAGAAATGACAAAGATAGGATGGTAGTAGAAGAGAGACAGAAGATGAAGGAGACTAATAGAGAAAGGTATAGACCATGTACAGATATACAGGACGATAGACAGATATAGCCTTAGACCAAGTAAATGACAATGCTTTACATTAAACAATGTGGCAGAAGTTATTAATGTAAATAAGATACCACTAATGTATTTATTTAAAATGTAATTAAAATCACCTCAGTGATCCATAATATACCCACTTTAGAAGTAGAATACTTTTTGCTTTCTCCCCTCCACATTAGATTCACCAAACGGGATGATACATTGATAATGTAATAATTTACAGGTATCAAACCTTCAACATCAACAATATTCAGAGGTGTGTGCTTAAAATTGAATGTTGGATTCCAAGAATTTGGAATAGAAGGAACTTGAATTCCCTCTGGTGGAACACAACCCTCACAGAGATTGAACGGGTAACTGATATTGTATACAGTTAGGTTTTGACATCTCCAGGCTCTGAAAACATCAAAATAATTAAAGGCTATTAATAATAATAATAAATTAATATCTTCTATAATGTATATCTTAAAAAAAGATACTATTATTTTTATAAGGTGAATTCTAGAATCTTGAAAGATGTAGGGAACCACTAGGACAATAGATGAATGCATATGTGGCAAAGAAGTTTTAGTCCAAACCCCTTTCCTATTTATAAAGCCCAAATCTATTATATATTTACTAGCTAGACCATCCCACAGAACGGATGGATAAAGATAAAGAAAGAGGCAATGGCATATGAGAGAAGAAAAGAACAGAATATAGATGCTGAAATAAAGACAGATAGAGAAAGGAGATAGATCGAGGGAACCTGAAAAGAAATGAAAAGATAGATGGTTAGTAGGAAAGAGAGACAGGACAGAGAGGACTAATAGAGAAAGATAGAACACATGTACAGATATAAAGAAGACAGATACAGATAGACCAAGTAAAATGGACAATGCTTTAATAAACAATGCTGGCAGAAGTTATTAAATGTAAATATTAGATTACCACTATATAGTATGTTTAAATGTAATTAAAATCACTCTCCATGATCATCATATACCCACTTGTATAAGTAGAGATACTTTGGCTTTCCCCTCCAGATTCGATTCACCAACAGGGATGATTACATTGATAATGTCAAAATTCAAGGTATCAAACCTTCAACATCCAACAAATTCAAGTTTTTGCTTTAAGTTGAACGTTGGATTCCCAAGAATTTGAATAAGGACGGAAGGGACTTGAATTTCCATCTGGTGGGGATGCGAAAAAACCCAGCTCAAGGACGATTAGAAATGTACGGATATTGTATACAGTTAGGTTTTTGAACATCTCCAAGGCTCTGAAAACATCAAAATAATAAAAGCTATAATAAATATTTATCTAATAATATATCTATATTTTTTATAAAATATATTAATTTATTAGGTCACATTTCTAGAATCTTGATGAAAGATGTAGGGCACCACTAGGCACAATAAATGTAAATGCTATAGTGTGGCAAAGAAAGTTTATGCCAAAACCCTTTCCAGTTATACTACAAAATCTATATATATTTACTAGCTAAACGCCCCACAAGAAAGATAAGAACAGAAGATGCAATTTTTTTGGGGGCTATGAGAGAGAAAAAGAAAAGAACAGATATATAGATGTGAAGTAGAGGGACAGATAGAGAAAGGAGATAGAGAGAAACTGCAAGAAATGACAAAGATAGGATGGTAGTAGGGAAAGAGAGACAGACAGAGAGACAATAGAGAAGGATAGACAACAGTTACAGCTATACAGACAGATAGAAGATATAGTCGACCAAGTAAAATGGGACATGCTTGACATTAAACAATTGCTGGCAGGAAGTTTATTAATGTAAATTTAGATTACCACTATATAGTATGTATTTAAATGTAATTAAAATACAACTCCTTTACATGATTCATAATATACCCCGTGTATAAGTAGAGATACTTTTGATTCTCACCTCCACATTACCGATTCACCAAAAGGGATGATACATTGATAATGTAATAATTTCCAGGGTATCAAACCTCACATCATCAAATTCAGAGGTTGTGATTAGATTTGGAACGTTGGATTTCAAAGATTTGAATAAGAAGGAACTTGAATTTCCCTATGGGGGAACCCCAGCTCAAAGAGATAGAATGGTACGGATATTGTATACAGTGAGGTTTTGCACATCTACTGGTTCTGAAAACATCAAATAATAAAAAAGCATAATAATTAATATATTAGATATTATTATCTAGATAGATATTATAATAATATCTTAGGTTTATTAGGTACATTTCTAGAAGCTTGAAAGCTGTAGGGCACCACTAGGCACAATAGATGTAGATGGTGTAATGCAATAGTGTGGCAAAGAAAGTTTTATGCAAACCCCCTTTCCTATTATTAATACCAAAATCGTATTATAATTTACTAGCTAGACCGTCCCCACAGAAAGAATAGATACAGAAAGATGCAATTGGCATAGAGAGAGAAAAGAACAGATATATAGATGCTGAAGTAGAGACAGAAGAGAAAGGAGATAGAGAGGAAACTGAAAGAAGTGACAAAGCTAGGATGGTAGTAGGAAAGAGAGAAGACAGAGAGGACTAATAGAGAAAGATAGACACATGTACAGATATAAAGGACAGGACAGATACAGCTAGACCAAGTAAAATGACAATGCTTGTCATTAAAAACAATGCTGGCAGAAGTTATTCTGTAAATATAGATAACACCTATTAGTTGTATTTAAATGGAATTAAAATAACTCTTACATGGATCATAACTATACCCAATCATGTATAAGTAGAGATACTTTTGTTCTCCCCTCCCATTAGATTCACCAACAAGGGATGATACATTGATTAAGGTAATAATTTCCAGGTATCAAACCTTCAACATCAACATTCAGAGGTATGGCTTAGATTGAATGTGGATTCAAGGAATTGGAATAAGAGGAGGAACTTCTTGAAGTTCCCTCTGGTGGAACCCAGCTCAAAGAGATAGAACTGGACTGATATGATACAGTTTGGTTTTGCACATTCCAGGCTCTTGAAAAAACGTCAAGGCAAAATACGTAAAAAAGCTGAGCAAGAATTATATTAGATATCTTATATATAGTATAGTATTATAAAATAGATTAATTTTATTAGGTACATTTCTAGAATCTTGAAAGATGTAGGGCACCACTAGGCACAATAAATGTAAGGCATAGTGTGGGCAAAGAAACGTTTTGTATGCCAAAACAGCCTTTCCTATTATTATAATACCAAATCTATTATATATTACTAGATAGACCGTTCCACAGAAAAGAATCGATAAAGAAGAAAAGAAAAGATGCAAAATTGGCATATGAGAGAGAAAAGAACACAGATATATAGATGTGAAGTAGAGGACAGATAGAGAAAGGAGATAGAGAGAGAGAAACTGAAGAAATGACAAAGATAGGATGGTAGTAGGAAAGAGAGAACAGACAGAGCAGACTAATAGAGAAAGGTAGAACCGTTACAGATATACAGACAGATAGACCAGATATAGCTAGACAAAGTTAAAATGGACACTGCTTTACATTAAACAATGCTGGCAGAGTTATTAATGTAAATTAGATTACCACTTATAGTATTTATTAAATGTGTAATAAATCACTTAATGATCATAATATACCCACTTGTATAAGTAGAGATACTTTGCTTCTCCCCTCCACATTAGATTCAACAACAAGGGATGATCATTGATAATGTAATCTTTCCAGGTATCAAACCTTCAAATTCAACAAATTCAGAGGTGGGCTTAAAGTGAATGTTGGATTTCCAAGAATTTGAATAAGGAAGGAAACTTGAATTACCTCTGGTGGAACCAACTCAAAGAGATAGAACTGGTACTGATATTGTATACAGGTAGGTTTTGCACATCTCCAGGCTCTGAAAACATCAAATAATAAACAGCTATAATAATACTAATATATTAATAATCTTCTATAGGTAATCTTAAAATAAAAAGTATATTACTTTTTATAACAAGTGCATTTTAGAATCTTGAAAGATGTAGGGCACCACTAGCACATAAGATGTAATGATAGGTGTCTGGCAAAGAAGTTTTATGGTCCAAACACCACCTTTCCTATTTATAATGGCCAAATGCTTATAGATATTTCTAAGCTGACGCATCACACAGAAAGGATGGATAAAGAAAATTTGCAATGCGGGCATATGAGAGGAAAAGAAACGATATACGAACAGATATATAGGATGCTGAAATACAGACAGATAGAGAAAGGAGTAGAAGAGGAAACTGAAAAAAAATGACAAAGAATACGATGCGTAGTAGGAAAGAGAGACAGACAGAGAGGGCTAATAGAGAAAGAAGACACATGTACAGATATAAGGACAGACAGATACAAGCTCAGACAAGTAAATGACAATGCTTTACATTAAACAATGCTGGCAGAAGTGATACTGTAAATAGTATAACCACTATATAGTATATTTAAATGACTTTAAAAATCACTTCTAATGATCATAATATACCCATTGTATAAGTAGAGATACTTTTGCTCTCCCTCCAATTAGATTAACAACCAGGATGGATTACAGTGATAATGGTAATACTTCCAGGTATCAAAACCTTCAACATTCACAAATTCAGAGGGTGTGCTTAGATTGACCGTTGGATTTCCAAGAATTGAATAATGAAGGAAACTTGAATTTTCCCTCTGGTGGGAAACCAGCTCAAAGAGATAGTTCGAACGGTACTGATAGTGTATACAGTTAGGTTTTGCACATCTCCAGGCTCGAAAACAGCAAAAATATAAAAAAGCCGATAATAAGAAGGAGGAGTATCAGAGATCGATATATATTTTTAAAATATATTAATTTGATTAGGTTACATTCATAGGACATCTGAAAGATTGTAGGGCACCACTAGGGCACAATAAATGTACTGCATAGTGTGGCAAAGGAAAGTTTTATGCCAAAAACACTTTCCTATTTATAATACCAAATCTATTTATATATTTTACTATCTAAAACCGTTCCACAGAAAGAAATAGATACAGAAAGCTGCCGTTTGCACAATTGGCATATGAGGAGAGAAAAAAGAAACAGATAGATCGATGCTGAAGTAGAGAGACAGATAGAGAAAGGAGATAGAGAGAAAACTGAAGAAATGGACAAAAGATAGGATGGGTAGTAGGAAGAAAGAGAGACAGACAGAGAGGGACTGATAGAGAAAGGTAGACACATGTACAGAGTACAGACAGATAGACAGATATAGCTAGACCCAAGTAAAATGACAATGCATTTACATTAAACAATGCTTGGCAGAAGTTATAATGTAAATATTAGTAACCACTATATCGTATTTTATTTTTAAATGTAATTAAAATCAATGACGCTGATCGTAATATACACACTTGTATAAGAGTTAGAGAGTACTTTTGCTTCCCACTCCACAGTAGATCACCAACAAGGGATTGATTACATTGTAATGTAATAATTTCCAGGTATCAAACCTCAACATCAACAAATTCAGAGGTTGTGATAGATGAACGTACGTTGGATTTCCAAGAATTTGAAATAAGGAGGAACTTGCATTCCCTCTGGTGGAACCAGCTCCAAAGAATAGAAAACTGGTCTGATATTGTATACAGTTAGGTTTTGCACATCTCCAGGCTCTGAAAACATCAAAATCAATAAAAGCTATAATAATAATAATAATATTATAATCTTCTATTATATATATAGAATAAAATATTATTTATTGTTATAATAAAGGTGCATTATAGAATCTTGAAAGATGTAGGGCACCAACTAGGCACAATGATGTAATGCATCGTGGGCAAGAAAGTTTTCGTCCAAACCCCTTTACTATTATATGCCAAATCTAGTATATATTACTAGCTAGACAATCCCACAGACAGGATGGATAAATAAAGATGCAATTGGCATATGAGAGAGAAAAAGAACAGATTATATAGATGCTGAAGTAGAGACCAGATAGAGAAGGGAGGATAGAGGAGACACTGAAAGAACTGACAAAAGATAGGATGGTAGAGGAAAGAGAGACAGGACAGAGAGGACAATAATAGAGAAAGATAGAACATGTACGATATACAGCAGATAGACAGATATAGCTAGACCAGTAAAATGACAATGCTTTAGTTCACAAGCTGGCAGAAAGTTATTAATGTTAAATATTAGATACCACATATAGGATGTATTAAATTAATTAAAAATCACTCTACAGAATCATAATATACCCATTGTATAAGTAGCAGAGATACTTTGCTTCTCCCTCCACATTAGATGCACCACCAAGGCGATGTTACATTGATATGTAATAATTTCCAGGTATCAACCTTCACATCAACAAAATTCAGAGGTTGTGCTTAGATTGACGTTGGATTTCAGAATTTGAATAGGAAGGAACTTGATTTCCCTATGGTGGGAACCAAGCTCAACGAGATAGAACTGGGTACTTGTATTGTATACAGTTAGGTTTTGGCACATCTCAGGTTATGAAAAAATCAACATAATAAAAAGCTATAATAAGAATATTCTATTATCTTTATATATATATTATATTTATTATAAAATTATTAATTTTGAGGTTACCATTTCTAGAATCGTGAAAGATGTAGGGCACCACTAGGCACAATAGAGTAATGCATGTGTGGCAAAGAAAGTTTTATGCCAAACCCCCCTTCCGATTTATAATACAAAATCTATTATTATATTTACTAGTAGACCGTCCCACAGGAAAGGAATAGATGACAGAAAGATGCAAATTGGCATATGAGAGAGAAAGAAAAGTATATAGATGATGAAGAGAGACAGATACGAGAAAGGCGATAGAGGAGAAACGAAGAAGTGACAAAGGATAGGATGGTCAGTAGGAAAAGAGGCAGAAGACGAGAGGACTAATAGAGAAAGAAGATTAAAACCAGTAAAGATATAAAGAACAGGACAGATACAGCTTAGACCAAGTTAAAATGACAATGCTTTACATTAACACAATGCTGCAGAAGTTATTAATGTAAATATTAGATACCACTATATAGATGTATGTAAATGTAATTAAACATCACTCTACAGATCATAATTACCCACTTGTTATAAGTAAGAGATACTTTTGCTTCTCCCCTCCACATTAATTCACCAAAAGGGATGATACATTGATAATGTAATAATTTACAGGTATCAATACCTGAACATCAACAAATTCAGAGGTTGTGCTTAGATTGAATGTTGGATTCCAAGAATTTGAATTAAGGAAGGAACTTGGAATTTCCCTCTGTTGGAAAAAAACCAGCTCAAAGAGATTAGACACTGGTACTGATATTGATAAGTAGGTTTTGCCAAATCTCCAGGCAGTCTGAAAACATCAAAATAATAAAAAGCTTATAATAATAATATTATATATCTTATATATATAGATTATTATAAAATATATTAATTTGATTAGGTACATTTTAGAATCTTGGAATGAACAGATGTTAGGGCCACCACTAGGCATCAATAGATGTAATGCATAGTGTGGCAAAGAAAGTTTAGCCAACCCCCTTTCCTATTTATAATACCAAAATCGATTATATATTACTAGCTAGACCGTGCCCACAGAACGGAATAGATACAGAAAGAGGCAATTGGCAAAGAGAGAAGAAAAAAGAACAGATATATACGATGCTGAATAGAGTAGAGACAGAAGAGAAAGGAATAGAGAGAAAACGAAAGAAATGACAAAGATAGCGAGGGTACTAGAAAGAGAGACAGACAGGAGAGACTATAGAGAAAAGGGAGCACATGTACAGATATACGACAGATAGACAGATATTAGCTAGGACCAAGACAAAATGACAATGCTTTACATTACTTAAACAAGCTGGCAGAAGAAGTTAATTAATGTTAATATTAGATACCACTATATAGTATTTATTTAAATGTAATTAAAACACTCTACGTGATCAGAATTATACCCACTTGTATAGCTGAGAGATACTTTGCTTCTCCATCCACATAGATTCACCAACAAGGGATATACATTGATAATGTCAATAATTGCCAGGTTTACAATGCGATAGTAGGGTACATTGATTTAATGTATTTACTGTATATAGACTTGGTTTGCATTGGGAAAGTCTATGTAACGTGCAGTGGGACAGTCTAGTAACGGCAGTTGGACAGTCTATGTAAAGTGGTGTTGGACAGTCCATGTAACGTGCAGTTGGAAAAAGTCCCATGTAACGTGCAGTTGGACAGTCCATGTAACGTGCAGTTGGAAAGTCCATGTAACGTGGCAGTTGGAAAGTCCATGTAACTTGCAGTTGGAAAAGTTCCATGTAACGTGCAGTTGGAAAGTCCAGAACGTGCAGTGGGAAAGGAAAGCTCCATTGTAACGGCAGTGGAACAGTCTTCTAGTAGTTCAACCCCGTGTTTTAAAACAGAACAACACATGACGGCAGCAATTGGTACATCGAAAAGACCCAATACCAAAAACAAAAGTAAAACCCGCCCGAAACCTCATATTGAGTGCCTGCAGTGAAGATGCTATATTTGTATGTGGGCGGGAGGACCAAAAGCAACTGCATCAACGCTTAGGCCCAGCACAGAAGAGCAATTCCTCGGGTCAGGACTCCCCAGAACGGTATCTGCATCTTAAGGATTAAAGGACCCCCATACCTTGAAGATTGTTGTGGCGTAATGTTAATCATACTGGCGAAGAACAGGACTCGGTCAAGAGAGGTCCCGTTAAGGAGGCCATTTATGTGAAATAGAAAGAAACAAGCCTAAATATAGCAGGTGGGGGGGTTCGACACCCAACTGTCTGCCATGTACAATGCTGTTTTAACACCTTACTCTGGGCGTTCCTATAACACCTCTTAGCCACTATCAATCCCACCCTTAACTCTGGCTGTGATATGCTAATTGGGATTTTCCAGGGTACATAATTGCCACAGATTCTTGTACAAGTCATTCTGAATTGAGAAAGCCAGTCGGATGACTAGCGAAACGTCTTCAAGAACTACTTTCAAGTCCAGTTGATCTAATTGAATACAACAAGATATACCATGACCTGGATGAAGGAGAATTACAAGCATTACGGTGACCTGGCGATGATGAGAACCTTAACATGCATATGTAACGTGCAGTTGGACAGTCTATGTAACGTGCAGTTGGACAGTCTATGTAACGTCTCCGACAGTTGGACAGTCCCCCCCTACTAACGTGCAGTGCGCCCACCAGTCTATGTAACGTGCAGTTGACAGTCTATGTAACGTGTAGTTGGACAGTCTATGTAACGTGCAGTTGGACAGTCTATGTAACGTGCAGTTGGACAGTCTATGTAACGGTAAGGGAGCTTTAGTGAAAATATTGTAACCTCTTCCCGTGGATGTCAGTGACCCTATCAAAGGGTGATCATTCCACACTCTAATGTTCCCACGTACACTATCACGGAAGAATTCTGACAGCTGATAAGGAGTCCTGCTGGATTGTCCATACAGGACATATAACCTCTGAAGCAGTCCGATAAGATGATTTCCAACTACCTTCACCCCCCAGCCTCGCCCCCCCAGTACCAGAGGACAAAGCATGAGGGTACCAGGGCATCATAGTATTAACGACATGGGGGCTGGTGTTGTGACGGGTGATTTAAAACATCATTTGCATTCTGTATGATTTCTCCAGAGAATATCCACATTGTAAAGACAGGGGAATCTTTCCACGTCATACCAGCCCATTCCTGAGCACAGAGTGATACTAAAGAGGAGATGGAATATATAGCGCTAATTAGTACAGTATAGTATTAGTTACAGTACAGTATGTAGAGTATAGTACAGGATAGTATGTACAGTATGTTATAGTACAGTATAGTTACAGTACAGTATAGTACAGTCCGATGTACCGTACCTAGTACAGTATAGTACAGTTAGTACAGTATAGTACAGTACAGTATAGTATAGACAGCGATAGTATAGTTCAGCTATAAAAAGTGCAGTCCATGTAGAGTTTAGTAAGTATAGATACAGTATGGTATAGACAGTACAGTATAGTATATACGTATAGTTCAGTATGTATAGTATAATATAGTACAGTATATTACAGATTGTATAGTACAGTATGACAGTACAGTATAGAACAGTATAGTACAGATAGACCTACAGTATAGTATTAGTAACAGTATTGATAGTATAATATAGTACAGTATAGTCAGTACCTTGCCCTAGTACAGGTATAGTACAGCTCTCAGTACGTCCTCATCATAGTATGGCACCTCGCCACCCAGACACAGTATAGTAGAGTACAGTATTGTATAGTATAATATAGTACAGTATAGTACAGATTGTATAGACAGTTATCACGCCACAGTATAGTAAAGCCTATAGGTATAGATTACGTAAGATTAGTACCGTATTGTCCCCCAGCACGCTCCACTAAATAGTACGTATTTATGTTTACCCCCTATAGTACACCGTATTGATAGTACCCAGTATAGTTACAGTACAGTAATTTATAGTTACCAGTACAGTACAGTACCGTACAGTACAGTACGAGTACAGTACGTTAAGTACAGTATAGTACAGTACAGTATACGTACAGTATAAGTAGAGCTCACAGTATAGTATAGTACGGACAGTATCCAGCAGTTACAGCCCCCATCCCCAGGACAGTACAGTTGATAAGACATTACCGTATGTACGTCTCTTATAGCCATAGTAAGTACAGTATAGTACAGGTACAGTATTTAGTCGTACAGTACAGTACAGTACAGTTACAGTAAGTACAGTATAGTATTGTAGTTATAGTACAGATACAGTATTAGTACCAATACAGCCCTACGTATAGTACATTACCCTCTGTCCCCCCCCCCTATGTATACGCCGCAGCTTAAGTACAGATTGTATAGTACAGTATGTATGTACAGTAGCGTATGGTATGTACAGTGCTAGTACAGTATAGTAGGATGCTATAGTATATGAGAGTACAGTAACCGTCAGTATCCCCGTACACTCAGATGCCCCCACGTATGTACACACCTTCAGTACGTATTGTATAGTTAGGAAGTTTCAGTTATAGTACCAGCCCTACATGGACAGTATTGTATAGTATAGTACAGTATGTATAGTATAGTACAGCCGCCCTCCCCTCACCACAGATTGGTATAGCCCTATACCCTGTACAGTATTGTATCGATTAGTTACAGTATTAGTATAGTTACAGTATGTATGGATAGTACGACAGTATAGTCACAGTATGTATAGTATACGCTTAAGTTATACGATACAGTACAGTATTGCCTGACTCCGCACAGTATGCACCCATCCCAGACTATGGTCACAGTAACCCCCCCCCCCCCCTCCCCCCATTCTATAGTATGGTTACAGTATTGTTATAGTCAGTACAGTATGTATAGTAACAGTACAGTATTGTATAGTACGAAACTACAGTATTGTATGTACCGCAGCCCTATTGTACTACGACCACAGTACCAGCCTCATTGTACAGTACAGTACACTGTATTGAGCCCCACTTCGCCATAGTACTTATTGTTAAGTACAGTACCGATTGGTATATTACAGTACCGTAGTGTAGAGTAGCTAGCGCGATATTGTATAGTACAGTACAGTATTGTATAGTATAGTACAGTATTGTATAGTAGAGTACAGTATTGTATAGTACAGTATTGTATAGTACAGTACAGTATTGTATAGTACAGTACAGTATTGTATAGTATGGTACAGTATTGTATAGTACGGTACAGTATTGTATAGTACAGTACAGTATAGTACAGTACAGTATTGTATAGTACAGTATTGTATAGTACAGTACAGTATTGTATAGTATGGTACAGTATTGTATAGTATAGTACAGTATTGTATAGTACAGTACAGTATAGTATAGTATAGTACAGTATAGTACAGTATAGTACAGTACAGTATTGTATAGTACAGTACAGTACTGTATAGTATAGTACAGTATTGTATAGTACAGTATAGTATTGTATAGTACAGTACAGTACAGTATGCTTGTGAAGGTTCTCATTCATCCAGGTCATGGTATATCTGTTGTATTCAATTAGATCAACTGGACTTGAAATGTAGTTCTTGAAGACGTTTCGCTAGTCATCCGACTGGATCTCTCAATTCAGAATGACTTGTACAAGAATCTGTGGCAATTGTAGTACAGTACAGTATTGTATAGTATAGTACAGTACAGTATTGTATAGTATAGTACAGTACAGTATAGTACAGTACAGTATAGTATAGTATAGTACAGTATAGTATAGTATAGTACAGTACAGTATTGTATAGTATAGTACAGTATAGTATAGTACAGTACAGTATAGTATAGTATAGTACAGTACAGTATAGTACAGTACAGTATAGTATAGTATAGTACAGTATAGTATAGTATAGTACAGTACAGTATTGTATAGTACAGTACAGTATAGTATAGTACAGTACAGTATAGTATAGTATAGTACAGTATAGTATAGTATAGTACAGTACAGTATTGTATAGTATAGTACAGTACAGTATTGTATAGTATAGTACAGTATAGTATAGTACAGTACAGTATTGTATAGTATAGTACAGTATAGTATAGTATAGTATAGTACAGTACAGTATAGTATAGTATAGTACAGTACAGTATTGTATAGTATAGTACAGTACAGTATAGTACAGTATAGTATAGTACAGTACAGTACAGTATAGTATAGTATAGTACAGTACAGTATAGTATAGTATAGTATAGTACAGTATAGTATAGTATAGTACAGTACAGTATAGTATAGTATAGTACAGTACAGTATTGTATAGTATAGTATAGTACAGTATAGTATAGTATAGTACAGTACAGTATAGTATAGTATAGTATAGTACAGTATAGTATAGTACAGTACAGTATAGTATAGTATAGTACAGTACAGTATTGTATAGTATAGTATAGTACAGTATAGTATAGTATAGTATAGTACAGTATAGTATAGTATAGTACAGTACAGTATAGTATAGTACAGTACAGTATTGTATAGTATAGTACAGTACAGTATAGTACAGTATAGTATAGTACAGTACAGTACAGTATAGTATAGTACAGTATAGTATAGTATAGTATAGTATAGTATAGTACAGTATAGTATAGTATAGTATAGTATAGTACAGTACAGTATAGTATAGTATAGTACAGTACAGTACAGTATAGTACAGTACAGTATTGTATAGTATAGTACAGTACAGTATTGTATAGTACAGTATAGTACAGTACAGTACAGTATAGTATAGTACAGTACAGTACAGTATAGTATAATACAGTATAGTACAGTATTGTATAGTATAGTATAATACAGTATAGTACAGTACAGTATAGTATAGTATTTGAGGTTGAATAAAGACATACGTCCATCCAGTCCAACCCATCTAGCAATATCCTCATTTCCTGCCTAACTGATCCAGAGGAAGGCAAAAAACCCACCAAATTTATAAAGGGGGAAAAAATTCCTTCCTGACTCCAAGTGGCAATGGGAAATTTCCCTGAATTAACTCTACTTTATGTATCAATACCAGTAACTTGTAACATTCCTTGTTTGTAGAAACTCATCCAGCTTTTTATTAAACTGACCAATGAACCTGCCATGTGACTTCTAATGTTTATTGTTTCTCTCTTTACGGTCTCTTCTTCTACTTTTCTGAAGAAATGCTTTATTTTATATTTCTGTAAATAACCAAAAAACTGCAAATGCATATAATTGTTATAACAACATATGGATTTGTAAATCTTTCTATTTCAATTTCTATTTCAAAAATAAAGATATATTGATCAGTTAAAATGTACTTTAGGAGCAAAAAATACCATTGTTTTTACATTTTAGTTTTTTATTGGTACAATGAAACATTTGCAGATCTAACCAAAAAAATTGGGGTGGTGGATCAACCAGGCCGTATATACCAGAAATAAACTGCTACTGGAAATGTCGCCCTTTGTAGTGAAACCATACATCTAGACTAGGATTTCTCTTACACATGTTTAACTATGCAATGAATCTTGACAAAGAACACATATTTAAACACTGATTAAAGAACACCAAGTCACTTGGATGACCTTACTCATTTTAAAAGGTCATAGAAACCAAGATCTCTTATTCAACTCGCAGCACAATATATTTTTGTCAGTGTTTAAAAACTGATTTTGTACACAGTGTTCATATGTGAAAAACAGCTGTTTGCTGACAGATAGCGAGCTGGGAAGTCGAATCTGAGTGAAGTGGTTTGCCCACATCCCTCAGCTTCTGATAAAGTGCTTTGATAAGCAGACTGTAATAGTGAAAATATTCTCTCACACCAGGGCTATTCCTCATACGAATTAATCGTTTGGTTGGTTGGCTATATGAACCCTTTTTCATAGTTTCCCAGTTTTTTCACAATATGTGTATATTTATTTCACTTACCACAGCAATATCCTATACATGAGGTAAACAGGAAAATAAAGGTTGTGAAATGTCAAATATGACTTTTGGCAAAAAATGATAAAAATACATGCAGGAGCTAAAAAAGTTTACTTTATTGATTCAGCCTACAGTCTGCCACAAGCTGACATCAATTACATTAAAAATGTTCAAAGGCAAAGTTAATTTGACTGACGTGGTGGAAACGGGAGCAGTATTTCTGTCTGTACTCTATGTAAAAAGTCAAAGTAAATATGTTAAGGGTGCACACACAACTTTTTCACAAACCTAACAATAGAAAATTCTAATTTTACTTCATCTTTAAGGTTACCATGCACACTCCTTTTAAGAGTCACATCTATTTATATTGTAGGCAAGGGATGTCAATTGTGGGGGCCTCTTCCTTTACCTAGCTGCAAAGCTTACATTTGCATTGCAGTTGTTATATTACATTGGGTACTATGATGGATAGTAGTGGTTATAAAAGGGTTATGATAGATAGTAGTAAGCTCAGCACACCACCTACCAAAATCCTCTTTTAAAGACCACTTCCATATACCGTCATTATATTTTCCCTGCCTCCACACCTTTTTCTACATAATAATGCTCCTTTTTTTGCAAAATATAAGAATATTAGAAGTCACCAAGGAGTTTCATGACCATATTAAAGGTATGGCATAGGTATGCATATAGTAAGTGTCAAAATTAACATTTTCCATTGTTTGTTAGAGGAATAGCACACTGCAAAAGTGAACTATTCCTTTAATGTTTTGATTGAAGACCAGCAGGTTAAGGAATGTCTTACCTTCCGTTCTTTAATCAATGCTTGTCAAGCCAGAAACATAAGGTAAGAAACTTACCTTTCACCCAATCCTCCGCTGTCACACTGAAATTCCCAACTGCTTCCTGGTTCTTATTAACTATAGCGCACATTATTATGCATGCATTCTATAGCTAATCAGAACCAGGAAGTATTCAGCTGATGGACTGGACTTAAATTTTAGTTCTTAAAGGGCATTTTGCTAGTCATCAGACTGGCTTTCTCAGTTTCTCCTATCTTTATTCCTGGCTCCACAGGCATTGATTGAAGAATGGAAGGTAAGGCATAATTCCTTAACCTTCGGGTCTTCAATCAATGCATTAAAGGAATACTGTAGATCACTTTTGCAGTGAACTATTCTTTTAAGTTGAATAGCTCATCCTTGTTCTTTTCGGTCCTTATATACATAGTTAGTCTGGGTAAGCTCAGTGATTAGAACTGTAGGCAACAGCTGTGATAAAAGGGTAAAAATCATATGTTACAAAAAACATAAGTATGATAAGTTCCCATTTGTGCTACTGTGTGACCCTTATTACTGTCTATGTAATCAGTTTAAAGGGACAGTTCAGTGGAAATGATTAATATTCTTTAAATTGTTAGTTTGTGTAATGCCTTCTTAGTTATTCTACATATTCTCTCCCATTTTGAAAAATCAGTTGATTTTATACCCATGGAATGATCCTAACAGTAATTTCTACTGATTGGCTGTTGGATGGGTCAAAGATGCTCAGATCTCTACTGAGCAACTAAATTAAACCCAGCGCTGGGTCAAGGGCAAGACCATAACGGTCTCTACTAGGGGTCCTGCAAACAGGAAGTCAGTATTTTGGTTGCATTTATTTATACACAGACAAAATGTATGAATTGGCAGATTAAGGTTATTGGCAAAATATGTATTTGCACTGAACTTCCCCTTTAAGGGTTACTTTTTTGGGGGCAGGTTTTAATTTCATGCCTGCATTTTGGCTCCCATTATTTTAATCCCCTTTCAGACAGATACCCCTTGCACTTTCTGATGATAAAACAGAGTTTTAAAAAGTAACATGATATACAGTATAACACCAAAAATGTTAAATTATTTAAATCCTCAGTTGGAATGTATTAATTAAAATGTTTTGTATTTGGTTTTTCTGCCATAAATGAAACTGAAAGTAGAACTAAATGATTTTATTGGTATCTAAAGAAAAAGTGATGGAATTGAGAGTGATGAAAAAATTGTTCTATGCCATGCTATGTGAACTTTCCTTGCATCTGGTAAGGCACATAAGTTAATATTTTGGAAATTTTTTAACACTGTGACCACTGATAAAGTAAATTTACAAAACATTTACAGATGCTCCATAAATCACACATTTGAAAATTATATAGCATTGTTAAACGCTTTACCAATTACTACAATGCAAAATCCCATTATGGATTTTAGGACATGCCGGACAGAAGAAATAACTCTAAATAACTCAGACTCTATAGTTTTTAGATTTTAAAGACTTAAAGGGGAACTGTGGTCTCCAAACAAGTTAAGTTTAAATGAAAGGCCAATATCCTACCTTTAAAACGAGCCATCAACCACCTCTCTACGTGTTCCACAGCCCAAGATATAAAGAAATGACTGACCAGAAAGTTAATGGGTGGGAGGCTGACATGTGACATTCCTAAGGCTTCTCCTGCACAGTGCCGCCGGCGAGCACAGCCTCAGACTCCCTCAGTATGTGAGGGAGACAGGAAGTCCCTCCTCCTCTCTGTGAGAAGGACCTGCAGCTGCAGAGAAGGTAAGGGAATCTACAGCCCCTTCTCTCTCACTATTTGAAAACAGCCTTTTCAGGCAGAGTTATCATTCTGCCTGAAAAGGCTGTTTCCACAGAGTTTTCGGGGTGTGTGTCAGAGTGGCCCACAGTACCTGTGAGCAGGTGGTGCCACGGCACCCACGAGTTGGCGGGGCCACAACACCCGTGAGTGGGGCCACGGCACCCGCGAGTTGGCGGGGCCACAACACCAATGAGTGGGCGGGCCACACAGGGCTGTAAGGTAATGGGCCAAGGGGGGCCTGCAACTGGAGGGACCATGGGGTCATGAGTGGGAGGGACCAGGGGGGCTGCAAACAGGAGGAGGAAACAGGGCAGATTGACTGACAGGTTTAAGAGCAGGAAGCAGGAAGTGCAGGGGACCTGGTGATGCTGCTGCCATATCACACACAAAAATGTAAATATCTTCAAATCTATGTAAAATAAACAATGAAAATAAATTGCAAAAATTCTCAGGAGAGCAATTCCAATTAATTTACCTAAAGTCCTTTTTGGACCACACTTCCCCTTTAATTTTAAATAGGGTATACATGTATGTGGCATTGATTCTATACACCTACAATATAATATTAAAATGTGCCTAATATACAACGCATCAGGTGATCAGCTGTACTGGAAAAAAAGCATCTTTTAGTCTGTTTTTCTGGAGTGGCCATTAATGGGCCATCACACAAAATGGCCAATTCCCATCAATAGTAACATAGTAGTGGAAGTTAAATAAAGACATATGTGGTGCCTACAAAAATTAGAAGCCTAGTGCACATCCAATTAATTTGCTTACATTTTACTATACCACTGTAATGCGACCTAAAAAGCCTGCCCTTCTCTCTGGATAAATTAACTTGGCCAAATTATTTTAAGCCCAGCAACCACTTCACGGTTTGCTTTATTGTGCTGCCTGCCTAAAGAGGTATTGTACAATCAGTATTGTCCACTGAAAAATTTGTACTTGATAAACCTTTACCTTTGATCAAGGTGAAGGAAAAAACAAAAGCAAACAAACAAGGTTGGATGGAGACTCCATGCAGTAATCCACTGCAAATAAATTTTATTTCAGTGCTCTCAGCAACATGTTTTAGATCTTACATGGGTCCTTTTTCAAGCTTCAAAAAGGATCCATGTACGATCCACAAAATGATTCTGAGAGCATTGAAATAAATTTGTTTGCAGTGGATTACTGCATGGAGTCTCCTTCCAACCTTGTTTGTTTGTTGAAATTGCTGCCGGGACCGGGGCAGAGGGAAGTGCTTAAAGGCATACCATAGGTGTGGAATACATTAAATCGAAGGCAAAAACTAAACTCAGTTTGAAGGAAGGTAAAAAGACTTCCTAGCTTTAAATGGCAATAATCATCCCTGGATTAACACCATATTTATATGTATATTAATACCAGTAATATTATACTGTCTAATTATAAAAAATCCTAATAACCAGGTCACTTTTTTTATAGGAAGCATGGATAACCTCCAACATAATTATAGAGAATATGGGGGAAATAAAAATAAAGCATTTTTAAATGTATAGTTGTCCTTGAAGGGTAAAATCCAGGGTAAATCAATAGGGTGGGGTTAGTAATCACTAACCCTTTAAATAGAAGTAAAGTTGCTGATTGGGGTGTTGTGGC
Organism: Hymenochirus boettgeri; assembly: GCA_019447015.1. Taxonomy (NCBI): domain Eukaryota; kingdom Metazoa; phylum Chordata; class Amphibia; order Anura; family Pipidae; genus Hymenochirus; species Hymenochirus boettgeri. Next base: position 167,196,461 of record CM033474.1, read on the forward strand.
CAAAAAGGGAGTAGCACATGCTACACAATTCATATTTTGTTTTTCTAAGCTATTCTATTTATGTGTTTACTTAAATGTGTTTACTTAAATGTAGACTAAAATTATTAATGTCAAGCCAATTAAAATCTTATTAATGTTGTTTAGACACTCAAAAAGAAAAATGCCATTTTAATAGGCTAAAGAATTCTAAATTATAATGTACACTTTATTTATAAAGCTATGTATACTCAACTTGTCTCTCTGTTTTGTTGCTTTCATAATCCACATTAAATATTACTTGAGTCAGAGTTCTATGTCTTTATCAAGTATTGTATGTAATTGTTTTTATATACAATGGAAGTATCACATCCAGAATTATTTTGTATGTATGAATGTATGTATGTATGTATAATTTTATTTATAAAGCGCCACTTGGGTATGCAGCACTGTACATTAAAAATACAGAGTATACAAACAAGGGGATAAGTGCAAGCCATTATACAGATAGATAACTAAATTCATACATCAGTTAAGAAAGCATATATATATATATATTGTGTATAAATTGATATAAGTGCAACAATCCTTGACACATTAGAAATGAGATCCCTGCCCCGAAGAGCTTACAATCTAAGTGGGAGGGACAACATACAGATACAAGTGCGGGGGGGGATGGGTTCAAAGTGGTTAAAAGGGCTAACAATCATTTGTTCTGCTGATGCTCAGAAATGTAGGATAACAGTCTAGATTTGAAAGTATCAATGGATGTCACCAGGCGAAGCGAGAGAGGGAGAGAGTTCCAGAGAGAGAGTAGGGGACCAGCCTTTAAGGCATGCTAATTCAGATGTGTCCAGTTTTAAATTTAGAAGTGGAAGCCCCATTGATGTACAATTATATGTGCCATGTCTTCTTTATAATCAGAAACAGGAATAAAGCAATTCTTTCTATGCAAAAATCACGCTGTATCAAATCAATTTTATTATAATCATCACCTATAAGCTTGCAGAACATGCTAAAAAGAAGTGTAAATTTAACCCAAACCTAGCTAGTAGCCTTATTTCTAACTTTGTCTAAAGAGAAAACAGGTAATCCTCACACTGTTGTTAATCAGTATGATTAAGGTAGTGCTACCCTGCTTAATCATTAATCAAATAAAATTCTTGGCAAACAAAAAAAAAACCCTTCCCAGTATTCCATGGCTGCAGCTAAATACTGAGAGGTGTCATTTTTAAACATCTGGAGTTCTACTGGTTGCTTATCCCTGCTGTAGAACAAATATTTGTAAGGAGAAGCGTGGTCCAAATAAGAGGTGATCTATGGCTCATTTAAAATGTAGACCAAAGCTCTCCATGTTTTTTCAGTCATAACATGCAACACAATTTATATGTGTGTGTGTATCAAAGTCAAATTCCTGTATATTGTATACTGCCTAGTAAACAAACAAACAAATAAATATCACCAACCACTTTTAAAATTAAAAGCTTAAATATTAAATCAGCACTATAACACATTTGGCCTTTAAAAAAAAAAGACACACACACACACTGGATCCACACAAAAGCACCTAATTCTGGTGTGTTTGCAAAGAAAAATGTGTCCTTCAAATGTGTCACTTATAGATGTAATATAGGTGAGTGCTCCTAATGAAGCCCCCCTCAGATACTCAATGCCCACGCATTGCACAGTCTCCTAGCCGACACTCTGTAACTCATTTGCATTTTCGACTTGACCTGCTATCCTCGCCCATCCAAAGTAAGTAGCCAATCAGGCAGAAACAGTGCTGCAGATCTTGATTTCCTGCTTCAGTGCCACGCATATTAGAATGACTGTGGACCTGATTACCCCTTCCCTGCTGATGTGCTTGATCTGATGTGTGCTGACCAGGTGGGGGAGGGTTTTCACGCTCCCCTGCTGATGTGTCCCCCTCATGGTCAGAAGCTGACCTGTTGTGATGATGCGTGCTGCTGCTGTATGTCACTTTTTTTCACTTCCTCCCAGCTGATGAAGATGTGGGGCCCCCGTGACATCTGAAGAGGGGTGTTGCCGATGTTTAAAAGCCCCCCCATGTGTGTCATCAAGTCAGGTGCCATCTTAGTGTGGGGGTGCTTATGCTGCTGTTTGGCAGCCCCCCTGTGTTCCATCACAGTCAGGTGCCGCTTGAAGGGGGTGCTGATGTTTGGTAGCCCCCCCATTTGACATAACTGTCAGGAGCCAACCAGAGGGGGGCACATCCAAGTATGTGTGTTTGGGGTATCTGGGGGGTGCTGTGTGTTTGTGCACCCCTCTGCACCATTCCTGGGGGGGGGTTGTTGCTCACACATGACTGGTGCTGGTGGGACTATAATCTCTCTGGGGGGGATGAGTGGTGCTGTTGGGGTTGGACCATCAGTAGGTGTGTGTACCTGGCTCTGTGTGGGTATAGGGGATATGTTTTTTCATTTTAGACCATAAAATGAACTTTTGGACAATTTATGCATGTTGCAAGAGAAGGATATGTTGGGTTATTCGTGTGCTTGTGTCTGTGATGTTAGGGGTTTTTTTTTTGCATTTTTTCTGGCTGCCGTGGAAGCGGAGGGCTAGGTCAGTAGGTGTGTGTTCTTGGGTTGGGGGTTATAAGATTTGCATTTATGACATAACACTAACCTTTTTTGATGGTCTATCAAAAAAAATTTTTTTGACTATGCTTACACTTTTAACATAGCAGCCATCAGAATGAAAGGGTAGATCATTTGGTGTATGTTAGAGGGTATATATTTACATGTATGACTATAAATGATGATTGATTTTTACTATAGTTACCCTTTAAGCATGGCTGCCACAGATATGGAAGGGTAGGTTAGTAGGTGCGTGTCCCTCTGTTGGGGGGGTATGAGATTATGACCAATAAAACTGACTTTTTTTTTTACTTTAGTTACCCTTTAAGTATGTCTGCCACAGAAATGGAACGGTAGGTCAGTAGGTGACTGTCCCTCTGTCAGGTTGGGAGGATTTGCATTTATGACCATAAAACTTTTTTTTTTATGAAAGATCAAAAAAAAATTTTTGACTATATTTACCCATTAACTATGGCTGCTACAATAATGGAAGGGTAGGTCAGTAGGTGTGTGTTTTTGCGTTTGACCATAAAACTACTTTTTTTGATGATTGATCAAAACATTCTTTCGACTATAATTACCCTTTAAGTAAGTATACAATCAATAATCAATAGCAAAAAGAGAGCGGAGAAACGCACACACTTTTAACTTCACATGATAACGCAGTAACGCTTTCACGGTTTTCGTGTCTCTAGCTGGTAAACTGGGGGAGCCGCATAACATTTGCAGTATTAAATTTTATTCCCTCTTCTGCTGGCTGCAAACTCTTCTGCTAACTAACTATCATTTTTGAAAATTCGATTTTTGACCCTTTAACATTATTCTACATTATCATAAAATACTCACTTGTATATGTAGAGATACTTGTGCTTCTCCCCTCTATATTGGATTCACCAACAAGGGACGATACATTGAAAATATAATAATTTCCAGGTATCAGTCCTTCAACATCAACAAACTCAGAAGTTGTAGTTAGATTGAACATTGGATTTCCAAGAATTTGAATAAGAAAGGAACTTGAATTCCCCTCTGGTGGAACCCAGCTCAAAGATATAGAACTGGTACTGATATTGTATACCGTCAGGTTTTGCACATCTCCTGGCACTAAAAATTATTTAAAAAAATAAAAAGTTAATACTATAATTATGTTGCTTTGGTGAAATGTTTCCTATAATATTCTTTATACTTATTTCCATAAATTCTATATTTTATACATTTCTGGTAGATAGTTATTTGTAAATATTTCTGTGTACACAATTTACTTAATGTTAATTTAATCCAACAGGCTCAGAAACCATAAATAGCCGATATTAGCAGTTATTAGATCACCAATATTAGCATTGTAAGCCAATTGAATTCAAAATATTCTTAACTTTGCAGAACCTTGTAAGAATAAACAATTAATGTATGTTTGTGTGAAGCTTTAAAAATTGAAACCAGGGACCATGTTGAAAAACAATTCTTCTGATTTAAGGAATCTGGTAGGAGGTTTGAATGTAAATATTAGATACCAACATATAGTGTGTGTTAAAATGTAATTTAAAGTAAACTTTATATGATATGAAAAGTGCAATGTTAGAGTGTTCTAATGACAAGTATCTCTGCCAAAGAAATGGAAGGGTAGGTCAGTAGGTGACTGTCTGTCAGGTTGGGAGGATTTGCATTTATGACCATAAAACTGCGTTATCGCATGATAACGCAGTAACGCTTTCACGGTTTTCGTGTCTCTAGCTGGTAAACTTAGTAATGGAGGTTGAATAAAGACATACGTCCATCTAGTCCATCATTTAAACTCTCCTCTTTAACCCTACCTAACAGTTAATTAAGAGAAAGAAGGGGAAAAAAAAGGGGGGGGGAATCAAAATATCCATTCAATTTAAATAGCAATCTGAATAGATTGATGGAACTATAAGTAGTATGCTTGTGAAGGTTCTCATTCATCCAGGTCATGGTATATCTGTTGTATTCAATTAGATCAACTGGACTTGAAATGTAGTTCTTGAAGACGTCTCGCTAGTCATCCGACTGGCTTTCTCAATTCAGAATGACTTGTACAAGAATCTGTGGCAATTATTTAACTTTCGCGAACCCAGGGGTGAGGACCTAGCGGTTCAGGTCCTCACCCTGGGTAAAAGATACTGACCTAAGAAGAGGAGCGGAGGGAAGGTGAGTATAATTGTCCTTTAACTTAAGACAGAAGGAGCCAATACGATTGTGCCGTATTAAGGGGCCAATTGGTCTCTCGCAGCAAAGAAAGATGGAGGAACACACTACATATTTGGTTTACCATTTATTGTGCAAACAACAGAATACAACGTTCCGGGGAGCTTCCTGCCCCCTTCTTCCGGTATAACCAGTGCGTGATCCCAACAAACATACCCTTATAACTCCATCTACATGTGATGAGGCAACATGATTGATAGGGAGCCTTGATGAAGCCTGGTGTTGTCCAGGAGAAACACATCATGGCTGGTGTGAAGAGGAGAGAGCGTGGCCTTTGGAACGCTGTCTTGGCATGCAGGTAATTGAAAATTTTAGCATTTGGGTATTTAGCTCTACCTATTCCTCACATTATGGACTGGTCTCTTATAGTATATTATATTTTATTCTACTCCTGCACTTTCTATCTTAACTATGAATTTTATTGAATATGTATGTATAATGTGCACTTTGCACGCTTGCACTTTATAAGGGATATGAGATACACAGGTCAGGAGGTTGATTATAGAAAATTTAGTATTTTGGCATAAGACTATGGCTATGTCATTTATTTAGGTTAATTGTCTGAGTGCTGTTTTGGGGTCTTATGGTCCCTTGATCCCTTTGTCAAAGGAGTCTATTGTTTTATATTGTTCTAAGATTCTACCTATTAGCACGGCACCTAGGAGGTGCTAGACTTAATAATACTATGAGTAATTAGGAGGTGGTGTGGAGGTCTATTGTTATGTTAAGCAATGTGATTGATGGCCCAGGATCTTCTTTGGACCCTGAGGTTATGAGGTTATGTTTGTTGGGATTATGCACTGGTTACACCCATGGAATGGGCCGGAAGCTCCCCGAAACGTTGTATTATGTTGTTTGCACAATATATTGTGAATCACATATGTAGTGTATTCTTCCATCTTACTTTCTGCTGGATAATCTTAAACCCCTAGGGTAGGGGTTTTGGAAGATTGCACCAACCAAGTGTCTGGCAATAGCCAACATCAGTGTGCTAGAGTGATCTGGACTAATTTCTTTCTCACATTCCGGCATGACTGATCATGTGGTCCATAGTAGACATCAGATGGTGCCGGACAAGAAAGTACAGCCGTGTGTTTCTAGCCTAAGTGCACGGGCAAACTTTTACATCTCTTATTGAAACAACTCCATATTATTAATTTTTAATTGAATAATTAATCTAAACTAAAATTTTATTTGTATAAATGTCTGTAGCAAAATTAGTTGATAACAAACAAGTTGACAATAACAAATTGTTTCAAATACATTATCCAGCATGGTGGAGACTGGAAAAGTGTAAGGCACTGGATTCATTGCTCTGTGTACCTGGATACCCCTACCTGTTTAGGAATAAACTTGTTTCAAATAATAATAATAAACAAAAAGAATTACTCTAATGACTCATTTACACTAGGTTCATTTTTGGTGTGTTTGAAAAAAACGCAGGACACATACAATTCAATTGTACTGTTCACACTATTGCGTTCTGATTGTGACTGTTTGCGTTCCAGTCTGTTGCGTTAGAAAAATGCACTGCTGCATGCATTTCTGTCCAGTAACGCATCAGTTTTCCTTATTACCGTATATACTCGAGTTTAAGCCGAGGTTTTTAGGTTTAAAAATCAACCTAAAAACCTTGCCTCGGCTTATACTCGAGTCAATAGACACTTACCTTCAATCCAGAAGCAGCCGCGAGTCAGGCCGGCAGTTCCCAGTAGTTCTTCACGGTTGCGCGATGATGTCATCACGCACGCTGGCGGGATGATGTCATCACGCAGCCACGAAGCAGTACTGGGAACTGCCGGCTCTGCACAGAGCGAGCGGCAGCCGGCAGAGAGATGAAGACTGAAGACCAGGTACGGTAAGTGAGCTGGGGGGGGACTGGGGGGAGGGCTGGGGGGACTGGGGGGGCAGTATGCCATGCAGTAACCCCCAATACCTTTCTACTATAGGTGGTTGGAAACTACAACTCCCAGCAACCAAGCATGCTGGGAGTTGTAGTTTCAAAACATCTACAGTTGAAAGGTATTAGGGTTACTGTATACCCTCGGCATATACTCGAGTCAATCATGTTTTTCTAATTTTGGAGGCAAAAATGGGTACCTCGGCTTATACTCGGGTCGGCTTATACTCAAGTATATACGGTAATATATGGAAAATGCATTGCGAAAAAACAGACAGAAACGCATGCAAAAACGGAAAGAAATATGCACAGAAAAACAAACTATTTATAAGTGTTTGCATGTTAGTGTTAGTTAGCAACACCTAATCATGTTATATTGTACACTGAAAAATTACTTTTTCTCATTTCAATCTATAAATGAATAAATGTAAGCAGCTTACTCTGATGTGTTTGTGTTGCTGTGTAAGTACAATCCAGTACTTGTTTTGCTCAAGCTCACTCCCTTAGTCTCTCAGCCCCCTGCCAGATTATCTGAATCTCTGTGAGGGCAAGCATGCTCAATAATCCCTAGAAGGCAGCATTGGGAGAATCATCCACCATGCAGTTCACATACCAACAGAGGCTAATAGCTTGTGTATTGAATTGGGATAGCAGCTAGTGATCCGATTTCCCACTGAATTAAACAATCCATTTTTGAAAAGTTTTTTTTTGGGTGGAGTTACCCTTTAACTGCAGTATACCAGTAATAAAAATTGATTATCAGCTTTAATAGTACTAGCAATTATTCCCCTATTATATGAAAAATATATTCTTTAAAATGAACACCCATTAAATATTTTACAGAACAAAATATTTATTTGTACTGAAGATTTTTTTTTGTCTGGTTTTAATTAAGCCCAATGCTTTATATTTGTGTGTATAACGTCTATTTAGACTTGTCTTTAGCAAGTTACATTTGATACACAGCTCTCTGGCAACAATTTTCCTCCATGGAATCATTTTGATACAGCTGTTCACACTATGTGGCAATAATTTATGTCTTCTACATTTAATAAACTCTGCCTAAATACCACTCATAACTTAGACTACGATTCTGCCTTTTCGTCAGTCAATGCTGATTATCCACTCATTATATGTAGCTTATGGCTGGTTCAAGTTAAATTTTACTCTGCAGTGTTTTTTATATTATATATAAAAATCAAAATTATAGAAAGCAAATATATTTTTACCACAAATTAAAATATAATTCTGTCCCTGTTGACACTACAAATGAACGAAACCATAACAAAAATTGACAGTCAGTTTTTTTGTCCATTTTCGTCCATGTATAGTGGTCCGTTATTACTGCTGACGGTATTTACTGAAAACTGATCTGATTTCGCACAAAAATGCGTGCAGCAGTGAGGGTTTTTTTTTTTTTTTAAAGGCCCAGGTCAACCCAATCTATTAAAAAAAGTACTGCAACTCATGTTCCTGCCCAGAAACGGACAAAAACTATTCTAGTTGTGCAATGCTTTTTTTGCCATGTGCTTGTGTCCACTAGTATCCGCTTATGAATTTTCCAGGGGATTATGGATAAGTAGAAAGTCCTCTGAGGGGAGAAAAAAAACATTATTCTGCCTCTTTACAAAGCACCGGTAAGACTTAATTTGGAATATACGGTGCAGTTTTGGAATCCCATATACAAAAGGGACATGCAGTTCAGAGAACGGCAACTAAAATAAGGGAATGGAGGGGCTTGACTATGCAGGCAGATTAGACAAGTTATGGCTGTTTGGAGAAGCAAGGTTTACGTGGGAATATTATCACTTTATACAAATATATTAATGTGTCATATAATAAACTCTCTGGGCATTGTTCACTATTACCGTATATACTCGAGTATAAGCCGAGGTTTTTAGGTTTAAAAATCAACCTAAAAACCTTGCCTCGGCTTATACTCGAGTCAAGCGAAAACTTACCTTAATTTCAGATGCAGCTGCGAGTCAGAAAGGAAAGCCGGCCGTTCCCAGTAGTTCTTCGCGGGTGCGTGATGATGTCATCGCGCACGCTGGCGGGATGACGTCATCGCGCAGCCGCAAAGCAGTACTGGGAACTGCCGGCTCCCCTGAGCAAGCCTTGTATGCAATGTGAATGATTAGGTAAGACCATATAATGTGAAGAACTTGTAGGATCAAGAGGAGACCATTAAATAACCACCAGGACGGATATGGACCAATTAGTTCCCAACTTTCAAACATTGTTGTATTTAAGATCCATAAAGGATAAATGACAAGTCGTGTGGTTACAAACACGAGTGAGAAGAACAAGAAGAAAGAGTCACATAACCGCTGGTACTTTGCATAGTTTGTCCGTTTTGCTGCCTCTAGCGAGAAATCAGAAGCATCGTGTAAGCACATGACCAGTGTCCCAACTTACAGTAACACCCAATACCTTTCTACTATAGGTGTTTGGAAACTACAACTCCAAGCAACAAAAGCATGCTGGGAGTTGTAGTTTCCAAACATCTACAGTGGAAAGGTATTAGGGTTACTGTATGGGATTACTGTACATTTAAAGGGCAACTATCTACCCTCGGCTTATACTCGAGTCAATCATAGTTTCCTGATTTTGGAGGCAAAAATGGGTACCTCGGCTTATACTCGAGTCGGCTTATACTCGAGTATATACGGTAAGTCATTTCAGAGGACTCAATGACATCCTTTAAAGGTTATGCACACTGTAAATCCATTTTAATGTTACTAGATAGCTTAGCTTTAGATGTAAAGTGATTTTTTTTTTCTAGCCCTCTCCCTTACTCTACCTTTCCTCCTTCAAAGTTTCTGTATTCCTCGTCCTGTCTACTCACATTTTTAGATCCGCCCTCACAAGAAGTGAAAATCCCTTTGCCAGGCCAATACTTTTCCAGTTGCAAAGTGCGCACCTGATGTAAGTGTGCATGTGACATGTCAGTGCGGACGTATGTTGCGGCGATTTGCCATGAGTGTGCATGTGACATCACACTGCGACCAAGCACATTGCGGTGTGATGACGTCACGTGCGCATGGCTTGGCAAAGGAATTTTCACATCTTGTGGGAGCGGAGCTAAAAACGCGAGAAGGCAGGAATACAGAAACTTTAAAGGAGGAAAGGTAGGGTATGGGAGGGGGTTAGAAGAAAAAAAAATCACTTTACATCTAAAGCCTAAGCTATCTAGTAAAGTTAAGATGTATTTATATTGTACATACCCTTTAAAGAACAATATAAAAAAAATAACATTAACCCCATTACATGTCCACACTTCCAGCAGCTGAAATCGCTTACTCTCATTTACAACCATGCTGCCTTCCTTTAGATATCACACAGCAAAGATGAGTGCTAAAAGCTTGCCTCCTAGAGGGCCCAGGGCCCTGATTAACATATCACTTGTCATTGGCTGGTGGGAATGACTGTTGACCACTGCCAATCAAATAAACTTGAACTGTGCTAGTTTTGAGTGACAGTTACAGGCAGACAGAATTGTTACGCCCCCTTCACAGTGTGGCTAATTGAAGGCAGAGAGAAGCTCGAAATCAGGATAAAAACGTATGGGGAGGGCTGCACAGCTTTACTCTTTTGAAAGCAATTTTTTAAAAAATGCACTGAGGCAATACACTTATCTTTAAGATTAGAAGAACAGTTTCATCTTCAGGTTAGGAAAGGTTTCTTTACAGTGAGATGTGGTAATGGCAAGTTCATTAAATTAATGTTAAATGGGCTGGATAGGTTTCTAAAACAAAAAATATTTAGAATTAATTAGAATTTAGAATTACTGGCATTAATACATTTACAGGGAGATTCAGTAAAAGTTTCGATTCAACCAATCAGATGTTAGCTTTCGAATGTTAAATAAGATCTGCTTGGCTGGGGCAAAATTAGCACCATTTTTAACGACAAGATCTTCTTATTGAATCTCCCTGATAGTTCTGTTTGATCCAGGGATCCTTTCCAATTGCCATTTGCAGTCAAGAAGGAATTCTTCACGACATTCTTTAATTGATCAAACAGAAGTCTACAGACAGGAGTTGAAATTAGTCTGCTGGTTCCTATAACAGGTCCTGACTACATCCATTCTTCCCTTGTACTATATGTCCATTTGCATATCATATAAATAACATCAATGGCAAACTATGAACTGGCCAGGGAACATCAGAAACTGTCACACTTGGCAATGATTCAACATGTCGGATTAAAAGTTGAATTGATCTTATATTGAGCATGTGTATAGCCTGCATTACTCATATCCAAGCCAGCTTAACTTTCCAAAAATTAAAGTCAAGATTGATAGAACCATAAATAGCCAATGTTTAGTCTATTTTGATTAGCTTCGGCTAGGAAACTGAATATGAAAAGGACCCTCCCCTTTAACTTATCAATGAATGGTCCAAACTTTAACCCAATTAAAAATCTGCAGAATGAACTGAAGAGAGCTTTGTACAGGAGATGCCCATAGTATTTGAAATGTTGTGAGTGAGTAATTTTACAATAAAGGGGGAAATATATTTTTATTATTGAACAAAAACTCATTTTGCTAGGGTGTGTAGACTTTTTATATCGTGTGTGTGTATATGGATTGTAATAAAGTGTGAAGAATACAACATGATAACCCTCTGTATTTAATGCAAGGTCATTATTGTTAGTTTTGTCCTGGGTCTGTTGGGAATAATTTACATACGTGATAATATAAGTGTAATATGGACATGACTGCCCTCCAATGTTGTGTTTGTAGGTCTAATAGGCTTGCTCCAAGTTCCTGTGTTTGAGCAACTAATACTTAGTCATAACAGTAGCAAACAAGAACACCAAATCTTCACAATATTTCCTACAGTGACATTTTCCAAGCCCTGATTTTAATGTTTTATGTTGAATTAAAAACTCTCTGATCCAGTGTTACTGTCCACCTAATATTGCATATGGCAAGCAAATACTAACAATCACACACCTTTTCAGTTTGTTGCATTGTTTACTTTATTTAAATTGGCAAAGCAGTGCTTGACGCCATTTAGCACAGTGCTGGACTTATTCCAGGGGCTAGGTAGCCTTAAAATGTACACCTGGTAAAAAAACAAACATTCTCCTGCATAAAATGTTCCTAGAATTGTTTGACTGACTCTTAAAGTCAAAAATCTGTCCATTCTGAAATAAAATTTTTTAAATGTATCTAGAAATTAATGTATGTACACGCACACACACAAACAATTTAGCATGATATCATAGGCAAGTATAATATCGGCAATTCATGGCCACATTCTATGGCTCTTAGGAAAACAGAGCTCAGGTTTAATAAAGAAAGTAATACTACAAATGTAGCCATAAACATGCATGTCAAAACACAATCTAGGTGAAACAAAGCCACTATACAGAAACAAATTTAAGGAACACTGAATAATATTCCAGCTGTCATTTCGTCAAATAGCTTGGCACAATTCCACAGCAAGACAAAAGTCACTGTTGTTTGTACAGGGAATTTGCTTCAGGCCAAATACACAGTTTGAAAAGAGACTAAAATATTCTGATAACTTGTAACAACTGCTGATTGCCAAATGGCTGGAAACATTTATAATTTTAGGTAGTGAGATAAATATAGGCACCTGTTTCCAAATGGTGTATAAAAATAGATAACCGTTTCATAATAGAAAGACCTAAAACACAGAAAATGTCCCTTTAGCTAAAATTGATTACTGGAAATTTACTGGTTAATTTGTTTACTTTTCTTCCAAATATATTGTAAAGCCTGGCAAACATGATATTTTTCATGTTATTCTTAGTTAAATACATTGCTGAATTTTACTGTTAAAAAAATAGTTATTTACAGTGGGAACAGATTTAATTCAAACGCAGAGAAGCAAGTGGTCATATAAACCTATAGACCATACCCCAAGTGAAAACATAACTAGGGCTGGATCCTTTACACTGCTTTCAAAAATAAAGAAGAAACAAGGAAAAAAACATAGAAAATAAAATAGAACCAACACTTACAAATAATGCATTACAAAACACAACTAATACTGACTATTAATTATGTAACATATGTAGCTGACCTGTGACATTTCAACTGCCTTTGCAATTGACCTATCAATTGCAAACAATGATCTGGCCAGGGAGCGGCAGGTCTGCTAAATATTACAGTGGTCAGTGTATAGCCACTAAAGAAAGAAATTAAAACGTGGGTACTACATTATAAATATCTAAAATGCCTTCTATGCCTTTTTTTGCATGATTTTGTCTTATATATGGACCATTTTGTAATAAAAACATTGCTTTTTTGTTGCCATAACAAAAAGCCAAACCAGCAAACATGAAAACTGTCTCACAAATTGACATAATACCTTAATAATAGGGGCTTTGGCAAGCGAAAACTCTTTGTAGATTGCTTTGTACTGGCAACAACATTGAAGCCTTCTTAGTTGCAGCATCTACTTTTTACATGTACGTACAGTAAATACAACTTACTAAATAAGTATGTTGTGTACAATATACTTAGGTACTTCTAATGGTTTATTGCACACGGAGGATATTAATGGGGTATTTATAGCAATTCCCCCCTGATCTATGGGATTTTTCCTGCCGTCTTCAAACATGTGTGTGTCAAACCTCTTCTTAAAAAACCCTCTGGTCCCCTCCTGCCTCTCTAACTACTGCCCTGTCTCCATTATACAGTTTGCGTTAAAACTGTTAGAATCTCGTCTTTACACACATTACTAATTACCTCCATACTTTTAACCTATTGGGTCCATTGCAATCAGGATCATTCAACTGAAACTGCTCTTTGCAAGGTCTCAAATGACAAACTGCAAAAGCCAAGGGCCATTTATCGGTCCTCATTCTCCTTGATCAGATGCCTTTGGTCCACAGTATTATTCTCTCCTTATGCAAATTCTGCATTCTTTAGGCATCTAAAATTAAGCTGCTGTCTGGTTCTCTTCTTATCTTTCTAACAGATCTTTCTCTGTATCTTTTGTTAACAAGACTTCGGGTGTAGGGGTCCCTCAGGGATTGGTTTTAAGACCTTTACAGCCCCCCCCCCCCAAAAAAAAAACCAAAAAAACAAACTGGGACCTAGTCAACCCATCTCCATTTCCATCGACAATATGGTGATCAACTCTGTTGAATCTGCATGCTGCCTTGTAAAGTAATCGGACTCCTCTCTTTTATTTTGACATTTCAACAATGTCACCAGGACGTGTTGTTTTCTCCGTCGCAATATTGACAAACTAAAATGCTCATGCCCTTATACTCTCCTGTCTTGACTATGTTAACATTCTGCTACTTGGTCTCCCAGCCTGTCATCTTCCCCCTCTCCAGTCTATATTAAACTCAACAGTTCGAATAATTTCACTGTCCTCCAAGAGAGAACCAGCAACCCAGATACTGCAGTCTATAAGGTGGCTTTCCATCAAACAAACAGGGTTATTCAATAAAAGTTCTTATCGTTTAAAATGGTGCTAATTTTGCCCCAACCAATCAGATCTTATTTAACATTTGAAAGCTAACATCGGATTGGTTGGGGCAAAATTAGCACCATTTTAAACGATACGAACTTTTATTGAATAACCCTGAAAGAATCATATTCTTTTAACCTTTCAATCCTTTCTACTCCGCTGCACCTCCCTACTTATGCCCTTATGTCCTTGTTAGTGCCTTGCGTTCCTCACAAGGCAATCTACTCCACAAACCTGCTACTTGCACTGCTTAAACCATTCTCTCTTGCTGCTTTGTACCTTTGGAACTCTCTCACTTCACCAGGTGACATCCACTAACTTTTTTAAATCTAACATTTTTTCTACCTTTCTGAAAACCAGTGTTATTAATGATTGTTAGCTGTCTGAGCACTTTGTTTCCCTCCTCCCACTTGTATCAGTGTTTTCCCTCCCACTTTGATTGTAAGCTCTTTGGAGCAGGGATTCCAGTCCTAATGTGTATTTTATAATGTACAGAGTTGCTCAACCAAGTGCCACTTTCTAAATAAAATTATACAATAAAAATAAAATTATGGGCCAACACTAATTAAATCTTTGCTTAGTAACTTTAGAAGCAGTTATTTAGATTTGAATAAATGTTAACCTTTTGGGTTGAATAAATGGTAATTTTGCATAGCTAAGATCCTGGAATAGCTTTACCACCACTACGTATTAAAGGGTATCTCCACTGATGAAAAAACTTTTGGATTTTTTTGGGAACAGAAGCATTACGTTCCCACGGCTACAAGACTCTCCTTGGTCTCAGAGCCTTTCCTCCCGGTCTCTGCATGATCATATCCTCAGCTGATCATGCAGGAAGAGACTGAGGAGGAAAGTTCAAAAGCTTCTCCCACACTGCTGTAAAAGGGCTGGGGGAACTTGAGTGCAATACAACTTGTGAAACTCCCAGCATCCCCTCTAAAATACTCCTTCCATCTTACAGCAGTGTGGGAGAAGCTTTCAAACTTTCCTCAGTCTCTTCCTGCACAATCAGCTGTGGATATGATCATGCAGAGACCGGGAGGAAAGGCTCTGAGGGCAAAGTTACGACACACTGCTATTAGAGGTAATGTTTTATTTTCAGTGGAGGTACCCTTTAATAGGTTTTATTACTACAGATCCTATTTAAATTGGGATTTGAGAAGGCCTTTAAGAACATTAAAAGGATGAAAACTTTTTTAAATGTTAAAAGTACAGATAGGATCCAGGTCAGACACGGAACCCCTTGGTTCTGAAATCCAAATGATCTGTCCGAATCCGAAATCGTCCAGATTTCGGGACTTCGGAACATATTTTCGAAAATACATCTCGAAAGTGGTCTCCAATCGTATTTTTTGAAGATTTTCGAACGTTCAAATCTATTTTCGAAAATAGCTCCGTACATTCGAAAATCTTTAGAAAATTTGGGAATCCGAAAACAGAATGAAACTATTGAGTTTCGGCAATCTCTAGTTAAATTGTGTTCAAATCCGTTACAATATATGTTATAGCGTTTAAAGGGCATGTCCACCTAAATCCAAAATGCCACATCAAAAAGTTTAAAATCGATTCAGGACTTTACTTACTTACCCACCTTCATTCTCTCGGCCGAAGTTTCTTCTGGGAATGGGAGATCAGAAGAGGCGTGTCTGACAGCCGCGTCTGCTATTGGCTGAAAGTCTTACAGAGATGTTTTTGGATTAGTTAGGTCACAGAGACAAGCAGGGGGAAGTGCAAACTGGACCCCAAATAGTAAGCTAGCAACTCACCCTAGGTACTTTTAAACTCTTTAAAATGTTTGTAAGGAGGAGGTCACTTACTATAAAAATACCTTAAATTGATTAAGTGGCTGATTTAAAGTGTATGTCCACCCTTTAAACTAACTTTGTGCCATATTATAGTTATTGGTCCCCCAGCCCCAACCGCATTACTATTATAGCAAGAAAGTCCCCCGATCTTTACTTACCTTACCTCTCTCCTTCGCCGCACAATCCCGGCCCTCTGCTTGCATAGAACTGCAAGGGGGCGGGACCAGCAGCCGCGTCCGTGATTGGCTGAGAAGCAGCCAATCACGGACACGGCTGCCGGTAGTGTAGAACGGCGGAGGAGAGAGGTAAGGTAAGTAAAGATCGGGGGACTTTCTTGCAATAATAGTAATGCGGTTTGGGCTGGGGGACCAATAACTATATTATGGCAAAGGAGTTTAATGCTAGGGGGAGGGAGACCAAATGGGGGGGGGGGGGGGGGGGGGTCTCTTCTGCGCATGGCAAAATTCTCCCGCAGGGGAGACAGGAGGCAGAGTCCTATATGGACTCTGCAGTACTCCTGATGGCCAGTTTTTGGGACTTTGGGGAGGGATTACAGGGCAACCATTTGGATCTGGGATGTAAGGTAAGGATTTTTATACACTACAGATTGGGGCCAGTAGTGGGGGGGGATTATAGTTTTGGGGGTGGACATGCCCTTTAATAAAATGTGGACATTAATCAGCAGAAAGCACTCAGATGCTATCGAATTGCATTCACACAGTAAAAAGCTTACATCTTATTGGTTGCAGCAAATGAATAGAATAGGCAAAATGACTCATTATTGCATTAGCTCCTTAATACCCAGAGTATAAAGTGATGCTATTAAAAAATAAACCAAGCTGTATGACCCTGCCACATTTTCAAGTATTTTAGCGTCCCTATAAATAAGACTCTAGTTTCTTCTTTTCACCATACAAAAATATGAATCAAAATGTAAATTAAACAGAAAACAAAACAAGTGTGGCAATTTGACATAGTTTCATACTATTTAGTATGGGCAAAATTTATTAAAAAAAATAAATAAATAAAAGGGCAAGTTCAGTGCAAATACATATACTTTTAAGAAAAAAGAGCAGTAGTTTCCCACCCTAGTGACTTTAACCTGCCCATTCATCATTGTGGCCTGGTGTTAAATAAAGCTTCTGGGCTTATGATGCTGTGTCCTACATTAAGCGTCCATAATAATTTCTAAAATAGGAAGGAAGTTGCAGCACTGCATCTATATATATAATATATATATATTATATATAATATATATATATTATATATATACAATATTCAAAGAAGCACGACGCACTCACAGGTCTTGGTAAACAAACGTTCAAAAACAATTTATTCGGTCAAAGCGACCGAATAAATTGTTTTTGAACGTTTGTTACCAAGACCTGTGAGTGCGTCGTGCTTCTTTGAATATTGTATGTACAATTGGGACAGCACCCGGGCAAGTATTATGATGGATGGAGTGCAATCATGATGTGGAGGTATATATATATATAGATATAGATAGATAGATAGATAGATATATATAGATATATATAGATAGATAGATAGATAGATATATACACACATAGACACACATATATAAATCTCGTAATACCCCTAAAGAGCACTCTAGTAATATAATCATTTTAAGGGGGAGTATTGGGTTATGTAAATTATTGTGTAAGATTATTTGTCACACATTCAGGCTTAACAATCTAAACAAAATATCCAAATGAGAATCCCCTGAAAAACATGGTTGCAATTACCACAGTTCTGGCTTTAACTAAGGTACTGATTACAGTGGGAGGAAAAGAAGCTGAATTATTTCACAATAAACTTCAGATAATATAGTATTAACCACCACAGAATACCATACAGGTTACATCTTCACATTAATGGCCAGTTTGGTACTTTTTAAGTACTAATTGTTTACCTCTTCCTCCATAGTAAAGAAATAGTGTTAGGCAATAGTTCTTATAAAATAATAGAAAGAGTAATGATTGCATTCATTATTTCATGTAGACAATCGGTCATTTTTTCTACAGATAGCCTTGCCATTTACCCAATCTAAAATAAAAGTAGCCGTGCTTAACAAGCACGTTGTTAATAAGTATAAAAGTGGCGATGAAGTATTTATCAGAGTGTCATTATGACTCCTGTACTAACGTTGAAATGTTTGAAGAACACATCCCTCCAGAAATCCTCCAAATAATTGGTTATTTCTTCGGACATTAAGAACAGAACTCCCATAAACTGTAGCTTATGGATTATTATTCAGAATAGCTCCACCTACAATTTACCATATCTAAAATGTAAGAATAGTGTAAAAATTTGGCTCCACAAATCTGCTGAAACTTGTGTAATCATAGTTTCTAATAACTTAACTAATAAAATCTAAAATGTAAGGCTAAGTTGTGTTCTGTCCATAAGCTTTTTTTTAAGAAAACAAGGAAATTAGGTTTTGTCTATTAAACACACTTTGTAACCAAGTTAACATTACTTTAAGATGGGAAATATTGCTATGGTGGCTCTTGGTAAAATGAGCCTTATTATCTTTTTGGACATTTCTCTTCTTATTAATTCTTGAAACTATTTACATTATCAAAACCCTGAAAGTAAGTGATGTGATCATGAAGATATACAACAATGTGGTCATCCTCTCAATTTAGTTTCTGTAACTATTTGAGTATGAATTTGCAATTGCATGAATTGTTGCTTGTCCCCTTTCTCTAAAGGGTGTGCTTTATCAAAGGTTCATATTTCAGGACAGGCTAGGCTAACAAAGACAACTTATGTCCGCCTGAATTATTGGTCTTCTTAAGTACCTAATTATCTGGCTTTAAGTTCTGTAACACTCTACTGCCATCTATTTGTAAAGCAGCAATACACCAGCTACTAAAATTATTAAAGTGTAAGATTTTTGGAAAGTATAGTTGCATCAAAAGACTCTCAGAGAAGGTTATAAAAATTAAAATGAAAAGATAAAGAGTATAAAATAATGCATATTGCTTGGTTGAAAGGCTCTATAGTCTTAAATTATATTTGACGCATATACATCTGCAGATTGCAGTTTCATGACAGTTTTGGGGGGGAAGACGTGTCCTTTAATGCATTGTCACTATATACAGTAGCTAATTTAAGATTACAAGTTTGTACACTTCTGTTTTGTTTTTGTCTTGTGGATACTGCTTTACATGCCTAACAGAGATCACCACCAAAAGAATCTTGGATAAATGGAGTTAACAGATATTTTAGTCTTTAGTTACACTTTAAAAGACAACTATACTGTAAAAATGTAATTTGTATACCGTAACTAAAATGTACCAAGGGCAGCAAGTTAGGATTAAATATTCCTACCTCACAGTATAATTTTGCTGAGGAGCACCAGCATGTACAGTTTTCCTTTGCCAGATTAGAATCCTGGATTTTTTTTTTAAAGACCGTGCTGAAGCACAGAAGAGGCCTGGCAGAAGCAGTTTTCTTTGTGTTGGTGCTCCTTCAGAAAAAAAATTAGGAAGTAATAATTACCATTACTATCTTCCTGGCCCAGGTACTTTTCATTTCAACTTGTTTTTTGTTCAAACTTTGTTACACTACAGATCTGCTTTAAGGTAAATGTTAAAAGGAGACATTAAAAGTATGGTATGTGCGTAGGTTATTGAAGTTTTTAATTACACATGTATTTGCATGTTGCAAGTTTTTCAGCACCTCATTTCAAAAACTAAATATTTGCACAATTACCACATCATGTTAAGTCATTTGCAATGGGTTTTGTTTAATTATTAAGAATATTTGATTTTGGGCTTCAGGGACAGAGGAGAGATAAGTAACTATAATGATCTAGGGGTTTGGGGGAATGGGGAAGGGAAGTATAGATTTTAATTTTGGGGGTTGATGTGCCCTGTTAATAAACAGAACAATCAGAATAAAATATCAGCCATGGCACTTCATTTTTGGTACATTGGTACATTTCACAGTATGTATCAAGCTTAAAGGAATAATTCACTTAGAATATGAACTATTCCTTTACTGCATTAATTGAAGAATGGGAGGTAAAGGATACTGAACATTAAAAAGCAAAACGTTTTGGATAAAAAAAACAAACTTACTTACTAAATGCTACCTAATTTCCTTTTAGGCTCAAATTGTTTATTGACTATTATGTCCAGTCTTACCATGCATCTCTTAATAATGAATCCAGGGGTGAGGCTCCAGCAGTTTAGGTCCTCACCCTGGGAGGGGGTAAGTATAAAGTATTACTGCCCTTTAAAGAGGAACTGTGGAACTGTGGTCCAAAAATGACTTTAGGTAAATTGATAGGAATTGCTCTCCAGAGAATTTTTGCAATTTATTTCCATTGTTTATTTTACATAGTTTTGAAGATATTTACATTTTTGTTTGTGATATGGCAGCAGCATCACCAGGTCCCCTGCACTGAAAACTGTCAGTCAATCTGCCCTGTGTCTCCTCCCCTTTGCAGCCCCCCTGGTCCCTCCCACTAATGGACCCCATGGTCCCTCCAGTTGCAGGCCCCCCTTAGCCCATTCCCTTACAGCCCCATGTGGCCCTGCACACTCATGGGAGCCGCGGCCCTGTCCACTTGTGGGTGCCTATTCCCCGCCCACTCGTGGATGCATTAAAGGAAAACTGGCCTTTGATTTAAACTCAACTTGTTTGGAGACCACAGTTCCCCTTTAAGCTTCCAATGCCCTCCCCCCCAATTTAAAGGAACTGTACACTGAAAAAAAAAATAATTTGCCTCATTTCACTCTGTAAATGAATACATGTAAGCAGATCTTACTCTGATCTGTTTGTGTTGCTTCACAACTTCAATCCAATACTTGTTTTGCTCAAGCTCAGTCTCTCAATCCCCCAACCCCTGCCAGACTACCTGACTCTCTGTAAGGGCAAGCATGCTCAGTAACCCTTATGAGGCAGCACTGGGAGGGTGAATTTCCCACCATCCATAACCAACAGCCTCCATTCCAAGTACAAACTATATTCCAAGCAAAACTATATAAAACTGAAGAGTTTATGATACTAATGGGGCTTATACACAAACAACTTCTGATTCTACGATTGCTCCATCGTACAACAAAATTTTTTCCATTGAGCCTATAATATATATTTCGGTGCAACAATTGTACGATTGCCCAATCAGACGATATCGGGATATCCCGATATCGTACGACCAGGATTGGTGTGTGTATGGGCCCAATTAGGCACTCAATTGACAACTGAAATGTTTTTGATTGGTTCTAAAAATGGTATAGTGATAGGTGGGATGAATTATAGTTTTCAGTAGTGGGCAATTAAAAAAAGAAAAAAATTCCCATTGTATGTAATCTTCAGCAAACATAATAGATTTTTCAGACATTTTTCTTCATGCTGTCAAAGAAGAAAGAGGCAGATGTGAACATAACCTAATTAAGTACAATGATGCTGTTTTTTTGTTCCTTTAAAAATTACTTTACTAACAAATGCATTGATTTATCCCATAGTGGCCACAGAAACTAGAACAGGACAAAAAATGAGTGGAAAAGACAGATTGGGTAAATAATAGTTCAAAGTCTCCCAAACTGGAAATATTGACTATGATAGTAGATACTCCCACACACGCACACCTGGGAGGGATTAGCTGCTATTTCAGTGTTTCTATTTCAAGCTATTTCTTTTAGTTCTCAGAAAGTGCTGGGGAACTGGTCTGTGCATGTCAGGAAAGAATATTGTCCAATTCAAAATTCTGGTGGGGTTTTTTCACCTTCCTCTGGATCAACAGTTAGGCAGGAAATGTAGGAATTGTTGAGTAGGTTGAACTGAAAGTATATATGTCTTTATTCAACCTCAAGTACCATACTATATTAAATGGATAGCAGTGTAGCAAGTCAACAGGGACCAGAAAAAACAGCCAAACGGGCCAGACCTGCAGCCTTGAGTTTGACACGTGATTAAAAGGGACACTAAACAGATTTTATGTATGTTTATTCCCATCTCCCTATGAATAATAAAACGCCCAGGGAACACTGACGAACTTACGCTCTACTCGGCTCCTTCTCAACTGCCAGGAGCGTTGTCCCAACAGAGCCAATACATAAGATAGGTGCACAATCGGTACTTATAATTACCAGTTTAGTGTCCCTTTAAGATATTTACAAAATTACTACCAACTGTATCCCACTTAATTCATCACATTTTGTATAAAATACTATAAATTCAAGTAGAACTATAGAGCATACAGTTTTTTCAAAAACAGATAAAAAGAAATTACTTGTGGCAGGGAGGTAGGATTGGTACATTGGTGCAATATAAGTTTTATGAGGGAGCGGCAGCACAAAGGAAACTGCTTTTGCCAGTCTTCCTGAGTGCTTAAGGAAGACTTTAATACAGGAAGGCCCAGGTCACTAATCTGGCAGATGAAAACTATTTCCTGTTGCTCCTTACTTAAACAATATTGGAAGGTAGTACTGATTATTCTTGCTCCAGGTACTTTTCATTTTCTAAAATTAACATTTTATAGTAAAATTGTCCTTTAAATTAGTGGCTTATTACATCTTCCTCTCCCTGGATGGCAAAGATTTAGTCTTTCAATTGAATCTTAATAGTTAAAATTATATATTGTTTTTAACACCCACCATTTAAAAATGTAACTTACAAGATTCAATAAATAATTTTGCATATCCCTTACTCTGGGATAACGGAGTTAGAAATGAATTGTTGTTTTGTTAGAAATGAATCCTTGTTTCTTAGATTTTGTGGGCAATGCTGTTCATATAGCATGAGACTGCAAGATACCTTCTGTCATAACAAGGCTTTGTTCCATTTTTATAACCTGTGGAGAGCTTTTTGCTCCTTTTGGCCCACCTCACCTTTAAGGGGAACTGTGGTCCAAAAATGACTTTAGGTAAATTGATAGGAATTGCTATCCTGAGAATGTATTTTCATTGTTTATTTTGCATAGTTTTGAAGATCTTTACATTTTTGTGTGTGATATGGCAGCAGCATCACCAGGTCCCCTGCACTACCTGCTTCCTGCTCTGAAAAATGTCAGTCAACAATCTGCCCTGTGTCTCCTCCTCCCCTTTGCAGCCCCCTGGTCCCTCCTGTTGCAGGCCCCCTTGGCCCATTCCCTTACAGTCCCATGTGGCCCCGCCCACCCACGGGTGCTTAAGCCCCGCCCACTCATGGGTGCCTAAGCCTGGCCCACTCACAGGTGCCGTGGGCCACTCAGACCCCCACCCCTACAGAAAACTCTGTGGAAACCGCTTTTTCAAGCAGCGTGAGAACTCTGCCTGAAAAGGCGTTTTTTACAAAGTGAGAGAGAAGAGCTGTAGATTCCCTTACCTTCTCTGCAGCTGCATGTCCTTCACACAGCAGGGAGGGGAGGGATTTCCTGTCTCCCTCACACACTGAGGGAGTCTGAGGCTGTACTCGCCGAAGGCCCTGTGCAGGAGAAGGCTTAGGAATGTCACATGCCAGCCTCCCACCCATTAACTTTCTGGTCAGTCATTTCTTATATCTTGGGCTGTGGAGCCCATAGAGAGGTGGTTGATGGCTCGTTTTAAAGGTAGGAAACTGGCCTTTCATTTAAACTCAACTTGTTTGGAGACTACAGTTCCCCTTTAAGCTATATAGCTGCCTGGTATATAAGATTAAATTTATTTATATTTTTGTTTTTAAATTAATTTTAAACACTGCATCTAAATGTAACTGTCACAATGTTCCTATGTAGGCATTATCAAGTAATGTTAATTACTTTCAGAAGGCACTGCAGGACAACCATAATGAGTAAGGTAAGGATTTTTGAAAACTACACAGTGGGGACAGCACTGGGGCTAATTTTAGTTTTGGGAGTGGACATGCCCTTTAAGATGGGCACATGATATCCCAAAAAAAAGAAAATTGTGCAATTATTAAATTAGGCTTGGAGTAACAATGGTAGCAAGAGGAGGAATGACATACACAATTAGACTCAAGTATAAACCGACCTGAATATAAACAGAGGTGCATACTTTTAACTGATAAACCAGGAAAACCCCTTGACTCAAGTATAATCCAAGGGTTAACTTTCTCCCATAAACAGTCCCATAGATAGTTCCAGAGACTGTCCCATAGAAAGCCTCATACACAGCCCCATAGGAAGACCAATACACAGCCCCATAGAAAGTCCAATACACAGCCCCATAGAAAGTCCCATACACAGCCCCATAGAAAGTCCCATACACAGCCCCATAGAAAGTCCCATACACAGCCCCATAGAAAGTCCCATACACCGCCCCATAGAAAGTCCCATACACCGCCCCATATAAAGTTCCATACACCGCCCAATAGAAAGTCCAATACACAGCCCCATAGAAAGGCCAATACACAGATGTGCCCTGCATAACTTTCTGTGTAGCCTGTTTGCTGAATCCTGTTACATCTATCATTTTTTCCCTTTCCCTTGCAGTCTGGGCTGATCTGAGTGAGCAGGACAACAATTGCCTAACCCACCAAAATCAAGAGGATTCAGTGTGTTACAGGCTACAGCTTTTGTTTTCCCAGGGCTATTGGATTTTGTCCATCTGCTCCTTCAAGCATCCAGATCAGCCCAGACCCAAGAATAAACCGAAGGGAGACTTTTAGGATGATTTTTAAGGTAACATTTATCGGTTAATACTCGAGTTTATATAGTAATTATGTTATATACATTGTCTGACAATCTACACTACAGATTAGTTTTGCTACCATAAAAAGCTTAACAAGCAAACCATTCTATATGTATATAAATATTCAGAGCAAAGCACAGAAATCAAAGAATAATGATCAATGTTTTTCACAGCATATGCAGTCAGTTCTGCCGAACAACCATAGATATACATAATTTGGCTTTTGTCAGAGTAATATTTCAAACCTTTACAGTGAGACAATTCTAAAAGTACTGCGTTTTGTCCTTACTTTGACATGACTCTGTGCTCCTAAATTGTATATTTCTGTAGGTTTTACTTCATTAATTATTTTCACTAGACAGGTACTATCTGTGAGGTCTCCGTAATGCAATTTCATATCTGTAAATAAAAATAAAAAAATTAGAATAAAACATGCATGTTTAAGTAAAACTCCTCAAATTATATAAAAATACAAGTTTAAGTAACTATTTTAAAATTGTCCTTGTTGGTGGTTAAACTACAACTTTCATTATCAGACAAAGTGATATAAAAACCGCATCATTCAGGGCAGCACTAAATGCTACAACAATGCATGGTTAAAACTACTCTGGTTAATGTACACCTCCCAGCATCCCTTACTGAACAGATTAATTTAAGTGATATAAAAACTGCATGCTTTAGTGCAGTACAGTTTGTACACAGATTTAGATGTTAAAGTTTCCCAGGAAAGGGTTACATTGTTCAGCTTTCCTACTGGGAAAAAAATAAGCAACCATAACTATATTTTAAAACATCCCGTTTAAACAGAATTTAGCAAGCTTGTTCTTTTAAAATCTTTTTAGTGCACATGAAAGTGCATTACTGTTTCTAATCTAATGTAGGTGCAGTATTAATTAGTTCTGTAAGTATACATGCAAAATAGAGTTTCATTTTTATCCTCAGTGACTAAAGCATGGCTATTGAGCATGCACGATACCCAGTGGGTACAGGAGCAGCAGCAAAGATGGCAGCCCCATGGGACAACTTTAAAACCATGTATCTTCACTGTCATTGGGCTGTCACTGAGTAGGTTACTTGTTACTAGCCCAAGTTGTTTATTCACTTTAGTTGCCCTTTAAGTAATGTAATATGGTGCATAAAACTTTTACAATGCACAGTATAAATAGGTAATCCAGTTCAAAACTGCTGAATGGGGTGTGGGGTAATACCTACCTCCCACTACACTAGCATTACACTACAGGGAGGTTGGGAGTAACACTAAAAAAAGTCCAGATGACATCATCTCCCCAACATTTTCAGAGCTTGATCTCTCTTAAAACACTTTTTTTGGGGGGAAAATGGTTAGTTATTAAGATTGTTATGCTGCTGCATTATTGCTTGTAAAGTTTTAATATTTATTCTGAAATGTTTCACCTGGTGCTTCTTTCATTAATTAGTCCAGTCACCTATTCTCTTTCTCCCATTTAGGACTCAAGTAAGAAGTAGAAACAAACTGGTTGAGCTGTGAATGTTGGGGTGGATTCTGAAAGTGGTTAATAAGCAGAAAGGACCCAAGTAATAGAAATTAAAAAACAATTTAGAACAAAGTCCATAGCATACGCTGGTCTTAGAAAATACAGTGTTTATCGTAATGTGCCGTTTCGATGTCCAT
This sequence comes from Hymenochirus boettgeri, assembly GCA_019447015.1. Taxonomy (NCBI): domain Eukaryota; kingdom Metazoa; phylum Chordata; class Amphibia; order Anura; family Pipidae; genus Hymenochirus; species Hymenochirus boettgeri. Next base: position 167,222,700 of record CM033474.1, read on the forward strand.
GTAACATCTTCTGGAAATACAAACAGTTTGTATTGACTGAAAAAGGTGTCACATGGACACCAAAATGTCACGTGTTACAATAAATACTGTAGTTCCTAAGAGTGGAGTGCGCTATGGACTTCTAACTTGTTCTAGCTTGTATATGGATACCAGTGGCTACGGCACTATAGCAGCACACAGCAGAAAACATACTTTGTGATAGAGGAGTGTGGGGGTTAACCATTTTGTTTGTCCGAGATTAAAGGGCATGTCCACCCCCAAAACTAAAATTTAAACCCCATATTGACCCCACTGTGTAGTGTTCCAAAACCCTTACCTTACATCTATGCTCCAAATGGTCCCTGCTTCCTCTCTGTCTACTGAGAGGTTTTTGGCACGAGCAGGGGAGCCCCGCCCCCTCCCTCCTACCCGCCGGATCCCTTCTGCCTGCTGCATCCCCCAACTATATAAACTTTTTACTGTGTGTAGCCCAACTCAACCCATCCCAAACCTCCAATTCACTTTCGCAAGAAAAGCCACATAAAGATACTTACAGACCTTCGTTCTCCTGGTGCTCTAAAGAGCCGGCAGCCACGGCTGTGATGACTACCAGCTAGCCAATCAGACGCAGCTGCTAGTCCTGCCCCTCTCTGCTGCATCCGGCTAGCAGAGAGCAGGGAACAGAGCGCCGGGGGATTGAAGATCTGTAAGTATCTTTCTGTGGCTTTTCTTCCAAAAGTAAATCGGTGGTTGGGGGTAGGATGAGGTGAGCTTCACATAGTAAAAAGTTTAATTTAGGGGTGGAGATACCCCTTAAAAAATACACACTTACCATTGAACAGAATTATACTTACTTCCTTCTATATGAGCTTGTGGATTCTTGTATAGATGTTCAATCCTCCCAGTGTTGAAAGAACTTGATCGCCGCACAATGCCATGAACCTATGAATGACAGAACATAAAGCACTGCTTAGAGTAAATGATGGACATATTTTCGTATTTACAATATAAACCTTGAAATATTTGCACATTGCTCAAACTGATCTACAAAGCATTTCTTAAAGTGTGAAAATGTCCTTGCTATCCTGTGCATACTGCTGCTTTAAATAACTAAGTATTAAATTTCAACACTGCCTACAGCACATCAAAATGTAATGTAAATAAGGTGCCCAAGTGGCAAACTATGTCGAACAAAGGTGGTCCCTTTCTGGGTAGTCAAATCAGTTTTTTACATTATTTTATTCAAGATTCAAGTCACTGTAACTTCCACTGTAAGAAAAATTCTATTAAAAAAAAGGGGAAAACTTATCACTCACTGCCCCATAACATTCAAAGATTATTACTCTGACCTCATCAGACTAGGATTAGCCTGAATTAATCTGCAGTCATGTTCTGAATAGTCTCTTGGCTGACACTGGGCTTGTTATGAAATAATGGATCTTTAGTTAACAATGGGAAAATCAAGCTCACACACAAAATATTCAATAAACTGAATCTTTAGAAAAAGGTGACAGCAATCAGCCTGTTTTATTATTGTTAAAATGTTACCAGGAAAAGGAAACTTGCAAACAGCTTAATCTGTGACAACAGACATTTATAAAATCCCCAGTGAAAGCTTGGGATGTCTGTCTTTTAATACAGGTGTATTGTACACATTATAACAAGCCCCCCCAAAAAATTATATATATATATATGCCCGAATGGTCTTAATAAAGATTATGATTTACATGTTTTTTTATAGTTTGGTTAGATTTATAATATTATTCTGTATATCTGCTGTATACAATGTCCCACGTTGCCCCCTTTGTTTCTCTGACATTACTTATGTTGATAGGTTTGGGTGTAACAACCCATATTTACTTATTATGTATGTACTTATTCAGTACTTGTGGGGTTAACAAAAAGTGGATGTGAGTTAATTGGAGGGGTAATGGACCCTATATATATATATATATATTAACTAGATTGTAAGCACTACAGGGCAGGGACCTCCTTGTGGCAAAGCCCTAACACTTCTATTTATATCATTTATATATTTATGTACTGAACCATCTATGTATTTATTCCCCTTGTATGACTTTATTGTATTTTATTACTGTACAGCGCTGCGTCCCCAAGTGGCACTTAAATAAAATATACATACAAACATACTTTGCAATTTGTTTTTTTTTACACCAACCGGTTTCCTAACCATTCACTTCTATAAACATGACCATGGGCACACGGGGTGGCATTGTTGCTGCAGCCCACCACAGTGCCAATGTACCTTACCAACATGGGGTTTGTGCTTAATTTCTCAGCATCAAAGTTTGGCCACTGTCCATCATATTCACACATGCCCAGTCCTAAACTAATGCAGGTACTTGTTACAGCAGGCCATGCCTATTTGTAGCCTCTAGCCAATACGGTTACTTTACCCGTTAGGCAAAGAAGCATGTGACTGAGGGGAGAAAGCATGACCAGACAGTGTACAAACACACTTGTCTGTGTTATCTCAGTTCTTCAGGGGTTTTACGATTACTTTATGGCTGCTGCTGGAATGGTATTTCACAGTTTATTGGTGTTATTGGGGGTATGGTGTTTTTATATTCATATATTTTTCTTCATTTAATTTTTTTAAGTTTTTATGCATTTAAATTAGATTTCTACAAGCAGGGAAAAATAACAAAAAGGTGGGTTGGTTGGTTATGATAGACAATTTTGTGATGTTTATTGCCAGCTAGAATAAATGCAAATAAATATAATAATCACTTGCCTAGTGCTGTAAAAGATGTCAAATGTTTAAACCCATCCTCCCTTGAGCTCCCTCGTTCAAATACAAGGCTTACATTACTTAAGTATGAAATGTATATTTGAGAATGTGAAAATGTAATACCAAATAATTAAACCTACTGTAACTTTCCATTAAAAAATCCAAAATGACAGCAAAAAGAGACCCTAAGGTATCAGTTTTAAACATATGCCTGCTACAGATTAACATGATGTTATTGCTTACTGAAATTTTACAAGTGCGTTTATTGAGAGACTTTATTTTATGTAGTGCATTGCATGGTAAATTCATAATTCTTTGCATCTTGGACCAGTACAGGTTGCTGCTTATTTGACTTTGAGGGAAGTATACTGATCCTATACCCATAGGAGTTAATAGAAGCCATAATTGGACTCTCTGTGATAAAAAAAAGACAATAAGCTGGCGTGATAACAGACTGTGTTGCGCATTTTTTCTGTAAGCTGTGACTCGTTATCAGGACTTAAACGGGAAAAAAAACGCTAAATAGGACAACAGAGGAAGTTAGAGGATTTGCTGCATCTAAGTGATTCTGCTATTTCTCTTAATCACTTACCTCGTAGCCCTTTTCCAATAGGAACTCAGCCAAGTAAGAGCCATCCTGGGAAGAAAGAAAATATGAACAATGTCAGAGACACAGGAAGCAGGAAATGAAGTCATTGCAAAATAAAAATTTTTTGGAATCATAGAAATTTTAGTACATTTCTCCAGAAAACATTTGCAAACGTGTAAATTTTAAAGGTTTTCATTGGGCTTTGCAAGTGACTAACCAAAACAGCTAAACCATAAATATATATGCATTCTAGTGACAACTGTCATGATAACATAACAGTTATCATCTCAACAAAGGTGTTTCATTCACAATTAGTGCAAACTGGCAATTGTATATGTTATATATTATTGATAACTTTGTAAGAAATATGATCATATAATATTGTCAGAATATGAGGTGAGCTGCAAGTCAAATTCTATTACAAAGTATTAAAACTTTTAAAACAACATGACTTATTTAGGGCACACAGTTTAACTGCAAAGTTTTTTGGGGAAAAGAATAAAAACGCTGTAATCATTTCTCATTGATTTACACTTTTATTACACACAAAGAAAATCTTTATTGTGCAATTACTAAGCCTGTGAAAAGCAAACAATAAAACCGAGACTAACGTGCTAAAGATGGGGAGGGGGGGGGGGGGGGAGAAGGGAAATAGTAGTGGGGAGTTAATGAACTGATGTGAAACAGACCTGACCAGGATTGAACCCTGTCAATAAGGTCTTGTTCTTCTCACCCAAGCAATTTCTCAGAGTTTCCAACCACACTGGAACATTCTGAACTAGCAATGGCATTTGCTTCCTCACTACTTCCTTTCCAGGTCCATCAAGTGATAGGCCCAGGATTTGCAATGAGATGGAAACAGGCAGCAAGTGCTACTGGTGTCTGGCTGACGTACAGCCACACTGATTTACTGTCTGGCAATGTAACAACACACACCATGCAGATTGATGTGGAACTCCTACTGCACCCATAAGCCACAATTTTGTTCTGGGTGTCAATTTTCAATAAGGCACAGCAATGCTGCCATTGTTGATGCCTATAATCGTAGCATTGATTCAAGTTCAGTACCTCTGCCAAAAAACAGTAATGAAATCAGAGGAGGACCAACAATCCAGTGCTAAATGTGATAATACACAGGTTTGTTTGTGAGAAGATAAAACACTTTAAGCAAAGCGACGCATGCAAATAGCTTTTTTGACCATACATATGTTTGTGTGTGTGCTTCAGTATACAGTGACGGAACTAATCTCCCCTTAACACAGTTTTTTCTTCATTTTGATTAAATACATTCTCACAAACAGTTTTGTACTTATATATCACTTTTGATGATTATAATTCTAAACCACTTTAGCTCAGGAAATGCCTGTAAAATATTGATTTGCTGGTAATGATAGACTGACCAAACATATGTGAAATATGCTGCTCTGCTTTGTTACTTTCCAGAAAAAAAATGCCTTTTGCAGAGATAAGATAAACCTTTCCTAACAGAAAATGACCACAGATGTTATTCTTTCCCCAGAACATCATATCCTTTATTTCTTTAGCAGCATGGTCTGTAAAAAAGGCATCAATCTGCTTAATTTGTTTAAATTTACCAGAGAATATCTATCAAGTATTACCAATAAAACTGCATGAAAAGCTCAGTTAAGGGGCATCTATACCAAAAAAGTTTATTTTAAATTGACCATAACTGGAAACTATGATTCTTCCCAGCCACCACTGTATCATTTTTTTGTTGATCTGTCCCTTATACAGTTTTACTGTAGATGGAATGGTGACAGAGTTTTGACAGTTGGAATGCTGTATGCTGTGCGCAGGCTTGTCAAGTCGGATGGAAGTGGGAGTGGTTAAAAGAGGGAGGGGGGATACTGCTCCTAAACAAAATGTGTGCTGGATTGAAGGCATGCATTAACACACACACAAATCAGAGTAAGTTCTATTTACATGTATTCAATCATAGATTAAGATGAGGCAAAGTAAAACATCCCCAAACCCTTAGATTGTGATACATACCTTTGTCCTAGCATCCCTCTGAAGCGATAACACCTCTTGGTTCATTGCCCCAATAGAAAGGATCTACTTTTTGCATGAAAAAGGCAGAACCACTATTACTAAGCAACTAACGAGGATAAGCCCTGTTGCTTGTATGTGCAATAGCACATTGGAACATATAATGAATTTGGAGAAGCTATCATAAACCCATTAGAATGCTCCAAACAAAAAAAGCTGCCAGCAGTCTATGAATAGCACATCAAATTACTAAAAATTACTGTCAGAACAACATAATTTACACATAATACCTATTCTACAACAAGTGTCCAATATTTTGTTCAAAAGTACAGAGCCAAAGCAGTGATCTGCCCATCTGAAGTTAAATAAACAAAAACTCAACGTTTTACTCGTAAGCAAAAGTTTCTGGGCACAATAATGGACACTGGTGAGAACTACTTCTGCTCAAAACCGAGAACAAGTAGTGCAGTATCATGGGAAGGTCTACAGCACACACCTTTTATTGACTAATAAAAAGAGAAACAAAGAAACAATTCTTCTTTAACTCTAATTATTCCTAGAAACGTGGAATTTCCCATTTGCATAGATTCCCAAAAGCAAACAAACAATAGGGGGGAGATGTAATACTAGTTCAACTAGTACTTTGTGGGGCTTGCGCCATATCCAGTAATGTCCATTGGCACCCGATGCAAAATGCTTAAAGTTTGTTTTTAACGGTGGTGTTAGACTGGCAATCTTTACCTTTTACGTTGTGGGAGGCCAGAAGGCAAGAGGAGGGCCGAGGTAAAATAATATACCATTTGGACATCTCAATGTTAAAATGGGGGAAAATGTAGTGCTGTATTCAAAGGCAACAAATTGTCCAATTTTCTTTGTGTTCAGTGCCAGACAAATCTTCAGCATTCTATGTTCATTTGGTTTAGTGAAGTATACCATCCTACTTCTTAATTTCTTAGTTTGATGTATATAGTCCATGTAGCAATTTTTTCAGTCAACAATGTCTATAAAACTAAAGGGGGTGACAATATGCTACAGGACCTGCCCAACAGGATGATGTGCTTCTTCAAAAGCATATTTTCCCACAGGTTTTGTCATCGACACACTGAGGCATAGTGAATCAGATTAAAGTTAAACTGAGAATGAGCACCCAGCAGTTCAGTTCCTCTCCCTGGGTATTAATGGGTGTGAGGGTGGTTAAGGTGGATAAAGCGCCTATAGATCGATGTTACCAATAACTTAAATAGGATAGGGAGAAAATAAAGGCTTTGAACCAATATGGCTTTTGTTGCCATTACAATCTTCAAAGGTATGTCCTTTTTCCTTAAAAAGGACACACCTTTGAAGATTGTTATGTCAACATCCTTTCAAAGGAACAGGACTGGTTCAAGAGAGGTGTCAAGGAGGCCATTTACGTGAAAATAAAGAAACCAAGCCTGAGTTGTGGGGGGGTTCGACACCAACTGTCTGCCATGTACAATGCTGTTTTGCCACCTTACCCTGTGCGTTCCTATAACACCTCTTAGCTGCAATGCAATCATGCCTTGCATTTATATGTCCTTAACACCTGGCTGTGATATGCTAATTTGATACTTTCCAGGCTACATAATTGCCAACAGATTCTTGTACAAGTCATTTTGAATTGAAAAAGCCAGTCAGGTGACCAGCGAAACATCTTCAAGAACTAAACCTCCACAAGCATACAATGATGATGGCTCAATAAAGCCGAAACCGGTCTGTAGTTGGCACTCTGGTTTTGCATTTAGCTTGTGGAATGCTGTTAAAGTTTTTTTAAATATATAGCTTTCCTAAAAGCTTCCATGGAAAATGGTAAATACTCAGAAGTCTTTGTTCCTTATTTCTGTGACCTAATCTCTATGCCTTAATCTACACACACTAGCATGTGCCCCTAGCTATTATAAAATAGAGAAAGATGCACAGCTTCTTAAACTCAGTGGATCACTTGATTAAAGTGGTGCTCCGGGGGTTAACATGTAAACCAAAAAACAACAAGAAAAAGAGTGGTATCTAGGGAATACCCTTAATACCCAGATCCCCCAAAAAGGCAATACCACATAAGGAGTATGCTATCAAAACACAGGTTTATTGGAGTCACATCACACAATATAAAACAGATACCCACACCCCAGTACAAAATACTAAAACACCAACCACACTGGGCGCCCCCAGTATCTAAAAAGGCAGCACTCCCCAAAGGTGGCATATCATATGGTTAGACGTTACAATGAAAACCGAGGCTTGCCGTGAGAAGCCAAGTCCGACTCCGATGGATGTTCTTACAGCTAAATTGCATCTCCTCATTAGGACCACAGTTCTTAGTTTATAGATCCACCTAAGTTCTCATTGGAGGATTATTTTATCGAGGTCACCGCCTCGTAACCCCAAAGAAACTGCTTCTAAACCCCTAAAGACCTATTTCATGGGTTGATCATTATGAGACTCTCTCATATGCTTGGCAACTGCCGAACTTTCAACATTGCCATTTTTAATAGCTCTGTTGTGTTCTTTCATTCTAGTGGTCAAAGAACACAGCGTCTTCCCCACATACTTTTTGCCACAACCACATTGAATTAAATAGATCACTGCTTTAGACTGGCCTGATATATATTGATGGATTGTAAAACAATTTCCATCCTATGTCACAATAGTGTTACTCTCTTGCATACGAGGGCACATTATACACCTGTCCCATCTTTTATTGCCTTTCCATTTTCTTACATTCAACCAATTGGTTTCTGGTTTCTTATCCACGAAATGATTTGGGGAGAGACAATCCCTGAGATTAGGGGCTCTCTTTGTGGTTAGAGATGGAAACCTCTCAATAACTTCTCCCAAGTCTTTTCTTTGGACAATAAAAAACAGTGTTTTTTAAGAATGGTACATATCTTGGACCACTCTTGATTATACCTGGTGATTTTTACCCACATTTTACCATATTCCCAAAATACATAAACAAAAAAACTTTTCCCCCGGGTAGACCTATTGTCTCGGGTATGGGGGGCCCTTCAGAGAATGTGGGGAAGTACATAGATGTAGTAATTCGGCCTTTTCTTCCAACACCCAGTTCTTATGTTCAAAACACAACGAATGTCTTGCGCAGACTTTATGGTGTCACTATGGAAGAAGATACCCTATTAGTGACACTAGATATAGAGTGGCTATATTCTCCAATCCCTCATGATAAAGGATTGCAAGCCTCCAAAATGTTTTTGGACTCAAGAGACTTAAAATACAGTATGCATACTGCTTTTGTTATCTCCCTCTTGTTCTATGTACTTCATAACAATGTGTTTACATTTAACAACAAGTACTACCGTCAGCTAAGAGGGACCGTGATGGGGGCAGCGTGTGCCCCGACATAAGCCTGCTTCCATCTTGGTTTATGTGAACTCAATACTGTAAGTGACGTCATTGCAGACCTAGGGCTAGGAGAGGAGGTAGCATTATGGATCCACTTTATAGATGATGTCCTCATGATTTGGAAAGGCACCCCTGAGGGCCTGACCCAGTTAAAAGATTAAATGACAATGCATATAATTTAAAACTTACATTTGAGTACAGTAGGGAGAAGGTAAACTTTCTTGATTTATCGATATGTAGAAAAGGGAATGCATTACAAACATGCACTTACAGAAAGGAAACATCACCATCCGATAAATTTGATTAAAGGGATCCCAGTGGGCCAATTTTTCAGAATCAAAAGAAATTGCTCTGATAATAAAATATTTGAATTGCAGGCAAAGGATCTAGCGGAAAGGTTCCATCAAAGAGGGTACACTGAAGAAATGGTTAACCATGGTTGGAAAAGAGCGAATAAATTAAGCAGACACACCCTCCTTAAAAGAAAGGAGAGAAGATATGTACCATTCTTAAAAAACACTCAGGGTGATTCAATAAAAGTTCTTATTGTTCAAAATGGTGCTAATTTTGCCCCAACCAATCAGATGTTAGCTTTCAAATGTTAAATAAGGTCTAATTGGTTGGGGCAAAATTATCACCATTTTAAACAATAAGAACTTTTATCGAATAACCCTGACTTTTTTATTGTCAGAAGATTTGGGAGAAGTTATTGAGAGGTTTCCATCTCTAACCACAAAGAGAGCCCCTTATCTCAGGGATTGTCTTTCCCCAAGTCATTTCGGGAATAAGAAATGTAAGAAAATGGAAGGGCAATAAAAGATGTGGCAGGTGTATAATGTTCCTTCGTATGCAAGAGAGTAACACTATTGTGACAGAGGATGGAAACTTTTTTACAATCCATCAATATATATCATGCCAGTCTAAAGCAGTGATCTATTTAATCCAATGTGGTTGTGGCAAAAAGTATGTGGGAAAGACACTGCATTCTTTGAACACTAAAATGAAAGAACCCCACCGGAGCTATTAAAAATGGCAATGTTGAAAGATCGGCAGTTGACAAGCATTTGAGAGAGTCTCATAAGGATCAACCCATGAAATGGGTGTTTATGGGATTAGAAGCAGTTTCTTTGGGGTTATGAGGCGATAAAATAATCCTCCAACGAGAACTATAAAGAGAATCTATAAACTAAGAACTATGGTCCCCTTTGGTCTTAATGAGGAGATACAATTTAGCTGCTACCTAAATTCTAGCTGCTATACTAAATTCTGTTTATAATCAATTAATGGATTTTTTAACACTACACAGTGGACATGCCATTTGAAAAATGTAATAAAACATAAAAAAGAACCTAACCAATATATATAGCATAATACCCTATTTTAAGGTTATCCCAAGATCATTTACTAAAAAATAAAAAAATCCTGAGTGATAAGATTTGCCAAATAATTGTGCATTATAGGTGGAGATATACAAATGGAGACAGTTTTTTAATGAGGGGGGGGGCAACAAATTGAAAAGTTAGCACCTATAAAACATCTATGACACAGAACATAAGATTAATCAATACAATGACTTCTCATGCCACCAAATAACCAGTGTCTTGAATACACAAACTCCCACAAGAATGACCAGACAGTAGATCATCTGCATAATTATATTTTTAGAAACTTTGAAAAAGATCCACTGCCAAACTACATTTTTATGTCGAAAAACAATCTTTCAGACATCTGTTGCCTGACATTCTAGTTTACTCACTGAATGTTGGCAATTCTCCTTCCTAGGTCAACACAGATTATTAGACTGTATAGTCAATGTCTTTTTGCTGTTCTTTATGTTTAAAATATTTAACCCATCATCAAACAGCCATCCAATTTACCACATTTATTTTTGTTCTGGAGGCAAGATTATTAAGGCTAGATATAGTTCATACTCTAGGTTTCTATATAATGCAGAAGAAAATATGTTGATTTTTTTTTCTCCAGATGCTGCCTTCCTCTAATTATACTATGGGACAGGAAAGTACATGCTGTTTAGAGACTTCTACCAATTCAAACCTTTTACTCTGCTTTGGCAATTGATAAAGGAGCCAAAATCTTGGAATGCTTCCAAAAAGTGTAAAACTTCCACAATTTGTAGCTGAAAATAATTAAAAGAAGGGTGGATGTCCTGTGTCAGAAAACCTTAAAGACCTCTAGTCTGAACTTATGGCTGGCAGCCCCTTGAAATATCTCCCTTAGTATTTTAAAGGAAGCATCTTACTTCCTCATTTCCAAGAGATCCTAATTTGACTTGTTGACCTACCTGGGCCACGAGCAAAACATTTCTTTAGATATATTCAACAGAAAACTGGAAAGATTTTAAAGACTATTTTTACTGAAATACAAATGAGAGAGCAATGTAAAAAGATTTGTCATCATATTTTTATACTTTAAAACAAAAACTGAAATTCCAGATCAGAGATTTTAAATAAATTAATGAAGCATAGTAGGTTCATTAAGTTTGTATGTGAAATGATGAGGCAACTTTACACTATGCTATGGTACTTTACATGCTTTTTGACTGTAAATTTGTTCTAATAACCTCAGTGGTGTACTTTTGTGTGAAATGAACTCCATATAAAATGCAGGTCCTTTTTGTATTTAAAAAAAAAGAAAAGCACAAGAACCCTGGAGACAAGAGTTGCCCCATGCGGAAACCCTGATGCCCGATGCAGATGCCCAAAATCTATATTATTCACTATGATTTAATCTCTAGCCAAGCATCTATATACAACATACAACCTTCCACAACTTTCAGCATTGTGTAGACTGTGGAATGCTAGGACAATATGCAATAGATCTTTTCCAACTATACTGAAAAAATGACTTTGCCTCTCTTAATCAATAACCTGCCCAATGCTCCTAAAGAGAGAGATTTGGAGTTAGGCTGCTCTGTTCTTTTAATATTGCAGACTCCTATTAAAGGGTATCTCCACCCTTTCTGTTGTGTAGCCCACCCCCAACCTCTAAATTTGTTTTGTAAAAAAATCAGCAAAAATGTACTTATTCTTTGTTCCCCCAGCGCTCTGACCCCAGCCCTCTGCTTGGCGGAAGTTGCAAGCAGGGGCCAGACCGGTAGCGATGCCTGTGATAGGCTAAGAGCCAGCCAATCACAGACATGGCTGCCGGCAATGAAGAGTGCCAGGAAAAAGAAGGAGGGTAAATACATTTGTGCTGCTTTTTTACAAAACAAACTTGGCGGTTGGGGGTGGGCTACACTACAGCAATAGTCTATTAATGGTAGGGGATTAAGGAGCCAGAAGGGATCCGGAGGGAGGAAGGGCTCCCCTGCACATATCACAGTCCTTACTAAGGACTAGGAAGAAGCAGGGACCAGATGACTAGCAGACAGTGCCTGCTCTTCACTTTCTGGGACTATCAGGCACTGCAGGAGAACCATAAAGAGCAGGAATATAAGGTAAGGATTTTTAACACTATACAGTGGGTCCAGTAGTGGGTTAAATTTTAGTTTTAGGGGTGGATTTTCTCTTTAAAGATGTATGAGTTTAGCACAAGCTTACAAATGCACAGAGGGGGACAGCTCTGTCAGCAGCAGTAAGTCATCAGTCACAGCCATGATTGACTGCTGCAGAGAATACAGAAGCAGCCCAACTGGAGAAAAAAGTGTAGCTTATGGTGACCATAGATGCAACAATGGGATTGGAAGATCCAGGGGTCGCAAGATCAGACTGGACAACGGAAATTTTGTGATAGTAATTGGGTAAGACGCAATGTCTCAGCCAATCACAGTCAAAGGCAGCCGTGGGAAGTAAGTATATTTAGCTGCCATATTGAAGTTTTTAGACCATGCAAGGCCTAGATTATGGGGGGGGGGTAGGCACAATAAATTTTGTTTAGGGGGTCGACATACCCTTTCATAAATCACCCAGCAGCCACAGAAAAGGGATGTTTTTGCTGCTGAGGTAGCCTGAACGAGCAATGTACATCACCAAAGAAAGAGATACCACATAATGACTATAGTTTTTATACTGTGCCCCCTATATTATCTTTGCCCTCTCACCTTTGTCGTTATGATTCAGATCACTAATCATAATGCCTTATAAATGCATACAGACTTATTACAGAACATTTCAACACATATTAATGAACAGGTCAGTTATATTAGCCCCCTGCATACATCATATTAAAGGGCATCTCTTTTTCCTAACTTTCTCTGCCACTACAGTAAAAAAACTAAAGATTTAATTTGAGAGAAAACAGAAAAACAATAGAAATCTTAGTTTAATAATTGATTTAAAGTATATTGGCTTAACAAAAAAGAACCCTAATTTTCCAGAGTACATACCCTTTAAAGCTCAGAATGTTGTTTAATGCAACATATAACTTGCATTATATAGAATTATTAAACAAAACACACACTAATAACAGTGCTTTCAGTGCAGAAAGCTCTGCAGTTACTGCCCACTCCCACCTCACGATTTACCCAGTCAGAGGGAGAGGAATTCTCCAAAAAGGTACTATGTATTCCCTTGTGTTTTATGGAAAGGGAAGTATAACTGAAGGCAACTGGAAAACATTCTGTGGTAAAAGATTTTATGTCAAACAAGTATATACTTGTTAGAAATACAGGTATAATAATTTTACATAGGACTTTCTGGAATAAAATTCAAGTTTTTAAGGTCGGCTTGTTTCATTTTTCACTTCTACCTTTGTTTGTCACCGTTTTATCCCCAGTATTCCTTCTCAAGCAACACAGATTCTTTGTACCTACTTTACATAAATATTCATAAAGGACAGATGGATTGCAACACTGGAATCATACATCATAAGGCATGACAAATCCGCAATGTATTTATTGATTTGATAATGTAGAAGTGACACTTGCTGTCAACACAGAATCCTGGTGCACTATTTTTTTGAACGTTATTATTTTATTGAGAAATCATAAAACATTACACAAATAATAACTATTACTTTAATTCATTGATTGAAGAATGGGAGGTTAAAGAGCTATTTCTCCCGTTCTTCAATCAATTTCTCAGGAGCCAGAAATAAAGCTGTTAGATATTTACCTTTTGCGTGGCGCACTGACAATTGCTGAATGCTTCTTGGTTCAGTTCAACTATACAGAACTTATTTTAGGAGCCAATGACACAGACATCATCCCTCCTAAAATTGAGTAGCTCGATCAGCACTGCATCTACTTTGTGACACTAGTAAAACATGCTATATACGCATTTAAATAATGAAAAATACAGGAATACCAAAACTCAAGTTGTATTCAAATATCAATACACACATTACAAAATATACATTATTCCCATACAAAAACCTACAAACACTCATATGGCTGGTGGCGAGAGTGGGTTAAAAGTTCTTCTGCTACTATAGAGTCTCAATTTGCTAGGCAAAAGTAGTAGTAGTAGTAGTAGTATAAAAAGTGTCTAAGTGTCTCCTATCGTAGATTGCATCATTAGGGTTATATAGCAGTCAGAGTATTGGAACAATATCCAAGAAGTCCATATTTCTTCAAATGTATCCTGTTTATTGTACATAGATGCAATTAGCTCCTCCATTCTCATAATATGATTTAATTCATTATTTAATTCATGTGGTAGTAGGCCGTCTGTCTTTTTCCAGTGACGAGGAAGAACATGGCAAGCAGCTATTAAAAAAAAACTAAGCAATCCTACTGAGCCCGGTACATGGGCAAGAGGACAATTGGGATGGTACAGGGTATACAGGTTGATATTATTTTGTCATATGTCTGGATAATTGTCTACCAGTACGGGTGGATTATATAGCACGTTAAATCAGATATGAGACATAGATCCTTAGTCCCTGTTGCATCTTCAACATATTGGGGATATGTTTGGAAAGGATTTTTGCTAAATTGCCGGGCATTTATACCTGGTGCACTAATTTGATGAAAATCCTGTAAAAAGCCCCAAAATAAACTACCGTAATAAACGGTTATTGTCCATATTAACAGAAAAAAGGTAGTCCTAATCAGTCAAAAAACAAAACCAAACCAAGTTGCTTGTACTTGTAAAACAAAAATAACAGTAAATTGTTTTGCAGTAACACAAATGTAAAACTGCTTTTCAACCATGTGCAGATTTCTAGTTTGCATGACAAATTTGGCTTTGAAGCAGGATACTTTGGCAGCTCTAAACAAACAATGTAAACAGGACTTCTATAATGGAGACGCATTTTCTGCATTAATGAAAAAGAAACAATCTACCTCAAAACAATGTCAATGTGAAATGATTTCGGCAACATTAATAATAACACATTATGGTTTCTTAATATTTTAAAAACACATTTCCCAAAAATGATAGTTCAGGAGATATTTTTCCGATACACCAAATGCATTGGTGATATTATTATAGCTGGATAACTAAAAAGAAAAGTATAGCTTTGTTTAAAGTATCCTCCTAAACTATGAACTTTTTCAGCTCTGCATATTGTAACTATTGCCCATTAAAGTGTATGTGCACCCTTAAATAAAACTTTCCGTAGTGTAGGTTCCCCGCTCCCAACCCTAACCGATATATTTATATTGTAATAAAGTCCACAGAACTTTACTTACCTGCCTTTGTTCCTGCGGCCTTTGCCTGTGACTAGACACAAGAATTACCATATATTAAAACAATGTGTACGTCTCTGCTTTTACAATTGTATAATACAAATATTTACATTTACAGTACTGTTTAAATACTGTTTAAAGGGGAAGTTCAGTGCAAATACATATGCTTTTCAGAAAAAAGAGCAGTATTTTTTCATCCTAATGACCTTAATCTGCCAATTCATCATTTTGTCTGTGCATAAATAAATGCAACTGAAATCATGACTTCCTGTTTGCATGACCCCCAGTAGAGACCGTAATGGTCTTGCCCATGACCCAGCGCCTGGGTTGATTCAGTTGCTCAGTAGAGATCTGAGCATGTTTGACCCATCCAAAAGCCAATCAGTAGACGTTACTGTTAGGAACATTCCAAGGATGTGGTGCATCCTGGGAAGAAGAAGGACCATTAGAACCGGAAATGTCAGCTCACTAATGTCAACAGCAGGGAACAGGAAAGGGTATGAAATCAACTGATTTTTCAAAATGGGAGAGAATATGTAGAATAACCAAGTATGCATTACACAAACTAACAATTTAACAAATATTGATAATTTCCACTGAACTGTCCCTTTAATTCCAATATTTTAATGTCAGATAGATTTATAAACATATAACAGAAACCAACGCTTTTACCTCTTTTCCTTTCTGCCACTGCACATAAATACCCGTCAGAGTTACAATACACATTTGGTCAGCACTTGCCCAAAAATGAAGCTACTACGAAAAAAAAGGTCTGAAATATAATCGGCTATATTATTAAAATTTCACTTATTGTTCAATCCCTAAGTGATACTTAATAAATCAGTGCCAGGTGTAGTTCGATATGCTGTCATGTATTTAACCACACATAATACTTTATTTACTTACTGTGATAGAGCTAAGTCCTTGAATAAATGAGGTCTCCATACATTGGTTTTCATTTAAAAAGGTCTAGCAACTGAGAGTGATGACAAATATGCCTAGGGTGGCTATCTCCAAATCTCTGATAACTTTGCGCCACATAAATATATAGAGTTAAGTTGTATAAAAATTATAATTTTAAATTCTGTTTTATAAGTCTGTTATGTCATAGTTTACTGGAAACTATAACTTCAAACTATACAGTTTCTGATAAGGTTAAAGTGTATGTATACTGAAAAAATTACTTTGCGTCATCTTAATCTATAAATAAATACATGTAAGTAGCACTTACTCTGAGGTGTGTGTGCTGCTGCATGCCTTCAATACAGCACAGGCTCTGACCACTGACCTGACTAATTTCCCGCATACCAACTGTCAAATCTGCATATAGCATACATCACACCAACTGTCAAACCATTCCAGCTAGAGCAAAACTGCTTACAGAAATGCTAAAACTTGTTTCAGATTGGATATCTAATGAAATAGAGAGCAGATCAACAAAACAATGGATGAATTATAGTTTCCACTAATGGGCAATTAAAAAAACAAATTTTCCTGGCTGCCTCTCAGCCAATCACAGATGCGGCTGCCGGTCCAGACCCCTGCTTGCAATTTCCTGCAAGCAGAGGGCCGAATCAAAATTCCTGGGGAACGAAGCTCTGTAAGAACATTCCTGATGAATTATTGCAAACAAAAATGGCATTTGGGGGTGAGCTAGGATTGCCTACACTACAGAAAAAGTTCAATATGAAGGTGGAGATACCCTTTAAAGTGAATAGCAGAGGTGGCTTTTAAGCCTCATACACACGTCTGGTGGATCATCAACGAGCCCCGATTCAGCCGACGAAGTGCCCATACACGGCGCAATTGTAGGCCGAACGCTCGTGCATACATATCATGGTGGGTCAGCCCCCAGGATCGCACCTTAACTTACATCATTCTTTCTCTGTGACAAAGTACTTGAATCAGTCCAAACACAAACAAAAAGCCTGAGCCCAAACGTGGGTACACACACGAAGAAGAAAGGGCATTCGAGCAGACAGTATCATCCCTTTCTCGTTCATGTATGTAGCGCTTCCCCAAGCACTGCAGAGACTGACGAACGTTCACCACCCGCTTGATTGTTTAGAAGTGCCTGAAAAACTACCTTAGCTGCGGTCATCACCCTTACTTAAAGTATAGGGAGTCGGACGTGGCTGAGGGAAATCTGCAGTCCCAAAGGGTTTGGTATTGTGTGTACAGGAATCTTTAGAAAATGACACACAGATTCTGCATGTGTATGCATGTGTTTAACCAGCTTTATATACAGTATACACTATCAACCACAAATGCTTGAGCCAACACAGAGCTGGAATCTGTAACACTAGCCTACATGTTCATTAACCCAAGTTTACATCAAACAAACATTCACAAGGTAGGTAATTTACCCAGAGCCACAGCACATTTTAAAGGATTTAAAATCTGTCGGCGTGACTTTAACCCCTTCACTGCAAAAGACACCTGTGCAGCTGATGCAACAAATTCAATAGCTTGTCCCATGTGGACATATTTGTGGGATGGGAACAGTCCCCCAAAAAGGTTAAGTTATCAGTTTAATGTAAACTTCAAGGAACTGAATAGAATAATGTGGCCCCTTATACGATATTAATTAGCCTTCATAGACTGAAATGGTGGGAGCTATAAATGCAAAGAAGGAAAATGTTTTTTCGAATTAAGAACTTGTAACATCAAGTGCCTGCAGGTCTATGAACTCAGCCAGTGTCTGGCAGGAGTGGGTTTTCTTTCAAGAAGATGGTGCAGAAAAATATGAGGGGGTGAAACCAAGTAGCAGGTAAGTACAAAGTTCTTTCTTTTAAATATAGCATTTTGGGAACAAAATCATTGAGGTAACTTCTAAAGGAGGTGTATTTTATAAGCTCAAGGTTTAAGATTTGCATGAAATATTGTTTACACTGAATGTCCTTGTATTTTTTTGGATATAGGACATTGCTTGCAATAGCAAATATATTTTTATAAAGTTGGAACAACTAAGCACTCCAAGGCATCAGTTAAGGTAAAGCAAGATCTCTCTTCATGACATTCTGCCCTTTTGACACTGATCAAATTATACTGTGAATGTAGCAAGCAATAAAGGTAACTTACATTTTTAAACAAAAACAAATGGCATTTTGAATCACATTCAAAGCTTTTCTTACAGAAGCTCTATTATTGGAGTGTTACAGAATAATGAATCAAACATGCTAACAGGAATTTTAAAGGTTAGTAAACACTTAACCTAGATATTTGGTACCCCTCCTAAATGCCTCTGGGTGTTTCCACAGTTGCACACTGTAGCCATTGTTACTTCTCTCTCCCTTAACACAGTCTGTCAAACAACCACCAAAACCTTAAACAACCCACAGTTTCACTTATCAAAATGTGACAAGAGGGGGTGAAATTACTGCACAAAGCGTATTTATTAGTACTCCAAATGTGGTGTCATTTCGAACTGGCTAACCAAATTAGTACTTCCATTCCAAGAATTTTATTGAGCCCTGGAGCATGGCCCTGTATATTATATAAATATATACAAAATCAATGTTGTTACTGTCCTTTGCTGCACTCATACATATAAAATAACCTGGAACAATAAAACAGTGGTTGTGAAAGAAATGTTTATAATAGTAAGAAAGCTTCCATAATTATAGAAGTGGTACCTGATGCATTTTAACAAAAACACATACAAAATTAAGAACAGCCCCCCACACACCCTATTTAGTTCATGGTTTGAAATGCCAACATATTTAATCCTCCACATTAGGGCACATCAGTAAAGTCTGGGGTAAGAAACCTGGCTTGGCGTCAAAATGAATTGAGGACTTCTGAATGGCAGTGGAGGACAAATGGAAACTCTGTTAACACAATATACGTCTTCTATAAAGCAGCAGAGGAATGACAAATTGCTTGACTGCCTAGAATCATCATTTCCTGGTTAATATGTCAAACTGTTTTGGAGACATGTTACCACTCCTTTCCACGTAAAAAAATGAATACAATGAAACCTGTCAATAAGGACCACCACTGAGCCATATGTTTTTGATATAGAATGGCAGGTGGTCATATTTCACAGATTTTACAGAGAAAATGTGTGGTACGGTGAACAAGTGATACTGTTAAAGTGCTTCACGCTCAGCTGCTGGGCCTATCATAAACTGAGCCAACTTTATGACAAGCCAGTTACATACAGCAAAAGGAAAGAAAAGGGGAAAGTCTATATTTTATACTAAAAATGAAACGTTAAAGGGCATGTCGAGTCTTAAAATAACTTTTTATACTTATGTACACCTACCACCCCAAACCTCATTTTCACATTATTAAAAAGTTCCAAAGTTGCCCCTGAAGAGACCTTCCCTGGTCCCTAAAATATTTAAAAACGAAAAACTGCAAGTATTATAGTGACTTACCAAACACTGAATTAACTGCACACTTTTTGTGTATGATTTACATTAATATATAAAAAGCATCTACATAAATTACTATTCTACCTTCTGGAGGCACCAGGTAAAACAATGCTGTTGTGATGTTAAAATTGCTTTATCACATTTAAAAATGCAGAACATTTCCCCACTACTGTAAAATATATGGAATTAGAAGCCATTTCTGATTTTTCTTTTATGTTGCAAGGGAATCTTATTACAAGTAAATCATATTGTGCCCAACATTTTTGACTTCAAAGGGCAACTTTCCCCAACTTTTAGGATATTGTAGGTCTCCCTCTCCCAGCCCCAAACGCCATATTAGTATGTCAAGAAACTCCCTCGATCTTTATTTACCTTTCCTCTATCCTCCGCCGCACTGTCAGCCTTCTGCTTGCACGGAGCTTCAAGCAGGGGGCCGGACTGGCATCCGCGTCCGTGATTGGAGACAGCCAATTACGGACGCGGCTGCCGGCAGTTCAGAACGCCGGAGGAGAGAGGGAAGTAAAGATCAGGGGAGTTTCTTGACATAATAATATGGCGTTTGGGGCTGGGGGAGGGAGACCTACAGTACCCCAAAGGGTAAGTACACTGGGGGGAGGGAGACCAAAATGGGTGAGAGAGGGAGGGAGGGGGGAAGAGAGCTGCACTGGGCATACGCAAATTCTCCCGGAGGAGAGACAGGAGATAGAGTCCAATATGGACTCTTCTGGGCTCCTGGTGGACAGTTTTTGGGACTTTGGAGGGGTATAGCAGGGCAGCCATTTGGAGATGGGATGTAAGGTAAGGATTTTTATGCACACACAGTGGGGCCAGTAGTGGGTTAACTTATAGTTTTGGGGGTGGACTTGCCCTTTAAATGCAATGTCTGCCTATACTTCTCTCGCTTCAGCATCATTATTCGCAATGGCTGATATTATCAATTCATAACTATGTAAGCAAACTTTTATTGCAGGTACAGCTGGATTTACAGAGAGCCGCAATTACTGGCAATTTAAAGGGCATGTCCACCTAAACTAAAATTTAACCCACTACTGGACCCACTCTGTAGTGTATAAAAATCCTTACCTTACATCCCAGCTCCAAATGGTTCTCCTGTAATGTCCCCCCAAAGTTATAAAAACTGTCCACCAGGAGCCTGGCCACCAGTGAAATTGTTTCCGCCTCTGAGCTGTCCTCTCCGAGGTTTTTGGCTTGCTCAGAGCAGCCCTTCACTCCCTCCCTCCCCTTCCTCTCCCACCCGTTTTCCTCTCCCTACCCCTAGTGTAACTCCCCTTTTACATATATAAGAAATAGTTCCCCAGCCCCAACCGCAATAAAATATTTATAAGAAAGTCCCCCGATCTTTACTTACCTTCCCTCTCTCCTCCGGCATTCTGAACTGCCGGCAGACGCGTCTGTGAATGGCTGCCTCTCAGCCAATCACTGACGCGGCTGCCGGTCCAGCCCCCTGCTTGCAGTTCTGTGCAAGCAGAAGGCCGGGCATTGTGGTGAAGGAGAGAGGGAAGGTAAATAACGAATGGGGGACTTTCTTATAAATATAATATAGCGCTTGGGGCTCTGGGAACTATCCCTACAACATATAATTTTTTTTAAAAGGGGTAGACATGCCCTTTAATATAGAGGTTGCGGCTCTGGGTTAATAGCAAACTGGTGTTACCCTTTGGCGTAAGAATTCCTACGGAAAAAGCAGTACAACAACTGCTGCGCGGGTATCTTTAGCGATACCCACACAGCCCATGCAGAGAAAAAGTTAGTCACCCTAGCCGATCTTGGATTGTTTAGCATGAATTTAACTCCGCCTCCCTGTAAATGAGCTTAAAGTTTTTGACATAAGCATCATAAGCAGTCAGAAAATAATTAATTTCTGAGGTACACAGGGCAACTGGCACCCAGGATTTGCCATTCCTGATGCAGGTTTATACTTATACTTAAAGGGCATGTCCACCCTTAATATAAACTTTTGTCCTGTAATAGAATACCTTCCCCCAGTCCCAACCACTATAAAACAAATTTAAGAAAGTGACCAGATCTTTACTTACCTTCCCTCTCTCCTCCGACGCCTGGCCTTCTGCTTGCAAGACACTGCAAGCAGGGGGCGGGACCGGCAGCCGCGTCCTTGATTGGCTGAGAGGCAGCCAATCACGGACGCGACTGCCGGCTTCTCAGAATGCCTGTGGAGAGAGGGAAGGTAAGTAGAGTTCTGGGGACTTTCTTAAAATTATTTTTTTCGGTTGGGGCTGGGGGAACATATTCTATTATATGGGCAAGGGGTTTTATGGTAGGGGGAGGGATCGCAAAACGGGAGGGAGAGGGAGGGGGAGAAGGGCTGCAGTACGCATGCCAAACTTCTCCCGGAGGCCAGATAGGAGGCAGAGTCCTATATGGACTCTGCTATCCTCCTGGTGGGCAGTTTTTGGGACTTTGGGGGGGGGGGGGGGGGACTACAGGAGAACCTTATCGAGCTGGGATGTGAGGTAAGAATTTTACTACACTACATGGCGGGGCCATTAGTGGGGGGATTATAGTTTTGGGGGTGGACATGCCCTTTAAGCACGGGGCTTATTGTAAAATAAATAAATACACCACACGAAAATCTGTGCCTTATCCTTGTCTATTATCTGGCAGGTCCGTCCCGATATTAAAATTCCTATTTAGCACAAGGACCTATCCAAACCAATCACAACCTTACTAAACTTTTTCTGCCAATGTTCCTAAACAAAGATACCCAGCCTGAATCCCTTTCTTCTATCATAGTATTTCTAGGTAGCAGCCATTACAAAATTGCAAATGGCGCATGTGGCTGCTTCCCAAGCCACCTCCTCTGTAACTGACCCGCATTCAGGAACATTGTGTTTTTAGAGATGCTCCCTTTAGCCCTTTCTGCTTCCAGTGCTCCCTTTCTCCTCGTGTCCTGTTGAGCCCCCTTTCTCCTCGTGTCCTGTTGAGCCCGATTTATGCTTGAGAAAGGATGTGGGAGTCCGAAACAAATAACATACATGTTTTAAATAAACCAGCAAGAGTAGAGCAATCACAACTTAAGATTGATGCCTTTTGCATATACATAAGCCATGTAAACACGTCCGGAACACGACAAAGGCATGTCAAACAGCCACTTTGGCCGTTTGTCTCACATTTGTGTATGCGTTCAGTAGGGCATCGTTCGTTGAACCACCATGGCGGATCAGCGAAGACTGAACGCATACACACGTGCAATTATCGGCTGTTTGAAAGGCACGGGGGTCATTCAATGGTGCATGCATCGGACGTGTGGACGAGGCTTTACTGAACATTGTAGCTATTGTGATGGGGTGTAATGTCTCAGGTTGAACATACACATTTCTAGAGCTCTTGAACTGGATGGCCACAAATATATACCAGCTGACGAGCCCACTATATTTTGAAACCCCTTACATCCCACAGCAAGGTAGCTATGGCAGCTGTTAACGCTGTTTCAACACAGGCAGCAAATATCTGCTTGAATTAAATTTCTTTAGGTACAGTGCTAAATAGAATTTGAACTCCAGAAGCACAGACAGCACGGAGAGCAACTAACTGTAGGATTGGGTGTTAGCTGCAGTCAGGATACAAGTTTTACACAAGTATGGACAGGGGGAGGGACTGGGATTATCGCATGGTTGTGCCCTGCCCTATTGAACTAGTAAAACTTCTAGAGCTGAAAAGAAGGTAAAGGAGGCGTGATTAGCTGGAAAATTATTTAGCACAGTTTACATGTCCTTTTAATGCAGCTGTGAAAATATGGTAATACCAACAGCAAATAAAATAACCAACATAATTTTGTTCACTGTGTTAATGATGCATTTTACAGTATTGATATAAATCAGCTTTTTGTCTCAAGAAATGTGCTATCATAGGGCCATCTGGTGGTACTATATGAAAAATTCAACTCAACGTCTAGCACTGGAAAGACAAAACAAAAAAATGAGGGGAGTAGAAAGGTTAGGGGCTCAATATGTAACTGATTGAGCAAAGCTTTTTGTGATGTAAAAACAGCCACTTTGGCAGATTGTCGCACATTTGTGTATGCGTTCAGTAGGGCATCGTTCGTTGATCCACCATGGATCAAACGATAATCAAACAATAATACCTTTACACTTATTCTGCAGTGGTAGAACCATTTCTTAAACTATTGGGAAATAGCGGTGCACAGCCAATGCATAAACAGCTTACTTAATGCATTTTCAAAGGAGGCGTTAACCGCACATCTTACCTGACAGGGATCCCGCAATGCAGCAAGTCTCGCAAGGGATTTACAGCATTGCCAGGTAAGTTATGCCTGAAAATACATTACATACATATATTCCCTTGCAATAATGCAATAATGGGTTGCTAACGGGCAAAAAAAACTCATGCTTCCCAATATATTATTGAGTTAGTGTAGGTTTAACTTTGTAGAGCTTGCGGTATTTCCATTAATGGCAACGGGAACCCAATGCAAATTAATGGGAGGCCTTGGGCCAGTGAAACTAACCTTCCAGGTTCCTGGCATGCAGTAGATCTTACTAAGTGATTACTGCATCACCGGAACCCGGAAGATAAGAGGAATGTTATATGTATTACAATACACCCCCCCATTAATAGGCTGTTACCTGTAAACCATTATAATGCCATATTCACATTTTGCTTTGGTTGCACAAATGTTAATTCTATATAACTGAATGCTTTATACTTCCTTTCTTACATTAGCAAAGATAAAGAAACTGTAGATTTCATGAATAACAATTAAGGAACTATATTCACATGACAAGTATTGGCACCGCGACTATTTACGGATATTTCCAATCAAATCGCCGAACATAGTCTTACATTTTCTTGTGAGATACTGAGGCTTTTAAATTCTATAGATGAGTATTTCCAGGACAGATTTACCATAGTACATGCAAAGGCCATGGCCTACCATGGTATTCTTTAGGGCTAGGCCACACTTGCGTGTTTTTTGTGTGTTTGCGCACTCGCGATTGCGCATGCGCTTTGGTTTTAATGGAAATCCGTTTTGCATTCACAATTTTTGGTGCGTTAACGCATGCGCAAAATGCAAAACAAACAAGAATCATGCACACAATCGCATGCGATAACGCACATGATTGCGTGCGCGATTTAGAGCGTTGTAGTGGGGCCACATCCTTAGAAAGGGGTGTTTCTAGGGTTTTTAGCACATGAAATAACTTTTGAATGGCGCCTATAGGCAGACAGTGGGCGGTGCTCTGTCGCTGTGGAAAGGTGGGTGTGGCTTGTGGACATGATCATGGTTTTTGGAAGTGGGTGTGGACTTAATACTGGCTGGTGAAATGGAGGGTTGGTTAACTGGTAAATATACCCACCATACAGGCTGAAAAATATAATGCCTACGCATACAGGATGGCACACATGCATACAGATACACTTGCATGCATAGATAAACGCATAGACAGGCACATACAGAGATTTATACACAGATACACACACGCATACAGGTTAAGTAAACATAATTAATTTCTCCCCTAACTACAGTTTCTAACATTCTCCATTCCTACACTATAAACCAGGGCCCAGGCAGCTCACAAAATAGACACAACCCAGCCCCCTAGACAGTGTCTGTCAGCACCATGTGTTCAACCCCAACCATGAGGAAGTATGTTCAGTCCCACCCACTGCCAGTGTGGAGATAGAATGGGTAGAATTATATACCCTGTACAATAGTCATTCTATTACTAGTTACAACTACGACTTACTGTTCATGGGAGAGTGGCGAGTCACATGCTGATATAAAGAAAACTCATTTGACACATGAACTTGGTGGAAAGGTCGCTTGTTTATTCAGTAGTCACAGATTTAGCACATATTACTCATATTATAACTGTATAACTTTTAGAACCGTAACAACAGTGCAGTACCAATATCATTCCGCTTAACATTATTCCCTGCCACAATAGCCCGGGAATGCTTATATACAAAATAAACTATCCACCCATATGGGCGACTTTATACCCCCTGAATAAACAGCGACATAAGAGTATAAACATTCTTATAAATGAGGTGGGGGGGAGAGTGCTACCATCAGGAAGCCCTTTAGCACTTACAACCCTCCTATTTATGCCCACGACTCCCGCCTGAACTAACCGTCCTGCCTCCTATTAATCCCTAAATTGCCCGCCCGATTACAAAATCCCTGACCTCAAACTGACCCGTTACCTCTCCATGCTCCTATGTGTGCCTAGGCTGCTGAAGGCAACCCGGCCCATTCATTCTGCTCCATTCCCAGGTGCAGGCACTGTAAGTTAACGCATACAACCCCTTTCTCTTCTCCTTCTATGAACTGAACTCCCATGTTGTAAATATGGTATTGCAGTAAAGGATTTTTTTGGGTTTTTTTTTAACTGCTGTCTTTCTATGGTGTTTTGATCTTAATCAAAACAATGTATATGCATATAACTCCTTAGTAACACAATATTGACAAATAACATTTTTCAGTTTAGCTGGGAGGTAGGAGTGAGTATTCCCACCTCCTATTTTTCTGTAGTTGCAGAGCAATTAGCTGTAAAAGTTGCAGGCATACACTTCTTAATATATTTCGACTGTGCATGCACAAGGAGGAAAAAAAATCAGGGAAACAGACCATTGGAGAGAAATGAGAGGTTGGTATGCTCACCAGTATAGTGTACCCTTAACATGATATGCCAGATACTGATAAGCTGAAAAATCTTATACTAAAAGAGAATTACTCACTTCCCTCCTGTTCCTCTTATGCCTGCCACTATAGTATCCAGCAGTTTAGGTTCCAACCCCTGGGTGCTTTTGTGAACTGCAATGGTACATACCTGTCCTTTGCTGTCCCAGTCCTACTTCTGCCTTCGTGATGTGGCCAATAGAAAGACGCATCTTATGTCTTCTCATTGGCCTTGTTGCCAATAGACCCCAAGAGTCAGAGAGGATGGGAGCAGCGACGAAAACTTTAGGAAAATACCACTGCAGTTTAAAGGACATGTTCCCCTCCTAAGAAAAATTTTACTTTATGTAGATCAGCACCACCTTTTTTCTTTAACATTTCCAAGATTCTCCCAGGCTGAGATATTTGACTTACAAAACCCTGAACCTTTGCTGGGGTGTTCACTACTCCTGTGCTGCAGAGAAGACTACTTCTGTAATGGCTGCCAGCCATTGTCCGAGATGTCACCATCACGGCCATGACTGACGGCCATTACCGGGAAGAAGAGAGGAGCCACAGCGAGAGATTGGGGTTTTGTAAGTAGAACTCAGCTCGGGAGCACCTTGGAAATGTATAAATAAAAGGAAAATGGTTTGTGGGGCTGATCTACATAAGGCAATTTGTTTCTTAGGGAGGTGGACATAGCCTTTAGCAATCCGGATCGAGGACCTTAGCAGTCACCCAGGGTTGTTGAGGAGGAGAGTATAATTCATCGCTATAATGGAAAAGAAGGGATAGCGAATGCCCTGATTCTATCAAGAGGAAACAGAACAGCTTCCTAAATTATTGCAAGTTTCAACCTTCTCATCTTCCTTACTGCTGCAAGAAGAATGGTCACCAAGGTATTGAAGTAAAGTGAGACTAATAGCTTCAAAGAAATCCCTTGATTTTTAGACCACAGTGCTGTTTCATCTAAAGCACAATCCAGTCATTGATTTTGCTTAACTACGGTATACTATTTTTATCCTCCTCTATGCAGGAATACTCATTTCCTGGGGCAAATTGCTGGCAGAAGCAGTAGTGAAAAATAATATGAAATGAAGATCATGGTACAATATTGAATGTTATATTTTAGGTTTCAGTTAGATGCAAATCAACTTTGCTAATGTGGATTTTAGTATTTAGTTGTGCATAACATAACACATACATTTGTGTATTTGTGGGGCCTTAAGCTGTTCATAAAATTGTGCTGGGGGTGGATATGAGCCCTGTATCACATTTCTAAATGAAACCTGTCAGAAGTTATGATGCTATAAGAATGGCACTTTTGGCAGCTGGGGGTGCAAACTTATGACATCGCTCTTTTATGACATTGTTGTCAGGGCAGGTACTTCCTATCTTTCCAAGCATTAAGAATTCCATGAGCATGCACAGACCCAAGAGTGAGGAGAGAAATAGACTGCAGGTGATGTCACACAAGCAACTGAAGTGCAAAGTGTTAATATTTTAACCACAGTAACTTCTGGCAGGCTGCTATACATAAAGTATCTAATCCAGGGATTAGTTTAAAGGCCAAAAATGCTCCCCTCCCGTTACCACTACCCAGTGTAACGAATTAAACTACTAGGTCCTCACTCCTAGGTTTCCTTTCCTTTCAGGCAGGCTTCTAACCAAAGGGAACTCCACAACTGTCTGTTCCCATTGAACCGATCTTGGACAAAGTGTCGGTTTAGCTAAAAACAGGCCAGCAATCTGAAATTAAACTAAAGATTTCCAGCTAAGGTAAAATTAGGGGTTAGGACCTCACCTTAGGTAGTCTTAATGGGGGTAGGGAGCCTTTAAAGCTGCAAACTTTTTTTTTTACCTTAACTGGTTTAGAGACCACAGTTACCCTTTGAGATACAAATACTAGCAGTATTTCATTTTAGATTTGCGCATCTCTCAGTTGGAAGCCACAGGTGAACTAAGCCTTGATACTTTCTTAATTTCAAATTGGTCTGTATAATGAGCCTTTAACACCATTTATATTTTTCCATGCCTTGTTTAAGTAAATATTCATATTAGCAGCTGTTTTGCTGTGTGCTTTAAAAAAAATGCTCATTCTCCTTTTGGAAAAAAAAAGTAACATTTTTAAGGTCAGTTGTTAGCAGCAAAATTCTATTTTTAGTCTATTATACACACAAACACAAAATCCCCACAAATCTTACAACTATAAAATATCAAAACAATGTTTACACATAGCTCCCACAGTGGCCTTACTGTACTATGTCTGGCAAAACTTTGCATCAACCTCAAGAAAGTCAACAACAGGAACTCAATCAGAAATTCTCTGGTTTCCGGTCATATTACAGTGACTAACCATAGGTTAGGCTGACATAAAACCTCTGCCAGGAACACACAGCATTTTTACTCATTTCAAGTATTCTTTTGCTGTATATACTCGAGTATAAACCGACACGAGTATAAACCGAGGTACCCAATTTCAGCTAAAAATCCTAATAAAAGTTGTTGACTCGAGTATAAACCCGAGTAGAAACTTGGCATTCAAATGTTTGGAAACTACAACTCCCAGCTAATAAAGCATGCTGGGAGTTGTAGTTTCCAAACATCTTGAATGCCACCCCACTTGGCATTCAAGATGTTTGGGAACTACAACTCCCAGCATGCTTTTAGCTGGGAGTTGTAGTTTCCAAGACTATATAAGACTATGGATAGTCTTATATAAGTGGATAGTGCATATAGTGAGATCTCTGTTCTGCAGGTTGGGGAATAGATTTGTGGAATGTATTGCATTCTATTAGCCTATTTTCTTAACTTGTATTTTTACTATTTACTGTATCAATCTATTTTTTATTAATTGTATCCCCCCTAGTATGTTAGTCAGTTTCAGGCACCAACTCAATCCCCACTGCAACACACTGACCAGGTCAGTATTTTTGGAGGCAGGTGGCAGCCTTAATTCCGCGCCTTTATTCCATTTTCGGATTAATATTTTTTCTACTGTGAGAAGAAAGTACACTGGAATGATGGGTAATAATGCACAATATATTTCCCTATAAAGTAAAGCAAGTTGCCAAAGTAAAGCAGTGCCAATTATTAAGTGAGTTAAGAGCATGTCCATCTCTTACCTGAGCATTCCGGCAGCCGCGCGATCTCTGTGTACTGGCGCGCCGGGTGCGCCGGGCAGTGATGTCAGGCCGGCGTGCCAGTACACAGAAAGATCGTGGCGCTGCCGGAATGCTCAGGTAAGCTACTGACTCAAGTATAAACCGAGTCCGAGTTTTCAGGCTGATTTTTCAGCCTGAAAAACTCAGTTTATACTCGAGTATATACGGTAGTTCTGTTTAAAATCTCGTAAAGGTTGTATATATCCTTAAAGGAGAAATTAAGCCTAAAACACATTTTCTCGATGTATTACCCAGAAACTAATTACAGTATTACATTTTTTTCCTGTATGAAGTCAAACTCCCCTTCCCATGTGTATCAGTGCTAAAGGGAAGTGGTAGTAAGTGAAAGTAACAACTGAATTTGTTTTAGTGATTTTACTTATTTTGACACAGGTATATCTTGGTTTGCAATTACTTAGACAGTGAAGCAATACATTGTTTTATTCATCAGTTCCTGATGTGTTTTAGCATAAATGTATTCTTTAAATTTAAAAAAAAAAAAAGAAAAGGTAGAGGTATTACATATAGTAATAGTACCACTGTAAAAGGTTAAAGGGTATCTACTCTGAAAAATTGTACATAATGTTTTCACTTTAATTGAAGAACGGGAGGTAAAGGAGCTATGTCTTACCTCCCGTTCTTCAATTAATCTAACAGGAGTCAGCAGGAAACCATTTAAACTTACCTGTGATGGCAATCCTCCGCTGCTTCCTCTGACAGGTGGCAACTATATCCACACTCCCGTATACTGTATGCATGCATTTATATTGTAGGGGAGCATGGATGTAGTTGGCACCTATCAGGGGAAGCAGTGGAGGATCGCTATCATGAATGAGTATAAGAAAGCTTCCTTTCTTCAATTAAAGTGAAAACCAGTATGTACAATTATTTGGATAACCATGAAATAACATTGAATAGAATTGAATTAGGGCAATAAAATAGCTTCCTTAGGCTATTTTGACTTTCCTTAGCATCCCTAAAGCTTCGGTTACACTAACCACGTCTTACTTGTTTGCGCTAACACATGCACAGACATGGATTTTTGTTTAGGAATGCTATAATAAGGTTCACACTGCTGCATTTTTAATCAGTGCGTTGCGCATTATAACCAAATTACTAGTTTAGTGTGGTAACATGTTCAATCCATATGGGGAAGAGAAAAAAAAACACGTTCAACTTTTTGCAGTTGTATGTTTTTTGTTTTTTTTTTTTTAAATGTGTTTTATATTTCAAGTGTAAACACAGTAAGGTCCTAGCTCTGAAACATGTAGCACATTTTTCTTATAAAACTACAGTTTGTTCACAGCTACAGTTCTGTGCTTTTTGTACGCTACACCGCAACTTATATACACTGAGATCCCACTATATGCGGTATTGACCCTTTCTTTAGCATGCCCTTTGACTGGTAAATATGTTTTCACTTTGATTAAATAATCAATATTAGGATTTTTCTTCCTTCTGGTAAAATGGTTTTGTTTTAAATAAAACTAAATTATTGTTAGGAATTTTTTTTGTGTTGGTAAAATGTGCTTGAAACAATCTACTGTGCTAAAGGCACAAAATTAACACAATAACACCATAATTGCTTGACTAGAGAGGTATAATTTCTGGTAAGCCCAATGTGAAATAATTGATTCTGCATTTTTTCTATATTCTATGCATTTGGGGGCTGATGCAAAAGTTTACATGTGCTATAAATATGCAGCTTTCTACTGGGTAACTTCAGTTAGAGCACACAGATAACATCTAAATGGTTACTGCAAATAAACAGCATGGGCAAACTTTACCTTTTATTGCATCAGCCCCTTAGAGTTTAAGAGTTTTAAGTTAAGTACATTTTTAGAAAAATTATAGTACTTTTGTCATCCTCAAGAGGGAGCCATTACCTACCTTAGAGTTAAAATACTACATCAAATAGCAATCCTGGACAAAGGCAGATTCAAAAATACCATGCAGGTAATCCTACTCCTTTATCCTCCAAAACATATAATAGAGTAAAACAGACCAGCAAAAAAGTTGTACCATACCTCATTCCTCAAGAAAACATCACACTGTTTGTGAAAAGGATATTTTTATAAATTGATAATGTCAAAAAATGCCAAAGAACAAACGTATTACATTTTATTCTATGCAATTATATTTGTAATGTCCAAGTTCCCTTAACAGGGAGAGTAAAGTGCAGTAAAGATAATAGGACAAAGAAAAACAGATAGAAAGGATGTGTCTGATGCATATAATCTCTCTCTCTCTCTCTCTGATATTTACTGCAACACAAGATCCTGTGTATAAGACCCTGTGAATAAGATCCTGTTGGGAGGACAGATTATTGGACAGACAATTTACATTATTGGATACGAACTCTGAGGTAACATAAGTGTACACCAACATACAAGGACACACAATATACAGGCCTGGTCAGTATTCAAAGTGGTACACCATAGACAGGGGCACCCCTGATTACTGCACATATTATGTGGGAACCTGTTTATGTGCACTGTCTGCTTTGTGCCAGACCACCACAGTAACACACTGTGTGCCATGCTACCCATAATCGTTCCATAAAGCAGTGATCTGGTACAAATTGGTGTTGCAGCGATGCTGGTAATACCATTTATTTTCCCTGTTTTCTCTGTATAGTTGTTCTCTGTATTAAGCTATGGAGGCTGCTACTGATAGTATTGATTTAAATCCTCCTGTCCTTATACCTGCACATGAAATTGCCCAATTAGACTCAGTAGCTCTACCAGGCCCAATTGCCAAACCTATTTTTAAATATGATCAATTTGATGGGGTAACTAGGGAGTGGGCTGATTGGCTAGAACAATTTGAATTGGCAGCCACTTTTAATGGTTGGGATGAAGGTGCTCGCTTGCAAGTCCTTAGCCTTTTGCTTAGTGGTAAAGCCAGGCAGGTATACCAAGGATTTACTGTAATACTGAAATAAAAAGCAGTAATCCGTTATTCAAAATTGCTCTGAAGCAACTTTTTTTCAATTAGATCAGTATAAAAGAGTATATAAAGGATAAATCCATTTCTTTAGGTAAACTGGGAATGAGAAATGTTTGTTTATACGTTAGATTATTAGGGCAATGCTATTACAATAACATGATGCTGTGGGGTACCTTCTGTTATAATATATGAGGTACCATCACCACTTGCCGTGGTGAATACTAATAAGTATTAACCTAGCATGTTTAGTTTCAACCACACAGTGTAGCAGGATTGCCTGGGTCTACTCTCAGACCTGCAGGATTATCCTATTTGGTTCCTCTGGAAGCTAGTGATTGTCTGAGTAACAGTTTAAAATATACCTGTGTATTCTATATCCACTATATCCACACATAGAAAAACATACACACACATAATTTCCATTGTGCACCAACGGGCACAATTTTGCTAGTATATATATATAATGCTATATTAGAAAGTTTAAAAAAGAACCTGAACACTACTTACAGCCCTTCGCCCCCACGGCGTCCTTTATTGCTGGCTGTAATCGGCTGCCTCTCAGCCAATCACAGCCTTGGCTGCCTGTCCGGCCATCTCCTTGTAATTTCCGCAGGAAGCCGGATCAGAACACCGCTGGAGCGAGGGGCTATAAATTGTGTACTGCTTTTTTTTAACAATTTAATATAGCTGCTGGGGGTAGGAAGGGATGCCCTCTAACACATTAAAAATGCTTTTGTAGGGTGGAGAGGTACTTTAACCCCAAAAAAGAATGCTGCAGCTCTAGGCAAATAAGGGTAATAATCCATAAAATGTCAATATTGTATTGCCAGCATTATGAAAACAAGAATGCAGTTCTTTAATTACTTTGCACATAATACCCTAGTCTCCTTTGCTTTCAGTATACCAGAAATGCACATACACTAATCCATTAGGTGCCAACAAACAGCTGCATTTAAAAGCTTCTGATTCTAGTCTAGTCCACACATTATTCCTTTCTGCAGTAAAAAGAATCCTAAGTCTGTTGCTTAGGAAATGGTCTTCCAAAATACATGGTACTGGTGGGTCAATTTGTAAAAGTTTGAAGAGAGCCATATGATTTTTTTAACAAAATAAAATTGCTAACTACCAATATTAATACTTAAGTTCCAAGTTACATGCTTTTTATTTGTTGAAAGTTCAGCCTCTCCATGCAGCATCCCCTAGCCAAAAAAAGTGCAGCTTCTTCCACCCACCCAATCCATAAAAACAAAACAAGCGAAATTCAATCACACATGTACACAAATGGATACAAGTCACCAACTGTAACCCTAAACATTCTGACTATCCAAGAAGACATACAATGCTACTTAAATCTTTCTTAAATCTGTTCAGAGATTCAGCCAGCATAACATTTTTTTCTGGCATAACTTTCCACAACATACTGCCCTTACGGTAAAGAAACATTTATTGTGAACTCAAGTGAAAAGGTGTGGTCTCTTGACTTTAGTTCACCTTTTGAGAACACTTACAGGGAATTACTATATTGCTTTAGAGTTACAACGTCTACTGTATTTAATAATTTTTTCTTAGTAAACACCATTTCATTTAGAGAATTAGTGTTCATGGGGGTTTTTTGTTGTCCAGATGCAGAATTTTAAATTTCTCAAAATTAAATCATTTGCCATTTGTAACTCAATCCCCAAGTCTATTTAAATAACTTTTTAAAGGTCATAAGTCTATTGTCATGCACAATTTATATAAACATGTTTATTAAATAAAGATTTTGTACACAATCAGTTTGGGACTGAAACTGAGATTTTTTTTCTTTTAAATAAGTTTATACTGTGTACAAATAGCAAATTTGTGTGTTCAGAAAAGACCCAAAAAGAAAAACTTGAACAATAATCATAAATTATTTGGTTATTTCCCCAAAATAACATTTGACAGAAATAGTCATATATAAAATAGGTGAAAAATTCATTGGACTCTATAGTAAGTAAATTCATATATTGTGTTTGCAGGATTTACAAATATTCAGATGTTTCCTAACTTTACTTGGCCAGAAACAAGGAAACATACTGTATGAGTGGTTGCTGCAAATTAACAGCATGGGCAAAGTTTTGCACCTCTTATTTCATAAACCAGACAATTCTTTTTTAATTCCTATTTAAGTCTGCAAATGAAATGTATTTGTGCCATACGTCTTATGAAATAGTGATATAAAAGATTTGCATTGTGTCAGGCTGGCCAAATATTTTGTGTGTTATGGCTTATGTGCAAAATTCCAATTTTTAAACAGGGCCCCATTTCAGATTTGGTACCTAATTCTTTAGTTTAAGTTCTGGTGACTTGCCAAACAGGTTTGCAGCCTGAATAACAGGTGTATGGTTCTAAAATTACACCTGTGCAGATCTATTACATAAAGTGCAATCATTGACTGCAATTAATAAGGTCATTTCTTTAGCACATATCTACCTGCAAAACCCTGTTTTTGAAAACAGGGTTGTATAGTATAATACAATACACAATTTTATCATGTGTGATTTATTGGTGAGAAATGCACCAGAAAGTTTAATGTACAGCCTATTAATGTATTTGTTTAAAGCAGGAGAGTGCAACATAAAACCCACAGAGCCACTGATAAGCAGCACAATGATTTTAATACCCTAAATGCATCACTTTACATTGCCACTTCAACAAAATGCAGATCATCTACAGTTTTTAACGCTTTCAGTTTTGTCATCAAACACAGAGCACTTGCTTTTAACACTCACTTCTAAATCACTGATAAACATACAGTATTTAATAGATTTGGCATAATATAGTCCACACAGACATATTTCCACGGACAATTACACTGTGACAGATTTATCGACTTATTCTGCATCTATGTATAAATGTGTTTTTCAGTAACAACAGATCTTAGTTTATAAATTAGTCTCTAATCTGGCACAATATTATACAAGCTGTACACTGACATTGTATCAAAGTGCCATATCTACAGTATTATCCCATGAAGAGATATAATAAACTATTCACAGTTATCCAACCCTGCACACTACTGCAAAAGCTTGATAACTTACCTAAGACCATTAGAGACCAACTTACAGGGTTGTTTAATAAAAGTTCTTATCGTTTAAAATGGTGCTAAATTTGCCCCAACCAATCAGATGTTAGCTTTCAAATGTTAAATAATGTGCAAATTTAGCACCATTTTAAACGATAAGAACTTTTATTGAATAACCCTGTTAGTGCCCTTATTCCAGACTAGCCTAAAGTTTGCTGCTTCTATACACTCCCCAAAATCCACAAAGAGGGATGTCCAGGACGACCCATTGTCTCAGGAATTGGCACTCTGAAAGAGAACATCTCAGGCTGGGTAGAAAACATCCTTAAACCCCTAGTCAAGAAAACACCCGCTACCATATATACTTAGTCGAGGGACCCAATTTTTTCCTAAAAAATTAGTAACCCGATTCACTCAAGTATAAGTCGAGGGTAGACATTATGACCACTACTGCCTTCTGATTCTGTTTGTTTTGGGCTTTAGTGCCCTTTGAAAGGGCAGCAGAAATCCCACGTAGTCCCATACATTAATAACCAAATCCAGTATGGCTATTACTGTATGGGAATTCTGCTGCCCTTTCAAAGGGCAACTAAAGCCTCAAAACAATACAGAATCAGAAGAAAATGTTTAAACAATAGATACCATCCTCCTGCATCTGTATTGTTTTAAGGCATTATTTGCCCTTTTAAATGGGGAGGAATCCCACACACTTACCCCAAATTCCTTGCCACTAAAGGTGTTTGGAAACTACAACTCCCAGCATGCTTTAGTTGCTGAGTTGTAGTTGCCAAACACCTTCAGCAAGGAATTGCCACTGCAGGGATTACTGTTCCCCCACTCTCAGTTTTGTTACTGCTGTGGCCTTGGATGCAGCCTCCCACATTTATATACTTCAATAAGCACTACACCTAGACAAAAGCACAGCACAGTGGATGCGGAAGAGAGCGGAACAGTGCGGCTGCCGGATAAAAGGTTAGTGACTCGAGTATAAGTCGAGGTAGGATTTTTAGGCTTTAGACACCATTAGGCCCCATTCCTGTCAATGCAATTTTGGCGATAATGGATGTGGAGGCCCCATATACAAATATCCCTCATCAAGATGGCATTGTAGGAGGATTTTCTATCCTCCTATAACACTAAACCAATGACTTACATTCGTTACATAGATGATATCCTCATTATCTGGACTTAAAGCGAAGAAGAACTGCTCTTCTTCCATAGGAATTACAACTCTTTCCACCCCACCATTAAACTAAAACTTGACTACTCCAAAAGTCAAATCAACTTTCTGGACACCACTATTAAAATACAAGGGAATACCCTACTGACCTCGATATACCTCCCCAAACATTCAAGAAAATTGATTATTTTCAGCCAAGGGATACTTTACCATCTGTTCAGACCCAACAGAAAGGAATTAACACTTACCGCAACTCTGCAGCGAGTTCATTAAACGGACACAATCCCAAAAGAACTGACAAGGAAATCCAAAGGGCCATATCTATTCCCAGACATAAACTGCAACCGTGTTCCCATTATAGTCACTTACAGTCCATTGTCAGTACACATGCTGTACAAATCGAATGTGCATGGCCACCTTAAGTGAAAATGTTCAAAGTGTGCCTAAAGTGTCAATATGTTGTGTGGCCACCATTATTTTTCACTCAAGCTTCACGAGTTTCTTTTTTTAAAACAATGTTTATTGAAGTTATTTTAAACTTTGTACATATTAAAGGGGAACTCCAAACAAGTTGAGTTTAAATTAAAGGCCAGTTTCCTACCTTTAAAACAAGCCATCAACCACCTCTCTACGTGCTCCACAGCCCAAGATATTAAGAAATGACTGACCAGAAAGTTAATGGGTGAGTGTCTTATGCACCCACAAGTGGGCAGGGCTTATGCACCTGTGAGTGGGTGGGGCTTATGCGCCCACGAATGGGTGGGGTTTCGATGTCTGCGTATGGGTGGGGCTTAGGCGCCCACGAGTGGGGGCTTAGGCACCTGTGAGTGGGCGGGGCCACATGGGGATGTAAGAGAATGGGCCAAGGGGGGCCTGCAACTGGAGGGGCCTTGGGGTCCCTGAGTGGGAGGGACCAGGGGGGCTGCAAGGAGAGGAGGTGACACAGGGCAGATTGACTGACATGGTTTCAGAGCAGGTGATGCTGCTGCCATATCACACACAAAAATGTAAATATCTTCAAAACTATGCAAAATAAACAATGAAAATAAATTGCAAAAATTCTCAGGAGAGCAATTCCTATCAATTTACCTAAAGTCATTTTTGGACCACAGTTCTCCTTTAAGCATATTACTGAATGTACATTATACCAAAAAGTATCTATATTGACACTCTAAAGTCTACAGACAACATTGTCCCAATCGACAGAGCACAAACATATGTCTCACGCCTCCCTTTGCTGTGGCTGATTCATGAAACTAACATTTGGGTACTAGGGATGAACTTCCACAATACACCTTAGCTAAATGTATGCAATACATACACATGCTCTGTTGCAGCCAATCACATAACAGCACATGGACCCTCACATTCAATGCTCCTGTCCAATGATATAATGCTTAGTCTGGGGTACTGAACCTGTGACATTTTGGACCTTTTGTTTCTAAAACATGCACTCTACCAGGTAAGCCAGAATAATAAAACAAAAATGGGCTTACTATTTTGTATTGCCCCAAGAAAGCTGTATGTAATTCACACAGACTGGACAATAAACTGTAGCTTTTAAGTCTTTATCAGGAATTTCCCTGTGGGTGATTAGACATTTGTATAGAAAATACTCAGAGTATAGAGACAGTAAATGCTGGGGTCAGGGGGCGTGGCTCTTTGATGACTTCATGGGCTGTACTGGCAACAACATGCAAGCCTTCTTTGTTACAGAATCTATTACTTACATGAACTTAAAGGGTACTTAAATTGAATTCAAAAACGATACCTTTAGATAGTGTAAAGGTCCCCTGTATTTTTCAGATTTGAAATCCGAGCTATAGATTCTCAGAAATCTTCATTTTAAATAACAGCATGTTCAGGTAAAGGTTTGTCAGTCAAACCAGGCATGCTAATTTGTGTCCCTCCAGTGACCTCTTACTAGGATTAATCATATTGGTCTCCTGTCTATCTATCTGAATGTCCATCTGTCCGTCTATCTGTATGTCCGTCTATCTGTCTGTCCGTCTGTCCGTCTATCTGTATGTCAGTCGGTCCGTCTATCTGTATGTCAGTGTGTACATCTATCTGTATGTCCGTCTACCCGTCTGTCCGTCTACCCGTCTGTCCCTATCTATGTGTCTATCTAGTAGTATAAATACACAGACACCAGTGAGCAGGAGTGTGTCACAGTAGGTCACTTACAGGAGCCCCCCCCAGCATGTCTGCTTGCTTGTCAGAAGGGAGAAGTGTCTCACACAGCAGCAGCCCCCCTCCCCCACCCACTATTGGCAGCATGTGTACTGGCCTGTTAGAAGAGAGGAAGAATGTGTCTGTCTAACACAGCAGCAGACCCCTCTCCCACACCCACATCAGCAGTGTCCGGAAGATATGTTAAAGGACAAAAAAAAAAAAAAAAAAACAAGTTACAGATTTATATCTAAACATATATCCAATGATTTATAACAGCAGATCACAAAAAATTGCAGAAGAATGGAAGAACAAACAAAGGTATGCACACCATTATCTCCTCCTCCAAAAGACCAAACTGTTCTTCCATCCTTAGACAAAGCAATGGTATGCGAGCTACCACAAGACACCTCACCCACGTTACTAATATCCTTAACTAGTGTTGGGATATTCCGGCTGTTGCTGTCTCCATGGCCTATTAAAAATAAATTTAGAAAAGGCTCACCAGTTACTATGTTAATAATAATAATAATAATAATATTTATTGTCATTGTGTACTAGACCCAATGAAATTAAACACAAAAACACACACATAATATGTTAAAGGACAATTATACTCACCTTCCCTCCGCTCCTCTTCTTTGGTCAGTACCTTTTACCCAGGGTGAGGACCTGAACCACTAGGTCCTCACCCCTGGGTTCGCGTAACTTGAAGCACAGCGTTACTGAAACGCTGCTCTGGTAGGCTCCGCCCCCTCCTCTCCTTGCGCGACGAGGCCAATAGGAAGGCACGCTCGTTGCAGAGGACGGGAGCCGACCATCTTTGTATGCTTCTGTAAATCTAGATATTATAGAGTGTTTGCAGTCTGCTTTTGGGTCTGCTTTATAGAGGATCATATTGTCCGCATACATACATAGGAGGAGGGAGTCCAGTTAAAGGCCATGAATTTTGGGGCTGGTTCTAAGTAGGATTGCCAGGGTTTCTATCACAAGGGCAACCAAGTAAGGTGATAAAGGACAGCCAAGTCTAGTGCCTCTTACTATCTCAAAGTAAAGGGGGGGGGACCTTTCATTAAGTGTCTTCCAGTGGATGTGGTGACAGAAGGTTCATTGGATAGTTTCTATCCAATGAAAGCATTTGAGAAAGAATTTATCCTGTGCTAAGAATTTCCTTTAAACGACATGTACACCCTCCAGATGAAATGCATACTACCTCCTCAACCCCCACAATAGTGACTTACATTACCGGTGTTCCTGAACACAAACATTTTTGAAACGGAATTTGAAATTTCATTCTCTAAATGTTGCTGCTTCCTCTTAAAGCTGTGCAAGCTTGTTATCAGTTTGCACATGTTCTGAGGTGGTGGCAAGGTCTGCAGCAATCAATCAATGGCTGTAAAGTTATCCAGTAAGGCCATGGTTTACTGCTGCACCAATACTATATTGCTTATACTGTGACTATATAAAAAATGTACTTTAATAAATATTGTATTAATAAGTACAAATAATATGTACATTTATTTTAGATCTATTAGCAATATAGTATGGGATGATCATATTTTACCATTGCAATTTTTCGCTAAGCTATAGTCTGTTGGTCTGGGGAGTCACATTTGTACATGGATAGAAAGTTGGTTAATGAATAAGATGCAGAGAGTAGTTGTTAATGGGGCTTCAACAATATGGACTAAAGTGCTAAGTTGGGTGCCACAGGGTTCTGTGTTGGGGCCACTTCTATTTAATCTGTTTATTAATGATTTGGAAGTAGGTTTTGACACAAAGCTTTTTCGATCTTTAAAAGATACAAATGATGTGCAATTGTTGCAGGCAGATCTAGATAGATTGTCACATTGGGCTGCTAAGTGACAGAATAAATTCAATGTTGATAAATGTAAGGTGATGCATTTTGGGCTAAAGAATCCTTGTGCTGCTTATACTATAAATGGCTCTGTGTTAAAGGGCATGTCCACCCCCAAAACTATAATCCCCCCAACTAATGGCCCCACCATGTAGTGTAGTAAAATCCTTACCTCACATCCCAGCTCCATAAGGTTCTCCTGTAGTCCCCCCCCTAAGTCCCAAAAACTGCCCACCAGGAGGATAGCAGAGTCCATATAGGACTCTGCCTCCTATCTGGCCTCCGGGAGAGGTTTGGCATGCGTACTGCAGCCCTTCTCCCCCTCCCTCCCGTTTTTCTATCTCTCCTCCTAGCATAAAACCCCTTGGCCGTATAATAGAATATGTTCCCCCAGCCCCAACCGCAAAAAAATAATTTTAAGAAAGTCCCCAGAACTCTACTTACCTTCCCTTTCTCCGCTGGCATTCTGAGAAGCCGGCAGCCGCGTCTGTGATTGGCTGCCTCTCTGCCAATCAGGGACGCGGCTGCCGGTCCTGCGCCCTGCTTGCAGTGTCTTGCAAGCAGAAGGCCGGGCGTCGGAGGAGAGAGGGATGATTATAGCAGTTGGGGCTGGGGGAATGTATTCTATATGTACAAAGTTAATAATAGGGTGGACATGCCCTTAAGTGAATCCCTTGTTGAAAAGAATCTTGGAGGAAAACAAGCTAAATGCAAAGCAGTGCCAGGGCGGCAAAGGCTAGAGCCACAGGTATTGTCTTGTATAAGGAAGGGTATGGATTCAAGGGAGAAAATTATTATTGTCCCTCTTGAGCGCTGGTAGAGCCTCTTGGATATGCAGTGCAATTTGGAATACTGGTTACAAAAAAACATCTTAAAAATGGAAAGGGTTCAGGAAGGGCAACAATTTAATAAGGCGAACTGGGAGAGCATAAATATGAGACAGATTGTTCACCAATGCATATGTCAAGGACATGATGTGGTGCAGTTTTGGAATCTATGTACAAAAAGGACATCTTGGAATGGAAAGGGTTCAGAGAATAGCAACTAAAATAATAAGGGATGGATAGAATGCGTAATGTCGAGGGTTGCACTCCAGCAAAAATGTATTAAATTGATCAAGACTACACATATCACAACGTTTCAGGTGGGGTGTGAATGTGCCCCCTACCTGAGGAGGGGCTCATCACACACCCCACCCCGAAATGTTGTGATATGTGTAGTCTTTGATCAATTTAATAATCTTTGCCTGAGTGGGACCCTGGACTACTTGCATTTGTTTTACATTTATCCACCAAGGGTTGGATTAGCAGCCACACTCAGTTTCGAGTGCAAGACTGTTTATTTTGTAGATGGAATATTAAGACTGATTGGATAAGTTACAATTATTGTACACAGAGAGAAGGTGCTTGCATGGGGATATGATACTGTGTACGAATCAATATACAGGCCATACAATAAACTATCAGTGGGATTGTTTCACCAAAGAACATGTCACGGACATCCCTTTAAGACTTGAAGGAAGAAGTTTTAGGCTCAAGCTCGGAAAGGGTTTTTCACCTGTGAGAACGGTAAGCTATGGAACTGTCTTCCAGTGGATTTGGGTACAGAAGGTTCATTGGATAATTTTTCTAGAAAAATTCTAGAAATAAAGAATGTTGCATGTTACTGGTATTGACACATAACGTTGGAGTTTGATCCAGGGAAATTTCCAAATGCCACTTGGAGTCCCTTTTTTTGCCTTCCTCTGGATCAACTGGGTATTGCTGAGTGGTTGGACTAGATGGGCATATGTCTTATATTCAACCTCAAATACTATACCATACTATATGCATAGCCTTTCTGCCTATTATTCCAAATGCCCAGGAGGACACAATTAGAGTGTTAGGATTTCCATATAATTATTAGGTGCAGAGTGCAGTAGTGTTGTATGAATTGACAGAAAGTCAATGTAGGATGCTGCCTTTGATTAAACACTATGTTCATGCATATTTTAAAACAAATTAATAAATGTAAAAAGAATCCTCCCACTACAAGGGCATTAACAATCATGTATAATGAGCTTGAACAAACAAGTACGGATTAAAGACATGCAGTAACACAAAACACATCAAAGTAACTGCTGCTTACATGTTCAGTATGATGTGAAATGAGTAAAGTAATGTTTTCATTGTATAAATTCCTAAAAAACAACATCGGCTGCACAATATATTGTTTGTCAGAAATCTAATGTTCCAAGCACAATTATGTCTAGCAAGCATCGTGTATCTCATGAGAGGCTATCCTAACGTAACAGAGAAATTAGATTATCAAAAAGATCATAATAAGCGTTTTATAATTCAGGCACAAAAAAAATACACTTACTTGGAACTGAGTGCCATTTTGTCATTAGGACACATCCAGCGGTTAGAACTGTTTCCAATTACAGTATCTGTCATGCTTGATGTTTTAGTATCGTGTTAGAACACAAACATATTGAAAGCACCTGTAATATTTTATTTCTGCCAAAATTCTTGTCTCGCAAACTGACAAATTTTCATATTAAATGCAGTTTCCATTTTAAGGTGCTCATTTACAGGAGGTAGTATTTGGAGGTTAAGTGGCGCTAATGATTTAATATCGGTTATCGTGACTTTAACGCCTTATTTGCGTATATACCCATAAAGACACAGGCACAGCCGGCAAACTATTATAATATAGTCGTCTGCTCCTTTTTTGCAAGTAATAGCTGCTGTTTGATTAATCAGAGGGTAATGCCAGATTTACCAGAGTGGCAGCTGCAATATTAAATTGCTAAAAGGCCAACAAATTGGCGCGCTCGGTAAATCCAGATGTGTTTTTCCTAATCATTTTAAGAAATCACACAGGCTATGTAGGCAGATCCTGTATAAAGCTAGGTCACACACACAGATTTCTGAAAGATGACAGACAGGATCTGCAAGATCCTGTCTGCCATCTTTCACAATCGCATACACACAGTCCCGAGCGTGTTCTCCCTATGAACTTCATAAGGAGAACGCTCGGGACTGTGTTTCCTCGGCCGCGCTAGACCCTCTATATGAGTCTAGGGCAGCCATGGAAATTTTCGGCCTTTCCCGAACTTAAAGCCGCGCTTCTTTAAAAATAAATAGCCAATAGTAGGGCTATGCTATGAGAGCCGTTATCAATCTTATTGCCTCCTCTAGGCAATGCACTGAGCCAATAGCATCTCTCAGTGATAGCGAATGCCGTTATTGGCTTGGAACATTGCTTTGCGGCGGTGTGCATGACACTTTTACTGCCATTAGCTATGTCTTAAAGTCACGTTAACCCTAGACAGAAAAGTCGATAGCTCTCCGTACATAGCCCTAAAGTCTTTCAGTAAATCGCCCTACGCTACAGTGTACCAAACGATATAATGATAATACAAATATAATTTAAATATTTATTTATAAACAGAAGCATTAATCCCCAGCACACCACAGTTGCGCCTTCTTATTCTAAATATTCTAATTGGCTGATTGAATGCACACATTCCTATAGTGACGAAACCTAATTAAAACTGGGCACAATATAACACCACCATAATTGCACAAAAAAAAAAAATAATTATACAAAATGTTTTTTATTTTGTGACCCTGAAAAACAGGGTCTAGTGCCCTGCCCAATAAGGAAACCAAGTAATGTTTTGAAAGTTTGCATTATAATGTTAGACAATTTAGGAATTGCCTGAATGTTTTTTTTGTCAATTGCTAATTTAAAAAGTACAACCCTACTACTCACTCAAAAATCATGTTAACAAAGTCTATAATGTAGTCAACTATCTGGGATCACTATGCCTGCAGGCACATGGTTGGTCAAATAATTCCATGGTGACTTCTGATATCCTTATTGTCATAGACATTACCCTAATAATATACTGTGGATTAATTCAAAAGCTCCAGAATCTGAGGACAATGTTTTAACATAGCAGATGTAATCAAAAGCGTACTTGGGGCATCCTACAAATGCTACTTGCAGGCACATCAGCATCATCTGAGAAACAGGTAGATCAGAATAATCTGTCAAACGCTTGGAGAATACAGCAGCTAATGTGCCCCTACTGACTCTCAGTGAGAAAGCACTGAGCTTGCTATGCACATTATCA
This sequence comes from Hymenochirus boettgeri, assembly GCA_019447015.1. NCBI lineage: Eukaryota > Metazoa > Chordata > Amphibia > Anura > Pipidae > Hymenochirus > Hymenochirus boettgeri. The sequence goes on from CM033474.1 coordinate 167,267,532, forward strand.
GTAGAGATGGACAAACTTCATAAAGTTCGGTCCGGTTTTCGAACTTTCGATCTTCAGTAAATTTAAAGTCAATGGGAAGGTGATAGTTCGAAAAGTTTGGATGATTTACTACACTAAACTAACAATGGTAACTCACTGTAAATTTCTCTGGCAGCTGTCACTATCACCAACAATTTGTAAAACACTTCTTAAACACGTGCGGGTGCAATTGTCAGGTTTTGTGCAAGCTACATTCGAGGGTTACGGCCAATTCGAGGGTTACCGAATGATACTTTTGAGGGTTAGCGATAATAGAACCATAATTCAAGGGTTAGTGAAATCGAACGATACTTTCGAGGGTTGCGAACGATACCTTCGAGGGTTAGCGAACGGTCCTTAAATTCGATAATTATCGAATTTACGATAATTATAGAAAATACAGCCACCGGTCCCTGTGAATGCCAAAGCAATAAGGTTAAGGATTTTTTTTAATAGTACAGTGGGTCAGTAAGTGGGTTAAATTTTAGTTTGGGGGTGGACATGCCTTTAAAAAAATTCGGGGGAAATGTGCCTGAACTGACAAAATGCTGCAAATGGGGGTGTTCTTGTACATTCAAGGAAATGACAGGGTGGGCTGCTTCTTATACACAACAATAGGAAGTAAACAGTAGGAATTACTCAATAAGAGCTTGAACTCATTAGGATGTTACTATGGAAACTAGAGCAAGAAGATAGTTTGGCATAATACACACCACTGAATTAATTATATGACAACTAGCAATCCTAACACAAGCATGATCAATGATTTCCATGTCCCTACTTAACTGGAATTAGATTTAAACAACCTTGGGACTTTACACCTCCATCTTACAGTATCCACAACATGAAACTGAGGGAGTTGTAGTCTATAAATAGTTCTAATCTACAATATCAGCACCTCACCTTCCTCGCTTTCATTCTTTCATCTTACCTTCTACACAGTATCCCACTCCCTATTCCTCCCTCTCCATTAATCCCTTATTTCTTGTGTCTTACTTTTTTGCCCTACTTTTTCATTTTCCCACTTTCCCCATCTTTTCCATTTATCCCGAAAATTCTTTCTTCACTGTTTTTTCTCTCTTGCAGTCTTCTGGATATCAGTACTGATCCTGTATCAATTAGCCTTTAGGTTTATGTCCAGGGACTAATGTGACATCCCTGTTTTGACATTTTTTTTTGAAGCACAAGGAAAACAGGGTCTCTATTACTTATTGGCAGTGACATGTGTACAGACCATGGTTCATTTAAAGGACAACTAAAGCCCCACATAACAACACTGAACGAAGGGCAGAACCACCTTGATATAAAACCAGTATCTTGTCTTACTCTCATTTTTATACGGGCGCTGGGAAATTTACACCTAAATAACACATGGTTGTGCTTACTTCACAAACATTTCTAGTATTAACACGTCTGGTCACTGAACCATTATGTCTGCACATGCTCATGTCCTTAACGCTATGGTAGAAACTTGTTACAGTTGTCACACGCATTATATTCTAAATCTCTACCAATCCTTTTACAGGCCAGATAAAACACGGAATCATGTGACTGAGGTCAGGAGGTGTGGTCTGACACTGCACATACACTAAGGGCCATGTCCACCCCTTTTTAACACCATTTCACCACCCCTAATGGAATACCCTCCCCCAGCCCCAACTGCCATAAAAATAATTTAAGAAAGTGACCAATATGATCTTTACTTACCTTCCCTCTCTCCTCTGACGCCCGGCCCGGCCAGCCTTCTTCGCTTGCAAGACCACTGAGAGGCAGCCAATCACGGACGTGGCGGCTGGCTTCTCAGAATGCCGGTGGAAAGAGGAAGGTAAGTAAGTTCTGGACTTTCTTAAAATTATGTTTTTGTGGTTGGGGGGGGGAACTATTCTATTACATGGGCAAGGTTTTTATGGTAGGGGGAGGGATGCAAAACGGGAGGGGAGAGGGAGGGGGAGAAGGCTGCAGTACGCATGCCAAACTCTCCCGAGGCCAGGTAGGAGGCAGAGTCCTATATGGACTCTGCTATCCTCCTGGTGGGCATTTTGGGGACTTTGGGGGGGGACTACAGGAGAACCTATGGAGCTGGGATGTGAGGTAAGATTTAATACACTAACTGGTGGGGCCAGTAGTGGGGGGATTATATTTTGGGGGTGGCATGCCCTTTTAATCCAGTCTTAACAGGCTTACTTTACTTTAATAACAATTTACTGAGTGGGATTATTAGCTTTATTGGTGCTTGGGGGTTGTTTTCAGATTCTGGAGTATGAAAATTGGGTTTAGTTCTCTTTAATACACTCTTGGAAAGGGCTGCCATTCATTTTTATTTTTCTTATCCCTTATCTGGTTACTAATCATGAATACAGAAAGTATAAGGTTATAGGAGATAACAGTTAATCAAACCTAAACGCTTGCTCTTTTCTTTATGTTATACTAGCAAATGTAACTATACTTGGAAGTTTTCTATTTGTGCTGGATAAGACTCTCCCTCTTCAGTTACAAAGCCACTACATATAACTCTGAGGAAGAGCTCTGCCTCTGTACTCAGCATTAACGCCCCTTGCAAGGGGGTAGGGTAGGTATTAGCTAGAGTGCCCAAAAGTGTCACCTGGAACTACATATACCTACTGTATTTCAGTTTTTAAATTTGGAAGTAATTTCATAACTAAATCACCGAGAAAGGGGGTAATAAAATTCCTCCCAAAAATCTGTGTTATGAAAAGTTCCTTATCTGCCTTTAAAGTGCGTGCGTCTTTACGTTAATTATATTGAAAGTTCTAACTAACCATACCATGGGGCAGTGTCACGGTGGGAAATAATATAGTGATAATGTACCACTACTGTAAATTATAAGGAATATTAGATGTTACCATATAGAAGCACACAAAGCCCAGGCCGAGTGCTTTTAAAAAAAAATGGTACTCCAAATCACATTATCTTTTATAATGTACCCCTTGTACACACACACATACAGATACCGCCTTCCACCCTCTCCCCATCCCCCCCACACATAGATACTGCCCATAGCCTTAACACACCTCCCACCAACTGGCCATGACCTCACAGACACACACCACCCCCTACCTTTTGCCGCTCCTCTCCCGGCAATGCCCCTGAACTCAGCTGAAATCTCACTGATCCTCTTACAGCAGAAGTCAGTACCAGCATATATCCGCGCACCTGCAAAGTAAATGTATATATGGACGTATCTGCTGGCTGCTGACTTCCTGCTGTAGAAGAGGATGATCACGCAAGACTAAAAACTCTAGCTCTAGTGCCATGACTTCCTGTTCAACACTGATGAATACTAAACACAAGCTGTTTTTCGTTCCATTCTAACACATTTATTACATTGAATCAATAATTCCTGACCAAAGTATAGTGAAGAAGATCTGCAACTTCAAATATGCATAATAAACATGTCCATAAAAGGATTCACTATTTCCACTGAGCCCATAACTCTGGAATCTCAGGAGAATTTTATTAAAAAACAAATATGTCAGGTAACGTATCTATTGATTGTTGAATCCACATAACTACTACTACTATGGTAGGAATCCACATAACTACTAATGGTGGAATCCACATAATTACTGAATGTATGAATCACACATAACTACTAAATACATCATTACTGAATGTATGTATCAGCATAACTACTGACACGTATATAATCCACACAGCACTGAAAGTATAAATCCACATAAATACTGAACGTATTCATCCACATAACTACTTATGGTCTGAAATCCACATAACTAATGAATGCCATAAACCCAGGCATACAAAGAATATCATAATATTGAGACAGGAAACTATGCAACTAATTATTATTATTATTATGGATTTATATAGCACCAAAAATCTTCAGTGGCGCTTTACAATTACATGTCATACATTACATACGGACAATACGGTTAATACAAGTCATACTATTACATACCACGGTTAACTAATATATAAGTAACAGAGTGATAGTTCTTTAGAGCAATGCCATGATACAATAGAGAGAGGACCCTGCCCAAGAGCTTACAGTCTAGAGGAATGGGGGTGAGGATATAAGGTTCTCTCACAATACATTATCACAATTCAATTTGATTTTTATTTTTGGTTTTTCTTTTGTAAAGTATGCTCTATTCTTTGATAAAATGCAAAGCGGGTAATTCATATGTCCCTCTTTAGTGGTTCTTAACCGTAAGCTGGAGTGGCTCTAATGACATTAGTATAATATTGGCACCTGCCTCACTTACATTTGTAATATGTTTATACTGTGTTTTTTGTTATACTGTGTTACATTCTAATACATCAGTGCGTACAATCAACTTTACCACTACATTGATTAATACAGGTAATGTCCATAAATATGGGCATTACATTATAAGCCCAACATTAAGAGCAATGCTCTATAGCACTGGCAGGAGCCTGGATAGGTTATCAAAAGTTATGTCGTGCTCTAGCTGCTCCACTTAGGACCAACAACTAATTAGGTTAGAGTTTTGTGAATGGAGGGGATTATCTCTGCTTCAGTATGTCCACAGTACATGTTGTTATTCATGGTTCCCTCAATAAACTTTAGCTCTGCTGATAATTCTCACGCAGCCCCCAAACCATCACATTCCTGACACCATGCTTGGTTTTTTAGCAGACAACACTTGCCTTCATACTCCTCACCTGTGCTTGACATCATCTGAACCAAATAAGCTTATCTTGGCCCATGAGGACATGGTTGCAGTAATCCATGTCATTAGTCTGCTTGTCTTCAGCAAGCTGGTGTGTGTGCGTTCTTGTGCATCGTCTTTAGAAGGCTTCTGGGACAACGCCATGCAGACCACTTTGATGCGTGTATGGTTCTGGTCACTGACAGGCTGACCTCCCAAGCCTTTAAACCTCTGTAGCATGGTGGCAGCCTCATATTGGCACGGACAACCTCTGCATATGATGCTAGCATGGGCACTCAACTTCTTTGGTCATCTATGATGAGACTGTCCTGGTAAACCGCTGTATGGTCCTTGTCCACTGTGCTTCAGCTTAGTTTTGGGTGCTGGCATCCTTCTTATAGGGTAGGCCATCTTTATATAGAGCAACAATTCTTTTTTTTTTTTCTTTACCATGAGGTGCCATATTTAATTTCCAGTGACCAGTATGAACAGAGTGTGGGAGCGACAACACCAATTTAAACATACCGGGACCTTGTAAACTAACAAGTCTGCATTAACCAGAAAGGAAAATATCTAATTGAGCATATTTTTGACATTTTCACTAGGTTGCCAGTGTTTTTATACATATGCTGTGTGTTTGAGTTTTTTGAGGGGACATAAATTTCAGTTATACAACCTGTACCTGAATATGTTCATTGTATCAAATGTCTGTATCTTCAAGTTTATCTCATGACAAGACATACAATAAAAAATATTTACAAAAAATGGGGGGGTTACTCACCTTTGTGACATACTGTACTTGTAATATTCCCTATCCAACTCTCCAGTGGCCTATTTCTGGATTCATTCACATATATATCTGCGAATAAACAGTAATGCCTGTGAGTTCCGTGTCACTCTCCCTGCTTGGCCTCAACAGTATGCCTGCGGTTCCGTGCACGTGCGTGTGCACGGAACTCACAAGCATTACTGTTTTAGGCTCAAGCCGGAGAAAAGCAGAGGAAATCTCAGAGGGCGGGGCTTAACATTCAGCAACCAGTAACAAGATGTCACAACTTTCCCAAGGCGCAAAGCTAGGTCTGGAGGGCATCGGTTAAAAAAATTGGGCAACGGTATTTTTAAAAAGCTGCAGCAGCTTCCAATTACATAACTTGATTTTACAGTGCACCTTATCCTTTAAATTGCACTGTTATGGAAGGCCTACGGCCGTATATTTATAGCTGGCTATGAATATGTTTCCTTGTTACCTCTGGGAACAATGTAGGTGACTTGCTTCTGTTATAAAACACATCCCTATATCTCACTGGGTAACAAACATGCACGTGGCACCATTTTACAAGCTATTGATCAATGAGATCTGCCATCACATTAAACCTACTTTATTAGTATCAGTAAATACGGTTAGTGGAAAACGAAAAACTCTACAACCCAGATATATTATTTGTGCTGTTGTGGCTGTTGGACACAAACAGTTGCTCCTAATTAACTGACGCATTCCTTCCAATTCTGTTTATTTACATTATTGCTCATCAGATCAGTGCAGCTCTGCATGTAATTCCTTTGCCCAATTCTGTTTTATTACTTAATTTCTCGCAGAACAGCACAGCTTTGCATGTAATGGCTTAATTTTTCAGTTTGTGCTCTCTGTTGCGCTTATCACAATAAAAGAAAGAAAAAAAAATTAGGAATTATTGAGGCAGATTGTGTAGTGGATCACAGTAGCACCGCACGCCATCCGTATTTCAGAGTCACATGTGGAGAGTTCATGTCTGAAAACCCACTGACATTTACATGTGTGTTACCACCAACCTGACCTAGACTGTGGCTAAAGGGCAAAATAGGAAAATGTATTTGCCTTAACTATAAATACATCGCAATTTGCACTCAATCAATTTTCCATCTACTTGACTTTTATGAAGTCAATATGCTCAGTAACACTAACACATATAACTACCCCTTAATGGATCCCTATGGACCCCAAGTAGCCGATAATATCCTTATAATCGGCGCGCTACTACGGTAGTAGCGCGCAGATTATAACCAGGAAGTGCAGTACAACACAAACCACCCCCCAGCCTCACCCCTTAACTCCTGCTCACGCTGCCCATGGCGAACATTACTTTTTAGATGAAGGGAAGCCGCATCACCTTTGTTTCTATATAAACCTAGTTGACTGCACCAGTAAATGTAAGTCATCTAACCGTCGCCGCATTCTCCGGTTCACTCTTCTCGCGCATTAATCACCAGCCTCTATGACCGCGACCGCATCACACAGTTAATGCGCGGAAGAGTGAAACCGAATGCGGCTACGGTTGATACTTACATTACTGGTGCATCAACTAGGCTCAATGGCAAAGGTGATGGCGGCTTCCTCCTTCCTAATGTAAGTGTTCGCCATGGGCAGCCGTGAGCAGAGTTAAGGGGTGAGGCTGTTTTTTTTTTTTTAGTCCTGAGCAGGGGGAGGGTGCCGCCGGACAGGCTAGTGGGGGGTTGGGGGGGTGGGGTGGGCTTTTCCATAGAGAGAGTGCCCTGTCATAGTTAGTGCACATGGAGGTGGGAGGGAGGGGGTTCTCCATTACATTTCCTGTGTGCCATAGGTCAGTCTTTGTATTAGGGTGAAAAGGTAGGTTATAATGATATGTACCCCCTACTGTAAATTATAACGGATATCAAAAGTCACCTCGGAGTTCCGTGCCCGGTATAAAGGCACTCGGCCTGCGGCCTCGTGCTTTTATATGGTCACGGAACTCCTCGGTAACTTCTAAATATCCTTATAATTACAGTAGGGGGTACATTATCCACTATAAATTATTCAATTATGCTTTCCAGTAATTGACAATTTCAAACAAAATCTAGTATGATGCCCTTTAAAGGGTTTTAACTGAAATCATTTTTTTTAAATGCCCATTAGTGAAAACTATAATTCTTCCCCCAACCACTATTGTACTATTTTCTTGTTGATCTGCCCCATTTCTTCTGAAGCATCTTACCTTTCAGTTGAAATTGCATGTAGGAAATTCCCTCTCCATGGTTGCCTTATAGTGGGCACTAAGCATGTTTGAATTCACAGTATGGCTGATAAAAGGGGCATTGGTTAAGAGATGGAGGGGGGATCTGAGCATACAAATCCTAGATTGAAGCAAATAGCAACACTCACCTTACAGAAAATGCTACTTTCATATTTAATTGTTAATTAAGATTTGGTAAAGTAATTTTTTCAGTAAACATGTGCCAATCGCGACGCGCTGACGTCAAGAGAAAGCACCGTTGGGAACGAAAGGCTGCAGTATAGTTATGGTTATTATTTTTGACAATAATACGCGTTTAGGTCGTGGGCAGGGGGCATTCAATCCTAAAGGATTTTACGCTAGATGAGGGGACCGAGGATAGATCCGGATGGTGGAAGGGGGCAGGGCGCAAAAAGAGCTGAAGCCATGGAATAGGCACGGCTGTGAGTGGTGTCTGAGAGCTTCAATTACAGTGAGCTGCCCTGGTCTGCAAAAAGCATGTTGGAAAAAACGTACCTGTATGAATCTTCAAATTGGCTGAACGGATATAATGGGGGATGGCTTGTTTTAAAGCTAGAATCTGGCCATAACATATAAATTATAGTTTGGGTTGGACATTCCCTTTAAAATTTAAAATGTTATGTCCACCTCACAATACCCACATTAGACATTAATCACCAAACAAATTGAATGTGGAACAATATGTTGGTACATCCTACATACAGTTAACCGTGTTCATCTTTCTATCAAGTTCGGTCGGCGTTATGATCGCAATAACCTTTGTAGTGTATGGCCACCTTAAGGCAACAGAGAAAACGAGTGTCTGCATCACCCACAGACAGTCCCAATTCAGGCAATTGAGTCTGGATAAGGTAACACGTGAGGCATTGGGGAAAAAAAAAATAAAATGGTCAATTACTGGGAAAAAGGCAGCAAGGACAGGATTTCATTGTAAACCTTCCATCTGGGAATTGTAAATACATTTACAGGATCCAACATTCTTTATACTTGTGCTTTAATAATAACTAAATGTATATATAATATAATAAAATCTAACACTTGATACACTGACAGACAAAATTAAGTGAAATAATTTATTTGTTATGATTTCTGATTTAGCTTCTGGTCATTTTCTGGATATTCCAATATTGTACAAATGTCTGACCGTGTGTGGCCATTAAAGACTTTTTTTTGTCTTTTAAAGCTGCTAGAAATGTTTTTAAGACCAACAAATCGTACAATGCAGGTTTTTTTTTTTATTATCATCATTTTCAGTGTTTGCCCCTTTAAGCTGTGGAGCCTGATTGGGCTCCTGAAATTTTGCTTAATGGGACTGAAAATGGGTGGAGATTTTCAAGCAGTTTTGAGAATGGCCCATCGGATCATTTTTCACTTACACTAGTAATGGATCCTAAATCCCAAAAAGTAATGTACTGTACTATACATCTAGATTCCATCCCATCCCAACAGTGTGACATTAATCTAATGTACTTAACTATACAACCTATATTCAATATCTCATAGTGGTGACAAATCATAATGTACTGTAATACAATAGATCTAGATTTCATCCCCTCCCATAGTGTGACATACATGTAATGTACTGTACTATCCAGTACATCTAAATTCCTCCCATAGTGTGACATAATGTAATGTAACTATATGTCTAGATCCATCCCATACTGTGACAAATGTATGTACTGTACTACCATCTAGATCTCCATCCATCACAGTGTTGACATAAATGGTAATGACTGTACTATATGTCTAGATTCCATCCAATCCATCCCATATTGTGACATAAATGTAATGTAGTGTAACTAAACATCTAGATTCCTCCCATCACACAGGTGACATAAATGCAATATACTGTACTATACATCTAGATTCCATCCATCCCATGGTGTGCAAATATACTGTACATCTAGAGTTCCATCCCTAGTTGACATAAAATATATGTAACTGTACTATGTGTCTAGATTCCATCCCATAGTGTGACATGAATGTAATGTACTGACTATACATCTGGATTCCATCCATCACATGTGGACATAACATATAATGTACTGCACTATACTCTGGATTCCATCCCATCCTATAGTGTGACACAAATGTAAATGTACTGTACTATACATCTAGATTTCCATCTCATCCTATAGTGTGACAAATGTAATGCACTTTACTCCATCTAGATTCCATCCCATCCCATAGTGTGACCAAATGTACTTTACTACTGTATAGGCCTAGATTCCAACCCATCCCACAGTTCTACAAACCTCATTTTCTTTTAATGTACTTTTCTATATTTACCGCCAGATAGTGAGATAAACTTGATAAATACTAGTTATTACTTTTCTAGAATTAGAAGTGCTTGAAAAATACTAGGCAAGCACCAGGAATCTAGGGATACCAAGATCAATATCTACATGAAAACCACCTATGCTACAAGCAGAGTGGAGCTGCCATACAATTAAAGAATTTTCTAATATGAAGTTAATATTTTACCCACTTCTAACCATACATGTGTGAATTTTCTAGAATGTAACCAGTATAACATCCCTTTTAAACTCAGATTGAAAGCTCACTCAAGCTGTACAATTAGAACATAATGCAATCCCTACAAGCAATCCACCATTCATAATCTCAAGCTAGAATAAAACCTCAGTAGATATGCGTAGATCTACGTATGGAAGACAAGCAAGCAGAAAAAGCAAGTTAAATCATTATCAGTGAGTTGTCTATCCAACTTCAGATTCTGTTTTCATTAAAAAAAATCTTTTATTTACAGCAAATGTGTCAATTCTGGAAGGAAACCAGACTATTTACTATTCTTATTGAAATATGTTATTAAGGCAAACAACTTTGTGAAAAGCTCAAATCTGCATCTGTCATAACCTTTTAGTAGACTATCCACGTCTGTCCAATTAATATAGTGGGGTTTGCATGGTGGCTCAGCCGTTAGCACTAATGCCTTGCAGGTTCAAATCCTGCATCTGCAAGGAATTTGTATCATCTTCTTCCTTTGCTCTTTAGTTAAGTCCTGATGCGCAAATGCATAAAACAAATTGTAATGTGCTGTGTAACAGAGAGAGGGATCCGGAGGGAGGCCAGAGATCCCCTGCTCATGTCAGAGTCCTCCAGGAGGACAAGGAAATAGCATACAAGATTGACACACAGACAGCTCCTACTCTTTATTCTGAACATTTGCTGCAGGCGGATATGGTCATCATGACCGCCGGATGTTATAAATAAGAGTGTAATTTTAGTGCTTGTCCAACCAATGAGATTGAGACAATGATATATGGTTGTTGCGGTAATCTCAAAATTGGGACAATGTTTTTTGTTGGAAGAAAGTGAGGTGGCTTAAGGGATGGCATAAAAGGGGTCTTTATGTGGTCCTGTTTAGTACTAGGAACTTCCAGGCACATTGTCAAATAGTTTTGCCTAAATTAGTTCTAATTAGCACTTGAAAGAACCATTAACCAGATCATCTAGTACTCAAGGTGGCAGGTTCTTGTGGTGAGAAAGCTTCTAGGCAACCAAGAGTCAACAAGAACCAAAACTGTCCCCTCCTGAGGACTCAACTATAGAATCTTACTCAGTATTGGCAGTTGGTTTGTGTGAGTGCCTCCGCAAGCTGGTAAGGTAAAGGCATTTGGATAACAGCCTTGTATCAGTAGGGCAACATAAAACCACTTTCTTTAACAAGAAAAACATCAAGACAGACTGAAGTTCTGTAGGTATACAAAGTATTTGACAGCAAAAGTTATTTTCTCTCATAAATCCTCTTCCAACAGCTTGGGACATCCAGAGAAAAAAAAGGTGATTGCTACCCTAGCCTTTGTGTCGTGCAAACAGTGAAGCTTCCAGACAATCCATGTTTTGGCGATGCATCTCTCCAAGGAAATCGTTTTTTACGTACAATACATTCCAAACACTGCCTGATAAATAGTATTAAAAGTCTTCAAAGAACAAATTCTCCCACAATCCGATGCAGGTAGGGTGGGGTGGATTAAAGATTGGTCACTTTCTTAAATTTGTTTTATAGTGGTTGGGACTGGGGGAAGGTATTCTATTACAGGACAAAATTTATATAAGGGTGGACATGCCCTTTAAGTATAAGTATAAACCTGCATCAAGGAATGGCAAATCCTGGGTGCCAGTTGCCCTGTGTACCTCAGAAATTAATTATTTTCTGACTGCTTATGATGCTTATGTCAAAAACTTTAAGCTCATTTACAGGGAGGCGGAGTTAAATTCTGCTAAACAATCCAAGATCGGCTAGGGGTGACTAACTTTTTCTCTGCATGGGCTGTGTGGGTATCGCTAAAGATACCCGCGCAGCAGTTGTTGTACTGCTTTTTCCTAGGAATTCTTACGCCAAAGGGTAACACCAGTTTGCTATTAACCCAGAGCCCAACCTCTATTTAAAGGGCATGTCTACCCCTTTAAAAAATTATATTTGTGGATAAGTTCCCAGAGCCCCAAGCGCTATATTATAATTTATAAGAAAGTCCCCCATTCTTATTTACCTCCCCTCTCTCCTCACCCAGCCCGGCCTTCTGCTTGCAAAAATGCAAGCAGGGGGCGGACCGGCAGCCGCGTCGTGATTGGCTAGAGGCAGCCATTCACAGACGCGCTGCCGGCAGTTCAGAATGCGGAGGAGAGAGGGAAGGTAAGTAAAGATCGGGGACTTTCTTATAAATATTTTATTGCGGGTTGGGGCTGGGGAACTATTTCTTATATATGTAAAAGGGGAGTTACACTAGGGGTAGGGAGAGGAAAACGGGTGGGAGAGGAAGGGGAGGGAGGGATTAAAGGGCTGCTCTGAGCAAGCCAAACCTCGGAGAGGACAGCTCAGAGGCGGAAACAATTTCACTGGTGGCCAGGCTCCTGGTGACAGTTTTTAACTTTGGGGGGACATTCACGGAGAACCATTTGGAGCTGGGATGTAAGGTAAGGATTTTATACACAACAGAGTGGGTCAGTAGTGGTTGAAATTTTAGTTTAGGTGGACATGCCCTTTTAAATTGCCAGTATTGCGGGGGGAGCTTTCTTAAAATATAAATATAGCGGTTGGGGCTGGGAGACCAGGGGGAATCTTATATCCAAAAAATTTTTTTAGGGTGGACATACCCTTTAACTGTTTCGAATCAAGTAAATCAAAAAAAAAAGCTGGATGAGTTTCTGCAAACAAGGAATGTTGCAAGTTACTGGTATTGGAGTCAGGAAGGAAATATTTTCCCCTTCATAAATTTGGTGGGTTTTTTTTGCCTTCCTCTGGATCAACAGTTAGGCAGGAAATGAGGATATTGCTAGATGGGTTAGACTGGATGGACGTATGTCTTTATTCAACCTCAAATACTATACTATACTACTAAATACATAGTCAGGTCTAGGTATTGCGTGTGCTTGAATGACAAGTAGATTCTCTGGATACAGGATGTAAATGTCTCCAAACAAAAACAGACTCAAGTTCTGATATAGTATATATCAGATATATAGGAGTGGGTCTATTAAAAATCCAGCTCCTTTTTCACTACATTAATTACATTAAAATTCCCCATAGTAATTATTGTCACCTGCGGGAATTTAAGGCGAAAAGCAATGGCTTTCCTAAGCGGTTGTAGAGAAGCTGGCGGGGGGAATAATGAATAGATAACAGCCCATACAATATAGATTCAATTTCAATTGCCACACAAACATACTTCCCATATTTTATGGTGGAGAGACTTTGAAAGAAATAATAAGTCTCCTTGGTAGTAAGGAGGAGTGAGTACTGTGTGTTGTTACCACCCTATCCAGGGTTTCTGCAAGTAATAAGTGATGTATGGTAGAAGGTCGGTTTCCTGAAGGCAGATAAAATCTGTCTTCTGGGAGCGGATCAATTAAAAGGCAGATGATGTTTGGTTTTTTTTGTCCTTTCACATTCGTTTGAGTATTTTAAAATGTGTTCCCATGGTCCCTTGTATTAATCCAGGGCAGTTTGGGGCCTAAAGGTAGAAACAAATTGTTATAGGGCTTGAGTGTTGAGGGTGTTCACCTCTAATCCTAGGCAGAGGGTAGTAAGTAACCACAAAATATGATCAATATTGCTTTTTTATCATCAGAAAAAGTGGACTGGAGGGGAAGAAAGTGGGAAGAGGTGTGGGGGTTTAAATAGGTGTAAAAACCTGGTTCGGACCTCCACAATTTGGGGGTGTGTAAATGCCACATACTATTGGAGTAATTGGAGGGGTTGCACATGTAAGTGCAGTTTCTGCAGAGCAGAGAGCAACAGAAACTCAATGTAGCAGGGAGAGATCCACCACTCCAGCATATGCACACAGATAAACATGTGAATATTTCCATGTGATCAAGTACTTACAACCATGGGAGGGGACTCCCGCATAAATTCTAACCTACTACATGAGTTATCTTAAAACAACTATCTTAAATATCTGTTAAATAAATAAACAAACCAGAAAAAAAGGTCTTTGGGTAGATGTGTGTACTCAGTACATCAATAATGCAGTAGAGGTCACGTCTCATGCTCTCTTTATCACGAGTCCAGCCAATCTGCAGCTGCTTTTAGATTTTTTTGATGTCCAGGAAGGTGGCTCTTCTCTTATGAAGCTCCAAAGAGAAATCAGGGAATACTTTAATTGTGGTATTTCCAAATTTGAGGCCTCCTGCCGTATGTGCCAATTTTAAAATTAAGTCTCTGTCCCTAGCATTTAGGAACCACACAATCAGCAGTCTAGCTCAGCCCTTAGGGGGTGGTGGCTTGCCAGGAACTCTGTGGGCTCACTCAATTGCAAATGTTGGCGTAATGCAAATATTGCAGTCAAGGAGGTAGTCTGGTCAGCTGTGTGTTAAAAAACACTTGGAGTGGGTACAGATATTAGCCTTAGGTGTATTGTTGGTGCGATGACAATCTAGATGTGCTGCGTTCGCTCCACCGCCCAACCCTCAGTTACTTAAGCAAGTGATCATCTTGGAGGTATGTTTGGGGTCATGTTGGAATACTGCCCAGTTTCCCAAGGGAGGGGATCATGCTCTGCTTCAGGATGTCACAGTACATGTTGGCATTCATGGTCCCCTCAATGAACTATAGCTCCTCAGTGCCGGCAGAACTCATGCAGGCCCAAACCATCACACTCCCATCACCATGCTTGACTGTAGGCAAGACACTTGTCTTTGTATTTCTCACCTTGTTGCCACCACACATGCTTGACACTATGAAAGAATTACCTATAACGCAGGGCTGACATCAGACGTTTCTGGGCCCCATACTCGGTAAATTATTGGGCCCCTCCATAACATGCACCAACGCAGACACATTACACACAGACTAGAACACATTAAACAGACACTTTACCACACACACACATACAATTACACTTAATAGTTAGAAGCAAAACACTGGTTAAATCATTAGCAAAGCCTCTGATAAATGCTTGGAAACCAAACAATAATAAAAGAATTGCCACAGACTCTAATAACTGTTTTGAATCCAGACATTGATAAAACCATTACTAGAAGATAGAAAAGGTCAAACTGCAACACTCTACTATAGAAAATGTTAAAAATCATTTAATCATATTCACAGAGATATAACTATTAAAAACACATGCATTGAAATGTTATATACAATGTGAACATGATTAAAGGATTTTTTTTTAAATTCGATTTTATTTTATAGAAGGTTCCCATATTGTATGTTAGTTACATTTATCGCATTTTTTACAGTCATATTCATTATCTGCATATTTTGTTCTGAAACCTCTTATTACAGTTCTGTTTAGACTTTTTAACTTTGTAACATTCTTATTTACAATAAACTTTAAACAATTACCTCATATTATTTGTTTTGCTGTCTTACGGATTGTGGCCGCGTGCGGCCCCGCGCAGTCCGCCAGGCCCAAGGGAGGGGTACTGAGTGACTGGGTTTTCAGAGTATATTTCGTTTGATTTAACTAAATTGGGTTGGTAGTTGAGACTGAGTCGTACTATGTACTCCATACTTTTTGGTATTTTTGTGAGCATTTCCTATGTGTATACAGGACTTGCTGGTATGGTAGATCTTTATTGACTAATTGGATCCATTCGTGGATGGTCAGTGGGTCAGGTGCCAGTCATTTTAGCACTATAACCTTTCTGGCATAGAAAAGTAGTTCTCTACATAGTTGTAGTTTGTTCCTATCCCATGTTTCTGAATCTAGAATCCCTAATATATGAGGTTCCGGGCATCTTTAAGCTTGGTGCAGCCGTATCAGGGTTAGATATGTTTGATTCAGTATATAAAACTGGATAAGTTTGTTTTGCGCCGCTGGGGAGGCCAGGTTATGGCAGTCCGTAAACTCCCCCACTGCCTTTGAGTCTGGTATCTGTATCTTCCCTCGCCACTTGTCTATTAATATCGAGACTTCCTTGGTTGTATGTTCCTGTAGGAGGACCTGATATATTTTGGATACCAGGCCTTTTTTTGATGGCTGTTTCAGCAGGTGTAGAATTGGATGTGGTTGAATACTCGGTATTCGTTCTGGGAACTCTGATTTAATATAGTGTCTCAGTTGTAGGTAGCTGAAGTGAAATTTTTTATCCAGTTTAAATTTTTCTGAGATAGTTTCAAAGAATATTATTTGTCCACATTCAATTACTTGCCCAAATTGTGTGAGTCCTTTTTTCTCCCAGAATTCGCCACACATATGTACACATATTTGGCTATTTGTAGTTTCTCCAGATTGGCAGTTCCTTTGGTATATCCTCGAAGTTGAGTACTTTATTGGCGATTGCCCATATCTCAGCATCTTGTGCGTGTAGTGTTTGGTCCTATGGAGTGCCTGTTAGAATCGTGTATACACGCCATATATGGGCCTTTTAGATATTTTGCCAACATCCAGTCCGATTGCGTGGGTTCCTCCGTGTTGGGCATCCAACATCTAAGATATTTCAATTGGCCTGCTAGATAATAGAGGCAGAAGTTGGGAAGTGCAAGTCCTCCATTAGCTTTGGCTACTTGTAGTTGTTTGAGGTGTACTCTCGCTCTGCCATTTCCCCATAAAAAAGTTGTGATTAGACTGTTTATATTGGTAAAGAACTTTTCAGGTATATAAGCTAGGGTGTGCTGTATAAAATATAGTATCTTGGGAAGGAGGAATATTTTCACAAAATGTATACACCCTATAAGGTTTATCGGTAATGTTTTCTATCTTGTTGTTTTTTCTGCTACAAATTTGACCAATGGTAGTAGATTATTAAAAAAATTCTGTTCTTGACTTTGTGATTATGATACCTAAGTACTTAAAACTGCTCACTATCGGTACATTCGTTGATATATCTCCTTGTTGTATTGCATTTTTAGCCAGTGGAAGTATATAGGATTTATTTCAGTTTATAAATAGCCTGGCGTATGGACCATATCTTGTTATTTCCTGGATTGCCGCTTGTATAGACCCATTTGATGTGTTGAGAAAAAGGATCACATCATCCGCATACAGTCCCAATTTTTCTTCATATAGGCCCAATTTTAGCCCTTGTATATTCGGATTACTTCTGATTTTAAGGGCCAATATTTCTATCACTAATGCAAATAAATACGGGGATAAAGGACACCCCTGTCTCGTCCCTCTTTGGAGATTGAAAAAGTCGGAGGTTTCACCTTGTAGGGTGACACACGCTTTCGGGTTGCTATACAGCAGTTTGAGCCAGGATATAAATTGCGGTCCAAATCCATACGTCTTTAAAATTTCCCATAGGAACTCCCTCTCCACCGAGTCAAAAGCTTTGCGGGCATCTAACGAGAAGAGAATTCTATTGCCGGTGTTATCATGATCAATCTGTGTTTGCATAAGGACTTTTCTCAGATTAATTGATGTTGATTTTTGAGGCATGAATCTGGACTGATCCGGTGCTATTAGTGTTGTTATAACTGCTTGTTGTCTATTTGCTAATAGTTTTGCTAATATTTTATAATCGCAATTTAGTAGCGATATGGGCCTGTTTGTTTCGTGTTGAGTGGGATCTTTATCCGGTTTTGGTAGAACAATTATACTAGCTTCGTTCATAGATCTTGGCATTTCTCCCCGCTGAAGGGCTTCTAGATAGGTCACTAACAGAGGTTTGCATAGTATTTGGGGGTATTTTTTTTATAGATTTCTATGGGGATATCGTCCAATCCGGGTGCTTTTCCGGAATTTATTTGTTGGATTGTTCTTTGGATTTCTTCTTCTGTGATTTGCTTATCTAGTAATTCACAATGCTCTGGTTTTAGTCTCAGGAATTGAATGTCTGCTAGGTATGACTGGATTTCTAATGCGTTATATTTCAGTTGAGTTTTATATAGCTTTTGGTAGTATTCCTTGAAACTGTTTGCTATATCTGCTAGTTTTGTCTGCATTCCTTTTGTTAGGGTCCTGTATTTTTATGATTGCTGGTGCTGTTTGTTTGTTCTTTGCCAAATAAGCTAATATTTTAGCAGACTGGTTACCTAGCTCAAATTGGTTTTGGTTGGTGAAAAATGCTTTACGTTGTTCTTTTTCTTTAAGTAGTGTGTTGTAGGATCTTTGTCGGAGTTGCCAGATTTGATAGTTTCCAGATGTCGGATTTGAGACAGTTTGCTTCGGCTTGCACCACTGCTTTTTCTTCAGTGTCCTCTCGTTCTCTAGTCCGCTTTTTGATATATGAAATTGTCGATATTAGAGTTCCTCTCAGATAAGCTTTTAATGTTTCCCACTGCGTTGCCTGTGACACATTACCTTGCTCTATCTCCAGATAGTTTTCCAGTTTTTGCTTTATGAAGTCTGGTTCTGGGAATAGGGAAATCCAAAAAGGGTTTAATTTCCATCTGCGTGCAGCAGTTGTCGGTTTCGGTGGTTTCATCTCCAAATATAGGGGTGCATGGTCTGATGGGCCTCTCGGCAGTATCTTCATATCTCTTAGTCTGCTCGTTAATGTTGGGGTTACGAAATATATATATATATATATATATATAATATATATATATAATATATATTATATTATATATATATATATATATATATATATATATATATATATATATATAACAGAAGTCCATATGCACACTATCCCCAGGTGGGTGCAAAAAGTCCAATTCCACTACTTCAGAGGGAAAAAAGTACTCAAAAGATACAAGGTAGACTGCCTCCAAAGTGGAACGTTTATTGTGAGCCAAACATCAACATAGAATACAACGTTTCGAGGGTAACACCCCTTCATCGGGGTGTTACCCTCGACATCGTATTCTATGTTGATGTTTGGCTCACAATAATGTTCCCCTTGGAGTGCAGTCTACCTTGTATCTTTTGAGTTACAAATATATAGTCCACTCTTGAAAGTGTAGTGTGTGGACCAAGTGGCACGTGAACCCTTGTGTGGATGGGAACAGGAATTTCCAAGCATCTATCCATTTGTGGCCCATTGTAAACTTGTTTAGTTTAGTTCGTGTCTGTAGGGAGTGTGGCGAGAGTTTTATCGGGAGCCTGTCCCATGCCTCATCCATTACCATGTTGAAATCTCCCAAGATTATAATCGGGAAGTTTGGAAATTTTGGGGTGGGGGGTTGTAGAACCCTAAAAATAGATAAGGTGAGTTGTCTATTGTTGTTGCTATAAAGACGAGTTTCCCTGTAGCATCTATTTTAGTTAGGAGGATCTCAATTCTCAGCGTATTACGTATAAATATGGAGACACCTCTGGCATAGGAGGAGTGGCAGCTGTGGAGCTGGTGACTTATCCATGGCTTATGTATTTGTTTAGTGTCATTTCTTAGAAAATGGGTTTCCTGTAAGCACAGTGTGTCTGGTTTATGTCTGTTTATTATATCCCAGACTATGTGCCTTTTCCAGGGGTTTCCCAGTCCTCTGACATTCCATGATATTATTTTCACTACATTAGTCATACTGTTTATAGGGGTGTTATAAATATTGTATATATATCGGTCTCCCTTGGACCAGCCGACCACGCGGCCCACCCGGCCACACACATTAGTGATATCATATTGACAGCTATATATCTCTTTTTTTATGGTTTTTACATACAATGGTCTGTTTGCTATTTTTTTGACCATAAGGTAATAGAAACAACAGTTTACATTCAATGGTCTATTTGTTTTTTCCATATTTCTGAGGTAATAAAAACAACAAAAACAGTAGTAACATATATACAAAGCTTCAACATTCAAAGAAGCATGTATGATTAATTCAGGAGTTGCCTTAGCAACTATTGTACCTGAAAGAAAAATTGTGGGGGCGTGTGTGTCAGAGCTCCTCCACAGTAAATTATTATTGCTTTGCTTATATTTTTTATT
The DNA here is from genome assembly GCA_019447015.1 of Hymenochirus boettgeri. Lineage (NCBI taxonomy): Eukaryota > Metazoa > Chordata > Amphibia > Anura > Pipidae > Hymenochirus > Hymenochirus boettgeri. The sequence goes on from CM033474.1 coordinate 167,287,519, forward strand.
TCGCCTCCATGGGTTGACAGTGTTTTTTCTCACCATTTGGAGAAAGATATTTAGAGGGGTGTGGTTGGGGGGTTGTTCATACCCAAGAGCAGTTCCTTTTTAACATATATTATAAAAAATCAAAAAGGGGGGGGGGCGGCCGGGGCGAGAGGGGATGACAATTATTCTGTACTGTCTGTAGTAACTATGCATCCTAATAACGTAGATAATAAATACCTTTTAACCTGGCATTGATTACATATACATGTCTATATTTCTTATATATGCAGTTATATATACATAGATTAAACATATTCTAACACCTGGGTGCATTGTCTTATTATCGTATCTCTTATACCGTTTTCCTTAAAGGGTATCTCCACTGGTTTTGGTAAGTTTTCGGAATCCATTTCTATTGAAGAACGGGAGGTAAAGGAGCTGTGCCTTACCTTCCGTTCTTCAATAGAACACACAGGAGCCAGGAGAGAAGGTAAGAACTTACCCACTCGCTCGCTCCCCCGGCGCTTGGTCTGACAGGTCCCGACGGACCTTGTCTTCTATGCGCATAGATCGCGCATGCGCATAGAAGACCAGGTCCGTCGGGACCTGCCAGACTACACGCCGGGGGAGCGAGCGAGCGGGTAAGTTCTTACCTTCTCTCCTGGCTCCTGTTTGTTCTATTGAAGAACGGAGGTAAGGCACAGTTCCTTTACCTCCCGTTTTCAATAGAAATGGATTCCGAAAACTTACAAAACCAGTGGAGATACCCTTTAAGTTACCTTATCCACATTTTCAAATTTGCATTCTACATAGTTTCTTGACAACATAAAAACCCGTTTCAATTTGTATTACCCCCCCCCCCGTAGATCTGTGTTTAGTTGTACTGATATTTATCCAAGCAAATAAGGTTTGAAGGAAGCGCACTCTGTTGTCAGAAAAATTCTGTTTTATTGCATAACACAAACACACAAAGTTTCGGAGAACGCTATGTCTCCTTCATAGGTGCACAAAATAGTAAGTTCAGGCTACATGGCCCTTACTATAGACTAGAAATACTGTAAATCATTTCAGCTTCTAACAGTAGCATTTCTCTTTCTGCTTAGCTCCTGCTATGCTGTTCTGTTCCATCTTTCTTATATCCTCTTAAAAATGTTTTTTTTTTTAAATGCTCTGCTCTTTTAAATTCGGTTTATTACCTGTCAGTAGAATTTGGGGTCTAGAATAAATCAATAATAAAGTGAGTTGGACAAACATCTAAGGGCAGATAGAACCCATTTATATTAACTTAGGGCACGCCTTTCAACCTATTAGAATCTTGAAAAAATTCAGAGATTAAATCAAAAAGGTCTACTCTAGACCAAAAATACAACATGAAACATTAGAATATATCTAACCCTTATAATGAACTGGTGTTAAAATGAATAAGCAACTGATTAATATAAAAACAAATATTGACAGGAAAGAAACAAGTTCAGAATCACATTTAGGAGATTTAGGCTGTGTTAACCATTGATTAAAGCAAAGATATCTTGGATATAGATGGCCAAACTTCCTAATGTTCGGTTTGTTTAGAACTATAGAACTTCAGTAAAAGTTCTATAGTTCGAAAAGGAACCCATTAAAGTCAATGGGGGAAAAACAGTTTGAAAATAAGTTGGGAACAATGGTAACTTACTGTAAATGGCTCTAGGGCATAGGAAATGGTCTGGGGAACTCATACACATCATCAAAACTTGTTTAAATGCTTACTTTCCTCACTTTTAGGCTTTCACGTTGAATTTTCGAGGTTTACCGAAATAATCGCCACATTCGAGGGTTATTGCCTAATTTGAGGGCTATCACCGAATTCAAGAATTAGCAAATGCTACATTTGAGGGTTATCGCCATTCACTAACACTTGAATTCACCCATAATTCTCCAATTAAATTTTCGGTAACCCTGAAATTGGCGTGTTAACTCTAATGTTCAGAACGCTGCATTCTAGGGTTATGGAGGGCTAAAGTTGAAGGTTACAGATTCTAAAATTCAATAATCTCAAATTTTCGATGATTATCGAAAATATGTCCGCAAGTTCAGAAAACTGGAAAGTGTAAAGTTCAGAGAGTTCTAAAGTCAGCAATGGTATGAACACATAAAATCTGTCTCGAAAAAAAGTAATACTTTTTATTGGCTAATATAAAATGATATTTATAAAGCGCAGCTTGGAAATTTCACACTATGCCTGTATTGGACAGTAATTGTACAATCGTGCTGTAAAATCATGGTCACACAATTACGAACGCAAATTTTAGTTTACGCTTTTGTAGATGATAAATTGGATGGACTTAACTATCAACATGTACTTGTTTTTATGTTTCATTTTGTTTTGTGTTAATATTTATAAAACAAATGATAATAGTGCAGCATTATTTTACACCTGTATCGCGGCGTAAAAAGAAAATGGCTGCAAGCGAAGGCAACTCGCCGACAGGCTACATATATGGGCACTTATGCATTTCGCACCTCAGACTTGACGATTTTATATGGCCGAACTTAACGCAAAGTAACATGCATAAAAATATAATCAAGTAGTTACCGTGGCAATAAGAAAAATGGCAATTTTTAACAAATTAGAGCTAGATTTGCACAACGGCATGGTTTTTCCACAATTTCCACAACTGATTCTCACAACTCCCTCTGTTGCTTAACTGTTTTTTGATCTGGTATACATCTGTTATCATTTTCACTGTATATTATAGTCTAGTCTGGTTGTTTATTAGGAAACCACCATTGTTCAAATTTGCACATTCAATTTAATTGAGTGTCTCCTCTTAGCCACACTCCAGCTGATCTGGAGTTATCTGTATATAATCTGGTGGCCTAGTCAGTTCTGGCCTTGGTCAGATTCGCAGCATTCTTTCCAAGTGCAGCATTTTTCTAAGTGTTGTGCTGAATTAACACCAGAATGTCCAGATTTGACCTGACTTAAACTTGGCCACCCCCTCTCTCGTGCTGCCTTACACAACTCTCTCAACTATGTTCCAGATCACCTTATTCATCACTATCCTGCTATCCTACTCTATCAAATCTTTTGCTGCATTACTACCCCCTATTGTTGGTAAGACCATTTACATTGCACCCTCCATTTTATCTCTTACTTTCTATCCCATCATGAACGGTTTGGCATTTTGAAATCCTCCTCTGCTTCCTCTACAATTCACCAGGTAATCACGCTCAACTAAATCCCATTCTCACCTACTGTCACACTCCCTTTCCTGTCACGCTGGGAATATTTCCCCAAATCCTGGCCCTTCTCCCACAATGTCCGTTTACGCTCAGCCCATCCCCACCCTGTCTCCTACCCCACGTTACACTTCTTATCCTCTAATACAGTAAACCAGGTAATATTATAAACATCCCATTCCACCCCTTTCTCTAGCCCCTTTATCTGGGGTGCTCTGGAACACACTCTGTAATAAACTCCCACACTACATGACCCTTTTATTTCGCTCCTCCTTCCTAGGTCTCACTGAAACATGGTTGTCTCCCTCTGACACTACTCACCTGCTGCGCTCTCGTATGGAGGCCTACACTTCAGCCACACTCCACAGCCTGGAATCCAAAATGATGGTGGAGTCTGCATTTTTCTGTAGAGCACTGCAGTTTCAACCCCATTACTCCTTTACTGCCCTGTCCAAGCTTTCCTTGGAAAGCTCACTCCGTCCGTATTTATTCCCCCACACACCTACAAATTGCCATTATATCGGCCTCCTGGCCTGACCATTTCTCTGCATGGTTATCTCACTTCCTTTCCACGGACATCCCCACTGTAATTCTCAGGGATTTCAAAATCCCCATTGACATTAACAACTCTGTACCTCCAAACTTCTCTCGCTCACTCGTCTTTTAACCTCTGTCAGTGGTCGTCCACAGAGACTCACCATAATTGACACACCCTTGACCTACTCTTCTCTTGGTTATGTTCCTTATCTAACTTCTTAACTCTCCCTTTCCGCTATCCAACAACACAACCTCAACGTTCAGTGTTTCCCACTCTGGCTCCAACTCCACCTCTCTTCCCTTCCCAGTGGGGGTACCGCAAGGCTCAGTACTCGGCCCTCTTCTCCGTTTACACCTTTGCCGTAGGCCAGCTCATTAGTTCCTTTGAATTCCAATACCACCTGTACGCTGATGATACTCAAATTTACATCTCCGCCTGACCTCGTTACTCTGACATCCCGGGTCTGACTGCCTAAATGCCATCTCTGCTTTTATGTCCTCCCATTAAACTCAACATGTATAAGACCCAACTTGTCATTTTCCCACCCATCGATCGACCCCCCTACATAACATTACTATCACATCAATGACACGCCAATCTCCCCAACACTCACGTGCGATGCCTAGGAGTAACCTTGATCTGAACTTTCCTTTAAACACCACATAAATACCCTGTCCAACTCCTGTCAGTTACAGCTCAAAAACATCTCATGCACCCGTCCCTCCTTTCACAGAAACGCTACCAAAATTCTAGTTCACGCCATTATCTCTCTTCTGGACTACTGTAAACACCACCTGTGCGGTCTACCAAGCAACCGACTGGAGCCCTTCAATCAATCCTTAACTCTGCTGCCAGGCTCATTCACCTCTCTTCCGGTTCTCACACACTGCCCCTTTCTGTCAATCTCTCCACTGGCTTCCCATTACCCAAAGGATCCAATTTAAGCTGCTAACCTTATCCTACAAGGCTCTTTCCAATAGCCCCCCCATACATCTCTGATAAACAGATACTACCAAGGCGTAACCTCCGCTCAGCTAATGATCTTCTCCTCTAATCCGCTCTAACACCTCCTCCCACGCCATATACAGGACTTTTCTCATGCTGCCCTTCTGCTCTGGAACTCTTAACATCACTCACCATCACTTCATATCTTCAACACAACCTCAAAACTCATTTCTTCAGGCAAGGTTACAATCTGGACCTGGACATTCTACCCCTCTTACTGACCCATCACAGACCCACTAGTTATACTCCACTAACAACTTAGTTACAGCTATGATCTTCTTTACCTTATGTCTCATCCCCATCTCCTCTAGACTGTAAGCTCTCGGGACAGCCCTCCACCTTATTGCCACACAGTAATGCTGTTGTATAAGAAGGCTTGTTCAATTTTATTTCGCCGTGGAGGGCTTTTTTTGCACTTTTGGCCTACCTCTCCTTAAGCTAATAGCTGCCTTATCAATTAAGAACTGACACACTGAATTAGCTACAATAAGATCACTGAAATCCAGTGTAGCAAGTTCCATTCTATATTAAGAAGCCAGAATGTAAAAAAATCTACTAGTACAAATGACAAGAAAAAACAAACAAAACACAAAACGAACAAGAGAAATTAAAATGTTGAAGTTAGCAGAAAGACGCAAGGTGAGTGAAAAAGGGGTGTACACGTCCTTTAATGAGAAGAGGCCGGTTGCAGTTTATATTTATAAGATTGAGTTAGTTGTGTAAAGAATGCGATCATAGTAGTTCCCAAAGCAGACACTTTAAAAATTACTAAATTTTAGTAATAACAAAATGCCTTGTACTGTATATTGTTATTTTTATTCAATCAAAAATGGAAAATACTTTCTGTAAATTCCACCATTTTACATGCACATTAAAGGATAAGTGCACTGCAAAAGCAAGTTAGGCTTAATTTGTAGCAGCAGCTTTAAAAAAAATTTGTTCCCTCCTTTTCCCCCTTGGTCCCTCCTGAGCACCTTTCCTGCAGTAAAGTTTGTGTCATCTTGGATCTGTAGCTCCGCCCCTCCAAGGCTTCCTGGATTCTTTCTTCTGAAGCCCCAAATGCAGTGTCTGTGTGCGCGCAACGTGACGTCAGTGCGTGCAAGACACATGCGCGTACACAAGTGTGGCGCAATACATCACATCACGTTGTATGCGCCACAACAATCAGCGCATGCACACGGACCAATGGACACTGCATTTGGAGGCTTCAGAAGAAAGAGATCCCGGAAATCTGTCAGTTGTAGCTGCTTCTACAAATAAACTTAGCTTTCTTTTACAGTGCACTATCCTTTAATGACCTGACCCTATTCATAATCTAACGTATTCATTTTGTATAATGAATATTCTACAATTAAAAGGGAGGTGGGAATAAGCATCCTCACCTCCCTGTCAATAATTAAATCAGATTTCATATATTTACTAAAGCCAGTTTAGTGTCCCTTAATAACTCACTATATAATATTATATTGCTTACCGTACTCCTTTGAACATAGTGGAGCACCCTCACTCTCTGTCTTGTATGTAATATACCTATTTTCTGGAGTACGATACTGTTCTGTCTTTTTTATGTGCTCTTACAGATGATTGATACAAGTAATAATATACATTTTAAGTTTTTGTCTATAGAGAGATTTGATTATTAGATACAATCAGGTGTATTCATAATTATATATTAAAACAATTAAAGGGTATCAATGGTTAAAAAAAAAAATCTATAATTACTGCTCGTTCATTGCGGACAGCTTACAACTCTTAAGGTGGCCATACATCTATGAGATATACTTACCCGACCGAGGGCTCACGCGATGTTTCTTCGATGCTGCCGGAACCGTGTCTCCCGATTTACATTCGAACGACATGCGATCGCAAAATGAATGGGATTTTGCAATCGCATTTCGACAAATATACGATCAGGAGAAGCGGTTCCGGCAGCATCGATGAACATCGCGTGAGCACTCGGTCAGGTAAGTAATATCTCATAGATGTATGGCCACCTTACACATGTCGTGGATAGTCACTGTGAATAGTAGGGAGAGGAGCGTGAAGCTGTCAGCCATTGAAAGCTCATTACTTCAGAACTATTGAAAAACAGGAGGAAGGTGTATTATCTCTAACCCCCTAGAAATTATAAACAGACACCTTTAAATATTCTGGAATTAGCTTCATAAATAAGATTTTTATGGAATTATTACATATGGTATAAATTATTATTACTATTTAAAGGGGAATGTTGTCTCCAAACAAGTTGAGTTAAATGAAAGGCCAGTTTCCCACCTTTAAAACGAGCCATCAACCACCTTTCTACCTGCCACAGCCCAAGATGTAAAGAAAGTTAATGGGTGGCAGGCTGACATGTGACATTCGTAAGGGTGCTCCTCCACCTCGCTGCTGGCGAGCACAGCCTCAGACTTCAGTGTGTGAGGGAGACAGGAAGTCCCTCTCCCTCCCAGCTGTGTGAAGATCCCCACAGAGAAGGTAAGAGAATCTACAGCCTACTCTCCACTATGTGAAAAAAGCCTTTTCAGGCAGAGTTCTCCCTTTGCCTGAAAAGCTGTTTACACACAGTCAGACATCCCACCCTGCCATTTCAGGCTTCCAGGCAGGGAGGGAAAGGGGAGTGATGGAGGGGTGTAATGTCAGTGGGGTGGGGGGGGGGGGATATAATGAAGTGAACCTGATCTTAGCATAGCTCTGTGCAAGGCTTTTATACCTACCGGTAGTGTAAATATTTAGGGCTAGGCCTCTGGCATGCTTTAACGTGCAAACTGATTTGGTACTCATGCAGACATTGCAAAGCGAGACTTAACATGTGCTAACCGATCGTAATCAGTTAAGAGCTGAGAAAATGAGCCTACGTGTGGCCAAACCAATCGCCCACACAAGTGTGTGCTTTAGCTTTTAAAGGGCATGTGGCAGGTGCGTGTTAAGGTGGGGGGTTTATTGGTGCCTGGAATCCCCCCTTTCTGCCTGCAGTGCAGTCTGCTATTTTACCTCGCCTGGGTGTCCATAGACTGTTACATTGTCAATTGAGCGTGAGACGAAGGGGACAATGCGTTCCGAAACATTGTTTTTGTGATGCACTAATAAAGTGCATAACACTGTAACCTTGTTACAGCGTGCACCCTAGCAGGGGCAAGCGCAGGATTTTCAAAGGGGGGGATTCCTGGATGGGTTACCACTGAGCAAGCCCAGTAGGAAGTTCATGACCAAATACATCCATAAATTCTATGTACTATGGATCATATTTAAATGTATATACTAGCTATAATTACCATGACAGGCAATATAGATATCCCCTTTATTTATTTTTTATAAAGTATTTCACAAAAGCTGGGCACACACATGCAGATTTTTGGCTCAACCGAACGATATTCTTTGTGTATCGGGTGGTCGGGCCAAAAGAACCTTACACATGCATTTTGGATAGATTTCCCCATATGAAATTGCACCAAAACGCAGCATAGTGTGAACAAAGCCTTATGGTGGCCATACACAACGATAACTGGTAAACCCACCAACCGAAGTGCCAACAAATGACCGTCGGCATTATGGTCGGTCACAATGGAAAATTTACATAGTTATCAGCTCCCTTTACTTCCACATGCTGTGAAAATCGCATGTGTATGGTCACCTTTTGGGCTAGGCCACACTAACGTTCTTTTTGCGCATGCAATTTTGGATAAAATGGAAATCGCAGGAACACAAAAGTTCTGCGATTTCCGATGTGCGTGCATCACCATTTTTTTCACAAACGCATGAATTTCCATAACTATGTAACAGTCTATGGACACCAGCAGTGAGCAGAGCAGAAAGGGGGGATTCCAGGCACCAGGAATTCCCCTAAACATGCCGCCTGCCTAGTCTATTTGTTTGCTTGTCCTATAGCTGGTCCATTGTAGAGGACTGACTAGGGTTATTTTTTCCGGACAGGCAGGTTCCAATCTTTTTCCGGACAGGCAGGTTCCAGTGTACCTAGGTTCCAATCTTTTTTCCGGACAGGCAGACAATCACAGACGCAGCTGTCGGTAATGGAGACACCGCAGGAGAGAAGGACTGTAAGTATGATTCGGCATTTTTTTTAAAGAACTAATGCGGCAGTTGGGGGTGGGCAGGGGTTAGCTACAACATATTAAAAGGATTTCACCCTAGGTGAAACAGCTGCAGAAGATGGATACAGATGGGGGGAGGGGGAATTCCACTGCGCATGTCACCATCCCTCGGAGGCAAGATAGGAGGCAGAGAACCTTTGGACAGGAAGACAGCTCCTGCACTGCTTTAGAGAGATGCTTCAAAGGAAAGGTGCGCCTCTAGGTGTTCTCTGTAAAGGCACTTAATCCCACTGCTGACTTCAGGAGGGGAGAAATCCAATTTTTGGGCTACCACGCTAGCTGAACAGCGGTATAAGCAATTCTTTTGAAATTTGCGGTTCTACGATACTTACGGGTCGCGTTTATGACGTCACCCATACGTGTCATTTCGTACGCGATGATGCGCCCCATCAGCGGCACCCTAGCCACCCCTGCACATCACGCAAATGCTTAGGAGCAGGGGAAAGAGAGGAGAGGAGGCCGCATGTTGAACTTCCTCACTCGTCAGACAGGAAAGAAAAAAGACAACAGGAAGGGCTACCGAACATCCTTTATCTGCTATGGGAGGGTTCTCTGTTACTCGCTCAGCAGGTGGGATTAACCCTTAAGTGACCACTGCCGGGCAGGACCTTGGAAAATACAGTTCCCAAACTGAGTGGGTTTACCATGTCATTATAAAGGATGCCCCTCTCCCACATATCTAGTGAGCCCAGCTGCAAATATAAATATAGAAGGAGCAACTGGAATTCTCTCCACTGATGACATTTGAATCTTGTGGTCACCACTAAATTTACAAAAGGGGCCAGCATCCTATCAGGAGTCACATAGCCGAGAACCAATGAGTGCTTTCTGTACCAGCAACTAATAAGCACATTCTGCTACCACACGCCCCTTTATCTTCACAGCCTTTGTAGCGTACAGTACTTTCAGTGTCCAAGCTGTGGCTGAGAGTTCAGGAAGGGAACCAGAAGTGCTAGTATTTAGATGGCGGCACCAGCTTACATTGAACAGAGTCAAAATGAATTACATGGATGCCATGGAAGAATGATCTATAGGTACGTTTATTATGCAGGAGGGATAAGCATTTCATGGTAATTTTGGGTGAAAAATAATTAGACCACAGTTCCCCTTAAACACTTTTAGGCTAGGCCACACTGGCAAAATTGTTTGCGCTTTGTTTTCGGAGATCTTGCTTTAACATTGTTTTTTGTAAGAATTGCATGCGATCCAATTACGGATTAATGGGGGGGATTGCGGTACAAATGCACGGTAATAGGTGTGAAATGCAGTGCATTGTGATTGCACATTGTAGTAATGATTCAGTACTTTTTTTTTTTTAAAGATTCAGTACTTTTGCTTGAGAAAAATCCCCCCAATAAATAATGGCTTTGTCAGCCCAGTGCAATTTTCTGGATTCATACATACATTAAATGACAGAATTACATGGTCATTATTCACTTAGATGCCCATTTCTTCCATATCTATAATAAATCGGTGTTGTTAGATGTAACCAAATCCAAAAAGCATATTTTCTAGTAGGAACGTTAACTACCTGTGACATAGGTGCAACTACCAGGCTCTGCAACTGGCAGGGGGGACTGCGGGATCCCTGCCATCAAACCCGCTTTGCTTTCTCCTGGTAGCCAATATAAATGATGAAGGAAGTGGCCCCAGTATGGACCATGAACTCTATTGCCATTCCTGTTCATGTGCTTGGTTCCAGAGGAATCCTTCACACCTGCAGTTACTTAATAAAAGTCCTGAACCCTTTGGATGAAAATCATAGTAAAATGTGTGCTGTCCTACCTGTCCAGTGATCCCAGTGATTAGGGCCACTCTCTGGATGAGGCTGGGCATTTTCCCTGGGCTAGTGCCATTCTTTGTTAGATGGGTGATGAGTGAATAAGGATGAACACAGAGCGATGCACAGGAGACTGTGGTGAAAAGGAATAACAGAACAGGTAAGACAGGTTATGTGCAGTGCAGGTGACTATCACAGTTGAAAGGCGTGGAAAATTGGGTATTGTCCAGGTAACCCGCCTACCTGAAACACAGTAACTCCAGCACCATCAGCCTAGCAGGTGGAGATTATTTGCTGCCTTTCTAGATGTCTCTTCCTGGTTGAGATTGAATGCAGCGGCTCCCCTGACAGCAATCAGAAGCCAGAATACCAACCAGGCAGAGATAGGTCCGGCAGAGTTCCGGGTATGGGCACCGCCTACCCAATTTAGCCTCGCCTCGTTCGGTGATGCTGTAATGCTGTGACTAGGAATTGTAGTGAGTATTCCTAGCGTGTGTACATGGGTGGAAATCGTAGGTGCTGCGCTGCCGGAACCGGAACAATTCACGTGAATGATTAACAGTCCAGACTCGTTTCTGCATTTGGGATTTCAGTGTACAGACTAGAGCAATCCTGACAAATAGACTGAGTGTCCTCCATGTAACACAATCTGACTTCCCGCTATGTGTTGTTTTTTTGATCTGTGGAATTTTGTTCTGCACCATGAGTAGGGCACTAAGTCTGTTTTAACACAATTTAAAATGCAACTTAGTGTTGGGCTATTGGCGATCTGCTTTTCGTAGCGCAAGCGGTCACCATTTTTGGTCAATTTGCTTGGGATCGGATAATGGAATAGTAGGATAGCAATGCCAGGGCAGGTGTTTGGATGGGATTTCGGCCCTGACTGCGGGACTCAGGATTTTGTCCCTGCAGTTGGGATAATCCCATTCAAATAGGGATGCTGGCAACCCTGCCTCAGCCTCAAATTTAAAGGATATCTAACTCTGAAAATGTACTATTTAAAAATGGGACAGGGAGGTAGGATTGATTATTTTACCTCACAATATTGTTTTGTTGAGGAGCTAAAGCACGTACAGTTTTCAGTTGCCAGGTTATTCTGGACTATTCCTGTATTATAGATAGGGCTGAAGCCAGGAGGATAATGGCAGAATCTGTTTTCTTTGGGCTGGTGGTTTCTCACAGAACCATTCACTGTCCCTGCTAATGCCAAGCAATTGGTGAAAGATTGTTGGTCTGATTGTCTAACACAGAGGTGCCCAACCTGGCATTGTGGGTGCTAATCGTGGCCATAATGTTAAAGGGCAAGTCCAGCCCCAAAATGAAAACTACATACAGGTAAATCACCCCAAACCCTAAACTGTAATAGTTTGAAATCTGAAATATATAAGTCTAACCTGAAATCCTGCAGTTGATATCCCAGCCAATGACTGAATGTTAATCCCCTATCTGCCTCTTCTGAGCATGCCCAGGCTCAGTACTGGTTTCTAAATGCTCGGTTTCCATGAGGCATCCAGAAGCATAGCAGGCATACAGTAATGAATTTGTAGGACAAAGTATGATATATCAACATATTTTAAAGAGGCCATTATTTCTAAAAGATGTCCTTATGAGGGTGGAGTTGCCCTTTAAGATCCCGGTTGTACAATATTGGGATATCCCAATTGGTACGGGTGTGTATGTATGATCAGCCAACGATCGTACAATATTTTGTATCAGGCCAGTTGAAAATTTTTGCTGGCAATTTGATTGTACAATTGGACTGATTAACCTATGGTCACCATAACAGCTCGATGCACCGAGAGCTGGTGCAAACATGCTGCCATATACCAATAGCGGTTCTTGGTGCATCGCTAAGTGTGGTATCTGTTTTGGCACTTTTAATGCAGCTATAAGCTCGCATTTAAAGTGCCAAAAGAATGCCTATTCACCCTATAACATCTCTTGTGCTGCGCAGTTAATTCTAGTTAGCAGCCGCCACAAACAATGGCGTTTGTCACGCTAACCGATATAAACATGGTTAGCATGACAAACTCCAGGCAAGGAGCTGTGCGTATCACCCTGTTCCTTTTTGTGTAGATTACAAAACCTAAAGCAATTGACCGATGGGGAACCATCCTATATTCGGTTATGTTTGTTTACTTTTTGAACACATTCAGGCTTATTTAATAAGAGGTGCAAAAATGTAGCACGGGCTGTTATTTCACAATCCGATAATACCATTTTACTGGTCTTCTACAGTTAAAAAACAATTGACAATGTCTGATGGTTGTTGCAGATTAAGAGCAAGGGCAAAAGTCTTCATCTCTTATTAGATAAGCTCCAGTTTTATTACACATGATTACACAGTGAGTTATGAAACAAATAAAGGGCAAGTCCAGCCTGAAATGAAAACTTACATACAGGTAATCACCCCCCAAAACCCTAAACGGTAATAGTTTGAAATCTGGAAATAAATTCTAACCTGAAATCCTGCACAATGTCCTGTTTCCCTGTTTCTGCTTCTTGGTTCTTCCAGTTAGTAACTGTCAGTTATGGATTTGACAGTTGACATCACAGCCAATGACTGAATGTTAATCCCCAGTTTCCTTCTGAGCATTCCCAGGCTCAGTATAGGTTTCTAAATTGCCTCAGTTTCCATGAGGCATCCAGAAGCATAGCAGGCATACAGTAAGAATTCCTAGGACAAACTGATATATCAACATATTTTAAAGAGGCCATTCTTTTCAAAAGATGTTTTTAGAGGGTGGAGTTGCCCTTAAGGATATCCTACACCGCTCTGTACTTGTATAACTCCAAAGTGTCATACAAAGCTAACTTATACAAAAAGATTATACTATATGCAAACAGGTAGGCTACAACGAACTAGATCGGTAACAAAAGACTATGGCCTAGCAGTTGGCTTTGGTCGCGTATGCCTAAAAAAGGCCGTGAGTGAGGAGAGCAGCAGTGGTTTAGTTCTATTTCACACAGGGAGGTAGAAATAAGCATCCTACCACCCTATGAATTAACATGATCTCCCATCCCTCTACTGAATGTATTCAGTTTAATGTCCTTTAGGTCTGAGGCCACACTGAACGTTTTTGTTGATGTCCACTTGTGCTGCGATCACTGTATTGTTTGCATTGGAGCGCATGCAAATCACACCAAAAACACTAGTGTGCGCTTTTTAAACAACCTAGCCCTAAATAAAGATAATTATGTACGGTATCAGTTACTATATACCCATTTTTGTGCACATTTCTTGTGATATACTGCTTCATTATTGTGTTAATTAATCACCATCCAGGGCCGGATTTCCTCGCAGGCACTGTAGTATTTGTGTTTTCTTAAAAGGAAACTACAGTGAAAAAAACACTTTAGGCTTGAAGGCTAGAAATGCTGCACACAACATTGAATTTACTGACCTGTAGATTCATCAGTAGTTTAATGTGTAATATTATCCTTCAAGTTTTTGAAGTGAAGAGTTGGGGACCTAATTTCAGCTATAGAATGTTTATCAGCTCGAATTTCCCATAATGCGTTGATCCTTAGAAGCCATGAAACATTTTCATAATTATCCAAATTTGCCGCTTTTCAAATGCATGCTGTAGAGTGCATTGGTTTCAATGCAAGTGTTCCATTTTAAATTAAATACACCTTAAAGTGAGCTGCACAGACTTCAGTTTTTTAAGGGAATATATTAATATATATTGTAGAATGTATTTATTTCAACACATCACTGGTGGTTCATTTGGTCAGTTTCAAACATATCTAGATTTGAAATACAATCTATCAACTTAATGTTAATTAAAACATCAATCTAAATGATATGCTCCAATATTTTCCCTTTAATAGTTATACGTGTAGAAACAACAGTACAGAGGTGCAAGGGGAGGAACTGATCTTATCACAGCTCTGTGGGATGCATTTCTCTTCAGTGTTTCTATTTAAAGGGGAATATTGGAGGGTGTACAGGGCTGCATTTACACCTCAGGAGCCTGTAGGCCCAAATAGCCTGGCGCCCTTCGCCCCAACCCTAAACATAGACCACAACCCTAAGCCACACCCATTTTCTCTTTTGTAGAAGAAAATAGACTATAAAGGGGTTGGATTTGTGGGGGAGATTGACAGCCGCCCCTCCAACCTCAGGGCCCCTAGGCGTGTGCCTAATGGTGAATCCGGCCCTGAGGGTTTACATATCTAAATACATTTTTATGCTTTTATTTAGGTGGTAAGGGATAATGGGACCGTAATTTAGCAATTTTGGCTAAACAACAAATATGAGCTTTCATTACTGAAAACTTTTTTTATAGCTAAAAATTTTTCTTGTGAAAGGAACAAGCCAAGAAGGGGTTCATGACCGAATGACATTCATGTATTCTATTATGTATGTGTATTGCCATGATTATCATCACAGTTAGCCAATACAGATATTCCCTTTACTTTTGTTATAAAGTATTTTCATTAAAGTACACACAAACAGAATTTTGGCCCACTGACAGATATTCATGTGTATCAGTTGGTCAGGCCGAAAAATCTGAAGTGATTTAAGTGGTAGAGGTGAACGCTGTCGGTCGCCCGTTTTCCTGGATTGGATGAATGGGCTATTTGGCATGCTGGTAATCATTGCCGATCGTTGGTCCATAGCTGACATTTGCTGCGGGCGACCACTCTATAGCGTGGAACAGTCGGGACAGAAAATTTGTCCGTGGTTGCCAGCGTAATGTTCTGTTTTACTGAGAAATCCACATTTGTAATCTACCATTAGTGTCTTTAAAGTCAGAGCTGTGACACCGACGACAGCTCTGACAGAATTTGTGAATTTTGTCGGTATCGGGACCTATTGGGCAAGATGGAAAACTTCCATCCTTTACTACAGTAGAGGAAGCTGATAACAAACGACCATGTAAGGGCACATGAACAATCATTATAAAGAATATATGGAACAATACACATATAAGTGACTTTTTACACTGCATTTTTAATAGTTTTTTGAAATTTTTTTTTACTATAAACTATATCTGCCACACATGTCCCTGCTTATCCAGGGTGGATTATGCGCAGACTTCTACGAGGTTTCACTTGTGATGTCACAGGAAGTGACATCACAACTTGGGTTGATAAAGGCCCGACACTCGGGGCCGAAACGTTGCCTGTGTGTATTTTGCCAATTTAAGGCATTTTATCACACAAACCTAAAGTTGCACTGGATTTTGTTAATTATATTTGGAATCTGTCTAGTAGCACTGGGATATTAAACTATTGCTATATATGGTATAATATCTATATACATATGAATAACCGCATAACTCCAGAGCACTCCTAGGTCTTGACAAACAGAGATTTATTGATAGTGAGTAGGTCTGTACTACCTATGCATTTCGACCATTTGCAAACTGTCAGTCATCTATGCGTTTCAGTCCACCAGGGACGACGGTCCCGGCTGGACTGAAACGCGTAGATCTGAAGCTATTCAATAAATGTTTGAAAATTCCAGCTGAGTGCTCCAATTCCTTTGCTGTATATATATATACAGTTTCTGACAAAAGTGTTGTCGCTTGTGTACAAATAAACCTTAAGTGCCGCTTAACAATAATTCTAATGCAGATTTTGTTTCAAGAAATGGTTCATTTTACCCCAAACAGCTTTTGTAATAACGTTTCAATGCAAAACGAAACTAACAAAAAGTAATCTAATATTCACAGCTTGATAAAACCCATTGAGTAAATTTTTGCAAAGACATAAGTGTTGTCGCCTTGTCATATGGGCTTCACCTGTGACTAATAATGTATCAATTAGGTGTTAGGTGTGTATAAAAAGAACCCTAGTACACTAGACCTTCACATCAACTGCAAATAGACCTCTGCAAACATTCTTAAGATTCACCCTGGGACTAAAGTGTTGATTATCAAGAGGCTGAAGACCAAATCCACTGCTGATGTGGCACACACCTTCAATGTCTCTCAGTGTCAAGTTCAGAGGATAAAGAAAAGATTTGAAGAGACTGGAGAATTTTTTAACAAGCCCAGGTCAGGTAGACCCTGCAAGACAACTGCTCGAGAGGACCGTTTGTTGGCTCGAAAATCCAAGGCAAGCCCATTTTCAACTGCAGCAGAGCTCCAGGAAACCTGGTCACCTGAAATCCCTGTGTCAACCAGGAAAGTTTGTCAGAGTCTCGAAATGGCCTCCATGGTTGAATCAGTGTCCATAAGCCAGCACTAAACAAAAGACAATTGAAAAACAGTGTGGCATTTGCCAAGTCCCACAGCCTGCTAAAAGGAAGGACGCTGGCAAAAGGTGGATTTTTCAGATGAATCTTCTGTTGAATTACACCACAGTCGCCGCAGATATTGCAGGAGACCTACTGGAACCTGCATGGAGCCGATATTTACCCAGAAAACTGTGAAGTTTGGTGGAGGCAAAATCATGGTCTGGGGTTACATCCAGTATGGGGGTGTGTGAGGGATCTGCAGGGTGGAAAGCAACATCAATAGTGTAAAATACCAAGAAATTCTAGCTACCTCATATATTCCCAACCATAAAAAAGGCCAAATTCTGCAGCAGGATGGTGCTCCATCGCATACTTCCATCTCCAGCAAACTTGGTTTTTTCGGGCCTAGGCACTCTCTTTTGTGGCTATTAGCCAATATTTCATAAGGTGCTCCCTTGCCAGGTCCTCTACCAATGACCCTTCGCTATAGCACAAGCAAAATAGATGCTAGGGGCACACTTAAAGTGAAAGTGAATATTTATTAAATCACATCAATCTACAACGTTTCAGGGATCACCTTGTCCCTTTCATCAGGTCTTGAGGCAAAGAAGATCAAGATGCTCCAGGATTGGCCAGCCCAGTCACCTGACATGAACATCATTAAGCATATGTGGGGTAGGATGAAAGAGGAAACATTGAAGACGAAACCAAAGAATATTGATGAACACTGGGAGGCATGCAAGACTGTTTTCTTGGCTATTCCTGATGATTTCATCAATAAATTGTATGAATCCTTGCCAAACCGCATGGATGCTGTCCTTCAAGCTCATGGAAGTCATACAAGATGTTACATTTGGATCTCACAGTACCACTACTTAATTTGCTGACATATTTTTGGATTGGCTGTAAAGTAGATAATTTTCTGTATAGGCGACTACACTTTTGTCTTGCAACATTTTGACCTTTCTGTCTTGATTAAATGATAAATCTTTTTTCAGTGAAACTATTTTTTACCAGTACATTTAATATTATTTGGGAGGGCTTTAGCTTTTCATATGAGCTATTTCTAACACCAATTGATCAATTAAAAATCAGGTTAATAGCAGGAGTTACTGCAAAATACACAGGCGACAAGACTTTTGTCAGAAACTATATATATATATATCCCTTATCCCTTATATAAATAAATTTATATTTTTATGGAGATTGCATTGAGTTTTTAGGAGCAACTAACTAGGTGGGGGTATATAGCATTATTACACATAGGAAAGGTCCATATGTATGTGTGTAATTAGCACTATTAAATTAAAATCACCATAAGAAATAACACCATACAAAGTATAGTACTACTACCTACTACTGAATTACAAAACAATTTATATACATTTAATAAACTAAACTTACTTTACTGGACACCCCTAAGTTTGAATGGAAAACTCAAAATTATAGGTTAAGACACACCTCCAGGATTTCTACAGGGTCTCCATGTAGACACTAAAAGGAAGTGGAATTTTACTAACATCCAATGAGAGGTTCTGATCTTCCACTGTTAGCAAATTCTCTTAGGCACTGTCCATGATAAGACAGGAAGTGTAAGGAAGTTCCTGTATTAAACCCAGTTATGTGCTGTTTGTAAAACATGTGACAGTCTTAGCCAATTAGAAGATTATTTAGACCCTTACATTTACTCCCCTCTCCATAGAAAGTAATGAGACAATCCAGTTTCTGTTTGCTAGACAGTGTCTGTTTATGATTAAATGACTTTGCATGTCTCTGAAACAACCCAGCATTCTTAGAGAAATGGGCAGTTTTTACCCCAATATTAATATATTAAACACAATGAGGCTGTCAGGTACCTTCAGTCATTTTATACCCTGTGGGGAGCTTTTAGCTCCTTTATCCAAACCTCTCCATAACTTGTCAAGCTAATCAGAATTCTGTGTTTCCTAACCCTATAGTGACTGTAAATATGGAACTTGCTGTGGTAATTACCAATAAGTATGAACCTAGCATGTTATTCTGGATCCTGTATAGGGTCTCAGGATGTCCAAAGGAGCTGTTCAGATTGAATTGCATATTGTGGCAGGATTGCCTAGATCTGTGTTCAGATCTGCAGGTTAATACCATTTTGTCTGGATACATATAATACATGTGTCCCAAATGAGCATCTGCTTTGTGTGAGAGCCCTGCCAGGACAGATGGCTGTTGGTCACAGTAACAGTGGCTGCAGCCAGCAGCGCATGTGACAGACTGATCATGTGGTCCCATAGGGAACTGCATGATTGGCCGTGATTTACTAACTGACCCATTTGTCTGATACAGACGACCGAACTCGGTCGCGGCTGGCCGACCCACACCATCACATATTTCCAGCCCCCTAATCCGTGGCACTATTGGTTCATTACTGGTGTTTACCCAGCCTTAAGGTTTGCACACACATGCGATCACGGGTGCCAACCCGTGAAGCACGATGTGTACGAACGGCCGATAATAGTGCCATGTATGGGCACTTTATCGGCTAAAATGCCCGCTCTGTCTGTACATGGCACGAATATAAAATGCCGATTTTGGCATATAACATCGCTTGCGGTGACTGCACTGTTAACGTTAGCCACGCAGCCGCCGCAAGGAAGGAGTATAACATCGTTAGACACGATATAACATCGATTAGTGTGAGTTAAACTCCAAAACAGAAGCGGTGCACCCGTTGGTGCATCACCCTATAATTTTTCCAGAATTCTGTGCAGTTAGGGAATGCTGGGAGTTGTAGTTTTAAACATGTGAAAAGTTTATCAAAGGGCGAGTCCAGCCCCAAATTGAAAACTTACATACAGGTAAATCACCTCCCAAAACCCTAAACGGTAATAGTTTAAAATCGGAAATATATAAGTCTAACCTGAAATCCTGCGCAATGTCCTGTTTCCCCTATTTTTGCTTCCTGATTCTTCCAGTTAGCAACTGTCAATTATGGATTTGACAGTTGACACCACAGCCAATGACTGAATGTTAATCTCCTATCTGTCTCTTCTGAGCATGCCCAGGCTCAGTACAGGTTTCTAAATTGCTCAGTTTCCATGAGGCATCCATAAGCATAGCAGGCATACAGTAATTAATTCAGAGGACAAACTATGATTTATCAACATATTTTATAGAGGCCATTCTTTGTAAATAATGTTATTTTGTGAGTGGAGTTGTCCTTTAAGAAGACACTAACTGCAAAACAGAATGCTGGGATTTGTAGTTTTCAAACATGTGAAAGGTCACATGCTTAGGCTGTATTAGATCTAGACAGATGCCTTAGCTACAGGATATTAAGAAAAAACTTACTGCAAACAGAGAATGCTGGGAATTGTGGTTTTCAAACACGTAAAAGGTCACAAGATAAACACGCCTGCTCTATACCATTAGGCTGTATTATATCTAGATACACGCCTTTGCCACAGGCAATAAATAAGATACTTTGCATGTCACCACCCATTTCTTTAAGTGAGAAATATGTGTTTATATGTTAGATTATTAAGGTAATGCTATTATAATAACATGATTCTATGAGGTACCTTCTGTTCTAAGAATGCTCTATTTCATTTTATACTCTGTGTGGAGCTTTTAGCTCCTCTATCCACACGTCTCCCTAACATGTATATTCAATCAGTATCCTGTGCTCCCAAGTCCTAACCCCATAAGTTAGTTAAACTTGTTGTGGTAAATACTAATAAATATGAACCTTGCATGTTAATCAGGATACTGTATAGGATTTAAGGTGGCTATACATATATCTGATTTTACTTATCCAACCAAGTGCTCATGCAATATTAGTTTGATCTTGCCAGAACCACCTTTCCCATTCTTCTATGCCACAGACAGGCGGTTCTTGCAGGGATGTTGCGGGAGCACTAGGTCGGGAAAGTAAAATCGGATATATGTATGGGCTGCTTTTGATTGCCCAAAGGTGCTGTTTAGATTGCCTGGGTCAGTTCTCAGACCTGCAGGCTTTTTCCACATAGACCCTCTATATTCTAGATGGCAGGTAGTATATGTAAGGGAGGATATAAGTGTGTGTTTGTTCTTGTAATATGATGCGATTATTTGTTTTTTTAGGACCTTCAGACTAATTTTATTATTGCCCCCCTGGATTTTTCCTGATGGATCCTGTGAGCACTGCAACTACACATAGCAAAACATACACACATAATTTCCACTGTGCACAAACGGGCACACTTTTGCTAGTGTGTATATATATATATATATATATATGTAGATAGATAGATAGATAGATGTTAATGTCATCGCTACTCAGATTCTTCAACAAGTGCTTTTTTAGCAAACATTATATTGAGTGCAATAATAAGCAACGTTTCGGACGTTATTTATTGACCTTTATCAAGCTTGATAAAGGCCAATAGATAACGGCCAAAACGTTGCTTATTATTGCACATCAATATAATGTTTGCTAAAAAAGCACTTTAATAAAGCACTTGTTGAAGAACCTGAGTAGCGCTGACATTTGTGGAACATTTATCTATATATCTGGGATATAGTCGGCAGCACCAGGTAACTGAAATACATGAAGACTGTGTGACAACCCAGCTAACTTTTATTTTATATATTAAATTATATATAGGATATGCTGCTCAAACCTTTATTCAAAAATACTTTCAGGTGCGGTGCAATGGAGGAACGGCAATTATACATTAAACAAAAGACTCCAGCACTCAACTACACATACAATTATAAATGAATTGGGTAAAGTAATTAGACATGTATGCAAGCAATGAAGTGTAATCACCTGCACTGTAGTTCAAATGGATACCTTTAGTTACAGCAGCTCTGTAACCTTTGATATTCTGGTAGAGGAACCCCCACCCCAACCCCTTTTTTGCAATATTAGAAATCTAAAAAATTCTTCAAGGGATTTACCTGACCCGCTGCCTCACCACCTGGGCCCAACCCCCTGCTCCTGTTTTGAGCAAACAGGAGCAGAGAGCCTCTGTGCTGACAGCACTCCTGGTCGCTGCTGTCGGGCAATTGGGCGTGGCGTCACGGTGCGCCTTAACTGACAGCGAGCAGGAAGAAGAGTGTCTGTCACCGCAGAGGAGAGGCAGTGAGGAACAGCTCAGGTAAGTACCTTCAGAGGCATCTTTGAGATCTGTAAAAATTGCGAAAAGGGGTTTGTGGGGGGTCTTTACCTGAATATTAAAAGTTTATTTGAGGCTGGACATATAATTAACATAAATATCAACATTCCCCACCTAACAGCAATGTGTGTGCAGGGTCTGCATACAATCTTTACCTAAAATACCAGTTAAGTAGAGTTAAAAAACTAATTACAGGGCTACAGATATTTCAGCACATTTAGGTAATTGTGGATGGTATGTTTAACTGGGTAACACAAAATGTCCAATGCACTCTACCCAATGCTGGGTGCAGACTTCTCTAGGATCCAGCTCTCACTGGAATATAGGTGATGGTGATCCCTTTTTTCTCTTAGTGCTCCCTGTCTCTAGATCTCATGTCCTGTTGAGCTCACGCCTAGTTAGTTTGCATTTCTCCTCTCTCTGTGCCCACCCCCTCCCAAAATCTGAGGCACCAGCTAGAGTAGGGAGCATGTCACTGGAGTTGATCTGTGCCTTCAACAGCCAATAGCATTTCTGGTTTGAAGATCTCCTTGCACATCACGTTATTTTATGGTGGTGCTGTGGCCATTGTGTTTTAACCACTTCCAGGTGTTGTAAGTTAAATAGTTTGCAAGGAGGGATGCACCACATCAATAGCATTCACCTAGTGATTTTGTGTTATAGTGAAAATGGGGGGGAGGGGGTAAGCAGCACTGGCAGCTGTTACACTGCTTGACTCAAAAAATATTTCTTTTAGCTGTAGGAGTTTGAAGGGTTGTGGTGTCTACATGTAGTGTGCCAGGGGGAGGGTCTGGGATTGGGTGATTGACCGCTCTTTACTGACTATCAGTGCCCCACCCCCTTTAAAAAGTAAAACTACCAGATTTAAAAAACAAAACGTGTGGGCGGGGTTATAACAAGGTCAGAGAAAAAAAAAGATTTAAGATTTGTAGTAATTAATCTTATTACTGCGTGATTAGTTGGAAAATTATTTGGCCACGTTTACATTTCCTTTAATGAAGAATAATATATAAAGATATTGATCAGTAGATCTGTTGGTTGGTATTATAAGGCCAAAAATCTACTAATAAATTCTTCTAAGAACCTCATCCAGAATTTAGCATTTGTCACATAGGTTTGTATATAAAATATGTAGTTTGTGAGGGGTATTTTTGAGATAACTGGGTTATTAGCTTGAAAAATTAAAAAGTGTTTAAAGGGCAATCTACCTCATAATAACATCTTTAGAAAGAATGGCCTCTTTAAAATATATTGATATATCATAGTTTGTCCTATGAATTCATTATTGTATGCCTCCTATGCTTTTGGATGCCTCATGGAAACTGAGCAATTAGAAGTCTGTACTGAGCTGTACTGAGCCTGAGCATGCTCAGAAGAGGCAGACAGGGAATTAACATTCAGTATGGCTGTGATGACAACTGTCAAATCCATAACTGACAGTTGCTAACTGGAAGAACCAGGAAGCAGAAACAGGGTCAACAGGACATGTGCAGGATTTCAGGTTAGACATATAGTTCAGATTTCAAA
Source organism: Hymenochirus boettgeri (assembly GCA_019447015.1). Taxonomy (NCBI): domain Eukaryota; kingdom Metazoa; phylum Chordata; class Amphibia; order Anura; family Pipidae; genus Hymenochirus; species Hymenochirus boettgeri. The sequence continues at coordinate 167,311,004 of CM033474.1, forward strand.
CTATACTGTTCAGGGTTTTGGGGGGTGATTTACCGTATGTAAGTTTTCATTTGGGGCTGGACGTCCCTTTAAATACATAGATAGCTGTAATTGCCCTTATACATTGCTCCCCTTATGGCTAGTTTTGGCTGTTCTGTGTGCTTTCATGATGTGGCATAATATTCGATTTAGGATAGATTTGTTGTTGTTTTTTTAACTCTTCAATTTTTAGCTTTACAATTTGTACAAATGAAAATGCAAAAAAATGACAGGACATTATACCCGGATTTCCATTAAATATGTACTTAAATGCATCTTTAACAACAATTGGGAGTTAAATAGATCCTAATACCTCAGAGCCTAGACACACCTGTTCACACATAATTGGATAATTATTGGATTTCATTAAATTTAAAAAAAAAAACTACATTTGCCTTATGTGTTTGCCTTCTTGTTAACATATTTTATCTGTATGGGTGTGTACAAAGTTTGAAACATACATGCAAATTTTACTGATTTATTACTAATGTTTATGGTGACATTTAATATGGATAATGTAATGTTGGGCAACCCAATAATCCTCCAATAACACAGTATACATCAAGGAATAGCCTGGATCCCAATAAGGCTGAAAATAGCACATGAAAGTCACGTGCTTCAATAAATATTAAAAAAAATAAATTTAAATCCCTTTTTACCTTAACAAAAAATTAAAAATTACAAATATAATTTAAGTGACCAATAGCGAGTTTTATTCAGCGCAGTCCTATAAATCTTAACTGGTGCTGCGTTTTTATATGATTGTGCTAAATAAAACAGCCTAAATTTAATATTATTTTAAATTTTCTATTTTTTTATTAAGGTAAAAAGGGAGTGTTTTGGTGATGTTACAAGCAAATGACAAAGCTGGGTAGTTGATTAGTAGAATTCACTGTACTTTCAGGTAAATTACTGTACCTTAGTGAGATGCTGAATTGAAGGTCTCACATGCTAATTAAGATTCTTTGTTTGTTTTTTTTCTAGTGTTATGCGTGACTTTGGCTAGGGACAGTACAATCACACAGCCAAATGGAATGGTTAAGCAAACTGGCAGGCATGGTTGATCTGTTCAATTGGCAGATGATATAGCACCCATGTTGAACACGCATGAAACTGCACTCATGCAGACACTTTCAGTGGTGGTAAAAGTGATGCAAATGACAGATTGACTAAAATGTATGGAAAAAACCCAGCTGTTTAGATTATGGTAGGAACGTATGCACATATAATTATCATATGAAACCATTACAGAATCATTGGCAGGCTACAATCACCCACCAGGCTTATTCATTGGGAAAAAAGACCATACATTTTGGCAGTGCAATCAGTGTGCAGTTCTCTCCCTCCTGTAATTTGCAATTGTGCTAGGTGTTAAAGTTGATTCATATAAATCTGGGTAAAGACAAGCAAATTTTTTGGACCGACCGATATTTCTGCATATTGGTTGGTTTGCCCAGAAAAATCTGCAGCATTTATATGTGCGTCCTTGACCGATGGAGATCACCCGTCTGGATTGAATGATCGGATACTACAGTAAATCAAGAGCGATCGTGCAGTCTCCTGTTATCATCCTGGCCAATCACTCACTAGTGAAGATCAGTCAGCCGGGACAATGTACCTGTATGGTGTGTACTATGTACCAACTGGAGATGTAAAGATCCCATGTTTCTGCTTGACTTTTCAACTTAAAAGAATACAAAATCACCACAAAATTTTCTCCTAAAATTGTTGTATTCCTTGTCCTTAGACTTAGTGCTTTTTGTAACCATGTAAACCCTGTGGTGTAGCTTTCTAATACTTCATCTTTTGTTCCAGTGGGTGGTGGGTGGCGAGAGAACAGATTTGTTCAATGTGGGTGAGTTTGTTGTGAACTTTAATTTCTAGATTCTAGAATGCTGTCCAAAATGTAAACAATGATTTTGTGATCCATCTTTAGTGGGAAATGATTTGCTAGTTATTTAGGTATGTGAAATCCATGCCTGAACCAATGGATTAATTATTAATTCATCCTTATCAATTCATCATATAAGTATTGTTAGGTTTGTTTCATGTTATATGGTAAACGGTTAACAGACTTGGCATGGCATCATTTTACAGTGAAATTACAGGATTTACAGAATTACCATCCCCTATCAGGCACTCCTTAGCCTGGACAGTGGCTAATTACTCAGATACTGGGTGTAATGTCTTAAACATTTTTCTTTTAACATTCATTCATTTGAAAGGAAGTATAACCTGTTCACAACCTTTGCTATTACTGTATGCTCCACAATTGTAATTTTGTTCAGTGACGTTTATGGAAACACACAGTTGTATGTCTGTGAATAATGGGATACTATGACTGCTGGGATTTTTTTGCCAGCTAGGGAGTATACAGAAATAGAATTATATCCAGAAGAGGCATTTTCTGTGCTCTTGTCCTTTTTTCTTTTTCTATTGGGCTTAGAAATCAACAAAAAAAAAACTTCATTCTAAAAGCACTAAACACATTTAAATATATTCATTATAATCTGATTTGTTTAGTTTTTTTCTTTCAAAAGCAGAGGTAATATATAGATGCGTGCTTAAAATACTTTAAGAATTGGTACTTTAAGAATCCACCAGATGTTGAATTGATTTCAAGGTTCTGTTAATGTACACATCAGCAGATTGTTAGCGGGCAACTGTTCACTAGCAAGTGGTTAGCTGGGACAAATCACTGTCGGTTGTGTATAAAATAGCCAAAAATTACAGTTTGACACAACCAATCGTCCGGTCAATAGGAGACTGCAGAGTTGTACATGGTTTACCGTTGTGTTCGTCGATCAGTCGGCCAGAAAAATCTGCTAATACATTTAGGCAAATAACTGGCATTAAAATCACATTGAGAGTAAATTTACTCACGATTGTATAAAATTAAATTCTCGTAAGGAGATTTACCCAAAGCAATTGCGACTCCAGGTAAATGAGACCCCTAGAGTGGGAGATAGTATGAATACAATTCGTCTAGGGAATAAAGAAGTTGCAGAGATATGAAATAGTTTAATTCTCTTATTTCAGCCATTACTTTTACAGGTATTCCACCCCTCCCGGGAGTCTCGGTAGTCTGCTAATTTGTGGTGATCTCCCGCACTTCCGCAAGACCACCCCAAACTTTGGCGCTCCCCACAACACACCAAAGTACGCCTCTTCTGTGACGTAATTTACATCATGCGCCACATCCCACCCCAAACTCTGCCCCTTTGGTGTCATTGAGATCACGTCCCACCACCACCTTCATCCCGCCCCTCTCCCCACCCTGCCAGAAGCCACTTTCAGCAGTGTGGGATGTCTGCCTTTATCTGTTACCTTTGTGATTATATAGAGTCAGTTAGTTTGTGAGTTATGTCTGAAGCATTGTATGATGAACCTGTATGTGTGGTGACAAACGAGCGGCGGAGGAACGCGTGTGACCACTTGGCTAGGTGTGGTTATTGAACTACTGGGGCGGACCACCAAGACGCTCGTCCGAGCAGCCACGGGGCTGATAAGGGCATTCATTGTTGCTTGTTCATCAGGCATTGGATGCGAGAATCACACGACTGTACAAGCCTTTTTAAATATAAAATGTCAGGATAGTGTGTAGTGACTTGGCAAGAATGGGTTAACTATTGTGTAGTAGTTCTTGCAAAGGACCACTAAAAATGCCATTCCACCCTGGAAACAATCCCTTTGTTTAAATTACAATTAGTGAAGCATGGAACCAGATCTTCTCTTCCAGACAATGTGGGGCCAATCGTGTATCTGGAATTCTCTTCATGTAGGGGTCTGGTGGATACATTGAGGTCACTTTAAGGGCAACCATATGTATAAAATAAATATATTTGTGTATTGGAATATGTGATATGGGAACCAATATTAAATTTGTGAATGGGAAGGTAGGCCCATTAAAATGATACCCAACAGGAGACCTTATTCCCTTGCCATGGTGAGTTATAATATCTTGGGAAATATATATTACACACAGGTCATGTTTGGTATTGTAGGATAATTAATACAGGAGAAGAATATGTGGTCAATATTCCAGTTCAATGAACATATCTAACGTTATATGAAATCTGCCTAAGTGAAGGGGAATGAATGCTTTTGGCTAGTGTAAATCTGGACATTCTGGACACTCCCACCTCATGCATAGCCAGGAGGGGTGAGGTTCAACAAGGGGTTAAAATACTGTTAGCCCCTTTAAAGGGGGTTCATACTGAGGGTAAATGCTAATGTGCATGGATCATTTTCCTTCTCGCCCCGAGACACAGGACTTCTAGTGAGTGGGTCTGTGTTTCTGTGATATTTTATATAACTGTTGTACCTATTGTATGCCATTTTATTGTGGAATATTAAATCTAAAATTTAATAAGTTTTGTCTTTGATGCCCTAAAAGAACTCAGTTATTGTATGTGTGGATGTTGGATTAAATGCTTTGCTAGTGTGTAATGCTAATTAACTCTGTGACTGCTTGTGAAGGACTGATGCTAATTACCAGTTAGTTCTGGAGTGAATGGTGTAGTGTTAACCATTAGCTGCCTGGACAGGGGTGTGCATAATCAGTGAGAGTCAAGAAAGGTTGTGGGCTTTCTGTGCCAGCTGGAAGAAGTGCGCAGTGGGTAGCAGCTTTACCGATTGATTGGTCAGATCACGTGCCCTGCGAACTGGCGTTCGTGACATAAAACTTTGGGAAGTTTATATTGTTTTTCTGCCTCTGCGTCTTACAATGTCCTATCAAAATTGTGACTTTTAACAGGGCAATGCACAGAGAGCCACTATCGGCAACCCAGTGTAAACAGCCCGTCGATGGTATATGCAGATAGCGGCTATCGGAGCATTGCCATCTGCCATTTTTCATTTCGCCACTTTTAATGCCTGCTATTAGCTGGAGTTTAAAGTGCCACAATAGAATGCATCTTTGGCATATAACATCACTTGCGGCTGCTGTGCGATTAACTTTCACGTTAGCCATGCATCCGCAATGAAGGAGTTCTAACAAATATAACATCGCTTAGCGTGACTTATACTCCAAAACAGGAGTGGTGCACCCGTTGGCTGTTCATTCTTAAATGTCATCTCTGCACACTGGGAGACCTGTCCACTAGTGTATCTTTTGGCACAAAATAAGTAGAGATATTGTATAAATTCCTTGAATGCACAAAAAACGATAATAGTGATTTACAGACAATTTACAATGTGATCAGGCACAAGAGAATGGTTTTATTTTAAGAAAGTATCCCTTTAAAGATTACCTAAAAAAAAAAATCCTATTTCATTCAGCCACTGTGTATCTAGTGCAGTGGGGGGAAAAACAAATAAAATAAAACAGGATATCCTGTCTACATTCCAGGATGTGATTTTCCTTATAAGAATGTAAAAAAAAAAGAAATAAAGTCACACTGCATTAAAAAAAATGCATTTACACCATAAAGTTTTTTTAAGAATTTTTACCAATTATATTATTATTTAGTATTTAAAATCAAAATTTAAAATATACTTCAAGTAATCCTATATAAAAGGGGCACAATGCCACGGAGCTCATAAAACTTGAGGATGTCTGGGGAGAAAGAAGGCTGCTAGAAGAAGGTGGGATCAAACCTTAAAGGTAACTTCTCAAAATCCGGTCCACGCGAATTTTCGAATTTTTTTTTCGAAAATCCGCGGCGGCGGACTTTAAAATGAAAAATATTCTCGAATTACGAGATTTCTCGTATTTTAGAAAATTTTCTAAAATCGCGAAAACCGTAATTTCGAAAATACGAGAAATCTCGAAATTTCGAGAATATTTTTCATTTTAACAGGTCCGCTCCAAAATTCACGGATCCCGGGTGGACCGGATTTGAGAAGTCGGACATCTCTAATACTGAGTACACATCTTTTTGGCACAATAACTGCACAATCAATTTATATTTATAAAAAATAAGGGAAAGGGTGAAATAAGGGAATTAAACTAAATTATAAATAAAAATAGCAGATAACTGACCAGTCACCAGTTGCCATTTAATATACCTGAGCCAGTGGCTTGAGAAAAGTGAGAAAAGTGATTGGAGGGCTTTGTTTTTTTTTTTTTTAGAAAGGAGAGAAATGTTAATTAAATTAGCATTTTCTTACCATACAGATAGTTATACACATTGACAATATAAAGGCAAATAGTCTTATTATCCGCCACATACAGTATATGGCATGTACATACTGTATGCAAATTTATACGTGTTAGATGATTAAAATGTCACATAAATGTAACCTAAAAGGTTAGAAGACACCGTAACACATTGCCGACTATACATGGATGGGTTTGTGTCAGCTACACATGAAATATCTAGATATGTTTATGTTTAATTAAGTAAATGTAAGTACCAGATTGGAAGATAGCAGGGATCAGGGCACATATATATATATATATATATTATATATATAAAACATCATGTAAACACTCTTTTGGGTTAAATAAAAGGGGTTTATTTAGCCTAAACACATTTCTCCACAGATTGCTTGTGAAGGTTCTCATTCATCCAGGTCATGGTATTCTGTTGTATTCAATTAGTTCTTGAAGACGTTTCGCTAGTCATCCGACTGGCTTTCTCAATTCAGAATGACTTGTACAAGATCTTTGTCTGCCATGTACAATGCTATTTGACACCTTACTCTCGGCGTTCCTATAACACCTCTTAGCCACTATCCAATCACGCCCTTAACACTTGGCTGTGATATGTTAATTGGGATTTTCAGGGTACATAATTGCCAAAGATTCAAGTCATTCTGAATTGAGAAAGCCAGTCGGATGACTAGCCAAACGTCTTCAAGAACTAAACTTCCAGTCCAGTTGATCTAATTGAATACAACAGATTCTCCACAGATTGTTATAGGAGGAAAAGGTAACACAAAAACATTACAGTGCTTGTGTTATTTCTATGGTTACTACTATGTAACCTCAGGTTAATCTTTGACATTGCCACTTTCCAGTGTCCCTGGCTTACTCTTGGCCACACACTAGGACAGGGGATGACTGGGACCTTTTGGCCTGGGGGGCAATACAACCATTTGATCCTTTCACGGTAGATTGCAACATTTTTGACCAGGCCCACTTTGTAAGGTCACACACTTTGTTTAAGATATGCCCATTTTTAAAGGGTAACTGTGGTCCAAAATTGACAGGAATTGCTTTCCTGAGGATTTTTGCAATTTACTTTCATTATTTGATTTACAAGTTTAATAAAGATATTTACATTTATATGTGTTATATGGTTGCAGCATCACCAGATCCCCTGCACTTCCTGTGACAGTCCCTCTTTGTTGTGTTTCCTCCTCTTCGTGGGCCCCCATGGCCCCTCCACTTGCAGCCTCCCAAGGCCCTCCCACTCATGTGATCTGTGGCCCTCCCACTCAGGCTCTGGGCCCCCTCCCACTTGCAGGCCCCTCCCACTGTGGGCCCGGGGGGCCCTCCCACTCACAGGACCTTCCACTCACAGCCCCCTCCCTCTGGCAAGCTTAAAGAGGAGGGGACACAGGGTCCACGATTGGGAAGGGCCAGCAAGTGGGAGGCATTAAAAAAGCAGTGCTGTGGGCTGTGCTGTTCTCCCTACCCCCCTCCTACCCTTCAGTCATTACTGAGCATGTGTCAACCACAGATAAGGAGGAGGAAATAGTATTTCTGACCGCACCCCCTAACCACCCCCCTAACCTTCTGATCAGTGATTTCTTCATATTTTGGGCTGTGCAGCCGGAGAGAGGTGGTTGATGGCTCGTTTTAAAGGTATGAACCTGGCCTTCATTTAAAGTAAACATGTTTGGAGACCACAGATCCCTTTAAGACCACTAATCATATTTTACATTGTACAGTAGAACAATTATTGTCCTAAAATCTTCCCCCTTACAAGTACCCAGGGTGAGGACCTGAATCACTAAGTCCTCACCCCTGGGTACACTTTCTAAGTTAAGTTTTACTTACCCAATTTTCCTTTGTTCCTAATGAACTGGAGGGCTGACTAATACAAATTAATGAACTGGGAGGCTGGCAAACACAGAATAATAAACTAGAAGGCTGACAAACAATGGCTAATGAACTCGAGGGCTGACAACACTGGCTAATGAACTGGAGGGCTGATGACACTGGCTAATGAAAGGAGGGTGATGACATGGCTAAAGAACTAGGGGGCTGACTAAAACTGCTAATGAACTGGAGGGCTGAATGGTATTGATCTGAAGGAGGAGTTTCCTGTTCCTTGCCCATGTTAGAGCTAGAGGTGTGCGCTATGCCTTTCAAGCACATCATATTCTAATAACTTCTGTGGCAGCCCAAATTTTTCATTGGAGAGAAACCCGGGGGGCATTTGCCCCTCAGCCTATGGGACAGTCCTCCCCTGCACTAGGGGCCTAATTGCACTCCTGCACCATCAGATTGTCTAGGTTCCTCCTGATATATAGTCCTAGTGCTAAATTACTTCCAGACCATCATCACTCACTCTGCAGCACAGGCCCCACCTCCTGAGAACATGCACCTCTTTATTAAACTCAGACGGGGGAGCTGATTGATGTTTGCCACTTGTGAGTGGTCATTCAGGACGAATCACTGACGTCGGCTACAGTTGTGCAGAACTGGTCATGCAGTCCATAGTTTGGGATAGCGCCACTAAGTGGTGGAATGTCTTTGGGTCTTACCCATTGTGTGACTTGCAGTGGGTGTTTCGGTTTGTTTTTTGCAAATTTTGTGCAGTGTATATGTGGGAATTTTGTTTACCAGAATATGTATATGTAAATGAGTAAAGTGTATATATGTGAGTGAATTAGGTAGCCAATATTTGAGTGTGCTGCATATGTGTGTACTGTAGTGAATTATGTAGAGCAATGTGTGTTGAGTATATGTAAAGCGACCAATGGTAAACGCAAATACACAGGAATGATCATTCTGTATTTTCTTCACAGAAGAATTGGTTGATGAGCCCATACTGCTCAATGTTGTGAAGGTTCTGATTCATCAGGTCATGGTTAGGGATGGCCGGTTCGCGGATCCGAACCCGGATCTGCCGCGGACTTATCCCGTTCGCGAACAGCGGATTTTTCCGAACCTCCGAACCGCGGATTTCTCGTATTTCGGAAATTTTCGGAATTACGAGATTTCTCATATTTTAGAAAATGTTCGAAAATAGTATTTTGAAAATTTTCGAAAATACGAGGATGTCTCTTATTTTCGTTAATACGTATTTACGAAGGATTACTCGGAATTTCGAGAATATTTTTATTTTAATGGGTCCGCTCGCGGATTTTCGAATTTTCAATTTTTCTCGAAAATTCGCGGATCCTCGAGCGGACCAGATTTTGCGAAGTTCGGACATCTCTAGTCATGGTATAGTTGTATTCAATTAGATCAACTGGACTTGAAGTTTAGTTCTTGAAGATTTCGCTAGTCAAAAAAGCAGAAGAAAGAACATGGTCATCCCATATGTAGCAGGGGTCTCCGAGAATGAAGAAGAATTTTCAAAAACACCGTATCCCTGTCTGCTTTAAACCGAACAACACACTGAGGCAGCAATTGGACATCTGAAAGACCCAATACCCAAACACACAGAAAGCGACATATATACGCAGTGCAGTGCAGTTTAAAGTGCTCTGATTTGCATGTGGGGAAGAGCAAACAGCAACTGCATCAACTTATGGCTCAGCACAGAAGAGCAAATTCCTCGGGTCAGGACTTAGCCGTGTCCTGCATCTTAAGGATAAAGGACATACCTTTGAAGATTGTAATGTAAAGGAACGTGACTGGTTCAAGAGAGGTGTTAAGGAGGCCATTCATTGTGAAAATAAGGAAACCAAGCCTATATAGAGGTGGGGGGGTTGATACCAACTGTCTGCCATGTACAATGCTATTTTAACCACTTACTCTGGGCGTTCTATAACACCTCTTAGCCACTATCTAATCACACCCTTAACACCTGGCTGTGATATGCTAATTGGGATTTTCCAGGGTACATAATGCCACAGATTCTTGTACAAGTCATTCTTGAATTGAGAAAGCCAGTCGGATGACTAGCGAAACGTCTTCAAGAACTAAACTTCAAGTCCAGTTAATCTAATTGAATACAACAGACACAGCTCAATGTTATCGGCTCCCTCTAGTGAGAGCTGGCAACAAAAACTAAATTTTCATCTTCCCTGGTCCAATTGAATTGGTATCAATGCAATGGTTTCAAGGCAATACGAGTGATATGTTTGGGAATTATAGGCCGTGCGTCCGAGAATGTGATAGTAAGTTAAGAGGAGTTATACCAAGTTAAAGGAGCATTTACCTTTGCACGGATTCCAAGACCTGTGTCTATGGACAGATGAATTAGCACTGTCTAGGGGACAGTGGGACACAGGCCTGATAAGCACACAAAGCACCAGAGCCATATTAATTCTTAAAACATCCTATAACCCATATAAGGATCATATGTGTCGCACATTGAGACTGAATATAATACCCTATAGGGTGCATATATATTTTTATGTTACTTTAATTGGATTGTATCAACTACCTTTGACTATCCCTGTCCATTCACAGTGGACTTCATTTATAACTACGATTAAAGGATAAGTACACTCTAAAATCAAATGAATTGTATTTGGAAGCGCAGCTTTAAGTAATCTTTTACCGTTTTTAGGGACTCCTGAGCCTACCTGTGAAGATCTGAAGTTCCTGAATTCTTGAATCGTGCTGTAGTGTCTTTAGCTCCGCCCCCAAGACTTCCTGCCTATCCTTCTTTTGATAGTCCAAGAAAGCGTGCCCCGACTGCCGGCACTGTGTGACAACATCACGTGCGTGTGTGTTCGTGCATGCGCTGACTTTACGGCGCACGTGCCGTGACGTTACACGGGCGCAATGACCCGCTTTTTTTTAGGATATTAATGCAATATTATTAAAAGTGGGCAGCAAATTTTTATCTATAAACTTACAGTATCACATTCTGCCAGAGAATCCATTTTGAGATATAAAAAATTCTTCAAAATTAGATAATGTATCATTTTTAATCCTTAGATTGGCATTAACACAGCATTCTGAGCTGGATTGTACCACTAGAAAGGAGAAGAAATGCATATTTACCCTATTAAAAAATGGCAGATTAATGTGTAGGTGATTTGTGTGCTTCTGGTTTCTTTAAAAACGAATTATCACTCCAGTTCACAAAAAGATTAGCGCCCACATAACTGAAATAAGTGAAGCCATTGAGTAAAAATGTGAACCCAGCAGACGAAATTTATTCCATGTGACTCGGTATGGTAGGTGAGAAAGAAACAAGCTAAAGTTGGATCCGTGGGCTCGTTAATCAATCTTAAGCCCTGACAGGGAGCCATAGTCTGGACAGTGCCAGTTTTCATACACTGGACAGACCCCACAAAACCACATTAAATCTTTTTATAATGAAGGAAAGAGTCAGTTCTACATCAGTGTTTAAACTTTGGATGGCATACAACTGTAGGGTAAATCTGCCATGTAGGATATATATATATTTTTTTGTATTTATAGGATCATTATACAAATTATTTAATAGAATAGCTCAATGATTTGTATTTATATTATTTGTAAATATATTATTTCAAATAATATGATTTAATATTCATATTACCAGTTTATAGTGGTACAAACAACCGATAAAAACATCTAGATTATTTTAACTTAAAGGAGATTAAAGTCTTTAAAAAGCTCTGTTTGGACTGTTCTTTTACAAATATGTTTACACAGTGGTTAACATTACCAATTCCAGTTTATGTGTCTACCTTTTTTAGTAGACCATGACCATGTAAACGAGCCTTTTAGAAGAATATAATTCATTCAATGTGTAAATGTGAGGGCAAAAACTTATTAAGTGTAGTAAGTGGGAAAAATGTTTTTCTCTTTCTTTTAAGAAATACAAGGCTATAGCTCTCCAGTTTGTCCTTTCAAAGCTCTTGGTACATTCTGATCTTAACTGCATGCAAATTGTTTTCAAAGGGCTGTTGGTACATCTGTTAGTGTGGCTTTAATACAGAAATTTGCAATAAGCCTCTCTATGCATTGCTTTATAAAACTACAATGCAGAAAGCTATTGTGTATTCTGAACTTAATAAGGGAACAAAAGTATACTAATAGTGTTAGCTATGTACAACACAATGCAATATTTTAGCCCGATTGACCGATAGTTCAGTGTCAGTTGGTTGTGCTGAAATAATCGCATGGGTTTTTGTCTGTGTCCGACTGACCATTCGTCTGAATCGACCGAATGATCAGGACACAGCAGAAAAACCACGTCTGATCGCGCAGCTCTCTATGGACTGCACACTCGTTCACGGTAATGGTATTTAAAATGATTCCTTAAGATAGCCATGCACAGGCAAATGTTCTTAGTTGGATTTCCAATCGAGTGCAATGATCGGAAATCCATTTAGAAAACCCTTCCCACCTGAGCGCTTATTTTTCTGCAGTTTTCAGGGAGAACTTAATAGTCGGTCGGCGGAATATTTCCGCCTGGCGAACTGCGTTTTTCCAATAAGCTGCTCGATGTTGTCTCAATTGAATTGCCAAATTACATAAAATATCGGGCTTCAGCGACTGCAGCAGCAATAAAGATCTGAATCCAAAATATGAAGAAACCACATTTACTCTAAGACGGTCTGTCACTCCTTGGACACTCCTCTACAGACTTGACAAGGCCTGTGCAATCACTTCCCTATGGTGAAAAAGAAGCAATACACGTGCTTAAAGCAGGGATTTCCATCTAGATCTAGAGGCCGCGGATTAGACATTTCTGCTTAAAGAGATGAATAGATTGAACTATTCATATACAGTAATCATGAGATCAATTAAAATATCAGAATTAGCACAAGAAACTAGCACATTCCTTATTTCTTAAATATAGGTCTTTCTGATTGGCAGCTTATAGATCATACCCTGTGCATAAAGTAAGTCTAAAGGGGGTAACCTCTCAACTGCACTTTTATAAATGTGATGAATTTAATTATATTTACTGTTGAGTGTGCCATTAAATCATTCTCTCTGTTAAAAAAACCCCTATATTTCTCCCTGTCTTCAACACTCTCAACTTTATAGTGGAAAAAACTTGAAATAGCAATCCTAACACTTTAAATATCTTCTGGACACATCCATAAGTAAGTACCACAGTTTTCAGGTTTCTTTGCACTATGTAATCCATATATAAGTCTTAGGAGAATGTTTCTTTTGCCTTGTTTGCATAACTTTCTATGAGTTTTTATCCATATAATTTCATGTCTGTTTATATTACATGCTCATGGTGGAAAATTTTGCAGATCATATTAATTATATTTAGCCACCAGTCTCATAAAATTGCTTACATTTTAAATATACTCATGGTTCATAAGATCCCATGTCTTATTATTCAGTTTTTGTCCGGTTTATAAAACAGCTTTCGTTTTTGAAGTTCTTAAAGCTCCTGCCAGTATATGTCAAGATTTAAATAAGAAAAAATAACAACTGGATATTAGGAGTTAAAAGAAACAGGTATATTCGTTTACTAGTTCACATACAGTCAAATAAGGAACAAGACTTCTGGGTGTTTACCATGTTTCTGTGGAAGCTTTTAGGAAAGCTATATTTTTTAAAAAGACTTTACAGCATTCCACAAGCTTAATGCAAAAACAGAGACTGGTAGTCCACACACTGGAAACAATGATAGTGAAGACTCCACCAGCCATACCAGTAAAGGTGGCCAAGCTTGGATAACAGGAGCTGTCCATGTTGTACCTTCAGAGTGGATGGTCCTCATGAACTATTAAACTGCTAGATTCTCTGGTTGAAAAAAGCCAGCTTGATGACTTTGAAAAAATCTTTAAGAACCATTCAATATGGCCCTTTTCCGTCTAAAACCCACGTTAGCCCTAAAAAAATTTGGGTTAAAGTGGGTTTTGGATGGATTTTCGAGCACAGCGGCATTCCGAATGTTTTTTGAAATAGCGCTGTGCTAACGATCCAAAACCGTAGTGTAAGTTTTGCGCTACTTTGTAGCGTGAAACTTAACGCACGGCTTCTGGAGCGTTAAAGTCCCGCTCCTTACCTTAGCCCGATCCCGCGATGCAATAACTGACGTAATCTCGTTTAAGTCAGTTATTTTAAACGGGATCGGGCTAAGGTAAGTAACGGGAGACCCGATATTGAATCTCCCGTAATTCTAAAAGTCCAGTGTTGCTAACGGAATAGTTAAACAGAATTATTGTTCTGTAATTAAGAATTTTTTTTTTTCATTTTATTAAGATTATATATAAAATCATACCTACATACAATTAAAAGCAAATAAATAATTTGTTAAACTGAAGGGCGGAGAGCTTCACTGAACATGCCAGAGTCCTCTAAGAGGAGCAGGAAGTGGCAGGCACAGAATACGCACAGAGTGGCTCCTACTCTTCATTATTTTGTACTTTCATCATGCCCTGCAAGACAACCAGAAGAGAAAGGTATGGATCTTTTTACACCACACAGTGGGGCCAACTGTGGGGGCACATTTTAGTTGGAGGTTGCACATGCCCTTTAATTAGCATTTAATATTAAAGGTATGTTAGACAGGAAAGGTGTTTTCTACTTATTTTACTTTTAAATTTGTGTACAAAGTTCGCAGGCCGTTACCTTGTAGAGTATTTAGAGCTATTTTTAAATGAGAGAATTAAGGCCACTTGTGGCCACCATTTATGTTGCGACCATCGATTTTGACCGAGATAACACCTCCTGAAACTGAGGAACATAATACAAAAATGAGTGAAAACTATAGTTGTGGTTTATAAGCTTATTTATTTATCTAAATAAGCACTAAGCCTAAAATACATGGCTCTGAAATATTTTTCTTTTCTGGAGTATTTGTGTCTGGAACAGGAATAATTATCAGACTTAATGGGCGCTGATAACGATTATGGGTGTTTCAGGGTTGTAGTAACTGTTAGCGATGAGAACTAAATGTTCCACACTATCACCACTTTAATAAGGGAGTGGAGCCTGAAGAAGTCTTGGTATTGAGAAAGTTCCCACCACTTCAGCCACTAACAGTTGCATCTTTGTACCGCTATGTAGAAAGCAAAATAATGTGACAGTTGTGAAAGTACAAATTTTAGTGCTATTCCTAACATCTTTATCAAGCACAAAGAGAAAGTTATGCATTTAACTAATGCAGAAGGGCTACCTGATTATTATTCCAAAGTCTGAGGTAGCACTAACCACAGCACTGATGTTCTTTAATATTTACCTTCCAGTGTATGGATCAGTTGTCAGTGTTCAGACACTGTATTAGGACAGTAAAAAAAGTGAAAGAAAGAAACCATCTATAGTTTCATACTATCTAGCAAGTGCATATATATAGAGAGTGGAGAGCGGGCGAGAAGTAGATAGATGATAGGTAGCTAGAGACAGACTGTATGAATGCAGATAAAGTCAAATACATTGAATTGTGCTTACCACAGAAAAGGGTCCCCAGTAGAAAAAGTATTATTTAAACAAACATCTTACCTAAAGGTTCATACACAAAAGTCCACAGATTTGATGATGTGAGAGCAGCCTGAGGCAGGGAAAGGAGAATACATCAAAATAAAATCACAGAAAAAGAAACTAAAAAAAATAACACACAAAAAAAGGAAAAATCTTTTTCAAAATATTTAGGGGGGGGAAATTGGCACAAACTGCTTGGCACCAGTTTTGCATGTCCTTGTGTAAGTTTTGTAAACTTTTAATTATAAGAAAAGTTTTATCGTTTAAAAGGTGCTAATTTTGCCCCAACCAATCAGATAATAGCTTCAAATGTTAAATAAGATCTGATTGGTTGGGGCAAAATTAGCACCATTTTTACGATAAGAACTTTCTTATAATAAAGTTTTAATACCTGCTGGGGATAATTGCAACCATCCAGCACTTATCTTCGTGGACTATCATATGTTGATAACAGTGCACAGTGTCATTGGACAGATATGTAAAAAAGTTCTAATGCAAATATAAGAAGATCATAATAACAATACGGTACTAATTTGTTACCTCCCTTCAAACCTTACATTCAGCAAGCACACATCGGTCTAAAGTCTACCTTCTTATTGTGTGAGGAAGTATCTTGAATATTCTCTACCTAGAATGCATGTAACTTAGGGAAGGGGGGGTTGGGGGTAGGGTCTGGGCTAGCGAAAAAATAGCTTCTGGCTTAACATTATTACAGCCATTTACAACTATATACTATTAAATTACATAGGAATGATTAATATAATAATGTTTCTGTTTTAAAGATCTGGTTGGCTGCTTTAGGTTCCTGTTTATTGCACTTTTACACACATTATAATGAAGTTTGTATCTTTTGTGTCATATCTCATATTTCAGCACTGCTCTGTTCATAATATAAAAAAATGATTATAATAGAGCTTTGTATCGCTGCTTTCTATGGTTTTGTTTTTTCACGGCCTGCCCACCAACTTATTTTACCAGCCAGTTTAAAAAATTGGATTATAAACACTGCACTTTCAAATGGGAACCAGCACAGAGAGGGTTTCATTAGTACTGAGTTATGCCACTTTAGGACTTGTTAGATACACCAGCCTGCCAAAAAACATAATGCAACCTGTGAAAATAAGTAAGAGTTTCTGTAGAAAACTTTTTTGAATCTAACCGTCTTAAGGCATTTAAGCACCAAAAATACAACTCCTCATGAATATACCATTCATGGAAATGTATATTATATAATTTTAAATGTATGTGGGTGTATATTTATACAATATGTCACAAAGTTAGTATATTTACATTATTGTAAATTCTATTTGTCCTTTCATGGGCAATGCTGAAGATTGAACTGATACAAGGAAAGTAGTCAGTGTACAGCTTGAATAACAGGGTATGTGTACAGTGTACATTAGCTGTCCCCTCAAAATAACACACAGCTATAAACCGCTTTCAACAAAAGTGAGTACAAAGTGAAAAATGGCCAAATTGTGCACAAAGTATCAAAGTTTTTTTTTTAAGTGGTCACCATTATTTCCAGCACTGCCTAAAGTCTCTAGGAATGTAGTACACTAGAGCTTCACAGGTTGCCACTGAAATCCTTTTGCACTCATCTTATGACAACATCAGGGAGCTGGTGGGAGTTAGGACTTTGCACTCCTCCACTTCCATTTGAAGATACCCCAAAGCTCATAGGTGTTTGGTCAAAGTCATGCTTGGCCAGTCCAGCACCTTTACACTTAGTTTTCTTTAACAAGGCAGAGTGTCATCTTGGAGGTGCGTTTGGGGTTGTTGCCATGTTGGACCCCAGTTTCCAAAGGGAGGGATATGCTCATTGTGTTCAGTATGTCACAGTAAAGTTGGCATTCATGGTTTCCTCAATGAGCTGATGCTCCCCAGTGCTTGCAGCACTTATGCAGCCCTAAAACCATTATACTCCACCCCCATGCTTGACTGTAGGCAAGACACATTTGTCTTTGTACTCCTCATCTGGTTGCCAGCAACACATGCTTGGACACCATCTAAACCAAAATAAGTTTTCTTGGTCTCATCTGACCACAGGACATGGTTCCAGTAATCTATGCTCTTAAGCTGAGGCAACACTATGGCACATGGCAATGCATTGAAAAATCGCACTCTCATGCACGCACGTTATATCCACTTTCAACTGTAATTCGCGCATTTAATCGCTTTTATTGCGCCATTGGTTCCTCTGTGACACAGCATGCAGACCAATTTGATACAGTGTGTCGCATATAGTCTGAGCACTGCAGGCTAAACTCTTATCCCAATGGAGGAAGCACTCAACTTGCAAAAGACAACTCTGGATATGACACTGAGCCAGGCAATCAACTTATTTTGTCTTCATGGCAAATCCTGTTCTGAGTGCACCTGTCCTGTTAAACCACTGTAGGTCTTGGCCAATCAAATGCAGCTTAGTGTCAATCTTCTTATAGCTTAGGCCATATTTTATGTGAGCAGCAGTTTTCTTTTTTTCAGATCCCCAGAGTTTTCTTACCATGAATGCCATGTTCAAATTCCAGTGACCAGTATGAGAAAGTGTGAGAGCTATAATACCAAGTTTGTACACTTGCTCCCCATTAACACTTGAGATCTTGAAACACTAACAAGACCTGACATCAGTAAGTGAAAATGGCTAATTTGGCACAAATCATGGACACTGAATACTTAAAGTCTAAGTGTACTTAGGCACACGCTGTTGCTGGTTTTAGCCAGACAAATAGGTAGGGTGCAATCCCCTCAGCCCCACTTCCAGGGCTCCATAACCAAGCAGGTATCAAAGTAGAGGAGCACACTACATAGGTGAAAATTCTTTAATAGTGCAAAAACAACAAACTACAAAACGTTTGATACACTGACTATTAACATTGTATCAAAGTGTCATCTCATCCTTATTGTCCCATGAAAAGATATAATAATATATTACAAAAATGTAAGGCTGTACTTTGTGACATGCGTGTGTATGGCTAGGGACACTTTACTCTAAAAACTCAAAATGGGTGGAATGCTTGACCGTTTATTAAGGCTTAAAAGCCATTTTAAACACCCGTACTAATTAATGTTTAAGGGCTAGAAATTATTTTAGGTATCAATAGTATTGCCTCTGTACTGAAAAAATCTGATGTAATGCCAATATTCAAAAAAAAAGCCAGCCATTCTAATAAAGAAAATCAGTGTGGAAAAGATACTGGAAAGACCATATTCTGATTGGTTTCAAGAGACTGACCTTGTAATAAGTATACGGGGGGAGATTTATGTGAAATAGGCATCGTGTTTAAAAAAAAAAAAATCCAAAAAAACTTTGAGGTGGTTCATTTGGTCAGTTTCAAACATATCTAGATTTGAATATACAATCTATCAACTTAATGTTAATTAAAACATCAATCTTAAATGCATATGCTCCAATATTTTCCCTTTAATAGTTATACGTGTAGAAACAACATACAGAGGTGCAAGGGGAGGAACCTGATCTTATCACAGCTCTGTGGGATGCATTTCTCTTCAGTGTTTCTATTTAAAGGGGAATATTGGAGGGTGTACAGGGCTGCATTTACACCTCAGGAGCTGTAGGCCCAAATAGCCTGGCGCCCTTCGCCCAACCCTAAACATAGACCACACCTAAGCCACACCCATTTTCTCTTTTTGTAGAAGAAAATAGACTTAAAGGGGTTGGATTTGTGGGAGGAGATTGACAGCCGCCCCTCCAACCTCAGGCGCCCCTAGGCGTGTGCCTAATGGTGAATCCGGCCGAGGGTTTACATATCTACATACATTTTTATGCTTTTATTTAGGTGGTAAGGGATAATGGGACCTGTATTTAGCAATTTTGGCTAAACAACAAAATGAGCTTTTCATTACTGAAAAACTTTTTTTATAGCTAAAAACTTTTTCTTGTAAAGGAACAAGCCAAGAAGGAGGTTCATGACCGAATGACATTCATGTATTCTATTATGTATGTGTATTGCCATGATTATCATCACAGTTAGCCAATACAGATATTCCCTTTACTTTTGTTATAAAGTATTTTCATTAAAGTACACACAAACAGAATTTTGGGCCCACTGACAGATATTCATGTGTATCAGTTGGTCAGGCCGAAAAATCTGAAGTGATTTAAGTGGTAGAGGTGAACGCTGTCGGTCGCCCGTTTTCCTGGATTGGATGAATGGGCTATTTGGCATGCTGTAAATCATTGCGATCGTGTGGTCCATAGCTGACATTGTGCGGGCCGACCACTCTATAGCTGTGAACAGTCGGGACAGAAAATTGTCCGTGTGTTGCCAGCGTAATGTTCTGTTTTACTGAGAAATCCACATTTGTATAACATTACCATTGTGTCTTTAAAGTCAGAGCTGTGACACGACGACAGCTCTGACAGAATTTGTTGAATTTTGTCGGTATGGGACCTATTGGGCAAGATGGAAAACTTCCATCCTTATATCAGTAGAGGAAGCTGATAACAACGGACCATGTAAGGGCACATTGAACAATCATTATAAAGAATATATGGAACAATACACATATATAAGTGACTTTTTACACTGCATTTTTATAGTTTTTTGAAATTTTTTTTTACTATACACATATCTGCACACCATGTCCCCGCTTATCCAGGGTTGGATTATGCGCAGACTTCTACGAGGGTTCACTGTGATGTCACAGGAAGTGACATCACAACTTGGGTTGATAAGGCTGACACTCGGGGCCGAAACGTTGCCTGTGTGTATTTGCCAATTTAAGGCATTTTATCACAAAACCTAAAGTTTGCACTGGATTTTGTTAATTTATATTTGGATCTGTCTAGTAGCACTGGGATATTAAACTATTTGGACTATATATGTATATATATAATTATATACATATGAATAACCGCATAACTCAGAGCACTCTAGGTCTTGACAAACAGAGATTTATTGATAGTGAGTAGGTCTGTACTACCTATGCATTTCGACCATTTGCAAACTGTCAGTCATCTATGCGTTTCAGTCCACCAGGGACGACGGTCCCGGCTGGACTGAAACGCGTATATTGAAGCTATTCAATAAATGTTTGAAAATTCGCTGAGTGCTCCAATTCCTTTGCTGTATAATATATACAGTTTCTGACAAAAGTGTTGTCGCTTGTGTACAAATAAACCTTAAGTGCGCCTTAACAATAATTCTAATGCAGATTTTGTTTCAAGAAATGGTTCATTTTACCCCAAACAGCTTTTGTAATAACGTTTCAAGCAAAACGAAACTAACAAAAAGAATCTAATATTCAAGCTTGATAAAACCCATTGAGTAAATTTTTGCAAAGACATAAGTGTTGTCGCCTTGTCATATGGGCTCACCTGTGACTAATAATGTATCAATTAGGTGTTAGGTGTGTATAAAAAGAACCCTAGTACACTAGACCTTCACATCAACTGCAAATAGACTCTGCAAACATTCTTAAGTTCACCCTGGGACTAAAGTGTTGATTATCAAGAGGCTGAAGACCAAATCCACTGTGATGTGGCACACACCTTCATGTCTCTCAGTGTCAAGTTCAGAGGATAAAGAAAAGATTTGAGAGAGACTGGAGAATTTTTAACAAGCCCAGGTCAGGTAGACCCTGCAAGAAAACTGCCGAGAGGACCGTTTGTTGGCTCGAAAATCCAAGGCAAGCCATTTTCAACTGCAGCAGAGCTCCAGGAAACCTGGTCACCTGAAATCCCTGTGTCAACCAGGAAAGTTTGTCAGAGTCTCGAAATGGCCTCCATGGTTGAATCAGTGTCCATAAGCCAGCACTAAACAAAAGACAATTGAAAAACAGTGTGGCATTTGCCAAGTCCCACAGCCTGTAAAAGGAAGGACGCTGGCAAAAGGTGGATTTTTCAGATGAATCTTCTGTGAATACACCACAGTCGCCGAGATATTGCAGGAGACCTACTGGAACCTGCATGGAGCCGATATTTACCCAGAAAACTGTGAAGTTTGGTGGAGGCAAAATCATGGTCTGGGGTATAATCCAGTATGGGGGTGTGTGAGGGATCTGCAGGGTGGAAAGCAACATCAATAGTGTAAAATACCAAGAAATTCAGCTACCTCATATATTCCCAACCATAAAAAAGGCCAAATTCTGCAGCAGGATGGTGCTCCATCGCAACTTCCATCTCCAGCAAACTTGGTTTTTTCGGGCCTAGGCACTCTCTTTTGTGGCTATTAGCCAATATTTCATAAGGTGCTCCTTGCCAGGTCCTCTACCAATGACCCTTCGCTATAGCACAAGCAAAAAGATGCTAGGGGCACACTTAAAGTGAAAGTGAATATTTATTAAATCACATCAATCTACAACGTTTCAGGGATCACCTTGTCCCTTTCATCAGGTCTTGAGGCAAAGAAGATCAGATGCTCCAGGATTGGCCAGCCCAGTCACCTGACATGAACATCATTAAGCATATGTGGGGTAGGATGAAAAGAGGAAACATTGAAGACGAAACCAAAGAATATTGATGAACACTGGGAGGCATGCAAGACTGTTTCTTGGCTATTCCTGATGATTTCATCAATAAATGTATGAATCCTCTGCCAAACCGCATGGATGCTGTCCTTCAAGCTCATGGAAGTCATACAAGATGTTACATTTGGATCTCACAGTACCACTACTTAATTTGCTGACATATTTTTGGATTGGCTGTAAAGTAGATAATTTTCTGTAAGGCGACTACACTTTTGTCTTGCAACATTTTGACCTTTCTGTCTTGATTAAATGATAATCTTTTTTCAGTGAAACTATTTTTACCAGTACATTTAATATTATTTGGGAGGGCTTTAGCTTTTATATGAGCTATTTCTACACCCAATTGATCAATTAAAAATCAGGTTAATAGCAGGAGTTACTGCAAAATACACAGGCGACAAGACTTTTGTCAGAAACTATATAATATATATCCCTTATCCCTTATATAAATAAATTTATATTTTTATGGAGATTGCATTGAGTTTTTAGGAGCAACTAACTAGGTGGGGGTATATAGCATTATTACACATAGGAAAGGTCCATATGGATGTGTGTAATTAGCACTATAAATTAAAATCACCATAAGAAATAACACCATACAAAGTATAGTACTACTACCTACTACTGAATTACAAAACAATTTATATACATTTAATAAACTAAACTTACTTTACTGGACACCCCTAAGTTTGAATGGAAAACTCAAAATTATAGGTTAAGACACACCCCAGGATTTCTACAGGGTCTCCATGTAGACACTAAAGGAAGTGGAATTTACTAACATCCAATGAGAGGTTCTGATTTCCACTGTTAGCAAATTCTCTTAGGCTGTCCATGATAAGACAGGAAGTGTAAGGAAGTTCCTGTATTTAACCCAGTTATGTGCTGTTGTAAAACATGTGACAGTCTAGCCAATTAGAAGATTATTTAGACCCTTACATTTACTCCCCTCTCCATAGAAAGTAATGAGACAATCCGTTTCTGTTTGCTAGACATGTCTGTTTATGATTAAATGACTTTGCATGTCTCTGAAACAACCCAGCATTCTAGAGAAATGGGCAGTTTTTACCCCAATATAATATATAAACACAATGAGGCTGTCAGGTACCTTCAGTCATTTTATACCCTGTGGGGAGCTTTTAGCTCTTTATCCAAACCTCTCCATAACTTGTCAAGCTAATCAGATCTGTGTTTCCAACCCTATAGTGACTGTAAATATGGAACTTGCTGTGGTAATACCAATAAGTATGAACCCAGCATGTTATTCTGGATCCTGTATAGGGTCTCAGGATGTCCAAGGAGCTGTTCAGATTGAATTGAATTGCATATTGTGGCAGGATTGCCTAGATCTGTGTTCAGATTTGCAGGTTAATACCATTTTGTCTGGATACATATAATACATGTGGTCCCAAATGAGCATCTGCGTGTGGGAGAGCCCTGCCAGGACCAGATGGCTGTTGGTCACAGTAACAGTGGCTGCAGCCAGCAGCCGATGTGACAGACTGATCATGTGGTCCCATAGGGAATGCATGATTGGCGTGATTTACTAACTGACCATTTGTCTGATACAGAAGACCGAACTCGGTCGCGGCTGGCCGACCCACACCATCACATATTTCCAGCCCCAATCCGTGGCACTATTGGTTCATTACTGGTGTTTCCAGCCTTAAGGTTTGCACACACATGCGATCACGGGTGCCAACCCGTGAAGACGATGTGTACGAACGGCCGATAATAGTGCCATGTATGGGCACTTTATCGGCTAAAATGCCCGCTCTGTTGTACATGGCACGAATATAAAATGCCGATTTTGGCATATAACATCGCTTGCGGTGACTGCCATGTTAACGTTAGCCACGCAGCCGCCCGAAGAAGGAGTATAACATCGTTAGACACGATATAACATCGATTAGTGTGAGTTAAACTCCAAAACAGAAGCGGTGCACCGTTGGTGCATCACCTATAATTTTTCCAGATTCTGTGCAGTTAGGGAATGCTGGGAGTTGTAGTTTTAAACATGTGAAAGTTTATCAAAGGGCGAGTCCAGCCCCAAATTGAAAACTTACATACGGTAAATCACCTCCCAAAACCTAAACGGTAATGTTTAAAATCGGAAATATATAAGTCTACACTGAAATCCTGCGCAATGTCCTGTTTCCCTATTTTTGTCCTGATTCTTCCAGTTAGCAACTGTCAATATGGATTTGACAGTTGACACCACAGCCAATGACTGAATGTTAATCTCTATCTGTCTCTTTGAGCATGCCAGGCTCAGTACAGGTTTCTAAATTGCTCAGTTTCCATGAGGCATCCATAAGCATAGCAGGCATACAGTAATTAATTCAGAGGACAAACTATGATTTATCACATATTTTATAGAGGCCATTCTTTGTAAATAATGTTATTTTGTGAGGGGAGTGTCCTTTAAGAAGACACTAACTGCAAAACAGAATGCTGGGATTTGTAGTTTTCAAACCTGTGAAAGGTCACATGCTTAGGCTGTATTAGATCTAGACAGATGCCTTAGCTACAGGATATTAAGAAAAAACTTACTGCAAACAGAGAATGCTGGGAATTGTGGTTTTCAAACACGTAAAAGGTCACAAGATAAACACGCCTGCTCTACCATTAGGCTGTATTATATCTAGATACACGCCTTTGCCACAGGCAATAAATAAGATACTTTGATGTCACCACCCATTTCTTTAAGTGAGAAATAGTGTTTATATGTTAGATATAAGGTAATGCATTATAATAACATGATTCTATGAGGTACCTTCTGTTCTAAGAATGCCTATTTCATTTTATACTCTGTGTGGAGCTTTTAGCTCCTCTATCCACACAGTCTCCCTAACATGTATATTCAATCAGTATCTGTGCTCCCAAGTCCTAACCCCATAAGTTAGTTAAAATTGTTGTGGTAAATACTAATAAATATGAACCTTGCATGTTAATCAGGATACTGTATAGGATTTAAGGTGGCTATACATATATCTGATTTACTTATCCAACCAAGTGCTCATGCAATATTAGTTTGATCTTGCCAGAACACCTTTCCCATTTTCTATGCCACAGACAGGCGGTTCTTGCAGGGATGTTGCGGGAGCACTAGGTCGGGAAAGTAAAATCGGATATATGTATGGGCTGCTTTTGATTGCCCCAAGGTGCTGTTTAGATTGCCTGGGTCAGTTCTCAGACCTGCAGGCTTTTCCACATAGACCCTCTATATTCTAGATGGCAGGTAGTATATGTAAGGGAGGATATAAGTGTGTGTTTGTTCTTGTAATATGATGCGATTATTTGTTTTTTTAGGACCTTCAGACTTATTTATTATTGCCCCCCTGGATTTTTCCTGATGGATCCTGTGAGCACTGCAACTACACATAGCAAAACATACACACATAATTTCCACTGTGCACAAACGGGCACACTTGCTAGTGTGTATTATATATATATATATATATGAGATAGATAGAAGATAGATGTTAATGTCATCGCTACTCGATTCTTCAACAAGTGCTTTTTTAGCAAACATTATATTGAGTGCAATAATAAGCAACGTTTCGGACGTTATTTATTGACCTTTATCAAGCTTGATAAAGGCCAATAGATAACGGTCGAAATGTTGCTTATTATTGCACTCAATATAATGTTTGCTAAAAAAGCACTTTAAATAAAGCACTTGTTGAAGAACCTGAGTAGCGCTGACATTTGTGGAACATTTATCTATATATCTGGGATATAGTCGGCAGCACCAGGTAACTGAAATACATGAAGACTGTGTGCACACCCAGCTAACTTTTATTTATATATATATAAATATATATATATAGGGATATGCTGCTCAAACCTTTATTCAAAAATACTTTCAGGTGCGGTGCAATGGAGGACCGGCAATTTATACATTAAACAAAAGACTCCAGCACTCAACTACACATACAATTATAAATGAATTGGGTAAAGTAATTAGACATGTATGCAAGCAATGAAGTGTAATCACCTGCACTGTAGTTCAAATGGATACCTTTAGTTACAGCAGCTCTGTAACCTTTGATATTCTGGTAGAGGAACCCCCACCCCAACCCCTTTTTTGCAATATTTAGAAATCTAAAAAATTCTTCTCAAGGGATTTACCTGACCCGCTGCCTCACCACCTGGGCCCAACCCCCTGCTCCTGTTTTGAGCAAAACAGGAGCAGAGAGCCTCTGTGCTGACAGCCACTCCCTGGTCGCTGCTGTCGGGCAATTGGGCGTGGCGTCACGGTGCGCCTTAACTGACAGCGAGCAGGAAGAAGAGTGTCTGTCACCCGCAGAGGAGAGGCAGTGAGGGAACAGCTCAGGTAAGTACCTTCAGAGGCATCTTTGAGATCTGTAAATATTGCGAAAATGGGGTTTGTGGGGGGTCCTTTACCTGAATATTAAAAGTTTATTTGAGGCTGGACATATAATTTAACATAAATATCAACATTCCCCACCTAACAGCAATGTGCTGTGCAGGGTCTGCATACAATCTTTACCTAAAATACCAGTTAAGTAGAGTTAATAAACTAATTACAGGGCTACAGATATTTCAGCACATTTAAAGGTAATTGTTGGATGGTATGTTTTAACCTGGTTAACACAAAATGTCCAATGCACTCTACCCAATGCTGGGTGCAGACTTCTCTAGGTATCCAGCTCTCACTGGAATATAGGTGATGGTGATCCCTTTTTTCTCTTAGTGCTCCCTGTCTCTAGATCTCATGTCCTGTTGAGCTCACGCCTAGTTAGTTTGCATTTCTCCTCTCTCTGTGCCCACCCCCTCCCAAAATCTGAGGCACAGCTAGAGTAGGGAGCATGTCCACTGGAGTTGATCTGTGCCTTCAAACAGCCAATAGCATTTCTGGTTTGAAGATCTCCTTGCACATCACGTTATTTTATGGTGGTGCTGTGCCATCTGTGCTTTTAACCACTTCCAGCTGTTGTAAGTTAAATAGTTTGCAAGGAGGGATGCACTCACATCAATAGCATTCACCTAGTGATTTTGTGTTATAGTGAAAATGGGGGGGAGGGGGTAAGCAGCACTGGCAGCTGTTATCACTGCTTGACTCAAAAAATATTTTCTTTTAGCTGTAGGAGTTTGAAGGGTGTGTGTGTCTACATGTAGTGTGCCAGGGGGAGGGTCTGGGATTGGGTGATTGACCGCTCTTTACTGACTATCAGTGCCCCACCCCCTTTAAAAAGTAAAACTACCAGATTTAAAAAACAAAACGTGTGGGCGGGGTTATAACAAGGTCAGAGAAAAAAAAAGATTTAAGATTTGTAGTAATTAATCCTTATTACTGCGTGATTAGTTGGAAAATTATTTGGCACAGTTTACATTTCCTTTAATGAAGAATAATATATATAAGATATTGATCAGTAGATCTGTTGGTTGGTATTATAAGGCCAAAAATCCTACTAATAAATTCTTCTAAGAACCTCATCCAGAATTTAGCATTTGTCACATAGGTTTGTATATAAAATATGTAGTTTGTGAGGGGTATTTTTGAGATAACTGGGTTATTTAGCTTGAAAAATTAAAAAGTGTTTAAAGGGCAATTCTACCCTCATAATAACATCTTTTAGAAAGAATGGCCTCTTTAAAATATATTGATATATCATAGTTTGTCCTATGAATTCATTATTGTATGCCTCCTATGCTTTTGGATGCCTCATGGAAACTGAGCAATTTAGAAGTCTGTACTGAGCCTGTACTGAGCCTGAGCATGCTCAGAAGAGGCAGACAGGGAATTAACATTCAGTCATTGGCTGTGATGACAACTGTCAAATCCATAACTGACAGTTGCTAACTGGAAGAACCAGGAAGCAGAAACAGGGTCAACAGGACATTGTGCAGGATTTCAGGTTAGACATATAGTTCAGATTTCAAACTATTACTGTTCAGGGTTTTGGGGGGTGATTTACCTGTATGTAAGTTTTCATTTTGGGGCTGGACTTGCCCTTTAAATACATAGATAGCTGTAATTGCCCTTATACATTGCTCCCCTTATTGGCTAGTTTCTGGCTGTTTCTATGTGTGCTTTCATGCATGTGGCATAATATTCGATTTAGGATAGATTATTGTTGTTGTTTTTTTAACTCTTCAATTTTTAGCTTTACAATTTGTACAAATGAAAATGCAAAAAAATGACAGGACATTATACCCGGATTTCCATTAAATATGTACTTAAATGCATCTTTAACAACAATTAGGGAGTTAAATAGATCCTAATACCTCAGAGCCTAGACACACCTGTTCACACATAATTGGATAATTATTGGATTTCATTAAATTTAAAAAAAAAAACTACATTTGCCTTATGTGTTTGCATTCTTGTTAACATATTTTTATCTGTATTGGGTGTGTACAAAGTTTTGAAACATACATGCAAATTTATACTGATTTATTACTACTAATGTTTATGGTGACATTTAATATGGATAATGTAATGTTGGGCAACCCAATAATCCTCCAATAACAAGTATACATCAAGGAATAGCCTGGATCCCAATAAGGCTGAAAATAGCACATGAAAGTCACGTGCCTTCAATAAATATTAAAAAAAATAAATTTAAATCCCTTTTTACCTTAACAAAAAAATTAAAAATTACAAATATAATTTAAAGTGACCAATAGCGAGTTTTATTCAGCGCAGTC
The DNA here is from genome assembly GCA_019447015.1 of Hymenochirus boettgeri. Classification (NCBI taxonomy): domain Eukaryota; kingdom Metazoa; phylum Chordata; class Amphibia; order Anura; family Pipidae; genus Hymenochirus; species Hymenochirus boettgeri. The sequence continues at coordinate 167,339,649 of CM033474.1, forward strand.
CTATAAATCTTAACTGGTGCTGCGTTTTTATATGATTGTGCTAAATAAAACAGCCTAAATTTAAATTATATTTTAAATTTTCTATTTTTTTATTAAGGTAAAAAGGGAGTGTTTTTGGTGATGTTTACAAGCAAATGACAAAGCTGGTTAGTTGATTAGTAGAATTCACTGTACTTTCAGGTAAATCTACTGTACCTTAGTGAGATGCTGAATTGAAGGTCTCACATGCTAATTAAGATTCTTTGTTTGTTTTTTTTCTAGTGTTATGCGTGACTTTGGCTAGGGACAGTACAATCACACAGCCAAATGGAATGGTTAAGCAAACTGGCAGGCATGGTTGATCTGTTCAATTGGCAGATGATATAGCACCCATGTTGAACACGCATGAAACTGCACTCATGCAGACACTTTCAGTGGTGGTAAAAGTGATGCAAATGACAGAATTGACTAAAATGTATGGAAAAAACCCAGCTGTTTAGATTATGGTAGGAACGTATGCACATAAATTATCATATGAAACCATTACAGAATCATTGGCAGGCTACAATCACCCCACAGGCTTATTCATTGGGAAAACAGACCATACATTTTGGCAGTGCAATCAGTGTGCAGTTCTCTCCCTCCTGTAATTTGCAATTGTGCTAGGTGTTAAAGTTGATTCATATAAATCTGGGTAAAGACAAGCAAATTTTTTGGACCGACCGATATTTCTGCATATTGGTTGGTTTGCCCAGAAAAATCTGCAGCATTTATATGTGCGTCCTTGACCGATGGAGATCACCCGTCTGGATTGAATGATCGGATACTACAGTAAATCAAGAGCGATCGTGCAGTCTCCTGTTATCATCCTGGCCAATCACTCACTAGTGAAGATCAGTCAGCCGGGACATGTACCTGTATGGTGTGTACTATGTACCAACTGGAGATGTAAAGATCCCATGTTTCTGCTTGACTTTTCAACTTAAAAGAATACAAAATCTACCACAAAATTTTCTCCTAAAATTGTTGTATTCCTTGTCCTTAGACTTAGTGCTTTTTGTAACCATGTAAACCCTGTGGTGTAGCTTTCTAATACTTCCATCTTTTGTTCCAGTGGGTGGTGGGTGGCAGAGAACAGATTTTGTTCAATGTGGGTGAGTTTGTTGTGAACTTTAATTTCTAGATTCTAGAATGCTGTCCAAAATGTAAACAATGATTTTGTGATCCATCTTTAGTGGGAAATGATTTGCTAGTTATTTTAGGTATGTGAAATCCATGCCTGAACCAATGGATTAATTATTAATTCATCCTTATCAATTCATCATATAAGTATTGTTAGGTTTGTTTCATGTTTATATGGTAAACGGTTAACAGACTTGGCATGGCATCATTTTACAGTGAAATTACATGTATTTACAGAATTACCATCCCCTATCAGGCACTCCTTAGCCTGGACAGTGGCTAATTACTCAGATACTGGGTGTAATGTCTTAACATTTTTTCTTTTAACATTCATTCATTTGAAAGGAAGTATAACCTGTTTCACAACCTTTGCTATTACTGTATGCTCCACAATTGTAATTTTTGTTCAGTGACGTTTATGGAAACACACAGTTGTATGTCTGTGAATAATGGGATACTATGACTGCTGGGATTTTTTTCGCCAGCTAGGGAGTATACAGAAATAGAATTATATCCAGAAGAGCATTTTCTGTGCTCTTGTCCTTTTTTCTTTTTCTATTGGGCTTAGAAATCAACAAAAAAAAAACTTCATTCTAAAAGCACTAAAACACATTTTAAATATATTTCATTATAATCTGATTTGTTTAGTTTTTTTCTTTCAACAGCAGAGGTAATATATAGATGCGTGCTTAAAATACCTTTAAGAATTGGTACTTTAAGAATCCACCAGATGTTGAATTGATTTCAAGGTTCTGTTAATGTACACATCAGCAGATTGTTAGTCTCGGGCAACTGTTCACTAGCAAGTGGTTAGCTTGGGACAAATCACTGTCGGTTGTGTATAAAATAGCCAAAAATTACAGTTTGACACAACCAATCGTCCGGTCAATAGGAGACTGCAGAGTTGTACATGGTTTACCGTTGTGTTCGTCGATCAGTCGGCCAGAAAAATCTGCTAATACATTTAGGCAAATAACTGGCATTAAAATCACATTGAGAGTAAATTTACTCACGATTGTATAAAATTAAATTCTCGTAAGGAGATTTACCCAAAGCAATTGCGACTCCAGGTAAATGAGACCCATAGAGTGGGATAGTATTGAATACAATTCGTCTAGGGAATAAAGAAGTTGCAGAGATATGAAAATAGTTTAATTCTCTTATTTCAGCCATTACTTTTACAGGTATTCCACCCCTCCCGGGAGTCTCGGTAGTCTGCCTAATTTGTGGTGATCTCCCGCACTTCCGCAAGACCACCCCAAACTTTGGCGCTCCCCACAACACACCAAAGTACGCCTCTTCTGTGACGTAATTTACATCATGCGCCACATCCCACCCCAAACTCTGCCCCTTTGGTGTCATTGAGATCACGTCCCACCACCACCTTCATCCCGCCCCCTTCTCCCCACCCTGCCAGAAGCCACTTTCAGCAGTGTGGGATGTCTGCCTTTATCTGTTACCTTTGTGATATATAAGAGTCAGTTAGTTTTGTGAGTTATGTCTGAAGCATTGTATGATGAACCTGTATGTTGGCTTGACAAACGAGCGGCGGAGGAACGCGTGTGACCACTTGGCTAGGTGTGGTTCATTGAACTACTGGGGCGGACCACCAAGACGCTCGTCCGAGCAGCCACGGGGCTGATAAGGGCATTCATTGTCTGCTTGTTCATCAGGCATTGGATGCGAGAATCACACGACTGTACAAGCCTTTAAATATAAAATGTCAGGATAGTGTGTAGTGACTTGGCAAGAATGGGTTAACTATTGGTAGTAGTTCTTGCAAAGGACCACTAAAAATGCCATTCCACCCTGGAAACAATCCCTTTTGTTTAAATTACAATTAGTGAAGCATGGAACCAGATCTTCTCTTCCAGACAATGTGGGGCCAATCGTGTATCTGGAATTCTCTTCATGTAGGGGTCTGGTGGATACATTGAGGTCACTTTAAGGGCAACCATATGTATAAAATAAATATATTTGTGTATTGGAATATGTGATATGGGAACCAATATTAAATTTGTGAATGGGAAGGTAGGCCCATTAAAATGATACCCAACAGGAGACCTTATTCCCTTGCCATGGTGAGTTATTAATATCTTGGGAAATATATATTACACACAGGTCATGTTTGGTATTGTAGGATAATTAATACAGGAGAAGAATATGTGGTCAATATTCCAGTTCAATGAACATATCTAACGTTATATGAAATCTGCCTAAGTGAAGGGGAATGAATGCTTTTGGCTAGTCGTAAATCTGGACATTCCTGGACACTCCCACCTCATGCATAGCCCAGGAGGGGTGAGGTTCAACAAGGGGTTTAAAAATCCTTGTAGCCCCTTTAAAGGTGTTCATACTGAGGGTACATGCTAAATGTGCATGGATCATATTTCCTTCTCGCCCCGAGACACAGGACTTCTAGTGAGTAGGGTCTGTGTCTCTGTGAATATTTTATATAACTGTTGTACCTATTGTATGCCATTTTATTGTGGAATATTAAATCTAAAATTTAATAAGTTTTGTCTTTGATGCCCTAAAAGAACTCAGTTATTGTATGTGTTTGGATGTTGGATTAAATGCTTTGCTAGTGTAAATGCTAATTAACTCTGTGACTGCTTGTGAAGGACTGATGCTAATTTACCAGTTAGTTGCTGGAGTGAATGGTGTAGTGTTAACCATTTAGCTGCCTGGACAGGGGTGTGCATAATCAGTGAGAGTCAAGAAAGGTTGTGGGCTTTCTGTGCCAGCTGGAAGAAGTGCGCAGTGGTAGCAGCTTTTACCGATTGATTGGTCAGATCACGTGCCCTGCGAACTGGCGTTCGTGACATAAAACTTTTGGGAAGTTTATATTGTTTTCTCTGCCTCTGCGTCTTACAATGTCCTATCAAAATTGTGACTTTTAACAGGGCAATGCACAGAGAGCCACTATCGGCAACCCAGTGTAAACAGCCCGTCGATGGTATATGCAGATAGCGGCTATCGGAGCATTGCCATCTGCCATTTTTCTATTTCGCCACTTTTAATGCCTGCTATTAGCTGGAGTTTAAAGTGCCACAATAGAATGCATCTTTTGGCATATAACATCACTTGCGGCTGCTGTGCGATTAACTTTCACGTTAGCCATGCATCCGCAATGAAGGAGTTCTAACAAATATAACATCGCTTAGCGTGACTTATACTCCAAAACAGGAGTGGTGCACCCGTTGGCTGTTCATTCTTAAATGTCATCTCTGCACACTGGGAGACCTGTCCACTAGTGTATCTTTTGGCACAAAATAAGTAGAGATTATTGTATAAATTCCTTGAATGCACAAAACCCGATAATAGTGATTTACAGACAATTTTACAATGTGATCAGGCACAAGAGAATGGTTTTATTTTAAAGAAAGTATCCCTTTAAAGATTACCTAAAAAAAAAATCCTATTTCATTCAGCCACTGTGTATCTAGTGCAGTGGGGGGAAAAACAAATAAAATAAAACAGGATATCCTGTCTACATTCCAGGATGTGATTTTCCTATATAAGAATGTAAAAAAAAAGAAATAAAGTCACACTGCATTAAAAAAAATGCATTTACACCATAAAGTTTCATTTTAAGAATTTTTACCAATTATATTATTATTTAGTATTTAAAATCAAAATTTAAAATATACTTCAAGTAATCCTATATAAAAGGGGCACAATGCCACGGAGCTCATAAAACTTGAGGATGTCTGGGAAGAAAGAAGGCTGCTAGAAGAAGGTGGGATCAAACCTTAAAGGTAACTTCTCAAAATCCGGTCCACGCGAATTTTCGAATTTTTTTTTCGAAAATCCGCGAGCGGACCTGTTAAAATGAAAAATATTCTCGAAATTACGAGATTTCTCGTATTTTAGAAAATTTTCTAAAATACGCGAAAACTCGTAATTTCGAAAATACGAGAAATCTCGAAATTTCGAGAATATTTTTCATTTTAACAGGTCCGCTCCAAAATTCACGGATCCTCGGGTGGACCGGATTTTGAGAAGTTCGGACATCTCTAATACTGAGGTACACATCTTTTTTGGCACAATTAACTGCACAATCAATTTATATTTATAACAAATAAAGGGAAAGGGTGAAATAAGGGAATTAAACTAAATTATAAATAAAAATAGCAGATAACTGACCAGTCACCAGTTGCCATTTAATATACCTGAGCCAGTGGCTTGAGAAAAGTGAGAAAAGTGATTGGAGGGCTTTTGTTTATTTTTTTTTAGAAAGGAGAGAAATGTTAATTAAATTAGCATTTTCTTACCTATACAGATAGTTATACACATTGACAATAATAGGCAAATAGTCTTATTATCAGCCACATACAGTATATGGCATGTACATACTGTATGCAAATTTATAACGTTTAGATGATTAAAATGTCACATAAATGTAACCTAAAAGGTTAGAAGACACCGTAACACATTGCCGACTATACATGGATGGGTTTGTGTCAGCTACACATGAAATATCTAGATATGTTTATGTTTAATTAAGTAAATGTAAGTACCAGATTGGAAGATAGCAGGGATCAGGGCACATATATATATATATATATATATTATATATATATAAAACATCATGTAAACACTCTTTTAGGGTTAAATAAAAGGGGTTTATTTAGCCTAAACACATTTCTCCACAGATTGCTTGTGAAGGTTCTCATTCATCCAGGTCATGGTATATCTGTTGTATTCAATTAGTTCTTGAAGACGTTTCGCTAGTCATCCGACTGGCTTTCTCAATTCAGAATGACTTGTACAAGAATCTTTGTCTGCCATGTACAATGCTATTTTGACACCTTACTCTCGGCGTTCCTATAACACCTCTTAGCCACTATCCAATCACGCCCTTAACACTTGGCTGTGATATGTTAATTGGGATTTTCCAGGGTACATAATTGCCAAAGATTCAAGTCATTCTGAATTGAGAAAGCCAGTCGGATGACTAGCGAAACGTCTTCAAGAACTAAACTTCAAGTCCAGTTGATCTAATTGAATACAACAGATTCTCCACAGATTGTTTATAGGAGAAAATGTTAACACAAAAACATTACAGTGCTTGTGTTATTTCTATGGTTACTACTATGTAACCTCAGGTTAATCTTTGACATTGCCACTTTCCAGTGTCCCTGGCTTACTCTTGGCCACACACTAGGACAGGGGATGACTGGGACCTTTTGGCCTGGGGGGCAAATACAACCATTTGATCCTTTCACGGTAGATTGCAACATTTTTGACCAGGCCCACTTTGCTAAGGTCACACACTTTGTTTAAGATATGCCCATTTTTAAAGGGTAACTGTGGTCCAAAATTGACAGGAATTGCTTTCCTGAGGATTTTTGCAATTTACTTTCATTATTTGATTTACATAGTTTAATAAAGATATTTACATTTATATGTGTTATATGGTTGCAGCATCACCAGATCCCCTGCACTTCCTGTGACAGTCCCTCTTTCGTGTTTCCTCCTCTTCGTGGGCCCCCATGGCCCCTCCACTTGCAGCCTCCCAAGGCCCCTCCCACTCATGTGATCTGTGGCCCCTCCCACTCATGGCTCTGGGCCCCCTCCCACTTGCAGGCCCCTCCCACTTGTGGGCCCCGGGGGCCCTCCCACTCACAGGACCCTTCCACTCACAGGCCCCCTCCCTCTGGCTAAGCTTAAAGAGGAGGGGACACAGGGTCCACGATTGGGAAGGGCCAGCAAGTGGGAGGCATTAAAAAAAGCAGTGCTGTGGGCTGTGCTGTTCTCCCTACCCCCCTCCTACCCTTCAGTCATTCACTGAGCATGTGTCAACCACAGATTAGAGGAGGAAATAGTATTTCTGACCGCACCCCCTAACCCACCCCCTAACCTTCTGATCAGTGATTTCTTCATATTTTGGGCTGTGCAGCACGTAGAGAGGTGGTTGATGGCTCGTTTTAAAGGTATGAACCTGGCCTTTCATTTAAAGTAAACATGTTTGGAGACCACAGATCCCCTTTAAGACCACTAATCATATTTTACATTGTACAGTAGAACAATTATTGTCCTAAAATCTTCCCCCTTACAAGTACCCAGGGTGAGGACCTGAATCACTAAGTCCTCACCCCTGGGTACACTTTCTAAGTTAAGTTTTACTTACCCAAATTTTCCTTTGTTCCTAATGAACTGGAGGGCTGACTAATACAAATTAATGAACTGGAGGGCTGGCAAACACAGAATAATAAACTAGAAGGCTGACAAACAATGGCTAATGAACTCGAGGGCTGACAACACTGGCTAATGAACTGGAGGGCTGATGACACTGGCTAATGAACTGGAGGGCTGATGACACTGGCTAAAGAACTAGGGGGCTGACTAAAACTGCTAATGAACTGGAGGGCTGACTGGTATATGATCTGAAGGAGGAGTTTCCTGTTCCTTGCCCATGTTAGAGCTAGAGGTGTGCGCTATGCCTTTCAAGCACATCATTTCTAATAACTTCTGTGGCAGCCCAAATTTTTCATTGGAGAGAAACCCGGGGGGCATTTGCCCCTCAGCCTACTGGGACAGTCCTCCCCTGCACTAGGGGCCTAATTGCACTCTGCACCATCAGATTGTCTAGGTTCCTCCTGGATATATAGTCCTAGTGCTAAATTACTTCCAGACCATCATCACTCACTCTGCAGCACAGGCCCCACCTCCTGAGAACATGCACCTCTTTATTAAACTCAGACGGGGGAGCTGATTGACTGTTTGCCACTTGTGAGTGGTCATTCAGGACGAATCACTGACGGTCGGCTACAGTTTGTCAGAACTGGTCATGCAGTCCATAGTTTGGGATAGCGCCACTAAGTGGTGGAATGTCTTTGGGTCTTACCCATTGTGTGACTTGCAGTGGCTGTTTCGGTTTGTTTTGCAAATTTTGTGCAGTGTATATGTGGGAATTTTGTTTACCAGAATATGTATATGTAAATGAGTAGAAGTGTATATATGTGAGTGAATTAGGTAGCCATATATTTGAGTGTGCTGCATATGTGTGTACTGTAGTGAATTATGTAGAGCAATGTGTGTATGAGTATATGTAAAGCTGACCAATGGTAAATCGCAAATACACAGGAATGATCATTCTGTATTTTCTTCACAGAAGAATTGGTTGATGAGCCCATACTGCTCAATGCTTGTGAAGGTTCTGATTCATCCAGGTCATGGTTAGGGATGGCCGGTTCGCGGATCCGAACCCGGATCTGCCGCGGACTTATCCCGTTCGCGAACAGCGGATTTTTCCGAACTTCCGAACCGCGGATTTCTCGTATTTTCGGAAATTTTCGGAATTACGAGATTTCTCATATTTTAGAAAATGTTCGAAAATAGTATTTTTGAAAATTTTCGAAAATACGAGGATGTCTCTTATTTTCGTAAATACGTATTTACGAAGGATTACTCGGAATTTCGAGAATATTTTTTATTTTAATGGGTCCGCTCGCGGATTTTCGAATTTTCAATTTTTCTCGAAAATTCGCGGATCCTCGAGCGGACCAGATTTTGCGAAGTTCGGACATCTCTAGTCATGGTATATCTGTTGTATTCAATTAGATCAACTGGACTTGAAGTTTAGTTCTTGAAGACTTTTCGCTAGTCAAAAAAGCAGAAGAAAGAACATGGTCATCCCATATGTAGCAGGGGTCTCCGAGAAATGAAGAATTTTCAAAAAACACCGTATCCCTGTCTGCTTTAAACCGAACAACACACTGAGGCAGCAATTGGTACATCTGAAAGACCCAATACCCAAACACAAGAAAAGCGACATCATATACGCAGTGCAGTGCAGTTAAAAGTGCTCTGATTTGCATGTGGGGAAGAGCAAACAGCAACTGCATCAACTTATGGCTCAGCACAGAAGAGCAAATTCCTCGGGTCAGGACTTAGCCGTGTACCTGCATCTTAAGGATAAAGGACATACCTTTGAAGATTGTAATGTAAAGGAACGTGACTGGTTCAAGAGAGGTGTTAAGGAGGCCATTCATGTGAAAATAAGGAAACCAAGCCTATATAGAGGTGGGGGGGTTGATACCAACTGTCTGCCATGTACAATGCTATTTTAACACCTTACTCTGGGCGTTCCTATAACACCTCTTAGCCACTATCTAATCACACCCTTAACACCTGGCTGTGATATGCTAATTGGGATTTTCCAGGGTACATAATTGCCACAGATTCTTGTACAAGTCATTCTGAATTGAGAAAGCCAGTCGGATGACTAGCGAAACGTCTTCAAGAACTAAACTTCAAGTCCAGTTAATCTAATTGAATACAACAGACATACAGCTCAATGTTATCGGCTCCCTCTAGTGTAGAGCTGGCAACAAAAACTAAAATTTTCATCTTCCCTGGTCCAATTGATATTGGTATCAATGCAATGGTTTCAAGGCAATACGAGTGATATGTTTGGGAATTATAGGCCGTGCTCCAGAGAATGTGATAGTAAGTTAAGAGGAGTTATACCAAGTTAAAGGAGCATTTACCTTTGCACGGATTCCAAGACCTGTGTCTATGGACAGATGAATTAGCACTGTCTAGGGGACCAGTGGGACACAGGCCTGATAAGCACACAAAGCACCAGAGCCATATTAATTCTTAAACATCCTATAACCCATATATAGGATCATATGTGTGCGCACATTGAGACTGAATATAATACCCTATAGGGTGCATATATATTTTATGTTACTTTTAATTGGATTGTATCAACTACCTTTTGACTATCCCTGTCCATTCACAGTGGACTTCATTTATAACTGACATTAAAGGATAAGTACACTCTAAAATCAAATGAATTGTATTTGGAAGCTGCAGCTTTAAGTAATCTTTTACCGTTTTTTCTAGGGACCTCCTGAGCCTACCTGTGAAGATCTGAAGTTCCTGACTTCTTGAATCGTGCTTGTAGTGTCTTTAGCTCCGCCCCCAAGACTTCCTGCCTATCCTTCTTTTGATAGTCCAAGAAAGCGTGCCCCGACTGCACGGCACTGTGTGACAACATCACGTGCGTGTGTGTTCGTGCATGCGCTGACTTTTACGGCGCACGTGCCGTGACGTTACACGGGCGCAATGACCCGCTTTCTTTTAAGGATATAATAGCAATATTATTAAAAAGTGGGCAGCAAATGTTATCTATAAACTTACAGTATCACATTCTGCCAGAATCCATTTTGAGATATAAAAAATTCTTCAAAATTAGATAATGTATCATTTTTAAATCCTTAGTGACTTGGCATTAACACAGCTATTCTGAGCTGGATTGTACCACTAGAAAGGAAAGAAATGCATATTTACCCTATTAAAAAATGGCAGATTAATGTGTAGGTGATTTGTGTGCTTCTGGTTTTCTTTAAAAACGAATTATCACTCCAGTTCACAAAAAGATTAGCGCCCACATAACTGAAATAAGTGAAGCCATTGGATAAAAATGTGAACCCAGACAGAAATTCTATTCCTGTGACTGGTATGGTGAGAAACAAGCTAAAAGTTGGATCCGTGGGCTCTGTAATCAATCTTAAGCCCTGACAGGGAGCCATAGTCTGGACAGTGCCAGTTTTCATACACTGTGACAGACCCCACAAAACCACATTAAATCTTTTTACTAATGAAGGAAAGAGTCAGTTCTACATCAGTGTTTAAACTTTGGATGGCATACAACTGTATGGGTAAATCTGCCATGTAGGATATATATATATTTTTTTGTATTTATAGGATCATTATACAAATTATTTAATAGAATAGCTCAATGATTTGTATTTATATTATTTGTAAATATATTATTTCAAATAATATGATTTAATATTCATATTACCAGTTTATAGTGGTACAAACAACCGATAAAAACATCTAGATTATTTTAACTTAAAGGAGATTTAAAGTCTTTTAAAAAGGCTCTGTTTGGACTGTTCTTTTACAAATATGTTTACACAGTGGTTAACATTACCAATTCCAGTTTATTGTGTCTACCTTTTTTAGTAGACCATGACCATGTAAACGAGCCTTTAGAAGAATATAATTCATTTTCAATGTGTAAATGTGAGGGCAAAAACTTATTAAGTTAGTAAGTGGGAAAAATGTTTTTCTCTTTCTTTTAAGAAATTACAAGGCTATAGCTCTCCAGTTTGTCCCCTTTTTCAAAGCTCTTGGTACATTCTGATCCTTAACTGCATGTGCAAATTGTTTTCAAAGGGCTGTTGGTACATCTGTTAGTGTGGCTTTAATACAGAAATTTGCAATAATGCCTCTCTATGCATTGCTTTATAAAACTACAATGCAGAAAGCTATTGTGTATTCTGAACTTAATAAGGGAACAAAAGTATACTAATAGTGTTTAGCTATGTACACACAATGCAATATTTTAGCCCGATTGACCGATAGTTCAGTGTATCAGTTGGTTGTGCTGAAATAATCGCATGGGTTTTTGTCTGTGTCCGACTGACCATTCGTCTGAATCGACCGAATGATCAGACACAGCAGAAAACCACGTCTGATCGCGCAGCTCTCTATGGACTGCACACTCGTTCACGGTAATGGTATTTAAAATGATTCCTTAAGATAGCCATGCACAGGCAAATGTTCTTAAGATTGGATTTCCAATCGAGTGCAATGATCGGAAATCCATTTAGAATAACCCTTCCCACCTTGAGCCGCTTATTTTTCTGCAGTTTTCAGGGAGAACTTAATAGTCGGTCGGCGGAATATTTTCCGCCTGGCCGAACTGCGTTTTTCCAATAAGCTGCTCGATGTTGTCTCAATTGAATTTGCCAAATTACATAAAATATCGGGCTTCAGCGACCTGCAGCAGCAATAAAGATCTGAATCCAAAATATGAAGAAACCACATTTACTCTAAGACGCCGTCTGTCACTCCTTTGGACACTCCTCTACAGACTTGACAAGGCCTGTGCAATCACTTCCCTATGGTGAAAAAGAAGCAACTACACGTGCTTTAAAGCAGGGATTTCCATCTAGATCTAGAGGGCCGCGGATTAGACATTTCTGCTTTAAAGAGATGAATAGATTGAACTATTCATATACAGTAATCATGAGATCAATATAAAATATCAGAATTAGCACAAGAAACTAGCACATTCCCTTATTTCTTAAATATAGGTCTTTCTGACTTGGCAGCTTATAGATCATACCCTGTGCATACAGTAAGTCTAAAGGGGTAACCTCTTCAACTGCACTTTTATAAATGTGATGAATTTAATTTATATTTACTGTTGAGTGTGCCATTAAATTCATTCTCTCTGTGAAAAAAAACCCCATATTTCTCCCTGTCTTCAACACTCTCAACTTTATAGTGGAAAAACCTTGAAATAGCAATCCTAACACTTTAAATATCTTCTGCGACACATCCATAATGTAAGTACCACAGTTTTCAGGTTTCTTTGCACTATGTAATCCATATACTAAAGTCTTAGGAGAATGTTTCTTTTGCCTTGTTTGCATAACTTTCTATGAGTTTTTATCCATATAATTTATCATGTCTGTTTTATATTACATGCTCATGGTGGAAAATTTTGCAGATCATAATTTAATATATTTTAGCCACCAGTCTCATAAATTGCTTTACATTTTTAAATATACTCATGGTTCATATAGATCCCATGTCTTATTATTCAGTTTTTTCCCGGTTTATAAAACAGCTTTCGTTTTTGAAGTTCTTAAAGCTCCTGCCAGTATATTGTCAAGATTTAAATAAGAAAAAATAACAACTGGATATTAGGAGTTAAAAGAAACAGGTATATTCGTTTACTAGTTCCACTACTAGTCCAAATAAGGAACAAAGACTTCTGGGTGTTTACCATGTTTCTGTGGAAGCTTTTAGGAAAGCTATATCTTTAAAAAGACTTTTACAGCATTCCACAAGCTTAATGCAAAAACAGAGACTGGTAGTCCACACACTGGAAAACAATGATTAGTGAAGACTCCACCAGCCAGTACCAGCTAAAGGTGCCAAGCTCTGGATAAACAGGAGCTGATCCATGCTGTACCTTCAGAGTGGACTGGCTCCTCATGAACCTATTAAACTGCTAGATTCTCTGGTTGAAAAAAGCCAGCTTGATGACTTTTGAAAACATCTTTAAGAACCATTCAATATGGCCCTTTTCCGTCTAAAACCCACGTTAGCCCTAAAAAAATTTGGGTTAACGTGGGTTTTGGATGGATTTTCGAGCACAGCGGCATTTCCGAATGTTTTTTGAAATAGCGCTGTGCTAACGATCCAAAACCCGTAGTGTTAAGTTTTGCGCTACTTTGTAGCGTGAAACTTAACGCTACGGCTTCTGGAGCGTTAAAGTCCCGCTCCTTACCTTAGCCCGATCCCGCGATGCAATAACTGACGTAATCTCGTTTAAGTCAGTTATTTTATCACGGGATCGGGCTAAGGTAAGTAACGGGAGACCCGATATTGAATCTCCCCGTAAATTTCTAAAAGTCCAGTTGATCTAACGGAATAGTTAAACAGAATTATTGTTCTGTAATTAAGAATTTTTTTTTTTTCGATTATAGATTATATAATAAAATCATACCTACATACAATTAATAAGCAAATAATAATTTGTTAAACTGAAGGGCGGAGAGCTTCACTGAACATGCCAGAGTCCTCTAAGAGGAGCAGGAAGTGGCAGGCACAGAATACGCACAGAGTGGCTCCTACTCTTCATTATTTTGTACTTTCATCATGCCCTGCAAGACAACCAGAAGAGAAAGGTATGGATCTTTTTACACCACACAGTGGGGCCAACTGTGGGGGCACATTTTAGTTGGAGGTTGCACATGCCCTTTAATTAGCATTTAATATAAAGGTAATGTCAGGAAAGGTGTTTTCTACTTTATTTTACTTTTAAATTGTGTGTACAAAGTTCTGCAGGCCGTTACCTTGTAGAGCTATTTAGAGCTATTTTTAAATAGAGAATTAAGGCCACTTGTGGCCACCATTTATGTTGCGACCATCAGTATTTTGCACCTGAGATAACACCCTCCTGAAACTGAGGAACATAATACAAAAATGAGTGAAAACTAGTAGCTTGTGGTTTATAAGCTTATTTATTTATCTAAATAAGCACTAAGCCTATATAATACATGGCTCTGAAATATTTTTCTTTTCTGGAGTATTTGTGTCTGGAACAGGAATAATTATCAGACTTAATAGGGCCTGCATAACAGATTATGGGTGTTTCAGGGTGTAGTAACTGTTAGCGATGAGAACTAAAATGTTCCACCTATCACCACTTTAATAAGGGAGTGGAGCCTGAAGAAGTCTTGGTATTGAGAAAGTTCCCACCACTTCAGCCACTAACAGTTGCATCTTTGTACCGCTATGTAGAAAGCAAAATAATGTGACAGTTGTGAAAGTACAAATTTTAGTGCTATTCCTAAACATCTTTATCAAGCACAAAGAGAAAGTTATGCATTTAACTAATGCAGAAGGGCTACCTGATTTATTATTCCAAAGTCTGAGGTAGCACTACCACAGCACTGATCTGTTCTTTAATATTTACCTTCCAGTGTATGGATCAGTTGTCAGTGTTCAGACACTGTATTAGGACAGTAAAAAAAGTGAAAGAAAGAAACCATTCTATAGTTTCATACTATCTATGCAAGTGCATATATATAGAGAGTGAGAGCGGGCGAGAAGTAGATAGATGATAGGTAGCTAGAGACAGACTGTATGAACTGCAGATAAGTCAAATACATTGAATTGTGCTTTACCACAGAAAAGGGTCCCCAGTAGAAAAAGTATTATTTAAACAAACATCTTACCTAAAGGTTCATACACAAAAGTCCACAGATTATGATGATGTGAGAGCAGCCTGAGGCAGGGAAAGGAGAATACATCAAAATAAAATCACAGAAAAAGAAACTAAAAAAAATAACCACAAAAAAAGGAAAATCTTTTTTCAAAATATTTAGCGGGGGAAATTGGCACAAACTGCTTGGCACCAGTTTTGCATGTCCTTGTGTAAGTTTTGTAAACTTTTAATTATAAGAAAAGTTCTTATCGTTTAAAATGGTGCTAATTTTGCCCCAACCAATCAGATAATAGCTTTCAAATGTTAAATAAGATCTGATTGGTTGGGGCAAAATTAGCACCATTTTAACGATAAGAACTTTTCTTATAATTAAAAGTTTAATACCTGCTGGGGATAATTGCAACCATCCAGCACTTATCTATCGTGGACTAGTCATATGTTGATAACAGTGCACAGTGTCATTGGACAGATATTGTAAAACAGTTCTAATGCAAATATAAGAACTATCTATATTTAACATACGGTACTAAATTTGTTACCTCCCTTCAAACCTTACATTCAGCAAGCACACATCGGTCTAAAGTCTACCTTCTTATTGCTGTAGGAAGTTATCTTGAATATTCTCTACCTAGAATGACATGTAACTTAGGGAAGGGGGGTAGGGTCTGGGCTAGCGAAAAATATGCTTCTGGCTTACCATTTATACAGCCATTTACACTATATACTATTAAATTACATAGGAATGATTAATATAATAATGTTTCTGTTTAAAGATCTGGTTGGCTGCTTTAGGTTCCTGTTTTATTGCACTTTTACCACACATTATAATGAAGTTTGTATCTTTTGTGTCATATCTCATATTTCAGCACTGCTCTGTTCATAATATAAAAAATGCTGTTATAATAGCAGCTTTGTATTCGCTGCTTTTCTATGGTTTTCTGTTTTTTTTCACGGCCATGCCCACCAACTTATTTTACCAGCCAGTTTAAAAAATTGGATTTATAACACTGCACTTTCAAATGGAACCAGCACAGAGATGGGTTTCCATTAGTACTGAGTTATGCACTTTAGTGACTTGTTAGAATACACCAGCCTGCCAAAATACATAATGCAACCCTGGAAAATAAGTAAGAGTTCTGTTAGAAAACTTTTTTGAATCTAATACCGTCTTAAGGCATTAAGGCACCAAATACAACTCCTCATGAAATATACCATTCATGGAAATGTATATATATATAATTTTATAAATGTATGTGGGTGTATATTTATACAATATGTCACAAAAGTTAGTATATTTACATTATTGTAAATATCTTATTGTCCTTTCATGGGACAATGCTGAAGATATGACACTTGATACAATGTAAAGTAGTCAGTGTACAGCTTGAATAACAGTGTATATTGTACAGTGTACATTAGCTGTCCCCTCAAAATAACACACAGCTATAAACCGCTGTCAACAAAAGTGAGTACAAAGTGAAAAATGGCCAAATTGTGCACAAAGTATCAATAGTTTTTTTATTTTAAGTGGTCACCATTATTTTCCAGCACTGCCTAAAGTCTCTAGGAATGTAGTACACTAGAGCTTCACAGGTTGCCACTGAAATCCTTTTGCACTCATCTATGACAACATCAGGGAGCTGGTGGATGTTAGAGACTTTGCACTCCTCCACTTTCCATTTGAAGATACCCCAAAGCTCATTAGGTGTTTGGTCTAAAGTCATGCTTGGCCAGTCCAGCACCTTTACACTTAGTTTCTTTAACAAGGCAGTGGTCATCTTGGAGGTGCGTTTGGGGTTGTTG
The DNA here is from genome assembly GCA_019447015.1 of Hymenochirus boettgeri. Classification (NCBI taxonomy): domain Eukaryota; kingdom Metazoa; phylum Chordata; class Amphibia; order Anura; family Pipidae; genus Hymenochirus; species Hymenochirus boettgeri. The sequence continues at coordinate 167,356,384 of CM033474.1, forward strand.
CCATGTTGGACCCCAGTTTCCAAAGGGATGGGATCATGCTCTGTTTCAGTATGTCACAGTAAATGTTGGCATTCATGGTTTCCTCAATGAGCTGATGCTCCCCAGTGCTTGCAGCACTTATGCAGCCCTAAACCATTATACTTCCACCCCCATGCTTGACTGTAGGCAAGACACATTTGTCTTTGTACTCCTCATCTGGTTGCCAGCACACATGCTTGACACCATCTAAACCAAATAAGTTTCTCTTGGTCTCATCTGACCACAGGACATGGTTCCAGTAATCTATGCTCTTAAGCTGAGGCAACACTATGGCACATGGCAATGCATTGAAAAATCGCACTCTCATGCACGCACGTTATATCCACTTTCACTGTAATTCGCGCATTTAATCGCTTTTATTGCGCCATTGGCTTCCTTCTGTGACAACAGCCATGCAGACCAATTTGATACAGTGTGTCGCATATAGTCTGAGCACTGACAGGCTAAACTCTTATCCCAATGGAGGAAGCACTCATACTTGCAAAAGACAAACTCTGGATATGACACTGAGCACAGGCAATCAACTTATTTTGTCTTTCATGGCAAATCCTGTTCTGAGTGGAACCTGTCCTGTTAAACCACTGTATGGTCTTGGCCAATCAACTGCAGCTTAGTGTCAATCTTCTTATAGCTTAGGCCATATTTATGTAGAGCAGCAGTTTTCTTTTTTTCAGATCCCCAGAGTTTTCTTTACCATGAATTGCCATGTTCAAATTCCAGTGACCAGTATGAGAAAGTGTGAGAGCTATAATACCAAGTTTGTTACACTTGCTCCCCATTAACACTTGAGATCTTGTAACACTAACAAGACACCTGACATCAGTAAGTGAAAATGGCTAATTTGGCACAAATCATGTACACTGACTACTTAAAGTCTCAAGTGTACTTAGGCACACTGCTGTTGGCTGGTTTAGCCAGACAAATAGGTAGGTGCAATCCCCTCAGCCCCCTACTTCCAGGGCTCCATAACCAAGCAAGGTATCAAAGTAGAGGAGCACACTACTATAGGTGAAAATTTCTTTAATAGTGCAAAAACAACAAACTACAACGTTTGATACACTGACTACTTAACATTGTATCAAAGTGTCATCTCATCCTTATTGTCCCATGAAAAGATATAATAATATATTTACAAAAATGTAAGGCTGTACTTTTGTGACATGCTGTGTATGGCATGGACACTTTACTCTAAAAACTCAAAATGGGTGGAATGCTTGACCGTTATTAAGGCTTAAAAGCCATTTTAAACACCTTACATATTAACTTTTTTAAGGGCTAGAATTATTTTAGTTTATCAATAGTATTGCCTCTGTACTGAAAAAATCTGATGTAATGCCAATATTCAAAAAAAAGCCAGCCTTCTAATATAAGAAATCAGTCGTGGAAAAGATACTGGAAAGACCATATTCTGAATTGTGTTTCAAGGACTGACCTTGTAATAAGTATTCCGGGGGGAGATTTATGTGAAATAGGCATCTTGTAAAAAAAAAAAAATCCAAAAAAACTTTGATATTGTGCCACAAAGACTTCTAATGTATATACTTGCAACAGCTAGAGCTTGCAAAATATTGGGGAAATCTATCCAGAGTGCTTTTGACTGTTCAGTATTGTGCATACTGGTGATATCCCAATCGGAATGTAACCATCTGCATGGCTTTAAGCTGGGGTGAGAAAAAGCCACAAGCATAATATTGACTTGCATATGGTGGCTGCATGAGTGCCTTTTGCTAAACATTCGCAGTCACTGCTGTTCTATTTTTAAGGTCATGCTGCCTCTTCCTAAAAGAGTTACCATGACTTTATAATGGGAGCTTGTAGTTCTCAGTAAATCTTCCAGAATGTCTTGTATGAAGAGGAGTATAAATTCAAAGAAGAAATGTGTTTTTTTCTTCTTTACAAACCATTGTTAAGGCCTTATTAGGAAATTTTCATACGGTAAAACTTTGGAATCCTATATTCAAAATTTAGTTATTTTAAAAAAATTGTTAACTTTGTTAATGTTTTTTTTTAATGCAGAATATTTTAAGTTTTGTAATATAATTTTAAGAACTTAAGGCTGGGAACAAACAGACAAATTTTTTGTCCCGACTGACCGTTTGCCACAAGTGAGCAGTCAGCCAGGACGAATTACTGTCACCACAACCGATCCGGGGCAAATAGACATCAGTCACCAGCGATGGCAGAAACGGCAGCAATTTTCTCCGCCTGACTGTCCGATAAACGAAAATATCTATCAGTTTGCCAGAAAAATCGCCTTATGTGTACCCAGTCTAAGGTTTATCTTTTGATCAAGTCTGGGTAGCATTAAGAAACAGACAAAAACAACGTAAGTGTAGTGTAAGTAAAGGTTTAACACCAGTATAAAATCGCACTATGCCACAAAGGAACAACCCAAGTTCAGTTGTACTGGTTCCCAATTGTAGGCTGTGATCTAAAGTGGAAATCTACTTGGGATTCTTTTTGGTGCTAAAAGTGATAACATCTCTTTACCAAGGGCCTCATTTACCCAGAATCCCAATCAGTCCTGTCCGGAAGTGCAGTGTCAGAGGCTGGATGCTAAAATAGCCGTGCAGGAGGTTTTCTTCAAAAGTTCGCCTGTCAAAACTATCTTCATATAAGTAATTTATAAATCTATAAACCTTATAAAAACAGTAAAAAATTAAAACTGCAAACAAACTTAGGAGAGTGCTTTAGTTATATTTACTTTAATTAATAAAGAAGCCATATCGCCTATGAGGTATGAGAGCCTTTATGTAGTCTTGCCACTGATTTCATACACTGCATTCACAGTAGGACAGTATCTTATTTACCACAATCACTAATAGTTCCTGGAAGCTGTTTGGCAGACCTCTGTGGAAATTACAAAATATGGCAAAAGGTTGCAAAGGAAAAGTTCTGTATGAAATTACTTTTCCCCTCACATTCTCTCATTTTCAGTTTCCCTTATTGCTCTCAGCTTGGGACATTGTAGATTTATTACTCTGCTATACTCTCAAATTATATATTTTTTTTAGTTGCTAATGAGGTCCCAACAGTATCTAATAATAACAGAGTATGACTGCTAGACAGCATGTTTTGCTGTATTTCTCTGCACCTCTGACTAATGTTAATTCTTCACTAACTACTGAAGAAGCCAATTGCCTCTTCTGTTGTATTTCATTGTTTATGTTACAAAGCTAGAAAACCATAATGTGATATATCCCAAATGCCGTAGAGTAGTACAAAGTAGTGCTCTTTCAGGTTAGAGAATTCTCATTGGGAAAATGTGAATGTCTATCAAGGCAATTCTGAAAGTTTTTTCCTACTTGTCCTTTGTCCCATTGCTGTGCCCAAGACTGTAATTGTTTATTTTTGTTTATAATTAAATAAAACATATACATGAACAGAACACTTTTTAGAAAAGACGTGCCTTATTCCCTAAGTTTGTCCTTGGGCTTTGGCCCCTGTATACCTCTCAATATTAAAATCGAAAAAATAGACAAATAAGAATTAAAGGGAAGTTCCACCTCCATTAGTAAAATGTATACCTTCCTCTCCATCCCATATCCACAAGATTTTATTAATTACTTACCTACCCATAGTCTCTGATGCTCCATTTACTTACCTCACTCCTCTGTGGTAAAGCCAGCATCTCCATTTGATGCCGGGTTTTTCCGGGTTGCAGGAGTCAGTTGCTGCTGCAAACAGCCAAGCCTTCTTTCTCTAAGAAACCACTAAGCTTACAGAGGAGGTGAGGGCCAGAGGACCAGCACAGGACGAGAGAGATACTGTAATAGACCATGGGTGGGTAAGTAAATAGAAATATCTCAGAGGATAGGGGTGGAGAGTATAGATTTAATTATTACATTAAGCATAGGGATCATAATGGAAATCATATGCTTATAGCACACATATGACGTATATGAGACTTGACTTATGACAAATGATTTCAGTGAGTGTTTTGCAGCTATGAACAAACCACTAGCATTTTTTTGAGGATAGGAATAGCAAGGCATTTGAAAAGACATAAAAATGTATGTTTACACAGAGGTAAGCTATGTAATAAGATTTAGAACAGGAATCAAATGTTTTTGTGAGAGGTTTTTAATGCCAGCAGCAGACCTAAAATGTAAAAACAAGTTTATGGAAATTTAATATAGAGAACTATTGATTTATCGCATTGCTGATTTTGGCTTAGACTTTTGTGATCCGATTTCTCTCTATCTCTATTGACCTTTTCCTGTGTTAAAATGCACTTTTACTCTCTCTGACAATACCTGCACCTGCGTGCTAAGCTGCAACAATTCTTGTTGTTGGATGATTCGTTATGTTTCTGCCCTTACATTTGCTGTACTGTTGACATAATGCCCATTAGAGGGAAAATATAGTGCGTATAAAGTTAAAATAAAAAGTACCTGAGGTAGGGATGTAGGATTGGTACTATTTACCTCCCAATATCCTTTCTATGAGGAGTAGCAGGATGAAGAAAATTGCTTCTGCCAGTCTTCCTGTATGCTTCAGCATTATCTTTAATATAGAATGGCCCAGGGCCATAACCTGACAGATAAACAATGTATGTGCTATAGCTTCTTAACAAAACAATATTGGGAGGTGGGAATAATCAATCCTATCTCCTTGCCCCAGGTGCTTTTTATTTTTAAAAAGTTAATTTTTACAGTATAGTTGTCCTTTAAGGCAGTTAAAAGCCAAGAAAATACTGTCTGTATGTTAACATACATATTGAAGATTACATATTTGAGCATTTGCATGATAAACTGTAAAAATAAACGTATACCCTATTTAAATTTTTCTGTATTGGACACACCCTAAAACTTGCAGGGAGATTCAATAAAAGTTCTTATCATTTAAAATAGTGCTAATTTTGCCCCAACCAATCAGATGTTATTTAACATTTGAAAGCTAACATCTGATTGGTTGGGGCAAAATTAGCACCATTTTTAATGATAAGAACTTTTATTGAATAACCCAGTTGTTTTTTTTATGTTATTGCTCCAATTTAAAGGGAGAGCATGTTTGAGAGAGAGAGAGGCTCAACATTAAGTAAATGTGTAAATATTTCTATCCTGATGATTTTTGCATTATACTATACTTTAATTATTACTTTTGCAATGTCTGATAGATATTTTCATTTGTGCCTTTTTGCAGTAAAGTAGGGGCATCCCAAGAATGAATTTAATATACGGTAGTTTTCACCAATTAGAATCCTTAGCTAGTCACATGATCGATTTGCAATCCCTGTTCCTGATCAAACACCAACCAGCTGATTCCCGATTTGATTAAATAGGTTCACCAGTAGGACTTACTGCTTGTTTAATGGATCCTGTACTATACTGGTCAGTGAAGATTTTCTCCATGGTCCACCTTATAATGGACCGCAAGGGTAGATCATTATGCAAATTATAGTAATAGTAGAGGGATCCCTATACAGATTTCAGTGGGAAAGTACAGAACAAAGTACCCACTGCCCACAGCTGGAAAGGGTAGCAATACATTTCTAGAACTACTGTAGCTGGAATTCAAGCAATTGAGTGGTTTGTTCTAAAAGCCAAAGATAATGCAATATGAGAAACAGCCTTTTCTTCTCATTTAAAGGAGAATTGTGTTCTGGAGATAAATTGATTTATAGCCCAATAACTAAATTAATTAATTATGTCTTCATTAGAGTCCTACATGATTAAAATATCTTTCTTAGCGGATCCTAACAAAATGTACACCAGTGTAAAATAAGTTAAATTATGTCAAATTGTTACCCACCTACCAATGTTTACTCAGGGAAAAAAGTGGAGGTTTCAAATTAGGTAGTTTTATCTTTTATCTTTTTCCTTTTTTCTTTTGTGCATATTCATATTTGTGTTTTTTTGCTATTTACATCCCTTCCCCTTTGAAGAGGTGGGATTGTTTTCTAATTAAGTCTTTTGTAATTAAGTGTTTCAAATTGCATTTCCTCTATTTAAAGCGTGTTGTAACCATTGTACATGTGTCTCTGACGAAGTGCCATGATCAGGCACGAAACGCGTTAGACATGTATCTGTTTGTATAGCCATATGTGTTAAATAAAGAAGCCTTTTATTTACTGAACACCTCCGTGCGAGATTGACTCACAGGATTGCTGCAGCCCGTTTGCTTTTGTTTTTGCACTGCTGTTATTTGGACCTTGCGAGGGGTCTGGGGCAAGACAGCACCCGGACCAAAGGCTGTGACTGGTGAGACTCGTTTTTAAGAAACTTTATATCGTGTTAATAATGCTATCGTCTCTCTGAATATCTACACACTCGAGCGCTTGGGTCCGGGGGAGTGTCCACCCGGCCCACTCCATTATTGTGTGTAAGTGTTTTTCTCCTTCAAAGATCAGCTACTTCAGTCCCTACTTTTTGTTATGCTTTAATAGTGCACATGATCCATTGAACATTTGGGACTGTTTGTTGTGATCGAACATTCTCTATAAGTTCCAATTACGCTGTTTGTGTGAATTAGATTTTCAGAGCCCAGTCCTCCCGGCGTCCGGCACGCTCCAATCACCTGTTCATTGTACTGATAGTTTTATCTTCCTGTGGTTAGAAAGGGGTATTTCTTTGGTTATGTATACAAAAGCAAGTGGTATATCACTTAAATTAGCAGCTTCAAGATAAATGTGCCTCATTCAGACAATTTAATTTTGATCTATTCTTCTCCCTCTGAACACTGAAATCTTTTGTAAGTTACATTTCTATTTGACGTAGGGAATATGCATCCAAAAGGCTTCCTCTCTCATATGAACCTTAGATGAGGTTACTTATATGGCATCTTACTCCCTATGTAGACCAGACTTAACTATTCACCAAAGGAATAAATGTTATTGCACCCAGCTCGTGAAAAGATGTAAAAGCAAAAAAAGTGTGTTTCATGTAAACATTTAGATTGACCAGTAGACTCCCCTTTCATCAGAATCATTAAGAACTCATTTTGGAATTCACATACTTTATAAAGTTTGTCATTTGAATTGGAGTGAGTATAAACAATGAAAAGTCTCCTGGCAATATTGCCCCAATAGACAAAGCACAGCTTTGGTTGCTGGATTATTTATGAAATTAACCTGTGGGTACTAGGGGTCAGCTCCCATAATCCAACTTAGCTGGGTAACACCCATCTTATTGTAAGCAGTACACTTCACAGGAAGCTGCAGCCTTGCTTCCTAGAAGCTGACAGCCAATCGTGTTACAGCTCAGAGATCCTCCTTCTCCCTGACACAGAACAGGTATTTCTACTACATACTTAAATGCTCCTGTCCCTAACAGTAATAAATATTTCTTCCTACTCTTCCTACAAAATAGAATAGTTAACTGTGCAGTTTATTTCTTAACTATCATTGGTAAAGAAACAGAATATTAACATTTCAGTAAACAATGAAAGGAAGTATGGAGATTTGAATGACAGGTCAAGTGGAGTAAATATTTTAACCGATTTGATCGAATTTGTCAAATTGGTAAAAATAAAGACCCTGTTTATAGCATGCTTAAAGGGCATGTCCACCCCCAAAACTATAATTTAACCCACTACTGGCCCACTGTGTAGTGTAATAAAATCCTTACCTCACATCCCAGCTCCAAATGGTTCCCCTGTAATGTCCCTGTAAAGTCCCAAAAACTGACCACCAGGAGCCTGGCAGGTTCCATATAGGACTCTGCCTCCTGTCTTTCCTCCAGGAGAATTTTGCCATGTGCACTGCAGCCTTCCCTCTCTCTACCTGTCCCACCCGTTTTCCTCTCCCTCCCCCTAGCACAAATCCCCTTTGCTGTAGTGTAGGGCTCCCAACCCCAACCGCCATATTACTTTTTGCAAAAACTCCCCCAAACTCTACTTAGATTACTTCTTTCCCCCTGTGTCCTGGATAGCCGGAAGCCGCATCCATGATTGGCTGCCTCTCAGCCAATCACGGACGCGACTGCCGGTCCAGCCCCCTGCTTGCAGATTCATGCAAGCAGAGGGCTGGGACTGAACGTCGGAGGAGAGAGGTAATGTAAGTAATGATCGGGGGAGTTTCTGCAAAAAGCAATATGGTGGTTGGGGCTGGGGGAGGGAACCGTACACTACAGAAAAACTTTGTAAATGGGGTGGACATGCCCTTTAAACAGAATAAAGAACATTTTGTAGAGGTCAGGGTTAAAGGGCATGTCCACCCCCAAAACTATAATCCCCCGCACTACTGGCCCTACTGTGTAGTGTAGTAAAATCCTTACCTTACATCCCAGCTCCAAACGGTTCTCCATTAACCCCCCCAAAGTCCCCCCCAAAAAAGTCCATATAGGACTCTGCCTCCTGTCTTTCCTCCAGGAGAATTTTGCCATGCGCAGAAGAGCCCTCCCCCCCATCCCTCTCCCGTTTTGGTCTCCCTCCCCCTAGCGTGAAACCCCTTGGCCATATGTTAGTGCTTCCCCCCTAGCCCCAACCGCTATAATAAAATTATCAGAGACTCCCCTGAACTCTACTTACCTTGCCTCTTTCCCCATGCGTTCTAAGCAGCCGGCAGCCGCGTGCGTGATTGGCTGCCTTTCAGCCAATCACAGACGCGGCTGCCGGTCCTGCCCCCTACTTGCAGTTCCGTGCAAGCAGAGGGCCGGGACAATGAGGCGGAGGAAAGAGGTAAGGTTAGTAAAGATCGGAGGAGTTTCTAATGATTTTATTATAGCGGTTGGGGCTGGGGGGGGGGGGATTTTGGTGGACATACCACCAGTACAAATAAACTGGAATAGGTCTGTTTAGAATGCTGATCCGAGCAATTTTTTCCCCTACAGAATTTAAGTATACATTTCATAACCAGAAAGGTACTGGTTGTTCTTTTTGTCTGAGAGATAAAAAATTTGTCCTTGCAGTTTAAGATCAGTTCCCTTGTATGATTTTACAGGGAGCAGTTATTTAATTTAGTTTGTAATCATCCATGTATGTCTACGCATCCATGCCATATAGTTGCATCTACTCTTATAGTTCATTATCCATGTATCAGGTTTGATTTCTTTTTTTTACTTTATTGATGTCCACAATCTGCTAGCAGTTCTAATTTCATTACTGTGGACTATATTATACTGAAGCAATTAACTGAACAGTTAAAGAAGAACTAAACCCATTTTTTTATACTCCAGAATCTGAAAACAACCCCCTAAAAACACCAATAAGCTAAAAAATCCCACTTCAGTAAATTGTATTAAAGTAAATGTAAGCCTGTTAAGAACTGTATAAAGTATCTGTGTGTATGTGCAGTGTCAGACCACACCTCCTGACCTCAGTCACATGCTTCCTTGCTGCATATGTCCTGTAAAAGGATTGGCTAGAGATTATTAATGGGTGTGGCCAACTGTAAAAAGTCTCTGCCATAGCTGAGGACTGAGCATGTGCAGAACATAATGGTGGTTGACCAAACTGTGTGATACTAGAATGCTGTGAAGTAAAGCATAAACCATATGTTATTTAGGTAAATTTCCCAGTGCCCGTATCAAAATGAGAGGTAAGTCACAGATTACTGGTTTTACATCAAGGTGCCCTGCCTTCCGGTTCACTGTTGTTCTGGGGCTTTAGTTGTTCTTTAAATCTATAAAACATCACCTTATCTTATTTAAACCCTCTTGATATCTTTGGAAGTCTGTCAAATAAGGAGATGGATATAACCAACAGAAACACAAAAAATAACATTTAGGATATTTAGAATAAAAAATATTGTCACCTTTAAAAAGATACATGACAGTAACAAGGTTCGGGCAACTTCTAAGCATCTGTCATGACCAAACTGACCGCAGTTGGCATCATCTCCTGGAAATTGGTTGTTTAGTCTATGGAACAAATTTGCAAATTTCCCAATTGGACAATATATGCTAACAAGGTGCCAGCAAAAGTGTTCCATTTCTACCGGTAAAGGCCTTGACTTGTTATGGATCTCCCTTTGTGATGATTGGCTATGCCAATAATGGATCATTTGGATTCAGAGGAACAAGAGATGTTTAGGTGATAATAGTAAAACAAGCAATATTTTTATGTATGTAACTGCAATTTGTGTAGGTTTTTGAGGAAATTTAATTAGGAATGACATTCTGGGATCTATAAAAATATTAAACATGGCAAACCCAAGCTGAATGGGAATATAATTACACTGGTATTAAAACCCTTCATGGATGGCTCCCTACTGCTAGAAAGTGCAACAACTGTCTGTCCATATGTCCAATATTCCAGCTGTGTCCTTACATCATCCTTTCAAATAGTAGAGTATCAAACACAATGACTTACCTGCTTTGTGTGGCATTGTAAATCTAAACTCAAGAGGTCAATTGCTGTAATATCTTATTGACTGCCCCCACACAGTCCTGTATTCGAGTTAATATTGTATAAATATTTGAGAAAGGTAGTAAAACTGTGCATTGGCAATGAGACTTTCATAAAGGCAGCTTTGTTAAATAACACACTCAGGCCACAGAAAAACCAAATTATAAGTTTGTGCAGCTGGAAGATGCCAGTTACCACTGATATTTTAATAAAAATCGAAGTAATTTTCTCATATATTCATGAACATTTAAAATGATGCAAGCATTTATATTCCCCTTATGCAATATATTCTTTTATTTCAGTAGGTTATTATTACACATTAAACGGGAATTGAACTGACTTCTCAATAGTGGCCTGGTTGCCTCATGTATACATAATGGATTTATTGGCCATTTGCATTATGCTCGACTCTGCCTTGTTCCATCTGGAGAAAGTAAATGCTTATTACAGATTAACCCTACACCATTCTTGTATGGGATTTTACAAATGTGTCTAGGTTATGTGAGAAATCTATTTTTACCTGTATTATTCCAACCCATATACTGTTATCATAAGCCTTTATCTTGAATTATGCAAATGCAAGAAAAGGTATAAATATTTGCTTGTGCTATTAATATGCAGCAGCCAATCAGATGTTACTTTCTTACTTTTCTACTGCAGTTATAAAACATCTGGTAACATTGGAATAGATGCTACAGATAAATAGCACAGGCAAAATACTGCATCTTTTATTAACTAAGCCCCAATCTGTTTTACAGTTTTATTCATGTACAATATATATATACTGAAGAAATTTGGTATTTAAAACATTTCATAAAAGGCACCTGCCGTATGAGTGACAAAAGCGCCTGTCAGGCAAGTGTTTGCAACAAGTAATGCTGGGATTATTTTTCAATGTACCATTATAAAATGGATTGCTTTCATTTTTGCATGAAGTGAAATGAAATGTGAGTAATTTGAATAAATCCCCAAAATCTGAAGGTGTGCTGATATCTGCATTGGTATGATTCTGGCCCCATTAACTAGATTTGATGCACACTTAAAACGTGCAGTTGCTTTTGTATTTTATATGCTAGCATGTAGTTTACATGCTAGCATGTAGCTACATGTAGTTTAGCAAGTGCTGGAAGCTGGTGTGTTGCACGCTGCCAATTGCTTATTTGTGGCTTTTTTTTCCATTAGAGGTACTAAATATATACCCTTGGGAAATAAATGTAAAAAAAATAAATCCGCGCCCATGTGGCTGAATTCTGATGTAAAGAGTCAAATGGAAAGGAAGAAAAAGGCATTTAAAACCTTTAAGTCAGAGGGAACGGAAAGGGCCTTTTGGGCTAGGCCACACTAGCGCGTTTTGCGCGTGTTTGTGCACGTGTTTTGTGCTCGCTATTGCGCCCGTGATTTCCACTAAAATGGAAACGCATACGTTCACCATTTTTGGTGTGTTAACGCAAGAATTTCCATAGCGGAAAACGGCAAAATTGCATGCGCAAAACGCACGCCATTGTGTGCACGATTCCTGTGTGTTGCAGTGTGGCCTCAGCCTTAGGGATTATAAAAGCTGTAACAAGGAGTATAAGAAAGCAATCAAACTAGCTAAAAGTAATAATGAAGTTAGGATAGCTATACAAAGCATCACAAAGCCTAAATTTTTTAAAAGTATATTAATAGTAAGAAGATGAGGACTGTGGCACCATTAATTAATGGGGATAAGTTAGTTACGGAGGATGGTGATAAAGCAAATGTCTTGAATATTTTTTTTCCTTCTGTATACACTATAGAAGAGTGTAGATATCATAGAGTAGTAGCAATAAAGGTATAAAAGAGTCAAGTGCACTTTAATATGAGGATATGCATTTTGGACTTAAAAATCCTTGTGCTGCTTATACTATAAATGGCTCTGTGTTAAGGGAATCCCTTCTGGAAAGGGATCTTGGTGTTTTGGTGGATAACAAACTTAAAGGAAGCAGTGCCAGGCGGCAATAGCCAGAGCCAGCATGGTATTGTCTTGTATAAAGAGATGTATGGATTCAAGGGAGGAAAATGTTATTTTCCCTCTTTGAAAAGCATTGGTAAGGCCTCATTTGGAATATGCAGTGCAATTTTGGAATCCTGTGTACAAAAAGGACATCTATGAAATGGAAATGGTTCAGAGAAGGGCAACTAAATTAATAAGGGGATTGGGGGAGCTTGAATATGAAGAGAAACTGGAAAAGTTACAATTATGTACGCTGGAGAAAAGGCAAAAAAAAAAAACATTAACGGGCCATACAATAAACTATCTGGGGCATTGTTCACCAATAGACCATGTCAGAGGACACCTGGACATCCCTTAAGACTTGAAGAAAAAAGGTTTAGGCTTCAAGTTCGGAAAGGGTTTTTCACTGTGAGGACGGTGAAGCTATGGAACTTCCAGTGGACGTAGTTATGGCAGGTTTACTGGTCAGTTTAAGAAAAAAGGCTGGATGAGTTTCTGCAAACAAGGAATGTTGCAAGTTTTTAAATACATGTGATACTAAATTAAGTGATGTTTTATAGGAACTGCTGATGTGTTTTCCGGGTCACATGGCTGTACTTTGATCTGTTTGGATCGCTTTGGAAGTTGCTGAATGTTGCAAGCTACTGGTATTGATACATAAAGTAGAGTTGTTCCGGGGAGGTTTCCGGTTGCTACTTGGAGTCGGGAGGGAATTTTTTCCCCCATAAATTTGGTGGTTTTTTTTTTGCCTTCCTCTAGATCAACGGTTGGGCAGGAAATGAGAATATTGCTAGATGGGTTGGACTGGATGGACATGTGGCTTTATTCAACCTCAAATGTAGTATACTATACTATAGTATAGTAGCAGACAATTGGGCAGAATCCTGGATGGCTGTAGTTTTTTCCTATTAAAACTTTGGGGAAAATGTGTATTTCCATATCATAACTTACGCCATATCTCACACTATATATAACCAATTGCGGCAATTAATACATCGCAGGAATACATAGCAAGTTGCGATATTTTGCAGGGGATTTTACGCCCCAATTTAAAAAGGCATTTATTTACACTCTAAAAAGTAGAAATAAAAGGAATGCAAAAAGCCATTAAAAATGGCATAGACAGAGCAAAATTAGTGCAAAGCCCTGGGTAACCAGATTGTGTAGCGTGGGTTTTAGTGGATAACACATATATGGCATATACCCCTTAATAAGCTGCTGTCTTTAATAAGACTTTCTTAAGATATCTTTTATATTCCACTAAAAACCAGCAGTGGGGCTCTGAGTCTTCAACCAGTCCTGTTAACAGCCTTAAGTTTTTCATTCTAATGTAATGTGAGATTTTTGAATGGATCTGTTACTAACACACACACAAACTTGTTCTACATCATTTTTTATTGTATTGCATTGCCCTTTCATTTATTAAATAAACCTTGTGCTTGTATGAATTTGACTTTTTTTAAATGCACCCTTTATCCACGGTGGCTTAGTGGATGCCTTGCAGCACTGATGCCTTGCAGCACTGAGGTTCTGAGTTCGATTCCACCCGTGGAAGGAAGTTCTCCCCGTGCTTGCATGGGTTTCCTCCGGGCACTCCGGTTTCCCTCACAATCATAAAAACATACTGATTAGATTGTAAGCTCTTTGGGGCAGGGCCTGATGTGAACTGAGTAAATAATTCTAAAGCGCTGCAGAATTTGTAGCACTATATAAGAAATAAAATACATGCATATATACTTAAAGCTGTGCTATCCCACAGAACTAAATGATTTGTTCACTTCAGTACAATCAGGCCTCTCTAACATACCAAAGATAAATAAATGTCAAGAGTCATTTGAAATAAAGAATGAATTGAAACTATTCTTTAAAGGGATCATCTTTCAATACTGTAAACATACAGAGCATCCTTGTAAGGGTCTATCAGGGGCCATCGCTGACTGGTTTCTTTTAACCTCTATCTCCACCTGGAGGAATAAAAACAGTTTGCAATTCATCCTTTGGACCGATCCTCCCTTTTTTATGTACAGCGTTCCGAAAGGTCAGCATAGGGTTTAAATTATATTTCTAGTGGAACCAGGACTGCAAACTGTGCTCTCAGCTGCAATAATACATCTGACATAGAGAAATATACTGTACACTGGCATCTACTATCAACCCTTCAGCAATGAAAGACACCTGACTCTACCTCTTGTCTTTACCTCCCACCATTTCATCTGGAATTATTTTGTGCCCTGGAATGGGAAGCAGCAGGGAGTAGGACTGTCAGATGTTAACATATTAGAGATACAATTCTGTCTCTGTCAGAAAAATGTTTTAATATAAATATACCTGCAAGGCATGAGGACTCTCATGGAAACCAGTGAAGTTTTTAATGTAAATGGATCCGTTTTGGAGCAGATGGTAACGGGTCAGTTTACAAGCAGTAGTGCAGGTGGTTAGACAATATTGACTTACAACAATAACAGACAAAAATGAACTTTTATTTAAAAATAAGCCTATTTTTAATATCACACTATTTGATGGAATATATCAGATAAGGCCCCAGTTCAAGTATGTCGTTTGGGCCTCTCCACAGTGTATCCTTCAGTTCAAATAATATTAATGTAAAGTAGTGCCAGTGTCAGATGGGACCTTCATGCCCTGCCAGGGTCACAAAATGAATGATCCAGAGCTAGGAAAGTTGTATGAGGTAATACAGCCACGCTGAATCATTCTAATATCTATTTAGTGTATGGCTGGCATTACAGGAAATGGTGCATTTTATTATCTTCAGGAGAGGCGTGGGTCTGTGTCTAATCAGTAACCATTTTAGTGCTTCTTTCATTGATCCAGAGATATGCTGCACAAGGAAATGTAATCCTTTTTTGTTTTTGCAGTCCTGCTGTCTTGCATGTAAGACGAGGTGCACACAAAGCAATATTTGCTTCTGTCGATATTTTATCCCTGCCAATTGTTAGGTGCATGATCAGGCAAAATTTAACAACATGGCAGATCATTTTTTTTCTACCCAATCGGCTATAAAACTGAAATATTGGTTGGTCAGGAGAAAATATTGCATTGTGTGCACCTAGCTTAAATGTCATTCATAGCGTTAGGGTATTTGTATGAGGAATGCTTGGGCCTACTGGAGTCAGATATTCTTTTGTTGTAGTTGGAGCTACATTACATTAAAGGGACACTAAACCCCCAAAATATGATGCAGAATCACACTCCATGGTGAAAGGTACGTTTATTCCAAACCACACATCAACAAACAAAACGTGTTCTAAGCCCCCATCATCAGGTGATGGGTGCGCAACAACAAATCAGTTTAAGTAACCTAGTGCAAGTTACTTAAATTAATTTGTTGTTCCGCACCAATAACCTGTTAAAGGGGGCTTAGAACACGTTGCGTTTGTTGATGTGTGGTTTGGAATAAACTTACCTTACACCTTGGAGTGTGACTCTGCATCATATTTTGCTGATTTACCCAGTCCCTTGGAAGTAGGGATATCAGATGTCTGCACCTGGCTAGGCAGTGTGCATACAGACTTTTCTTGTGCATTTGGACACTATATATTAATAAATCCTTAATAAACTCATGCTAAATGAAAAGTATTATTGCAATGGAGCACTTGCTCCTGTCTACCATATTGGCCCCTATGCGGAAAGCTAACTACTTACCAAACCACAATCCTGTGTTCTTGTCTCCATTTCAATTCTAGTTTTCATTTAGCAAGTGGTATTTAAGGGACTTTTAATATTACCTTCTAAAGGATTATGGTAGCACCTAGGGAATGAATCAATAACACACAGATATATAATGTATATATCTTACAGTCCACATATATTGAATATTAGTGCGTTACATAGTAGAGGATTTTTTCTGCCTTTCTGAGGGGTTTCTATGGAATACCTATATCTTTAATTTGCCAGTTATATAAAATGGCAAATGATATGCTATTTTCATTAGCTGTTACTAGGCTAGAAGTCAGGGTTTATTAAAGGCTAGGTCAGTACTTTGGTGTGCCTTCAGAGAAACAAAGGGATGTCTCAAAATGTTGGTAGTGGAAATATTCTCACCAGTATGACATATTTTTATGTTGTACACTAAAAATATACTATGTATATATTTATAAATTAGAGAGTGCTGTATATGTTTCATGAACTGTACTCACAGTTCCCTTAAGCTATCTATGAGGAGTTAAACAGCCCGATATTCATCGTAAGAGTGCTGGATCTCCCAGCTTATCTCTTTACATGTGTTATCATTCGACTTAGCCATGACTGAAAAAAGTCCAGGAAATTAAAGAGTAGGTGCCTCTCAGGATGTAATTTTTTCTGCCTCCTTCTGCGACACTGAGAGGTTTGTGGCATGTGCAGTGGAGCTCTCCCCACTCCCTCCGGTCTTCTTTTAATGCTGCATCACGTCTCAGCCCAAAAAAAAATTAAGAAGAGGAAATCCCCCAAACCTAGATGCTTGGTTTAAATCTCCAAATCAGCTCCTAAATGTATTTACCAGCCTTCATTCCCCCGGCTACTGCATCAATGATTGGTCGGACCGGCAGCTGCATCGATGATTGGCTTAAGCTGGGTACACACAGTAATGATAAAGCCCCGATACCGTCGGATCCGACGGTATCGGGGCTTTATCGTTACTGTGTGTACGTTCGTTTCCCGAACGAGCGCGCGGCCGCCGAACGATCGGGTCGGCCGTACGCTCGTTCGGGAAAGGCCGAAAATTTCCATCGGCCGCGCTAGACTCCCTATAGGAGTCTAGCGCGGCCGATGGAAACACACAGTCCCGAGCGTTCTCCCTATAATGCTCGGGACTGTGCGTATGCAGATCTTAGAAAGATGGCAGACAGGATCTTGCAGATCCTGTCTGTCATCATTTTCAGAAATCTGTACTGTGTGTACCTAGCTTTAGTCTTTGGGGATGGAGAAAAAAGTGTAAGTCCACCCCTCAAATTAAAAATAGTATTTTAGTAAAGCACCACCCAAACTACAATAGTTATAAAGTTGAGAAATGTAGGTCTAACCTGAAATGCTGCCCTGTGTTTAATTTTAATTTAATTAACAAAACTAATATATGCATCATTATTAATCTATATTGACAGGCTCTAAAGAACAGCTACCAATAGGACAAGACCAAACTATTTTGTCTATCTGGAATTGTGACCTTTTAAGGGCAAGAGAGCTGCTAGCATTGATTTAATATAGATGTTTCTACGTTTGCAAAAGATTATCTTTGGATATTGATTAGGGCTGTGGCGGCTGCGCAGTTCCCTTCCGGAAACCACTGCAGTCATTGCAAAACAAGATTTTAGCCCAGTGCCTCTGGGTAAATGGTAAATGGTTTTAATGTCTTGTTTGTATATTAACCTGATATATAGGTTTATACTGCAGAAGCTACTTCATAAAAACAAAATAAATCATTGTGATCAATATTAATATATATTTCCTAAAGGGTATGTACACAGGAAATGTATTTATTTAATTGCTCATTTCTGAAAGGAGAATTCATATTTTCTTTTTTTCACCACTTATTTCTTTAGATATTGAATGTCAGTTTAATGGAAAAGAAGGAGTTGGCTAAGAGAGGGAGGATGGTAAAGGGCATCTTAACTGTTAAAGGGTATGTACACTGGAAAATTAGCTTTTTTAAATTGCCCATTAGTGGAAACTATAATTCATCCCAACTATCACTGTGCTGTTTTTTGTTGATCTGCCCCCTATTTCATTAGATATCCAATCTGAAACATCTTACATTTTAGCATTTCTGTAAGCAATTTTGCTGTAGCTGAAATGGTTTGACAGTTGGTGTGCTGTATACTATATGCAGTTTTGACAGTTGATATGTGGGAAAATAGTCAGGTCAGTGGTCAGAGCCTGAGCAAAACAAGTATTGTTTTGAAGGCATATCAGTATACATACCCTTTACAACAAAAAACTGGTGACTTGTCAGTTTATCTGCCTGCAACTCCAAATGCTATTTTCACCAATTTATTATATGTATTTGTAACCAGATATTTAATTTTACCTTCTATTCCTTTCTAGCAATAATTTCTCCCTCATCCCTCTGCTCAATTAACTTTTTATTAGCTTGATCATATGCAGAGGAGGCAGCAGGTGAAATAGCAGTCAGTCATTTGCTGTGATGTGATTTGTCACATCTTTAATTTGATTGCTAGGAGAGAGTGGCGAGTTTACCTTGCCAGAATGGGGTCAATAATTATCCTTAAATATTTGGTTAGTAATGCAGGTAATAAAGTACAAAATATATCAGTTGGGGTTTTTCTTTTAGTGGTGGACATGACCTTTAAGCCTGAGCAAAGCAAGTACTGGATTGGCATGCAGCAACACACACCTCATAGTAAGTGTTATTTGCATGTATTGAATTTTTTCAGTCTGCATACCATTTATGCATTGTTTTTATCTATAAACTTATTGCAAAAAATTAAAGAAACTTCAAGAACGAATTATTAATTACAAATAGACAATAACAATAAATATATATTAATTAACATAGCTAACGTTTATTTAAATATATATGCTGTTGCATTTTTAAAAAAAAATTTAATTCAGATCTAGGGATTAGCATAATGTGTTGGTCGGATCTAAAATTCACCTTGTGTGCATGTAGACTAAGAGAGTCCTGTATAGCCAGGCAAGCCCCTCCCACAAAAAGTACCTCCTACCCCTACCGTCATAGAAGATCGGGCACTCTCCATCCAGATGGTTACTATGCTATGCAGTAGGTGTCCTGACTGAAAAAAAAATTATATTTAAATTATAATTGATTTATTAACCTTTTCTAGTGCTCCCTGATTGGATGAAGGCATATAATGGTTAAAATATTTCTTAAGCTTGAAAGTCTAGGACACCAGTTCTAATACATTTACTTTGCCTTGTTGTGAGTGTTTAGATAGATGTACACTGGCATTATACTAGGTATATTAGGTGGGCAAGAAGACATCCCAATGGAACTCAGCTGTTCCATAGTGACAAAATATACACAATAGATTAAAAATGATATTGGGTTATTAAGATAAAGAGAAACCAGATTTCATATTTTAATAATGTGATTATATATCCGAGACTCTAATCAGAATGTCTGTAAATGTGAGTGAGTCATACTGTATTAGCAGTGTAACACCTTAAAATAAACAGAGCATAGGACAAATGTATCATATAACATTTATATTTAGCCTGTATGAGATAAAGTGCTTTCCCACTGAACATTGGAGCTGGACTTAAAACTAATTGATCTCATAACATTAATAAGATTGGTAGAAGAATTTTTAAAGAGGACATAGGCTTAAAATGAGTAAATGTGAAGAAAGTGTGGCCCTGAGAAATGCAGGGCCTGATTTACCCAGGCGTGTTGTGCTAAAAATAGGGGTTAAACTCGTGCTAACCTATATTGAATAGGTTAGCACAAGTTTAACTCCATAATTGCACTGGCTGCACCGATTTCACAAAAGACACCCGTGCAACTGGCACAATCTATTTAATAAAGGATTTGCACCACTTTTAACTCCACAATTTAAGACCATCTAATGGCTGGTCTTAAAGTGGCGCTGGGGTAAAATCCCTTTTGGGATTTACTACCAGGTGCAAATCCAGTTTTAAATATTTAAAATTTGCCTGGAGCAACTTGCACCTCTGGGTAAATAAGGCCCGCAGTGTTTTAGACGTACTTTACTGTATTGGGGGAGGTGATGGAATATCACTCCCTTACCTTACTGTTCTCCTGCAATTCAGTAACTGTCACACTCTATGCATTGAGATTTTCAGTTAAGTAAGGAACTATACAGAGTCAGTGTTCAATTTTACGATAAATACTAGAGCAAAGAGATATTGTCGGTAGCACCATGCTGCTTCAAAAAAAGTTTTCCCCAAAAAAGTTTAGTAGCACTTTTTTAAACTAATATCCCCTCATTGTGTATTATCTGTAAGTGCCTTTAAGCACTGTAATGCTGCATAAAGAGTTACACAATAAACAGTGGCGCTGGTGTTGCCAGATGGAAGAAAGAAGACACGCCCTCAAGGGCTTTTCTAAGAGCCAATGGTCCTGGTTTCGGGCTGCAGGACCCCCAACAAAGATACCTGTCAGTGCCACAAAGTCCCTTCCAAGGGCCACAAGGACACTTTTAAGTGCCGGGGAGGGGGTCCCGGTTAGAGCTGCGGGACCCCATTAGCCCCAAAAGGCCCTTGTAAGGGCCACAATGGTCCTTCTAAGGACCCAGCAGGGTTTCCTGGGTTGAGTAGCAGGACCCACGAACGTCCGGAGGGATTGTTGGGCGTTGGGCAAAACCGAACTAGTTTGAGTACTTTACATATTTTTTGTGTGGTATATGTAAGATTTTTAATGTATTTACTAATAAAGCTTAGCAATTTTATCAACTACTGCCTCTAAGCCAATCATGGACGCAGCTGTCGGTCCCGCCCCCTGCTTGCAGTGTCTTGCAAGCAGAAGGCCGGGCAGTGCGGCGGAGGAGAGAGGGAAGGTAAGTAAAGATCGGGGCACTTTCTTGAGAATCTTTTATAGCGGTTGGGGCTGGGGGAAGGTATATTATCATATGACAAAAAATTTTATAAGGGTGGACATGCCCTTTAAGCTTTATTGCTATGCGGGAAGACATTTAAAAAAATCCCCAAAAGGAAAACACCTAGACATCATGATCTAAGCATTCTTTTTTTGTTCTTTGCCTTCCACAGAGGTCTTTTTACATTTATGGTTTCAGTTTATAAGAATTCAGGACATTTAAAGTATTCCGAGAAGCTTGCTTGATGTCTGGACGTCTTAAAAATGTTTTACACCACAGTTAATACTAACTACTGGTTCTTAGACATTGTACTGTTTGTCTTGGCAGAACCTACTGTTTTGCTTGTTGGACTGAACAGTATAATGCTGTCACTTCTGTAAATTTAAAGTGTGTCACAATTTATCATACTGTGACCAATGGGAGGGAAGGCATGTGCTAGATTAAAAGGCTGTGACATCACTGAACTGTCATAACTAAAAATAAACATTAATTTAAAACTGGCCAATTCTTCACCTTCAAGAAACATAATATTACCATATGAGTTGAACATGTATCTGTAGCTTACATTCTCAAAAGTAATTTTAATGAGAACTTAATGAGACTTTGGCATGTCTCAAAGACTACACTCACTGTTCAGGTCCTCTAACTTTAAAGTATACCTTTTCTACAGGTGTATAGTGCTAACACCATGCAGCAGGTACCAACATTATATGGTTACAACAAAGAGTATTGACACCATATAATGGCAGCAGTGAGTACAAGTCATCATCCTTTAAGATTGGAAGAAAAGAAGTTTCATCTTCAGATTAAGGTATCTTTCCTGGTCCCTAAACATGGCAGCGGTCACTAATGGGTTAAAACCCCAGCCTCCAGGCACAGGGCAGGAAGTACACAAGCTAATAAATTTAACCCTGCCCCCTCACCTGCACAATTGAAGCTCTATCCTGGATCTGAATGATTGCCCCCTTCTCTAATGGGCCTAGCTGCAACGCTCCATTTTTGGTGTCAGCTTGTAGATACCTGATACTGCATTGGCCCTCTTTAGGGAGCCCTTGCGGGAAGAAATCATCTATATAACTAACCAGTTGTGTGTAATGTTTCCTGCTACGGAAGAAGAAAGAAGTATCTTACTGGTCTCCTATGATGTCTGTGCTTTTCTGGAAGTAGTTAAGGCCCAGCACATGGTGTGTTGTATCCACTGTAATCCTCACCTCGGACATCCTTACCTGCTCGGGCATCCACATCTGAGTCAGTGACTATCCCTTCAGCTCCAACTTTGGAGTCTCAAGGGTTTGAAGCGGAGGAAGATTGTGAATTATCTGTTCCTCCAGAAACAGTTCAAAGCCTTGAATCCATGGCAGAGATTATACAATCAATGGCTCAAATTTTTCAGTCTGTTTTTGGCTTCCATGTGGTTTGGTATGTTCTAGTTACCCTGCATTACTATATGGTATAAACTATAGTTACCCTGCATTGCTATATGGTATAATAATCTATAGTTACCCTGCATTGCTATATGGTATAATAATCTATAGTTACCCTGCATTGCTATATGGTATAATAATCTACAGTTCCCCACAATGCCATGACCTATTTATCTGCAGTTTCCCCGCAATGCCATGACCTATTTATCTGCAGTTTTCCCGCAATGCCATGACCTATTTATCTGCAGTTTCCCCGCAATGCCATAGCATTTATATGCTGCAATACCATAACGTTTAATATGCAGTTTTTCTGCAATGCCATTGCATACAGTATAAATATGCAGTTTCCCGGCAATGCCATAACGTTTACCGTATATACTCGAGTATAAGCCGAGGTTTTTAGGTTTAAAAATTAACCTAAAAACCTTGACTCGGCTTATACTCGAGTGTTTTATCTATAAACTTATTGCAAAAAATTAAAGAAACTTCAAGAACGAATTATTAATTACAAATAGACATAACATAAAATATATATTAATTAACATACTAACGTTTATTAAATATATATGCTGTTGCATTTTTAAAAAAAAATTTTAATTCAGATCTAGGGATTAGCATAATGTGTTGGTCGGATCTAAAATTCACCTTGTGTGCATGTAGACTAAGAGAGTCCTGTATAGCCAGGCAAGCCCCTCCACAAAAAGTACCTCCTACCCCTACCGTCATAGAAGATCGGGCACTCTCCATCCAGATGGTTACTATGCTATGCAGTAGGTGTCCTGACTGAAAAAAAAATTATATTTAAATTATAATTGATTTATTAACCTTTTCTAGTGCTCCTGTTGGATGAAGGCATATAATGGTTAAAATATTTCTTAAGCTTGAAAGTCTAGGACACCATTTTCTAATACATTTACTTTGCCTTGTTGTGAGTGTTTAGATAGATGTACACTGGCATTATACTAGGTATATTAGGTGGGCAAGAAGACATCCCAATGGAACTCAGCTGTTCCATATGACAAATATACCAATAGATTAAAATGATATTGGGTTATTAAGATAAAGAGAAACCAGATTTCATATTTTAATAATGTGATTATATTCCGAGACTCTAATCAGAATGTCTTGTAATGTGAGTGAGTCATACTGTATTAGCAGTGTAACACCTTAAAATAAACAGAGCATAGGACAAATGTATCATTAACATTTATATTTAGCCTGTATGAGATAAAGTGCTTTCCCCCTGAACATTGGAGCTGGACTTAAAAAATTGATCTCATAACATTAATAAGATTGGTAGAAGAATTTAAAAGAGGACATAGGCTTAAAATGAGTAAATGTGAGAAAGTGTGGCCCTGAAATGCAGGGCCTGATTAACCCAGGCGTGTTGTGCTAAAAATAGGGGTTAAACTCTTGCTAACCTATATTGAATAGGTTAGCACAAGTTTACTCCATAATTGCACTGGCTGCACCGATTTCACAAAAGACACCCGTGCAACTGGCACAATCTATTTAATAAAGGATTTGCACCACTTTTAACCATACAATTTAAGACCATCTAATGGCTGGTCTTAAAGTGGCGCTGGGGTAAAATCCCTTTTGGGATTTACTACCAGGTGCAAATCCATTTTTAAATATTTAAAATTTGCCTGGCAACTTGCACCTCTGGGTAATAAGGCCCGCAGTGTTTTTAGACGTACTTTACTGTATGGGGGAGGTGATGGAATATCACTCCCTTACCTTACTGTTCTCCTGCAATTCAGTAACTGTCACACTCTATGCATTGAGATTTTCAGTTAAGTAAGGAACTATACAGATCAGTGTCCAATTTTACGATAAATACTAGAGCAAAGAGATATTGTCGGTAGCACCATGCTGCTTCAAAAATTTTTCCCCAAAAAAGTTTAGTAGCACTTTTTTAAACTAATATCCCCTCATTGTGTTTATCTGTAAGTGCCTTTAAGCACTGTAATGCTGCATAAAGAGTTACAACAAAACAGTGGCGCTGGTGTTTGCCAGATGGAAGAAGAAGACACGCCCTCAAGGGCTTTTCTAAGAGCCAATGGTCCTGGTTTCGGGCTGCAGGACCCCCAACAAAGATACCGTCAGTGCCACAAAGTCCCTTCCAAGGGCCACAAGGACACTTTTAAGTGCCGGGGAGGGGGTCCCGGTTAGAGCTGCGGGACCCCATTACCCCAAAAGGCCCTTGTAAGGGCCACAATGGTCCTTCTAGACCCACAGGTTTCCTGGGTTGAGTAGCAGGACCCACGAACGTCCGGAGGGATTGGTTGGCGTTGGGCAAACCGAACTAGTTTGAGTACTTTACATATTTTTTGTGTGGTATATGTAAGATTTTTAATGTATTTACTAATAAAGCTTAGCAATTTTATCAACTACTGCCTCTAAGCCAATCATGGACGCAGCTGTCGGTCCCGCCCCCTGCTTGCAGTGTCTTGCAAGCAGAAGGCCGGGCAGTGCGGCGGAGGAGAGAGGGAAGGTAAGTAAGATCGGGGCACTTTCTTGAAATCTTTTATAGCGGTTGGGGCTGGGGGAAGGTATATATCATATGACAAAAAATTTTATAAGGTGTGACATGCCCTTTAAGCTTTATTGCTATGCGGGAAACATTTAAAAAATCCCCAAAAGGAAAACACCTAGACATCATGATCTAAGCATTCTTTTTTGTTCTTTGCCTTCCACAGGGTCTTTTTACATTTATGGTTTCAGTTAATAAGAATTCAGACATTTAAAGTATTCCGGAAGCTTGCTTATGTTCTGGACGTCTTAAAATGTTTTACACCCACAGTTAATACTAACTACTGGTTCTTAGACATTGTACTGTTTGTCTTGGCAGAACCTACTGTTTTGCTTGTTGACGGAACAGTATAATGCTGTCACTTCTGTAATTTAAAGTGTGTCACAATTTATCATACTGTGACCAATGGGAGGGAAGGCATGTGCTAGATTAAAAGGCTGTGACATCACTGAACTGTCATAACTAAAAATAAACATTAATTTAAAACTGGCCAATTCTTCCACCTTCAGAAACATATACCATATGAGTTGAACATGTATCTGTAGCTTACATTCTCAAAAGTAATTTTAATGAGAACTTAATGAGACTTTGGCATGTCTCAAGACTACACTCACTGTTCAGGTCCTCTAACTTTAAAGTATACCTTTTCTACAGTGTGTATAGTGCTAACACATGCAGCAGGTACCAACATTATATGGTTACAACAAAGAGTATTGACACCATATAATGGCAGCAGTGAGTACAAGTCATCATCCTTTAAGATTGGAAGAAAAGAAGTTTCACTTCAGATTAAGGTATCTTTCCTGGTCCCTAAACATGGCAGCGGTCACTAATGGGTTAAAACCCAGCCTCCAGGCACAGGGCAGGAAGTACACAAGCTAATAATTTAACCCTGCCCCTCACCTGCACAATTGAAGCTCTATCCTGGATCTGAATGATTGCCCCCTTCTCTAATGGGCCTAGCTGCAACGCTCCATTTTTGGTGTCAGCTTGTAGATACCTGATACTGCATTGGCCCTCTTTAGGGAGCCCTTGCGGGAAGAAATCATCTATATAACTAACCAGTTGTGTGTAATGTTTCCTGCTACGGAAGAAGAAAGAAGTATCTTACTGGTCTCCTAGATGTCTTTGCTTTTCTGGAAAGTTAAGGCCCAGCACATGGTGTGTTTTATCCACTGTAATCCTCACCTCGGACATCCTTACCTGCTCGGGCATCCACATCTGAGTCAGTGACTATCCCTTCAGCTCCAACTTTGGAGTCTCAAGGGTTTGAAGCGGAGGAAGATTGTGAATTATCTGTTCCTCCAGAAACAGTTCAAAGCCTTGAATCCATGGCAGAGTTATACATCAATGGCTCAAATTTTTCAGTCTGTTTTTGGCTTCCATGTGGTTTGGTATGTTCTAGTTACCCCTGCATTACTATATGGTATAAACTATAGTTACCCTGCATTGCTATATGGTATAATAATGTATAGTTACCCTGCATTGCTATATGGTATAATAATCTATAGTTACCCTGCATTGCTATATGGTATAATAATCTATAGTTACCCTGCATTGCTATATGGTATAATAATCTATAGTTCCCTGCATTGCTATATGGTAAATACTATAGTTACCCTGCATTGTTATATGGTAATAAATCTACAGTTTCCCCACAATGCCATGACCTATTTATCTGCATTTCCCCGCAATGCCATGACCTATATCTGCAGTTTTCCCGCAATGCCATGACCTATTATCTGCAGTTTCCCCGCAATGCCATAGCATTTATATGCTGCAATACCATAACGTTTAATATGCAGTTTTTCTGCAATGCCATTGCACAGTATAAATATGCAGTTTCCCGGCAATGCCATAACGTTTACCGTATATACTCGAGTATAAGCCGAGGTTTTTAGGTTTAAAAATTAACCTAAAAACCTTGACTCGGCTTATACTCGAGTCAGCAGCAACTTACCTTCAATCCAGAGGCAGCCGCGAGTCCGGCCGGCAGTTCCCAGTAGTTCTTCGCGTGCGCGATGACGTCATCACGCACGCTGGCGGGATGACGTCATCGCGCAGCCGCGAAGCAGTAATGGGAACTGCCGGCCGACTCGCGGCTGCTTCTGGATTGCAGAAGAGGAAGACTGAAGACCAGGTACGGGTGTGAGCTGGGGGGGGACTGGGGGGAGGGCTGGGGGTACTGGGGGGAGGGCTGGGGGGACAGTATGCCATGCAGACACCCACATTTTCTTTTTACTATAGGTGGTTGGAAACTACAACTCCCAGCAACCAAGCATGCTGGGAGTTGTAGTTTCCAAACATCTACAGTGGAAAGGTATTAGGGTGGGGGACAGTATGCCATACAGTACCCCCAATACCTTTTTACTATAGGTGGTTGGAACTACAACTCCCAGCAACCAAGCATGCTGGGAGTTGTAGTTTCCAAACATCTACAGTGGAAAGGTATTAGGGTTTGTATGGCATACTGTCCCCCACCCTAATACCTTTCCACTGTAGATGTTTGGAAACTACAACTCCCAGCATGCTTGGATGCTGGGAGTTTGTAGTTTCCAACCACCTATAGTAAAAATAATGTGGGTGTCTGCATGGCATACTGTCCCCCCAGCCCTCGGCTTATACTCGGGTCAATCATTTTTTCAAAATTTTGAGGCAAAAATGGGTGCCTCGCTTATACTCTAGTCGGCTTATACTCGAGTATATACGTAATCTTCAGTTCCCCTGCAATAACATAACATATAATCTAGTTTTCCTGGAATGCTATATGTATAATCTTTTCCCTGCAATTACGTAACATATAATGTCCCAATTTATAATCTGCAGTTTTGTGTAATCAGCAGTTAATCTGCTATGCCGTAATGTGCAACCTGCAGTTAAAATGTGCAATCTGCAGTTAATGCAGTGTTTGGAAGTTTTCTGCTTTTACTGTCTAAATATATACTTGATAGAATTGGAGCTGCATCACTATAAAGCAGCAAAGGAGACCTCTGCAATAATTTTCTTCAGCCAAGCTGATACCGATAGGGGTGTTGAGCACAGCTTGTAGTTATCTGGTACCACATCTGCCCTAGTTGGGGATTGTTTGTGGAGAGAATTTACTGCAGCCCTGGAGCCACTGATTTGTGATGTTATTCTGTTAAAGAGGAGCGGTGGTCCAAAAATGACTTTAGGTAAATTGAATGGAATTACTCTCCTGAGAGTTTTTGCAATTTATTTCCATTGTTTATTTTACATAGTTTACATAGATATTTACATTTTTGTGTGTGATATGGCAGCAGCATCAACAGGTCCCCTGCACTTCCTGCTTCCTGCTCTGAAACCTGTCAGTCAAACTACCCTGTGTCTCCTCCCCTTTGCAGCCCTACTGGTCCCTCCCACTCATGGACCCCATGGTTCCTCCAGATGCAGGCCCCCTTTGGCCCATTCCCTTACAGCCCCATGTGGCCCAGCCCACTCGGGGGGGGGGGTGTGGCCCGCCCACTCGTGGGTGCCATGACCACGCCCACTTGTGGGTGCCGTGGTCCCGCCCACTCACGGGTGCTGTGGCCCCACCCGCTCACAGGTGCTGTGGGCCACTCTCACACCCCCCTACCCCCGAAAACTCTGTGGAAACAGCCTTTTCAGCAGAGTGAGAACTCACATAGTCACAGGTGCTGTGGCCACTCTGACACCCCCCATACCCCCCCCCAAAACTCTGTGGAAACAGCCTTTTCAGGCAGAGTGAGAACTCACATAGTGAGAGTGAAGGGCTGTAGATTCCCTTACCTTCTCTGCAGCTGCAGTTTCTTCACACAGCAGAGAGGGAGGGACTTCCTGTCTCCCTCACACACTGAGGGAGTCTGAGGCTGTGCTCGCCAGTGGCACTGTGCAGGAGAAGCCTCAGGGATGTCACATGTCAGCCTCCCACCCATTAACTTTCTGGTCAGTCATTTCTTTATATCTTGGGCTGTGGAGACCACAGTTCCCCTTTAACCTGATTTTCCAGGTTGTATTACTGCCCCTTCTACTCCAGTCTTGAAGGTCTAGGGTTCAGAGAGAAACAGATCCGTATCTCCAGTTTGCATATATTCGCTGCTCATGTGCCAGTTTGAATGCAGTCTCCAGGAAAAAAAGAAAAAATCTTCAGTGATCAGCTAATTTAACAGTTCAGGTATCTTCTCGGACGAATTGTACTTTATTATTTCTCCAAGCTGGGATGAACGTGTACAGATTTGAGTAGTAAATATCTCTGGATCATCCTCTCTCATTAGATCAAATTATTTATTTTATTTTTTCTAAAATAATTTCAGTTTGGTATTGCCAGGATTCAGACAGGGAGAAGAGTATATCTCCAAATTAGTTTCTTATAGTTTCAAGAAGATGTCTATTAACAATTCTTATCCTTTCTCTCCAGTGTCAAATATCTAGAGTTCAGAAGCATACTGAACCCTTAATTGCTCACTCTGTAATGTCCTTTTCTTCAGCAGAGGGTTGTGAGTTTTTATCTTATGGTTAAAGGGTATGTCCCCCCTTCAAAAAATTTTTCACTAAACATTCCCCCTGTCCCCCCACCCCAACCGCTATATTAGTAATATATCAGAAAATGCCCCAAACTTTACTTACCTTCCCTCTTGAAACTAATCTGGAGATATACTCTTCTCCCTGTCTGAATCCTGGCAATACCAAACTGAAATTTATTTTAGAAAAAATAAAATAAATAATTTGATCTAATGAGAGAGGATGATCCAGAGATATTTACTACTCAAATCTGTACCCGTTCATCCCAGCTTGGAGAAATAATAAAGTACAATTCGTCCGAGAAGATACCTGAACTGTTAAATTAGCTGACCACTGAAGATTTTTTCTTTTTTTCCTGGAGACTGCATTCAAACTGGCACATGAGCAGCTGAATATATGCAAACTGGAGATACTGGATCTGTTTCTCTCTGAACCCTAGACCTTCAAGACTGGAGTAGAAGGGGCAGTAATACAACCTGGAAAATCAGGTTAAAGGGGAACTGTGGTCTCCACAGCCCAAGAATAAGAAATGACACAGAAAGTTAATGGGTGGGAGGCTGACATGTGACATCCCTGAGGCTTCTCCTGCACAGTGCCACTGGCGAGCACAGCCTCAGACTCCTCAGTGTGTGAGGGAGACAGAGAAGTCCCTCCTCCTCTCTGCGTGTGAAGAACCTGCAGCTGCAGAGAAGGTAAGGGAATCTACAGCCCTTCACTCTCACTATGTGAGTTCTCACTCTGCCTGAAAAGGCTGTTTCCACAGAGTTTTTGGGGGGGGTATGGGGGGGTGTCAGAGTGGCCCACAGACCTTGACTATGTGAGTTCTCACTCTGCTGAAAAGGCTGTTTCCACAGAGTTTTCGGGGGGTAGGGGGGGTGTCAGAGTGGCCCACAGCACCTGTGAGCGGGTGGGGCCACAGCACCCGTGAGTGGGCGGGACCACGGCACCCACAAGTGGGCGTGGTCATGGCACCCACGAGTGGGCGGGCCACACCCCCCCCCCCCGAGTGGGCTGGGCCACATGGGGCTGTAAGGGAATGGGCCAAAGGGGGCCTGCATCTGGAGGAACCATGGGGTCCATGAGTGGGAGGGACCAGTAGGGCTGCAAAGGGGAGGAGACACAGGGTAGTTTGACTGACAGGTTTCAGAGCAGGAAGCAGGAAGTGCAGGGGACCTGTTGATGCTGCTGCCATATCACACACAAAAATGTAAATATCTATGTAAACTATGTAAAATAAACAATGGAAATAAATTGCAAAAACTCTCAGGAGAGTAATTCCTATCAATTTACCTAAAGTCATTTTTGGACCACAGCTCCTCTTTAACAGAATAACATCACAAATCAGTGGCTCCAGGGCTGCAGTAAATTCTCTCCACAAACAATCCCCAACTAGGGCAGATGTGGTACCAGATAACTACAAGCTGTGCTCAACACCCCTATCGGTATCAGCTTGGCTGAAGAAAATTATTGCAGAGGTCTCCTTTGCTGCTTTATAGTGATGCAGCTCCAATTCTATCAAGTATATATTTAGACAGTAAAAGCAGAAACTTCCAAACACTGCATTAACTGCAGATTGCACATTTTAACTGCAGGTTGCACATTACGGCATAGCAGATTAACTGCTGATTACACAAAACTGCAGATTATAAATTGGGACATTATATGTTACGTAATTGCAGGGAAAAGATTATACATTATAGCATAATTATCTATCTCCATATCATCTGGTCCTCTGTCTGTCTATATAATATCTATCATCGCCATATCTACTTTATTATCTGCTGCCTGATCTATCTGACAGATAATATGATAGATGATAGATATGGAGCATGAATAGAAGCATAGATTACCTATCCATTCTCAATCCATCCATCCAGGGGTGTTCCTATGGTTTTTGGACACCTAAACAACTTTTAAATGCCAAGTTCGCAGATTTGGGGGGCCGCTCGGCACCGCGAGCGGTTTGGCTTCATCATGGAACATCGGCTAGGCTTGTGGGGTGGGTAATGGTTGGCTTACTACAAACTCCTGATTGTGAACTGGTTGATGAAATGCGTCTATTGCCGTATTGCATTTTTTTCACTGACCTTTTAAGTGTTTCTGGCAGGGCACTCCCTGAGCAATGTTCAGTTTGCTTCAATGGTATGGACACGCCTGGCATCCATCCATCCAATCTTTTCGCTATCATTATCTATCTATCATCTCATTATATCTAGTTTATTATCTGTCTGCCTATCTATCTGACAGATATATGATCGATCGATAGATAGATAGATATGGAGATGATAGATTATCTATCTATCTTTCTATCTATCTATCTATGCATCAATCTTATTAGCTATCATTATTTATCTATCTATCTATCAATCTTATTAGCTATCATTATTTATCTATCTATCTATCAATCTTATTAGCTATCATTATTATCTATCTATATCCATATGTATCTGTCTGTCTATCTACCTATCTGTCAATAAATAAATAGGCCAGATTAGATAGATAGATAGATAGATAGATAGATAGATAGACAGATATATAATGGGATAGATATCTATCTATCAATCCTCTCTATATCTATTTATCTTCTAATGCATCAATCTCTTAGTTATCATTATTATGTATCTATCTCCATATCTATCTGTCTGTCTCTCTATCATCTATATACCTCTCCATTTCTATCTTTAGTATCTGCCTGCTTATCTATCTGACCAGATAATATGATGATAGATAGATGTAGATAGATATGTAATGATCGAAAGATAATACTCTATCTTCTATCTCTCCATCCATCCATCCATCCAATCTTATTATCATCTATCTATCATTTATCTATACATCTCCATATCGATCTTTAGATCTTCCTTCCTATCTTCTGACAGAATAAATATGATAGATAGATCGATAGATGATAGATAGATAGATAGATATATATGGAGATTATAGAAGATAGATAGATATTAGATATGGAGAATGAAGATATATAGATAATGATAGATAGATTATCTATCTATCTATCTATCTATCTTATCTATCATCTATCTTTATTTAAAGATCGAAGTGCATTGCAAGAATCAAGCTCATAATTAATTTGTAACACTTTACCCTTTCAATGAAATGATGTCTTGTATGATTTACTCCTGCAGGTGAAAGAGGTCTGTGAGTAATTTTTTCTTTAATGAGAAATCATTTTTTAGACATATGGAATCTATTGAACACAAGTGGCAAAAAAAAATAGTTCCCATGGATCAGTACGCAAGTTCAGATCAATAGCTTGATGCCCAAATAATTACTTGTAGCTTTTTTTTTTTTTCTAGGAAACTTTATTTTTTTATCCGCATGAAGTTGTCATGCCACCGTTGTTGTGTTTCTAAGTTACACTGGATTTTACCATTGGTTTTCAAAACAACAAAATGGGATTTATTTTTTCTTGGTTCTAATTTGCAAACCCAAGATATAAAACTCCTGATAGAAATTAAATCACTGTAATGCATACACTTTTGTAGTGGAACAAGGATTTGAGAGTGGGTGGGGTGGATCAGTAAGTCCTAGATATTTTGTTCTGGTGCGGACCGTGCCCTTTAAATTGTATGTTTACTGAAAACATTACTTGCGTCATCTTAATCTATTAAATAAGTTACATGTATTAGCACTTAGGTGTGTGTTTGCTGCATGACCTTGTAATACATTAACCAGTTTTGTTCAGGCTCGACCACTACCTGACTTTTTCGTTTCCCAATTCCACTGTCAAAAACTGCACACGCATACCGCAACCACTGTCTAACTTTCCGCTACAGCAAAACTGCTTACAGAAATGCTAAAACATAAGATGTTTTCAATTGGATTCTAATGTATAGAGGGCAGATCACCAAAAAAAAACTTAACGCAAGCGGCACTTCTTACCTGCCATGATCTGACTTTGCAGTACAACGCGCCATAATGATTTTGCGTATTGTGGGATAGCGCAAAGTAAGTACGTGGCTTGATATAGCATCGCTCTTTTCTCTGGGCAAATATATACTAATCATATAAATCGTGTTAAATATTCTATGAATGCACCACCCAGGTTACATTCAACCTACCACAGACTGTTCTAGTAACCGTACCACGACTGTTTCAAGATCTATTACACAAATCCCATATTTTTTGGTTATGTATCAAAGTTAATGCCATGTATTCATTGTCGGGTATCCACCAATTTTGGTAGTTACACCTGTCTATGGAGCAAGTCTGTTTTCATAATTTTTACAGTTACAACTGCTGAGAAGACAGGAAAAATGAGTGTGTTACTTTAGTTAAATTCTTTGTTTAATTCAATAACTAATCATTGTTGTATAGTGGGGGTGGCTTTTGTAATAGACGCCCCATATTTGCAGTTTATATGCCTCCGGGCAGCGCCACAAACGGTGTTGCCTGATTTGCTCTTTACCAATGTAGAATATGAGGGTTTTCAATTTTATGCAGGTCTAGGAGTTATATTTGTTTTATTAAACAGTCCATATTCTTAATTGTTTTAGTTGTGCTTCCTCCCAGCTGCTGACCTCCGTGGTGTCCAATTAGTCTCCATTCTTAATCCTCCCCTCTACTCCCAAAATTTTTTTTGTAATAGCATGCCTCGTTGGAAAGTCAGGAAGGTTGGTAGGTAGATGGGGGATCCCACTAGTGAATTAATATCCCCATTTAAGTCTTTTTTTAACAAAAATGTTTGGTTCTGATAATTCATTTATATTTTTACCCAGTGACACTGTGTAAATGGTACATGGCAATTCCCCCACCACCCACTCCACACCACCACCATTATTACCAGCCCATAGATTTTTTATTTCACCTCATGGAAATGTTGTACTTAACACTTTATCTATATTTAAGATCAACAACACACGATAGAAATAGTTGAATTCTGTTTCCTTTTGGTGATTGAACATGAATAAATTACAAAGGGTTGTCTGATTGTAAAAGGCCAGAACCCAACTAACTACCTGAAGAAGGGGGGGGCACACTACCGCCGAAATTGTATTTTCTGATTGTGGTCCACCAGTAATCCATGTGTGGAATGCGAACTCTATGCTTGTCCTGTAATTTCATAAATCCACCTATCCTTGACTGTTTAATCAGTTAATATGCCATGGTTGACTTTTAAAATGTCCAGCTAAGTCATGCATAGGTAAAAGCTGCAAAATTGGTATGAAATGAGCTCTGATATATCTCCCTCCCCCGACTGCCTAAATAGACGAGACACTTTCTAATTTAAAAGGGGAACTGGTGGTCCAAAAATTACTTTAGGTAACTTATGGAATTTCTTTCCTGAGTATTTTTCCCAAATTAATTTTTTACATAGTTTTTAAGATATTTACATTTTTATGTGTGGGTATGGATCACCAGATCCCCTGCACTTCCTGCTCCTACTGAAAAACCCCATGACATCCATCTTCCCTGTGTCTCCTCCCTCCTTGCAATCCCCTTGAAAACTCCCTGTTGCCCTCCACTCCTTCTTTCAAGTCCACTGTAACTCATCTCTTCAAGGTATTTCTTTGCTTTCTCCAGCACAGCGCATGTGGCAAGATCGAAGATGAACTAGTTATTTGTGATTCACAACCTGCCCACCCCCGATCTTTGCTGATCAGTAACCTGGTCCTTTTCATTTAAAACCCAACGTTGTTTTAAAGCTGCATCTCCCTTTGGTAATTGTTTAAGAAACACCTTGATTATTATAAGTATATATTATAACAGGTTTTACCAAAGGAACCTTTTTGAATAACTTTGTCTACAACTTGAGCAGGTGCCTTTTTTGTGATGTGGTAAAATATAGAAAAATAAAAACACTTGCCTGAGCCCTTGTATTTCCAGGCAGTTACTGTGTTTGTTTTTGTTGAAAACAATATGTCTTTATGTTACATAACTACAGTCCAGATACCACACGCCAGCACAATCGCTGTTGTTTTTAATCCAACAGTTGAGCCTCCACTCCAGGCCAGACATTTAATGCACAATAGCATGGTGATCCCAAATTTTTAGTAACACCAACAACACTTTTCATGTATATAATAGTCCTTCTCTGGGTTTTACAGCACGGTCCAGAGTCCCTTCTTATCATATAATTACCTCTAAACGACATGGATATTTACACTTTTGAATATATCTACTAAATGATGGTGGAAGTCAGAGTCCTTAATTGGCAAAAGAAGAAAAAGCTTTTGTTTACCAAACTTCTAACTTTAAAAAAGATTGAGTTACAATAGAAATCGCCTGTGTTGTTTTAAATATTTTGGATTGATTTATTCTAACAATCTCAAGGGAAGTGGTTTGGGGACCAAAAGTGTAGAAAGTGGTTATAAAATTTGGTGGTTTTTATCATAACCTTAAAATGGTCTCAGTAAATTGTGATTAACTATTGCCTTTTTTTTTTCCCTGTGTGCCTCATTAGCTGCATAACAGAAAAACCCACAGCTTTAGGACTGAAAATAGCTGGAGGGAAGTCGCAATTCCACCCAGAATGAAGAGCAGATTCCAGAATGCCTAATAAAAGCAACATGGAAACCAGTATTCGATACAACGCGTTTACTCACCTGAAAAAATACCTCGGGACCTGGAGCAGAACTTTAACACAGATATGTGGGCAGAAGCAAGGTTTTTTACACAGGTCCCCGGAAATCCTAGCTAAGCAAGAACACTAATCTGTTCTGTTTTCAATATTGCTAGGAGTCAGTAGATTTCAGGCCAGGGAGAGAAGCCAACCAACAGACGAATTAAAGATGACCCATAAGTGAAAGCTTTAGTTTGTTAATTTTTCTAATAAAAGGAAAGCCTAATGTTGCTGATTGGTACAAACAAGATTTAACTTACAGGCAGATGTTATTGTGCAGTCGCTCTGTGTCTTTTTTTTTCAAAACGCTTTTGAAATTAATTTAACAATATTTTATGTACCATATATAACTCGAGTATAAGTGATCAGAGTAATAGTCGAGTACCTATTTTACCTGAAAAAATTTGTAAAAACTGATTGACTCAGTATAAGTCGAGGGTATAAATTATCATCTACTACTGCCTTTCTGATTTCTGTTGTTTTTTGAGGCTTTATTTTGCCTTTAAATGGACAGCTGATTCCCATCCTGAATCCCATACAGGTTAGCCAAATCCATTACCAGTACGCTCCAATTTCTTGTCGCTCCAGATGTTGGAAACTACAACTCGCAGCCTGCTTTGGTTCCTGGAGTTTTCAGTTTCTAAACATGTGGAGTGGCAAGGTTTCAGTAAACTTTTAATTAGCTTACCATCATTTAGCAATTCTCCCTGACCCCATATAGTAACGGGCACTCGACCCCCATATCGTAAAGGGCCCTCTGACCCCATATAGTAAAGAACTCTTTGACCCCAATAGTTAAAAATGTCACCTGGACATTTGTAATTCAAGCTGCAAGCTGGTCATTTGTACTGTAACTAGCAGCTGCTTTTTGCCCCAAACTGAGGAGATCCTCAGATTTAAGCATCGATATGTGCAGTGACAAGTGCTGAGTGAGTCCAGCCCAGCTACCAGCAAGAAGGAAGTGTAAAAGCAAGTCCGCTCCTGTAACTTTCCATAGCAGGTTTTTAACACAGCGCACCTAATGGTTACTATCTGCAATTGCAGAATTTGGATCTAAATTTGGACTTGACCGAGTATAAGTCGAGATTAGGTTTTCAGGTTCAGCAATTTTAAAGCCTGAAAAATTTCGACTTATACTCGAGTAAAACGGTATCAAATATCACCATTTCATCAGTTAGCGCAAAAAGAATCATTAATCTAGATTCAGATGATAATTGAAAGTGGAAAAATATGGTAAGAAGCTATTTATAAAAGCAGGGTATTTTTATATCATTACCAAGGAACATACAATAACACTAACAGTTGGTAAGGAGACACACAAATTTAATATTGAGGTTTTCCTGGCAGACTCACAGCGCTCGGTTGCAGTTATTTAGGGCACACTATCCTTGGGCATAGGAGGGGGCCTTTCCCCAAAAAATATCTAGTTGCCAAAAAGGATTTACTCTCATTCGGAGGTGCATCAAGCAGAGGAGCCTGGGAATAAAAGGAGAGCAGGAGTAACAATAACATACATTTTTAGGCAAATCTAACTTTAGCACAGTTTGAGTTATGCAGTAAAGCACAACAATAAACAAACAAAAGCCAAGCAGAAGTGAACAGCCGTTGCAGCCGATAAAGTGCCCAGACATGGGACAGTTTACGGCCGAAACCGGCCATCCATACACATCATGCATCTCAGGTCGGTGCCCGCGTTCACATGTGTGTACAAACCTTTTGCCTTTTGCTTATACATTTCTAAACATTATATTACAAAGTAAGGTGGAATATCATCCCTTATTTATGCATGTGACTGCTAAATTAGAAGCTTCCTCTAATGAACTACATGCTGCTGGTTTTCCTGGCTATTCAGTGCTCTCAGGACATAAAAAGGCCACCTAACCAAAATAGACAAAAATGAAATAAAAAATATCTGTGTGCTGTGCATATTGATCTATTCCTTTTTATTCAAACATATTACACAATTGCTGAGGGGTTTGTATTTAATGCAGAGAGAAAAAATGACTTTTTATATGTCCCAGTCAATTAAATATGTTGTTATTATCCCTACATCATAAAGTACAGCATATTGATATTTACATTAATTTGTTTGGATTTAAGTTACAGTTAAAAGAAATGACTTTACTCAGGCTATGGGTACCGTTCAACATGGTTCATTCAAAAGCAGGTTCTGTAGCATCATTGTTCTAGTACTGTGCTTGAAGAGGCAGTCGTTTTGGCTTGAGAAAATCAATATCTATACACATAAATAAAAGCAAAGGGTTTAGAACAACGGTAAGTAAAGTTATAGTAAATAATATGCTAGTTCTTAAAGGGAACAAAATGCTAGGTTCTTATCCCTGAGCATAATTAACTCACAAAAGATACTTTCCTTCTCCCTGGTCCACTCCTATTAAGCCTCCTCCCTTGGGTCAGAGAGCCAGAAGTATGGTCAGTAGATATCATCTAAGCACACAAAACTATCAGTAGGTTTTTAATTGTGGGGAAACCCAAGCAAGCACAGTGAGAACATACAAATCCTTGATGATGTGGCCAAAATGAGGATTTTGAAACCCAGGACAATACCTTAGGATTTGAACCCATGCATGCAGGGGTGTCTGCCTATATTATTTAGGCCATGTGCTTTGCCGTACCACATTAAGATGTTGGCAGGGGGGACGGTCCCCACTTCAAGGAATCTTACAGTCACTTCTCCCTGCCCTTTTCATAGATTTCTAAGCAACCACGTCCTAATAAGGGGAATCATTAGAAAATTGATGTACTGATGTATTGATTGTTAAAACTTTTTGCCTTCTTTAACGCTGCTTGTCGCCAAATTTGACTTTTTGCTATTTTTAAGGCAGTGATTACCAGTAGCGAAAGGTCATTAACGCTACTTTTCGCACTTTCGCCGTAATCGCGTGGTTACCGCTCAAGCATATTTATAAAATGGCAAAAATTTTATTTTTGCGTTAAGTTCAGCATTCCAATCGCCAAGTCTAAGGTGGCAAAAACACATAATTAGCCATTTATTTAGCCTGCCAATGGGTCCATGGAAGGTGTCAGTAACATTGTGGAGTGTTTCTCAATACTAAAGTGCTCAGGGGGGTGTGTTAAACTATTTTCCAGCATTAACTGTAATACGATCTGCGAGTCACTTTTTAAGATTTGTTTTTTTAAGGATCTGATTTTCTTTATTTACCAAAAAAGTCAAATGGGGTTTGGAGGACATATTTATAAAGGGCATTATTTTGCTTTATTC
Organism: Hymenochirus boettgeri; assembly: GCA_019447015.1. NCBI lineage: Eukaryota > Metazoa > Chordata > Amphibia > Anura > Pipidae > Hymenochirus > Hymenochirus boettgeri. Next base: position 167,395,497 of record CM033474.1, read on the forward strand.
CCCACCAGCCTTTACCACAATTTTTAAACTTTCAACTTTTCATCAAAGTTATTTAAAAGGCAAATTTTCATCAAAAGCTAAAATTAGTAGCAAAAAGTAGCACTAATATGCTGAAAAAGTTTAGCACATATGATATATTAAATCATATTAAATTGGTTAATACACCTATCTTTGTTATTTAAAACACCTATCTTTGTTATTTAAAAATAACCTAACAATTTGGTGTTTTTTTCAGCCACAGATATAATAAATAGTATAAAACTCAAAAGGCGAATGTCCCTAGTACATTATAGGATATAGTAAGTGTAAAACTCAAAAGGCAAATTTTCTTTATTTTATGAAGAGGACAAATTTTTTAGTATACTTATTTTCAGCAAACTGCAGCTAATTATCAAACCAGTTACATTAACATGGGAACATACCATTGTTCTGTGTAAGAACTAGTCATGTTAATGAAACATTCTAGTAAGTAAAGAGGTTGGCGAAAATTCTGGTAAACCTGTAAAAAATGCAACAAAGGCAGAAAATGTGGCAAAATGGCGAAATTTCACCTATTTATAAATAGCTTAAATAAAAGAATGACAAAAATAGCTCTGAAATACACTAGAAAGCAATTTCTCTTTCACAGTGATACCACACTTAACGCAATAATAAGGCGAAAACTATCGACACACATCACCCAAGCGATACTTTCCCGCAAAGGCGAAAGCAAAAAAAAGGCCAATTTAATAAATAATATCGCTATTTGTCATTGCAATTCCTGTGATCGTTTATAAATATGTCTCAACGGCAAATGAAAACATCAGTTAATAACTGTATGTTCATTAAAAAGAAACTGAATCAAGCTAAATAATAAAAATGAGTATTTGTTAATCTGTGATTGACAGTTTGTAATTGATGGTGGTTGCTTTCTTTAAAGATAGTTCCTTGAAAAGTGAACTATTGCTTTAATGTATGATTAAAGCCCAGGAGGTTAAGGAGCTATGCCTTACCTTCAATCAATGTCTTAGGAGTCAGGGACAAAGATAGCAGAAACTTACCTTTCACACGATCCACACAGCAGAACTGACAGGTCCCAACCGCTTCCTGGTTCTAATTAACTATAGTGCGCATGTGCGATAATGTGTGTATAGTGGATTAGAACCATGAAGCACTCAGGAATTTTCGTGCTGCTGTAAGGATCACGCAAAGGTTTCTGCTATCTTCGTCCTGGCTCCTGAGATATTGATTGAAGAACGAGGGTAAGACATAGCTCTGTAACCTCCCGGTCTTCAATCAATACATTAAAGGAATAGTTCACTTTTCAAATGAATGTTCCTTTAAAAGGCTTAAAGGTATATGTGTTTTTGAGAGGGATCCATTGATAATCCTTAACGTGTTAGTATAAATAAAAAACACATGGTTTAATTACTGGAAACCAATAATATACCTATTGGCCATAACAGCACTAAGAAACCACCCGCTTCGCTTTTGTAGAGTTTACAAAGTAATTGTAGAACGTAGAAATATAATTGTTTTAAATTGCTAAAGTAAATTAGTTAACTGGCTTTGAACCAACTAAACATATTAGTGACTGCACTGCTGCTGTGCAAAGGGAATCATTAGTCTTCTGTTCCCAATTTCCAAGACAAAGAGGATGTGGGGACAGACCAGGTCGTCAGAGTTCACTCCCTTCTACAAGAGAACGCATGCGAGAAATATCTCATTGCACTAATAGTTTTATTACTTTACTTGTATTCACTTAACCAAACAGGTGAAATTGATTTATGCCAAGTTGGACAAGCCCAGGGGCTGAGATAAAGCTGGGATTGCTGTACAAGGTGAGTGTCTTCTGGTTCTCACCCCAGTCCTAAGATTTGTGAGAAATTCAATTTGAAAAAAACACGCTTTTCAACTTTCAGCCAACTTACGGATGCTGGAATGAAAACCAGATGTACTTATCAAGTCTAAAAATAACAAATATGCTGTGGACCACCAGAGCAAGGGATCGAAAGAATCTAATGAAATTCTAGAACAATGCATAATAATGTTGACCGCACCACTAGCTCTGTAGTCAGAGGGGGTGTCTACAACATCACAGCACTGTACAGAAGTTATTGAGATTGTTTAGGTGAAACTAAAGCTAGAATGTCTCCTCCTGTGCTCTTTTACAAACTGCCAAGTGCCAAGGAGGTCCTCCAGTGTCCATAGCGGGGATGGTTTGTTTTGGCAGGAGGAGGCAGGTGCCTTCTGAGATCCAAGTTCTGAAGTGTCAGCAGTGACCTGGGGTCTTGGGTGGCCAGCTTCACGCTTTTACTTTCCTCTGTCAATTGATACTTTTACCACCCCATGCTATGCAAGATGTTAGCAAGTTCAGAGATCAGTAGGTGGACAAGAGGCCCATCCCTTTGTTGCTTCTTGTATTGTTAAACAAATTTGCATTTGAAATATTAGAATGATTTACTAACATCTACACACGTAAAGTGTAGTTACCCAGAAAAAAGACAACATCTGGTTGGTTGCTGCAAATAAATAGCTGAAGCAACAATTGTACCTATTTGCCCTTATAAAAATCATCTCTTAAATTTATTGCATTTGATGTCAGATCCCGTTCTAGCAGCTCAGTAAAGCCATTTGCAGCATGTTGAGAAAATAACAGGGAGATGCAATAAAAAAATTGAAATAAGGATCGCTAAGTTTACCTTCCGGGTTCCTGCAATTTACAGTAGTAATCACGTTATGCTTTTACTGCATTACAGGCACATAATTTAGTTTCCATTAATTTTCCTGCAAAATAGTAGCACAAAAACCAAAGGAATTGTACACTGAAAAATAATTTTGCCTCATTTCATCTATAAATGGTAATGTAAACAGCACGCTGATGGTTTGTGTTGCTGCACTTCAATCCAGTTCTTGTTTTGCTCAAGCTCAGTCCCTTAGAGCCCCACCCACCTGCTAGACTTTGACTCTTTGTGAGGGCAAGCATGCTCTAATCTCTATGAGGCACACTGGGAGAGGGATTTTCCCACCATGCATTTCACGTACTAAGGGGCATATTTATAAAGGTTCGTTAACTTTTCGCGGCCGTTTTCGCGGACATTAACGCATGAATCGCGTTTACCGCGATTTATAAAAGGTCCGAAAACGGCCGCGAAAGTTAACGAAGCGTTAACCTTTCGCGCCGATACTTACCTGTTACCGTAAACTGGCGGTACTGGTTTCGCTCGGCTAGTATCGGCTGTTTACTTCGCCACCTTTTCGCACCGAGGAGGCGAAGTCAGCCCCACCCGCCCACACCCCCCGCGGCGGCAGCGGCGACCACCCGCCGCGCCGCCACTTCCCAGGTTAGGAGGGTTGCCGGGGAGGGGGTGCGCGCGGGTGGTCGCGACCACCTGCTGCGGCCCCTTCCCGGCAGCCCCTCCTAACTCTCCGTTCCGAGATTGCCGCGAACGGGAACGGTGTTGGGGAGGGCTGCTGGAAGCGGCAGCGGGCGGCGGTGGTCGCCGCTGCCGCCGCGGGGGGTGTGGGCGGGGTAGGAGCGGCGTCGGAAGGGATTTTAAGTCCCTTCGCGGCGATACTATACAGTATCGCCGCGAAGGGGCTTAAAATTACCGCAGCACATCGCGGCCGCGATAGGTATCGCGGGAGTAGCGCTCGCCGTTATAAATACGGCGATAGCGCTATTTTTTGGGCCGCGATTGCGGGCGGTAATTTTTTTGCGATATTATCGATTCTTTATAAATATGCCCCTAAGTGTCACCATTCCAGCTACAGCAAATAGCTAAGATACTAAGGCACTCGATTGACAGAAAAATAAGATGTTTTAAAGAAATAAGGGACAGATCAACCAAAAAAAAACGGTACAGTAATATGCTGTGTAGAATTATTGTCCGTAACGGCCGTACATACACATTGTGTGTTGTGGGTCGCCCCGCGTTCATTTGTGTATGAGGCTTTAGATTTGTACGGGTACATATTTATAAGTGGCAAATTGCAAACCTATTTACAGAGAATGTTTAGTCGCTTATTATTTCCCACTCCTGTGTAGCTTGCAATCTTATTTTCCAACCACAGGCATGTAGAGGGTCAGTTTGATCAGAAGCTGATTAAAATACCAGTCAGTGTTTTGGGGACTGTGGTAAGAAGCAGGACAAATCCATAGAGAACATTCCGGGAACTAAACCCAGACTTCAGTGTTACAATGCAAAGCTGATAACCACAGCACCACCATATTAACAAAATGTTTTCTACCTAACTCCCCCAGTTCTCTGCCACTATATTGGATTGAGATTTTAAAACAATGGTGGGTCTTTATATCCCTGTGGTGGTCTTAGTTACACATTTCTATATTATAATAAGCTACCCCCCCCCCCGCCTTTATTGATAGGTGGCACATTTTACCTTCTACTCACTTAAGGGGCGATGTATTCAGAGTCGCTATCATATAGAATGTTAAACGTTGCATCTGCTTTGGTATTCAATAAAGGGTTTGTGATATAACATTTGGGTTTATGTCAAATTTTTACGCTAAAAACTTGATTTTTAGTAGTGTAATTGAGTGAGCTTTTATACACTGTGTCATACATCTATGGCATAATTTTCTTATATTTATCTACATAAACGTTATGTCATATATATCTGTTATAGCAACTCAAACAGACTGTCTATGCCTGATGTGATTATATTAAATGGCAGCAGCATATTTACTGGTGTGTTCTCTATATACTGGCAATTGTAACTATGTTATTGAAACTACATGTATCTGTCATAAAGTTCCACTTTAAACAGTCTCGAGCATAATCAGTAATATACAATAATCATTTTCAGTACCTATTTGTTTTAAAAACTGTACATAGACACATGTTCATGTCACACACATGCTTTTGCATGATCTAATTGTACTCTTAGGGCTAGGCCACACTAGAGCGATTTTTGTGTGATCGTCCTTGCGTTGCACATGCAATTTTTAAATTGCGTTGCGATTGTGCATCCGTTTGTGGTGGCCATCAGGTAATATAAACTTATTACCCCCTATGCAAGTCCCAACAAAACAGGCACAATCACTTTATCGGTCAAAAGTACTATTACATCCACACACCATACTGCAACTAAAAACAATGCATGCCAATTCCATATATACTCGAGTATAAGTATATCCGAGTATAAACCTAGGTACCTATTTTTACCTGAAAATTAGTAAAAACTGATTGACTAGAGTAGAGGGTAGAAATTATGACCACTACTGCCATCTGATTCAGTATTGTTTTGTGGCTTAAGTTGCCCTTTAAATGGACAGCAGAATTCCTATACAGTAGTCTTATACAGTAATAGCCATATCATACGCATACTCATCATACTAATAATATAATATAATAGTAATATCTATAATATATAGTAACTCCCAATTACTTAGCACTCCACATGTTTGGAAATTGCAACTCCCAGCATGCTTTGGTTCTGGAAGTTATAGTTTCTAAACATGTGGAGTGGCAAGGTTCAATAAACTTTTAATTAAGCTTACCTCATTTACAATTCTCCTGGCCCCCATATAGCAAAGGGCACTCTGACCCCCATATAGTAAAGGGCACTCTGACCCCCATATAGTAAAGGGCACTCTGACCCCCATATAGTAAAGGGCACTCTGACCCCCATATAGTAAAGGGCACTCTGGCCCCCATATAGCAAAGGGCACTCTGGCCCCCATATAGCAAAGGGCTCTGGCCCCCATATAGCAAAGGGCACTCTGTCATTTGCATTGAACTAGCAGCTGTTTTTTGCCCCAAACTGAGGAGTCCGTCAGATTTCCAGCATCCAGATGAGCAGTGACAGTGCTGAGTGAGTCCAGCAGCCAGACTACAGAAAGCAGTGTAAGGGCACGGCCACACTGCGCAGCAAACGCAGTTGCACACGATTGTGGTGCGATTTCAGTTGCATTTGCGCGTGTGTGATTTCTCCTTTAGATACAAAATAGCATGCGATTGCGCATTAAAATGGTGATCGCATACGATTGCGTATCACAAACGGAAACGCAATCACATGCGTTGCATGCGCAAACGGAAAAAAAATCTAAAAGCAGATCAGCTCCTGTAACTTTCTATGCAGGTTAAGGATTTTTTTCTAACACACGCGCCACTTACTGGTTACTATCCTCAATTGCAGCATTTGATCTAAATTAGGACCCCGAGTATAAGCCAAGGTTAGGTTTTCAGGCTAATTTTAAAGCCTGAAAATATAGGCTTATACTCGAGTATATACGGTAAACAATTATGAAACTGCAGATGATATATAAAAATCAGAAATATATCCTAATAAAAAGATCTGTTCGTCTCCAATCAAATCCAGTTCGCAGAAGGGTTGGACCTCGAATCTAAGAAACAACATTGGTTCTGATTCATATATGCTGCATGTGCTTTTAATAGGTGTCTCTACGTGTGTCACTGATGTGAAATATTTATTCGGACAGACAGGGAGATGGACAAATAGAGAGATAGACACTTTGAGCCCCCAACTGAAGATGGCCATAAAAAAAAGGGGAGGATTCCTGACGGTCAGGGAACAGGCAGAAGTCAAAGGCGGACGGCAAGCAAATAGAGTGGGCAGGAACAAGGCATGGATCAACTCTGGAAAAATCAGCAAGGCAACAAAGAGCTTGAGAACAGGCAACAAACACTGATTTGCCAGCAAGAGCAGGAAGGAAAGGAGAACTTTAAAAAGGACCATCCGCGTCATCCAGCCATGATGCACACACGCCCCGCGCACAGGAGTACGTCCGCACTACACAACAGCCCTGGGAGGAGGTCGGGACCCACGGTGCATGCACCAATGTTGGTAACACTGGCGCGCACACACACAGAGCAGCGTGTAGATTTTGCTGTGCACGCCCGTGTGTGGACGCCAACTAGCAACCAAAAACCTCACACACACGGTTAATTTCATAACACTTATCTACTAGAACCCCTGAATCTTTCTCCAATAGAGGATCACTTAACACTGAGCCATTTATTGTAAAGGTGGCATTAGCATTGTTAAAGCCAAATGCACCACCTTACATTTATCAACATTGAATCTCATCTGCTACTTTGCTGGCGATTTTGATAATCTATCTAGGTCTGCTTGCAGCAAGTAAATTTGGCTGACCGTATCTATTATACATAAATTCATGCTGACTACTATTTATGAGATCATTTCTGGAGACAAAGTCCAGGATGTAATCCTGTTACAAAGTTTCCAGTATTTTCCCTACCACTGATTTTGGACTAACAGGTCTATAGTTACCAGGCTGTGAACGAAGACCTTTTTTGAATATTGGAATTACATTGGCTTTTTTCCAATCCAAAGGCACATCACCTGAAAAAAGTGAACCTGAAAAGAAAAGAAACATTGGTCTAGATAAAACTGGACTAACCTAGCCGAGGATGTATTTTATATGGTCTGGGGCTTTATTGATATTAACTTTGTCAAATTGTTTACGTACCATAACCTCTGTCAGCCAGAGTGAATATTTCTTATTTATACCATCCATGTTATTACATTACCTGCTATAAGACTAGGATTTTCTATTGTATATGCAGAGGGGGGACTGTTAGGCACCTTTTTGGCCTATAACCATTTTAGCCCATTATTTAATGGTGCCACTTTCTCAGTCCATCTTTTACTTTTGATATACTTAAAATACATGTAGGGTTTGGACTTGCTTTGTTCAGCTATATGTATTTCATTTTTTATTTTAGCTAGTTTAATTGCTTTCTTGCACTACTTATTACAGATTTCTTAGTTCTTGTAAACCTGTCCTTGTTCCTCTGATTTTAACATTTTAAGTTTATTAATAGAACCCATTTATGTTACAGTTGACTATACATGCTTACGGTATACAATAAAAATTGTCAATTGTATGTTGTCTAAATGTACGTCATTTACAATGGGTACATTTACCAAAAGGAATAAAAGGTAGGGGAATTTGGGGTATGAGGAGGGGTAATGGGATATACAGAAAAAGTAACAGATATACTTGCAGTTACTTTAAAACATTTTATAAGTATTCAAGGTTTGTATCCATGTTTTCCAAGATCTGCCACTGGCGTACACATGAGATACCAGACAGAGAGGCAGTTTATGGGTTATGGTTCATTATCTCTAGGTGGTGTTTTCCTTATTCTCATAGGTGCATAGGGGGCCCAGATCTTGTGTCATTTTGGAGACAGCCTCTTTGAGGTATACCAGTCTCAAATAAGGTAGCATATTCATTATCATTCCTTCGAATTTCTGAGTGTGGGGGATGTGGGGGGCCATCCAAGTAAGGATTATTGTCCTTCTGGCATAGAATAAAGATTCTTTGAGAAAGAGTAGTTGGAATTTGCCCCATATATCAACTTCAGGCACTCCTAGAATACAAAGTTTAGGTTCAATGGGTATTTCTCTGTCTAGTACCTCAGTCAGAAGTGCTATAACTTTATTCCAAATCTTTTGATGTGCGTGCAGTCCCATATTAGGTGCCAAAAGTTTGCAGGATTATATTGGCATTTGGGGCATGAGGGTGAGTGTATAGGGGATATGCGGGCCATTTGTGCAGGGGGACAGTAGGATTAAGATATAGAACTGCATCAATCTGTTAGGTGCAGATGGTGATACTGTGGTGTGAGACTCAGCTATATCTTCCATTCTGAGGGCATAAGGGATGGGATGTAACTTCTCCTTTCCAGTTTCAGTATCTGAATGATGGGGTGGGGTTGAATGGAAAGTGTGGTGCTTTGGAATTTGGATATAATACATTAGTGCATTCGTTAATATCTGAATAACAATGTATGCAGTATTTGATACCATTCTTGTATTTCAGGGAATGACAGTAGTTTGCCGACCTCAGTGACGTTTGTCTGGGTCTGCCAGGTATAGAATTAAATAGTCTGCATAGCAGTGTTGTGGTTTGGCCTAGGTGAAGACCTGTGATATTCCTGTGTTGTCTAAGCTGAATGGCTAGGGGTTCTATTGCAAGAGCGAAAAGGTATGGTGAGAGTGGGCATCCCTGTTCTAGTTCCTTTGGTTAGTGTAAAGGGGTGTGAGCAAAAGCCATTTACTCTAAGGGACGCCATTGGGCAGGCATACAGAAGCTGAGTCCGAGGCCAAAATGGCTCAGGCAGGCCCACAGGAAGGGACAATCAACTGAGTCGAACGCCTCTGTGCATCTAGTGAGAGCATCACTCTCGTTTGCGTGGGTTATCATGGTCTACTTGGCTATTGATTAATGTTTTCCGGACGTGACTTTTTGAAGTCTGTTGGCTAGAATTTTTGCCAGTATTTTGTAGTCAACGTTTAGAAGGAATATGGGGCGATAGGAGTTGCAGTCTTGGGGATCCTTTCCTGACTTTAATAGCAGTGTAATGTGTGCTTCATACATAGAGGGGGGTCATTTCTTTGTCTGGAAAGCATCATTGTTATATGTTCCATGTATTTTTGTATACTTCTGCAGGTATGCCATCTGGACCTGGAGATTTATTGTTTGCCATTTCTTCTAGGGTATCTCTTAATTCTATTTCTGTAATTTCTGCTTCTAACATCTGGGCATCAGATCTAGTTAATTTTGGGAAGGTTATATTGCCAGATATCTGCTTAGGTTTTGTGGAGAGACTGTAAAGTTGAAGTTGTATAGGTTGGTGTAAAAGTTTATAAGAACTTCTAGAATATCCTTGGTGTTTGTGACAGTTAACCCCTCAGTGTTTTTGAGGGAGGTGATCATACTGGTAAGTCCATTCGTGGTAATATTATTAATTTGTCTAGAGAGGGGTTCATACAGTTGTTGCATTAAAGTCTCCCAAACATATCATATGTGCTTGGGGATATTGAACCAAAAATGGTAGAACCTATTTAATTGGCTGTAGAGTAGCAGGCGTGGATCATATATACCCATAATTTTAAAAGCCATTTTTAATTTTTTTTATTTCCCTTTTTACCCGAGCATTAAGTCTCGGCTTCAAATTTCCCTTATGCTTCCCAATTTTATGAGGTTTGTTAGCAAGGATAAAACAGAGTTTTTCTATTGATATGCGTTTCACCTCCATAGACTTCCTCAGGCATAATTGAAATCCCCCATAAGCAGAACATGCCTAATACCTGCAGCCTTTGCCAACTGCATATGGAGGAGATTTTCTACCTTCTCACTGGCATTTCGTGGCTTATAACAGACCCCCAAACTTATTTTTCCCCCCTTCTTGCTTCCGTAGACAGCTTCACCCATACGATCCACCACATGTGCAGACACGTTCCTAATGTTACAGTATAACTTTAAACATTGAGTTGCTCAGAATATTGTACAGGCCTAGATTATTCCTCTTGGCATCATCCTAAAAAGCTACGGTCAGCAAAGAACTTTCAAAACATAAAAGGAATTAATTTCATTAGAACATATCAGTCATCAAGTGGAGGAAACATGGCTGAACACTGACATCCATCCAAGATTGGTAAAAAAACTGGTCTACAACAACATCAATCTGCAGGATTTCCTGGATGTTCCCTTGTGATAACAATCATCTGTATTCTCATATGTCTGGGTTGTGGAATAGGTTAGCAAGCCAAAAACCTTTATAGTGCCCACACACACTCGCCAAAGTAGATTCCGCTCATATTTTCGAGGGTTATCGAACACTCTAGGTTATTTCAAGGTACCCCTTGAAAATATGTTCCGAAACCTCGAAATTAAGTTCCATTTTCATGTTTCAATATTCTGTTTTTTCCCAAGTTCCGTAAATCCAAAAATACAATGAAACTTTCGAGTTTCGCCCATTTCTATTTATGAACTGTTTAATATATTTAAATTTTAAACATGATGAGCTTCAAAATGAATAGCCAACGCTGGGCAATAATGAAGGGGGAAGAGACAGATAACTGCTCCTTTAACCATATGCACCAAACCCAGTTTCCTGTGTTCTTAATCTGCAGCAACCAATCAGACGTAGACTGTAGCAGACCACTAAAAGGTAACATCTAACTGGTTGGGGCAAATTAACAGCTCCTTTCTGCTCCTCGTATTGAATAACCCTGTATATATAATGACTTAAGGGTTTGGCCATCATTAGCTCCTTATAGCTTAGATTTTATTGATTTATTCACGAAAATTTGTGATTTGAAAACCGATATTATTTTAAGTATCAATCATTTTTTATTAACTTTTTGAAAATAACTAGTGTTTAATAAATAAAACCAAACTAATTGTTATTAGTTATTTGGAGGAGGTAGAGAAAAACCGCTATCACAACTTGATAGGGGTTTCCTACATGGGAAAGTGAGCAGTAAGTTGCAATCTTTTTCGTGCTACAAACTAGCACAAATACAATGCTATTATGGCACAACCACACATTGGGTAGCGTAAGTTTTACACTCATTTGGGGAATAGCTTGTTATATTGCATCTTTCCCCTAATTTTTACTTACTGATGACCACATGCCCACTAATTTTCACCCATAATCAAAGTGTAAACACTTGAGCAGATTGGGCTTGGTTTGGTTGGACTAGGCTATTTAAACTGATTCTGGTTGCTAAACTTGTTATAACCTAAAATGTGCAATATAAAGTAATCATAAATACTCAAAACTTACCAGCCACCACTGGAATGGATGCTAAACATATTTTATGTATTTTGTTAAGTACATGAAATCTTTTTCTATTATTCACAGGGAGGTAAGAAGTTTATACCCACCTCCCTGTGAATAAAAGAATGCCCTGGAACAGTTGTACACTTACGTTACCGGTGCTTCACTCGCAACCCTTTTCAGCTGTCAGGCTTGCTGTCCCGATTGCACACCTATCTTTTCTATTGGTGTGCATGCGCCAAGATAGACAGTGAGATAGATCTTACCTCCCTGTAAATAATAGAAATAGGGATGGATAATAGAATAGAAATAGATTTCATGTACTTATCTTTGCAGTTTAGTGTTCCTTTCAATAGGCTTATTGACAAAGACATTAGAATACCATGAAATACAATCCCCAGCACATTATACTAACTAGACTTTAATCACATCATTTGTCACTTTTTCTTTTGGATACACATACCAATTTTACTTTTAGGATCATGTCTGATTGCAGTAACTTTATACTATTATCATACAGGGCAGGTTGTCTTAAAGGAGGCCTGGAAAATCTGGATAGTTGATGATGTTATATAATGTCAAATTTATCCACCAACAATGAAGATTGAGCGGCTAATCTTAATCATATAGTCCTCCCTTTTACATGAAATGTAAACAAAGTGAAATTGTCAGGCAGTAGATCACATTTCTTTCAATAAAAATAGAGCTAAAGCTGGGTACACACAGTGCAGATCAGTGAAAGATGACAAACAGAATCTGGAAGATCCTGTCTGTCGTCTTCAAAGATCTGCATACACACAGTCCCAAGCGTTCTCCCTATACACATCATAGGAAGAACGCTCGGGACTGTGTGTTTCCCTCGGCCGACTTCTCTATAGGGAGTCTAGCGCGGCCGATGGAAATTTTCTTTTCTGATCGAGCGTACAGCTGGACCAATCATTCGGAGCCGCACACTCGTTTGGCAAACATAGATACACACAGTAAAAACAAAACCCCGATACCGTCAGATCCAACGGTATCAGGGCTTTATCGTTACTGTGTGTAGCCAACTTTAGGGGTCAGTATCAAGTAATAGAACAGAAAAGGTATTAGGTATACATATGAGCATGTACCAGCTCCCTGCTTTTGACTACAACCAGGTGAAAGAAGGATTTAAACTTCCATTTCCAATCATTTTATTTAGCCAGTTAGAGGTATTACTTTATATCCGAGATGACTTTGCTTTAATCAATGGCTAATACAGTATAATATCTACTAATGTATTTCAGAAACTCATGAGGGAATACATGTCCTCTGACTAAAATCCCAGAGGCATTTGTCACCTTCTGTAAGGACATTCCCACAATGTTCCCCACTATGGCCAATTTATTTTAGACCAAAAGTTGATCACAAACGATCAGCCCAAAATAATTTTAGAATGTCAAGAGGTACATTGGATAACATATAGCCAGTGCTAAATCTTGCCACAGGACAGATCCATCTTACAGATGCTAGAACAGTATATGAAGCTGTACAGGTAAAAAAAAACTGCAAAAGGACACGTTATATATTTAATAATGGACCTACCGGTAGGTATTTTAAAATAATTAATAAATTAAAAAAAATTTAAGAAATTACAATAAAATGATGGTCATCTGATGGCCTTCACCTTGTTTACTTTTTAACCTAACTCTGTTGGATTCTCTGCACTTTGTCTCTGGGCTGCACTCTTGTTTCAGTTTCAAAAAACCAGGTGGATGGTTTTCCTATTACTTTTCTTTTTTAGAACTGTAGGTAACGTAAAACTGTTTTATGAAGCATCCACCAGTACTGAAACCTAGAACCTAGAACAGCCAAAGAAAAATAACTGAACCAGTCAGTGGTCAGCACAGTGCAAATTGATAAGATTATTGTGGGTTTACATGGATATTTCAAAATTGGGCAGCACATAAACTGTACAAATGTGTGGATATAAACAAAAAACAAAACCAAACCCATAATGAAATATCTGAAATTTTAAGTATGTAGGATTTATCTTCGAGCACATTCAACATCCATCTCGGACTTGGCAATTCTTAATGGGCGAAATGGCGATCACGTCAATAATGACTTTACAGTTTAAAAACTCCCCCCTCATAATAACATTTTCTAGAAAGAAAGAATCACCTATTTCAAATATGTTGATTTATCCTACTTTGTCCTCTAAATTCAATACTGTATGCCTGCTATGCCTCATGGAAACTGAGAAATTTTGTAACCAGGTACCGAGCCTGAGCATTCAGACGAGGCAGCTAGGGAATTAGCATTTAGTCATTGGCTGTGATTGTCAACTGTCAAATCCATAACTGACAGTTGCTAACTGGAAGAATCAGGAAGCAGACAGGAGCAACAGGACATTGTGCAGGATTTTAGGTTAGACTAATATCTATCAGATTTCAAACTATTACAGTTTTCATTTGAGGGCTGGATTAAAACACAAAGAAAAAATGTCTAATCAATGATATAACCTAAAAAAAGTTCAGATCAACAAACAGGTATCCCACCCCTCCCGGGAGTCGCAGGCATCTCCCGGATTTTGGGGTGGTCTACTGCACTTCTGTGAGACCACCCCAAACTCCCACACCTGGAGTCTTTGCCTATTTTTGACTACCATGCCCTTTTTATGATTTAGTACACGTCACAAACCCTTCCTGCCCCTTCTCCCCATCCTGCCGAGTACTACGCATAATTTGCAAAAAGTGAAGCAAAATACATTAAAAGTATTTCTATTCTAAATGTCCTGATTAATGTTTGTATTACATAGCACCTAACGTTCCTAGCTTTCTGTGACATTGCACAAAGGTAAACTGTAGAAAGCAGGAGTAGAATACAATTAGCAGGGGAGACTAAAAGTCAGAAAATGAGATCAAGACAGAGAAGTGGAATAGAATGAGAGTAGGAAAAGGAGAACAAAGTAGAAGAGGGGAACAGAAAGAGAATGGGAAAATTGTTATTTAAATGGAAAATGGGCAAGAGAACATAATTGGAATGGGAGTATTATAAATGCAATGAGGAAAGGGTGAAAATATAAGGGAGAAAATTTAAAATTAAGTAATTAAAAAGGTTGCTGGTTAACATCACACTGTAATTGGATTTGCTATAGAAGCACATTGACGCAAAAAAGTTTATAGTTTATACTATCCGCCAGGTTGGGCACCCCATTTTTACATTAAGGGTTCAGGTACAAAATACTATCAGGAGCATTCACCCGAGCCGCAGGCACTCTACACAAAGCTCCCGGGAGAAATTCACCAGAGGTAGTGCGGCTCTGGGTGAATTTCATCCCACATAAGTATTTAATGCTAGCTATTTGCTGGCCTTAATGCATGTCCACCCACAAACTAAAATTTAACCCACTGTGTAGTGGTAAAAAATCCTTACTTTACATCTCTGCTCCAAATGGATCTCCTGCAGTGACTTTTCGAAGTTGAAAAAAAGTGAAGAGTAGAAGCTTTCAGTGACCCATCTGGTCCTGCTTCCTCTCTGTCCTCTGAGAGGTTTTCAGCATGCCCTCCCCCCCTCACTCCCTCTGGATCCATTCGTGGCTGCCTTTCCCCAGCTTAAAAGCCTTTTTCTGCAGTGTAGGAACCCTAGCCCACACCACACCGTTGTGTGAGTTTACTTAAAAATGGTGCAGAACTCTACTTACATCGCTTAGTTCCCCCGACATTCTTTATTGCTGGCAGCAACATCTGTGATTGGCTGCCTCTCAGTGCGACTTATACCTCTTAAGCAAGAGCTCAGGAGATGCTACACTTACCCGTAAATCCCCCTGTATAGATCACTTAGTAACATAGTAATTGAGGTTGAACAAAGACATAGGTCCATCAAGTCCCACCTTTTCACCCTCCTTTTCACCATCCTTGATCCAGAGGAAGGCAAAAAACCCAGGGGGAAAAATTCCTTCAGGACTCCAAATGACAATCGGAAAATATCCCTGGATCAACTAGAACTACAGTATATGTATTAATACCAGTAATTCAATATTTTTTAGTGTTAGAAACTTATCCAGCCCACTATTCCATGAACTTGCCATTGCCACAGTTTCACAGTTTCACTGTACTCACTGTAAAACTGAAAATTGTATGATACTTCCGTCATTTTCATTTCCTGGACTGGTACATGGCAGTGGTGACTAATGGGTTAACCCCAGCCTCAGGACAGGAAGTACACAAGCTATATAATTAACCCCACCCCCTCACCTACCAGTCCAAACTGTCCTGAGCATGGGCTGATATGAAGGGAGGGAGCTTAGTGACCACTGCCATGTACAAGTCCAGGAAATGAAAATTACGGTAAGTATCATACAATATTCAGTTTTACTGTTCCTTAACATGACAGTGGTCACTAATGGGATATACTAAAGCAGTAAGAAAAACTAGAAGGGTGGGAACAAACTATACTCCAACCGAGAATCAAGGAATTTGACCAACATATCTAACAAATATTTAATAAGGCAAATGCTTAGTATAGGCTGTTTACAAATTATATTTGGAATACAATGGCTAGGATTTAGTCATACCCTGGTTACAGGAACTAATACCAAAACCCAATAAACCAGCTATAGAGGGACCTGTTAGCATAATTGGCTTAAACTCTATTTACAGGACAGTAGACTATGTGAATGGCACATCTAAATGCCAATCCCTAGAATTGATAATCACCAGATTGAATACTGGGGGAAAAAAGACAAGCAAACCTTAAATACCATAAAAACCGAAAATTCTTAATAGAAAACTCCTGTAGACTATCCATTATACTAGCACCTACAAAGGTAAGGAATGGCCATTGGGGCTCTAAAATTCACAACTGGCCATCTGAAGTGATACAAGGAATCATATCACAATACTAATGGAATAAACTCAGACCTAAACAGGGAAGTAAGAACCTTTTAAATACCGATAAATCTCCAGGATAAGATTAGGGAATCTAAATATCCAAGGCCCGAAGGACTTGCTACCAAGTGGAGCATAGTATCCATAAGCAGATAGATTGACAAGAAGGATTCAGGGATAGACCATTCTATCAACAAGGCAATAATAAAAATCAGTACATTTTAAAAACACTAGGGTAAATCAGTTGAAATAAAGAAAGGAAAAAAAAAAACTTTTATTGAGATGCCCCAAATGGCTAGATTATCTCCACAGATATTATGAGGGTAAGAAGATTTAGCACAAATGAATGCATCACAATTAAAGAATCTAGTTCTCCAGGGTAGCCCTGATACTATTCCATAATATTATGGAAAAGAGGGTATGACAACACTTGTCCACGGACCTGTAGAGGGAACATAAGAATACTGTTAGTTGTAAACCACTATCTAAAGCAAAATAGGTTTAGACAGTAACCTAAAAACAAACAAGTTGTACTAAATGGTAAACAAACAGTTACTGAAAAGCTCTGGTTATCTGCCTTAGGAATCCTGTAGGAGATAGACTTAAACATTAAAATTATGATTCTTGAGGAGCAGTCCTAACAGTATACTCCCAGGGGAAGCACCCACTATGCACCTACAAATGGACAGCAGGAATGTAAACTTCCTTTCAAGATGGAAAAGGAAGTTAGAGATGAAACTGCAGTGCAGAAAAACCAAGATATTTGGACATAACACTGAATTTAACTGTTAGAGAGATTTAAATTAAGACCCAGGAGAATTCACATTTTCATTGTGGACATATTAAAGGGCATGTCCACCCCCAAAACTATAATCCCCCCCACTACTACTGCCCCATTGTGTAGTGTAGTTTAACCCTTACCTCCATCCCAGCTCCATATGGTTCTCCTGTAGTCCCCCCCCCCCAAAGTCCCAAAAACTGCCCACCGGAGGATAGCAGAGTCCATATAGGACTCTCCTCCTACCTGGCCTCCGGGAGAAGTTTAGCATGCGTACTGCAGCCCTTCTCCCCCTCCTTTCCCTCCCGATTAGGATTCCCTTCCCCTCCCGATTAGGATTCCCTTCCCCTACCATAAAAACCATTTTACCAAACATTCCCCCTGTATCCCCAGCCCCAACCGCTCTATTAGAATTATCAGAAAATGCCCAGAACATTACTTACCTTCCCTCTTGCCTCTGCCGATCGGATGAACTCCCGGCAGCCGTGTCCGTGATTGGCTGCCGCTCAGCCAATCACAGACGCGACTGCCGGTCCCACCCCTCTGCTTGCATTTTCTCGCAAGCAGAGGCCTGGCAGCGCGGCGGAGGAAAAGAGGGAAGGTAAGTAAAGTTTGGGGCATTTTCTGATATATTACTAATATAGCGGTTGGGGCTGGGGGGACAGGGGGAATGTTTAGTGAAAAATTTTTTTGAAGGGTGGACATACCCTTTAACCATAAGATAAAAACTCACAACCCTCTGCTGAAGAAAAGGACATTACAGAGTGAGCAATTAAGGGTTCAGTATGCTTCTGAACTCTAGATATTTGACACTGGAGAGAAAGGATAAGAATTGTTAATAGACATCTTCTTGAAACTATAAGAAACTAATTTGGAGATATACTCTTCTCCCTGTCTGAATCCTGGCAATACCAAACTGAAATTATTTAGAAAAAATAAAATAAATAATTTGATCTAATGAGAGAGGATGATCCAGAGATATTTACTACTCAAATCTGTACCCGTTCATCCCAGCTTGGAGAAATAATAAAGTACAATTCGTCCGAGAAGATACCTGAACGTTAAATTAGCTGATCACTGAAGATTTTTTCTTTTTTTCCTGGAGACTGCATTCAAACTGGCACATGAGCAGCTGAATATATGCAAACTGGAGATCGACTGGATCGTTTCTCTCGACCCTAGACCTTCAAGACTGGAGTAGAAGGGGCAGTAATACAACCTGGAAAATCAGGTTAAAGGGGAACTGTGGTCTCCACAGCCCAAGATATAAAGAAATGACTGACCAGAAAGTTAATGGGTGGGAGGCTGACATGTGACATCCCTGAGGCTTCTCCTGCACAGTGCCACTGGCAGCACAGCCTCAGACTCCCTCAGTGTGTAGGGAGACAGGAAGTCCCTCCTCCTCTCTGCTGTGTGAAGAACCTGCAGCTGCAGAGAAGGTAAGGGAATCTACAGCCCTTCACTCTCACTATGTGAGTTCTCACTCTGCCTGAAAAGGCTGTTTCCACAGAGTTTTTGGGGGGGGTAGGGGGGGTGTCAGAGTGGCCCACAGCACCTGTGACTATGTGAGTTCTCACTCTGCCTGAAAAGGCTGTTCCACAGAGTTTTCGGGGGTAGGGGGGGTGCAGAGTGGCCCACAGCACCTGTGAGCGGGTGGGGCCACAGCACCCGTGAGTGGGCGGGACCACGGCACCCACAAGTGGGCGTGGTCATGGCACCCACGAGTGGGCGGGCCACACCCCCCCCCCCCGAGTGGGCTGGGCCACATGGGGCTGTAAGGGAATGGGCCAAAGGGGGCCTGCATCTGGAGGAACCATGGGGTCCATGAGTGGGAGGGACCAGTAGGGCTGCAAAGGGGAGGAGACACAGGGTAGTTTGACTGACAGGTTTCAGAGCAGGAAGCAGGAAGTGCAGGGGACCTGTTGATGCTGCTGCATATCACACACAAAAATGTAAATATCTATGTAAACTATGTAAAATAAACAATGGAAATAAATTGCAAAAACTCTCAGGAGAGTAATTCCTATCAATTTACCTAAAGTCATTTTTGGACCACAGCTCCTCTTTAACAGAATAAACATCACAAATCAGTGGCTCCAGGGCTGCAGTAAATTCTCTCCACAAACAATCCCCACTAGGGCAGATGTGTACCAGATAACTACAAGCTGTGCTCAACACCCCTATCGGTATCAGCTTGGCTGAAGAAAATTATTGCAGAGGTCTCCTTTGCTGCTTTATAGTGATGCAGCTCCAATTCTATCAAGTATATATTTGACAGTAAAAAGCAGAAACTTCCAAACACTGCATTAACTGCAGATTGCACATTTTAACTGCAGGTTGCACATTACGGCATAGCAGATTAACTGCTGATTACACAAAACTGCAGATTATAAATTGGGACATTATATGTTACGTAATTGCAAAAGATTATACATTATAGCATTCCAGGAAAACTAGATTATATTTATGTTATTGCAGGGGAACTGAAGATTACCGTATATCTCGAGTATAAGCCGACTAGAGTATAAGCCGAGGCACCCATTTTTGCCTCAAAATTTTGAAAAAATGATTGACCCGATTATAAGCCGAGGGCTGGGGGGACAGTATGCCATGCAGACACCCACATTACCTTTTTACTATAGGTGGTTGAAACTACAACTCCCAGCATCCAAGCATGCGGGGTGTAGTTTCCAAACATCTACAGTGGAAAGGTATTAGGGTGGGGGACAGTATGCCATACAGTAACCCTAATACCTTTCCACTGTAGATGTTTGGAAACTACAACTCCCAGCATGCTTGGTTGCTGGGAGTTGTAGTTTCCAACCACCTATAGTAAAAAGGTATTGGGGGTTACTGTATGGCATACTGTCCCCACCCTAATACCTTTCCACTGTAGATGTTTGGAAACTACAACTCCCAGCATGCTTGGTTGCTGGGAGTTGTAGTTTCCAACCACCTATAGTAAAAAGAAAATGTGGGGTCTGCATGGCATACTGTCCCCCCAGCCCTCCCCCCAGTACCCCCAGCCCTCCCCCCAGTCCCCCCCCAGCTCACTTACCCGTACCTGGTCTTCGTCTTCCTCTCTCTGCAATCCAGAAGCAGCCCGAGTCCGGCCGGCAGTTCCCATTACTGCTTCGCGGCTGCGCGATGACGTCATCCCCACACGTGCGTGATGACGTCATCGCGCACGCGAAAACTACTGGGAACTGCCGGCCGGACTCGCGGCTGCCTCTGGATTGAAGGTAAGTTGCTGTCTGACCTCCGCCGCGCTGCCAGGCCCTCTGCTTGCGAGAAAATGCAAGCAGAGGGGTGGGACCGGCAGTCGCGTCTGTGATTGGCTGAGCGGCAGCCAATCACGGACACGGCTGCCGGGAGTTCAGTGCGGCAGAGGCAAGAGGGAAGGTAAGTAATGTTCTGGGCATTTTCTGATAATTCTAATAGAGCGGTTGGGGCTGGGGATACAGGGGGAATGTTTGGTAAAATGGTTTTTATGGTAGGGGAAGGGAATCCTAATCGGGAGGGGAAGGGAATCCTAATCGGGAGGGAAAGGGAGGGGGAGAAGGGCTGCAGTACGCATGCTAAACTTCTCCCGGAGGCCAGGTAGGAGGCAGAGTCCTATATGGACTCTGCTATCCTCCTGGTGGGCAGTTTTTGGGACTTTGGGGGGGGACTACAGAGAACAATATGGAGCTGGGATGTGAGGTAAGGGTTAAACTACACTACACAATGGGGCAGTAGTGGGGGGGATTATAGTTTTTTGGGGGGTGGACATGCCCTTTAATATGTCACAATGAAAATGTGAATTCTCCTGGGTCTTAATTTAAATCTCTCTACAGTTAAATTCAGTGTATATGTCCAAATATCTGTGTTTTTCTGCACTGCAGTTTCATCTCTAACTTCCTTTTCCATCTTGAAAAGGAAGTTTACATTCCTGCTGTCCATTTGTAGGTGCATAGTGGGTGCTTCCCCTGGGAGTATACTGTTAGGACTGCTCCTCAAGAATCATAATTTTAATGTTTAAGTCTATCTCCCTACAGGATTCCTAAGGCAGATAACCAGAGCTTTTCAGTAACTGTTTGGTTTACCATTTAGTACAACTTGTTTGTTTTTAGGTTACTGTCTAAACCTATTTTGCTTTAGATAGTGGTTTACAACTAACAATGTATCTTATGTTCCCTCTACAGGTCCGTGGACAAGTGTTGTCATACCCTCTTTTCCATAATATTATGGAATAGTATCAGGGCTACCCTGGAGAACTAGATTCTTTAATTGTGATGCATTCATTTGTGCTAAATCTTCTTACCCTCATAATATCTGTGGAGATAATCTAGCCATTTGGGGCATCTCA
Source organism: Hymenochirus boettgeri (assembly GCA_019447015.1). Taxonomy (NCBI): domain Eukaryota; kingdom Metazoa; phylum Chordata; class Amphibia; order Anura; family Pipidae; genus Hymenochirus; species Hymenochirus boettgeri. The sequence continues at coordinate 167,417,034 of CM033474.1, forward strand.
ATAAAAGTTTTTTTTTTCCTTTCTTTATTTCAACTGATTTACCCTAGTGTTTTAAAATGTACTGATTTTTATTATTGCCTTGTTGATAGAATGGTCTATCCCTGAATCCTTCTTGTCAATCTATCTGCTTATGGATACTATGCTCCACTTGGTAGCAAGTCCTTCGGGCCTTGGATATTTAGATTCCCTTGTATCTTATCCTGGAGCTTTATCGGGATTTACAAGGTTCTTACATCCCTGTTTAGGTCTGAGCTTATTCCATTAGTATTGTGATATGATTTCCTTGTATCACTTCAGATGGCCAGTTGTGAATTTTAGAGCCCCAATGGCCATTCCTTACCTTTGTAGGTGCTAGTATAATGGATAGTCTACAGGAGTTTTCTATTAAGAATTTTCGGTTTTTATGGTATTTAAGGTTTTGCTTGTCTTTTTTCCCCCAGATATTCAATCTGGTGATTATCAATTCTAGGGATTGGCATTTTAGATGCTGCCTTTCTCATAGTCTACTGACATGTAAATCGAGTTTAAGCCAATTATGCTAACAGGTCCCTCTATAGCTGGTTTATTTGGGTTTTGGTATTAGTTCCTGTAACCAGGGTATGACTAAATCCTAGCCATTGTATTCACAAATATAATTTGTAAACAGCCTATAACTAAGCATTTGCCTTATTAAATATTTGTTAGATATGTTGGTCATAATTCCTTGATTCTCGGTTGGAGTATAGTTTGTTCCCACCCTTCTAGTTTTCTTACTGCTTTAGTATATCCCATTAGTGACCACTGTCATGTTTAAGGAACAGTAAAACTGAATATTGTATGATACTTACCGTAATTTTCATTTCCTGGACTTGTACATGGCAGTGGTCACTAAGCTCCCTCCCTTCATATCAGCCCATGCTCAGGACAGTTTGGACTGGTAGGTGAGGGGGTGGGGTTAAATTTATTAGCTTGTGTACTTCCTGTCCTGAGGCTGGGGGTTAACCCATTAGTCACCACTGCCATGTACCAGTCCAGGAAATGAAAATGACGGTAAGTATCATACAATTTTCAGTTTTACAGTGAGTACAGTGAAACTGTGGAAACTGTGGCAATGGCAAGTTCATGGAATAGTGGGCTGGATAAGTTTCTAACACTAAAAAATATTGAATTACTGGTATTAATACATATACTGTAGTTCTAGTTGATCCAGGGATATTTTCCGATTGTCATTTGGAGTCCTGAAGGAATTTTTCCCCCTGGGTTTTTTGCCTTCCTCTGGATCAAGGATGGTGAAAAAGGAGGGTGAAAAGGTGGGACTTGATGGACCTATGTCTTTGTTCAACCTCAATTACTATGTTACTAAGTGATCTATACAGGGGGATTTACGGGTAAGTGTAGCATCTCCTGAGCTCTTGCTTAAGAGGTATAAGTCGCACTGAGAGGCAGCCAATCACAGATGTTGCTGCCAGCAATAAAGAATGTCGGGGGAACTAAGCGATGTAAGTAGAGTTCTGCACCATTTTTAAGTAAACTCACACAACGGTGTGGTGTGGGCTAGGGTTCCCTACACTGCAGAAAAAGGCTTTTAAGCTGGGGAAAGGCAGCCACGAATGGATCCAGAGGGAGTGAGGGGGGGAGGGCATGCTGAAAACCTCTCAGAGGACAGAGAGGAAGCAGGGACCAGATGGGTCACTGAAAGCTTCTACTCTTCACTTTTTTTCAACTTCGAAAAGTCACTGCAGGAGATCCATTTGGAGCAGAGATGTAAAGTAAGGATTTTTTACCACTACACAGTGGGTTAAATTTTAGTTTTGTGGGTGGACATGCCATTAAGGCCAGCAAATAGCTAGCATTAAATACTTATGTGGGATGAAATTCACCCAGAGCCGCACTACCTCTGGTGAATTTCTCCCGGGAGCTTTGTGTAGAGTGCCTGCGGCTCTGGGTGAATGCTCCTGATAGTATTTTGTACCTGAACCCTTAATGTAAAAATGGGGTGCCCAACCTGGCGGATAGTATAAACTATAAACTTTTTTTGCGTCAATGTGCTTCTATAGCAAATCCAATTACAGTGTGATGTTAACCAGCAACCTTTTTAATTACTTAATTTTAAATTTTCTCCCTTATATTTTCACCCTTTCCTCATTGCATTTATAATACTCCCATTCCAATTATGTTCTCTTGCCCATTTTCCATTTAAATAACAATTTTCCCATTCTCTTTCTGTTCCCCTTCTTCTACTTTGTTCTCCTTTTCCTACTCTCATTCTATTCCACTTCTCTGTCTTGATCTCATTTTCTGACTCTTTAGTCTCCCCTGCTAATTGTATTCTACTCCTGCTTTCTACAGTTTACCTCTTGTGCAATGTCACAGAAAGCTAGGAACGTTAGGTGCTATGTAATACAAAACATTAATCAGGACATTTAGAAGAAATACTTTTAATGTATTTTGCTTCACTTTTTGCAAATGTAGCTTCCGGGCAGGATGGGGAGAAGGGGGCAGGAAGGGGTTTGTGACGTGTACTAAATCATAAAAAGGGCATGGTAGTCAAAAATAGGCAAAGACTCCAGGTCGTGGGAGTTTGGGGTGGTCTCACAGAAGTGCAGTAGACCACCCCAAAATCCGGGAGATGCCTGCGACTCCCGGGAGGGGTGGGATACCTGTTTGTTGATCTGAACTTTTTTTAGGTTATATCATTGATTAGACATTTTTTCTTTGTGTTTTAATCCAGCCCTCAAATGAAAACTGTAATAGTTTGAAATCTGATAGATATTAGTCTAACCTAAAATCCTGCACAATGTCCTGTTGCTCCTGTTTCTGCTTCCTGATTCTTCCAGTTAGCAACTGTCAGTTATGGATTTGACAGTTGACAATCACAGCCAATGACTAAATGCTAATTCCCTAGCTGCCTCGTCTGAACATGCTCAGGCTCGGTACCTGGTTACAAAATTTCTCAGTTTCCATGAGGCATAGCAGGCATACAGTATTGAATTTAGAGGACAAAGTAGGATAAATCAACATATTTGAAATAGGTGATTCTTTCTTTCTAGAAAATGTTATTATGAGGGGGGAGTTTTTAAACTGTAAAGTCATTATTGACGTGATCGCCATTTCGCCCATTAAGAATTGCCAAGTCCGAGATGGATGTTGAATGTGCTCGAAGATAAATCCTACTATACTTAAAATTTCAGATATTTCATTATGGGTTTGGTTTTGTTTTTTGTTTATATCCAACACATTTGTACAGTTTATGTGCTGCCCAATTTTGAAATATCCATGTAAACCCACAATAATCTTATCAATTTGCACTGTGCTGACCACTGACTGGTTCAGTTATTTTTCTTTGGCTGTTCTAGGTTCTAGGTTTCAGTACTAGGTGGATGCTTCATAAAACAGTTTTACGTTACCTACAGTTCTAAAAAAGAAAAGTAATAGGAAAACCATCCACCTGGTTTTGTTGAAACTGAAACAAGAGTGCAGCCCAGAGACAAAGTGCAGAGAATCCAACAGAGTTAGGTTAAAAAGTAAACAAGGTGAAGGCCATCAGATGACCATCATTTTATTGTAATTTCTTAAATTTTTTTTAATTTATTAATTATTTTAAAATACCTACCGGTAGGTCCATTATTAAATATATAACGTGTCCTTTTGCAGTATTTTTTTTACCTGTACAGCTTCATATACTGTTCTAGCATCTGTAAGATGGATCTGTCCTGTGGCAAGATTTAGCACTGGCTATATGTTATCCAATGTACCTCTTGACATTCTAAAATTATTTTGGGCTGATCGTTTTGTGATCAACTTTTGGTCATAAAATAAATTGGCCATAGTGGGGAACATTGTGGGAATGTCCTTACAGAAGGTGACAAATGCCTCTGGGATTTTAGTCAGAGGACATGTATTCCCTCATGAGTTTCTGAAATACTATTAGTAGATAATTATACTGTATTAGCCATTGATTAAAGCAAAGTCATCTCGGATATAAAGTAATACCTCTAACTGGCTAAATAAAATGATTGGAAATGGAAGTTTAAATCCTTCTTTCACCTGGTTGTAGTCAAAAGCAGGGAGCTGGTACATGCTCATATGTATACCTAATACCTTTTCTGTTCTATTACTTGATACTGACCCCTAAAGTTGGCTACACACAGTAACGATAAAGCCCTGATACCGTTGGATCTGACGGTATCGGGGTTTTGTTTTTACTGTGTGTATCTATGTTTGCCAAACGAGTGTGCGGCCTCCGAATGATTGGTCCAGCTGTACGCTCGATCAGAAAAGAAAATTTCCATCGGCCGCGCTAGACTCCCTATAGAGAAGTCGGCCGAGGGAAACACACAGTCCCGAGCGTTCTTCCTATGATGTGTATAGGGAGAACGCTTGGGACTGTGTGTATGCAGATCTTTGAAAGACGACAGACAGGATCTTCCAGATTCTGTTTGTCATCTTTCACTGATCTGCACTGTGTGTACCCAGCTTTAGCTCTATTTTTTATTGAAAGAAATGTGATCTACTGCCTGACAATTTCACTTTGTTTACATTTCATGTAAAATGGGAGGCTATAATGATTAAGATTAGCCGCTCAATCTGTCATTGTTGGTGGATAAATTTGACATTATATAACATCATCAACTATCCAGATTTTCCAGGCCTCCTTTAAGACAACCTGCCCTGTATGATAATTAGTATAAAGTTACTGCAATCAGACATGATCCTAAAAGTAAAATTGGTATGTGTATCCAAAAGAAAAAGTGACAAATGATGTGATTAAAGTCTAGTTAGTATAATGTGCTGGGGATTGTATTTCATGGTATTCTAATGTCTTTGTCAATAAGCCTATTGAAAGGAACACTAAACTGGCAAAGATAAGTACATGAAATCTATTTCTATTCTATTATTCCATCCCTATTTCTATTATTTACAGGGAGGTAAGAATCTATCTCACTGTCTATCTTGGCGCATGCACACCAATAGAAAAGATAGGTGTGCAATCGGGACAGCAAGCCTGACAGCTGAAAAGGGTTGCGAGTGAAGCACCGGTAACGTAAGTGTACAACTGTTCCAGGGCATTCTATTATTCACAGGGAGGTGGGTATAAACTTTCTTACCTCCCTGTGAATAATAGAAAAAGATTTCATGTACTTAACAAAATACATAAAATATGTTTAGCATCCATTCCAGTGGTGGCTGGTAAGTTTTGAGTATTTATGATTACTTTATATTGCACATTTTAGGTTTAACAAAGTTTAGCAACCAGAATACAGTTTAAATAGCCTAGTCCAACCAAACCAAGCCCAATCTGCTCAAGTGTTTACACTTTGATTATGGGTGAAAATTAGTGGGCATGTGGTCATCAGTAAGTAAAAATTAGGGGAAAGATGCAATATAACAAGCTATTCCCCAAATGAGTGTAAAACTTACGCTACCCAATGTGTGGTTGTGCCATAATAGCATTGATATTTGTGCTAGTTTGTAGCACGAAAAAGATTGCAACTTACTGCTCACTTTCCCATGTAGGAAACCCCTATCAAGTTGTGATAGCGGTTTTTCTCTACCTCCTCCAAATAACTAATAACAATTAGTTTGGTTTATTTATTAAACACTAGTTATTTTCAAAAAGTTAATAAAAAATGATTGATACTTAAAATAATATCGGTTTTCAAATCACAAATTTTCGTGAATAAATCAATAAAATCTAAGCTATAAGGAGCTAATGATGGCCAAACCCATTAAGTCATTATATATACAGGGTTATTCAATACGAGGAGCAGAAAGGAGCTGTTAATTTGCCCCAACCAGTTAGATGTTACCTTTTAGTGGTCTGCTACAGTCTACGTCTGATTGGTTGCTGCAGATTAAGAACACAGGAAACTGGGTTTGGTGCATATGGTTAAAGGAGCAGTTATCTGTCTCTTCCCCCTTCATTATTGCCCAGCGTTGGCTATTCATTTTGAAGCTCATCATGTTTAAAATTTAAATATATTAAACAGTTCATAAATAGAAATGGGCGAAACTCGAAAGTTTCATTGTATTTTTGGATTTACGGAACTTGGGAAAAAACAGAATATTGAAACATGAAAATGGAACTTAATTTCGAGGTTTCGGAACATATTTTCAAGGGGTACCTTGAAAATAACCTAGAGTGTTCGATAACCCTCGAAAATATGAGCGGAATCTACTTTGGCGAGTGTGTGGGCACTATAAAGGTTTTTGGCTTGCTAACCTATTCCACAACCCAGACATATGAAGAATACAGATGATTGTTATCACAAGGGAACATCCAGGGAAATCCTGCAGATTGATGTTGTTGTAGACCAGTTTTTTACCAATCTTGGATGGATGTCAGTGTTCAGCCATGTTTCCTCCACTTGATGACTGATATGTTCTAATGAAATTAATTCCTTTTATGTTTTGAAAGTTCTTTGCTGACCGTAGCTTTTTAGGATGATGCCAAGAGGAATAATCTAGGCCTGTACAATATTCTGAGCAACTCAATGTTTAAAGTTATACTGTAACATTAGGAACGTGTCTGCACATGTGGTGGATCGTATGGGTGAAGCTGTCTACAGGAAGCAAGAAGGGGGGAAAAATAAGTTTGGGGGTCTGTTATAAGCCACGAAATGCCAGTGAGAAGGTAGAAAATCTCCTCCATATGCAGTTGGCAAAGGCTGCAGGTATTAGGCATGTTCTGCTTATGGGGGATTTCAATTATGCCTGAGGAAGTCTATGGAGGTGAAACGCATATCAATAGAAAAACTCTGTTTTATCCTTGCTAAACAAACCTCATAAAATTGGGAAGCATAAGGGAAATTTGAAGCCGAGACTTAATGCTCGGGTAAAAAGGGAAATAAAAAAAATTAAAAATGGCTTTTAAAATTATGGGTATATATGATCCACCGCCTGCTACTCTACAGCCAATTAAATAGGTTCTACCATTTTTGGTTCAATATCCCCAAGCACATATGATATGTTTGGGAGACTTTAATGCAACAACTGTATGAACCCCTCTCTAGACAAATTAATAAATATTACCACGAATGGACTTACCAGTATGATCACCTCCCTCAAAAACACTGAGGGGTTAACTGTCACAAACACCAAGGATATTCTAGAAGTTCTTATAAACTTTTACACCAACCTATACAACTTCAACTTTACAGTCTCTCCACAAAACCTAAGCAGATATCTGGCAAATATAACCTTCCCAAAATTAACTAGATCTGATGCCCAGATGTTAGAAGCAGAAATTACAGAAATAGAATTAAGAGATACCCTAGAAGAAATGGCAAACAATAAATCTCCAGGTCCAGATGGCATACCTGCAGAAGTATACAAAAAATACATGGAACATATAACAATGATGCTTTCCAGACAAAGAAATGACCCCCCTCTATGTATGAAGCACACATTACACTGCTATTAAAGTCAGGAAAGGATCCCCAAGACTGCAACTCCTATCGCCCCATATTCCTTCTAAACGTTGACTACAAAATACTGGCAAAAATTCTAGCCAACAGACTTCAAAAAGTCAACGTCCGGAAAACATTAATCAATAGCCAAGTAGACCATGATAACGCCAGAACGAGAGTGATGCTCTCACTAGATGCACAGAAGGCGTTCGACTCAGTTGATTGTCCCTTCCTGTGGGCCTGCCTGAGCCATTTTGGCCTCGGACTCAGCTTCTGTATGCCTGCCCAATGGCGTCCCTTAGAGTAAATGGCTTTTGCTCACACCCCTTTACACTAACCAAAGGAACTAGACAGGGATGCCCACTCTCACCATACCTTTTCGCTCTTGCAATAGAACCCCTAGCCATTCAGCTTAGACAACACAGGAATATCACAGGTCTTCACCTAGGCCAAACCACAACACTGCTATGCAGACTATTTAATTCTATACCTGGCAGACCCAGACAAACGTCACTGAGGTCGGCAAACTACTGTCATTCCCTGAAATACAAGAATGGTATCAAATACTGCATACATTGTTATTCAGATATTAACGAATGCACTAATGTATTATATCCAAATTCCAAAGCACCACACTTTCCATTCAACCCCACCCCATCATTCAGATACTGAAACTGGGAAAGGAGAAGTTACATCCCATCCCTTATGCCCTCAGAATGGAAGATATAGCTGAGTCTCACACCACAGTATCACCATCTGCACCTAACAGATTGATGCAGTTCTATATCTTAATCCTACTGTCCCCCTGCACAAATGGCCCGCATATCCCCTATACACTCACCCTCATGCCCCAAATGCCAATATAATCCTGCAAACTTTTGGCACCTAATATGGGACTGCACGCACATCAAAAGATTTTGGAATAAAGTTATAGCACTTCTGACTGAGGTACTAGACAGAGAAATACCCATTGAACCTAAACTTTGTATTCTAGGAGTGCCTGAAGTTGATATATGGGGCAAATTCCAACTACTCTTTCTCAAAGAATCTTTATTCTATGCCAGAAGGACAATAATCCTTACTTGGATGGCCCCCCACATCCCCCACACTCAGAAATTCGAAAGGAATGATAATGAATATGCTACCTTATTTGAGACTGGTATACCTCAAAAGAGGCTGTCTCCAAAAATGACACAAGATCTGGGCCCCCTATGCACCTATGAGAATAAGGAAAACACCACCTAGAGATAATGTAACCATAACCCATAAACTGCCTCTCTGTCTGGTATCTCATGTGTACGCCAGTGGCAGATCTTGGAAAACATGGTATACAAACCTTTGAATACTTATAAAATGTTATTAAAGTAACTGCAAGTTATATCTGTTACTTTTTCTGTATATCCCATTACCCCTCCTCATACCCCAAATTCCCCTACCTTTTATTCCTTTTGGTAAAATGTACCCATTGTAAATGACGTACATTTAGACAACATACAATTGACAATTTTTATTGTATACCGTAAGCATGTATAGTCAACTGTAACATAAATGGGTTCTATTAATAAACTTAAAATGTTAAAATCAGAGGAAACAGGACAGGTTTACAAGAACTAAGAAATCTGTAATAAGTAGTGCAAGAAAGCAATTAAACTAGCTAAAATAAAAAATGAAATACATATAGCTGAACAAAGCAAGTCCAAACCCTACATGTATTTTAAGTATATCAAAAGTAAAAAGATGGACTGAGAAAGTGGCACCATTAAATAATGGGGCTAAAATGGTTATAGGCCAAAAAGGTGCCTAACAGTCCCCCCTCTGCATATACAATAGAAAATCCTAGTCTTTATAGCAGGTAATGTAATAACATGGATGGTATAAATAAGAAATATTCACTCTGGCTGACAGAGGTTATGGTACGTAAACAATTTGACAAAGTTAATATCAATAAAGCCCCAGGACCATATAAAATACATCCTCGGCTAGGTTAGTCCAGTTTTATCTAGACCAATGTTTCTTTTCTTTTCAGGTTCACTTTTTTCAGGTGCGTTGGTGTGATGTGCCTTTGGATTGGAAAAAAGCCAATGTAATTCCAATATTCAAAAAAGGTCTTCGTTCACAGCCTGGTAACTATAGACCTGTTAGTCCAAAATCAGTGGTAGGGAAAATACTGGAAACTTTGTAACAGGATTACATCCTGGACTTTGTCTCCAGAAATGATCTCATAAATAGTAGTCAGCATGAATTTATGTATAATAGATACGGTCAGCCAAATTTACTTGCTGCAAGCAGACCTAGATAGATTATCAAAATCGCCAGCAAAGTAGCAGATGAGATTCAATGTTGATAAATGTAAGGTGGTGCATTTGGGCTTTAACAATGCTAATGCCACCTTTACAATAAATGGCTCAGTGTTAAGTGATCCTCTATTGGAGAAAGATTCAGGGGTTCTAGTAGATAAGTGTTATGAAATTACCGGTGTGTGAGGTTTTTTGGTTGCTAGTTGGCGTCCACACACGGGCGTGCACAGCAAAATCTACACGCTGCTCTGTGTGTGTGCGCGCCAGTGTTACCACATTGGTGCATGCACCGTGGGTCCCGACCTCCTCCCAGGGCTGTTGGTAAGTGCGGACGTACTCCTGTGCGCGCGGGCGTGTGTGCATCATGGCTGGATGACGCGGATGGTCCTTTTTAAAGTTCTCCTTTCCTTCCTGCTCTTGCTGGCAAATCAGTGTTTGTTGCCTGTTCTCAAGCTCTTTGTTGCCTTGCTGATTTTTCCAGAGTTGATCCATGCCTTGTTCCTGCCCACTCTATTTGCTTGCCGTCCGCCTTTGACTTCTGCCTGTTCCCTGACCGTCAGGAATCCTCCCCTTTTTTTTATGGCCATCTTCAGTTGTGGGGCTCAAAGTGTCTATCTCTCTATTTGTCCATCTCCCTGTCTGTCCGAATAAATATTTCACATCAGTGACACACGTAGAGACACCTATTAAAAGCACATGCAGCATATATGAATCAGAACCAATGTTGTTTCTTAGATTCGAGGTCCAACCCTTCTGCGAACTGGATTTGATTGGAGACGACAGATCTTTTTATTAGGATATATTTCTGATTTTTATATATCATCTGCAGTTTCATAATTGTTTACCGTATATACTCGAGTATAAGCCTATATTTTCAGGCTTTAAAATTAGCCTGAAAACCTAACCTTGGCTTATACTCGGGGTCCTAATTTAGATCCAAATGCTGCAATTGAGGATAGTAACCAGTAAGTGGCGCTGTGTTAGAAAAAAATCCTTAACCTGCATAGAAAGTTACAGGAGCTGATCTGCTTTTAGAGCTTTTTTCCGTTTGCGCATGCAACGCATGTGATTGCGTTTCCGTTTGTGATACGCAATCGTATGCGATCACCATTTTAATGCGCAATCGCATGCTATTTTGTATCTCAAAGGAGAAATCACACGCGCAAATGCAACTGAATCGCACACACAATCGTGTGCAACTGCGTTTGCTGCGCAGTGTGGCCGTGCCCTTACACTGCTTTCTGTAGTCTGGCTGCTGGACTCACTCAGCACTGTCACTGCTCATCTGGATGCTGGAAATCTGACGGGACTCCTCAGTTTGGGGCAAAAAACAGCTGCTAGTTCAATGCAAATGACAGAGTGCCCTTTGCTATATGGGGGCCAGAGTGCCCTTTGCTATATGGGGGCCAGAGTGCCCTTTACTATATGGGGGTCAGAGTGCCCTTTACTATATGGGGGTCAGAGTGCCCTTTACTATATGGGGGTCAGAGTGCCCTTTACTATATGGGGGTCAGAGTGCCCTTTACTATATGGGGGCCAGGAGAATTGTAAATGATGGTAAGCTTAATTAAAAGTTTATTGAACCTTGCCACTCCACATGTTTAGAAACTATAACTTCCAGCAACCAAAGCATGCTGGGAGTTGCAATTTCCAAACATGTGGAGTGCTAAGTAATTGGGAGTTACTATTATATTATAGATATTATACTATTATATTATATTATTAGTATGATGAGTATGCGTATGATATGGCTATTACTGTATAAGACTACTGTATAGGAATTCTGCTGTCCATTTAAAGGGCAACTTAAGCCACAAAACAATACTGAATCAGATGGCAGTAGTGGTCATAATTTCTACCCTCTACTCTAGTCAATCAGTTTTTACTAATTTTTCAGGTAAAAATAGGTACCTAGGTTTATACTCGGATATACTTATACTCGAGTATATATGGTAATTGGCATGCATTGTTTTTAGTTGCAGTATGGGTATGTGGATGTAATAGTACTTTTGACCGATAAAGTGATTGTGCCTGTTTTGTTGGGACTTGCATAGGGGTGTAATAAGTTTATATTACCTGATGGCACCACAAACGGATGCACAATCGCAACGCAATTTAAAAATTGCATGTGCAAACGCAAGGACGATCACACAAAAATCGCTCTAGTGTGGCCTAGCCCTAAGAGTACAATTAGATCATGCAAAAGCATGTGTGTGACATGAACATGTGTCTATGTACAGTTTTTAAAACAAATAGGTACATGAAAATGATTATTGTATATTACTGATTATGCTCGAGACTGTTTAAAGTGGAACTTTATGACAGATACATGTAGTTTCAATAACATATGTTACAATTGCCAGTATATAGAGAACACACCAGTAAATATGCTGCTGCCATTTAATATAATCACATCAGGCATAGACAGTCTGTTTGAGTTGCTATAACAGATATATATGACATAACGTTTATGTAGATAAATATAAGAAAATTATGCCATAGATGTATGACACAGTGTATAAAAGCTCACTCAATTACACTACTAAAAATCAAAGTTTTTAGCGTAAAAATTTGACATAAACCCAAATGTTATATCACAAACCCTTTATTGAATACCAAAAGCAGATGCAACGTTTACACATTCTATATGATAGCGACTCTGAATACATCGCCCCTTAAAGTGAGTAGAAGGTAAAATGTGCCACCTATCAAATAAAGGGGGGGGGGGGGGTAGCTTATTATAATATAGAAATGTGTAACTAAGACCACCACAGGGATATAAAGACCCACCATTGTTTAAAATCTCAATCCAATATAGTGGCAGAGAACTGGGGGAGTTAGGTAGAAAACATTTTGTTAATATGGTGGTGCTGTGGTTATCAGCTTTGCATTGTAACACTGAAGTCTTGGGTTTAGTTCCCGGAATGTTCTCTATGGATTTGTCCTGCTTTCTTACCACAGTCCCCAAAACACTGACTGGTATTTTAATCAGCTTCTGATCAAACTGACCCTCTACATGCCTGTGGTTGGAAAATAAGATTGCAAGCTACACAGGAGTGGGAAATAATATAAGCGACTAAACATTCTCTGTAAATAGGTTTGCAATTTGCCACTTATAAATATGTACCAGTACAAATCTAAAGCCTCATACACACATGAACGCGGGGGCGACCCACAACACACAATGTGTATGTACGGCCGTTACGGACAATAATTCTACACAGCTATTACTGTACCGTTTTTTTTTTGGTTGATCTGTCCCTTATTTCTTTAAAACATCTTATTTTTCTGTCAATCGAGTGCCTTAGTATCTTAGCTATTTGCTGTAGCTGGAATGGTGACACTTAGGGGCATATTTATAAAGAATCGATAATATCGCAAAAAAATTACCGCCGCACATCGCGGCCACAAAAATAGCGCTATCGCCGTATTTATAACGGCGAGCGCTACTCCCGCGATACCTATCGCGGCCGCGATGTGCTGCGGTAATTTTAAGCCCCTTCGCGGCGATACTGTATAGTATCGCCGCGAAGGGACTTAAAATCCCTTCCGACGCCGCTCCTACCCCGCCCACACCCCCCGCGGCGGCAGCGGCGACCACCGCCGCCGCTGCCGCTTCCAGCAGCCCTCCCCAACCGTTCCCGTTCGCGGCAATCTCGGAACGGAGAGTTAGGAGGGGCTGCCGGGAAGGGGCCGCAGCAGGTGGTCGCGACCACCCGCCGCGCACCCCCTCCCCGGCAACCCCTCCTAACCTGGGAAGTGGCGGCGGCGGCGGGTGGTCGCCGCTGCCGCCGCGGGGGGTGTGGGCGGGGTGGGCTGACTTCGCCTCCTTCAGTGCGAAGTGGCGAAGTAAACAGCCGATACTAGCCGAGCGAAACCAACCGCCAGTTACCGGTAACAGGTAAGTATCGGCGCGAAAGGTTAACGCTTCGTTAACTTTCGCGGCGTTTCGACCTTGATTAAAATCGCGGTAAACGCGATTCATGCGTTAATGTCCGCGAAAACGGCCGCGAAAAGTTAACGAACCTTTATAAATATGCCCCTTAGTACGTGAAATGCATGGTGGGAAAATTCCCTCTCCCAGTGCTGCCTCATAGAGATTAGAGCATGCTTGCCCTCACAAAGAGTCAAAGTCTAGCAGGGTGGTGGGGCTCTAAGGGACTGAGCTTGAGCAAAACAAGAACTGGATTGAAGTGCAGCAACACAAACACATCAGCGTGCTGTTTACATGTACTCATTTATAGATTGAAATGAGGCAAAATTATTTTTCAGTGTACAATTCCTTTGGTTTTTGTGCTACTATTTTGCAGGAAAATTAATGGAAACTAAATTATGTGCCTGTAATGCAGTAAAAGCAATAACGTGATTACTACTGTAAATTGCAGGAACCCGGAAGGTAAACTTAGCGATCCTTATTTCAATTTTTTTTATTGCATCTCCCTGTTATTTTCTCAACATGCTGCAAAATGGCTTTACTGACTGCTAGAACGGGATCTGACATCAAATGCAATAAATTTAAGAGATGATTTTATAAGGGCAAATAGGTACAATTGTTTGCTTCAGCTATTTATTTGCAGCAACCAACCAGATGTTGTCTTTTTTCTGGGTAACTACACTTTACGTGTGTATGAATTTATGTACATCATTCTAATATTTCAAATGCAAATTTGTTTAACAATACAAGAAGCAACAAAGGGATGGGCCTCTTTGTCCACCTACTGATCTCTGAACTTGCTAACATCTTGCATAGCATGTGGGTGGTAAAAGTATCAATTGACAGAGGAAAGTAAAAGCGTGAAGCTGGCCACCCAAGACCCCAGGTCACTGCTGACACTTCAGAACTTGGATCTCAGAAGGCACCTGCTCCTCCTGCCAAAACAAACCATCCCCTGCTATGGGCACACTTGGAGAGACCTGCCTTTGGCAGCTTTGTAAAAGAGCACAGGAGGAGAACATTCTAGCTTTAGTTTCACCTAAACAATCTCAAATAACTTCTGTACAGTGCTGTGATGTTGTAGAACACCCCCTCTGACTACAGAGCTAGTGGTGCGGTCAACATTATTATGCATTGTTCTAGAATTTCATTAGATTCTTTCGATCCCTTGCTCTGGTGGTCCCACAGCATATTTGTTATTTTTAGACTTGATAAGTACATCTGGTTTTCATTCCAGCATCCAAGTTTGCTTGAAAGTTGAAAAGCGTGTTTTTTTCAAATTGAATTTCTCACAAATCTTAGGACTGGGGTGAGAACCAGAAGACACTCAGCCTTGTCACAGCAAATCCCAGCTTTATCTCAGCCCCTGGGCTTGTCCAACTTGGCATAAATCAATTTCACCTGTTTGGTTAAGTGAATACAAGTTAAAAGTAATAAAACTATTAGTGCAATGAGATATTTCTCGCCATGCGTTCTCTTGTAGAAGGGAGTGAACTCTGACTGACCTGGTCTGTCCCACACATCCCTCTTTGTCCTTGGAAATTGGGAACAGAAGACTAATGATTCCCTTTGCACAGCAGCAGTGCAGTCACTAATATGTTAGTTGGTTCAAAGCCATTAACCTAATTTACTTTAGCAATTTAAAACAATTATATTCTACGTTCTACAATTACTTTGTAAACTCTACAAAAGCGAAGCGGGTGGGTTTCTTAGTGCTGTTATGGCCAATAGGTATATTATTGGTTTCCAGTAATTAAACCATGTTGTTTTTTATTTATACTAACACGTTAAGGATTATCAATGGATCCCTCTCCAAAAACACATATACCTTTAAGCCTTTTAAAGGAACAGTTCATTTGAAAAGTGAACTATTCCTTTAATGTATTGATTGAAGACCGGGAGGTTAAAGAGCTATGTCTTACCCTCTGTTCTTCAATCAATATCTCAGGAGCCAGGGACGAAGATAGCAGAAACCTTTTGCGTGATCCTCTACAGCAGCACTGAAAATTCCTGAGTGCTTCATGGTTCTAATCCACTATAGCACACATTATCGCACATGCGCACTATAGTTAATTAGAACCAGGAAGCGGTTGGGACCTGTCAGTTCTGCTGTGGTGGATCGTGTGAAAGGTAAGTTTCTGCTATCTTTGTCCCTGACTCCTAAGACATTGATTGAAGGTAAGGCATAGCTCCTTAACCTCCTGGGCTTTAATCAATACATTAAAGCAATAGTTCACTTTTCAAGTGAACTATTCCTTTAAAGAAAGCAACCACCATCAATTACAAACTGTCAATCACAGATTAACAAATACTCATTTTTATTATTTAGCTTGATTCAGTTTCTTTTTAATGAACATACAGTTATATAACTGATGTTTATCAATTGCCGTTGAGACATATTTATAAACGATCACAGGAAATTGCAATGACAAATAGCGATATTATTTATTAAATTGGCCTTTTTTTGCTTTCGCCTTTGCGGGAAAGTATCGCTTGGGTGATGTGTGTCGATAGTTTTCGCCTTATTAATTGCGTTAAGTGTGGTATCACTGTGAAAAGAGAAATTGCTTTCTAGTGTAATTTCAGAGCTATTTTTGTCATTCTTTTATTTAAAGCTATTTATAAATAGGTGAAATTTCGCCATTTTGCCACATTTTCTGCCTTTTGTTGCATTTTTTACAGGTTTACCAGAATTTTCGCCAAACCTCTTTACTTACTAGAATGTTTCATTAACATGACTAGTTCTTACACAGAACAATGGTATGTTCCCATGTTAATGTAACTGGTTTGATAATTAGCTGCAGTTTGCTGAAAATAAGTAATACTAAAAAATTTGTCCTCTTCATAAAATAAAGAAAATTTGCCTTTTGAGTTTTACACTATTTACTATATCCTATTAATGTACTAGGGACAATTCGCCTTTTGAGTTTTATACTATTTATTATATCTGTGGCTGAAAAAAACACCAAATGTGTTAGGTTATTTTTAAATAACAAAGATAGGTGTTTTAAATAACAAAGATAGTGTGTATTAACCAATTTAATATGATTTAATATATCATATGTGCTAAACTTTTTCAGCATTATTAGTGCTACTTTTTGCTACTAATTTTAGCTTTTGATGAAAATTTGCCTTTTAAATAACTTTGATGAAAAGTTGAAAGTTTAAAAAATTGTGGTAAAGGCTGGTGGGGAATAAAGCAAAAATAATGCCCTTTATAAATATGTCCCTCAAACCCCCATTTGACTTTTTTGGTAAATAAAGAAAATCAGATCCTTACAAAAAACAAATCTTAAAAAGTGAACTCGCAGATCGTATTACAGTTAATGCTGGAAAATAGTTTAACACCCCCCTGAGCACTTTAGTATTGAGAAACACTCCACAATGTACTGACACCTTCCATGGACCCATTGGCAGGCTAAATAAATGGCTAATTATGTGTTTTTGCCACCTTAGACTTGGCGATTGGAATGGCTGAACTTAACGCAAAAATAAAATTTTTGCCATTTTATAAATATGCTTGAGCGGTAACCACAGCGATGTACGGCGAAAGGCGAAAAGTAGCGTTAATGACCTTTCGCTACTGGTAATCACTGCTTTAAAAATAGCAAAAAGTCCAAATTTGGCGACAAGGCAGCGTTAAAGAAGGCAAAAAGTTTAACATCAATACATCAGTACATCAATTTTCTAATGATTCCCCTTATAGACTGGTTGCTTAGAAATTCTATGAAAAGGGCAGGGAGAAGTGACTGTAAGATTCCTTGAAGTGGGGACCGTCCCCCCTGCCAACATCTTAATGTGGTACGGCAAAGCACATGGCTAAATAATATAGGCAGACACCCCTGCATGCATTGGGTTCAAATCCTAAGGTATGTCCTGGGTTCAAATCCTCATTTTGGCCACATCATCAAGGGATTTGTATGTTCTCACTGTGCTTGCTTGGGTTTCCCCACAATTGTAAAAACCTACTGATAGTTTGTGTGCTTAGATTGATATCTACTGACCATCTTCTGGCTCTCTGACCCCAGGGAGGAGGCTTAATAGGAGTGGACCAGGGAGAAGGAAAGTATCTTTTGTGAGTTAATGTATGCTCAGGGATAAGAACCTAGCATTTTTGTTCCCCTTTAAGAACTAGCATATTATTTTACTATACTTTTACTTACCGTTGTTCTACCCTTTGCTTTTATTTATGTGTATAGATATTGATTTTTCTCAAGCCAAAACGACTGCCTCTTCCAAGCACAGTACTAGAACAATGATGCTACAGAACCTGCTTTTTGAATGAACCATGTTGAACGGTACCCATAGCCTGAGTAAAGTCATTTCTTTTAACTGTTAACTTAAATCCAAACAAATTAATGTAAATATCAATATGCTGTACTTTATGATGTAGGGATAATAACAACATATTTAATTGACTGGAGACATATAAAAAGTTCATTTTTCTCCTCTGCATTAAAATACAAACCCCCTCAGCAATTTGTAATATGTTTGAATAAAAAGGAATAGATCAATATGCACAGCACACAGATATTTTTTATTTCATTTTTGTCTATTTTGGTTAGGTGGCTTTTTTATGTCCTGAGAGCACTGAATAGCCAGGAAAACCAGCAGCATGTAGTTCATTATAGAGGAAGCTTCTAATTTAGCAGTCTACATGCATAAAATAAGGGATGATATTCCACCTTACTTTGTAATATAATGGTATTAGAAATGTAATAAGCAAAAGGCAAAAGGTTTGTACACACATGTGAACGCGGGCACCGACCTGAGATGCATGATGTGTATGGATGGCCGTTTCGGCCGATAACTGTCCCATGTATGGGCACTTTATCGGCTGCAACGGCTGTTCACTCTGCTTGGCTTTTGTTTGTTTATTGTTGTGCTTTACTGCATATACTTCAAACTGTGTCTACAGTAGTTGCCTAAAAATGTATGTTATTGTTACTCCTGCTCCTCCTTTTATTCCCAGGCTCCTCTGCTTCTGGATGCACCTCCGAATGAGTAAATCCTTTTTGGCAACTAAGATATTTTTTGGGGAAAGGCCCCCTCCTGATGCCCAAGGATAGTGTGCCCTAAATAACTGCAACCCCCGAGCGCTTTGAGTCTGCCAGGAGTAAACCTCAATATTAATATTGTGTGTCTCCTTACCAACTGTTAGTGTTACTGTAATGTTCCTTGGTAATGATATAAAAATACCCCTGCTTTATAAATATGCTTCTTACCATATTTTTCCACTTTCAATTCATCATCTGAATCATAGATTAATGATTCTTTTTGCGCTACTGATGGAAATGGTGATATTTGATACCGTTTATACTCGAGTATAAGTCGAATTTTTCAGGCTTTAAAATTAGCCTGAAAACCTAATCTCGACTTATACTCGGGTCAAGTCCAAATTTAGATCCAAATTCTGCAATTGCAGATAGTAACCAGTAGGTGGCGCTGTGTTAACCTGCATAGAAAGTTACAGGAGCTGATCTGCCTTTACACTTCCTTCTTCCTGTAGTCTGGCTGCTGGACTCACTCAGCACTGTCACTGCACATCTCGATGCTGTAAATCTGATGGATCTCCTCAGTTTGGGGCAAAAAGCAGCTGCTAGTACAGTACAAATGACAGCTTGAAATTACAAATGTCAGGTGACATTTTTAACTATTGGGGTCAAAGAGTTCTTTACTATATGGGGTCAGAGGGCCCTTTACTATATGGGGTCAGAGTGCCCTTTACTATATGGGGTCAGGAGAATTGTAAATGATGGTAAGCTTAATTAAAAGTTTACTGAACCTTGCCACTCCACATGTTTAGAAACTGAAACTCCCAGGAACAAAGCATGCTGGGAGTTGTAGTTTCCAAACATCTGGAGCGACAAGAAATTGGAGGTTACTGGTACTGGATTTGGCTATTACTGTATGGGATTCATGTATGGGAATTCAGCTGTCCATTTAAAGGGCAAATAAAGCCTAAAAACAACACAGAATCAGAAGGCAGTAGTAGTGATAATTTATACCCTCGACTTATACTCGAGTCAATCAGTTTTTACAAATTTTTCAGGTAAAAATAGGTACCTCGACTTATACTCTGATCGACTTATACTCGAGTATATATGGTACATAAAATATGTAATTAATTCAAAATCGTTTTGAAAAACAAAGACACAGAGCAGACTGCACAATAAAATCTGCCCTGTAAGTCTAAATCTTGTTTGTAATCCAATCAGTAACATTAGGCTTTCTTTTATTAGAAAAATTAACAAACTAAAGCTTTCACTATGGGTCATCTTTAATTCGTCATGTTGGTGGCCTTCTCTCCCTGGCTGAACTCCTACTGACTCCTAGCAATATTGAAACAGACAGATTTAGTGTTCTTGCTTAGCTAGGCTTTCCTGTGACCTGTGTAAAAACCCTTTGCTTCTTTCCCACATATCTGTGTTAAAGTTCTGCTCCAGTCCCGAGTTTATTTTTTCAGGTGAGTAAACGCTGTATCGAATACTGGTTTCTCAGTTGCTTTTAATTAGGCTTCTGGAATCTGCTCTTTCATCTGGGTGGAATCTGCGTCACTTCACTCCAGCTATTTTCAGTCCTAAAGCTGTGGGTTTTTCTGTTATGCAGCTAATTGAAGGCACACAGGGAAAAAAAAGGCAATAGTTAATCCCAATAACCTGAGACATTTTTAAGGTTATGATAAAACCACACATTTTTATAACCACTTTCTACATTTTGTTCCACAACCACTTCCCTTGAGATGTTAGAATAAAGTCAATCCAAAATATAAAACAACACAGGCGATTTCTATTTGTTAACTCAGATCTTTTTTTTAAAGTTAGAAGTTTGGTAAACAAAAGCATTTTCTTCTTTTTGCCAATTAAGGACTCTGACTTCCACATCATTTAGTAGATATATTTCAAAGTGTAAATATCCATGTCGTTTAGAGGTAATTATATGATAAGACAGGGACTCTGGACAGTGCTGTAAAACCCAGAGAAGGACTATTATATACATTAAAGTGTTGTTGTTGTCACAATAAAAATTTGGGATTCACCATTGTATTGTGCATAGAATTGTCTGGCCCTAGGAGTGGAGGGCCTGCACCTGTCTGGATAAAAACCAACAGCGATGTGCTGGCGTGTTATCTGGACTGTATTTATGTACATTAAAGACATATTTGTATTTCAACAAAAACAAACTACAGTAACTGCCTGGAAATACAAAGGGCTCAGGCAAGTGTTTTTATTTTTCTATATTTTACCACCTCACAAAAAGGCACCTGCTCATAGTGTAGACAAGTTATTCAAAAGGTTACCTTTTGTAACCTGTTTATAATATATACTTATAATAATCAATGTGTTTCTATAACAATTTAAAAGGGAGCTGCAGTCTTTAAACAAGTTGGTTTTAAATGAAAGACCAGGTTACTGATCAGAAAGATAGGGGGTGGGAGGTTTTGAATCACAAATACTAGTTCATCCTTCAGATCTGCACATGCTCTGTGCTGGAGAAAGCAAAGAAATACCTTGAAGAGATTGAGTTACAGTGACTGAAGAAGGAGTGGAAGGGCCACAGGGAGTTTCAAGGGGATTGCAAGGAGGAGGAGACACAGGGAAGATGGATTGTCACATGGTTTCAGTAGGAAGCAGGAAGTGCAGGGGATCTGGTGATCCATACCACACATAAAAATGTAAATATCTTAAAAACTATGTAAAAAATTAATTTGGAAAAATACTCAGGAAAGCAATTCCTATAAATTTACCTAAAGTAATTTTTGGACCACAGTTCCCCTTTAAATTAGAAAGTGTCTAGTCTATTTAGGCAGTCGGGGAGATATATCCAGAGCTCCATTTCATACCAATTTTGCAGCTTTTACCTATGCATGACTTAGCTGGCATTTAAAAGTCAACCATGGCCTACTTAACTGATTAAAACAGTACAGAGGATAGTTGGATTCTGAAATACAGGACAAGCATAGAAGTTCGCATTCCAAACATGTATTTACTGGTGACCACACATCAGAACTCACAATTTTCGGCGGGTAGTGTGCCCCCTTCTTCAGGTAGTTGGTTTCTGGCCTTTTTTACAATCAGACCACCCTTTCGTAATTACTTCATGTCATATCACCAAAAGGAAACATAATTCAACTATTTCTATCTTGTGTTGTTGATCTTTAAATATAGATAAAGTGTAAGTACAACATTTCCATGAGGTGAAATAAAAATCTATGGGCTGGTAATGGTGGTGGTGGAGTGGGTGGTGGGGGATTGCCATGTACCATTTACACAGTGTCACTGTGTAAATATCATGAATTATCAGAACCAAACATTTTGTAAAAAAAGACTTAAAGGGGATATTAATTCCCTAGTGGGATCCCCATCTACCTACCACCCTTCCTGACTTTCCAACGAGCATGCTATTTACAAAAAAATTGGGAGTAGAGGGGAGTATTAAGAATTGGAGACTAATTGGACACCACAGGCAGGTCATCAGCTGGGAGGAAGCACAAACTAAATACAAATTAAGAATCTGGGACTGATTTATATAATACACATATAACTCCCTAGTACCTGCATAAAATTGAACCATCATATTCTACATTGTGTAATAGATGCAAATCAGCAACACTGTTTGTGGAGCTGCCCGGAGGCATATAAACTGCAAAATATGGGGGTCTATTACAAAGCCACCACCCACTATACAACATGCTTAGTTATTGAATTAAACAAAGAATTTAACTAAAGTAACACACTCATTTTTCCTGTCTTCTCAGCAGTGTAAAAATTATGAAAACAGACTTGCTCCACTAGACAGGTGTTAACTACCAAAATTGGTGGATACACGACAATGAATACATGGCATATACTTTGATACATAACCAAAAATATGGGATTTGTGTAATAGATCTTGAAACAGTCTGTGGTACGGTTACTAGAAACAGTCTGTGGTAAGGTTGAATTTACCTGGTGGTGCATTCATAGAATATTTAACACGATTTATATGATTAGTATATATTTGCCCAGATAAACAGAGCGATGCTATATGCAAAGCCACGTTACTTACTTTTGCGCTATCCCACAATAGCGCAAAATCATTATGCGAGTTTTACTGCAACGTCAGATCATGGGCAGGTAAGAAGTGCCGCTTTGCGTTAAGTTTTTTTTTGTTGATCTGCCCTCTATTACATTAGATATCCAATTTGAAACATCTTATGTTTTAGCATTTCTGTAAGCAGTTTTGCTGTAGCTGGAATAGTTAGACAGTTGGTGTGCGGTATGCTGTGTGCAGTTTTGACAGTTGGAATGTGGGAAAATAGTCAGGTCAGTGGTCCGAGCCTGAACAAAACATGTAATGTATTAAAGGCATGCAGCAACACACACACCTAAGTGCTACTTACATGTACTTATTAATAGATTAAGATGACGCAAAGTAATGTTTTCAGTAAACATACACTTTAAAGGGCACGTCCGCACCAGAACAAATATCTATACTTACTGTATCCACCCACCCACTCTCAAATCCTTTTTCCTAAATACAAAAGTGTATGCATTAAGTGCATTTAATTCCTATCAGGATTTTTATTATTTTGGTGCAAATTAGACCAATAAATAAATAAATCCCATTTTGTTGCTTTTTGAAAACCAATGCTAAAATCCAGTGTAACTTAGAACACAACAACGGTGGCATGACAACTCATGGGATAAAAAATAAAGTTTCCTAGACAAAAAAAAAGCTACAATTGTCATTATTTGCCTCAAGCTATTGATCTGAACTTGCTTACTGATCCATGGGAAATATGCCACTTGTGTTCAATAGATTCCATATAGTCTAAAAAATGATTTACTCTCATTAAAGAAAAAATTACTCACAGACTCTTTCACCTGCAGGAGTAAATCATTACCAAGACATCATTTCCTTGAAAGGTAAGTGTTACAAATATAATTATGATGCTTGATTCTGTGCAATGCTACTTCTATCTTTAGATAGATAGATAGATAGATAGATAGATAGATAGATAGATAGATAGATAATCTATCTATCTATCTATCTATATATCTATCATCTCCATATCTATCTATCTATCTATCTTTCTATCATCTCCATATATATCTATCTATCTATCTATCTATCTATCGATCTATCTATCATATTATCTGTCAGATAGATAGGCAGGCAGATAATAAAGATCGATATGGAGATGTATAGATATATAGATAGATAGATAGATAATAAGATTGGATGGATGGATGGATGGATAGATAGATAGATAGATTATCTATCTTTCTATCATCTACATATCTATCTATCTATCTATCTATCATATTATCTGTCAGATAGATAAGCAGGCAGATAATAAAGATAGAAATGGAGATGGTATATAGATAGATAGATAGACAGACAGATAGATATGGAGATAGATAGATAATAATGATAACTAATAAGATTGATGCATAGAAAGATAAATAGATATAGAGATGATTGATAGATAGATATCTATCTCCATATATATCTGTCTATCTATCTATCTATCTATCTATCTATCTATCTATCTGCCTATTTATCTGACAGATAGGTAGATAGACAGACAGATACATATGGATATAGATAGATAATAATGATAGCTAATAAGATTGATAGATAGATAGATAGATAGAAAGATAGATAGATAATCTATCATCTCCATATCTATCTATCTATCTATCTATCATATTATCTGTCAGATAGATAGGCAGACAGATAATAAAGATAGATATAGAGATGATAGATAGATAATGATAGCTAATAAGATTGGATGGATGGATGCAGGCGTGTCCCTACCATGAAGCAAACTGAAACATTTGCTCAGGGCGTGCCCCTGCAGAACACTTAAAAGGCGTCAGTAAAAAAAAATGCAATACTGCAATACCGCATTTCATCACCAGTTCACCAATCGGTGTTAGTCAGCCCACCATACCCACCCCCACAAGCCTCGCCTATGTTCCCTGATGAAGCCAAACTCGCTTCGCGTGCCGCGCCCCCCCATCTGCCGATACTTGGCATTTAAAAGTTGTTTCAGGTGTCAAAAACCCTAGGAACACCCCTGGATGGATGGATTGATGAATGGATAGATAATCTATCTTTCTATCATCTCCATATCTATCTATCTATCATATTATCTGTCAGATAGATAAGCAGGCAGATAATAAAGATAGATATGGAGATGATAGATATTTAGATAGACAGACAGAGACAGATAGATATGGAGATAGATAATAATGATAACTAATAAGATTGATGCATAGAAAGATAGATATATATATAGATGATTGATAGATAGATAGATAGATAGATAGATAGATAGATAGATAGATAGATAGATAGATAGGTCGATAGATATGGAAATGATAAAAAGATTATCTATCCATCAATCTTATTAGCAATCATTATTATCTATCTATCTCCATATCTGCCTGTCTGTCTATCTATCTATCTATCTCCCTGTCTGTCTGTCTGTCTGTCTATCTATCTATCTTTATTATCTGCCTGCCTATTTATCTAACAGATAATATGATAGATAGATAGACAGACAGACAGAGGCAGATAGATATGGAGATATATAGTTAATAATGATAGGGGACCCCCAAAGAAAAGAAATCATATATAAGCACAGAAAATAAGAAATAACTACTACTAAAATACATTCTTAAACTTTTATTAACAACTTCAAAAAAGAGAATGCAAGCCAATCTGGAAAGCTGCTAAGCTTTCCAGATCAGTGAAAAATCAGGATACCTATTAAAAAACATCCAGCACATCAGTCAGCAGTAATGCAGTTTAAATACAACCAATTTTTATTCATTACAGCCTGATGCAATAAGAGGTACAAAGTTTACCTCATGCTAATAACCTGAACCAAATTAGGCATTATCTAAGTGTAATAAAAAAAAAAAACGGATTGGTTGCTACTGTACAAATAAGATTGGGGCAATTTTTGAACTTTATTAATGCACCAGCCCCTTAGTCTATAACTAACAGGGTTGTCAGATCAGTGAAACAGTCTTATAATTAAATTTCAATCACTTAAAGACCCAAACACAGTCAAATATTAACAGCCAGAGGTAAGGTTTAATACAACTAAATTTACAATCAGTGCAGATCTGTTAATCACATTTTTATTGTACACAAAAAACACCAAAATATATAAATATCATGCTTTCCAACCACCCTCCCCCATCCATATTGTGTGGCACTCTCCCAAACATATTTAAATAAAGTTTTAATGCCCCCAGCTATTTCATACCCCAATCCCCCCTTCACATATTGGGTCTTCCAGTTTCCCTGCCCACAGCACACCTGACACTGGTGCACTGTGCACACAACACCCACATTCATCATAAATAAAATAAGACATACCTGGCCAGCTGGCCTAATCCCAAAAAATCCAGGAGTGAAAGCCCATGCAGAGCGAGGCAGCACAGGTTACAGCCAGCGGGAATGCAGCAGGAGTGTAGTGACGTCAGATGCTCATGTTCCACCGGGCCGGACCAAAATTTTTTTGCAGACCCCAGAGGACATACTTTCTCGAGGACCCGGCGGACATCATGCTTGCATAACCACAGTTGAGAATCGCTGGGCCAGAAAGTGTTAGATCTTATTAAAGAGGGACTGCCTCTGTGAACTGGGGCACGTGCCCCATCGTGCCCTTGTGTAGCGCCGCCACTGGTTCAGGCAAACATTTAGGGGGCGATGCAATATTGGGCGCAAAATGCCCAAGTCAGTGTAAAACCCACGCTATCCGATGTATTATCAGGTTAGCTTGGGTTTTACACTGAGTTTGCATTGCCTGCGCCATTTCCGAAAATGCTTGGAAATAGCGTGGTGCAAGCGATGCAAATCAGTCCTTAGTAAATTTTTGCGCCACTGAATAGGAGTTGTTAGCTGGCGCAATTACCTCGCAGAGATCCGGCGATGTACAAAATCTCGCACAGGGATTTTTGCATCGCAGGAACGCTGGCAGGTAATCTGCGGCAAAAAAAAATATTGCATATCGCTCCCTTAAAGTTTGTTCTACCTGCATTTAACTGGATTTTTTTAGTGATGTCAAAACATCTGAAACCATCACTAAAATGAGCTATATACTGCATGCTGTATAAATTTAGTATTAAAGTGGCCATAGACGGGTTAATATTATTGGTTGATCGTGGCTGATAATATGGATTAGGACAAAATATCCATCCATCCCGATAACACAATTGCCTAGTTTTGTCAGCGGCACCATACACAGAGCAATAATCGTCCGATACCAGATATTGGTTGATAATATTGCTGCATTTATGGGCACCATTAGTTGTGTGAGAGAAGCAGACTGGGTTTGAACAAGGCTTCCTTTTTATTATTGATTATGAGGTAGAAAAATGAAGAACATGGACAGTTCATTGTGTAAAAGGTGAATGATAAGACAGATCTATTTAATTATTTATTAACTTTTGTGATACAAAAAGACACGTAAGAAGGAAATATATCTGAAACATTTGGGGGAAATTAAGTAAAAGGAAAAAGTGCCTGGAAGAGCATTATCTGTTTATTTACTTTTAATTACTGAGACATCATTTTTAATCTTTAATGTGAGATGAGACCCCCCACTATCCAGTACAGTTCAGGGTCAGTTAAACAAGTAGGAAATTGTTAAATTGCAAGTCCTACTGATAAATTTGATATTGACCCTTTCCTTGTGCAGCCAATCAGAAATCAGTGTATTAGCCTTGGAAAAAAATAATTGGGGCAGCACATTAGGTGTGACTGATAACAGACAGCTTTTGTTTATTTTATCATTATCTCCACTCCACATACAAATATGAAATAATAAAACAGTAAAAAAGTTAAAGAATATATTGCCAAATCTCCATGACTTAAAATGTTTTTGAGCTTTTTCATTTCACTTCAAGTTCACAAAAATCTCTGTAAAGGCCCCATATAGCGTGGTTTCTGTAATCGTTGTATTTTAATATGTAAGAACAAAAGCTCATTTTATGAAGGAGTGGTATTAGAATAGTGGCAGAAAAAATGGTTTGGATATTTATCAATAGCTATTTTATAATCAGGGCCCAAAGTGATTTAACATCAATTACAGAAATTTGGCTACAACTTGCCCAGAAACCATTAGTACCTCCTTGCACAGAGCAAAATTAACCAAACAAGCCTGAAACATGTTAAATCTGGGATACTTGCTGTATATTTTATATTTGCAATGTCTGTTGCAGCTCTGTGAGAGAGTGGCTCCAAGTTGCTGGGTCATTTTCTCTACACCAATAGATCTCTGCCTGTGCTTTCTTCATTATACATGTTTCTGATTTGAAAAGTCTACTCAAGGTACCAACCTTGAGAGCTGTATTTGCTCAGTTATGTTTATTCATTCGAAGTAAATGTACAAAAAATACACTAATCAATTGTTATGGAGATGTATGGAGATTGTGTACATTAATATGATATAGTCCTCCATATTTATAAGCTGTTAACAGGATCAGTGTACCGCAGAACACCCACATGCACAAAATAAAATTTTGGAAAAGGAAAAGCAAGAGTCTGGCCAAAATTTCAAAGATTATGTTCCATAGCAAGCCCTTAGATCTGGCTGTCTGTTACTGTTTACTATACAAGATAGTATACAAGATCATAAAGATGATAGACAAGCTAATTGAGGGACACTTGGATTTCTGGCTGAAACCACTGGCATTTGCAAAATGAAATGCTTACATTTTATTATGGTAGATTTCTTGTTGGGAAGGCGCCTCCTTGGTGAACATACAGGCGCTGATTTGTTGTTTTTTTCTTACTAAGAATACTTTGTGGTTTTTTCTTTATCCAAGTAAACTAATGGTTAGGTTTTGACCTGATGAGAAGATTAGGCTAATGGTTTATTTGGAAACTCACTTAGGATGGACAAATCTGTGACTAAATGAAGCATAAAGGGCCCTATTTATAAAACCTCGATATCGTTATCGAAAAAATAACGATCGTTATCGTAAAATAGCGATCGTTATCGTACAATAACGATCGCTATTTTCCAATATCGATCGCTATTTTCCGATAACGATCGCTATTTTACGATAACGATCGTTAATTTGCGATATCGTAAAATAGCGATCGTTATCGTAAAAAAAATAACAATCGCTATTTTACGATAACGATCGTTATTTTTTCGATAACGATATCGAGGTTTTATAAATAGGGCCCAAAGCATGGAAGATCTTTAAAAGATTTACACAATTTCAAAGCTTTGTATAACATCATTAATTCAATTCATATAATTAAACTCATAGCACAATGTTTCTTTCTTTGAGAGGGGGCTCAGGTAATGCATTATATAGGCAACAAGGTACTGACATAAATATTAATTTGTAGATTACATCTGTAGGTCAGAAGCAGCCATGACAGAATCACAATGGAAGGCGACTTTACAGAAAATAGGCAGTAACAGGCATGTACAACAGACAAGACAACATTTCTGCTCCAAATGGTTCTCCTGCTGTGCCTTTTCTAAGTCCAGAAAACTGCAGTGTAGAAGCTGTCAGTGACTCATCCAGTGCCTGTCTCTGCCTCAACCTCATCAAGGTCTGAGGCATGTGCAGGGGGAGCACTCCCCCCTCCCACCATCTGGATCCAGGATAGGTGCCACGGCCTCAGGTAAGGTAAAGGTAAAAGGTAAGTAACAGCTGCCCAACCCTAACCGCCGTAATATTTTTTTAAAAAAATGCTCCAATCTTTACTTACAGAGGCTTCTCTCCCGCGGCGTCTTTGATGATGTCAGCTGCGTCTGTGATTAGCCGTGTCTTAGCCAATGACAGACGTGGATGGCGGACCAGCCCCTGCTTGCAACTTCCGCAAGCAGGGAGCTGGATAGGAGATGGCGTGGTAGAAAAGGGTCTGTAAGTAAACATCTGGGCATATTTTAAAAAATATATTATGGCGGTTGGGGGTGGGCAGCTGCTACCTACCATATATAAAAAGTTCCATTTTCAGAGTGCCCTTTAAATTTACACTTATTACATCCAATAGTAGCAGGATATGAATATCAAAACATAAGCAAGTACATTTTTTTATAAAATAAATAAAGTATCACTGTTACATTTTAACATTACAGAGGATAAATGCAATAGAGAAAGTGCAAGGAATTGAATATATATTCAAAAATACTAAATATGTGTATGCATAAATACACGTATATACAGGAAAAGTGTCTACATTTCGTAACATTGTTACATTATGTTTAAAAGGAATAAAGTCTCTACAACAAATAATATACAATGTAAGGGATCCTAATCTGTACTTTCGATGTGAATTCTGTTACTTTGTTATGTAGTTGGCCACACAGACATAAATATGTACAAGTATGTGGAACATACAGCAATAGTGACCTCTCCTGGGGGAAAGCAAAAACTTCTTTCATGACAAAACAAATTATAATGGTAAGCTGTGGGGGAGATTCAATATGGCCCAAATCCGTCTAAGAAATTTCAGGTTAACATGGGTTTTAGATGGATTTTAGAGCACAGAGCCATTTCAAAATGTTTTTGGAAATAGCACTGTGATAGTGATCCAAACTAGTGATCCAAAAGTCGTTTTGTTAAGTTTAGCTCTACTTCGTAGTGCGAAACTTAATGGGGCTGTGTGGGCGGCGTAAAAGTCACGTTCTTAACTTAGCCCAATCCCGCGATGCAACATAATCTCTTGTACATCAGGTATTGTATCGTGGGATCGGGATGAGGTAAGTAACGCGATTCTTAGTATTGAATCTCCCACAATATCTTTATTCCTATATCTGTATTTCTATTTATTTATTATTATGGATTTATATAGTGACAACATCTTCCATAGTGCTTTACTATTACATGTATACATACACATACTAAATATACTATTATTTAGTGTATTATATAAACATATTATGCAGCACTTTACAATTATTTTATCCATCCATACTAGGCCCAGCTCCACAGAGTTTGCAATCTGACAGGGAGATACAATAAAGGCTGTTAACGGACAAAAAGTTTAATGCATGCACAGTGCACCTCCATTTGCTGTTTATATTTAATTGCCGTTCTCTGAAAACTCTTCAGTTCCATTATGTGTGTTTGCGTACTGTGGCAGAAATATAATAAATTGTATAGAATTACAAAGTTTCTAAAATATTGATATATCAGTAGTAAAAAGCCATAGATTCCTAAAAACAAACCCTTACACCATAGTCTGCGATTTGGCCATCCAGAATCAAACAATTGAGTGCAGGCGTATTTATTTATTGCAAAACAAGCAAATACATAAAAACAAAATTAATTTGTCAAAACATATAAATCAGATACATCCATTATCTGTTATGCAGTAATTAGGCAGAACCCAATTCATTTTGCCTTATTACTCAAAACCATTAACACAAACATAAGCACTGCTTAGTTTAGGCCTTACCATTGCTTTATAAAGAGGAAAGCCCAAAACTACAATAGCTATAAAAGCTAGAAAAAGGATTCCACCTCCTCTTCTAGCTCTCCAAGTTTTTACATGCTCTGAGGAGCCAGCTAAGGGAAAAGCCTTTTCATTGGCTGTGATGTAATTTGTTACATCCATGACTGGCAGCTGCTAACCACAAAAACCAGGAAGCAGAATGAGAGGTTCTATTTTGTTCTATTACACTAGGCAGCTTTTTAGGTTTAATTTAAAAAAAAACTGTAACCCCTTAGGTACATTTAGGATGGTTATGTAAGGCTTAGAATGTGATAAAAGAAACCTTTGGATACATATATTTGGTGTGGTCATTGTAGTTAAAGGACAACAATATCAAAAAAATAACATCACCCTCATTACATGTCCACTCTTCTAGCTGCTGAAATCGCTTACTAACATTTACAACCGTGCTGCCTTCTCTTAGATATCACACAGCAAAGATGAGTGCTAAAAGCCTGCCTCCTAGCTTATCCAGGGCCATGATTTACACAGCAGTTGTCATTGGCTGGTGGGAATGTCTGTTACAATTTCTCTCCTCTTCTGCCATTCAAACAAACTTGAAGTGTCCTGTTGCTAGGATACAGCCTACATAATCAAGCTGATCAAGGGTGGGTGGAGGAGGGTTTTCTCGCGAGCTAGCTTTGAGTGACAGTTAGAGGCAGACAGAATTGTTACGCCCTCTTCACAACATGGCTAATAAGGCAGAGAGAGGCTGGAAATCAAAAAAAATGCATGGGGAGGGCTGCATACCTTTTAAATCAAATTTAAAAAATGCATTGAGGCACACCAATTATTCTTTAAATAGTAATATATTTATTAAAAGGAATGTACATGAAAACATATCCATTGCCCTGTTGATGCTTTAATTTTTAAAGCATCAAGTTGAAACTGAGGTAAAGCCAGTATATTACCCATTCCCTTCCTTGGTGATCATTTATTGAAGAATTGCTATCTGTCTGTATTGCTGCATTGCTAATGTAACTACATTTCCAGCCTTCCAATGTTACAATTTACAAATATCAGATACTCTGTCCATGTTATTGGCAGTGTTGGTGCATTGTCAGGGCAGGATTGTGGACTACGAAGCTGGATCTATTAAATGAAATGTTAGAAAATTGAACAGAAAATGTATATTTTGGAAATCAGTCTTACAGTCTATTGAATCTATTCTGAAGAATGTATTATTATTGTTAGAATGTAGAACCAGTGATTGTTACAGACCCAGCACAGTATAACCACTAACATTACATAAAAGAAAATATTAGGACGCGCACATTTTTGCAGATTCCCTCATGTCCGGATGTGCTCCTCTGGATTGGAAAAAGGCTGATGTTATTCCAATATTCAAAAAGGGTAGTCATTCACAGCTGGGTAATTACAGGCCTGTAAGTTTAACTTCAGTGGTGGGAAAGATACTGGAAAGTTTAATAAGGGAACATGTTCTAGAGTATGTTTCAAGGACTGACATTATAAGTAGTAACCAGCATGGATTTAGGAGGAATAGATGCTTGGCTTTTATGAGGAAGTAAGTAGAAATTTAGACTCTGGCATAGCAGTAGATGTAGTTTACTTGGATTTTGCAAAGGCTTTTGATACAGTCCCCCATAGGCGACTAATGTATAAGCTGAGGTCTGTTGGTCTGGGGAGTCACATTTGTACATGGATTGAAAATTGGTTAATGAATAGGATGCAGAGAGTAGTTGTAAATGGGGCTTCATCATTATTGACTAAAGTGCTAAGTGGGGTGCCACAGGTTTCTGTGTTGGGGCCGCTTGTATTTAATCTATTTATTAATGATTTGGAAGTGGGTATTGTCGGCAAGGTTTCTGTGTTTGCTAATGACACAAAACTTTGTCGACAATTAAAAACTTCAGAGGATGTGTAATCGTTGCAGGGGGATCTAGATAGATTGTCACATTGGGCTGCTAAGTGGCAGATGGGATTCAATGTTGATAAATGTAAGGTGATTCATTTTGGACTTAAAAATCCTTGTGCTACTTATACTATAAATGGCTCTGTATTAAGTGAATCCCTGTTGGAAAGGGATCTTGGAGTTTTGGTGAATAACAAACTTAAAGGTAGCAAGCAGTGCCAGGCGACAACAGCCAAAGCCAGCAGGGTATTGTCTTGTATAAAGAAAGGTATGGATTCAAGGGAGGAAAATGTAATTCTCCCTCTTTACAAAGCATTGGTAAGGCCTCATTTGGAATATGCAGTGCAATTTTGGAATCCTGTCTACAAAAAGGACATCTTTAAAATGGAAAGGGTTCAGAGAAGGGCAACTAAATTAATAAGGGGATTGGGGGAGCTTGAATATGAAGAGAGACTGGAAAAGTTACAATTATGTACGCAGGGGAAAAGGTTCTTGCGTGGGGATATAATTACAGTGTATAAATACATTAATGGGCCATACAATAAACTGTCTGGGGCATTCTTCACCAATAGAACATGTCAGAGGACACAAGGACATCCCTTAAGACTTGAAGAAAAAAGGTTTAGGCTTCAAGTTCGGAAAGGGTTTTTCACTGTGAGAACGGTAAAGCTATAGAACTGTCTTCCAGTGGACGTCGTTATGGCAGGTTCATTGGATGAGGTTCAGCTGGATGAGTTTCTGCAAACAAGGAATGTTGCAATTTACTGGTATTAATACATAAAGTAGAGTTGATCCAGGGAAATTTCCAGTTGCCACTTGGAGTCAGGAAGGAATTTTTTCCCCCTTCATAAATTTGTTGTTTTTTTTTGCCTTCCTCTGGATCAACAGTAAGGCAGGAAATTAGGCTATTGCTAGATGGGTTGGACTGGATGGACGTATGTCTTTATTCAACCTCAAATACTATAAACTGTAAACTATAAACATCATTACAATGCCATATGGGTGAGAGGCAGCATACAAATACATACGTAAAAGCCTTCTGATTGGTTGTAAATTTTTTTTATTAATATCAATATTTTTGCTCACTTTATGATAAACCAATTTAAAAAAACCATTTAAAAAAAAAGTAAACAGGATTCTCATATTTTTTTAGGAGACTATATATGTGTACATTTTAGTTACACAAATATAGTAAAATGATTTCTAATTGTGAATTTCTGATCCTTATTGTTCATTTTCACCCATTGGAGAGACATTCATTTTTCCAATGGTTTTCACACCATTAGCTTGAAGAAAAAAATAAACATTGACCTATACAACTGTTGAGCCCATCCTCACTGTTTAAACTATCTAATGCGGTTCCCGGCATGATCCTCTATTGGCATCTTTGACCTTATGTTCCAGTTAGAATGCGTCAGACTTTAATTCCCTCCTATGCTTCAGTAGACTGCAATACATCTAAAACAACCAGTTCCTGTAGTTTATGTGTTGCATTAAACAATGACGTCCACCTTCTTCAACGGCCAGACTCAATGAAGCCATTTCGCAGAAGCGCACCATGGGAAGTGTTATGTTTGGCACAACTGTCATACGGCTAAGAGAATAAAGACAAAATTTTGCCAGATAACGAGAAAAAGAAACAAAGAAACTATTAGGAGGTGGAAAAAAAGCATATCGGAAAAAGCAAAGCAAAGATATTTTTTAAAAATGTATTAGAATTAGTTTTAAAAAAACAAACAAAATGTGAGTAAGGGTTTTTAATCACATGATATCTTAAAAAAAAAAACACTAAAAAGACTTCGAATAGAAATATTTGATGGCCCAAAAAATAATCACCCTATGTTCAGTACATACAAATGTACATGTAAAACCAAAGAAAATGTTCAGAAAACCCCAGGTTCTGTTTGGAGTATAGGGAACCCAATATCACTTTAAAAAATTTAAATATTTGCAAAAAAAACAACCAGAAAATCCACATCTGTATCAACCCGTACCAATGGTGCAGGGGTTTAGGGTGGCTTTGAGAAGGGATTTGAAGAGGTTGTGAAACTCTCATAAACATTGGAAGTAATATACTTTTGGGACATTGTGGGACTTTCTTAACAAAATCAGATGACCAGATCTTAAACACAAAGGATTAAATGGAACTGGTATGTAAAATATAATTCAAAGCATCCCAGAAAAGGTAAGAAGCAAGATGCTCTTGGTTAATGTTCCTAACTGTGTTTTCCTGTGTATTTTGCTTTAGTCTGTACGCCTAGGGTACCGTATATACTCGAGTATAAACCGAGGTTTTCAGGCTTTAAAAAAAGCCTGAAAATCTTACCTCGGTTTATACTCGATTCAATGTTTCCCCTACCTTGTCCGGCGATCCACATCCTCGCTCCACAGCTTCTGCGCATCCGGATGATGTCACTACCCGGCACCGCAAAGTGAGAGGCGCCGGGTAGTGACATCATCCGGATGCGCAGAGGCTGTGGAGAGAGGATGCGGATCGCGCGGCCGCCGGACAAGGTAGGAGAAACATTTACCGGTACTTTATTTACACAGGGACACATACACAGGGACACACTTAAGGGGGCTAAAAATACATACAAATAGGAGTAAAACCTTCTTTATTTGTGCATACTGTATGCACAAATATGGAGGATTTACCCCTATTTGCAAGTATTTGCCACTTAAGATGTTGAAAATACAACTCCCAGCAGTGTTTATTGCTGGGAGTTGTAGTTTTCAAACATCTTAGTGGCAAATACTTGCAAATAGGTGTAAATCCTCCTATATTTGTGCATACAGTATGCACAAATAAAGAAGGTTTTACTTTATTTGTAAGTATTTGCACTTAAGATGTTTGAAAACTACAACTCCCAGCAATAAGCATGCTGGGAGTTGTAGTTTCCAACATCTTTAGTGGCAAATAATACCCCCTCGGTTTATACTCGGGTCGGTGTGGTTTTTCCTACTTTTCCCTAAAACTAGGTACCTCGGTTTAACTCGGGAGGGTTTATACTCGAGTATATACGGTATTCTTTCTGTACACATTAATCTTTGGAAAAACACATATGGGCTAATGAAATACTGGAGAGGTATTACTAGTCTCAGAATCATTTACATTTCAAGGCCTTATGCATTATCTCAAAAAGGGAAAGGAAAATTACTAGTGTGCAGTTTGTCTTTAAAAATATTTTTTTCGTAAAATTAGGTGTCCGTACCACAATAAGCAAGCCATCTCACCCACCACCCCTCATTATTTTG
Source organism: Hymenochirus boettgeri (assembly GCA_019447015.1). Taxonomy (NCBI): domain Eukaryota; kingdom Metazoa; phylum Chordata; class Amphibia; order Anura; family Pipidae; genus Hymenochirus; species Hymenochirus boettgeri. The sequence goes on from CM033474.1 coordinate 167,453,244, forward strand.
CGAGTCCTACTCTGCTAATTAGCATTCTAATTCAGTTAATTTAAAATCAATTTCCTGAGAAATGTAACTGAATATTAAGACTCTGTTGCACTTGCATGCGCCGTGAAAAGCGTTGGAATCGCAGCGCATGCGCAGGTTAGCACATACATTTCTTGCAACATTGCTGCATCGCACAATTCGTGTGCACTGCCTAGTGGGGCCTTGCCCTAAATAAACATTATTTTTAAAGTCAAACTGTGCAGTGGCAATTTTCCTATATCCTTTATTGTGTACAAATAATGACTTGTTTCCAGCAGCTGGTCTCCAGAATGTGGGAAAAACTTAATTTTGAACCCAGTTGAATTTTTCATATTTTTAGTTTTCAAATGCAATTATTCTGGGTTACAGTTCAAACACAAGGTTTCAATCTAATTTTGGATTTTGTAATATTTGATTTTTTGATAAGTTACAAGTTTATAAAATTACTTCAAATCCGCAGGATTTTGAAACCAGAACGAGCACTGGCACTAGCTGGTCAGCACCACAGCGTGGGTTAGGCCAAGTGCTGTAGATCTTCATCTGTGTCCAGTGTATTATTTTAGGTGTAAAGTGTTAACTTGTATTTATGTATAGTTTATTTATAAAGTGCCACTTGGGGACGCAGCGCTGTACAGTAATAAAATACAATTAAATCATACAAAGGGGATAAATACATAGATAGTTCAGTGCATAAATATAATAATAATAAATTATATAAATAGAAGTGCTTTTGCCACAAAAGGAAAGGAGGTCCCTGCCCCGTAGAGCTTACAATCTAGTTAGATGGGTAACATACAGATACAATGGAATGGAATGCTAAAGGGAGACATATGCAGTGCAAATAAAACAATCATATACTGTGTTGGTTACCAGATAGGTAGGATGTAAGGATAGATTTAAACCTGCTGATTGAGGTTTCGTGACGTAAAGAGAGAGGGGAATAGAATTCCAGAGGATGGGAGCCACAAGTGCGTACGAGTCTTCAGGGCAATTTAAAAAGTGAGACCAGCAGCATGGCCAATTGACTACCTCTTATGTATGGGAATATACAATATGGATCAGGGGCAAAATATGAGAATCTTTCTCACTTAAGATATTTAGTATTTTTACAAGATAACCATGTACCGGTAAGTAAAATACAAACTACAAATACCATAGCAATAAATAGACACTGATAATACGTGGGTTCCTAAAGATATTCAGTGTGTATGTGGATTGGTGGGGGATGAAGGTTTATAAATACAAATGGTCTGCGTGTAAATTGCACACGATCTTAAAATAGATATGACATTGACCTTGAAATTCCAAATGGTGCTATCTGGTACAGCTACAAATTGTTCTGCTGCCTCCCATTATATCCACCTTTCTCTGTCTTTGGAACAGCACTCGCAAACATGTATTAAACTAGTTCCAGCTGAAATTAAAAACGTATCTACTAAATAAGGCTTTAGAAGGTTGTTTCATACATGTATTGTTAATTAAATAATAAATTATGTAAGCAAACTGTTAATGCCCCATTACACTCAGGGCTTTGATAAAATGTTGAATATTCCTAGTTGCTCATTATTATAATTAACATTCTGCATCTAAACACAAGGGAACTGGTTATTTTTATTGTGGATTTATATGGCACTTTACAATTACACAATAATACATGTTACATATAAGGGTAGGGCATATAATACAAAGTCAATTATGTTACATACAAGGGTAGTTATATAATACAAGTACATGCAGTGTACATGCAGTGTGGCGAAGTGATGAGTCAATTTACAGCAATAATACGATGCAATAGGAAAGAGGGCTCTGCCCGAGTGAACTTAGAGTCTAGAAAGAAATGGGTGTGACACATAGGCTGAAGAGAGTCAGTAGGCTTTAAGTAGATTGGCAGTGGAGTTTAAAGGGCAGGTAAAGTCATGTTAGGCCAGGCTATATGCTTGTCTGAAACGGTGAGTTTTGAGGTTGCATTGAAACATATTAAGAATGCTGAGTGATGTGGGATATGGTCTTGGGAAACAACTGGAGTGTCAGCCCAGATAAATGACCCAAGGTAAACTGTTAGGACCTTCCATACTGGGGTTACCTTGACGTGGTTGGAAGGCTTTTCACTTTTATGCATAAAATTGTAACTAAAAACCCCATGTTTTTACTGTTTGCACTAGCATAGATTTTATGATATATGGGGCCCAGGAATGTGCATTGATCATCTCTTTTCTTGTTTGTTCTAATGTTTTGGTTAGATCAGTAGCACTTCCACTATTTGTTATAAAGTAATTTTGCCACAGGAGTGCTCCCACAGCCCCCCTTTTGTGTATATATTGTAGCAGAGTTTCTCTGCAGAAAGATTGACCAAGCTTCCATGTGGTAGTAGCACCCCCAACACGTCCCTTTAATTAGAGGTCTTATGCCTTGAATACTAAGCATTGAATGAAAGGCCTCTTCCCTCCTTGTTAAAAGCCAGTAGGCGGGGGGAAGTGATAGTCTGTAATACTAATCCAATGCAAGGTCAGGGAGACAACCTTCCCAAGAAAATGCAACCAAGCAGGGAGAGTGAGCCCAGATAAATAACCCAAGGTAAATTGTTAGGACCTTCCATACTGGGGTTACCTTGACGTGGTTGGAAGGCTTTTCACTTTTATGCATAACATTGTAACTAAAAAAACCCATGTTTTTACGGTTTGCACTAGCATAGATATTATGATATATGGGGCCCAGGAATGTGCATTGATCATCTCTTTTCTTGTTTGTTCTAATGTTTTGGTTAGATCAGTAGCACTTCCACTATTTGTTATAAAGTAATTTTGCCACAGGAGTGCTCCCACAGCCCCCCTTTTGTTTATATATTGTAGCATAGTTTCTCTGCAGGAAGATTGACCAAGCTTCCATGTGGTAGTAGCACCCCAAACATGTCCCTTTAATTGGAGGTCTTATGCCTTGAATACTAAGCATTGGATGAGAGGCCTCTTCCCTCCTTGATAAAAGCCAGTAGGCGGGGGGAAGTGAGAGCCTGTAATACTAATCCAATGCAAGGTCAGGGAGACAACCTTACCAAGAAAATGCAACCAAGCAGGGAGTGTCAGATCGCTAACAATTACCTTGGGTTATTTATCTGGGCTCACTCTCCCTGCTTGGTTGCATTTTCTTGGGAAGGTGTCTCCCTGACCTTGCATTGGATTAGTATTACAGACTATCACTTCCCCCCCCTACTGGCTTTTAACAAGGAGGGAAGAGGCCTTTCATCATGCTTAGTATTCAGGCATAAGACTCTAATTAAAGGGACGTGTTGGGGGTGCTCACTACTATCTTTATGTTTATCATTCGAAGTAAATGTACAAAAAATACACACAATCAATTGTTATGGAGATGTATGGAGATTGTGTACATTAATTGATATAGTCCTCCATATTTATAGCTGTTAACAGGATCAGTGTACCGCAGAACACCCACATGCACAAAAAAAATTTTGGAAAAGGAAAAGCAAGAGTCTGGCCAAAATTTCAAAGATTATGTTCCATAGCAAGCCCTTAGATCTGGCGTCTGTTACTGTTACTATACAAGATAGTAACAAGATCATAAAGATGTAGACAAGCTAATTGAGGGACACTTGGATTTCTGGCTGAAACCACTGGCATTTGCAAAATGAAATGCTTACATTTTATTATGGTAGATTTCTTGTTGGGAAGGGCCTCCTTGGTGAACATACAGGCGCTGATTTGTTGTTTTTTTCTTACTAAGAAACTTGTGGTTTTTCTTATCAAGTAAACTATGGTTAGGTTTGACCTGATGAGAAGATTAGGCTAATGGTTTATTTGGAAACTCCTTAGGATGGACAAATCTGTGACTAAATGAAGCATAAAGGGCCCTATTTATAAAACCTCGATATCGTTATCGAAAAAATAACGATCGTTATCGTAAAATAGGATCGTTATCGTACAATAACGATCGCTATTTTCCAATATCGATCGCTATTTTCCGAAACGATCGCTATTTTACGATAACGATCGTTAATTTGCGATATCGTAAAATAGCGATCGTTATCGTAAAAAAAATAACAATCGCTATTTTACGATAACGATCGTTATTTTTTCGATAACGATATCGAGGGTTTAAAATAGGGCCCAAAGCATGGAAGATCTTTAAAAGATTTACACAATTTCAAAGTTTGTATAACATCATTAATTCAATTCATTAATTAAAACTCATAGCACAATGTTTCTTTCTTTGAGAGGGGCGTCAGGTAATGCATATATAGGCAACAAGGTACTGACATAAATATTAATTTGTAGATTACATCTGTAGGTCAGAAGCAGCCATGACAGAAACAATGGAAGGGACTTACAGAAAATAGGCAGTAACAGGCATGTACAACAGACAAGACACATTTCTGCTCAACATGGTTCTCCTGCTGTGCCTTTTCTAAGTCCAGAAAACTGCAGTGTAGAAGCTGTCAGTGACTCATCCAGTGCCTGTCTCTGCCTCAACCTCATCAAGGTCTGAGGCATGTGCAGGGGGAGCACTCCCCCCTCCCACCATCTGGATCCAGGATAGGTGCCACGGCCTCAGGTAAGGTAAAGGTAAAAGGTAAGTAACAGCTGCCCAACCTAACCGCCGTAATATTTTTTAAAAAAATGCTCCAATCTTTACTTACAGAGGCTTCTCTCCGCGGCGTCTTTGATGATGTCAGCTGTCGTTGGATTAGCCGTGTCTTAGCCAATGACAGACGTGGATGGCGGACCAGCCCCTGCTGCAACTTCCGCAAGCAGGGAGCTGGATAGGAGATGGCGTGGTAGAAAAGGGTCTGTAAGTAAAACATCGGGCATATTTTAAAAAATATATTATGGCGGTTGGGGGTGGGTGGGCAGCTGCTACCTACCATATATAAAAAGTTCCATTTTCAGAGTGCCCTTTAAATTTACACTTATTACATCCAATAGTAGCAGGATATGAATATCAAAAAATAAGCAAGTACATTTTTTATAAAATAAATAAGTATCACTGTTACATTTTAACATTACAGAGGATAAAGCAATAGAGAAAGTGCAAGGAATTGAAATATATTCAAAAATACTAAATAGTGTATGCATAAATACACGTATATACAGGAAAAGTGTCTACATTTCGTAACATTGTTACATTATGTTTAAAAGGAATAAAGTCTCTACAAACAATAATATACAATGTAAGGGATCCTAATCTGTACTTCGATGTGAATTCTGTTACTTGTTATGTAGTTGGCCACCAGACATAAATATGTACAAGATGTGGAACATACAGCAATAGTGACCTCTCCTGGGGGAAAGCAAAAACTTCTTTCATGACAAAACAAATTATAATGGTAAGCTGTGGGGGAGATTCAATATGGCCCAATCCGTCTAAGAAATTTCAGGTTAACATGGGTTTTAGATGGATTTTAGAGCACAGAGCCATTTCAAAATGTTTTTGGAAATAGCATAGTGATAGTGATCCAAACTAGTGATCCAAAGTCGTTTGTGTAAGTTTAGCTCTACTTCGTAGTGCGAAACTTAATGGGGCTGTGTGGGCGGCGTAAAAGTCGTTCTTAACTTAGCCCAATCCCGCGATGAACATAATCTCTTGTACATCAGGTATTGTATCGTGGGATCGGGAGGAGGTAAGTAACGCGATTCTTAGTATTGAATCTCCCACAATATCTTTATTCCTATATCTGTATTTCTATTTATTTATTATTATGGATTTATATAGTGACAACACTCTTCCATAGTGCTTTACTATTACATGTATACATACACATACTAAATATACTATTATTTAGTGTATTATATAAACATATTAGCAGCACTTACAATTATTTATCCATCCATACTAGGCCCAGCTCCACAGAGTTTGCAATCTGACAGGGAGATACAATAAAGGCTGTTAACGGACAAAAGTTAATGCATGCACAGTGACCTCCATTTGCTGTTATATTTAATTGCCGTTCTTGAAAACTCTTCAGTTCCATTATGGTGGTTTGCGTACTGTGGCAGAAATATAATAAATTGTATAGAATTACAAAGTTTCTAAAATATTGATATATCAGTAGTAAAAAGCATAGATTCCTAAAAACAAACCCTTACAACCATAGTCTGCGATTTGGCCATCCAGAATCAAACAATTGAGTGCAGGCGTATTTATTTATTGCAAAACAAGCAAATACATAAAAACAAAATTAATTTGTCAAAACATATAAATCAGATACATCCCTATCTGTTATGCAGTAATTAGGCAGAACCCAATTCATTTTGTATACTCAAAACCATTAACACAAACATAAGCACTGCTTAGTTTAGGCCTTACCATTGCTTATAAGAGGAAAGCCAAAACTACAATAGTATAAAAGCTAGAAAAAGGATTCCACCTCCTCTTCTAGCTCTCCAAGTTTTTACATGCTCTGAGGAGCCAGCTAAGGGAAAAGCCTTTCATTGGTGTGATGTAATTTGTTACATCCATGACTGGCAGCTGCTAACCACAAAAACCAGGAAGAGAATGAGAGGTTCTATTTTGTTCTATTACACTAGGCAGCTTTTTAGGTTTAATTAAAAAAAAACTGTAACCCCTTAGGTACATTTAGGATGGTTATGTAAGGCTTAGAATGTGATAAAAGAAACCTTTGGATACATATATTTGGTGTGGTCATTGTAGTTAAAGGACAACAATATCAAAAAAATAACATCACCCTCATTACATGTCCACTCTTCTAGCTGCTGAAATCGCTTACTAACATTTACAACCGTGCTGCCTTCTCTTAGATATCACACAGCAAAGATGAGTGCTAAAAGCCTGCTCCTAGCTTATCCAGGGCCATGATTTAACACGCAGTTGTCATTGGCTGGTGGGAATGTTGTTACAATTTCTCTCCTCTTCTGCCATTCACAAAACTTGAAGTGTCCTGTTGCTAGGATACAGCCTACATAATAAGCTGATCAAGGGTGGGTGGAGGAGGGTTTTCTGCGAGCTAGCTGAGGGACAGTTAGAGGCAGACAGAATTGTTACGCCCTCTTCACAACATGGCTAATAAGGCAGAGAGGGCTGGAAATCAAAAAAAATGCATGGGGAGGGCTGCATACCTTTTAAATCAAATTTAAAAAATGCATTGAGGCACACCAATTATTCTTTAAATAGTAATATATTTATTAAAAGGAATGTACATGAAAACATATCCATTGCCCTGTTGATGCTTTAATTTTTAAAGCATCAAGTTGAAACTGAGTAAGCCAGTATATTACCCATTCCTTCCTTGGTGATCTTATTGAAGAATTGCTATCTGTCTGTATTGCTGCATTGCTAATGTAACTACATTTCCAGCCTTCCAATGTTACAATTTACAAATATCAGATACTTGTCCATGTTATTGGCAGTGTTGGTGCATTGTCAGGGCAGGATTGTGGACTACGAAGCTGGATCTATTAAATGAAATGTTAGAAAATTGAACAGAAAATGTATATTTGGAAATCAGTCTTACAGTCTATTGAATCTATTCTGAAGAATGTATTATATTGTTAGAATGTAGAACCAGTGATTGTACAGAACCAGCACAGTATAACCACTAACATTACATAAAAGAAAATATTAGGACGCGCACATTTTTGCAGATTCCCTCATGTCCGGATGTGCCCTCGGATTGGAAAAAGGCTGATGTTATTCCAATATTCAAAAAGGGTAGTCATTCACAGCTGGGTAATTACGGCCTGTAAGTTTACTTCAGTGGTGGGAAAGATACTGGAAAGTTTAATGGGAACATGTTTTTAGAGTATGTTTCAAGGACTGACATTATAAGTAGTAACCAGCATGGATTTAGGAGGAATAGATGCTTGGCTTTTATGAGGAAGTAAGTAGAAATTTAGAACTGGCATAGCAGTAGATGTAGTTTAATTGGATTTTGCAAAGGTTGATACAGTCCCCCATAGGCGACTAATGTATAAGCTGAGGTCTGTTGGTTGGGGAGTCCTGTACATGGATTGAAAATTGGTTAATGAATAGGATGCAGAGAGTAGTGTGTAAATGGGGCTTCATCATTATGACTAAAGTGTAAGGGGGGTGCCACAGGTTTCTGTGTTGGGGCCGCTTGTATTTAATCTATTTATAATGATTTGGAAGTGGGTATTGTCGGCAAGGTTTCTGTGTTTGCTAATGACACAAAACTTTGTCGACAATTAAAAACTTCAGAGGATGTGTAATCGTTGCAGGGGGATCTAGATAGATTGTCACATTGGGCTGCTAAGTGGCAGAGGGATTCAAGTTGATAAATGTAAGGTGATTCATTTTGGACTTAAAAATCCTTGTGCTACTTATACTATAAATGGCTCTGTATTAGTGAATCCCTGTTGGAAAGGGATCTTGGAGTTTTGGTGAATAACAAACTTAAAGGTAGCAAGCAGTGCCAGGCGCAACAGCCAAAGCCAGCAGGGTATTGTCTTGTATAAAGAAAGGTATGGATTCAAGGGAGGAAAATGTAATTCTCCCTCTTTACAAGCATTGGTAAGGCTCATTTGGAATATGCAGTGCAATTTTGGAATCCTGTCTACAAAAAGGACATCTTTAAAATGGAAAGGGTTCAGAGAAGGGCAACTAAATTAATAAGGGGATTGGGGGAGCTTGAATATGAAGAGAGACTGGAAAAGTTACAATTATGACGCAGGGGAAAGGTTCTTGCGTGGGGATATAATTAAAGTGTATAAATACATTAATGGGCCATACAATAAACTGTCTGGGGCATTCTTCACCAATAGAACATGTAGAGGACACAAGGACATCCCTTAAGACTTGAAGAAAAAGGTTTAGGCTTCAAGTTCGGAAAGGGTTTTTCACTGTGAGAACGGTAAAGCTATAGAACTGTCTTCCAGTGGACGTCGTATGGCAGGTTCATTGGTGAGGTTCAGCTGGATGAGTTTCTGCAAACAAGGAATGTTGCAATTTACTGGTATTAATACATAAAGTAGAGTTGATCCAGGGAAATTTCCAGGTGCCACTTGGAGTCAGGAAGGAATTTTTTCCCCCTTCATAAATTTGTTGTTTTTTTTTGCCTTCCTCTGGATCAACAGTAAGGCAGGAATTGGCTATGCTAGTAGAGGGTTGGACTGGATGGACGTATGTCTTTATTCAACCTCAAATACTATAAACTGTAAACTATAAACACTCATTACAATGCCATATGGGGGAGAGGCAGCATCAAATACATACGTAAAAGCCTTCTGATTGGTTGTAAATTTTTTTTATAATATCAATATTTTTGCTACTTTATGATAAACCAATTAAAAAAACCATTTAAAAAAAAAGTAAACAGGATTCTCATATTTTTTTAGGAGACTATATAGTGTACATTTTAGTTACACAAATATAGTAAATGATTTCTAATTGTGAATTTCTGATCCTTTGTTCATTTTTTCACCATTGGAGAGACATTCATTTTTCCAATGGTTTTCACACCATTAGCTTGAAGAAAAAATAAACATTGACCTATACAACTGTTGAGCCCATCCTCACTGTTTAAACTATTAATGCGTTCCCGGCATGATCCTCTATTGGCATCTTGACCTTATGTTCCAGTTAGAATGCGTCAGACTTAATTCCCTCCTTGCTTCAGTAGACTGCAATACTCTAAAACAACCAGTCTTGTAGTTTATGTGTTGCATTAAACAATGACGTCCACCTTCTTCAACGGCCAGACCAATGAAGCCATTTCGCAGAAGCGCACCATGGGAAGTGTTATGTTTGGCACAACTGTATACGGCTAAGAGAATAAAGACAAAATGCCAGATAACGAGAAAAAGAAACAAAGAAACTATTAGGAGGTGGAAAAAAGCATATCGGAAAAAGCAAAGCAAAGATATTTTTAAAAATGTATTAGAATTAGTTTTAAAAAACAAACAAAATGTGAGTAAGGGTTTTTAATCACATGATACTTAAAAAAAAAAACACTAAAAAGAATTGAATAGAAATATTTGATGGCCCAAAAATAATCACCCTATGTTCAGTACATACAAATGTACATGTAAAACCAAAGAAAATGTTCAGAAAACCCCAGGTTCTGTTTGGAGTATAGGGAACCCAATATCACTTTAAAAAATTTAAAATTTGCAAAAAAAAACAACCAGAAAATCCACATCTGTATCAACCCGTACCAATGGTGCAGGGGTTTAGGGTGGCTTTGAGAAGGGATTTTAAGAGGTTGTGAAACTCTCATAAACATTGGAAGTAATATACTTTTGGGACATTGTGGGACTTTCTTAACAAAATCAGATGACCAGATCTTAAACACAAAGGATTAAATGAACTGGTATGTAAAATAATTCAAAGCATCCCAGAAAAGGTAAGAAGCAAAGATGTCTTGGTTAATGTTCCTAACTGTGTTTTTCTGTGTATTTTGCTTTAGTCTGTAACGCTAGGGTACCGTATATACTCGAGTATAAAACGAGGTTTTCAGGCTAAAAAAAGCCTGAAAATCTTACCTGGTTTATACCGATTCAATGTTTCCCCTACCTTGTCCGGCGATCCACATCCTCGCTCCCCAGCTTCTGCGATCCGGATGATGTCACTACCCGGCACCGCAAAGTGAGAGGGCCGGGTAGTGACATATCGGATGCGCAGAGGCTGTGGAGAGAGGATGCGGATCGCGCGGCCGCCGGACAAGGTAGGAGAAACATTACACGGACTTATTTACACAGGGACACATAACAGGGACAACACTTAAGGGGCAAATACATACAAATAGGTAGAAAACCTTCTTTATTTGTGCATACTGATAGCACAAATATAGGGGATTTACCCCTATTTGCAAGTATTTGCCACTTAAGATGTTTAAAACTACAACTCCCAGCATGCTTTATTGCTGGGAGTTGTAGTTTTCAAACATCTTAAGTGGCAAATACTGCAAATAGGTGTAAATCCTCCTATATTTGTGATACAGTATGCACAAATAAAGAAGGTTTTACTCTTATTTGTAAGTATTTGCAACTTAAGATGTTTGAAAAACAACTCCCAGCAATAAAGCATGCTGGGAGTTGTGTTTCCAAACACTTTAGTGGCAAATAATACCCCCTCGGTTTATACTCGGGTCGGTGTGGTTTTCCTACTTTTTCCCTAAAACTAGGTACCTCGGTTTATACTCGGGAGGGTTTATACTCGAGTATATACGGTATTTCTTTCTGTACACATAATCTTTGGAAAAACACATATGGGCTAATGAATACTGGAGAGGGATTACTAGTCTCAGAATACATACATTTCAAGGCCTTATGCATTATCTCAAAAAGGGAAAGGAAAATTACTAGTGTGCAGTTGTGTCTTTAAAAATATTTTTTTCGTAAAATTAGGTGTCCGTACACAATAAGCAAGCCATCTCACCCAACACCCCTCATATTTTGCGAGTCCTACTCTGCTAATTAGCATTCTAATTCAGTTTATTTAAAATCAATTTCCTGAGAAATGTAACTGAATATTAAGACTCTGTTGCACTTGCATGCGCCGTGAAAAGCGTTGGAATCGCAGCGCATGCGCAGGTTAGCACATACATTTCTTGCAACATTGCTGCATCGCACAATTCGTGTGCACTGCCTAGTGGGGCCTTGCCCTAATAAAAACATATTTTAAAGTCAAATGTGCAGTGGCAATTTTCCTATATTTATTGTGTACAAATAATGACTTGTTTCCAGCAGCTGGTCTCCAGAATGTGGGAAAAACTTAATTTTGAACCCAGTTGATTTTTCATATTTTTAGTTTTCAAATGCAATTATTCTGGGTTACAGTTCAAACACAAGGTTTCAATCTAATTTTGGATTTTGTAATATTTGATTTTTTGATAAGTTACAAGTTTATAAATTACTTCAAATCCGCAGGATTTGAAACCAGAACGAGCACTGGCACTAGCTGGTCAGCACACAGGTGGGTTAGGCCAAGTGTGTAGATCTTCATCTGTGTCCAGTGTATTATTTAGGTGTAAAGTGTTAACTGATTTATGTATAGTTTATTTATAAAGTGCCACTTGGGGACGCAGCGCTGTACAGTAATAAAATACAATTAAATCATACAAAGGGGATAAATACATAGATAGTTCAGTGCATAAATATAATAATAATAAATTATATAAATAGAAGTTGTTGCCACAAAGGAAAGAGAGGTCCCTGCCCCGTAGAGCTTACAATCTAGTTAGATGGGTAACATACAGATACAATGGAATGGAATGCTAAAGGGAGACATATGCCGTGCAAAAAAACAATCATATACTGTGTTGGTTACCAGATAGGTAGGATGTAAGGATAGATTTAAACCTGCTGATTGAGGTTTCGTGACGTAAAGAGAGAGGGGAATAGAATTCCAGAGGATGGGAGCCACAAGTGCGTACGAGTCTTCAGGGCAATTTAAAAAGTGAGACCAGCAGCATGGCCAATTGACTACTCTTATGTATGGGAATATACAATATGGATCAGGGCAAAATATGAGAATCTTTCTCCTTAAGATATTTAGTATTTTTACAAGATAACCATGTACCGGTAAGTAAAATACAAACTACAAATACCATAGCAATAAATAGACACTGATAATAAGTGGGTTCCTAAAGATATTCAGTGTGTATGTGGATGGTGGGGGATGAAGGTTTATAAATACAAATGGTCTGCGTGTAAATTGCACACGATCTTAAAATGATATGACATTGACCTTTGAAATTCCAAATGGTGCTATCTGGTAAAGCTACAAATTGTTCTGTGCCTCCCATTAATCCACCTTTCTCTGTCTTTGGAACAGCACTCGCAACATGATATTAAACTAGTTCCAGCTGAATATAAAAACGTATCTACTAATAAGGCTTTAGAAGGTTGTTTCATACATGTATTGTTAATTAAATAATAAATTATGTAAGCAAACTGTTAATGCCCTATACACTCAGGGCTTTGATAAAATGTTGAATATTCTAGTTGCTCATTATTATATAAACATTCTGCATCTAAAAACAAGGGAACTGGTTATTTTTATTGTGGTTTATATGGCACTTTACAATTACACAATAAACATGTTACATTAAGGGTAGGGCATATAATACAAAGTCATTATGTACATACAAGGGTAGTTATAATACAAGTACTGCAGGTGACATGCAGTGTGGCGAAGTGATGAGTCAATTTACAGCAATAATACGATGCAATAGGAAAGAGGGCTCTGCCCGAGTGAATTAGAGTCTAGAAAGAAATGGGTGTGACACATAGGCTGAAGAGAGTCAGTAGGCTTTAAGTAGATTGGCAGTGGGTTTAAAGGGCAGGTAAAGTCATGTTAGGCCGGCTAATGCTTGTCTGAAACGGTGAGTTTTGAGGTGCATTGAAACATATTAAGAATGCTGAGTGATGTGGATATGGTCTTGGGAAACAACTGGAGTGTCAGCCCAGTAAATGACCCAAGGTAAACTGTTAGGACCTTCCATACTGGGGTTACCTGACGTGGTTGGAAGGCTTTCACTTTTTATGCATAAAATTGTAACTAAAACCCCATGTTTTTACTGTTTGCACTAGCATAGATTTTAGATATATGGGGCCCAGGAATGTGCATGATCATCTCTTTTCTGTTTGTTTAATGTTTTGGTTAGATCAGTAGCAATTCCCTATTTGTTAAAGTAATTTTGCCACAGGAGTGCTCCCACAGCCCCCCTTTTGTGTATATGTAGCAGAGTTTCTCTGCAGAAAGATTGACCAAGCTTCCATGTGGTAGTAGCACCCCCAACACGTCCCTTTAATTAGAGGTTATGCCTTGAATACTAAGCATTGAATGAAAGGCCTCTTCCCTCCTTGTTAAAAGCCAGTAGGCGGGGGGAAGTGATAGTCGTTGTAAACTAATCCAATGCAAGGTCAGGGAGACAACCTTCCCAAGAAAATGCAACCAAGCAGGAGAGGGAGTGAGCCCAGATAAATAACCCAAGGTAAATTGTTAGGACCTTCCATACTGGGGTTACCTTGACGTGGTTGGAAGGTTTTCTTTATGTAAACATTGTAACTAAAAAAAACCCATGTTTTTACGGTTTGCACTAGCATAGATATTATGATATATGGGGCCCAGGAATGTGCATTGATATCTCTTTTTTGTTGTTCTAATGTTTTGGTTAGATCAGTAGCACTTCCACTATTTGTTATAAAGTAATTTTGCCACAGGAGTGCCCCACAGCCCCCCTTTTGTTATATATTGTAGCATAGTTTCTCTGCAGGAAGATTGACCAAGCTTCCATGTGGTAGTAGCACCCAAACATGTCCCTTAATTGGAGGTCTTATGCCTTGAATACTAAGCATTGGATGAGAGGCCTCTTCCCTCCTTGATAAAAGCCAGTAGGCGGGGGGAAGTGAGAGCCTGTAATACTAATCCAATGCAAGGTCAGGGAGACAACCTTCAAGAAAATGCAACCAAGCAGGGAGTGTGAGCCCAGATAAATGACCCAAGGTAAACTGTTAGGACCTTCCATACTGGGGTTACCTTGACGTGGTTGGAAGGCTTTTCACTTTTATGCATAAAATTGTAACTAAAAAACCATGTTTTTACTGTTTACAAAGCATGGATATTATGATATATGGGGCCCTGGAATGTGCATTGATCATCTCTTTTCTTGTTTGTTAATGTTTTTGTCAGATCAGTAGCACTTCCACTATTTGTATAAAGTAATTTTGCCACAGGGTGCTCCAACACAGCCCCCTTTTGTGTAAACAACTGGAACTAAAAGGGTTACCATTATAATACTGGCACCGGCACAAAATGTATGTGGATTTGTGTAATAGTGTGGACTCTGTCGCTGTCTAGGTTATGAATTTCACACTGTCCCATATTAGTAACACTTAAAGGGCAGGTCCACCCTTAAAGCAAAAACTGGTGACTTTTCAGTTATCATACCGCAACCCCAACTGCTATTTTTACCAGTTTATTATGTGCATGAAACCAGATATTAATGATAAGTAAAGGGTTTAAGGTATGTCCATTCAAAAAATAACTTGCTTTCTATCTGTTACTGAAGAAAGGAGGTAAATGCACATTTCTACCTCCCGTTCTTCAGTAAATCTTGCAGGAGAGCAGGAGAACTTACCGGGATTGTTCCAGCGCTGACAGAGCCGCGGCCGAAATCCCCAATACCTCTGGCGCTTCCCATCTACTAGCACAGTGTGCGCATGCGCGCACTGGTAGGCAAATTGGGGCAGGGGTGAACGGATAAAAGAATTGAGAAGCTCTGCATAATAAAATATGGTCAGTGCTTTCTGGGGAAGGGTGCTGGGTGTTGCAGGTAATATCAGACAGATATACAGGTTTCCCTTTTTTTTTATTTTTTTCCCTTACTATGTGTGAGTGTGTGCACATGAATATGTTTACCTCCTCCTGTGGTATACCTTGCTGAAATCTGTGCACATATCGCCATCTTCAGGATAAAAAGAATAATGTAGCACAAAAGAACAAAAAAGGGGGGCTGTGGGAGCACTCCTGTGGCAAAATTACTTTATAACAAATAGTGGAAGTGCTACTGATCTGACCAAAACATTAGAACAAACAAGAAAAGAGATGATCAATGCACATTCCTGGGCCCCATATGCTATCATTATATCTGTGCTAGTGCAAACAGTAAATACATGGGGTTTTTTTAGTTACAATTTTATGCATAAAAGTGAAAAGCCTTCCAACCACGTCAAGGTAACCCCAGTATGGAAGGTCCTAACAATTTACCTTGGGTCATTTATCTGGGCTGACACTTTTCTTGGGAAGGATGTCTCCCTGACCTTGCAGTGAATTAGTATTAAAGGCTATCACTTCCCCCCGCCTACTGGCTTTTAACAAGGAGGGAAGAGGCCTCTCATCCAATGCTTAGTATTCAAGGCACAAGACCTCCAATTAAAGGGATGTGTTGGGGGTGCTACTACCACATGGAAGCTTGGTCAATCTTCCTGCAGAGAAACTCTGGTACAATATATACACAAAAGGGGGTCTGTGGGAGCACTCCTGTGGCAAAATGACTTTATAACAAATAGTGGAAGTGCTACTGATCTGACCAAAACATTAAAACAAACAAGAAAAGAGATGATCACATGCACATTCCTGGGCCCCATATATCAATATCTATGCTAGTGCAAACAGTACAAACATGGAGGTTTTTAGTTACAATTTTATGCATAAAAGTGAAAAGCCTTCCAACCACGTCAAGGTAACCCCAGTATGGAAGGTCCTAACACAAAAGAAATCTGCTGTGAGCCAGATAAATGACCCAAGGTAAACTGTTAGGACCTTCCATACTGGGGTACCTTACGTGGTTGGAAGGCTTTTCACTTTTATGCATAAAATTGTAACTAAAAACCTCATGTTTTTACTGTTTACAATAGCATGGATATTATGATATATGGGGCCCTGGAATGTGCATTGATCATCTCTTTTCTTGTTTGTTCTAATGTTTTGGTCAGATCAGTAGCACTTCCACTATTTGTATAAGTAATTTTGCCACAGGAGTGCTCCAACAGCCCCCCTTTTGTGTAAACAACTGGAACTAAAGGGTTTACGTCATTATAATACTGCACCGGCACAAAATGTATGTGGATTTGTGTAATAGTGTGGACTTCGTCGCTGTCTAGGTTATGAATTTCACACACTTGTCCCCATATAGTAACACTTAAAGGGCAGGTCCACCCTTAAAGCAAAAACTGGTGACTTTTCAGTTATCATACCGCAACCCCAACTGCTATTTTTACCAGTTTATATGTCATGAAACCAGATATTTAATGATAAGTTAAAGGGTTTAAAGGGTATGTCCATTCAAAATTAACTTGCTTTCTATCTGTTTTCTGAAGACAGGAGGTAAATGCACTATTTCTTACCTCCCTTTCTTCAGTAAATCTTGCAGGAGAGCAGGAGAACTTACCGGGATTGTTCCAGCGCTGACAGAGCCGCGGCGAAATCCCCAATACCTCTGGCGCTTCCACTCTCCTTAGCACAGTGTGCGCATGCGCGCACTGGCAAAGGACTGGAGATGCGTCGGAGGCGTCGGGGATTTCGGCCGCGGCTCTGTCAGCGCTGGAACGATCCCGGTAAGTTCTCCTGCTCTCCTGCAAGATTTACTGAAGAACGGGTAAGAAATAGTGCATTTACCTCCTGTTCTTCAGTAAAACAGATAGAAAGCAAGTTAATTTTTGAATGGACATACCCTTTAAACCCTTTGGGTATGCGGTAGGGCATGCTCCCCCAGCCCAACCGCATTAATATTTTTGTTAGAAAGTCCTCCAATCTTTACTTACCTTCCTCTCTCCTCCGCTCTTCAGAACTCCCGGCACCGCGACCATGATTGGCTGTCTCTCAGCCAATCACGGGCGTGGCTGCCGGTCCACCCCCCTGCTTTCATTTCCCTGCAAGCAGAGGGCCTGTACAAAAGTTTTTTAAGGGGTGGACATACTCTTTAATTTCGAACAAACAGTAAAGGATTTCCGAATTCAGGATTAGATTTTTGTAATGTATTAAATATAAGGAATATGCAAGACTATGAAATATCAAAGTATAAATCCCTGGTTTCGAATTCGTGAACCCCTGATTCTCTGTATGGGAAAAATACAGAATTTGTTTACCACCTAGACCATCTCCCAGGTCCAGAGCCATGTAGTAAGTTACCATTGCTATTTTATTCTTTATTTTATTCAAACTTTTCGAGTTTTACTTTAATCGGTCCGATTTTAGATTATTTTCAGACGTTGCCCATCTCTAATGGTAACAGAATCTTTTTTGCAAGAATTCCAACCTGTACCAAAATACTGTTAATAATATATAGTATCTGTAGCAGGAAAGTCACAGTCTGTTACCAGCAGACTAGAAAATAGGTGGTTAAAGAATGCAGATATCCAGTAGGATTGACAGCTTTACTGCTCAAGGCACAAGATATATTACCAAGGAGGCTGAGCTAAATCAGCAAGATGTGATATTTAGCACCAAGGAGCAGATCAGTGGCAGAATAAAAAATAACTGGGAACACAAAGTTCAGAGCTCAGTCCAAGAAATACAGAGAACATTAAGCTAGGATCAAGGATTACTGTATGGAACTGGGTGGATAAAGGTGCATGGCTATCACTCATGTCTTGGTACTGAGTTCAATGCCAATCCAGTCCAGAATTTAAGGGATACTTTACCTGTGCTTGCATTGGTTTCCTCTGGGTACTTTATTTTTCCATGATGCTGCCAAATCCATATGGGAGCAACACACTATAGACTTACTGGCCTAACTCTACTGCATTGGGCAATGGGAGCGAGAGGGCCATACATTACATTTTTTATTATTAGAATCTAGTTTTTAAAGTTTGTGGGGGATTTAATGTGTGGCTATGGAATTTTTTTTACATTGTCCTTTCATACTATTTTACATCTAAACGCAAAAGAAAAAAGCTTCAATCATCTATGTTAATGCTTTGTCAGAAATTATATAGCCCAGAAATAAAATCTTGTAGGTGTTAAATATACTTTTAAGTCTAAAAACAGTCAGTTCTTGGTACAATAAAAACAATGTAAACCTTAAATATACTTTATTAGTATATTAAAGGTTAACTGTGGTCTCCAAACATTTGATTTTGATGAAGGTCAGTTCCTGTTTTTAAATAACCATCAAACACCTCTTTATGTGCTGCGCCACCCAAGATAGAAGAAATCACTGATTAGAAAGTTATAAGGTGGGAGGTTCTGAATCTGCGGTCACAATACTATTTCCTCCTTCTAATCTGCGGTTGGCACATGCTTAGTGCAGGAGAAAGCAAAATAAACTAGGAAGAGATCAATTTACAGTGACTGAAGCAGGACTTAAGGAGGGGGAGGCTGAAAAGCACAGAAGAGGGGCCATGGCGGTCCACGAGAAGGAGGAGACACAGGTAGAGAGACTGTCACATGGTTTCATAGCAGGAGGTAGGAAATGCAGAAGATCTGGTGATGCTGCTACCATATCACACATAAGAATGTAAATATCTTCAAAACTATGTCAAAATTAATGTAAATGAATGTAAAAAATATTCAAAAAGCAATTCCTGTCAATTTACCTAAAGTCATTTTTGGACCACAGTTACCCAGGTTTAGTTAAGTCTGTTTGAGGAAGGAAAATGTAATTAATCAATTTTTAAAACTGCAGAACAGAACTAAAATATAAACAGGGCGATGTTAAGAAATATCATGCTACTTACCTGACCGCGATCCCGTAAACTTACTGCATTGCAGGATCCCGGTCAGGCAAGACGTGCGATTTATGCCTCCATTAAAAAAGGCGTTAATTTTGCGCAACATGTACACTCACCAAAGTTATAGAATGGCATCGGTTAGCGTGGGTTTACACTAATTCAGCCAGATAGTGCCCATTATAACATTGCCCCCTAAGTGTTTTAAAAAAGACATAGATAAGGGCTCTACTAATTTGCAGGTTGGATAAATTCTTAGCATTAGTTTAAGATCACTGCACATGGTGGCTCAGTGGTTAGCACTGATGCCTTGCAGTGCTAAAGTCCTTAGTTCAGGCTCAGTGATGCCTTGCAGCGCTAAAGTCCTTGTTCAAGCTCAGTGATGCTTGCAGCGCTAAAGTCCTTAGTTCAGGCTCAGTGATGCCTTGCAGTGCTGAAGTCCTTAGTTCGATCTACCCTTGGACACATCTGCAAGGAGTTTGTATGTTCTGCCCCGTGCTTTCGTGGGTTTCCTCCGGGTACTCCGGTGTCCCCCTCAATCATAAAGGCATACTGATAGGTTGTATGTGTCAAATAAATGTGCTTAGCTTTTAAGTTTAAGCTTTTCAGGGCAGGGCCTGATGTGAATGTATACATGTAATTGTAAAGTGCTATGGAAGATGTTGGCCTATATAAACCCTCAGTTATAATAATAACAACATTTTGTGCTTTCTTAAATAGGGTTTCTAGAGAGGATTTCAACTCTTATCAATACCAATCTATTTTCTCTATTACTGAGCACACTAGAGTCAATTTAAAGGGAAATGAAACTAACAAACATCCCCTCCCTTCATTTATACACCCTTAGGGTACAGCTGGCACTTCATCTTTCCAGTCGGCCAATAGTGGAACTTTAACCAATGAGCAAGAAGCACACCAGATGAATCAGAGGCCACGAGGAGAGTGGTCAAGTCCAGATTGGAGAGAAGGCACCTAAAGGGCAACTTCACTAAATGCCAGCTTTTCCACTTTACGGTATCTACAGATTTTTTTTGTAATTGACCAAACATGTACATGCCAAAAGGAAACATGTAAATTCAGAGCAGTCTACAGACTATATAAAGCTAATTAATGATTAAATTCAACACCTCCCTCCCCAGTCTAGAGAAGGTTTATTTTTTATATAATAATTTAACAACTATAGCTTACAGCAGGGCCGAATTTACCATTAGGCACACTAGCACGCGCCATGGGGCACCTGAGGTAGGAGGGGGGGCTGTCAATCTCCTCCCACCAATCCAACCCCTTTATAGTCTATTTTCTTTCCCCAAAAAGAGAAAATAGGTGTTTTTTAGGGGTGTGGTCTGTGTTTAGGGGTGGGGCTAAGGGCGCCAGGCTCTTTGGGCCTACAGGCTCTGAGGTGTAAATCCGCCCTGGCTTGCAGAAAAAATAACTCTAACTCTATTACCTTAAATAAAATGTGTTTTATTTACATTATTTTATGGATACCATAAAAACATAATACAATAAATAGCTCTTACTTGTTGTTTAAAATATGCAAATTATGTGGTATTACAATCGGTACTTAAGGATTTGTCTGGTTAACTTGTGATAAAATGATCAGAATGATAAAGCCCACAGTGACACTCATATTTAGGTTCAGCCATTGGGAAAGAGAAATAGGTAGAGTTGTTTTAAATGGACCTTCATGGAAGGTGCATTCGTTATATAAATTGTACAAAATAAAATTACCCACTGATCTCCATACGACAGTGGAATAAAGGCTGCCAAACTCATAGATATTTCCAAGGTAATAATATGGCAAGGTGTGGGGGGGCTAAAAATGACCGAACATGGTGGCCAAGTTACTTTGGTTGTGACCAGTTGAAAATTTTGTTCACCCAATATGTGTCTCACTTTAACTTGAAATAGAGGGAGCTTATATGATCATCCCGTATATGGGCTCATGACCAACCAATCCCTATACAGCATATGTATACATACATACGTATTTGGCCACCTTTATCTATTAATTGTCCAAACCAATGCATTATTAGTTTTAAGTTAAGTTGAAAGTATTGGATTTTTCTTTCTTTATGATTAAATCAAATTGGCTCACCCTCATCTTTATAATCCATGCTGGTGGCAGTGAGAATAGACAAAAATATCGCCCAGGCTCCTATACATTTTAATAGGCACAAGATCTCATTCTCCCAGCCAGTATTTTCCAGTCATTAATGTGGCAACCATTATTTACATTGACATTCCATCACATGGCAACACATGTAGAACAGCTAAAAATCCATCTTTTCAAAATATAAACATTCAAAATTAACTTTAACTTTCATAGATTTGGAAGCAGAAAAGGACAAATCATTTTGGATAAATAGATTCATTTCAAAACCAAAGAGCAATTATTCTTGAAGACTGTATAGAGTAATATTTTAACACTTTATTAAGGAGAACTTCTGTGCAGTTGTTTACACCTATAATGTTTGTGTGTTGAGGAGACTAAATTTAGGAATCTATAGTAGACCTCTTTCCTCTCAAATGTGCTATTAATAACTAACAGGGAGATTCAATAATTGTTCTTATTGTTTAAAGTGTGCTAATTTTGGCCCAACCAATCATGTTAGCTTTCAAATGTTACATAAGATCTGATGGTTGGGGCAAAATTAGCACCATTTTAAACGATAAGACCTTTTATTGAATGACCTTGATGGTCTTTTAATTTGGCACATTACATGGAAATGTAATTGTGACTGTTTTGCATTGTGTTAATGCGAAGATAAGTTGCAACCTTTTGCACGGCTTTAAAGCCACAATTGAAAAGGCTTTCATTTTTATGCAAACAACTTGTGCAATTATCATCTCTAAATCTATGTATCGCTGCACTGAGCTATTTCCAAAAGTCTTTAGAAAGGGTGCAAGCGTGCAAAATGTATAAAAAAAACCCTACACCCTATATTACATCAGTTAGTATGGGTTGTTTTGGAGTGTACTTCTCCTTTAAGAATGTAACTTTCGTGCTAGCTGACACATTTGAGAAGGCTGTGTAAGATATCTGTTAACCTGCTGATTCTGATTTGCTCACAGCACCTCTAGTTTACATAGTCACTGTGTGACTTACAACTGGTGATTAATTGATAAAAGCAGGTGTTATTTGAGGTCTTGGAAGAAATAAAAGGACTATGAAGGTGATAGAAAGGAATATCTAAATTTTAAAGTTTGTTCCTTAGTATAAAGCCAATGTGGATAAAAGTTGTACATTAAAGTGACCAGAATTAATGTGACAATTTTTGTTCTTTTAAGCATGTTACACTTAACCTATCCAAATTAAGAAATGTGTCTTAGTGATAACAGAAATCACTTGCTTATTGCACACAGATTGCAATCACTTAGATATCGATATCTTATAGTAATATAAAACCATATGCTTATACATATATCTTGTGTGTGATTACTACTTTGTTTTACAACACAAGACACAAACATTATTAACACTATACACAAATAATTACAGGTCCAGTTTAACATGTTGGCAATCATCAGGACACAGACAATCACTATTCGGTCAAACTTTACATTAAAAGTGCACAAATAATAAATAGTACTAGTCTAGCATTTGATGAAACCCATTATAAAGTACAGTACTTACACAGAAATTCATTACTGTTTCCATGGGATACAGCATAATGTACTGTGTTTATATGGATCACCAGCATATAACTTTATATCTGAAGTAAGTACAGTTTCTGCAGACCCACAAATCAGAATGTTGTTTCTACGTTGCCCTCCATGCTGGACATCACAAAATCTAAATAAATGAATTAGGACTATATTATCTTTGGCAATGCTTTCATTTAAATGAAGGATAAAAGCAAATAAACTGCACCTGTTAAGTAGTAAGACTTATTTTCATCTATTGTAAGAGCCCATAAATCCCTTGATTTTTCTATTTTCATGATCTATGCAACCAGTAGTTGACAGTGGTGCGTCTACCAGGGTACAGGGGGTACAACTGCACCAAGGCCAGTGATAGGCAATACCCTAGAACCCTAGCAAGTATCCCGTAAGTGACACAGGCAGTCCAGTCACTTTCTCTGTAGACTCAAGCTACATACACACGTTATCATCATTTTAAGGCAAAGCACCTGTCAAATGTATTGCTCTGGTCAGAAGTGTAACGTGTAGAGGCTTTCATCTCCATTATTTAGTGATCCATTCTGCAAGATTGTAAAACTATGTTGGGGAGCTACATGGGGACTTTCCATAGAACAAAACAAGATACTCATCTCCTGATTAGCCTCCTGTCTGTTGGTGAATAGTAAACAAGCTTGTTGGTGTGATTGTCTAGCAATTAATGCAAAACTTTATCTATATCTTTCTAAATTAATGCTGGTCGTACACTGACTCAGTGTCATGACCAGGCAGGCAAGAACTCGTGCCTTAACATACAGTGGAAGATAGAAAGCTCTTCTCTCTCTCTCTCTCTCTCTCTCATAACATGAAATGCACTGAACCCTGAGTGCAAGTGAGAAGAAAAGAAAGAAATTACTGCATGTCAGGATGATTGTTCAGGAATTTGTCTACTGTACTAGATCATATATGTTTTCATCGCCACACCTACCATTTGCAGAATTATGCTAGTTTTGTAGCATGTAACATTTTCCATCACTCAGTAGCTGCAGTGACACTTTTGCCAGAACCAATCCACAAAAACATTGCCAACACATATTTTGTCTTTAGGTTGATCAAAATGTATCAGTTTGTACATTCATTATCCCAAGCAATCGTTAGTGTGCCCCAATAACCCAAGTAACGTACACCAGAACAAATCTTTCTATTTCTAAGTTGGTCCTGTTAAATGTGCCACTGTGAGTGAGAATTCTGAATGGTTCCTCAACCACTATCATTCTGTTACATTCGATCACCCAATAAGGAATCACTAGTAAAACACCCTAAGGGTATTTGACAAGTATAAAGTAAATAGAGGTTGATGGCTGTTACATATCACAACACAATTTGTGTGTTACTCATGTTTAGTAGAGAAACATGACATAAAACACACGTGAAATGTTTAAGGTTTCCTATTGCATACTTTAAAATAAATGTAAACTGGTACTGATTGGTAGTCTGAATATAATGTAATATTGCTTTCCCTATAATCCCTAAATGTTAGAAATTGAAGTTTGTAAATTTCCCCCCGATAAAGGATCTGAGACTCTGGATTCACAGGAAGATGAGGTAGAAAGTGCAGAAATGTAGTCCATAAACTCATGACCCGTCCTTCAGTTCCAATGGATCTGGTCCAGCTGATAAATGCTTCAATCTTTCAAGGAGGGTCAGAATCTAGAACTGTTGAATTTTCCCCATCTATTCACAGCAGAAAGCACACAGCGGTAGGCCTGAAAAACAAGATTTAATAATGGTATGTTCAGCAGTTTGTGTTTATTATTGTTTCATTATTTTATATTAGTTTAGGCTGTGCCACATTTGAAAACTCATAATTTGATAGCTCTTTAGGAAGATGAGCATGAAACTAGCGAGCCAAAATCCACATCATTTTTCATTTCTGTGTATACTGTATCACCATTTTACCATGGGCACATTGTTTAATATTAAAAACTTAACATTATTTCCCAGTGTGTGTGCGTCAAGAGTCCCATAGTAAGGAATTATTGTGTTAGAACTGATTTAAGTAAAATGAGTTCCCTAATAAACTGTACAAGCCCAAGACCATTCACTGAGGGGAAAAAGAAACACATTTTGCAGTTAAAAAGAGAAGACCAATCAGGGAAATGATTTAATATGTTAGTTAGTATTTAGTTTAAATTTAGTATGTGGTAGAGAATATAAAATATCTCATTTGTAATTTAGAGTCAATAATTATTCTGAATGCATAAAGCATTAATTGTAGTAATTGGTTAAATTCCTTTTTAAAGAGAGGTCCCTTTGAAGCAGGAGTTCAGTTGACATCTTAATATAATAAATAAAACTCCCAAATATCCTGTAATAGCTATAAGATCAGTTATAATCTGGATACGCACATTAAATATTTGTTAGATCAATCAACATGTGTGGAGTGATGCATCCTCCAGAACGCTACAGGAAGTTGGGGTCCTTTCTCAAGCAAGTACTTGAGAAAGACCTTTGTCCAAAACATGTTTTCCAATAAATCTTCTGCTCGTTCACAGCTTGGAGTCTGTGCTTTCTGTACGCTACTCTGCTACCTATATTGTTTCCACAAACAGACTATCGGTCGGTCTCCCCAAAATTGCTTATAGTGTGTTCCCAGCCTTAGACAACCTATATCTTGGGGGCATAGAAGCATTAGCTTGGTGTCAAATGATTAATACAGCTTGTGCATTAAAGAAACATGCACAACCATTTTTTAAATAAAAATGAATGGTCATGAACCATAAAATTATAGGAGCTAGAATATGATAATAGAATGGATAGGTGTCAGTCTATATTAAATTAACTGGACACATTAAATTCAAAATTGTGTGAAGGAAATTGTCTACAGCACCTCTGAACTCTGCAGTTCCAACATTTATGCCTCCAATCATCACCACTTCAATGCAAATAACCTCCCTGGTTATCCATACTAAGTTCTGTCAGATCATGCATCCTTTTGGAGGTATCCCTGCACTCTGGGGGAGATGCAATAAATTTTGTATTCACAACCTACTTCACTTGTTCCCGCAATGTATTAACAATCCCTTTGCCACATTAATACATTGTGAAAACACTAGCGGTAAGTTGCGACCTTTTGCGCGTCTTTAAAGATACAATTGAAAAGACGTTAATTTTTGTACGAAAAACTAGCGCATAAACTTGCGCAAAATTTATTGCATCCCTTGCACTGCGCAAAGTAAAAAAAATTCACATGGCGCAGGCAACGCAAAACCTTTGCTAACACATAGGTTAGTGTGAATTTCGGTTTTTTTTCCCGTTAGCGATATTGCATCTCCCTGTCTGTGTTCCAATGAGCTTGTACCAGAAATAAATACATAAATTCAAATATTTAGCTTTGCTTCTTTTCCTCCTTTTTTCCATTTATTAGTTTATTAATATGGGCAAATATAAGAGACTTATAGAGATTGATCATTACTAATGACAGCATATTGACCCCTTTGTAAGTTCTGTGGCCCTTATACCAATGTCCCTTTTGGATGAAATGAAAGCATGGCTGGGAGTAACGGAGAGATCTGTAAGAATTAGTAATTTAGCCAAAATGTTCGTTGTCCCAAATATGAATAAGAAAGCCATAGAAATATTTTCCACAATAACTCATGTGTATTTGAGTTTTTTTTCCAAGTCCATAAACTGTTGCAGCCACCCGTGATACCAGTATTATAACAAGAAAGAAATCTTGCCTGTTACTAGAGATATAAATACTTCTATCATTTCACTATATTTCAACATACCTTCTGCTTTACTGCCGTCTGGGATATGTTACTTATTCACTGATGTCTCAGCACCAGAAGACTTGATTTGTTCAGCTAAAAAAAGGAAAAACTGTTACTGTTAGTGACGTTTTGCTAAGGATTTCATAAAATGGAATTTTCAAGATGAGTTGTCCAGGAATATTCATGCTGTAATGGCTCTGGTAATAACTGAATTAAAAAATATATAAAGGGATATACCCGGTAAAAATAAACAGTTGAACACCAGGATATTTGAAGGTAAAAGGGAGGTAAACCTTGGCGAGGAACTACCGTATATACTCGAGTGTAACCGAGGTTTTCAGGCTTTAAAAAAGCCTGAAAATCTTACCTTGGTTTATACTCGAGTCAGCCATCTCTACCTTGTCCGCCGGCCGCGCGATCCGCATCCTCGCTCCACAGCTTCTGCGCATCCGGATGATGTCACTACCCGGCGCCGCAAAGTGAGAGGCGCCGGGTAGTGACATCATCCGGATGCGCAGAGGCGTGTGAGCGAGATGCGGATCGCGCGGCCCAGAAAAGGTAGGAGAAACTTTAATTTCACAGGGAATTGGCAAATACTTTCAAATAAGAGTAAAACCTTCTTTATTTGTGCATACTGCATGCACAAATAAAGGAGGATTTACCCCTATTTGTAAGTATTTGCCACTTAAGATGTTTAAAAATTACAACTCCCACATGCTTTATTGCTGGGAGTTGTGTTTTCAACATCTTAAATGGCAATACTTGCAAAGGGGTAAATCCTCCTATATTTGTGCATACAGTATGCACAAATAAAGAAGGTTTTACTCTATTTGTAAGTATTTGCAACTTAAAGTTTGAAAACTACAACTCCCAGCAATAAAGCATGCTGGGAGTTGTAATTCCAAACATCTTTAGTGGCAAATACTACCCCCTCAGTTTATACTCGGGTCATGGTTTCCTTCTTTTTTAACCTAAAACTAGGTACCTCGGTTTATACTCGGGACGGTTTATAACTCGAGTATATATGTATATGATCAGTCTCAGGTAGTGAACTACAATCAGTATCAAACGCTAAAAAAATATTAAAACCTAGTAATAATCCTTTAAAGGATATGTCCAACCCTAAAATATTTTTTGACTATGTGTGGGCACCCCAGTCCATCCCTAGCTGCTGATTTAGATTTCTAAAAAAAGCCCCAGAAATATACTTACAGACTTTCTGTTCCCAGCTCTCTGCTAGCCTGCCAGCTATGCACACACCCGAGGGAGCGTAGGTCTGTAAGTATGTTTCTGAGGCTTTTTTAGAAACCTTAATCGGCGGTTGGGGGTGGGCTGGGGTGCACTACACATAGTTAATAGCTTTTAATGGTAGTCACCAAGCCGCCATTAGGGACCATGGAGGGAGAGAGAGGGGGGGGGGAGTCCTATAATCCACAATAATAATAAAAATTACATAAAGTAGCAGTACTGTTCACAGGGTTGTTTTTAAAGTACAGTAAAGTGAGGGGGTGTTGGAATGGTATTACTGCAAATGATAATGATTACTCTGTGTAATATTTTTAATTGGTCATTGACAAACTTGGGTCCTTCAGCTGTTCATGAACCAACTTCTAATTTCCAAACAGCATCCAGTCTTCCAGGAGCTCCCGACAAGTTATATACTGTAATATACACACTCACAAGGTGAGATGCCAGCTTTATCTGGCCAGGAGAATGATGGAAAGTAGTTCATCATAACAATAACTGGTGAATTACATGTAAGAAGTCTCTGGTAACAATGCCATATTGTCACATTTTTCCTAGCATTATAAATAACTGCATCCTATTATATAAAGTAAAAGCTACAGACCTTGGCTGAGTGAATAGTGTAGCTCTGAGTCTGATACCAGAAATGTTTCAGGGCTTCAGTACACTCATCCTCCAGTAAGAAAAAGAAAGTAAGGTAAGGAAAAGTGTACATTAATGACAGACATGAAGACTATATAGGAATGGGAATGTGGGTAGAATTGGGAAGAACGAGCAGGACAGAAATACAGAGAAGCTAATGGATAAATGTTGCATAGTAATGATGACCAGCACCAGGCCTCAAAGAAATATAAACATTTCCATGTCTGACCACATGTGAGGTCAGTAGTGACTCACTCTTTCTGGTTGAATCACATTTCTTACCACTTTTCCTTTATAAGTATTTTGTAATAAAATCTTTTGCAGCATCTGAAATGCGAAGAAACTCATCTCCTTCAAAATCAAACTGACATGCAGGATGTTGTTTATGTTTCATTGTGTCTTCCCCGAGGAATGGGAAGCCCACTTAAACTAAAATATAATAGACACAAAAATAGTGTTATGGCAAAACCAGACTGAAGTACAACGTAATATAGATGTGGAACCAGAGCATCATCTGCAATATCTTTTTATCCTAGAACTGCACTTCAGCACATACCGGTCTAAAATGATCTACAGTCCCAAGCACCACATAAGCTGCATAATGATCTGAAAGCCCAACAGCTGAAGAGAATCATCCCAAGGAAACAGCAGTCTTACAGCTACTGACTATATTTTGCCCCATTGAATTTATCAACATGTCTGATCATACTAACCCAGTAAATTAATAACGTGGGCAGAACTGCCCCTGGAGGTCGGGGTGAACAATCTGGAGGGTAATGATGGACTCAAGCAAAAGGGGAGCTTTAAGTATGATGTTTTAAGGGGAGCTTTAAGTATGGCAATGATAGCATAAACAATAAACATATGTGCTCATGTGCCTTTCCTAGCCTTTTCTATGGTTATTAAATTATGAAAGATGACCATCCCTTTTAATAAAGTCTTTTATGAAATGATTCTTTGATCAAAATGATTCAAATAAAAAAAAAACCTGACCTTTATTGACACAATTCATAAAATGTATATCATATTATGTGCAAATACTTGAACAATTGTAATGTGCTCAAACAATATTTCTATGATTTGTGCTACTTAATGAAAAAAACCCTATAGCAGTGTGTCCCCTGCTGTATTGTGTTAAAAAGTAGAGCATTGATAAAACAATAAAGTCGCAGCGACTGTGTATGTATGTATGTATGTATGTATGTATGTATGTACAGTATATGTATGGACTTTTTACAATTTCACATTTTTGGAAGATCTATGCTTTCAGCCACCGTGTGGCCGTCGTGGCTGAATCTATCTTATATATGTTCCTTAATCAGATGCACAATGGCCACAAGAGCTACTATCAGTGTTAGATATTTATAATTTGTCCGATCAATAGCACTACAGAGGACTTAGGGCAAACAATCAAAACCTTTTATTGCTGCTTAACACATTTCTGCCAATAGGGCTCTCATCAGTAGTTCAAAAAACAGTACAACCAAACACATCTAGCATGTATAGATGTGTTTGGTTATACTGTTTTGTGAACCCTGATGACAGCTCTGTGGCAGAAATGCGTTGAGCAGCATAAAAAGGTTTTGATTGTTTGAACCAAGTCCTATGGAGTGCTATTGTCAGACAAAGGTATAATATAATAATATATATATATATAATATATAATATATATATATATATATATATATACAATAAAGTCCAAAAGTGATTGCATTCCATAGAAAAGTTTATACTTACCGCGGGTGCTGTCCAACACAAAATCCAGAATCGCAGAAAAATGACGCACTCCCAGGTCTTAGCAACATGCAAAAATAGATTATCTTTTATTCAGCCATGTTTCAACCTTAGTTAGGCCGTCATCAGGACTCAAATAACCATATCTAAAACATCGGTTTAAATAGCCACCCTGTGACCACCCCACTGTAAAAAACATATATAAAACACCAATATTGTTGCATACCCCTTGCCTACACATAAAAAAATTACATGATACATTTTTTTATAAAATATTGTACATACTGTGGATCTGAGCAACCATCATGTATACATCTACCAATCTCTGAATAAATATAAAATCTAGTGCGACTTAATCACACATGCTGCCGGGTCTCAGGCCACTTACATGTTCGGCAGTTCCAGTCAGTTCACGTCAGACTTCACCACGTGACTGGCAATACAAGGCAAGGCAACGCGTATACAAAGCAGACAGCCGCCGGACACAGAGCTGTCAGGGCCGCGCTACAGCACAGCCATCCAGTACCAGAGCATATTTACATACAGAAAGAAATACGCTTGGGAAAACCCACCATAAGCTTAAGGGATAAACGTCCATATAACAAGACCACCCTGTGAAGACAGGGTGACTACAAAGATAGCATAACCCTATACCACAAGCTAATTTTCACAAATCAGAATATAAAGTTATAAAAACACTTAAATTATTCATTTCATTAAGACCATAAGGCACCAATGTCTCAGAAGCCAAATCCATTGTGCTTCCAGTTGTAAAGTTTATTTGCCATATACACCCTCCACAGGGACACAGTCAATAATCATACATCTCAGAGTGGCAAGTCCATGGCCCATCATTTTGAAGTGTTTAGCCACTGTTTGATCCCCAAATTGTCCATCATCTTCTCATGGATTGGTCAATGCTGCCCAATCGCACTGCGATGGTTGGCACACCTCTCATGAAAAGAGGTCGTGGTCTTGCCAACATAAAAAAGTCCCGCACGGCATGTTAGAAAATAAATAATATATGAGCTGTACACGTCAAAGGAAAATCTTTACAGTAAGCAAATATCCCAGTGGTACAGTTGGGACATTTATAAGCACCCTGTTCTGGGTTTCCCCCAAGGTGTAGTTTTATCCAAATTGTCCACTTCTTTAAATCTGTACAAACTAAAAAAATTACATAACAACTTTCTCTCCGATGGGCAAATCTAATCTTCTGTTGTTGGAAGGTTAATGTTTATCATCCGTAATAATTCCCATAGATTCTTCGCCTTTCCGCAATAGAGGAACTTAAATTAAAAAGTCAATGGGAAAAGTTATACTCCATTAGTGTCTCTCTCTCTTTTTATTATCCGCTGCCATGGTCACTAGCGCTTTAGTCAATTGCTGTTTTAACACCTGTTCACAATACCCCCTGTCTAGAAAACGGCAGGTCATTCTTTAAGTTGTACCTCAGTTCGTTCAATGTGAGATTTATTTCTAAAAACCCTAAATATTGAGTATAAGGAATGGCCTTAAGTAAGGCAGGAAATGGAAACTGGTAACATGAAGTACCGGTTTCGATCCGATCCTTACTGTACAATGATGTACCCCAGTCCATCTCCCGTCTTAAAAATTAAGAGGTCAAGGAACTCATCATGCCCAATCTTAACGTTAATTTAATAGGTGTATCAAGAGCATTGATGCTTGCAATACAGTCACATAGATCCGCCTCATCTCCATCCCAAATCAATAAAATATTATCTATGTAACGTTTGAAAAAACACACACCCGAGCCCATCACAGGCAATAAGTGTGTCCTCTCGAATTGATGCATATATATAGTTGGCCAATACGGGTCCAAAATCAAAAATGGTTGTTCGCCAAAATTAAATGCAACAGCTCCATGAGATAGACTATAGGGTCTGGCTGTGTCCAATATCCATTAAAGCTTGTTTACAACTTCCAACACCCTCAAATTGGGGTATTACTGTGTATAAACTACTAATGTCAATTGTCACCAATAGTTTATTATGCACCGAAAACCCTAAATGTGTCATGTCAATTAAATGGGGGTATCTCATAGAAACAACTCCATGCTTTACTACTGCCGGCGGCAAAAAAATATCACGATTTGTGGAAGCGACTTTAACACCGAATAAAAGATAATCTATTTTTGCATGTTGCTAAGACCTGTGAATATATCAAACACACTAGTAGCATTCTTGTGGCCAGGGTGCATCCGATTAAGGTTGAAGACAAAGAGAGAGCCCTAGGTCACGCTGCTCCCTGATAGACTCTAACCATAGTATATCTGTTGGGTAGCCACACCAGGCTGATGAAACACCAGTATCTAACTCTGGAGTATTTAGTCCTGGTGTTTAAAGGATTATACTCTGAATAAATGACTTGCCACATTTCAATTTATGAATGAGTAAGTAAATGTACTCTGATGTGTTTGTGTTGCTGCATGACTTCAATACAGTACTTGATTACGCTTAACCTCAGTTTTCCCAGCCCCCTGCCAGACTATCTGACCCTCTGTGAGGGCAAGCATGCTCAGTAATTTCATTGAGGAAGCATTAGGAGAGTTCATGTCCAGCTACATTCCAGCTACAGCAAAACTATACATAACAGAGGAGTTTTGAAACTAAGGTACTTGATTGACACTGAAATGTAAGATGTTTCAGACGGATATCAAAAGAAATAGGGGACAGATAAACAAAAAATGGAACAGAATAGCTGAAAAGAATAATGTTTCCAATAAAAGGCAATTTTAGAAAAAATATTTCACAGATAATATCCTTAACAGTGCACTGGTCTGGTGAACTTTACTATTACCTTGGATCTATTTGCGAATCCACTCTTAAGCTACATGTACGCTGCATATGATAGAACTGTATACAATTTGGGAGTCTTGGTTCCAGTATTACAACTGACTTGTTAATAACATAACAAGTTACTTATTACAGTAGCTACAGATATGTTATGGATTATTTGAGCACTTTATAATGGTTATTTGCACACACATGATACATTTTATTTTGTGTCACTAAAGGTACATTTTTTGATTTGGGTTACAAGAAGTGAGTTCTCTAAAGGAGTTTTGTATTAGGGTTCTTTACCTAACCTTTATACATAAACAATATAAAATGATCTATGTATAACAAACTATCCCAAACTATCTATGCATTACTAATGATTGGTACAGAATTACCATAATAACAAGGATTGAAGATACCACTAGTTTTGTGTTTTGGACTAAGGGTTCACATACACACAATCTTTTTGACATAGAGTAAAAATATACCATCACAGCCCCTAGAAACAAACAGAATACCAGGCTTGGCATGCAAGAGACTATGTGACCTTGAATCTAATAGGCAGACAGGGTGAAACTAGAAGCTTTTGTTCTACTCATCCTTTGCACATCACAATTAAAATAATTATTTTTTTTTTACTGCTGTCTGTGGCATTATGTTAAATATATACCTTTAAAATAAAGCGTAAGATGTCATTAGTTTTTACATATTTTTAATGCCTCACTTAAATAATACTTGAAAAATTTCTACTATTACATAATGCCTCCACTACTTACATCCTTTATACCATTGCACTGGCAGAAAATAACATGGGAAGAATATACTAGAAAACAGTGCTCTAAAATAACTGCTGCATTGAGATGTTACTTCTGACTGCAGCGCTGCCATCTTTCTAACCTCTGAAATCTCAAACCACTGAGAAAAGAAGTCTGTAGAGACTATAAATGTGTAAAAGCTTGTAAAGTGTAAAGTTAAAATCACTTTACTTTACAAAGGTCTGGTCTCTTTTCTTCCCTTCTTACAGAGTATTTTGTTCTCTGATATTATACATTTAGAATTTTGAATAATGATGTCTGAATAACAATAAATAGTAAGAATCCACCTACTTTCTGTTTGCCTTGAGGGAACTTGAGTGTTCTGCTCAACCACTCTAATATCTCTAATCAACAGTAAATTGGAAGATCCTGGTAGAGCTAATAGACACACAAATTTGTCTGCCAAGTGCTATTTATTAACCACACAACATGTTTTCAGATCCAGAGATCCTTTATCAAGTGATCCGAAACATGTTTGCTGTTAATAAATAGCACTTGCAGACAACAATGTATCCTTTAGTCCTACCAGGATCTTCCAATTTACTGTTGATTAGAGATGTCTGAATAAAGATATACACTATATATCCTGATGACGGCCACAAGGTGGTTAAAATGCGTTGAGCATGTAAAAAATATGTTTAATAAATCCAGCAGAGTGCCTCCATTACATGACATATTGTTCTGAAAATCGTGGAGCAACCTTGGTGTGAAAGGTTGAAAAGGCGAAAGTGCAGATAGCCAGCGCACTTGTTGGACTTCATCACAACCCTTACAGTAGTTCAATACATGAGACTGTATCAGTATTAAGCAAAATGTTCTCAACCATTGGGATGTACTCACTAGGACCCCAAACCCCCATTTAATGATTCAATCCAACCTTCCCCTATAAGATATAAAAATCTTAGGAACCTGTTGGTCAGAACAGATCTAGCATTGAAGTAGAAACATCCACTGATACTGCTTGCAAAACAAAAAAGTGGGTTGCTATAATTCTGTACAGGTGGAGATTTCCCCTACCCACATAAAGACGCACATATAAAATCAGTGATTGATATGTTAGAGTACGGATGTCTTCTACTTAATTACATTTGGGTAAATGATCACGCTACAAGAACGTACTGTATGGAAAACCACAGCTTTATGATCACAACACCTAGTGAATGAAGGGTTAACTAAGTATCGGGTTTCCAAAATCTGTCCACTAAGTTTGGTAAACTCTCTGTTGCATGACCCTTTAGATCCTAACATACATTATCTAGCCACAAATGGATGTCCATTGGCCAAATAGAAAGCTAGAAATGTGCTTTAAAAAGAGGTGTGGTGAATAAAAAATCAGACAAATGAATGCTCTATGGCACCAAAATCGCAACAAACTGTCGGAAACTACTTTTGTTGCGTTCGACAGTCCTTCGTTCTTGCCGACCGATCTGTTGGATGAAGGATTAGAAGGTTGTAACCCATCTAACTAACCACATAGTGATAACATGGCCACAGCCTAATTGTAGGCAAATAATTGATTATTACTTTAGATTGTGATTTACTGTTTGATATCAAAAGTTAACAATTTAAGAAAATATGCATTTTATCATTTGCCTTCAATATTTAGATTTTCTAAGAACAAAGAAAGTAGCAGTGCATCTGTTTTAACTTAATGAATGTTTATATTTCGAGTGAAGATGTTTAAAAACAAAAAGGTAACCAAAATACAAATCAAACCGTAACAATTTAGGTGAACTTACAGCATGTATGCTATGACCTCCCAGACTCCACATGTCTGTTGGAAAAAGACAAATCATAGTTGATAACTTCAGGAGCAAGGAACTCTGGAGTACCAAAGTGAACCTTAGTTTTCCCTTGTCTTATATCTATACACAAGAAATAAGGAAATATTACATTTAGTTACTTTTTCACGTTTAAAACTGATTTCAAAGAGAGAGGCCAAAGAACATTAAACATAAAACTGTAATAAATAATAAGTCAAATTTTTTATAGTATATAAAGGAATAATCCATGCATAATTACAATTGTTTTGAAAGTTTTTTCCACTAATTATTTCCGAATCAGTTATGAGATGATCAGCTCTGTGCAGGATGTAATGAAGGAGGCAGTGGCAGACACAGTGGTGTGGCAACGTGGAACGGAGTTAGAGGCATGTTAAAAATGGTGAGTCTACAGGGAGTGAAATGAAGGTGGGAAAGTGAATGGAAGAGGGGGGTGTAATTGAGAGAAGTGAGTACAATAGTTTTGGATATTATAAGTCACCTTGGAGTTCCTGCCCTTTTTATATGTCACGAACTCCTGGTGACTTATAATACTATAATTTACAGTAAGGGTACATTATCAACTATACAATTATGTGCTGGCATCAGCAGTTTTGCAATTGGCAGATTACATGCGTGATCACCTGTACATTGAGGTTCTCTTTAAGCAGAACTCTTACCTTCTTGCCAGACCAAAATCAATTATCTTCACCTGAAATGCTGTTTCGGCTTCCACACATAATGTTCTCAGGCTATAAAAAAAACACAAACACCCACAGACACTTAAAGCAATTATTATTTTAGAGATTGACACTAGCATGTTGGGCATGGCAGTGGCATGGAAATTAGACTTAAAGCAGTAAGCTCTTTGAATCATTAAGGAATAGTTCACTGCAAAAGTGAAACTATTCTTTTAATGCATTGATTGAAGACTGGGAGCCAGGAACGAAGATAAAGAAACTTACCTTTCACACGATCCTCCACTGTCCACACTGACAGGTCCTGACACCTTCTTCCTGGTTCTAACTATAGCCTGAATGCATGATAATGCGCACTATAGAGTAATGGAACCAGGAGCAGTCCGGAATTTAAAGTTACAGGGAAATTGCATGATAGGTAAGTTTGTTCTACCTTCGTTCCGGCTCCACAGCATGATTGAAGAACGGAAGTAAGGCATAGCTCCTTAACCTTCTGGACGTTCAATCAATAAAAAATGGAGTGTACAGTGCTGAGCTTCATATCATTAAAGGGGAACTGTGGCCCAAACAAGTGGGCCAGTTTCGTACCTTTAAAACGAGCCATCACACCACCTGGTCTACGTGCTCCACACCCAACATATAAAGAAATTACTGACCAGAAAGTTAATGGGGTGGGAGGCTAACATGTCACATTCCTAAGCGCTGCTCCTCCACCTCGCCACCGCGATACACCTCAGACTTCAGTGACAGGACAGGAGACAGGAATTCCCTCCCACCCCTGCTGTGTGAATTGAAGATCTCACAGTGAAGGTAAGGGATTTTTAGCTCTACTCCTCAGTGAAAACAGCCTTTTCAGGCAGAGTTCTCACTCTGCCAGAAAGGCTGTTTTCCCACAGTTTTCTGTAGGTGGTGTTGAGTGTCCCACGGCACCCGTGAGTGGGCAGGCCATGGCACACTGGGTGGGCGGGGCCACTAGGGCCAAAGGGAGCCTGCAAATGGTGAGACCATGGCATCATGAGTGGGGAGGGTCCATGAATGGGAGGGACCATGGCGGCTTGCAGAGGAGGGGGGCTGCAAAGGGGGAGAGGGACAAAGGGCAGATTGACTGTCATCCCACTGACATGGTTTTCAGAGCAGAAGCAGGAGTGCAGGGGACCTGGTGATGCTGCTGCGCATATCTCCACAAAATGTAAATATCTTCTCAAAACTATATGCAAAATTAACAATGACAATAAATTGCTAATTCTCAGGAGAGCATTCCTATCATTTACCTAAAGTCCATTTTTGGCCCACAGTTCCCCTTTAATATTATAAATAGGCAATGAAAATTCTTATTTATATTACCTTAAATTCTAAGCCAAGCCTTTTGAATCTTAAATATAACACTGCAACTTAAAAGACTAGGGCAACAATTAAACAAGTACCCATGATTTTGGGAACAATATACACACACACATACACACACAATATATATATATAAATGACTTGGAGAATAGTTGGTGGCATCTCCTCCACATTGATTGCCTGGTGTCAGTCCACTTATATAATATGTATAGAAGTTAAAGGCGCACTCACAGTCTTGTGTGAAAATTAAAGTGCCCGTGCCTAAACATGAATGTCTCTATTTCATGTATTAGGCACAGGCACTTTACTTAAAGGGCATCTATAGTGAAAAAACCACATTGCCCCTTTGCAAAGTTAAATTCATTTACTCTGTGTTGCCTTAATCCTATCTATGTCAGTGACTCTGTTTAACCATGGTGCCAGATTCTGTGTGCGTCCTCACTCCCTTCCCTCTCCCCTCTGTTACCTCCTCATGTCTCAGCTCGGCAACCGACAAGCTTTTTCATGTGCAGTAAGTTAAAAGTTCACACATCCTGGAAACCACCCCACGCACAGTGGCCAATAGAAAGTAAGCTGTCTGGAGACCGGAGAAGCAGATCAGTACAGTTACATCTCTCTCTTTGTGACCCATCATCAATCAGTGAAGTCTATCAAGAAGGGGGTCCGTTTCAGCCTTATATCTACCATGAAAGCTACCTCTCTCCCCCTGCTATTCTGTATGCTGTGTTATCTCTATGTTTATTACAGAGCCGGGAGGGGGATCACGTCACAGGGATTTGATTGACAGTCCAAGTAGATAGAGGAATGCAATCACGTATTCTTCTAACTGGTGTATCTCAGGACAGAGAGGGAATCTGAACAAAGTGAAGACACTCTGGGGGTTGTGGGGAATTATAGAACACATGGAAAGAAAGAAAAAAAGTTCATTTTCCCACATAGATGATGCCCCTTTAAGCTTCCTATATTGTATTATGTTTTAGGCAACTAGAACTAGGTTTCTAAATCATTCTATATTATCTATTTAGCTGCACCTGCACTTCTTTGCAGATTCACTTACAGATTGTCGGTCCAATACCAGTGATTACGCTGGTGTATTCTGTTCTATCAGCACAGAGTGGGTGTGTGGTGTCCGATTTTACGTCTTTCTTCTGGAGCTCCTATTGGTTAGTGGTACATGTCACACTGGTGGGTGTGTTTAGATATCTCTGTTTTAAAGGAAGTTACGTAGTGTCACTCAGATGTTCTGATGACAGGCCGAATCCCGGCGGCATGTCAGCTGCACATTAAAGTGTTTTGGAATTTTCAACAAGATCTGTGATGCTGCCCCTTTCAACCTTATCATACACACACACACACACACATATATTATATATATATATGATATATATATATACACCTGCACTCAATCGATGCTGCACTGTACCTTCATGGTCTCCTTGGTGGACTAGGAAGGTTGTGTTAGTGCTGATTGGGCAGGGCAAATATCTGCTCCCAATGCCAACAAAAATTTAGAAGTTGGTATAATCTGTTGTATTCAATTAGATCACTGGAACTTGAAGTTAGTCCTTGTAGACGTTTCGCTAGTCCATCCTCTGGCTTTCTCTTTTCAGAATGACATGTCAAGAATCTGTGGCAAATGATTACCCTGGAAAATCCCAATTAGCAATCACAGTTAAGGGTGTGATGCATAGTGGGCAAGAGGTGTTATAGGAATGCCCAGGGTAAGGTGTCAAAACATCATTGTACATAGAACAGTTGGGGTCGAACCCCCCCACCCTCTAGTTAGGCTTGGTTTCTTTCTTTTATTTTCACATAAATGGCCCCTTGGACACCTCTCTTGAACCAGTCACATTCCTTTGCCAATATGTTATCTTACAATCTTCAAAGGTTATGTCCTTTTCTTCTCCTAAGATGCAGGTACAACAGGGCTGAGTCTTGACCCAAGGATTGGCTCTTCTGTGCTGCCGTACGTTGATGCAGTTGCTGTTTGGTCTCCCCCACATACAAATCAGTATCATTCTTTACTGCGCCTCGTATATGATGTTGCTTTTCTTGTGTTTTGTATTGGGTCATTCGGATGTACCAATTACTCTGGCCTTAGTGTGTTGTTCGGTTTAGCACAGAGGTGAAGGCTAAAGAAATAAACATTAAAACTTGTGGATCTCCAGACTGGGGTCCTTTGTCACAAAGAAGTAAAGAAAAAAAGAACATGTTATACCAACAGTGAAGCAAAAGCAAAGCAGGAGAAGAACATGGTCATCCCCATCTGTATGCCAAGGGTCTCTGAGAAATTAAAAAAATTTTCAAAAACACTGTATCCCTGATTGCATTAAACTGAAGCAGTGAGGGAAGCAGCCACCTGGGAAGATTAAAAAAAGTGGGAGTGCGAGGAGATATAATTTATATGTGGAGATTCCTTGTACAAGTCATTCTGAATTGAGAAAACCCAGTCGGATGACTAGCGAAACGTCTTCAAGAACTAAACTTCAATCCTTTGATCTTTGATTACAATAATATACAATGACCTGGAATGAAGCCCTTCACAGCATTTAGAAGTTGGAATTTCATGAAATTCAGCATTTTATAGAATAATTAAAGTATACTGAATACTGACTGGTTCTTCTACTATGTTATAATTGATAAAACAAATGCTATATTCTGTTTCTTGGACACCTAAAACCTTATTTACTTCCACATACATAAGTAATTGCAATTTGTTTTATTTTAAGTAAATACAAATTAAAACAACATAAGCATTTTCTCTGAAAATCTGATTTCGTTTATATTAAGGGCAACAGAAACCTGCAGTATTTCCTTTAAATGAGGGGAAAGGATGGTGTCCACCGTGTTATCCAGTTACGGTAAAATGTTTACAGGGTACCATTTGAAAATAAAAAATAACAAAAGCGGTATAAAAGGTGATACCTTTA
Source organism: Hymenochirus boettgeri (assembly GCA_019447015.1). Classification (NCBI taxonomy): domain Eukaryota; kingdom Metazoa; phylum Chordata; class Amphibia; order Anura; family Pipidae; genus Hymenochirus; species Hymenochirus boettgeri. The sequence goes on from CM033474.1 coordinate 167,493,782, forward strand.
TTGGCTTACTAAGATAATCATAGCAAGCTTTCAGAACATCCTAGTTTCCTTTTTTAAGCTGAATACCGTTGGTAGCTGAATAGCTGTATTCAGCTTGAAAAAAGAACTAGAATGTTCTGAAAGCTTGATTATCTTAGTTAGCCAGTAAAGGTATCACCTTTATACCACTTTGTTTTTTTCTTTGTTATTCTCTGGCTGGAACCCCGTGAGAATTACATTGGGGTGTAATGTTTAACTTCCTGCTTCCTGTAGGTTGAGTGACATGACCTCTGCCCCCCCATCTGCCCTGGGGGAGAAGCCATGCTCAGTTAAGACTTAATACTGGGGAAATCAGGAAGTAACTGGGGAAAAATCAACAGCTGACAAGGAGAGCCATTTAATGCAGGCTGAGGCTGGTCCACATGACTACAAGCTGGTCACATGGCTGAAACAAGGAAGTGCTCAAGCAGGAAGTAATATTAATGACCTTTCCAACAATAACTACTTCTCACAAATTGTATTTAGAGATGTGATTTAGATTTTAATGTTGAAGGTACAATGGAAGGCTTTTTGTATAATTCTTACTAGTTTTAATTTTAACTCCATATCTATACACTTATATACACTAGGATCAATGTGGGAAATAATTTAAAGTAAAATTGCGTTGTTAAAATAAAATCTGTTCATCTCAAGTAATTTACAGATGCTGTACCTTCAATCAAGGTGTATGAGTATACATTTGGTGCATATACTGGATTCCTTCACAGATCTGCTTAATGAATTGAATTGTATCCATTTCTGACAATTGAATTTTCGTCAATGATCCTGTCAAAGAGTTCACCCCCATCCACACTGTTAAGGACAGGAAAACTGAGACCAAATTGTAATTGCACATGCTATCTACTGTATACTTGAATCATAAGATTTGATGAAATAAGTGCACTTGCCATTCTGAATTGCTATGATATTATATTAGCTCATATAGCTCTGGTGTGGTGCATAATATGGGGGGAAACAAAGCATGGAATCAATTTCATGGGTGATGCATGTGTTTGCCTAGAGTTGGGATCCGAACCTCACGGTTTCTGAAATCCGAATGTTTTGTCCGAACCGGGCCGATCGTTTGGATTTCGGGTCTCAGACTGCATTTTTGAGTACCGAAACCAATTTTAGGAGGTTTTTTTGGTAACTCTCTAAAAATAACCTTGAAGTTCGGAATTTTTTAGGTTTATCAATATTCAAGCTTATTTTCGAGGGTTTTACCAAAAATATCCTTCTAATAATATTCGGTAACCCTCGAAATGGGGTCTGAACCAATAGAACCAATAGAAGGGTGGGCATTAGCATTTAGTAAAACATTATATAAACCATGTTTTTAACAAATGCTATAAAAAGCCAAATAAATACACCTACTATTCCATGACAAGCACTACAATTCATTTCTGGACTCAAAGGCATCATATAACTGGATAAGATTACATGGTTTAGATTGATTCATGACCAGGATTTCATTTTTAACTTCCTCCTGTGAGTAAAACATTTTCTTACAACAACTACCAGCTGTATTTCAATTAGCAATATTTACAGGTAAGTCCAAGGAGTGAATAGATCTGTTCTATAACTGCTTAAAATGGATTATTGTCTTTGGCATTACTGCTATAAACTGTTGACATAATGATAATACAATTTTACTGTGGCACATCAGTAGAGCATTGCTTTTTCATATGCTTTTTATTTGCTATAAAAGTATTTTCAACATAAAAGAACGATACGTGGTCATTATTCGATATGGATAAAATGTTAACATGCACCTTGCCTTACTAGCAGGGATGAAGGTGAAATGGATGAAAACATAAACTTTTAGGAAATGTTAATGGAAATCTTCACCCCAATAATACTATACACAGAAAAATGTTTCCTCCTCCCAGGATTCAATAATGTTTGCTAGTCGCGGACACTCCTATGTTTATGATACATTCTTATATTTTCTGATAAATTAAAGGCATGTCCACCCTTGAAACCAAAAATGGTCACATTGGGTTTACCCAACCCATGCCAACTGATATACATGTTAGATGTGTTTATGAACCAGATATTAAAGTATAATTATTGCTTCCTTTCTGGCAGAGTAAGCTGTCTCCTTCCTCCTGCATAAATCAAGGCGATGACTGACATCACCAACCAATGATTGAGTGCGTTTTCCCTGCTGCCCCATTGCACATGCTTATAAAAAAAACCTCATTAAGCAAGAGAGGAGGTAAATACCTTTGGCCAAAACAATGAGAACTTATCATAATATCTGGTTACAAATGTTATAGACTTGGAAAAAGAAGAAGTTGGGGGTGCGGGCAGATAACTGACAAGTCACCATTTTTTTGTTTGAAGGGTGGACATGCCCTTAAAAATCATCCTACAATTTGCATCTTTTTCTCTCTTTTTTTTTACCCTTCTTTATTAGGGTTACTACCCTGGTCTAACACTTACCTTTGTCTTTCTTTGGGCTTTTGACTTTATAATTTTTGCTGGCAGTGCCAGACCGGGAGGATTTTTCTGCGCATCTGTGTACTTGTCCCAACCTTCCTCTGCACAGTATAAAAAGTAAAATGTATATTCATTGCCCATAATAAATACACCCAAACCGCTTTAATGCTACATCTAAACCAATACTGCATAGTGTACTAGAAGATTGGATTTGTGCTGATTTCCCCATCGTCCCAGTTATTAAACATTTCCACTATACATGTTCTTAAAAAAATAAAGAACCTGGCATCCGCACATGGGGCAAGGTGGGGCATTCATTTTAAAGTGGGGAAAATTAAGTTTGGGCTCATCAGTTTTATTGAAGAGCGAGAGGTAAAGGTAGCAGTGTCTTGCCTCCTGTTTCCCGTTCTTCAATAAACTAATGAGCCCAAACTTAATTTTCTCTAGTGGAGATACACTTTAAGAAGCCAGACCAGGTAAAACTACTGCACCATGCAGGGAGATTTACCCAAAGCCACTATCGCTGTGGGTAAATCTCACTTCTGGGATAAAATGCGCCGTTTTGGTGTGTGGGTGTATCCCAATCATACTGCACGACTTTAACGCCAGCTGACATTAAAATAGTCGAGCGAAACCTAGCTCAAATAACATATTGAATTCCTTGTGCTGGCTGGCAGGTGTCTTTTTCCTCCGACCCCCCGCACCCACCCGCGCACAGCACAAGGAAGTCACGCTAACCGATATTGTATTCTCTGTAACTCCCCCATCTCTGCCTGGCTGTGTGCAGTTACTGTGTCAGCCCTGAAATCTGGTCTCTGTCTGTGGACATTGCAGGAGGCAGACAGGTGAGCACTTTCCCCCATTCATTCTACACAACAAGGAGTTAAAGCAGATAAACCTTCCTCACTTGCTGGCTGTGCTGGGAATGTAACCAAGTGTACTAACATGTATCAGATCGTGAACTTTTTTCTCCCTTGCTTTGTCTGTCTGTTCTTGTGTTTTGCAACCAATGTATCCAGCGTCAGGGACACTGGCCTGTTTGTGTTTTAGATTCTGAAAATCCGGACTAACGAGTTTGTAGGAATTCCGTTCGGATTCCGGATTTGGCCATTAAGAGAACAAATCGGGAGTTTTCCTGACATCTGGAACCCTATGTGGGGGTCACTGGGTAGGGTTGTTGGTGCTGGCCCACTAGGGTATTGATTGGCCCGGACAGCAGATGTGAAAGTGGTTGAAAATTACAGCTTCCAGCATTCCCTAACTGAGTGCTTGTAGAGGAATGCGGGGAGTTTGTTTTTAAACATTTGGATCTACTGGTGGCCTCTCCCTTTAAGGCCTGTGTAAATGTGGTTGGTCACTGTGGTTGTTAGTGCTTGCCTGCTGTGTTCTTGTTTTTTTTTTGACTATTATTTTATTTGCTTAAGTGTGTGAGAGGGGAATTAAATGGGATATATTAGGTTGGGTCGGGGCGTTTGTGAGGTGACTGATCCTGTGACTTTAGGGTGACCCTGGATTGTCTCGGAACTTGGGACTGTTCTGAGAAAAGGGTGGGGTGACTGATCTCACTTCTAACCTTCAAGTCTTTAATCTGTCTAAATCTAACCATAGCTGTGGTCATTTTATATCTTTTATAACTCCTAACTATGTTTAGTAAGTTATAGCTAAGAATTGGCAGTCAACCATCAAGAAGATTTTTAAGCCATGTCCTGTATTTCTTAATAGACACCCATATATTTCTTTAAATTCCCATTCAAGGCACTGCCTATTCACAAACCCACACCCACTTGTCTGTAGTGGTGGTGCACTATCACACGGGCAAACTTTCTACGAACGCCCATGCTGAGGGTTTATACTTTTTTTTAGAAATTACAAAGCTAATTTTTCTTTTCCAGTTCAATATTATTAGTAATATCATATGGCATTAAAGAGAAAATGATCAATTAACAGTATTCCATGTAGAAATGCCAATACCTTTAAACATCCAGAGCCATTGTAACATATTGCCTTCCTTTTTTAGATTAAATGGCTTTTTGCTAAAAACAAAAACATTTATTTTCATTTCGTTTAATTTACTTTTTCAAATAAACTCATATATTCGTATGCTTTTGTTTTTTTTTAACCTGGGTACACGGAATAGTCTGAGGGGAACATGGGGATAGGATTATAGGACAATATGATAGAGTGTTTTGGTGTGTGTCTGATGCTGGAGAGGGTGTCTACTTTTAGGCAAAGCTATTTAGGAGGCAACTAAAATGCTCATAACAAAATAATAATAAATAAGGTTTATTGCGTTAGCAGTTAATAAATATGTATCAGTTAGCAGAAAAAAAATACTGTATCAGTTAGTGATAATAAATACTGTATCAGTTACAGATATAATACTGTATCAGTCTCGCAGATAATAAATACGTATCAGTTAGCAGGATAATAAATGAATGTATCAGTTAGCTGATAATTAACTACTGTATCAGTTAGGATAATAAATTACTTGTATCAGTTAGCAGATAATAACACATATCAGTAGCTGATAATCCAAACTTATCAGTATAGATGATATAAACACTGTATCAGTTAGATGATAATAAATACGTATCAGTTAGCAGATAATAAATACTGATCAGTAGCAGATAATACAGACTGTAATCGTTAGCTGAAACTAAATACTGTATCAGTTAGCAGATAATAATTACTGTAAAGGTTAGCCGATAATACAGGACTGTATCAGTTAAACTGATAATAAATACTGATGTTAGATGAGTAATAAATACTGTATTCAGTTAGCTGATAAATGCTGTATCAGTTAGCTGATAATACAGACTGTATTCAGTTAGCTGATAATAAAGTACTTATCAGTTAGCAGATAATAAATACTGTATCAGTTAGCCGATAATACAGACTGATCAGTTAACTGCTAATTACATACGTATCAGTTAGCTGATAAATACTGTTAGTTAGCTGATATAAATACTGTATCGTTAGTTGAATTAAATAAATACGGTATCAGTTAGTTGATAATAAATACTTGTACAGTTAGCAGATAATAAAGGACTGTATCAGTTAGCTGATAATAAATTACTGTATCAGTTAGCTGATAATAAATACTGTACAGTTAGCTGATAATAACATATGTATCAGTTAGCTGATATAAATACTGTATAGTTAGAGATAATAAGACTGTATTCAGTAGCAGATAATACAGAACTGTATCAGTTAGCTGATAATAAATAATGTATCAGTAGCTGATAATAATACTGTATCAGTTAGCAAGATACTACAGACTGTATCAGTTAGCTGATAATAAAATACTGTATCAGTAGCTGATAATAAATACTGTATCAGTTAGCTGATAATAAAGATGTATAAGTTAGCACGATAAACAGGGACGTATCATAGCAGATAATACCGGACGTATCAGTTAGCTGATCCTAAATACTATCAGTTAGGCAGATAATAATAACTGTATCAGTTAGCCTGATAATACAGACTGTATCAGTTAAATGATAAGAAATACTGTATCAGTTAGCTGATAATAAATACGGTATCAGTTTTCAGCATGATAAATACTGATCAGTTAGATGATAATAAATTACTGGGATCAGTTAGATGATAATAAAATACTGGACAGTTAGCTGATAAAAAATACTGTATCGTTAGCTGTAATTAAATACGATCAGTAGCTGATAATAAATTACGGTATCAGTTAGCGATAATAAATACGTATCAGGGAGCTGATATAAAGACTGTATCAGTAGTGATATAAATACTGTATCGTTAGATGTAATAATAAATACTGTATCAGTTAGCAGATAATAAATACTGTATCAGTTAAGCAGATTAAACGGACTGTAATCAGTTAGTGATAATACAGACTGTATCAGTTAGCTGATAATGTAAATACTTATCAGTTAGATGAAATAAAATTACTGTATCAGTGAGCTGATTAATAAATACTGTAATCAGTTAGCTGATAATAACTACTGATCAGTTAAAGCTGATCAATTAAGACTGTATCAGTTAGCTGATAATAATACTGCTATCAGTTAGCTGTAATAAATACTGTATCAGTAGCTATAATAAATACTGTTATCAGGTAGCGAATAATGCAAGGACTGTATCGTTAATGATAATAAATACTGTACAGGTAGCAGATAATACAGCTGTATCAGTTAGATGATAATAAAACACTGTATCGTTAGCTGATAATTAAATACTGATCAGTTAGCAGATAATACAGACGTTAAAGTTAGCTGATAAGTAAATACTGTATAGTTAGCTTTAATAAATTCTGTATCAGTTAGATGATATTAATAACCACTTGTTATCCGATGATTAAAAATACTGTAACAGTTAGCCGATAATACCGACTGTTTAGTTAGCTGATAATAATACTTATCAGTTAACCTTGTAATAAATTCTGTATCAGTTAGCTGAATAATAAACACTGTATCAGTGATAATCAATACTGTATAGTTAGAGAAATTATAGTCTGTTTTAAGTTAGCTTATAATAAATTCTGTATCAGTTAGCTGATAATACAAAACACTGATCAGTAGCTGATGAAAAATACAGCATCAGTAAAGTTACTTTATCTACAGTTGGGTATATCTATGTATGGATCTTCTGACATAAAGTGGAGAGATGGCCTTTGTTCTTTAGAGAGAGCTTTCTAGTAGACGAGAATTGAAAGTTTCTTTAAAAGTGTGTACTAGTTTTAGTTTGAGGATTATAATCTCCAATAATTGGTCTCTACATTGTCAAGTGTTTTATATTGCCATGAAAATGGACAAACTGTCCTGTTCTGAGTGATTTCTGGTTTGGTTGCATATTCCATGGCGTGAAAGAGCCAAAAATTATGTACGCTTGTGAAGGTTCTCATTCATCCCGTTCATGGATATCTGTTGTATTCAATTAGATCAACAATTTCAAGAAACTACATTTCACGGTCCAGTTGATCTAATTGAATACAACAGCTTACAATATGTTACATTTACCAAATATCCTACCAACCTGCAGCTCTGACACTTATCTGGTGGTTACCCTGAGTGCCTGTAACCCTGAAGAACCTGGTTCAATTCCAATGTCATCTATATACCAGTTGAGTAGTCTATTCTCTGGCTTTCTTTCTTCCAGACCCTCTGGCATTCCCATAATTATACAGACGGTTATACCGACTGGTTAATCTGGTTATGTGTGAGATTATAGTGCTCAGCTGGTAGGCCAATTGGGGGCAGGGCGGGTGAAGGATAAAAGACATTGAGAAGCTTGGCATAATAAAATATAGGTCAGTGCTTTCTGGGGAAGGGTGCGGGTGTTGTTGCAGGTAATATCAGACAGAATATACAGTTTCCCCTTACTATGAGTGTAACTATGTGTGAGGTGGAACATGAGTCTGTTTAAAAGTGAATCCTCCTCCGTGTATACCTTAATCAGCAATCTGTGACGATTCGCCCATCTTCAGGATAAATAGAATATTTAGCACAAAAGAAATATGCTCGTATGATGTATAATTTATTATAAAGCGGACAACTGGGTTGCCAGCACTGTCTGTTTATAGAACTGACGAGGTATGCAAACAACAGATTTTGAAATTACAGAAATAAAGGTTAGATTTATGATATTATATTTGGAATATTGAATACGTAGGGTGCCGTGACTATTGGTCTGGGCTCGCCCGGTTTTTTGCGCTTGTAGAACAGGTTAGGGCCGCACAGGTGAGACCCATCCACTTAGGCCTACACACTGAATAAGAGCTATGAATGTAGTTTGGTAGGAATAGCGAATGGCAGCATGACATTGTAGAAGGGCTTAAAATCATTACATGCTAGATAATTACACAAAGTAGGTGGGACTAAGATTCAGATATAGAGTATACAGCGTCCTCCTCATGACTAGGTTAACAACACAACAGATCTATGACAGGAATAGTATAATAACAACACATAAATGGTGTATATAACATTTGAATAATTGTTATGAAAAACGACACAGTAAAACTCAAAACGGGAAATCTCTCTGTTAATTGTGTATTGTTTTCTTTCTTTCTTTCCTTTTATTGGACTTGAAAGGCGACTGTATAACACACTAAATATGTTGGACATTATAAATAAGTTAGATTTCTATTAATACAACATATTAAGAGATTGGAAAATTCTACTGTTGAGACTCCCTAGCCCACCCCCAAACTACCAAATTGTTGATGAAAAAAACCACCAGAAATTACTTTACAGTCCTTCTATTCTGGTGCTCTGTTTCCAGCCCTGTGTTACCGGAACTGCAAGCAGTGGTTCGTTTGTCCTTCGTTTTTTCGGATCAGCAGGTGCTCGTGATGGTTAAGAGGCGGCCAATACACGTTGGCCTAGACGGCAATGCAGAGACCGGAGGGGAAACAAAACACACGTGAAGTACATTTGATATTTTTTAACAAAACGGGTTTGGCACGTTGGAGGGGGGCTAGGTTACCTACACTACAGAAAACAGCTTTTATTGGTTAGGGCACCAGGCAGCAAAGATAGAATCCGATTTCAGAGGGGGGAAGGGAGGGCGAGGGAGGGCAGCTCCCGCGCTGCCAGAACCTCTCAGAGCTACAAGTAAGCAGCAGGGGACCGCAATACCACTGATAGTCTACTCTTTACTTTAGAAATTTGAAACAATACTGCAGAGAACCATTTGAGCAGAGATGTAAGGTAAAGATTTATTACACAGTGGGGCCGTAGTGGGTTACATTTAGTCTTGGGGGGACATTGCCCTGTTAATGATGTTCACCTGGTGAAGTTATGAGAGTGGGAGACTTCCTAAAGGTACGGAGAAGAAGCAAGAATGGAGGAGGCCAGTGTTAGCTGGGGGTTAGGTAAGAATATTCGCATTGCGAGGTCGTGGACAGTCAGGAATATAAGGGACTAACGGGCTAATGTACAGGCAGAGCGTTATCGCCTTCGTGTACCCTATACTAGGCAATGCCACTGAGATGATAACCACTCTCAGTGCAGGAAAATGGAAATTTTTTCCCATTCCGAAACTTTAATGCAGCTTATCGTGCTGGCTTTAAGTTTTGTCTTAAAGAGCCGTATTGGCTCGGTTGCAAAGCTGCAGCAGGTTTGTGCCACACGTGTTGTTGGTATCGCCGCACAACAGCTGTAGTCTATGTCTTCAAAGTACACGTTAAACGTGGCGGTTCGTATTTCTAATTTTTTCCCGATGCCAAACTCATGCCTGGGAGTGGAGCAAGCGCAGCATGATGCAGAGAGGAAAGAATCTGCGAACCGCGGATAGTAACTTTCCAACCAATTCCTGCTTGACAGCCACAAGCCGAGTTCTTCTCCTGACACACAGTTACCACTATCCAGATATAATCTTTTATTTTTTTACAAAAGTTGATTGGCCGTGGGGGTGGTGGGGAAGGGAATGTGTGATAATCAAATGGTGTTGGGCAGGGTGGTGCCAGGGGTAGGTGTGGTGGGCAGTGTTGCTTGGTGGGTGCGGAGCTAGGGTCAGGGGGTGAGGGGTGCCAAGATGTGGTGGGAGTGCGGGAGGAGGCACTGGACCAGTAGGATGGGGGCAAACAGTCGCAGATTCAATGTTAATAAATGTGCTTTGTCTGCTATTTTGGAGTTTAATAAAGTTGGTTGTTCCTTGAACTGAGGAAGCAGAAGAGCAGCATGTTATTTTATGGAATCTCCTGTAAGTATTTTAAAGGTACATGATCAATGTCCCACGTTAGACTAAATTGCTTGTTAAATAGGAAGGTCTTTGGTATTCTGGGCCCTTGTGTACATGGCTCCATGTGCGAGATTTCATTGTCACCTCCCATCTCGTTGAATCTAAGCGTATATGTAAAAGCTTTAAACAATTTTGTAATTTTTTTTTCTGTGATTACAAGGTAAAATGGAATTTACCTGAATTGAACTGTCAATTGTGCACGTTGTACTGAGATCCTGTATCTTTACCACCTTCAATTTAAATGTGGGTAAACCCTATAGATAATGCCTTTGGTATACGTAATTCATAGGATCCATGTTATTACAGTAGCAATGTGAATACACAATGACTTAGAGTTTACTTTATTTTCTTTAGTATGAAGAATATGACAACAACAGGAAATGAGAAACATGTTATACAACATTGTATATACAAAATAGGATGAATTATATTAACATTGTACATTAAGGGGGGAAAACTAAATATTGGGTATTGTATTATCAGGGAAGCAGAACACGAGCACATGTGTGGCCACACGTAAACATTAGGTGTGCTTGTATGAAGTTACAGAAGTGTGTGTGACTTGTACGAGATGCTGGTGATAAATGAATAAACCTGAAAATCTCACATCACTGAACTTTAACCTATACGATTTCTCAATAAATCATCATAGAATTGAGCACTATGAACAACTGATCAAAACTGATTTCCAGGGGTATATGTATTTTCTTTGCCCTAATTTCGTTGCCAGGCCACCACTAACAATACTATTGCTGTATTAGGATATAAGCTGGCATACACTACCTCAACGTTACACCAAATTCAACATATTGTTTAGATTGAAAGTCAAGGATTGTAATGTCAAGTGGAGCAGCAGTGTACTGATTGTTTTTAGTAATTCCATAGATTATGATCGTAATATTGATTTGCAATTTGATGGCCAGGCGGTATGTCAGGAATATGGCAGGAACATTGAGTAAGTGTAGAGTATGGCCAGCTTAAGTATGTATGTGGGTTGATGGCTCTCTTAAGTCCCTTTGTCCTATTATTGTAAGGTTGATGGCCCCTTAGACCCCCTGATTGCTGGATTGATGAACAGTAAAACCGTACAGACCGGTTATAGGCTGGATAATATAAACCTTATTATAAACAGTTAAGATAAATAATGAAATGAATTAGAAATCCCACCTAATGTATCCTAGTTGGTGGGTTGCTATAAAATAAACATGTATTACTTAACTTTTTATAAATAACACAAAAATAAAAGTAAATTGGGCCAATGTACATGGAGTTTAAAGCATAACATTAACTGTTTCAGAAAGATTCCGAGCAGCATCAAGTACTACCTTATCAATTAGACATTGTTTTTATACAGAAACAGATGATCGTTGTACTGTGGCCCAACAAAGGATTGATAGTTATCCTATACATAGACTTGAGTTTGGTTTCATAGAGTTTCATGATCTTGGCAGCTGGTACCACAACCCCTCCCAGGATTGTGATGGTTCCTACCAAAAAATTAGAAAAAAGTAAATTAATTATCTCTTTAAGCAAAGCGGGTGGGTTACATGGGAACATTGATCATAGGCAGTTGATACCAAGTCAGTTCAGAATGTTAACAAGTGCAGTTAGAGTAATGATTCGCTCAGTGTTGGGTGCTTCCGGAGAAACTTTGCCATTCGGACACCATTGTGACCACGAGGTTTGCCCCTGATGGCTCGGGTGTATATACGAAGGCTTAACGGCATGATTATTATATAATACACCACCTTCATCTATTTGGTGCAATTCACAACTGTGGATCCCACAAGCTATTGGAATTGTCCCATCCACATAGAAACTGCATCCAGATGTCACTTAGTTCGTCATGGGAGAGGTACAAGAGTGTTATTATGGCTCATAGGGCATTAACCAGTTGTATTTTCCAGACTTGTACTTTCTATGTATTGGCACTTCTCCTATTACTGGACAGTTCCCATTCATTTGTGTGTAAATATTTGATTAATTCTCTACATACCGTATATGCTATTATTCTGTATAATATTATTCACTATGCCACTTTCACCCAAGTATAAAGTAGGTACAGATGTGCAGTTTGCATTGTGACCACAACAAGCAGTTATACCAGGACTAAACTGTATGTGAATGGCTGATTGTGGTCTGGCATTGGGGTGTTCGAACCTGGTGGATTAACAAATTATCCCAATATTTATAAATTGCCATGTGCCCTTGCAGTATATAAGTGTATTTTCTATTTCTGAATCCTTGGATGTTTATTAATGTTCACTTACGTTATCACCATATTCATGGAGTACTGTCACTTTCCCCACTCGGATTGGCAGATGTGATGGCCAGGGTCCTGTCATGGCAGTAAGATGAGCAGTGACCGTGTGATCAGGGACTCGGATCATGATGGAGTCCTGTGTTCCAAACCTGTTTCCTATGCAGGTCCCAACCTATAATAGGAAGGATATTAATGAGCAAAGGTTGTCTGTAAACAGAAAGGGAACCTGGATAACAATTGGAGAATCATTTTGTGATGTGGTGTAGTATTTCACATATATAAAAAGCAACTTACCCACGTTTTTAAGCCATTCTCTTTCGTACAATGCCGCTGATCCCTCCAGGATACACCAGGTCCATGAAACTCCACAGAAGGGGGCTGGGCTGAAGGAGGATAGTCGCCCTCAAATGGTTAAGGTTGGAAATGCAGATACAGATAGGTTTCTCTGATGGACGTTCCTGGGGAATTACACCAAGATCCTGTAAGTAATTTCCTCAGATCCAAGAATTAACTGCAGGGTTTTTGTATCTCACTATTTCACCAGACCAGATAGAATTTATATTAAATTGTTTTTATACTGATTACAGTGTTCCCTAGGAACAAGGGGTTTAGGTTTATAATACAGCCTTATTAGCATTTTATCCATTTCTATCCTATGTTCTGCTATGTGGGTATCTTCAATGCATGCAAAATAGTAAGGCCTAAAGGTATCATTCCAATGGTGTGTCCCACTTTTGGGCTTTTACAGTATCAAAACTCGAAGTTCAGTTACTCAAAACGAAGACATTTAATCCGGAAGGAGTAGGGCAACTGCATTGATACTATATACATCCTATAAGCAATAATACTGAGTTTTAATTGAAAAAGAAATGTCAGGTTAAAATAAAACATCTTGGATGAGAAGAATTTGACCAGAAAGGAGAAATGTTTTCTGTTCCTGCTATTGACTGGTAGTTTGTCTTCTTGGGCATCTCCTTTGCCAGTTTGAAAATAAACCAGTGCAAATCACTAATGTTATTTACTTACTTTGAGGAGTAAATTTGTTGATTCTGATGTTTGCAGGAAACTGCCAGGGCATAGACCAGTATCAGTGGGAATTCCACACACCCCTCCTTGTCTAGTACGGACCACTGATCTCTGAGGTTATTATACGATGTGACTGGACTAGTTAACATGGGTTTTTCATTTCATCCTGGTCTTGTTTCTATCAAGAGAAATATAGAATAGTTCATACATTTTACTTACGTATATATTTATCTGTACTGTAATTAGTAAATGAAAGTCCCACACTTATTACACGTTTTATAACATAGCTGTGTTAATTGTGGATTATTTCCTAATAGGCCTAACTGAAATATAATTAGTCAAATCACTAAAGTTAGATACTGTACCTTACTGTGTAGTTGGCCATCCCATACACGTCTTGTCCTGGGGATACGAGGAGTGTATTTCTCGAACAGTAGTAACGCTCTTAAACTGGCATCTTTATTTTCCCAGGGAACAAAAAAAAACTACCTATAGGGTAATAATGGACAGACGGACTATAGATTACTATAGATTTCCCTACATTACCAACTGTACTGTTAATACTTGGATAAGGAATGGTAACTGTATATACTGAATAATACAGCTTTATTATAAACTATAACAATCATTCTGTATAAACAAATTATATGTATCTATTATATCTATTGTTGGAGATGTTGGTAATAAATCCAGAACATGATGAACACTAGTTAAGTAGAAATAATAATACAGAATTACAATATTGTGAAGTAGAAATGTTAGTTAATGGAACAGTGATAAAAGATAAAATACCTTTTGTATTATTTTACCTTGGTGCCAAACAGTGTTTATCTTCCTGTGGGTGTTGCGCTGGTGTACAGACCGTACAGTCGTAGTTCAGGGTGTTCTGTGTGTACAGGGTGTGGCGTGTTGCTGTGAACTGCTTGTCAGTGATGGTTTATATCCTTAATGTGAGTGGAGGAGCTGCACCTCCTTACCCAAACCTGTGATATTCCATCACACCTGCTTTATTACTGCTGTGAAGTTTGAAGTTTCCAGCAATGTCACTGAATGTTTGTGGTTTAAGGAAACCAATAGGAAATCAATGAATTGCTTCCCTTTGATACAGATTTGCTTCTTATGCCATTTTGTGGGAAAAACTAATGGTTTTTAGTTATATTAATTTATTAATTAACGTAAAGAACTTCACAAGGGCAAAAATTCCTTACCATTGCAGTCATATACCAGAGTCAGATCTTCTATATTATTAAGCTACTGAGCCCTCCAGCTTCCCCGTTCTGCCATGTGTGTGTCTATGTGTTCATTGTGTATTCTGTGCCATTGTGTTGCCACTCTATGTGCCATCTGTGTGTCTATGTGCCATTCCTTTGCTATTTTCTTTTGCTAAAACATTTAACCGTGAAATACCTGTGCCTCTATAGTTATGCATCCAACAATCATAAAAATCACTTGCTGGACCAACTGGGACACTATAGTTTGAATAAACGTTTCATCTATCTAAAGTCATTGCAAGAATTTCCAGGTTGACACATCATTCTTTGTTCCATTACATAATGACCGGCCTGGAACATACTGTACATGGGCCACCATTATATTGTATAGAAGTGTTTATAATACCATTACTTGTAGGAATATTTCCAAGTATTTCCATTACAAAGTGTGCACAGGGACCCCTTCTTGCATATGGGAGTGACATGATCACATTTAAGGCATTCATATCTGTGTACTGTTTTTACACTATCCTTGGTAGCAATTGTTACAAATTAGCAGTGTAGGGTAATACGAGCTCTCAGTAAATCCCCCCATGCTTTTTTAGGCACTGGTGAATAAGAGGCATCATTCTAGTGGAAATTTATTTTATTCTTGTTGATGACAGAAATCCAGATATGGTCGAATTTTAAAGGATTCCCAATGGAGGATCTTATGATGACACTACAAACTAGAATAGATAAACCCTATTAGGGGTCGTATTAGACTTGTGATTCTGAGACTGAGGCCTTACGAACGAGCGTCGAGAACAGACGTTTTAGGTATTGCAGGTGTGTGGCGGCTCGTTGGTGGTTCACCCATCAGATATCAAAGAACAACCCCCGTCTATGGAGTCTTAGAAAGTGTTAGTGTATAAAAGTACAAAATTCAAACAAATAAAAATAAAACAAAACAGAAGTTATTGCTGAGATACATGGAAGCCCCAGGTAATATTTTATATTTCGTGAAGTGACGTGGGCTTAGAATTGTTCATTTAGAGATAATGATTGTGTTCTGGGCATGTACAGGAAACCTTGTATTTCTGGGTCAGTAGTGGATTGTGGGAAAGATCTACCCCCCCTGTGCAGTACATCACAAACACAACAATCAAATGTCCGGGATCTTTATTCTAACCTAACAGGATCTGTAGTAGCTGGAAATATTCAGATAGATTTGAACTAGGGCCCTTGGCAGAACGACCAGCAAAATACTGATGGTTTATAGCCTGCAGTCTAAAAAAATAGTGGAAAGGGCCGGGTACACATGGTAAGATATTTTCGTCTGACCGACCGATAGTGGCATGTATCGTCGTGTGGCCAAAAATATCTTACTATGTGTGGCGGGACACCAGAATCGGACGAACGCTGATCGTGGCCCGTTGTGGTCTAACACGGCTGATCGTGCGGTTCCCTATGGGACTGCATGATTGGTCACGCAAACTGTCAGCTGTGTGCACTGTTGACCGACAGTCAAGCGCTGGCTAGTAGTGAACACTTGGTCGGGACAAATAATTTCCCCGTGTGTACCCAGCCTAAGACTGACCCCTGTGTCGGGGTTTAAATACCGGAAGTAGCGAAACTTATGCAATACGTCTGTCAGGAAAAATCCCTATTCATTTGTAAATTAGAACTATACATCAAATTGTAATTGTCACACTGATGAACCCCACACAATGCAACCATCTGAGTCAGATGGAAATAAAGAACATTGTAATTCAGGATG
This sequence comes from Hymenochirus boettgeri, assembly GCA_019447015.1. Taxonomy (NCBI): domain Eukaryota; kingdom Metazoa; phylum Chordata; class Amphibia; order Anura; family Pipidae; genus Hymenochirus; species Hymenochirus boettgeri. The sequence continues at coordinate 167,510,217 of CM033474.1, forward strand.
TCTATATAAAACACTTTCCCTGGCAGCTTTAGGAAATTAAAAATAGATGCGCTATGAAACTCGTGTTTTCCCTGTTAGAATATAAAGCTAATGTATTTGCTATAATAGACACATCTGGAATATTTCCCAAAAAACTGGAAATACTTGACAATCCAAAGACCAATTTCAGAATCTATTTAGCAATCCCTCAGATGAGCAATGATTTGTAATGTGCTATACTCAGCTGCTATTAGATGAATAGAACGTACAGCTGCTGTATAAAACTGTATCAGCTAGCTGATAAATAAATACTGTATCGTTGCAGATACTAAATATGCATCAGCTAGCAGATAATAAATTGTATCGCTAGCAATATAATCTGTATCAGTTAGCTGATAATAAACACTGTATCAGTAGCGTAATAATACGTATCAGTTAGCAGATAATAAGACTGATCGGTTCTTGATAAGAATACTTTATCAGCTACTGATTAATAAATACTGTATCAGTTAGCCGTGTAATAATATATCATGCTGTATATTATGTCAGTAGCAGATAATACAGACTGTATCGGTTATCTGCTAATAAATACTGTATCAGCTCAAATAATAAATAATGTATCAGTTAGCAGTCGTATAAATACTGTATCAGTTAGCGTTAATAAATTCTGTATCAGTTAGCTTGTAATAATTCTGTATCAGTAGCAGATAATAAATACGGTATCAGTTAGCAGTTATAATATACGGTGTCAGTTAGCTTGTAATACATTCTGTTCAGTTAGCAGATAATACTGTATCAGTTAGCTTGTAATAATCTGTATCAGTTAGCAGTTATAAAACTCTGTACAGTTAGCTGATGAAAAATACAGCATCAGTTAGCCTATAATAAACACGTATCAGTTAATAAATACCATTAATATCTCAGACCTGATTACACTGATATTGTCCCAGGCGCAACCTCCGCTCCGCAAATGAATCTCCTCCTCTCTCCAACCTGGTCACCCACTTCCCATGCCCGCATTCAGGACTTTACTCGTGCTGCCCCTCTGCTCGGAACTCCCTCCTCCACGCCGCATCACCATCCTTTAACACCTTTAAACGTTAACCTTAAAAACCCCTCTTTAGGCAGCATAAACCTGGCTAAACATACCCTCTTAATACCCAATTGATCCAACCTGCTTTCACACTCACTGCCACTCTATTATAAGCTACGATTCCCGTAACCTTATGTCTCACCCCATATCCTCTAGTCTATAGCTATTTGGGCAGGGCCTCTCTCTATGTATCACGGTATGCTGTAAGATTCCACCACTGTTTATATATTATGTATACCTGTGTATGTAATATGTAGACTTTGTATAACATGTATTATCGTATGAATGTATGACTAGTAATTGTAAAGCGCCACACGAGATGTTGGCACTTTTATAATCAAATAATAATATAAGTTCTTATCAGATATAAGTATGGTCTTGGCTGATTCAAAAGTGGAGAGAGAGGCCTTGTTTTCTTTTGAGAGAGCTTTCTGGTAGACCGAGAATTGAAGTTCTAAAGTGTGTACCTAGTTTTTAGTTGAGGATTATAATCTCAATATGTCTATACATTTTGTCAAAATGTTTATATTGCCATGAAATGGACAACTGTCATTGTTCTGAGTGATTTCTAGTGTGGTTGCCATTATTCATTGGCTTGAAAGAGCCACAAATTTATGTTATTTTACCAAATATCCTACCAACCTGCAGCTCTGCACTTATTGGGGTTAGCCCTGGTGCCTTGAACCTGAAGACCTTGGTTCAAATCCATGTCATCATATCACCAGTGAGTTAGTATATTCTCTGGCTTGTCTTCCAGACCCTCTGGCCTTCCCCATAATTATACAGACGGTTGTATACCGACTGGTTTATGTGTGTTGAGATTATGTGCTCAGATGTGCAAAGGACTGGAGATGCGTCGGAGGCGTCGGGGATTTCGGCCGCGGCTCTGTCAGCGCTGGAACGATCCCGGTAAGTTCTCCTGCTCTCCTGCAAGATTTACTGAAGAACGGGTAAGAAATAGTGCATTTACCTCCTGTTCTTCAGTAAAACAGATAGAAAGCAAGTTAATTTTTGAATGGACATACCCTTTAAACCCTTTGGGTATGCGGTAGGGCATGCTCCCCCAGCCCCAACCGCATTAATATTTTTGTTAGAAAGTCCTCCAATCTTTACTTACCTTCCCTCTCTCCTCCGCTCTTCAGAACTCCCGGCAGCCGCGACCATGATTGGCTGTCTCTCAGCCAATCACGGGCGTGGCTGCCGGTCCAGCCCCCTGCTTTCATTTCCCTGCAAGCAGAGGGCCTGTACAAAAGTTTTTATAAGGGGTGGACATACTCTTTAATTATCGAACAAACAGTAAAGGATTTCCGAATTCAGGATTAGATTTTTGTAAATGTATTAAATATAAGGGAATATGCAAGACATATGAAATATCAAAGGTATAAATCCCTGGTTTCGAATTCGTGAACCCCTGATTCTCTGTATGGGAAAAATACAGAATTTGTTTACCACCTAGACCATCTCCCAGGTCCTAGAGCCATGTATAGTAAGTTACCATTGCTATTTTATTCTTTATTTTATTCAAACTTTTCGAGTTTTAACTTTAATCGGTCCGATTTTAGATTATTTTCAGACGTTGCCCATCTCTAATGGTAACAGAATCTTTTTTGCAAGAATTCCAACCCTGTACCAAAATACTGTTAATAATATATAGTATCTGTAGCAGGAAAGTCACAGTCTGTTACCAGCAGACTAGAAAATAGGTGGTTAAAGAATGCAGATATCCAGTAGGATTGACAGCTTTACTGCTCAAGGCACAAGATATATTACCAAGGAGGGCTGAGCTAAATCAGCAAGATGTGATATTTAGCACCAAGGAGCAGATCAGTGGCAGAATAAAAAATAACTGGGACACAAAGTTCAGAGCTCAGTCAAGAAATACAGAGAACATTAAGCTAGGATCAAGGATTACTGTATGGAACTGGGTGGATAAAGGTGCATGGCTATCACTCATGTCTTGGGTAACTGAGTTCAATGCCAATCCAGTCCAGAATTTAAGGGATACTTTACCTGTGCTTGCATTGGGTTTCCTCTGGGTACTTTATTTTTCCATGATGGCTGCCAAATCACTATGGAGCAACACACTATAGACTTTACTGGCCTAACTCTACTGCATTGGGCAATGGGAGCGAGAGGGCCATAACATTACATTTTTTATTATTAGAATCTAGTTTTTAAAGTTTGTGGGGGATTTAATGTGTGGCTATGGAATTTTTTTTACATTGTCCTTTCATACTATTTTACATCTAAACGCAAAAGAAAAAAGCTTCAATCATCTATGTTAAATGCTTTGTCAGAAATTATATAGCCCAGAAATAAAATCTTGTAGGTGTTAAATATACTTTTAAGTCTAAAAACAGTCAGTTCTTGGGCTACAATAAAAACAATGTAAACCTTAAATATACTTTATTAGTATATTAAAGGTTAACTGTGGTCTCCAAACAAGTTGATTTTAGATGAAAGGTCAGGTTCCTGTTTTTAAAATGAACCATCAAACACCTCTTTATGTGCTGCGCCACCCAAGATAAGAAGAAATCACTGATTAGAAAGTTATAAGGTGGGAGGTTCTGAATCTGCGGTCACAATACTATTTCCTCCTTCTAATCTGCGGTTGGCACATGCTTAGTGCAGGAGAAAGCAAAATAAACTAGGAAGAGATCAATTTACAGTGACTGAAGCAGGACTTAAGGAGGGGGAGGCTGAAAAGCACAGAAGAGGGGCCATGGCGGTCCACGAGAAGGAGGAGACACAGGTAAGAGAGACTGTCACATGGTTTCATAGCAGGAGGTAGGAAATGCAGAAGATCTGGTGATGCTGCTACCATATCACACATAAGAATGTAAATATCTTCAAAACTATGTACAAAATTAATGTAAATGAATGTAAAAAATATTCAAAAAGCAATTCCTGTCAATTTACCTAAAGTCATTTTTGGACCACAGTTACCCAGGTTTAGTTAAGTCTGTTTGAGGAAGGAAAATGTAATTAATCAATTTTTAAAACTGCAGAACAGAACTAAAATATAAACAGGGCGATGTAGTAAGAAATATCATGCTACTTACCTGACCGCGATCCCGTAAACTTACTGCATTGCAGGATCCCGGTCAGGCAAGACGTGCGATTTATGCCTCCATTAAAAAAGGCGTTAATATTTGCGCAACATGTACACTACCAAAAGTTATAGAAATGGCATCGGTTAGCGTGGGTTTTACACTAATTCAGCCAGATAGTGCCCATTATAACATTGCCCCCTAAGTGTGTTTTAAAAAAGACATAGATAAGGGCTCTACATAATTTGCAGGTTGGATAAATTCTTAGCATTAGTTTAAGATCACTGCAGCATGGTGGCTCAGTGGTTAGCACTGATGCCTTGCAGTGCTAAAGTCCTTAGTTCAGGCTCAGTGATGCCTTGCAGCGCTAAAGTCCTTTGTTCAAGCTCAGTGATGCCTTGCAGCGCTAAAGTCCTTAGTTCAGGCTCAGTGATGCCTTGCAGTGCTGAAGTCCTTAGTTCGAATCTACCCTTGGACACATCTGCAAGGAGTTTGTATGTTCTGCCCGTGCTTTCGTGGGTTTCCTCCGGGTACTCCGGTGTCCCCCTCAATCATAAAGGCATACTGATAGGTTGTATGTGTCAAATAAATGTGCTTAGCTTTTAAGTTTAAGCTTTTCAGGGCAGGGCCTGATGTGAATGTATACATGTAATTGTAAAGTGCTATGGAAGATGTTGGCGCTATATAAACCCTCAGTTATAATAATAACAACATTTTGTGCTTTCTTAAATAGGGTTTCTAGAGAGGATTTCAACTCTTATCAATACCAATCTATTTTCTCTATTACATGAGCACACTAGAGTCAATTTAAAGGGAAATGAAACTAACAAACATCCCCTCCCTTCATTTATACACCCTTAGGGTACAGCTGGCACTTCATCTTTCCAGTCTGGCCAATAGTGGAACTTTAACCAATGAGCAAGAAGCACACCAGATGAATCAGAGGCCACGAGGAGAGTGGTCAAGTCCAGATTGGAGAGAAGGCACCTAAAGGGCAACTTCACTAAATGCCAGCTTTTCCACTTTACTGTATCTACAGATTTTTTTTGTAATTGACCAAAACATGTACATGCCAAAAGGAAACATGTAAATTCAGAGACAGTCTACAGACTATATAAAGCTAATTAATTGATTAAATTCAACACCTCCCTCCCCAGTCTAGAGAAGGTTTATTTTTTATATAATAATTTAACAACTATAGCTTACAGCAGGGCCGAATTTACCATTAGGCACACTAGGCACGCGCCATGGGGCACCTGAGGTAGGAGGGGTGGCTGTCAATCTCCTCCCACCAATCCAACCCCTTTATAGTCTATTTTCTTTCCCCCAAAAAAGAGAAAATAGGTGTGGTTTAGGGGTGTGGTCTGTGTTTAGGGGTGGGGCTAAGGGCGCCAGGCTCTTTGGGCCTACAGGCTCCTGAGGTGTAAATCCGGCCCTGGCTTGCAGAAAAATAACTCTAACTCTATTACCTTAAATAAAATGTGTTTTTATTTACATTATTTTATTGATACCATAAAAACATAATACAATAAATAGCTCTTACATTGTTGTTTAAAATATGCAAATTATGTGGTATTACAATCGGTACTTAAGGATTTGTCTGGTTAACTTGTTTGATAAAATGATTCAGAATGATAAAGCCCAACAGTGACACTCAATATTTAGGTTCAGCCATTGGGAAAGAGAAATAGGTAGTAAGTTGTTTTAAATGGACCTTCATGGAAGGTGCATTCGTTATTATAAATTGTACAAAATAAAATTACCCACTGATCTCCAGTACGACAGTGGAATAAAGGCTGCCAAACTCATAGATATTTCCAAGGTAATAATATTGGCAAGGTGTGGGGGGGCTAAAAATGACCGAACATGGTGGCCAAGTTACATTTGGTTGTGACCAGTTGAAAATTTTGTTCACCCAATATTGTCTCACTTTACTTGAAATAGAGGGAGCTTATATGATCATCCCGTATATGGGCTCATGACCAACCAATCCCTATACAGCATATGTATACATACATACGTATTTGGCCACCTTTATCTATTAATTGTCCAAACCAATGCATTATTAGTTTTAAGTTAAGTTGAAAGTATTGGATTTTTCTTTCTTTATGATTAAAATCAAATTAGGCTCACCCTCATCTTTATAAATCCATGCTGGTGGCAGTGAGAAAGTAGACAAAAATATCGCCCAGGCTCCTATACATTTTAATAGGCACAAGATCTCATTCTCCCAAGCCAGTATTTTTCAGTCATTAATGTGGCAACCATTATTTACATTGACATTCCATCACATGGCAACACATGTAGAACAGCTAAAAATCCATCTTTTCAAAATATAAACATTCAAAATTAACTTTAACTTTCATAGATTTGGAAGCAGAAAAGGACAAATCATTTTGGATAAATAGATTCATTTCAAAACCAAAGAGCAAATTATTCTTGAAGACTGTATAGAGTAATATTTTTAACACTTTATTAAGGAGAACTTCTGTGCAGTTGTTTACACCTATAATGTTTGTGTGTTGAGGAGACTAAATTTAGGAATCTATAGTAGACCTCTTTCCTCTCAAATGTGCTATTAATAACTAACAGGGAGATTCAATAATTGTTCTTATTGTTTAAAGTGGTGCTAATTTTGGCCCAACCAATCAGATGTTAGCTTTCAAATGTTACATAAGATCTGATTGGTTGGGGCAAAATTAGCACCATTTTAAACGATAAGACCTTTTATTGAATGACCTTGATGGTCTTTTAATTTGGCACATTACATGGTAATGTAATTGTGACTGTTATTGCATTGTGTTAATGCGAGAGATAAGTTGCAACCTTTTGCACGGCTTTAAAGCCACAATTGAAAAGGCTTTCATTTTTATGCAAACAACTTGTGCAATTATCATCTCTAAATCTATTGTATCGCTTGCACTGAGCTATTTCCAAAAGTCTTTAGAAAGGGTGCAAGCGATGCAAAATGTATAAAAAAAACCCACTAACCCTATATTACATCAGTTAGTATGGGTTGTTTTTGAGTGTACTTCTCCTTTAAGAATGTAACTTTCGTGCTAGCTGACACATTTGAGAAGGCTGTGTAAGATATCTGTTAACCTGCTGATTCTGATTTGCTCACAGCACCTCTAGTTACATAGTCACTGTGTGACTTACAACTGGTGATTAATTGATAAAAGCAGGTGTTATTTGAGGTCTTGGAAGAAATTAAAGGACTATGAAGGTGATAGAAAGGAATATCTACAAATTTTAAAGTTTGTTCCTTAGTATAAAGCCAATGTGGATAAAAGTTGTACATTAAAGTGACCAGAATTAATGTGACAATTTTGTTCTTTTTAAGCATGTTACACTTAACCTATGCAAATTAAGAAATGTGTCTTAGTGATAACAGAAATCACTTGCTTATTGCACACAGATTGCAATCACTTAGATATCGATATCTTATAGTAATAATAAAACCATATGCTATATACATATATTCTTGTGTGTGATTACTACTTTGTTTTACAACACAAGACACAAACATTATTAACACTATACACAAATAATTACAGGTCCAGTTTAACATGTTGGCTATCATCAGGACACAGACAATCACTATTCGGTCAAACTTTACAATTAAAAGTGCACAAATAATAAATAGTACTAGTCTAGCATTTGATGAAACCCATTATAAAGTACAGTACTTACACAGAAATTCATTACTGTTTCCATGGGATACAGCATAATGTACTGTGTTTATATGGATCACCAGCAATATAACTTTATTATCTGAAGTAAGTACAGTTTCTGCAGACCACAAATCAGAATGTTGTTTCTACGTTGCCCTCTCATGCTGGACATCACAAAATCTAAATAAATGAATTAGGACTATATTATCTTTGGCAATGCTTTCATTTATAATGAAGGATAAAAGCAAATAAACTGCAACCTGTTAAGTAGTAGAACTTATTTTTCATCTATTGTAAGAGCCCATAAATCCCTTGATTTTTCTATTTTCATGATCTATGCAACCAGTAGTTGACAGTGGTGCGTCTACCAGGGTAGCAGGGGGTACAACTGCACCAAGGCCAGTGATAGGCAATACCCTAGAACCCTAGCAGATATCCCGTAAGTGACACAGGCAGTCCAGTCACTTTCTCTGTAGACTCAAGCTACATACACACGTTATATCATTTTAAGGCAAAGCACCTGTCAAATGTATTGCTCTGGTCAGAAGTGTAACGTGTGTAGAGGCTTTCATCTCCATTATTTAGTGATCCATTCTGCAAGATTGTAAAACTATGTTGGGGAGCTACATGGGGACTTTCCATAGAACAAAACAAGATACTCATCTCCTGATTAGCCTCCTGTCTGTTGGTGAATAGTAAACAAAGCTTGTTGGTGTGATTGTCTAGCAATTAATGCAAACACTTTATCTAATATCTTTCTAAATTAATGCTGGTCGTACACTGACTCAGTGTCATGACCAGGCAGGCAAGAACTCTAGTCCTTAACATACAGTGGAAGATAGAAAGCTCTTCTCTCTCTCTCTCTCTCTCATAACATGAAATGCACTGAACCCCTGAGTGCAAGTGAGAAGAAAAGAAAGAAATTACTGCATGTCAGGATGATTGTTCAGGAGGAATTTGTCTACTGTACTAGATCATATATGTTTTCATCGCCACACCTACCATTTGCAGAATTATGCTAGTTTTGTAGCATGTAACATTTTCCATCACTCAGTAGCTGCAGTGACACATTTTGCCAGAACCAATCCACAAAAACATTGGCCAACACATATTTTGTCTTTAGGTTTGATCAAAATGTATCAGTTTGTACATTCATTATCCCAAGCAATCGTTAGTGTGCCCCAATAACCTCAAGTAACGTACACCAGAACAAATCTTTCTATTTCTAAGTTGGTCCTGTTAAATGTGCCACTGTGAGTGAGAATTCTGAATGGTTCCTCAACACTATTCATTCTGTTACATTCGATCACCCAATAAGGAATCACTAGTAAAACACCCATAAGGGTATTTGACAAGTATAAAGTAAATAGAGGTTGATGGCTGTTACATATACACAACACAATTTGTGTGTTACTCATGTTTAGTAGAGAAACATGACATAAAACACACGTGAATGTTTAAAGGTTTCCTATTGCATACTTTAAAATAAATGTAAACTGGTACTGATTGGTAGTCTGAATATAATGTAATATTGCTTTCCCTATAATCCCTAAATGTTAGAATATTGAAGTTTGTAAATTTCCCCCCAGATAAAGGATCTGAGACTCTGGATTCACAGGAAAGATGAGGTAGAAATGCAGAAATGTAGTTCCATAAACTCATGACCCGTCCTTCAGTTCCAATGGATCTGGTCCAGCTGATAAATGCTTCAATCATTTCAAGGAGGGTCAGAATTCTAGAACTGTTGAATTTTCCCCATCTATTCACAGCAGAAAGCACACAGCGGTAGGCCTGAAAAACAAGATTTAATAATGGTATGTTCAGCAGTTTGTGTTATTATTGTTTCATTATTTTATATTAGTTTAGGCTGTGCCACATTTGAAAACTCATAATTTGAGTAGCTCTTTAGGAAGATGAGCATGAAAACTAGCGAGCCAAAATCCACATCATTTTTCATTTCTGTGTATACTGTATCACCATTTTACCATGGGCACATTGTTTAATATTAAAAACTTAACATTATTTCACAGTGTGTGTGCGTCAAGAGTCCCATAGTAAGGAATTATTGTGTTAGAACTGATTTAAGTAAAATGAGTTCCCTAATAAACTGTACAAGCCCAAGACCATTCACTGAGGGGAAAAAGAAACACATTTTGCAGTTAAAAAGAGAAGACCAATCAGGGAAATGATTTAATATGTTTAGTTTAGTATTTAGTTTAAATTTAGTATGTGGTAGAGAATATGAAATATCTCATTTGTAATTTAGAGTCAATAATTATTCTGAATGCATAAAGCATTAATTGTAGTTAATTGGTTAAATTCCTTTTTAAGAAGAGGTCCCTTTGAAGCAGGAGTTCAGTTGACATCTTAATATAATAAATAAAACTCCCAAATATCCTGTAATAGCTATAAGATCAGTTATAATCTGGGATACGCACATTAAATATTTGTTAGATCAATCAAACATGTGTGGAGTGATGCATCCTGCCAGAACGCTACAGGAAGTTGGGGTCCTTTCTCAAGCAAGTACTTGAGAAAGGACCTTTGTCCAAAACATGTTTTCCAAATAAATCTTCTGCTCGTTCACAGCTTGGAGTCTGTGCTTTCTGTACGCTACTCTGCTACCTATATTTGTTTCCACAAACAGACTATCGGTCGGTCTCCCAAAATTAGCTTATAGTGTGTTCCCAGCCTTAGACAACCTATATCTTGGGGGCATAGAAGCATTAAGCTTGGTGTCAAATGATTAATACAGCTTGTGCATTAAAAGAAACAATGCACAACCATTTTTTAAATAAAAATGAATGGTCATGGAACCATATAAATTATAGGGATCTAGAATATGATAATAGAATGGATAGGTGTCAGTCTATATTAAATTAACTGGACACATTAAATTCAAAATTGTGTGAAGGAAATTGTCTACAGCACCTCTGAACTCTGCAGTTCCAACATTTATGCCTCCAATCATCACCACTTCAATGGCAAATAACCTCCCTGGTTATCCATACTAAGTTCTGTCAGATCAATGCATCCTTTTGGAGGTATCCCTGCACTCTGGGGGAGATGCAATAAATTTTGTATTCACAACCTACTTGCACTTGTTCCCGCAATGTATTAACAATCCCTTTGCCACCATTAATACATTGTGAAAACACTAGCGGTAAGTTGCGACCTTTTGCGCGTCTTTAAAGATACAATTGAAAAGACGTTAATTTTTGTACGAAAAACTAGCGCATAAACTTGCGCAAAATTTATTGCATCCCTTGCACTGCGCAAAGTAAAAAAAATTCAACATGGCGCAGGCAACGCAAAACCTTTGCTAACACATAGGTTAGTGTGAATTTAGCGGTTATTTTCCCGTTAGCGATATTGCATCTCCCTGTCTGTGTTCCAATGAGCTTGTACCAGAAATAAACATACATAAATTCAAATATTTAGCTTTGCTTCTTTTCCTCCTTTTTTCCATTTATATAGTTTATTAATATGGGCAAATATAAGAGACTTATAGAGATTTGATCATTACTAATGACAGCATATTGACCCCTTTGTAAGTTCTGTGGCCCTTATACCAATGTCCCTTTTGGATGAAATGAAAGCATGGCTGGGAGTAACGGAGAGATCTGTAAGAATTAGTAATTTAGCCAAAATGTTCTGTTGTCCCAAATATGAATAAGAAAGCCATAGAAATATTTTCCACAATAACTCATGTGTATTTGAGTTTTTTTCCAAAGTACATAAACTGTTGCAGCCACCCGTGATACCAGTATTATAACAAGAAAGAAATCTTGCCTGTTACTAGAGATATAAATACTTCTATCATTTACCTATATTTCAACATACCTTCTGCTTTACTGCCGTCTGGGATATGTTACTTATTCACTGATGTCTCAGGCACAGAATGACTTGATTTGTTCAGCTAAAAAAAGGAAAAAACTGTTACTGTTAGTGACGTTTTGCTAAGGATTTTCATAAAATGGAATTTTCAGATGAGTTGTCCAGGAATATTCATGCTGTAATGGCTCGGTAATAATCATGAATTAAAAAATATATTAAAGGGATATACCCGGTAAAAATAAACAGTTGAACAACAGGATAATTTGAAGGTAAAAGGGAGGTAAACCTTGGCGAGGAACTACCGTATATACTCGAGTGTAAACCGAGGTTTTCAGGCTTAAAAAAAGCTGAAAATCTACCTTGGTTTATACTCGAGTCAGCCTATCTCCTACCTTGTCCGCCGGCCGCGCGATCCGCATCCTCGCTCCACAGCTTCTGCGCATCCGGATGATGTCACTACCCGGCGCCGCAAAGTGAGAGGGCGGGGTAGTGACATCATCCGGATGCGCAGAGGCTGTGGAGCGAGGATGCGGATCGCGCGCGGCGGCAGAAAAGGTAGGAGAAACTTTTAATTTCACAGGGAATTGGCAAATACTTTCAAATAAGAGTAAAACCTTCTTTATTTGTGCATACTGCATGCACAAATAAAGGAGGATTTACCCCTATTTGTAAGTATTTGCCACTTAAGATGTTTAAAAATTACAACTCCCAGCATGCTTTATTGCTGGGAGTTGTAGTTTCAAACATCTTAAGTGGCAAATACTTGCAAATAGGGGTAAATCCTCCTATATTTGTGCATACAGTATGCACAAATAAAGAAGGTTTTACTCTTATTTGTAAGTATTTGCCACTTAAGATGTTTGAAAACTACAACTCCCAGCATGCTTTATTGCTGGGAGTTGTAGTTTCCAAACATCTTAAGTTGCAAATACTACCCCCTCAGTTTATACTCGGGTCAATGGGGTTTCCTTCTTTTTTAACCTAAAACTAGGTACCTCGGTTTATACTCGGGACGGTTTATACTCGAGTATATATGGTATATGATCAGTCTCAGGTAGTGAATCTACAATCAGTATCAAACGCTAAAAAAATATTAAAACCTAGTAATAATCCTTTAAAGGATATGTCCAACCCTAAAATATTTTTTGACTATGTGTAGGGCACCCCAGTCCATCCCTAGCTGCTGATTTAGATTTCTAAAAAAAGCCCCAGAAATATACTTACAGACCTTCTGTTCCCAGCTCTCTGCTAGCCTGCCAGCTATGCACACACCCGAGGGAGCGTAGGTCTGTAAGTATGTTTCTGAGGCTTTTTTAGAAACCTTAATCGGCGGTTGGGGGTGGGCTGGGGTGCACTACACATAGTTAATAGCTTTTAATGGTAGTCACCAAGCCGCCATTAGGGACCATGGAGGGAGAGAGAGGGGGGGGGGGGAGGTCCATATAAATCCACAATAATAATAAAAATTACATAAAGTAGCAGTACTGTTCACAGGGTTGTTTTTAAAGTACAGTAAAGTGAGGGGGTGTTGGAATGGTATTACTGCAAATGATAATGATTACTCTGTGTAATATTTTTTAATTTTGTCATTGACAAACTTGGGTCCTTCAGCTGTTCATGAACCAACTTCTAATTTCCAAACAGCATCCAGTCTTCCAGGAGCTCCCTAGCAAGTTATATACTGTATGATATACAACACTCACAAGGTGAGATGCCAGCTTTACGTCTGGCCAGGAGAATGATGGAAAGTAGGTTCATCATAACAATAACTGGTGAATTACATGTAAGAAGTCTCTGGTAACAATGCCATATTGTCACATTTTTCCTAGCATTATAAATAACTGCATCCTATTATATAAAGTAAAAGCTACAGACCTGTTGGCTGAGTGAATAGTGTAGCTCTGAGTCTGATAACCAGAAATGTTTCAGGGCTTCAGTAGCACTCATCCTCCAGCTAAAGAAAAAGAAAGTAAGGTAAGGAAAAGTGATACATTATATGACAGACATGAAGACTATATAGGAATGGGAATGTGGGTAGAAATTGGGAAGAACGAGCAGGACAGAAATACAGAGAAGCTAATGGATAAAATGTTGCATAGTAATGATGACCAGCACCAGGCCTCAAAGAAATATAAACATTTCCATGTCTGACCACATGTGAGGTCAGTAGTGACTCACTCTTTCTGGTTGAATCACATATTCTTACCACTTTTCCTTTATAAGTAGTTTTGTAATAAAATCTTTTGCAGCATCTGAAATGCGAAGAAACTCATCTCCTTCAAAATCAAACTGACATGCCAGGATGTTGTTTAGTGTTTCATTGTCGTCTTCCCCGAGGAATGGAGAGAGCCCACTTAAACTAAAATATAATAGACACAAAAATAGTGATTATGGCAAAACCAGACTGAAGTACAACGTAATATAGATGTGGAACCAGAGCATCATCTGCAGATATCTTTTATCCTAGAACTGCACTTCAGCACATACCGGTCTAAAATGATCTACAGTCCCAAGCACCACATAAGCTGCACTAATGATCTGAAAGCCCAACAGCTGAAGAGAGATCATCCCAAGGAAACAGCAGTCTTACAGCTACTGACTATATTTTGCCCCATTGAATTTATCAACATGTCTGATCATACTAACCCAGTAAATTAATAACGTGGGCAGAACTGCCCCTGAGGGTCGGTGGAACAATCTGGAGGGTAATGATGGACTCAAGAGCAAAAGGGGAGCTTTAAGTATGGATGTTTTAAGGGGAGCTTTAAGTATGGCAATGATAGCATAAACAATAAACATATGTGCTCATGTGCCTTTCCTAGCCTTTTCTATGGTTATTAAAAATTATGAAAGATGACCATCCCTTTTAATAAAGTCTTTTATGAAATGATTCTTTGATTCAAAATGATTCAAATAAAAAAAACCTGACCTTTATTGACACAAATTCATAAAATGTATCATATATGTGCAAATACTGTAACAATTGTAATGTGCTCAAACAATATTATCTATGATTTGTTGCTACTTAATGAAAAAAACCCTATAGCAGTGTGTCCCCTGCTGTATTGTGTTAAAAAGTAGAGCATGTGATAAAACAATAAAGTCGCAGCGACTGTGTATGTATGTATGTATGTATGTATGTATGTATGTACAGTATATGTATGGACTTTTTACAATTTCACATTTTTGGAAGATCTATGCATTTCAGCCACCGTGTGGCCGTCGTGGCTGAATCTATGCTTATATATTGTTCCTTAATCAGATGCACAATGGCCACAAGAGCTACTATCAGTGTTAGATATATATAATTTTGTCCGATCAATAGCACTACAGAGGACTTAGGGCAAACAATCAAAACCTTTTATTGCTGCTTAACACATTTCTGCCAATAGGGCTCTCATCAGTAGTTCAAAAAACAGTACAACCAAACACATCTAGCATGTATAGATGTGTTTGGTTATACTGTTTTGTGAACTCCTGATGACAGCTCTGTGGGCAGAAATGCGTTGAGCAGCAATAAAAGGTTTTGATTGTTTGAACCAAGTCCTATGGAGGTGTATGATCAGACAAAGGTATATATATATATATATATATATATATAATATATATATATATATATATATTATATATATATACAATAAAGTCCAAAAAGGTGATTGCATTCCATAGAAAGTTTATACTTACCCGGGTGGCTGTCCCAACCAAAATCCAGAATCGCAGAAAAATGACGCACTCACAGGTCTTAGCAACATGCAAAAATAGATTATCTTTTATTCAGCCATGTTTCAACCTTAGTTAGGCCGTCATCAGGACTCAAATAACCATATCTAAAACATCGGTTTAAATAGCCACCCTGTGACCACCCCCACTGTAAAAAACATATATAAAACACCAATATTGTTGCATACCCCTATGCCTACACATAAAAAAATTACATGATACATTTTTTTTTATAAATATTGTACATACTGTGGATCTGAGCAACCATCATGTATACATCTACCAATCTCTGAATAAATATAAAATCTAGTGCGACTTAATACACATGCTGCCGGGTCTCAGGCCACTTACATGTTCGGCAGTTCCAGTCAGTTCACGTCAGACTTGCACCACGTGACTGGCAATACAAGGCAAGGCAACGCGTATACAAAGCAGACAGCCGCCGGACACAGAGCTGTCAGGGAGCCGCGCTACAGCACAGCCATCCAGTACCAGAGCATATTTACATACAGAAAGAAATACGCTTGGGAAAACCCACCATAAGCTTAAGGGATAAACGTCCATATAACAAGACCACCCTAGTGAAGACAGGGTGACTACAAGAGATAGCATAACCCTATTACACAAAGCTAATTTTCACAAATAGCAGAATATAAAGTTATAAAAAACAGCTTAAATTATTCATTTCATTAAGACCATAAGGCACCAATGTCTGCAGACGCCAAATCCATTGTGCTTCCAGTTGTAAAAGTTTATTTGCCATATTACCCTCCATCACAGGGACACAGTCAATAATCATACATCTCAGAGTGGCAAGTCCATGGCCCATCATTTTGAAGTGTTTAGCCACTGTTTGATCCCCAAATTGTCCAATCATCTTCTCCATGGATTGGTCAATGCTGCCCTAATCGCACTGCGATGGTTGGCACACCTCTCATGAAAAGAGGTCGTGGTCTTGCCAACATAAAAAAGTCCGCACGGCATGTTAGAAAATAAATAATATATGAGCTGGTACACGTCAAAGGAAAATCTTTACCAGTAAGCAAATATCCACAGGTGGTACAGTTGGGACATTTATAGCACCCTGTTCTGGGTTTCCCCCAAGGTGTAGTTTTATCCAAATTGTCCAACTTCTTTAAATCTGTACAAACTAAAAAAATTACATAACAACTTTCCTCTCCGATGGGCAAATCTAATCTTCTGTTGTTGGAAGGTTAATGTATTATCCCGTTCAATAATTCCCCATAGATTCTTCGCCTTATCCGCAATAGAGGAACTTAAATTTAAAAAAGTCAATGGGAAAAGTTATACTCCTATTAGTGTCTCTCTCTCTTTTATTATCCGCTGCCATGGTCACTAGCGCTTTAGTCAATTGCTGTTTTAACACCTGTTCACAATACCCCCTGTCTAGAAAACGGCAGGTCATATCTTTAAGTTGTACCTCAGTTCGTTCAATGTGAGATTTATTTCTAAAAACCCTTAAATATTGAGTATAAGGAATGGCCTTAAGTAAGGCAGGAGAATGGAAACTGGTAACATGAAGTACCGTGTTTCGATCCGTATCCTTACTGTACAATGATGTACCCAGTCCATCTCCCGTCTTAAAAATTAAGAGGTCAAGGAACTCATCATGCCCAATCTTATACGTTAATTTAATAGGTGTATCAAGAGCATTGATGCTTGCAATACAGTCACATAGATCCGCCTCATCTCCATCCCAAATCAATAAAATATTATCTATGTAACGTTTGAAAAAACACACACCCGAGCCCATCACAGGCAATAAGTGTGTCCTCTCGAATTGATGCATATATATAAGTTGGCCAATACTGGTCCAAAAATCAAAAATGGTTGTTCGCCAAAATTAAATGCAACAGCTCCATGAGATAGACTATAGGGGTCTGGCTGTGTCCAATATCCATTAAAGCTTGTTTACAAGCTTCCACACCCTCAAATTGGGGTATTACTGTGTATAAACTACTAATGTCAATTGTCACCAATAGTTTATTATGCACCGAAAACCCTAAATGTGTCATGTCAATTAAATGGGGGTATCTCATAGAAACAACTCCATGCTTTTAACTGCCGGCGGCAAGAAAAAATTCACGATTTGTGGAAGCGACTTTAACACCGAATAAAAGATAATCTATTTTTGCATGTTGCTAAGACCTGTGAATATATCAAACACCAATAGTAGCATTCTTGTGGCCAGGGTGCATCCGATTAAGGTTGAAGACAAAAGAGAGAGCCCTAGGTCACGCTGTCCCATGATAGACTCTAACCATAGTATATTCTGTTGGGTAGCCACACCAGGCTGATGAAACACAGTATCTAACTCTGGAGTATGTAAGTCCTGGTGTTTAAAGGAATTATACTCTGAATAAATGACTTTGCCACATTTCAATTTATGAATGAAGTAAGTAAATGTACTCTGATGTGTTTGTGTTGCTGCATGAATTCAATACAGTACTTGATTAGCTTAACCTCAGTTTCCCAGCCCCCTGCCAGACTATCTGACCCTCTGTGAGGGCAAGCATGCTCAGTAATTTCATTGAGGAAGCATTAGGAGAGTTCATGTCCAGCTACATTCCAGCTACAGCAAAACTATACATAACAGAGGAGTTTATGAAACTAAGGTACTTGATTGACAACTGAAATGTAAGATGTTTCAGACTGGATATCAAAAGAAATAGGGGACAGATAAACAAAAAATGGAACAGAAATAGCTGAAAAGAATAATAGTTTCCAATAAAGGGCAATTTTAGAAAAAATATTTTCACAGATACATATCCTTTAACAGTGCACTGGTCTGGTGAACTTTACTATTACCTTGGATCTATTTGCGACATCCACTCTTAATCTTACATGTACGCTGCATATGTATAGAACTGTATACAATTTAGGAGTCTTTGGTTCCAGTATTACAAACTGACTTGTTAATAACATAACAAGTTACTTATTACAGTAGCTACAGATAATGTATGGGATTATTTGAGCACTTTATAATTGTTATTTGCACACACATGATACATTTTATTTTGTGTCACTAAAGGTACATTTTTTGATTTGGGTTACAAGAAGTGAGTTCTCTAAAGGAGTTTTGTATTAGGGTTCTTTACTCTAACCTTTATACATAAACAATATAAAATGATCTATGTATACAAACTATCCCAAACTATCTATGCATTACTAATGATTGGTACAGAATTACCATAATATACAAGGATTGAAGATACACTAGTTTTGTTGTTTTGGACTAAGGGTTCACATACACACAATCTGTTTGACATAAGAGTAAAAATATTACACAGCCCTCTAGAAACTGAAACAGATACCAGGCTTGGCATGCAAGAGACTATGTGACCTTGAATCTAATAGGCAGACAGGGTGAAACTAGAAGCTTTTGTTCTACTCATCCTTTGCACATCACAATTAAAGATACATTATTTTTTTTACTGCTGTCTGTGGCATTATGTTAAATATATACCTTTAAAATAAAGTCGTAAGATGTCATTAGGTTTTACATATTTTTAATGCCTCACTTAAATAATACTTGAAAATTTCTACTATTACATAATGCCTCCACTACTTACATCCTTTATACCATTGCACTGGCTAGAAAATAACATGGGAAGAATATACTAGGAAACAGTGCTCTAAAATGAACTAGCTGCATTGAGATGTTACTTCTGACTGCAGCGCTGCCATCTTTCTAACCTCTGAAATCTCAAACCACTGAGAAAAGAAGTCTGTAGAGACTATAAATGTGTAAAAGCTTGTAAAGTGTAAAGTTAAAATCACTTTACTTTACAAAGGTCATTGGTCTCTTTTCTTCCCTTCTTACAGAGGTATTTTGTTCTCTGATATTATACATTTAGAATTTGAATGATGTCTGAATAAACAATAAATATGTAAGAATCCACCTACTTTCTGTTTGCCTTGAGGGAACTTTGAGTGTTCTGCTCAAGCACTCTAATATCTCTAATCAACAGTAAATTGGAAGATCCTGGTAGAGCTAATAGACACACAAATTTGTCTGCCAAGTGCTATTTATTAACCACACAACATGTTTCAGATCCAGAGATCCTTTATCAAGTGATCCGAAACATGTTATGCTGTTAATAAATAGCACTTGGCAGACAACTTAATGTATCCTTTAGTCCTACCAGGATCTTCCAATTTACTGTTGATTAGAGATGTCTGAATAAAGATATGACACATATATATTCCTGATGACGGCCACAAGGTGGTTAAAATGCGTTGAGCATGTAATAAAAATATGTTTAATAAATCCAGCAGAGTGCCTCCATTACATGACATATTGTGCTGAAAATCGTGGAGCACCTTGGTGTGAAAGGTTGAAAAGGCGAAAGTGCAGATAGCCAGCGCACTTGTTGGACTTCATACAACCCTTACAGTAGTTCAATACATGAGACTGTATCAGTATTAAGCAAAATGTTCTCAACCATTGGGATGTACTCACTAGTGACCCCACAACCCCATTTAATGATTCAAATCCAACCTTCCCCTATAAGATATAAAAATCTTAGGAACCTGTTGGTCAAGACAGATCTAGCATTGAAAGTAGAAACATCCACTGATACCTGCTTGCAAAACAAAAAAGTGGGTTGCTATAAATTCTGTACAGGTGGAGATTTCCCCTACCCACATAAAGACGGCACATATAAAATCAGAGATTGATATGTTAGAGTACGGATGTCTTCTACTTAATTACATGTGGGATAAATGATCCACGCTACAAGAACGTACTGTATGGAAAACCACAGGCTTATGATCAGAACAGCCCTAGTGGATGAAGGGTGTAACTAAAGTATCGGGTTTCCAAAATTCTGTCCACTAAGTTTGGTAAACTCTCTGTTGCATGACCCTTTAGGGATGCTAGACATACATTATCTAGCCACAAATGGATGTCCATTGGCCAAATAGAAAGCTAGAAATGTGCTTTAAAAAGAGGTGTGGTGAATAAAAAATCAGACAAATGAATGCTCTATGGCAACAAAATCGCAACAAACTGTCGGAAGCTACTTTTGTTGCGTTCGACAGTCCTTCGTTCTTGCCGACCGATCTGTTGAGATGAAGGATTAGAAGGTTTGTACCCAGCTTAACTAACCACATAGTGATAACATGGCCACAGCCTAATTGTAGGCAAATAATTGATTATTACTTTAGATTGTGATTTACTGTTTGATATCAAAAGTTAACAATTTAAGAAAATATGCATTTTATCAGTTTGCCTTCAAATATTTTAGATTTTCTAAGAACAAAGAAAGTAGCAGTGCATCTGTTTTAACATTAATGAATGTTTATAATTTCAGTGAAGATGTTAAAAACTAAAAAGGTAACCAAAATACAAATCAAACCGTAACAATTTAGGTGAACTTACAGCATGTATGCTATGACTCCCAGACTCCACATGTCTGTTGGAAAAGAGACAAAATCATAGTTGATAACTTCAGGAGCAAGGAACTCTGGAGTACCAAAGTGAACCTTTAGTTTTTCCCTTGGCTTATATCTATAACAGAGAAATAAAGGAAATATTACATTTTAGTTACTTTTTCACGTTTTAAACTGATTTCAAAGAGAGAGGCCAAAGAACATTAAACATAAGTAACTGTAATAAATAATAAGTAATAATTTTATAGTATATAAAGGAAATAATCCATGCATAATTAACAATTGTTTTGAAAGTTTTTTCCACTAATTATTTCCGAATCAGTTATGAGATTGATCAGCTCTGTGCAGGATGTAAATGGAAGAGGAGAAGCAGTGGCAGACACAGTGGTGTGGCAGACGTGGAACGGAGTAGGAGGCAATGTTAAAAATGGTGAGTCTACAGGGGAGTGAAAATGAAGGTGGGGAAAGTGAATGGAAGAGGGAGGGGTGTAATTGAGAGAAGTGAGTACAAATAGTATTTGGATATTATAAGTCACCTTGGAGTTCCCTGCCCTTTTTATATGGTCACGGAACTCCTTGGTGACTTATAATTTACTTATAATTTACAGTAAGGGTACATTATCAACTATACAATTATGTGCTGGCATCAGCAGTTTGCAATTGCAGATTACATGCGTGATCACCTGTACATTGAGGTTCTCCTTTAAGCAGAACTCTTACCTTCTTGCCAGACCAAAATCAATTATCTTCACCTGATATGCTGTTCGGCTTACACACATAATGTTCTCAGGCTATAAAAAAAAAACAAACACACACAGACACTTAAAGGCAATTATTATTTTAGAGATTGACACTAGCATGTGTGGGCATGGCAGTGGCATGGAAATTAGACTTAAAGCAGTAAGCTCTTTGAATCATTAAAGGAATAGTTCACTGCAAAAGTGAACTATTCTTTTAATGCATTGATTGAAGACTGGGAGCCAGGAACGAAGATAGAAGAAACTTACCTTTCACACGATCCTCCACTGTCACACTGACAGGTCCTGACCTCTTCCTGGTTCTAACTATAGCCTGAATGCATGATAATGCGCACTATAGATAATTGGAACCAGGAAGCAGTCCGGAATTTAAATGTTACAGTGGAGAATTGCATGATAGGTAAGTTTGTTCTACCTTCGTTCCTGGCTCCACAGGCATTGATTGAAGAACGGAAGGTAAGGCATAGCTCCTTAACCTTCTGGACTTCAATCAATAAAAAAATTGAGTGTACAGTGCTGAGCTTCATATCATTAAAGGGGAACTGTGGCCTCCAAACAAGTGGCCAGTTTCGTACCTTTAAAACGAGCCATCAACCACCTGTCTACGTGCTCCACAGCCCAACATATAAAGAAATTACTGACCAGAAAGTTAATGGGTGGGAGGCTAACATGTCACATTCCTAAGGCTGCTCCTCCACCTCGCCACCGGCGATCACAGCCTCAGACTTCAGTGACAGGACAGGAGACAGGAAGTCCCTCCCACTCCCTGCTGTGTGAATTGAAGATCTCACAGTGAAGGTAAGGGAATTTTTAGCTCTACTCTCTCAGTGAAAACAGCCTTTTCAGGCAGAGTTCTCACTCTGCCAGAAAAGGCTGTTTTCCCACAGTTTTCTGTAGGGGGGTGTCTGAGTGTCCCACGGCACCCGTGAGTGGGCAGGCCATGGCACACGTGGGTGGGCGGGGCCACATAGGGCCAAAGGGAGCCTGCAAATGGTGAGACCATGGCATCATGAGTGGGAGGGTCCATGAATGGGAGGGACCAGGGCGGCTTGCAAGAGGAGGGGGGCTGCAAGGGGAGGAGGGACAAAGGGCAGATTGACTGTCATCCACTGACATGGTTTCAGAGCAGGAAGCAGGAAGTGCAGGGGACCTGGTGATGCTGCTGCCATATCTCACACAAAAATGTAAATATCTTCAAAACTATGCAAAATTAACAATGACAATAAATTGCTAAATTCTCAGGAGAGCAATTCCTATCAATTTACCTAAAGTCATTTTTGGCCCACAGTTCCCCTTTAATATTTAAATAAAGGGCAATGAAAATTCTTATTTATATTACCTTAAATGTCTAAAGCCCAAGCCTTTTGAATCTTAAATATAAACACTGCAACTTAAAAGAACTTAGGGCAACAATTAAACAAGTACCCATGATTGTTGGGGAACTAATATACACACACACATACACACACAAATATATATATATAAAGGACTTGGAGAATAGTGTGGTTGGCACTCCTCTCACATTGATTGCCTGGGTGCAGTCCACTTATATAAATATGTATGAGAAGGATGAAAGGGCGCACTCACAGGTCTTGTTGAAAATTAAAGTGCCCGTGCCTAATACATGAATGTCTCTATTTCATGTATTAGGCACAGGCACTTTACTTAAAGGGCATCTATAGTGAAAAAACCACATTGCCCCTTTGCAAAGTTAAATTCATGTACTCTGTGGTGCCTTAATCATATCTATGTCAGTGACTCTGTTTAACCATGGTGCCAGATCTGTGTGCAGTACTCACTCCCTTCCCTCTCCCCTCTGTTACCTCCTCCATGTCTCAGCTCCGGCTAACCGACAAGCTTTTCATGTGCAGTAGGAGTTAAAAGTTCAACATCCTGGAAACCACACCCACGCACAGTGGCCAATAGAAAGTAAGCTGTCCTGGAGACACGGAAGAAGCAGATCAGTACAGTTTACATCTCTCTCTTTGTGACCCATCATCAATCAGTGAAGTCTATCAAGAAGGGGGGTCAAGTTCAGCCTTATATCTACCATGAAAGCTACCTCTCTCCCCCTGCTAATTCTGTATGCTGTTATCTCTATGTTTATTACAGAGCAGGGAGGGGGGATCACGTCACAGGGATTTGATTGACAGTCCAAGTAGGAGTAGAGGAATGCAATCACGTATTCTTCTAACTGGTGTATCTCAGGACAGAGAGGGAATCTGAACAAAGTGAAGACACTCTGGGGGTTGTGGGGAATTATAGAACACATGGAAAGAAAGAAAAAAAAGTTCATTTTCCCACTATAGATGATGCCCTTTAAGCTTCCTATATTGTATATAGGTTTTAGGCAACTAGAACTAGGTTTCTAAATCATTCTATAAATTATTCTATTTATTGCACCTGCACTTTCTTTGCAGATTTCACTTACAGATTGTCGGTCAATACCAGTGATTACAGCTGGTGTATTCTGTTCTATCAGCACAGAGTGGGTGTGTGTGTCCGATTTTACGTCTTTCTGGAGCTCCTATTGGTTAGTGGTACATGTCACACTGTGGGTGTGTTTAGATATCTCTGTTTTAAGGAAGTTACGTAGTGTCACTCAGATGTTCTGATGACAGGCCGAATCCCAGGCGGAAACATGTCAGCTGCACATTAAAGTGTTTTGAATTTTCAACAAGATCTGTGAGTGCGCCCTTTCAACCTTATCATACACACACACACACACACATATATATATATATATATATATATATATATATACACCTGCACTCAATCGATGCTGCACTGAGTACCTTCATGGTCTCCCTTGGTGGACTAGGAAGGTTGTGTAGTGCTGATTGGGCAGGGCAATATCTGCTCCCAATGCCACAAAAACATTTAGAAGTTGGTATATCTGTTGTATTCAATTAGATCAACTGGACTTGAAGTTTAGTCCTTGTAGACGTTTCGCTAGTCATCCGACTGGCTTTCTCATTTCAGAATGACATGTACAAGAATCTGTGGCAATTATGTACCCTGGAAAATCCCAATTAGCATATCACAGTTAAGGGTGTGATTGCATAGTGGCTAAGAGGTGTTATAGGAATGCCCAGGGTAAGGTGTCAAAACAGCATTGTACATGGTAGACAGTTGGTGTCGAACCCCCCCACCTCTATTTAGGCTTGGTTTCTTTATTTTCACATAAATGGCCTCCTTGACACCTCTCTTGAACCAGTCACATTCCTTTGCCAATATGTTAATCTTACAATCTTCAAAGGTATGTCCTTTTTCCTTAAGATGCAGGTACACGGCTGAGTCTTGACCCAAGGAATTGGCTCTTCTGTGCTGGGCCATACGTTGATGCAGTTGCTGTTTGGTCTCCCCCACATACAAATCAGATCATTCTTTACTGCACTGCACTTCGTATATGATGTTGCTTTTCTTGTGTTTCGGTATTGGGTCATTCGGATGTACCAATTACTGCCTTAGTGTGTTGTTCGGTTTAGCACAGAGGTGAAGGCTAAAGAAATGAAACATTAAAACTTGTGGATATCCAGACTGGGCCTTTGTCAAAAGAAGTAGAAGGAAAGAAAAGAACAGGTATACCAACAGTGAAAGGGAAAAGCAAGACAGGAGAAAGAACATGGTCATCCCATATGTAGCAAGGGTCTCTGAGAAATTAAGAAGAATTTTCAAAAAACACTGTATCCCTGATTGCATTAAACTGAAGCAGGTGAGGGAAGCAGCACCTGGGAAGATTAAAAGAAAGTGGGAGTGCGAGGAGATATATATTATATGTGGAGATTCTTGTACAAGTCATTCTGAATTGAGAAAACCCAGTCGGATGACTAGCGAAACGTCTTCAAGAACTAAACTTCAAGTCCAGTTGATCTAATTGATTACAATAGATATACAATGACCTGGAATGAGAACCTTCACAAGCATTTAGAAGTTGGATTTCATGAGAATTCAGCATTTTATAGAATAATTAAAGTATACTGAATAACTGACTGGTTCTTCTACTATGTTATAATTGATAAAACAAATGCTATATTCTGTTTCTTGGACACCTAAAACCTTATTTACTTCCACATACATAAGTAATTGCAATTTGTTTTATTTTAAAGTAAATACAAATTAAAACAACATAAGCATTTTCTCTGAAAATCTGATTTCGTTTATATTAAAGGGCAACAGAAAGCCTGCAGTATTTCCTTTAAAATGAGGGGAAAGGTGGTGTACCGTGTTAGCCAGTTACGGTAAAATGTTTACAGGGTAACCATTTTGAAATAAAAAATAACAAAAGCGGTATAAAGGTGATACCTTTATTGGCTTACTAAGATAATCATAGCAAGCTTTCAGAACATCCTAGTTCCTTTTTTAAGCTGAATACCTGTAGCTGAATAGCTGTATTCAGCTTGAAAAAAGAACTAGAATGTTCTGAAAGCTTGATTATCTTAGTTAGCCAGTAAAGGTATCACCTTTATACCACTTTTGTTATTCTTTGTTATTCTCTGGCTGGAACCCGTGAGAAATTACATTGGGGTGTATGTTTAAACTTCCTGCTTCCTGTAGGTTGAGTGACATGACCTCTGCCCCGCCCATCTGCCCTGGGGGAGAAGCATGCTCAGTTAAGACTTAATACTGGGGAAATCAGGAAGTACCTGGGGAAAAATCAACAGCTGACAAGGAGAGCCATTTAATGCAGGCTGAGGCTGGTCACATGACTACAAGCTGGTCACATGGCTGAAAACAGGAAGTGCTCAAGCAGGAAGTAATATTAATGAACCTTTCCAACAATAACTTCTCACAAATTGTATTTAGAGATGTGATTTAGATTTTATGTTGAAGGTACAATGGAAGGCTTTTTGTATAATTCTTACTAGTTTTAATATTTAACTCCATATCTATACACTTAATACACTAGGATCAATGTGGAAATAATTTAAAGTAAAATATGCGTTGTTAAAATAAAATCTGTTCATTCAAGTAATTTACAGATGCTGTACCTTCAGATCAAGGTGTATGATATACATTTGGTGCATATACTGGATTCCTTCACAGATCTGCTTAATGAATTGAATTGTATCCATTTCTGACAGATTGTAGTTTTCGTCAATGATCCTGTCAAAGAGTTCACCCCCATCCACACTGTTAAGGACAGGAAAAACTGAGACACAATTGTAGCATTGCACATGCTATCTACTGTATACTTGAATCATAAGATTTGATGAAATAAGTGCACTTGCCATTCTGAATTGCTATGATATTATATATAGCTCATATAGCTCTGGTGTGGTGCATAATTATGGGGGGAAACAAAGCATGGGAGATCAGATTTCATGGGTGATGCATGTGTTTGGCCTAGAGATGGGATCCAGAACCTCACGGTTTCTGAAATCCGAATGTTTTGTCCGAAACCGGGCCGATCGTTTGGATTTCGGGTCTTCAGACTGCATTTTTGAGTAACCGAACCAAATTTAGGAGGTTATTTTTGGTAACTCTCTAAAATAACCTTGAAGTTCGGAATTTTTTAGGTTTATCAAATATTCAAGCTTATTTTCGAGGGGTTACCAAAAATATCCTTCTTAATTCGGTAACCCTCGAAAATGGGGTCTGAACCAATAGAACCAATAGAAGGGTGGGCATTTAGCATTTAGTAAAAAACATTATATAAACCATGTTATTAACAAATGCTATAAAAAGCCAAATAAATACACCTACTATTCCATGACAAGCACTACATCATTTCTGGACTCAAAGGCATCATATAACTGGATAAGATTCACATGGTTTAGTTGATTCATGACCAGGATTTCATTTTTTACTTCCTCCTGTAGAGTAAAACAATTTTCTTACAAACATAATACCAGCTGTATTTACAATTAGCAATATTTACAGGTAAGTCCAAGGAGTGATAGATCTGTTCTATAACTGCTTAAAATGGATTATTGTCTTTGGCATTACTGCTAATAAACTTGTTGACATAATGATAATAAAGTTTACTGTGCACATACAGTAGAGCATTGCTTTTGGCAATATTGGCTTTTATTTGCTATAAAAGTATTTTCAACTATAAAGAGAACGAATACGTGGTCATTATTCAGATATGGATAAAATGTTAACATGCACTTGCCTTTATAGCAGGGATGAAGGTGAAATGGATGAAAACATAAACTTTTAGGAAATGTTAATGGAAATCTTCACCCCAATAATAACTATACACAGAAAATAATGTTTCCTCCCAGGATTCAATAATGTTTGCTAGCGCGGACACTCCTATGTTATGATACATTCTTATATTTTCTGATAAATTAAAGGGCATGTCCACCCTTGAAACCAAAAAATGGTCACATGTGGGTTACCCAACCCAATGCCAACTGATATACATGTTAGATGTGTTATGAACCAGATATTAAAGTATAATTATTGCTTCCTTTCTGGCAGAGTAAGCTGTCTCCTTCCTCCTGCAGTAAATCAAGGCGATGACTGACATCACAACCAATGATTGAGTGCTGTTTTCCCTGCTGCCTCCATTGCACATGCTTATAAAAAAAACTCATTAAGCAAAGAGAGGAGGTAAATACCTTTGCCAAAACAGATGAGAACTTATCAATAAATATCTGGTTACAAATGTTATAAGCTGGAAAAAGAAGAAGTTGGGGGTGCGGGCAGATAACTGACAAGTCACCATTTTTTTGTTTGAAGGGTGGACATGCCCTTAAAAATCATCCTACAATTTGCTCTTTTTCTCTTTTTTTTTACCACTTTTATTAGGGTTACTACCCTGGTCTAACACTTACCTTTTCTTTGGGGCTTTTGACTTTAATAAATTTTGCTGCCAGTGCCAGACCGGAGGATTTTTCTGCGCATCTGTGTACTTGTCCAAACCTTCCTCTGCACAGTATAAAAGTAAAATGTATATTCATTGCCCATAATAAATACACCCAAACCGCTTTAATGCTACATCTAAACCCAATACTGCATAGTGTACTAGAGATTGGATTTTGTGCTGATTTCCCCAGTCTTCCCAGTTATTAAAACATTTCCACTATACATGTTCTTAAAAAAATAAAGGAACCTGGGCATCCGCACATAGGGGCAAGGTGGGGCATTCATTTTAAAGTGGGGAAAATTAAGTTTGGGCTCATCAGTTTTATTGAAGAGCGAGAGGTAAAGGAGCAGTGTCTTGCCTCCTGTTTCCGTTCTTCAATAAAACTAATGAGCCCAAACTTAATTTTCTCTAGTGGAGATACACTTTAAGAAGCCAGACACAGGTAAAACTACTGCACACATGCAGGGAGATTTACCCAAAGCCACTATCGCTGTGGGTAAATCTCACTTCTGGGATAAAATGCGCCGTTTGCGTGTGTGGGTGTATCCCAATCATACTGCACGACTTTAACGCCAGCTGACATTAAATAGTCGAGCGAAACCTAGCTCAAATAACATATTGAATTCCTTGTGCTGGCTGGCAGGTGTCTTTTCCGATACCCACGCAGCCAGCACAAGGAAGTCACGCTAACCGATATTGTATTCTCTGTAACTCCCCCATCTCTGCCTGGCTGTGTGCAGTTACTGTCAGCCCTGAAATCTGGTCTCTGTGCTGTGGACATTGCAGGAGGCAGACAGGTGAGCAGCTTTCCCCCATTCATTCTAACACAAGGAGTTAAAGCAGATAAACCTTCCTCACTGCTGGCTGTGCTGGGAATGTAACCAAGTGACTAACAATGTATCAGATCGTGAACTTTTCTCCCATGGCTGCTGTGCTGTTCTTGTGTTTGCACCAATGTATCAAGCTGCAGGGACACTGCCTGTGTGTGTTTTAGATGCTGAAAATCCGGACTAACGAGTTTGTAGGAAATTCCGTTCGGATTCCGGATTTGCCATTAGAAAGAGGACAAATCTGGGATTTTCCTGACATCTGGAAACCCTATGTGGGGGTCACTGGGTAGGGTTGTTGGTGCTGCCCACTAGGGTATTGCCCGGGACAAGAGTGTGAAAGTGGTTGAAAATTACAGCTTCCAGCATTCCCTAACTGAGTGCTTGTAGAGGAATGCGGGGAGTTGTTTTTAAACATTTGGATCTACTGGTGGCCTCTCCCAGTTTAAGGCCTGTGTAAATGTGTGTGGTCACTGGTGGGTTGTTAGTGCTGCCTGCTGTTTTTTTTTTGACTATTATTTTATTGCTTAAGTGTGTGAGAGGGGAATTAAATGGGATATATTAGGTTGGGTCGGGGTGCGTTGTGAGGTGACTGGATCCTGTGACTTTAGGGTGACCCTGAGATTGTCTCTGAACTTGGGACTGTTCTGAGAAAAGGGTGGGGGTGACTGATCTGCACTTCTACCTTCAAAGTCTTTAATCTGTCTAAATCTAACCATGCTGTGGTCAGTTTATATCTTTTATAACTCCTAACTAATGTTTAGTAAGTTATAGCTAAGAATTGCAGGTCAACCATCTAAGAAGATTGTTTAAGCCATGTCTGTATTTCTTAATAGACAACCATATATTTCTTTAAATATCCCATTCAAGGCACTGCCTATTCACAAACCACACCCACTTGTCTGTAGTGGTGGTGCACTATGCACACTGGAAAACTTTCTACGAACGCCCATGCTGAGGGTTTATACTTTTTTTTTAGAAATTACAAAGCTAATTTTCTTTTCCAGTTCAATATTATTAGTAATATCATATGGCATTAAAGAGAAAATGATCAATTAACAAGTATTCATGTAGAAATGCCAATATCCCTTTAAACATCCAGAGCATTGTAAACATTGCCTTCCTTTTTAGATAAATGCTTTTTGCTAAAAACAAAAAACATTTATTTTCATTTCTTTTAATTTACTTTTTCAAATAAACTCAGTATTTCGTATGCTTTGTTTATTTTTAACCTGGGTACATAGGAATGTCTGAGGGGAACAATGGGGAAGGAGTATGAGACAATATATAGAGTGTTTGGTGTGTGGTCTGATGCTGGAGAGGGTGTCTCTAAAAAGCTATTTAGGCACTAAAATGCTCATATGACAAAATAAATAATAAATAAGGTATTATTGATGCTATTTACATCCTAAGTTAGAAATACTTTTGTTTAAAGGTGAACTGTGGTCTCCATACAGGTGTACAAGTGGCCTGTTTTAAAAAGGACACACTCCTTCTTTTAATATGCTTCCAGCTTCATTCTATCCAAAGTTACAGCAGTATAAAGAGTGTTCTTTAATAAAGTACTGTGATCTGTGACACCACCAGAATGTTTGGGGTCTGCCCCAATGATGCATGCCCACTCCTTTGATATTAAATAAGTATTAACGTAGGTTTATGGACACATTGTAGGATAACAACTTTTTTACTCAAAAAATGTAATACATAATAATTTAAACAGAATCCAGTACTAACATTAGCCAATGTGACAATATAACTTTAATTTACGGCATTCTCTTTTTCTGTGCCTTGATGTCAGTTACCCCACTCATTTTACCATTTATTTCTCTTATCGGTTTATAGATCAAACATTTCAAAATTTTTAACCCGAGGATGTTATAAAAATCAGGATTAGTTTTAAATAGACATAAAATTGAATAAAATTCTTAATGCAGGTATTGCTCACAAAGCTGTTACACACGGGCCAATATTTTCACCTGATCAATCACCTTATATCTTATATTTTGGTTGGATTTTCTGCAGAATTGTTGATACTAGTGATGGTAATGTACTGTTTATTCAATAGATTGATTGATCCCCACACAGAGTAAGGGGGAATCAATCAGAAGAATGTAAGAAATTAAGTTGTCACATAATACTGACCATATTTTACTGTCAACTGGTAAATGGGAACCTTACTCTATATATGCTTGTGAAGGTTCTCATTCATCCAGGTCATGGTATATCTGTTGTATTCAATTAGATCAACTGGACTTGAAGTTTAGTTCTTGAAGACGTTTCACTAGTCATCCGACTGGCTTTCTCAATTCAGAATGACTTGTACAAGAATCTGTGGCAATTATGTACCCTGGAAAATCCCAATTAGCATATCACAGCCAAGTGTTAAGGGCGGGCTTGTATAGGGCTAGGGCTAAGAGGTGTTATAGGAACGCCCAGAGTAAGGTGTCAAAACAGCATTGTACATGGCAGACAGTGGGTGTCGAACCCCCCCACCTCTATTTAGGCTTGGTTTCTTTATTTTCACACAAATGGCCTCCTTAACACCTCTCTTGAACCAGTCACGTTCCTTATACGTGCCAATATGTTAACATTACAATCTTCAAAGGTATGTCCTTTATCCTTAAGATGCAGGTACACGGCTGAGTCCTGACCTGAGGAATTGGCTCTTCTGTGCTGGGCCATACGTTGAAGCAGTTGCTGTTTGGTCTCCCCCACATACAAATCAGAGCATTCTTCACTGCACTGCACTGCGTATATGATATCGCTTTTCTTGTGTTTCGGTATTGGGTCTTTGAAGATTGTAATGTTAACATATTGGCAAAGGAACGTCACTGGTTCAAGAGAGGTGTTAAAAAGGCCATTTATGTGAAAATAAAGAAACCAAGCCTAAATAGAGGTGGGGGGGTTCGACACCAACTGTCTGCCATGTACAATGCTGTTTTGACACCTTACTCTGGGCGTTCCTATAACACCTCTTAGCCACTATCTATCACACCCCTTAACACCTGGCTGTGATATGCTAATTGGGATTTTCCGGCATAATTGCCACAGATTCTTGTACAAGTCATTTTGAATTGAGAAAGCCAGTCGGATGACTAGCGAAACGTCTTCAAGAAATAAACTTCAAGTCCAGTTGATCTAATTGAATACAACAGATATACTTACTATATATAGTTTATTTTAAGAAAGATTATAACATACAGAATGTTCAATTGCTTGTAAACAAGATTGCAAAAAAAAAAATTACCCTCCAAGTATTTCGGATGTTTCTACAGTATAAAAGTTGTTAATCTGTGTGCGTTTAGCTGATACAATCCGATGATCAAATGGAGCCGGAGGAGGAGGTGGAACATCTAAGGAATGAGAAAAAAACTTGATTACCTTAAAACTGAAAGGACAGAGTAGAAAGCCCCAAAATTATAAAACTAATAAGGGAATTATCAAACTGATCCACAAGGAGAAAAATATACTGTATGCCATCTCTAATCTAAAGATATTTCATGAGCATTTTTTTACACACAGTGTAAGCTCCTACCAGATAATAATTTCAGTTGGAATTACCAATATATACTAGTGCAGAAATCATTATAATATGTAAGTAATGGAAAGATAGTGACCATGACAGTGACCATGATATATTGTTTTTGAATATACATGCAAGGGGGTTTCCGGGAAAGGGGGGAGCGTGTCCCCTTAGTGTCACCCTACATGGTGGGGTTTGCACTAGCAAGGGGGACTCCCCCACCTCCATAGACAGGGACCCTGCACCCCACCAGGGCCCCTTAAAAGAGCCTTTTGGGGCTTAAGGGGTCCTGCAGCTTGAAACCGGGACCCCCCTACCTGGCACTTATAAGTGCCCTTGCGGCACCCAGAAGTGCCCTTGTGGAACTTAGAAGTTCCCCTGTGGCAATGATAAGTGCCTTTTGGAGCTTAAGGGGTCCCATAGTTCGAAAACAGAGCCCCCCTCCCCAGAGGTGCCCTTGTGGCACTGACAAGTGATTTTGTTGCATGAAACCAGGACCCCAATTGACTCTATAAGAGCCCTTTGACATCATCACCGCCTACATCAATGTCGCTGATGACTTCTGAGTTCCCTGCAGGTTTATATTGATCATATGATTGCAAGGATTGAAATATGAAGCAATCGTATGGTCACATATTGACAATCATATTTTAAAATGTTATTAAAATATTAGCAAACCCTGTGGCGCACACACCCCTGCTTGCACTCATGCATTCCTCCTGTGTGCACACATCACGACCCCCCCCCCTTCCAGACCCTCTGGTGGCTGGCGGTTAGATTACATCATGGGCTCGTGTAGATGGGTCCAGCGTCCGAGCATATTTACAGCTGTGTTTTAGTATATAGGATGATTGGTCAATGTTGATCATATGATTGCAAGCATTGAAATATTAAGCAACCATATGGTCACACATTGACCAATCATATTTTGATATAATATTAAAGGGCATCTATAGTGAAAAAAACACATTGACAAATTGCAACGTTAAATTCATGTACTCTGTGCTGCCTTTCTCCTAAATCTGTCAGTGACTTTGTTTTTCCATGGTGTCAGATCTCTCAGCACTCCCCCCTTCCCTCTCCCCTCTGTTACCTCCTCCATGTCACAACTCCGGCTAGCCGACAAGCTTATCATGTGCAGTAGGAGTTAAAAGTTCAACATCCTGAAAAACACAGCCACACACAGTGGCCAATAGAAACCAAGCTGTCCTGGAGACATGGATCTCTCCGTGTCCTGATAAAATACGATCTCTCTCTTTGTGATCCATCATCAATCAGTGAAATCTATCAAGAAGGGGGGTCAAGTGCAGCTTTATCTCTGCCATCAAAGCTACCACTCTTCCCCTGCTAATGCTGTTATCCCTATGTTTGTTACAGAGTATGGAGGAGGGAGGGACTTGAGCAGGGAAGAGGGTCATGTCACAGGGATTTTAATGACATTACAAGTAGGAGTAGAAGAATGCAATCACGTATTCTTCTAACTTGTGTATCTTAGGACATAGAGGGAATCTGAACAAAGTGAAAACACTCTGGGGTTTGGGGGGTTCTGACTGTTGACAGAAGACAGCAGACTTTGGGATCAAGAAGATGCCATTGGTGGATGTTGATGCCAGCGCTGATGAAGGTGTCACCGGTGACCGTGGTGACATCGTCCGACATCGACGTCATTGGTGTCAGATCCTATTTGTCATCTTTCAAACATTGGTACAGTGTGTACCAAGCTTAAGGACCCATGGGTGTAGTTTCTCAGGTCCAGGAGCTTTGTCATATATTAACAAACTTTTTCTATAACATTTTCTCTGTCAACCACAAATATTGGTTGTAGCTGACATTAATGTATTTGCATGACTTTTAAAGGGCATGTCCACCTCGAAATTTAACTTTTGATATGTGGTAGGGCATGCTCCCCCAGCCCCAACCGCATTAATATAATTGTTAGAAAGTCCCCCGATTCTTACTTACCTGCCCTCTCTCCTCCGCTGCAGTGTTCAGGCCCTCTGCTTGCATGGAATTGAAAGCAGGGGGCAGGGGGCGGGGGCGGGCCGCGTCTGTGATTGGCTGAGAGGCAGGGAGGGCTGCAGTGAGCATGCCTCAACCTTGATGAGGTTGAGGAAGTCTCAGGCACAGCATGAGTCACACACTGCTCCTACACAGCAGTTTCCTGGACTTTGGAGGGGCACAGAAGGGGAACTATTTTGAGCAGGAATGTAAGGTAAGGATTGTTTTAAACTACTTGATGTGGCCAGTAAGGGGTTAAATTTTAGTTTTGGGGGTGGACATGCCCTTTAAAGGTTATCTCCACCCCAAAACCAAAACTTCTAATAAGGTAGGGAATCCCCCCTAATCTAGACCTCACTAGGTTTAATCAGCCCCTTACCAACCTTTTTTCCCTCATACATGGAGCAGCAGAAGGGTCCTGACCTGCAGCCGCATCTGTGATTGTCTGTTCTGGCCCCTTCTGCTTCTTACATGTGGAAAAACAACAGAAGTAACCATTGTAGTTGGGGGGTGGGGGTGGACATGCCCTTTAAACTGTAGCTCCACTCTAAACTATGAAGAGGAGGTAAAAGAGCTATATCTTATCACCCCAAAATTCATAGTACTTACTTACAATCAAACTCCTTCCCAACAGATTCTTGTACAAGTCATTCTGAATTGAGGAAGCCAGTCAGATAAATAGCGAAACGTCTTCAAGAACTAAACTATTAAGTCCAGTTGATCTAACTGAATACAACAGATATACCATGACCTGGATGAATGAGAATCTCCACAAGTAAACCCCTTCCCTGTTCCTCTGACAGGTCCCTACATGCCTTTGCAATGTATGGGCATGGGCCCAGAGGACCAGTGGAGGATTGAGATTGTGGGTATGTTCTTTGTCTTTCCTCCTGTCTCCTGCAGGTTTAATTGAAAAACGGGAGGTAGGACATGGCTGACTGACCTTATCAGTAGTAATCATTTCAGTAATCATGGATTTATGAGGAATACATCTTGTAAAGAAAATGTTCAGGGCTGCACCAATAAAGTTGGGGGGGTATGCATACTAAGAAATGTTGATGAAATGACTCTAAAACCCCTCATACATGTCACAGATACATAATTTTAAATTATTCTGCAAATTTATAGGATCGCTCAAAGCGTTTTTTCGATCGGCCTTCTGATAGTATCATGATCAAATGGAAAATTTTCCCTGGACCCCATTTTGAAGTGACTAACATTATCTAACCAATCCAAGATCCAAGTGGCCATGGTGAATCTTGGATCAGTTCTGAAAAAGCATCTGCCCTTGTATGGGCAGCTCAATGGGACTTTTATGGGACCAGATTTGCCTACCTTGCACTGATGGGATTCAACAAGTGAAGTAAAACCAATCTAGATATAATCTTCTGGTTCTGCTCACTACTGGTGAAAAGCATGAAATCCAACATATTTCATGACACCTATTATTGCGCTACCATGCAATGATGTACATTATTTAAAAGCCTCCCCTTTATTCAAAATTTTGCATATTAGTAATGGAGCTAAACAAAAAAAGTCTTATCTACTAGCCTACTCATTTTTGGTGTTTTACTATGTATGCTAGGTATACCTACTCCATACATGTGAATCAACATGACAACATTCTACAAATATAGCAGTTACCTGATTAACCTCTCATAATCCTAGATGCCGCTGAAACAAGCCCTGTGTATTAAAGAGTTGGGTGAAAAAATGAAAACAGCCCTTAAACCCCAGTTACAGTGGAAGAAATGCGGACCCGAAGAAAGATCATCAGTCTTCATCACATTGACATCCACAAAATCCAAAGCTGCCGCAATTATAGTTACCTTTTTTTTTCTTAAATGATGAAAAAAATTCCAAAAATATCACATCAATGCAAACACTTCTGCATTCCATTAACGAGGTAAATACCATTTACAACTACAACACATGCCATAATGGAATTTTTTAACAAAGCTAGCGGCAAGCAAGGCAAACTATGAGTTGTTTAACAGCAGTTATTGCAAAATGAATTAGCTGCAAACTTCCTTACAAGAGATGTACAGGCTTCTTACCAAGAGAAAACTGTGCTTTATGTTCCTCATATGTAGACTGTTTACTTTTTTCTTCAGTGTCTTCATCTGTATTTGTTTCATGCTCAGGACTGAATAGATTTATGGATATGTCTTTGCCCACTTCTGGGCTTTCAGTCTTTTCTGTGGTGTTCTTAGAATCCTTTGCATCAACTCTACTTTTCTTGGTGTCATCTTTAATAGTTTCTTCTGTTACTCGACGTTTGCTGTGTGAGCTGACTTCTGTCTGTGGCACATTTTCTTCTGGCAGTGATAGATTATCCTGTATACTGTAAGTAATGAAAGAATTAGTTAGTAACATATGGCAACATTTCATACTGTACTGTACATAGGTCAAATTATCAGAGTCCCTTTCATGAATCTTATAATCTAACTACTACAGTTCTTTTCTTTATTTCTTTTTTACACATTTACTTGTTTGTGTAGTGATCACTCCTTTTAAAATATAAATATATTGTATATACCGGTAAGTGAATTCAGATACATACATATTATGGCTATGGGCTGCTTTTTACTGTACCAACAAATAATGTTAGATACCAAAAATTCCCCTGGCCTACAAAAATCAGGATTTGTTAAGTAAGCTGAAAATTATTGGTTTACAAGTGTCTTAGTAATTTGTTAATCTTGTTGCCAGTTTGCTGGTAGAACATTGATTTAGAGTGGAGCATATGTGGTGTTGTACCATATAAGGACCCTTTTGGACTAGGGGGGCAAACACAAGTGGCCATTTCCCAAGAGGCATTATGGAACCATCAATATGGTGTATATTACTGCTTGAGCGACTCACACCTCCACTGCTGCTGGCTAGACACTGGCTTATCAACATGGCATAAGTTGAGATAGTTCCCTTTACTTCTGTTTATTTTAAACACAATAGTGTAGAGTGGGCAGGAATCTCAATTTCTCATCTCCATCTGATCAACACTCACTGTTTTAATTAATTGAGTAATTGAGTAACTGAAGAAATCTCACTGAAAACGGCCTCAGTGAACACCAATGTTTAAAGGAGCAGCCAGAGAGCTTTGACTTTAATGGGACCATTGACAGGTTAGCCCAACTCTGTATTACCATGTGGCATGACATAACACCAGCAGGCATGGTCCAATTAGTTTAAGAAAGAGTGGCCAGGGGGATATTTGCCCTTTTGCCTTCAGGCCCAGGTCTCCCCTTACATGATTAATGACAATATAAAAGAGCAGACATTTTTAATTTACTGGTGATGACATGGCATTACCATATACGTTATTAATATCCTGTAGATTACAACTCCTACTGCCATCCCAAGAAATTAGACACTTACCAATGTAATAAAAGTTCTTATCATTAAAAATGGTGCTAATTTAACCCCAACCAATCAGATGTTAGCTTACATTTAAAAGCTGACATCTGATTGGTTGAGGTAAAAATGGCACCATTTTTAACGATAAGAACTTTTGTTAGATTGCCCTGTAATAGTAGAACTGCTAAGCACATGATCAAATTGATTTAGGAACCCCTATGTCCATTTTTAGTTTTAGGGAAAGCATTCTATATTTATGCTGCAAAAAAACATGAAGTATTTAAAATATTAACTGCAGGGTTTCAAATGCCTATAAAAGCCTGATGTGCTCCAAACAGTGAGGAATCAGGGGAGGTAGGAGAAGGACAGCCATCCCTCCAACCACAAGGGCCCCCGGGCACATGTCTACTGTGCCTAATGGCAAATCTGTTCAAATAGATTACACCTTTCACTGCACATCTTTTAGTGACAAATGTTAGAAGCAAGTAAGTTATTGCTTAGTGGGAAATCAATACAGGAACTCATGAATTCTAATTGGAACAAACACAACACAGACAGCTATGTCATTAAATTGCGTTTGTTGGTAAGTGCTAAACTCTTCAGTTGAACAAAATGTAAGACTATTTTCATTTATCACTGTATATATTAGTGGCATACATAACCTTGTAACACACACACAATTCAAGTGAATGCATGAACTTGTGCAGAATATAATTTTAAATTTCTGTATGGCCCATGACTGTTCTTCTGCCTCTGGATAGTAAATGTACCGCATAATACCACATTGATATTTGGAATGTAAATGTATATATAGGTAAGTTCAATAATGACAGACTTGGTAAAACAGCACTATGGCGCATCTACACTGGTGGCGAGATTTTAAAAATAGCATGAAAACAGTAGTCAGTCCCTACACATAAGAAATATGAGGGCATTTTTTAAAAAAGTGGAAAGTAGGTGCCAAAATATACATGACAATGATGACAGTAGTGACCCTGAGTGAATTTAATCAAGAAATGCAAAATTTGAAAGAAAGGGGTTTCTATAGTTTAGGGCTTCTGCTAATGCTTGAAAATCTGGTTCCAACACATGATTTTATGGACACTTTTATAGAAGGCAATAGAACAACATGAACAATACAAATCAATATTTCCTTTTTTCCTACTAGATTATTAAAGTATACACACAAAGCAAGCTAGACGTTTCTTATGGGTCCATATATAGGACTGGATCCTATATAACAGTATTTTCAGCTTGCCACAGAACAAATACAATCTTCAGAATCATTTTTCTACTTGTACAAGAGACAAAAGCTTTTAAAGATTGACTTTTATTTTGTTTTTATTGTGTGTTTTATTGAACTCAACATTGCCTACAAATCCTCAGGTTCCTATCTTAACAATTAAAAATAATACAATAATAAATTATTAAATAATACCGTTGGGCGGGTAATTAATTTGAAATAGATACAGTGTTCATTTAATATATTAAAGTATAATTCATCCATTGTTTGGTAAAGGACCCTTTGGTATGAATTTTGTGCCCTGGTCTGTGTGTGTGTGTGGACATTTAATAACTCCTTTCAGGAAACACTGTGTGGAATAGAGGAAGAGTAGTCTATACAGATACACATCGTATAAATGAATGAGATATCTTTATATTACTGTGTTGTGTGAATGTCGATGTATAATTGTGGGAAGTAGACTGCTCTGATTTCTATTCAAGCATGCAAAGTAAATAGGGCTAAATGACTTATGTCCCTAATTAACACCTGTGGCATACCCCAATTCAGCAAGGACAATTAAGTAATAGTTAAAATTCTTAAATGGTTATAATATATAGTAAGCTCACCATATCAAACTTTTTAAATACAAACAGGGCTACTCAATAAAAAGTCTTATCGTTAAAAATGGTGCTAATTTTGCTCCAACCAATCAGATGTTAGCTTTCAAGTGTTAAATAAGATCTGATTTGCAAAATTAGCATAATTTTAAACAATAAGCAGGGTGATTTACCCAGTGCCGCTAAAAGTTGCACTGAATGGTTCGAACTGTGACTTAATATTAGTGCTGGATATGCTGATTACAATATAGACACTCACGATTCAATATCTCGTTTGTGCTACTCTTTGCAAATGATTTTAAAGGGCATGTCCACCCCCAAAACTATAATCCCCCCCACTAATGGCCCCACCATGTAGTGTAATAAAATCCTTACCTCACATCCCAGCTCCATATGGTTCTCCTGTAGTTCCCCCCCAAAGTCCCAAAAACTGCCCACCAGGAGGATAGCAGAGTCCATATAGGACTCTGCCTCCTGTCACGTCTCCGGGAGATGTTTGGCATGCGCACTGCAGCCCATCTCCCCCTCCCTCCCATTTTGCGATCCCTCCCCCTACCATAGAAACCCTTGGCCATGTATTAGTATTTCTTTCCCCAGCCCCAACCGCTAAAAAACATTAAGAAAGTCCCCAGAACTCTACTTACCTTCCCTCTCTCCCCCGGCATTCTGAGAAGCCGGCAGCCGCGTCCGTGATTGGCTGCCTCTCAGCCAATCATGGACACGGCTGCCGGTCCCACCCCCTGCTTGTAGTGTCTTGCAAGCAGAAGGCCGGGCAGTGCGTCGGAGGAGAGAGGGAAGGTAAGTAAAGATCTGGGCACTTTCTTAAAACTAATTTATAGTGGTTGGGGCTGGGGGAAGGCATACTATCATAGGGGAAATTTTTTTATAAGGGTGGACATGTCCTTTAATGCCGGCTAATAGCCTTTTGGGGTTTACCCACTTGAACCAATGCGATATTGAATCACGTTCAGGAGATTTACCCAGAGCGATAGCGGCTTTGGGTAAATATCCCTGTTGAACTATTGAATCTCCCTGAAAGCATATAAAAAGATTAAAAGGGATAGACCACCCTTGGACAAGACAGTGGTAAAAAAATAGTGGAATTAGTCAATAGCACAATTTCATAATAAGTGGGTTTATACTAAGAGTACAGTTCCTCTTGCTGTACATTGTGTTTCATCCCTTTAAAGCTAAAGCCCTAAGCAGAGTAACATTTAAATTGTTTGAGCTATTTTATCCACTAAAAAGTGACCACCTGTAAAAATAAACATAGTATAAAACATGTGCTAAACAAAATAAATATTGTAACTACCCAGTCCAGTTAAAGGGAGCGAGCCTATTTTGTGCTGATTGTTTTTAGTTTAGACTGTATATAAATTATATAGTGTCCCAAAGCCAAAGCCCTCCTCCATGTCACAAAGCCATAGCCCTCCTTCATGTCCCAAGGCCAGAGTACTCAAATCCAGGGCCCCCCCTCTGTCCTAATTCAGGCGCCCCCCCTCTGTCCCAAATCCAGGGGCCCCCTCTGCCCCAAATGCAGGGCCCCCTCCCTGTCCCAAATCCAGGGGCCCCCTCTGTCCCAAATGCAGGGTCTCCCCTATGTCCCAAATCCAGGTGTCCCCCTCTGTCCCAAATCTAGGGTCCCCTCTGTACCAAATCCAGCCCCCCCTCTGTCCCAAATCCAGTCCCTCTGCTTCAAATCCAGCCCCCCTCTGTCCCAAATCCAGGCCCCCCCCTCTGTCCCAAATCCAGGGGCCCCGCTCTGTCCCAAATCCAGGGGCCCCTTTCTGTCCCAAGCAACCTTACCTGCGGTCTGTTTAATTGCTGTTCTGCCCTGTGTGTTTCCTGTGTTTCTCCCTCTAGTTGTGAGTCAATAGGAACTGCAGAGACTCTCCCTCTAGTGGTGAGTAAATAGGAACTGCAGAGACTCTCCCTCTAGTGGTGAGTCCATAGGAACTGCAGTGACACACACACATGGACCATAGCACGGATGCAGTTAGGCTTCTATTATATAGGATATACACGTGTTGCTAATTGCCTCTATACTTATAACCTATTGGACCCTATTGGACCCATTGCAATCAGGATTTCGACCGAGTCATTCAACTTTAACAGCCTTCTGCAAGGTTTCGAATAACCTTTAAACTGCCAAAGCCAAGGGCCAGTTCTCTGTCCTCATTCTCCTTGATCTATTGGCTGTCCTTAATGCTTCTTCTTATGCAAATTCTGCATTCTCTGGGCATCCAAAATGTAGCTGCTTCCTGGATGTCTTCTTATCTATCTAACAGATCTTTCTCTGTCTCTTTTGCTAATCTGACTTCCTCTCTAGTTTCGTTTAGTGTGGGGGTCCCTCAGGACTCTGCTTTAGGGCCATTACTTTCTTTTTTTTCTTTGGAAGATATAGATCAGTTAATTTTGCTTTAAATATCACCTATACACTGATCAGGGGCCCACCAAGATTAATTTAAGGGCCCATCTAACATTTTATATCTCTGTTATCACTCATTTATATACCTACCTTACTCACACTGACTGCTATTGTTTATTAAAATGCATTTCTTACTGTTCCTTTTGCTCTGTTTAAATGTTAGCAGTTTTTATTTTTTTTTATAGTTGAATGAGCTGTTGGCCCCCTGTAGCCCTGTGAGCCAGTCCAACACTGATGATACCCAAGTCTGCTTGTCCACCCCAGCCTGATGTTCAATCTCTAAATGTCTGGTCTGTGTTTCCTCCGGGATGGCAAACAGCTGCCTTAAATGCAATCTATCCAAAACTGAATTAATAATTCCCCTCCCATCCACCCCTAAATTGGGAACTAGCCCACCCTTCTTCATCTATGGGCATCAACCCTGTTGGA
Source organism: Hymenochirus boettgeri (assembly GCA_019447015.1). NCBI lineage: Eukaryota > Metazoa > Chordata > Amphibia > Anura > Pipidae > Hymenochirus > Hymenochirus boettgeri. Next base: position 167,552,964 of record CM033474.1, read on the forward strand.
TCTGCACACTGTCTTGAATTAATATTTGACTCCTCTGTTTCCTTCTGTTATCACTTTTACAATGTCACCAGGACGTGCTATCTCCTTCACAATATTGCCAAGATCAACTCTTTCCTGTTTTGCTTCACTACTAAAATGCTCATGCATGTCCTTATACTCTCCAGCTTTGATTACTGTAACATTCTTTTACTTCTCCCAGCTTGTCACCAGTCTAAGGGGCATATTTATAAAGCTTCGTTAAGTTTTCGCGGCCGTTTTCCCTGACATTAACGCATAAATCGTGTTTAACGCGATTTATTAAGGTCCGAAAACGGCCGTGAAAAGTTAACGAAGCGGTAACCCTTCGCGGCGATACTTACCTGTTACTGCCGCTTCTATTTATAAAGCGGCGGTATGTGTTTCGCTCTGCTAGTATCGGCTGTTTTACTTCGCCACCTTGAAGGCAGCCGATACTAGCCTCCCTGCGGCGGGGATGGGCATGCTTTACATGAGAAATACAGATTTCTAAATCTGATTGGTTAATGTAAAGCATGCAAACCAAGCATTAAAAAATCTATGAGAACACATTTGGGCCTTTTAATAGGTAAGGTAGCTCAATTTACGGGATTTGTGTGCTGAAGTCTAGTGACTAAATACAGGGAATTATCCGTGGCCCGATACGTTAAGAAAGCCCACACTCTAATCTCCGCTAATCTAAGGTGGATGGCAATTGATTATGTCGGACCTTGTAAGGGAAGGGGTAGAGATAAAGTCTTATTACAGTATGAAGCCCAGTGGATTAACAATTGAACATGTTATCCCCAAGGGGTTTAAATGAGACTAAGATACAATAAGATACAGTCTCAACCACTAACGCTGATACTAATTAGTTATAAAACACCTACTTAGGGTGATGGTAGGACCAGGTGGATAAACCCCCAGCCCTAGTTGCTTCTGTTCAGAAAGTGAATTTCCCAAAACAGTCAAACGAGTGGAAAAGCACAGCAGCTACTCACCGACGTCGTGAATCTTTTGCTAGGCCGTCACTTACGAAAGTATTGAACAAGAAAACAAGGCGGAGCAACAGGGCATCGGCGTGTTTGTTTGTAGACTCCAATAAAGTGATTTTTTTTATCATTCGGGACAGTTCCATGCAATTTCCGGGTTTCTCCGCCTTCTTTTCTTGTGTTGGGTTTACAGTAAATGAGATGTGCTCCTTATCTTGTTTAATTTAAATATTATCTTTATTAATTCCCCGGAACATTATAACCTTAACTGTAAGTTCTATCCCAAAGATTCACCCACGCGAGTAAAGTCTATTATGCATATTTATTGATCTACTTTAAGTTGTATTTTTCATGTCTTCGAAAGTTTCAGCACTTTTAATACTTTAACAATATTTAAAAGATTTCAGTTTTCAGTATTTAATAGCTGTCTATATAAAGGATTTTTAATCTGTTTTATTCTACAGCACTAGCACTGAGGGGGGTTGATTATCTGTTTATCTGGCACTAGCACTTTAATGATATATCTGGATACCTGGAAGCTTGTGGTTGCTACAATATATTACAATAAGATACCTGTTTCAATTTAGTGTCTTAGATTGTTGCTGAATCAGAAAAATTCTTACTCTATGTTCCGCATAGGATTCTATTTTAAACCCTTTTAAGGACTAAAGACTTCAGCACACAAATCCTGTAAATTGAGCTACCTTACCTGTTAAATGGCCCGAAAGTGTTTTGGTGAAGATTCCCATTCTTAATATTGAGCCTCTGGTTGATTGGGTGATGATGTCACATGGGGGAGGGAGAGTTACCTGAACACCTTGTATTTATTCACTAAAAGTTTGAGTGTTCACTCTTGAGAACGGCCCGTACTGGGCTGAAACGTGTCGAAGTTGCACTAATAAATAGATTTGATTGTAATAGTCTGGTGAGAGTCCCTCTCCTATATATATATATATATATATATATATATATTATTTATTTTATTTTTTTAATAAAAACTTTATTGTGGTGTACTTTTTATAAAAAAATTTATTTTGGTACACCACTGATCAATAGGTTTCAACCATCTTCCTGATAAGGACCACAAGATGGACTTATCACTGGTGTCCTGCAATAAAGCAAGTTTTATGAAAGTCCTGTTTAGATCATTGTTTATACTATGATGGAATGATTATCCCAGGAAACACCCTGGCAGCTAAAAGATAAGTGAGAGTGTGACTGCAGAATTAGGCTATAAAAATAAATATTGCCACTTACGGTTTAATCAATAATGAAAATGTAAATCTTAACATCTCACCTTTGTACGCAAGCCAACTGTTCCTTTTTCTGTTCTTCATCTTTGCAACCACAACACTGTATATTATCATGGTAGGCATTAGTGTTATAGATAGATGGTTCTAAATCTGTTTTTGTTTCTGTTTCTTCTTTTACATCTACTAAAGGCTTTATTTCATCCTCTGAAATCTTGTTTTCTGTTTCTTTTCCAGATTCATCAGGATTATCTCCATAATCACTTTTACTGTTCTTTTCATCTACTATCAAGTTAAATTGTGTTTCTCCCCCAGTATCCTGAATATCAGGCAAGGATTGATCTGAATCCTCAACATATTTGTTAAATCCAGTTGGCGACTCAGTGGAATCTTCATTTAGCAAAGCAGATATTTGTTCCTCCTTATCAGAAAAAATATTTGGTGTTCCCCTTGGAGTGGCTTTATTACTTTGTACATTAGGTATGGAAATGGAAATAGAGCTTTTCTCTTCTGTCCACCTTTCTTGTAAACTATTTTCGACTACGATAACTGTTGTCTTGTCGAGATTTTCTTGGTTGAGTTTTTGAATTTTTTCTTGGTATCTAGATGACTGGGTCCTTTGTACAGCTCGCTCTAAATGCAATGACAGGAAAGCAAGCGTGTGATGGGCAACTTGATTAGTAATGATTTTTAGCTTACATATGAATGGTCAGTAGCAATGGCGAAAACAACATATAAAGCATCATAATGAAGGTTAAATTGTTTGTAACTGAAACAGAGGCTGAGAATATCATACATAAAAATGCCATATGCTTGTTCAACACACAGTACCAGGACTCATGCTTAAATCTGTGCAGTTAACCTACCCGTCTATAATCTTACAAATAGAGACCACACCTTGTTGAAGACTAATGAGAACTTTTTATATAAAGGCTCAAAAATAATACAAATTGTCTAATATGAACAACTGAAACAATTGGGAAGAATAAAGGAGACAATACACAACTTAGATATTGGATTAAACATATGTCTATAGACAAACGTCTAATCTATCTAATGATTGCCTAGTGTATGGCTACCTTAATACATGATTTTCATGATAAAAGTAGTTTAAGCTGGGTACTCACCTTTCAATCTTTCCTCCTGACCAGCTGTTCGTCACTTCCGACCAGATGGCCAAGAGGAAGGACTGCCGGTCGCAGCAAGATGGGCCCATGGCCATCAGTTTGTTGTGACCAAGCAGGCGGTCCATAGAGGACTGCACAATCGCCCGTGGTTTTTGGACATGTCTGATCGTGCATTTGTCCAATTTGGACGAACAAAGAGCCGGTCAGATCCGAAAAACCATGCAATTATTTTGGCCGAAACTATCGGTCGATCAGGCTGAAATATTGCATGGTGTGTACCCAGCTTTAGAGTCTCATAGTGGTTAGTATATGAAACCCATGCGCGTATTTATAAAGGCACGATATCAATAAAATTTACGACTGCAGCCAAAAAATTATAATCGCAATTGTACATTTAACATCCTGATCGTAAGGAATAGTTATTACACAAACCAAAGGGCAACAATGAACACTACTTGCCATATATTTTTCTCCTTTCCTTTATATTTTGTGATTTTAGTTGCTGATGTGTAGATGTGGGACAAACAATAACTTTACATGTAAGATAACATGCTGATCATTTTTGTTTTTTGAAAAAGACACTGACACAAGTACTGCTTTTAACATAATGTAAATGTAATTGTGCCTTTAGTTTTCTTCGTGCTTTAAAGGATAAGTGCACTGTAAAATCAAGTTATGTTCATTTGGAAGCTGCAGCTTTAAAAATACCGTTGCCATATTTTTTTTTTTTTACCTATGTCCCTCCAGAGCCTAGCTTTGGGCCTTGGAAGTTGCTGACATCTTGTTACTGGTTTGCTGAATGTTAAGCTCACACGCACATGCACGGAACTCAATAAAGAAAAAAAAAAAAAAAAAAAAAAAAAAATATATACCCCCCCCTTCCTTCCTTTTTTATTCTCAATCTTCTCTTTCACATCCCTCCCCTTCATTTCTTTTTTAGTGCTTCATCCGTCCTCCCTCATCCGTCCCTCTCCTCTTTTTTTTAGCTTCACATTCAATCAACCATTACCCTTCTTTCGTCAACCTTCCAAGGCACCAATCTCTCTCTTTCGATTCACATATTTTACCAAACAATATTTCCAACGTATTTTTAAAGCTGCAGCTTCCAAATGAACATAACTTGATTTTACAGTGCACTTATCCTTTAAAATTATTACTACTTGTTTTTGTTCTCTAACATTCTATATCCTAATAAAGAGAAGAGAGTTCTAGGCAATTACTAAACTAATTTACAAACCTGCCCTGTACATCTACACCTAACACCGAGCAAAATTATAAAACAAGAAAAGAAAAAAATTGAAAGGAAACTTTATGAAAAGTTCTTTTAAATAACCTATTAGTTTTAGTACTTTTACACTAAGTTGACTACACAAGTGCTTTTAATTCCTGCAATTGCTGTAGATACAGTATGTGCTTACATACAATCCTGATGTGGATACAGAAGTAAGTAAATAACTTTTTGTGGTGTGACAATTCTTATGGACAGACCCTGTAAGTACGTTACTTTGATGGTGTTGTGGAATACTACAATACCAGGTCTCTATTTCCTATTTCTGAAAGGATTTTTTAAACATTAATACCCATGGAAAGGTTGCATAAGGACCTTTCAATGGGTAAGTGGGGGTGAGATTTTGGTTTCTATGTAGATTTTATGTGGTTAGCCTATTTAAAGGTCTGAACCCACGGAACCTGTATCTTTCAGAAGTCACAATGTAAATGTTATTCAGTCTTATTGTTCACATATGGCTACATAATGATTCAATATTTTTTCTTAATTACCTGAATCTGGTGGCTTTTTTTTCTTCAGGGATTTCGATCCCTTAAAGATTGAATTCTTCTTTTCATTTATTTGATCCTTTTTAACCTGCAAAATTGGAAAATGTGTTTTAAGCCACAAGAAGCGATACCTCCATTACTAAGAAAATACTTTAACCAGAATGTGTAAACATTCATTATATTAAAAAAATGAGCCTTTTATACTCGTTTCAATTGTAGGCAAATGAATATATCACATTAAGATTTTTTTTTCAGAAAAGAAACTCACTTTGGGCCTGATGCAATAAGAGCTGCTAAAACTTGCCTGTGCTATTAATTTGATGCAATGAATCAGGTGTTAGCTTTTTACTGGGTTAGATAAAATCTGATTGGTAAAAGCAGATTTAATTCTTGGGCAAACTTTTTTTTGCACTTTTTATTGCATCAGCACCTTGATGTTTTTGCAGTTAGTAAATCAATGATAGAATAAATAAACATCAGTGAATGTAGGGCCTGCAGTATTTTTAGAAAGCTTAACTGTTCTGTACTTTTACCAATATGGATTCCTACTGTCTAAAGATGAATATATCTGTTTGCCTTAATAAAATGTGGGTTCCCCCATGTTTATTAACATATAGCGAAGCAGAACCTAGATGTGTAAATATTAACTAAACTTCATTGAATTTGCCAGCTGAAAATAATAGTATTTTTTTCTTTTTTTTATTTCTATCTTTTATACCAACATGGATTGTGGACCACTGTGTATACCATGTCTCTGATTTTTACACTTATTTCATTATACCTATTCAGAGACTACTGTCTTTTAAAGGGCATGTACACTCCCAAAACTAAAATGTAACCCCACACTGGCTCTACTGCGTAGTTTAAAAAAATCCTTACCGTACATCTCTGCTCCTTATGGTTCCCCTGCTATGCCTTTTCAAAGTCCAGGAAAGTGAAGAGCAAAAGCTGTCAATGATTCAACTGGTGCCTGTATCTTCCTCAACCTCAACAAGGTCTAAGGCATGCGCAGGGGAGCCCTCCCCCCCCCCCCCCCATCCGAAACCATCCTCTATGGCCATGGCACCTAGTGTGAAAAGCTTTTAGGATAAGGTAGGTACCCCCCTGCCCAACCCCAACCGCCACAATATTTCTTTAAAAAATGTTTGGATTGATACTTACAGCCCCTTCTCTCCCGTGGCGTCTCCATTGAAAGCAGCCGCATCTGTGTTTGGCTGCCTTTCATCCAATCACAGATGCAGCTGCTGGTACAGCCCCTGTTTGCAACTTCCTCTAAACGGGGAGCCGGGAGGAGATGCCGCAGGAGTGGAAGGGCTGTAAGTAGTAATCTAAACATTTTTTTGAAGAAATATATCGGCGGTTGGGGGTGAGCAATGGGTACCTACCATATCCTAAAAGTTGATTTTCGGGGGGACATGCCCTTTAAATAAAGTTATGCTTTGTACGTAATGCCAAGTGAACCATACAAGGTACCAAAGAGCCAACTACAAGTCAAATTATAAGGTATTTCAAGCTATTAGAGGCATTGTGTATTATAAGAAAAAAGGTGATCCATAAATTTAGCTAGAAACACAACTATAAAAAGTTTTTTTTTTTTCTGCTTTAGCATGTTTTTTTAACTAATTCTATAAAGTTTTTGTGTGTATAAGATATTTTTTGTGACGTGCATTTTGAAGTGAAAATTTGTATATGCTTTCCTGCTCATCAAGTAATCAGCCAGTTAATTGGAGGGCAAAGAGACAACTGTGATCTTTCAGTAGAAGCCAAGAAGTTTTTAATTCTATTGCCAGATAGGAGTCAGGACAATTGATAAACAAGCAATCGTTTTCAAATCCTCTCTCCCATTGGTCTCTATCAGTAATTTTGTTTTTAACATGAAATATTTTCTGCATGCATGCCATTCAAATTTGATATTTGAGAAGTGTATGGTGTATTAAGCTCTTGGCAGACATAACCCATAATACAAAAGGAAAAGCCGAAGCCTTTAATTTTATTGTAATGAAACCTTTGTAAAAAAAAAAAAATAGTAATAATAACATGAGACAGCTGATAAATTTTGAGGAACGAACTGTCCACACTTTGTTAGTACACATCATACGGTCCAACCTAAATACCCATATTCTTCCAAAGTGTGAATAGCAATGTTATAATTAAAAGATTAAGTATGTTCTGATAAAGCCTCCAGTTTGTTAATCCCTTACAGATGGTTCAGGAAGTGCACAGCTCTGGGAAATCACTCTTAATACCATAATTTAAATTGCCCTTACAAGAAAGCACATGTAGAAAGTTTGCTGGCAAACAGGTGAAGTGCTCTACAATTTTTAGCATTTCCACACCAGGACCACTAAAGAGCTAAATTCAAAAATTTCAAATAGCTTTACTGTTTAGTACAGTTAATTTTACAGGAAACAAGGAGGGGGAGGGGCAAATACAAGAAAACATACTCCAGGCTCCAAAATATAAGATCAGGCAGCACAACAAAAGAACCCAGAATTAACACAGGACTACACACTACAGGTAATCAATCTGACAGATAAGAATCTGACTTTAGATCAATAAAAAGTTTTATCTAAGGACCTCTCTCACTGCCAATGTGCCCATATTTTTAAGTTTATTCTGTTAAAAGATACCTTCTTATTCTGTGGAAAGATGGCTTTAAAGGCCTTCCACCAGCAATCTGAGACAGAACTAGAGATGGGAGAGCTCTAATGCAGATGTATTATCACCTACTCAGATACTTCTACATCTGGCAGATACCCAAGGTGAGACACAAAACCCTACATCAGACCTAAATCTAAATGTTACATTTATATGTATTTTACAGATGCATGGAAATGGCTGCAGAAATTAATGACTCAAATTTACCAACTAAGAAAGAATATGCTGCTCTGCAAGAACTTAGAGAAATACAAGGAGTCATACTAAAAAGGTCAGATAAAAGGGGTAATATAGTAATATGGTCTGAAGAGCATATTACTATATTAAAGTAAACAGAAGCCAAAAAACAACTATCTAACACTTCTAATTACCCTCAGACCCCACAGTGGCCTTCCCAAGGAGATACATATATTAGATGATGCATTAGATAAACTAGCACTGACATCTAAAGAAGCAGATTTCATAAACAAGGATTTTATTCTACATGCTCCCCAAGATACATAAAAACACCACTAGACCACCAGGTAGGCCAATCATTTCAGGAATAGAGTCTGAATACGAATGTTTGTTCATTCATTGACTATTTCTTAGAACCTTCCATCTTGGATTCAGAATCCCATTGTAGAGACACTACATACTTTATTGCAGAGATCAGTGACATTCCTGTGGAACAAGATCCCCTCTTGATAACCTGTGACCTTGAGTCATTGAGACCTTGTGACCTTGAGTCATTGAGACCTTGTGCCCTTAAGTCTCTATTGCAATATATGACCATGAAATAGGACTAAATGCCTGCAGATACTCCCTAGAAATGTGGGACATCTATTTTGAAGACAGGTATACGTGTGTTATTAGACTTATTAAAATTAGTACTTTACCACAATTACTTCCAGTTTAATAATGTATTCTCTCTCCAGCTAAGAGGCACAGCAATAAGGGCAAAATATGCGCTCTCATATGCTAGCGTCTTCCTGGGATGGTGGGAAAGAGAATTGTTTTTTCAGAGGACTATACTTGCTTTACAGCACACATTGATATCTGGGCATGCTTGATAGATGATATATTCATTCTATGGCTTGGTCCGAAACATGTAGCAGTGTCTTTTTATTAAGATCTTGAACAACAATGGTCTAAATATCCCCCTGACCTCACGTATTTCAGATGAGAAGGTTTATTCCTATAAGAAAAATGGGAGACTGCACTAACATTTTCTGTTAATCAATGGCTACCAATTCCCAGCAACATTACATTGGGGTTGCAACTACATTACAGTTCCCACCCCAAAAATCTAATTATGCATACGTAAGTGCCAATACTTGCGAATAAGACAAAACTACACTGATTCCAATACATTTTTACAGGAAGGAGAAAAATTGGAATGGAGATTCCTCAACAGGGGTTACCTGAAATATTTGCTTATTCAACACAAGAGATATGCAGAAAGACAAACTCAACAAGAACTCATGCAGAAAAGAATTGAGCTTACAGACAATAAGGTGTGTTTTATTACAATCTTTAATCTAGAACAGGATGCAGGGAGAGATGTTTTAACTAAGAACTGGCACATATTTACTAGTGATCCATTACTGTCTCAATTTGTTGATAACATTCCCCTGCGGTGACTGTGATACCTGCATCTACATGACAAACATTAGTAAATTATGGGACACTGAGCATACTAAGAGCTACACTTTGAGAGTATATTAGAATTGTAACTCCAGAAATGGAATACCGTATATACTTGAGTATAAGCCGATCCGAGTATAAGCTGAGGTACTCATTTTTGCCTCAAAAAACAGGAAAAAGTGACTCGAGTATAAGCCGAGAGTAGAAATCATGACCACTACTGCCTTTTGATTCTAATAAAAATCAAACAATAACCAATAAACAATAACCCCCAATTCCTTGCCACTGTTGTAAATGTTTGGAAACTACAATTGCCAGCGTGCTTTGGTTCTGAGAGTTGTAGTTTCTAAACATCTGTTTTGGCAAGTTTGGCAACAAACAGGGCCACATCTACCATTAGGCAGAGTGAGACATTTGTCTCAGGCGGCACCTCTGCACTGAAGAAGAAAGGCGGCAAACAGGCAGTAGTAAAGAAAAAATACCTAAACTGTCAAACTGGCAAAATTTTACCCACACCCACCAGCGAAGCCACAGTTATTGGCAAAACCATGCCCATGGACAATGCCACACCCACTTTAACACGGCGGTGCACAATGGGCGGCATTCAAAAGTTTGGCTCAGGCAGCAAAAACACTATAAGTGCCCCTGGCAACAAAATCCAGTAAAAGTGCATTAAAGCCTAGTAACCCCTAAAGAAGAAAAAATAGGCAGCTTTATCTTTATCTTGGGTTCCTGGGAGTTGTAGTTTCTAAACATCTGTATTATCAAGTTTGGCAAATTCCAGTATAAGTGCTGTAAAGCCCATTAACCCCCTCAGTAAGCCCTAAAGAAGAAAAGGCAACTTTATCTTACCGGTCTCACAGGACGGAACAGGAGAGTCAGAAGACGCGCTGCTCCTTCATTGCAGTAGTTCCAGCCTTACGTAGCGAACGTGCTCATGCATACCCACGTCTCTACTGCTGGTCTGCTGCGCTAATCACAGAGATCCAAATCATTGAATGGAAAAAACAGTGACTCGAGTATGAGCCAATGTCAGGTTTTCAGGCTAATTTTAAAGCCTGAAAACCATGGCTTATACTCGAGTATATACGGTATATGGATTGGAATGCGAGTGTAACAATCTATATATGGGCAAAACTATCCAATCCAATCACCTCTCTTACATCAGACTAGCAATAAGAGATAAAAGAGAAGGGAAATATATATCCAGTGTTGTGGACCATTTTCTACAAGCCAGTCATGGTAAGGTTCAAGGTCTGTCTTGTTTTGTGATTGAATCAATTAAATCCAATAAGGGGAAATGGACAATACATTTCTTAAAAAAGAGAGTTGCTGGATTTACCAGCTTAAGACTCTAGCCGTAAGGGACTAACTAAAGGAGATTAGATTTGATACCTTTTATTTAAAGTAATATAGTCACTAAATCCCCACTGTTTACTTTATCTTATTTCACTATATATATATATATATATATATCCTATATCTGACCTGATGAATAGAATCTACCAATGAAACCCCAGGACAGATGATAAAACCACGATGGACTACATAATGTTTATTAAAGAACCTTCATCTGCGGATATACCTAACATGTATACACAGTATATACCTAACTTGCTACTTAAGAGGGTGCCACACTAAGAAGGTGATACAGATCTGTTTCTTCACAAATTTATTAATGAAACAAAAGGAATTTAAGGATTATGTATTCCTGTCTTCAATGCAAAGTACATATACAAAGTACAGTACATATACATTTAAATGACTGCTTGGAATTAAAAAGCACAAAGCAACTATTGGATATAAAAGCAGATATAAAATTGCCTACTTTCCACTCCTGTATTCCCATACTATCTTGTTGCCTGGATGACCCTTGGATATAAAGCCCTGTGCTTAATTAGGAATTGTTGGTTGTCACAATTGAGTGGAATACGTTTCAATAAAAACTTCCCCATTCGAAGAAATATATTTTTATTGTACTATTTTGCCTCCTTTAATGCAATTTATTTTACTACTGTATATTGCATTTTATGTAAGCCTAAAAGATACAGACAGCCTCTGTATAACAAGTCTTAGCCTTCTAAAATGTTATCCATAATGAATTTGTTACTGTTTTCTCTATATGTTATAGGTGTTTAACTTAATTGATACTCCTATTTCACGCAATGTTAATTTTATCAGTGGAGATACCCTTTAATGCTTATGATATATTTGACAGTGATACTTACCCTTGATTTATACATAGGGGCTTTAACTGACTGGGTGACTGATAACCTTCCGCGATCTGTGTATATACTAAGAGAATGTGAGCAATGAGATTTATCAGTTAATGTCAGCTATGAGCTATGATGAGTGCTGTCTATTGGGTTTATGCTGTGCAGCTGTGATTGGGAAGGTTGGGATAATAGGATAATACCCTGTCTAACTCATGTCAGCTCAAAAACATCTCACACATTTGTCCTCTTCTTTCACAGAACGCTACCAAAATTCTAGTTCATGCCCTTATCATCTCTCGGCCGGACTATTGTAACACCCTCCTATGTGGTTTACCAAGCAACTGACTGGCACCCCTTCAATCAATCCTTAACTCTGCTGCCAGGCTCATTCACCTCTCTTCCCGCTTCTCACACGCTGCTCCTTTCTGTCAATCTCTCCACTGGCTTCCCATCACCCAAAGGATCCAATTTAAGCTGCTAACCTTATCCTACAAGGCTCTCTCCAATATAATATCTACCAATAAAGGGTATTATTGAATGCTGTTTTCTTCTTGGTTGTTTGGTAGTTTATATTTTAGTTCGCTAGGCACCAAAACTATATTATTATATATTGAATAGTAGGGTCCACTTTACAATTGTAACTTCATAATTATGTTTCAAAGAATCTACCTTTTAAAACGTCTAACAGAGTTCTGTAGTGTGTGGAATAATTTCTTACAAATCATGATAATCGAGTGTCTATGTATAATGATCTCTATAGACAATGAAGTCGTCCTCCATTTAGCCCCTATGTGGATCTTAGTAGCTAACATCACATATTGTAGCCATTTAATATGTGTCTGCTCCACATTATGACCCAGAAAAGCTATTGTAGGGTCCAGATGGCTTTCATATACTAATATTACAGAGAGTAAATTAAATACCCTACTCCATAGGGACTGCACCACTGGGCAGTTGTACCAGATGTACATGTAGAAGTGTAGTGCAGTGCAATACAATCTGTTGTCTTTGGTTGGAAGTCATATAAATGTAATAACCATGGACCCTGGTTGAAATGTGTCCAATCATAAGTACATAAAATATCTAGTGTATACCAATATGTTGAGTGGAATATATAGAAAATATCCATAGATCTTAATGTGTTCACTCATTTATGTATAAAATATCCAGTTTGCTACAATATACTAGAAAAATGCCCCAAACTTATTATAGATTATTCAAATTCTTGTACTTCTCGTAGATATATATGGCCATGCATGACAAAACACCAGCAGCCATGGACCATTTAATGTAGAAATGAATGGCCTGGGGGGATTTGTCCCTCTGTCTACTTGCCCAATTCTCTCTTGACTTTTTTATCATGCCCTTATTGTAATTAAGCCGAGACTTAAAGGGCATGTCCACCCCCAAAACTATAATCCCCCCAACTACTGGCCCCATCATGTAGTGTAGTGTAATCCTTACCTCACATCCCAGCTCCATATGGTTCTCCTGTAGTCCCCCCCCAAAGTCCCCAAAACTGCCCACCAGGAGGATAGCAGAGTCCATATAGGACTCTGCCTCCTATCTGGCCTCCGGGAGAAGTTTGGCATGCGTACTGCAGCCCTTCTCCCCCTCCCTCCCCCTCCCTCTCCCTCCCTCTCCCTCCCTCTCCCTCCCTCTCAGGATTCCCTCCCCCTAGTGTAAAAACTCTTAATATACAGTATTGCCCCTGTCCCCCCAGCCCCAACCGCTATATTTATATGTTTAGAAAGCTCCCCAAAGTTTACTTACCTCTCCTCTTTTCTCCGCCGAAATGAGCTCCCGGCAGCCGCGTCCATGATTGGCTGCCGCTCAGCCAATCACAAACGCGACTACCGGTCCCGCCCCTCTGCTTGCATTTTCTCGGCGGAGGAAAGAGGGGAGGTAAGTAGAGTTTGGGGAGCTTTCTAAACATATAAATATAGCGGTTGGGGCTGGGCTGGCAGGGGGAATCTTATATTAAAAAATTATTTTTAGGGTGGACATACCCTTTAAGCTTCATACACACGTGACGCAAGATGTGTAAGCACTTTGTCGGACAAAACGGCCATTCAGACAGGGATCGTTGTCCGACTGGCCAGAAGAATCTTCAACCGAACGGCTGTCTAATTCCATCAAAAAAGAAGCAAGAAACAGTTAATTTAATGATCACACTGGTAAGCTGACACAAAAATACTTCTTTTGTGCAGCCTGAACAGTTAATAATACATGAAGAAAAATATATGTAAGAGTAAGGTCCACAAACCAAACGTTTTTAGATACTGAGCTATGCTGCGCAATTTTATATTAACGTTTTCTTCAGAAATATTAATAGATAAATTTCTAACATAATATATTCACACTTGTGCTGCAACTGCCTCAATGATCCACGTATTATACACATTTACCTTTAAATATGAATGTACTGTACATTGCAACAATACCCAATACAGATCATTTAGAATTTAATATTGTAGAGGAAAAGCCCCATAGATCGATCTCTAATCGATCTAATCGATCTGTGATAAAAAGAGCCCTATCCAATTAATCTGTCATTACACTTAAAAGATATCTGCAGGTAAAGATTGTGGTTGCTGTTGATAATTAAACCATTATTAGGTCCCCTTTTAAAATATATATGAGCCTCCAAATATTACTTCTCTATAAAGAGAGAAATGGGCTACTGTGCCCAGTTGTAAAAGCTGTGTACACATGGGTCGATAATTTGGCCTGATTGACTGAAATTTCGGTTGCCGTGGTCGATTGCCACAATATTGAGCACAATTTTTTTTTCAAAAAAATCTGCTGAAAAATGTATCAAGTGTAACAATATTGGCAGCACCAGTTGCATTCCAACCAGACAAACTACCAAACAGGTTTATCAATGAATAGCGTGATGGGAAAATTAGCTGGTTTGTATACAGCAATAGGGGTTACTATTAGAGATAGGTGAAACTGCCAAAATCCATTCCGCCTGCGGATTGGCAAATTTTCTAAAAAATTTTAAAATTCAAAGATCCGCAGGAAAACCCATTAAAGTCAATGGGAGAGAAAAAATCAGCACAGATCCGCCTAAATATGAGGTAAAATAACAATGATAACTTACTGTAAATGGCTCTGGGACCTGGAAAATGGAGTGGGGAACTCCAGAACTTTCCTCACCACCACACTGTTTTTCGGGCTTCGCATTCTATTTTCGATCTGTGTTCGAATATTTTTCAAAATTCTGTAAATTTTTTTTAAAATGATATAGTAACTTACTTTAAATGGCTCTGGGACCTGGGAAATGGTCTTGGGAGCAGGCAATCAGATTCTTTAGCTAGATACACACAGTAGAGATAAAGCCCCAAATACTGTTGGATCCAACATTATCGGGGCTTTATCAGCACTGAGAGTGCCTGCCGAACGTTCAGGTCGGCCAATCGCAGGTTCGGAAAAGTCAGTAAATTCCCTCGGCCACGGTAACTTCCTATGGGGGGGAGGGAAACACACAGTCTGCAAGATCCTGTCTGTCATCTTTTAAAAAATCTGTACTTTGTGTACCCAGCTTTTCTGAAAGAATCTTATTGTAACCAATAATCTGATTGTATGCAATCAGAATTGGTTACAATCAGATTCTTTCAGAAAGAATCTGATTGGTATACTAACCATTCAGATTCTTTCTGAAAGAATCTAATTGCAACCAATTCTGATTGGAAAAGAATCTGATTGGTTAGTATAACAATTAGATTCTTTCTGAAAGAATCTGATTACATCCAATCAGAATTTATGGTTCCCCAGACCATTCCCAGGTCCCAGAGCCATTTACAATAAGTTTTATTTTTACAAAACTTTTGAAAATTTCTCCAACTATTGAAAATTTCCCGAATGATCCAAGCCATCTCTATTAACTAAAGGTCTGCACATTTTTTCTTAAAGGGAATGTCCACCCCTCTGGAAAAAAATTAGTATGTTATGCAGGACTCCCCTAAACCTAGAGTTCTTTTTGGTTACACTGTTTAAATCTGCTCCCAGTATGAGAAATCATACTTACAAGTTCACAATCCACCACTGCTTCCTGTCACGGCCAAGACTGACTGCCTTACCTGGAAGTGAAGCATGAAATGGATTGCGAGGCCTGTAAGCAAGAGATCTCTTGCTAGAAGCAGATTTAACCAATGTTATCACAGCGAAGTCTAGGTTTAGGGGGGTCTTGGATAACATACCAATTCACCATATATGGGCAGATTTCATCGTTGCCGATGTGTGGCGGAGATGACAAACGTACAAAGCACATTTTGGGGTTGAGAATGATAATGAAGTAATTTGCGATTGTGTTTGCTGATTTTTCTGTCATATTTTATTTGCTAACGAATCTTGCTGTGTGTTTGTGCATCAATTAATGCGCCTGTTGTTGTCATGTGTACCGCAGCACACATTGCCATCATAAACAAAACATACACTCTATGGTCTCACACCTTTGAGACCGTGAGCTCTGCTTTTTCCAGGAAGTTGTTTATTTGACACTCCAGGATTGAGTTGGAAGACGTTTGTTGGACGATCATCCATATACGCAAAAACAATTACATTGTAGCAGATTAAAAATTTTCGTACTGACCGATCACCTTCACATTCAATCTTCTCAGTTTAATCGCACCAGACTTTATCTATACCATTAACGAAACAATTGATGTACAATCGTGGAGTTCGTACAAAGATCATACAACAAAATTGCATCATGTATGGGCCCCATTAGAAAGGCTTAAAGGAATTTAAGGCTTATTAACCGTTCATATATTTGTTACAACCACTGATTTGTGCTTGAAAGAAATACAGGAAAAAAGTGCTGAGATCAATCCATTACATTTACTTTCTTCTCCTCAAGTCCCTGCTAAATTACTATGTACTGTACATAAAGAAGGGTACATATAATTTCAGGTAAATTAATAATGCCCAAGACAAACTCCATAAAGGGCAAGTCCACCCCTAAAATGAAACATTTTAAAATCATATAAAGGTAAAACCCATAAACTGCCATAGTTAGAAAGCTGAAAGATATAAGACTAGCATCAAATGCTTCACAATGTTCTGTTACTCATTTGACTGCACCCTGAGCCCAAAATAATATGAACCCAAAAGAAAATACAACAGGTCAAAATCCTGGTGGGACTAGGTGTCTCTGGGATTCCATAAAAAATCAGAGCACATGTTTAGAGGCCAGAACATAAAAATGGAAAAACAGGAGCCAGGAGAAGAGAGTGAAATAGTTTAATGATCAAGGAAGGCAACAGCCACTGGTTTCATTTTCTGGTGAGCCTCCACCACCCCAGTGTGACACAAGATGCATCAGCCACTGGTTCATTTTCTGGTGGGGCCCCACCACCCCAGTGTGACACAAGATGCATCAGCCACTGGTTCATTTTCTGGTGGGGCCCCACCACCCCAGTGTGACACAAGATGCATCAGCCACTGGTTAATTTTCTGGTGGGCCCCACAACCCCAGTGTGACACAAGATGCAACCAGCCACTGGTTTCATTTTCTGGTGGGCCCCTACCACCCCAGTGTGACACAAGATGCATAGCCACTGGTTTAATTTTCTGGTGGGCCCCCACCACCCCAGTGTGACACAAGATGCAACAGCCACTGGTTTCATTTTCTGGTGGGCCCCTACCACCCCAGATGCATTAGCCGCTGGTTTCATTTTCCGGTGGGCCCCTACCACCCCAGTGTGACACAAGATGCATTATCCACTGGTTTTATTTTCTAGTGGTCCCTTACCACCCCAGTGTGACACAAGATGCATTAGCCACTGGTTTCATTTTCTGGTGGGCCCCTTCCACCCCAGTGTGACACAAGATACAACAGCCACATTCATAAATCTTACGATGATTCAGTTGCTATGTCACAGGCAGAGTGTTTCTATAGGACTTCTTAAGTAACTTCTATATACTTGAGTATAAGTCGAGGTTTTCAGGCTGTGAAAACAGCCTGAAAACTGAACCTCAACTTATACTCGAGTCAGTCACTTACTGGTGAAGGAATCCGGCTGCCGCGTCCACTGATGGTCGCATCCACTGACGTCACGACTCGCCGCCGGAAATTAGACCGGCGCCGAGTCGTGACGTCAGTGATGCGACCATCAGTGGACGCGGCAGCCGGATTCCTCCATCTCGCGGACAGCCGGATTCCTCCTCAAGTTGTCGGGGGCCCGGACTCTCCTGCAAGTAAGGCATTGTAGTAGTGTAGTGTAGTGGCAGGGTGAGAGATGGGTGCAGGGAGTAGTGTATGTGACTGTAGTTGTGTAGTTGTAGTGTGTGGCAGGGTGAGAAGATGGGTGCAGGGAGTATTGTAGTGTACTGTAGTAGGAGTGTAGTGTAGTGGCAGGGTGAGAAGATGGGTGCAGGGAGTAGTGTAGTGTACTGTAGTAGTGTAGTGTAGTGTAGTGGCAGGGTGAGAAGATGGGTGCAGGGAGTAGTGTAGTGTACTGTAGTAGTGTAGTGTAGTGTAGTGGCAGGGTGAGAAGATGGGTGCAGGGAGTAGTGTAGTGTACTGTAGTAGTGTAGTGTAGTGGCAGGGTGAGAAGATGGGTGCAGGGAAATAGGTTTTATTCCTGGGGCTGGACCTGGGGCTGGAGGGGAGACTCTACCCTCGACTTATACTCGAGTCAATTGGTTTTACTCATTTTTGAGGTAAAAATGGGTACCTCGACTTATACTCGAGTCGACTTATACTCCAGTATATACGGTAATAACATATATTTGCATACACAGTTGATAATGTTAACATTAGATTTAGTTGATATACCATTTTACTTTTCCTACCCCACTGATTGATAATTAGGGGAAACACAATAAACCCATGTGGTAGAATATGCTTGTGAAGGTTCTCATTCATCCAGGTCATGGTATATCTGTTGTATTCAGTTAGATCAACTGAACTTAAAGTTTAGTTCTTGAAGATGTTTTGCTAGTCATCCGACTGGCTTTCTCAATTCAGAATGACTTGTACAAGAATCTACTATGTGGTAGAACTGAATCTGTCTGATATTCATTGTGTTTATTTTTTATGTACCCAGTTTGTTTTATCTCCCCATTCCTGTCCAAAGTTGATTTTTTTACAGTGTAATTGTCCTTTAATAAAGAGGTGGGATGCCTGGGGAAGTGCTGCCATTGCTATGTAGACATTTATGCCAAAATAGTGAAACTGGCTGTGTTTCAAACCAATTATTTTAAAGTAATATTATTGTAAAGACAGAACAATTAGACATAAAGGGTTGTCAGTCTCTTGTCTAACCCATTTTGCTCATGATGTCTCTTCCCGACATCAATGCTTGCAAAACACCACTTCTAAAAATAGTCTAACATACAAGTAACTTTCCCAAAGCCAAATGTTTGGTCTAAATATTTAAAATAAAGAATTAATGTTTTGCCCTTTCTCCTTGAACCAAAAGGAAAGGCATTTTTTTCCAGTGTGTAGATAATCTATTTAGAGGTAATGAGTTCCCGGTTGTCCTTTCATGAGGTAAGTGTATGCCTGCAAAGACGTCAATTTACTAAGTAGCCTATCGCATTTTCTTGTGTTGTGTAAAGGGAATGTGCTGCCTTAACACTAATATAAATGCTCTGCATGCTTGGGAAGTTTTCCTTATTCCTTCAGGTTCCTAATTTTGTATTCATTATGTTTTTTGTTTTTTTAAGGAAAAATGTCCAAGTAATATAATATAATTCCAGTTTTCAAATAAAGAAATATTAACTGAAACATGAATTATAGTCAGTGCATCTCAAATTAAAGGTCTCATAGTTTAAATGGATACATCCCATCTTTGCTAATTCTGAAGACTGGGCTTACTTTAACTACAACCTAACCATACCTGGCCCTCTCTAACCATAGCATGTGCCATCCTGACTACAGTGATACCGGCCCCAACTCTTTAGCCCCGTTCTCTGTAAAAAATCGGAGTTGAATTGCAGAACGAGGCTCACCAGTTTCGTTTATCTCTACCTCCAAATGACACCAGGCGCTAATGCTATAAAAAGCCAAAAAGTTTTTCAAAATGGACATGTCATACTTTTATCTCTGACAGGTTTTTTTACACCACTGTTTTTTTCAGTTTTTGTCTGGTGGCAATAAAGGTTTGTACATGGGTTAGGTCCCACTAGTATGCATGGCAGCATATACAGGATTTTTGCAATGCACTGCCATGTGTTATATGCTACAGTATGTGCACTACACTAGTGTACACATCTGTGTTATTTGAATGCATGCGATATGCACAAAAAGTTGTGGTGGGGTTTCAATAACAGAGTTCAGTGCATGTACTGGGAACACTCCGATAGCAGAGCATGGCAATGCGTGATCAGATCACAAAACTCTCTCCAAATCGCACAAGTGGACCTTGCCCTAAAGCTTCTACATGTTACCTATCTCTGAATTTCTAGTGGAACAAATGTATGCCAGTCTGTGCATGCCCAGTAGGTATTATAAGTGTTACACAGTTAATAATCAGTAGGGTGAAGCTTCTCCCAGTACCAGGATGTAGGGTCTGTGGAATCAAAAATGTATTGGATGTGGGTTTAGCTTAGGGTTACCACCACTTCCATTTTTAAACTAAACACATAAAAAATCTACATGCTGCAAGGTTTAGTAGCAGTTCATTTAATGCACGATGAATGGCTAGACTTATAACGCAACAGCTTGCATAATGCTTTTTATATTTGGGTTCCCTAGCCACACATATGCACCTGTAGGAGTGTCTTGTCTGTGTCTTGACAGCTCCCCTGGTCTGCCCCATCTGCCCCCACCTTCTCTATCTCTTCTCTTATTGAGTTTATTTAAATAAATGTTTTTTATCACTTTAGTGTTCCCTAAAATTGAAAAGGTTACAAGTTATCTGGTATGTGCACTATATCAAGGTACCTGTAGCACTTAATACATAAGGCTTCTGATTGGAGAAGCTTAATACATAATTTACTATTGCAAAATAATAAAAGTACATCACAAAATGGAATATTAATGGTTTTTTATATAGCTTCATATAAAACAGTTTATGTACCTGACACCTGCAGAGGTATACTGAGCCACAGGGACTCTGGATGAATCTCCCATAAGTGACTGACCAGAAGCTGTGAGGCTCTGGGTGACTTTCACCCCTCTTAAGTAAAACTGGTGAATAACTTGTGGCAGCTACCCGACTTTAACCCTGGGTTAATGTGTAGCGGCTATCCGTGAGTTCAGGTAAATATCGCTTTTAAATCCGGGCAGCCAGCCAAGAAAAAGATGAGGGTTAAGATGTAACAACTGATAAAGCCTGAACCTAGTAACACCTGAAGCAGTAGATTATTTCATGGTCAAAACCATATTCATTAAAATCTATTTTGTATAAATATCATGTCTCCGACTGCCTCCTTGCCTGGTTGTCTCAACGCTACCTCAAATTAAATCATTCTAAAACTGAGCTGATCGTTTTTCCACCTAAATCTGGTCCCCATTTTCCCTATGCAATCGGCATGCTGGCTACGGGTAATTATTGACTCTTCTCTCTCCTTTTCTAACCACATTAATTAAGTTGTGAAAACTTGCCGCTTTTTCCTTCGCAATATAGCCAACATCCGCAGGTTTCGTTCTATCCCGACCACAGCTATGCTTATGCATGCTCTCATTCTATCGCGCCTGGACTATTGCAATATACTACCTCTCTCCACTTCAGTCTATACTTATTACTTATTGTTTTGCTCTCTAATAAACAGGATCCCAAATCTCCTCTGTACCAGACAACAACCTGGCTCCCCTTTAAACAGCGCATTGTATACAAAATCCATCTCCTAACTTTTAAAGCTCCTTCTTATATTTCTTCTCTAGTGTCCCCATATGTTCCTGCCAGTACCCTCCACTTATCACAGAACCAGCTCCTGTACAGACCCCACCACTCACACTGCTTCCTCTCGCCTTAAACCTTTCTCTCTTTTAGCTCCCATCCTCAGGAATTCTCTCCCCTCCCCCCCCCCCTCTACGTCAAGAAACCTCAATTAGCAGGTTTAAATCTAGCCTTACATCCTACCTGTCTGGAAACCAGCACAATCTATGATTGTTTTATTTGCACTTCATATGTCTCATTCCAGCACTTATACCCACTCCATTGTATCTGTATGTTACCCACCTAGCTAGATTATAAGCTCTATGGGGCAGGGACCTCCTTTCCTCTTGTGGCAAAGCTCTAGCACTTTATATAATTTATATATTTATGTACTGAACTATCTATGTATTTATCCACCTTGTATGACTTTATTGTATTTTATTACTGTACAGCGCAGCGTCCCCCTTTATAAATAAACTATACATACATACATACATAGGGATGCTTTTTGTTCGAGTGAGTAGGCAGGGAGAGTGAACCTGATTCCTCCGTCCCCCCAATGTGGTCATGTTTGTGGGATATTGTTACTGGCAAATACAAGCAGAGTAAATGCCAATAGCAGAAAATGAAGAAAGAAATGAAAAAAGGAGCAGTGGCCAGTGGCAGTCCCACCAAGCAGCTCAACAAACCCAAAGATATATTCTCCCCACCCCCAGCCTAGGGTTACCAGGGCAAGTCTTCAAGGGCATTCTTAATAAAATTTTATTAGTGCAGCTGGACTAAATGCATTTAAACTGGATTTTTTTCTAAGCCAGCCTTGCTGTATATGTTTAAAATAGGCCTCAAGGGAAGATGACACAAGCTAGTTGGTCTAGGGGACAAAAAAAACAAATCCAGCCCTGCTGGACATTACTGGTCGTTTGTGTTATATACCAGTGGTTTAAGATTGTGGCACACTTAGTAATGTATATTTCTGTTGTGGCACACCTGTATTCTTAATGATGAACTCTTGTGAAAATGAACGTATAGTCTTTTAATTACATTAAGGCCACACGGTCGTTATTCAGTACAAGATGTTTGTAGCTAAAGAAATGCGTCAGGAAACTGTTCAGGAAACTTTCAGTGAAAGGCATTTGCCATTTGTTTTATAGTTGCCTACATTGTGTAGTTTGACAAAAGCTGTCTATGTAGAAGTTGGCCCCTTTTTTAAAGAGTATGCCTGATAGCAATCAATAGCAATTTTCTGATCCTATGGGATTTTCCATTTATTGAGCATGTATATGCCGAGCTTAATATTTAGAACGAATTGCCCAATGTACAGAGAGCCACTGTTGCTATGTACTGCCCGCAATATGCAGATGTATGAAACCTATAGCGGCTGCCTACTTGTGTCACATTCTGAATCTTGTACTTTGCATGAGTTCAATGCCAGAAATATTAGGTTTCCTACAATGTGGCACAGAGAGGCACAAAAGATTTCAAACTGCCACAACTACTGCAAATCCACGTTAAAATGGTTTAGCAGTTGGAATTCTTACAGGGTTATTGAATTAAAGTTCTTATTGTTTAAAATGCTGCTAATTTTGCCCCAACCAATCAGATGTTATCTTTCAAATGTTAAATAACATCTGATTGGTTGGGTAAAAATTAGCACCATTTTAAACGATAAGAACTTTTATTACATCTCCCTGTTAGCGCCTTAGGCTACTTTCAGATGGGCAGTAATCTTGGTCGGTCCCAGATGTTTGCCACGTGTAGCATTTTTCTAGCGGTGACCACAACATGCTGTTCTTCTGAAAGTAGCCTAAATTAGATTTATATTGTCAGCACAGTTATCGTTCACAAATATTATTACCTGTTTAAATACAGGCAGGTTTATTCCTTATACATGTAAAGTATGTTAAATGTTTATCCATTACCTAAAATAACCACTGAGTGATATTTAGGTAATAATACAGCATTATTCTCTATGTTTATAAAGTTAAAAATTGCCTAAAACCTAGGTTTTAGTTATTAAACACACATGTATTTTATTGACTTTCAGCCAATTATAGTGGAACCTTTGGATTTAAGTGGATATAAAAAATAGATAACGAAATGTATTTGTTAATGATAGTTTGTTGATATGATCTAAAATCTATTAAAATAAATATAATGCCACATTATTTATGTTCCCAAAATATAAAAATCCTACTACTATAAAAACTGCCAATTGTGTCTGTATTCAATGGCAAGTCTAGAAAATCATCAAATGTCACACAGTGTCAGGACAAAGATTGTTTGTACAGCCACAAGGAACTAAATCCTTAACTAGCAGGTGGCTGTAAGGGAGGAACACATGTTACTTTTTTTTTTAATTTTATTTAAAAGGCATCTGCTGAAGGGAGGTGTAAATAATGCAAACTACATGGAATTTATGTGCAATGACAAATGAATGCTAACAGAAGCAAACAAACTTTCTCTGAACAAAGGTGGCATTAAACAATTTTGTTCAGAATTCAAATATTTAAATGATATGAAAATGGTAAAATGGTTCACTGGAAAATCAGTTGTTCAAGACCTATATTTCTATATATTGGTTACAGTAGTGCATGAAATGGAATATGAAAGATTATGGGATATAGGAAGAAAACTGCAGCTTAATTATGTATCAATTGACATCTGTGTAATAGAAGACACAAGCTAGGCATACTGGGTAATTTTACTATTGTTATTAATAGGATCAGGAAGCTGACATGATTGATTTTTTCAGTTGGAGTCACTGCTAAGCAATTAAAGGAGTACATAATGGCTCTTTCTTTGTTGCTGAAACAATATTTTTTTCATTTCTAATACATGTGTCATGATGTTTTAATTTAAAAAAAAAATAGGGTATATGTGAGCCTTTAATGCAATTCATAAACCTTAGTATGCCATAGAAAAACTTTCTGATCACATATCCTTAATCTCCATTAAATAATCAGTGGTAAGTATACTCACCTTCATTTTTTTTCATTTAGAAAACATTTTCCTTTCCTTGCTGAATCCCAGATTCTATTGCATTTTCTCCCTTTAATTTCTACTTTGCTTTTGTGCTTTACTCCCTCTCCCTTCCTGGCTTTCTTATCAACATTTATGGGCTCTACAGGACTTTTGCCTTTCGGGAGAAATGTGAACGTTTTCATTTTCTCGGCAATAAAATGAATGGCATTTTGTGCACTCGTAAGTATCTTTTCTACCCCATACAGCTTTAGGGCTTGCTGTTCTGCATATTTGTTAATGGATGAAAGGTTAGTTATCATTTCCATAAATAGTTCTTTCATTTCCGCCATATTCACTTTGTCTTCAGGCTTTTTACTTTCATCCTTGATGTTATCAGACTTTATCACTTTAAGATCTTTAATTCCTCCAATTTCATGACTAATAGTGTCCAGTTTTTCAACAACGTTATTCTGTGTCATCAACAGATTGTCAATTTTTTTGGTAATGAACTCCAGCCTTGTGTCAATCTGTATTTTAGAATCTTTGGAAACAAAAGAAGAATGCAGATTGTTTTGAACAATGATGGGTCCCTGACTTTGTAAATCAACCTTTGAATCCACAGTATTTATATTCATTTGTGTGGAGGCGTCTTTGGAAGCAGAAGGAAATTGTGAGTTTTTCTGTGCAATGCTGATTCCCTGACTCTGTAACTCAAGCCATGTGTCTGTGGTGTTTAAATTCATCGATGTCTTGGTGTCTTTGGAAACAGAAGGAGACTGAATGCTTTTCTCTGCAATGATAGATCCCTGCTTCTGTATCTCAATTTTTGTGTCCATCTTGTTAACATTCATCGGTATCTTGGCGTCTTTGGAACCAGAGGTGGACTGTATTTTCTTTTGCGGAATTATAGGTCCCTGGCTTTGTAAGGCTTTTGGATCATACCTCTTAGCCAGGGAGTTTACCAAGGAGGACTTAGAAACCTTGCTGGCTGCACTCATTGTAAATGCTTAGTCAGTTGAAATATATATTCTGCTGAGTTTTCAGAAGATGAAACGTGTTCTCTCTTTTCAAATAACAGCTGTTTACAGGTTGGTTTGAAGTTATATTTGAGCTTCATCTGTTACTTTCTTTAATAACGCCATTTCGCTAAAAGGTGCATGTATAGAAGAATGGAGGAAACTTGACTGGAGCAAATGGCCCCTTTTACAACTTGTAGAGCTGTGTAAAGAGACAAATGCTGTGTGTCCTAAATGCACTCTGCTCGGTGACATCAGCAGTGGAACAGAGCACAGAATCTATTCACACTCAAATGTAATTTGACAGCATAAGGCCTTTTGGTCATCTGAGAAGCCTCAAGTCCCTCAGACTATTTGACAGTTCTGTTCTTGCCTGTCAGCTTCGTGCTTGTTTGGTGCAACATGATCTTAGAATTTACAAAGAATAAAGGATCATTTAAGAAGTTTAACAAACGAAAGTCCAGAAAGAGTTTTTTGAGAAAATGACACTAGTAAGGAAGAGAATAGGAATAATTAAAAGGGAAAATACAAGATAGCTCTGTATATTTATTTTCCATATTTTCATATGGCTTTGAGTAATTTGCACCTGCACACACATAAAAAAATCAAATAAAAAATATTTATCTCCCTCTTTTGCATAAGAATATTTTGATGTTCATAGGAGAATGCATTGAGTTTTTAGGAGCTACCAATGAGGTGTATGTGCGTGGGGGGGTGGGTGTTGTGTATATAATTTTAAATACAGGAAAGGTGTATATGTATGTGTGTAATTTCTAACAATTCCTATATAAATGACCATAAATAAATGTATATAAACATATTAGGCACTGACTTATATGTGTTAGAATACAAACAGGGCTATGTGCCGAGAGCCGCTATCGCAAAATTAGGTCTTAAAGTTCCATTAATGTCTTAAAGGACATTATACTCACCTTACCTCTGCTCCACATCTTTGTGCAGTAGCTTTTCTCAGGGTGAGGACCTGAACCGCTAGGTCCTCACCCCTGGATTCGCGTACCTACAGCAGCATCTTACACAACGCGCTCTGTAGGCTCCGCCCCCTCCTCTCCGTCGGCGACGAGGCCAATAGGAAGGCACGCTTGTTGCAGAGCGTGCCTTCCTATTGGCCTCGTCACCGACGGGGAGGAGGCGACGGAGCCTACCCAGAGCAGCGTTGCTCTAAGAAGCTGCTTTAGGTTTCGCGAATCCAGGGGTGAGGACCTAGCGGTTCAGGTCCTCACCCTGATAAAGCTACTGCACAAAGATATGGAGCGGAGGGAAGGTGAGTATATTGTCCTTTAACGAGATTTATCAACACTTAACTTGACTTTTAGACGTAACTTCCATTCACGTTATCTTTGCGGTCTAGACAACGCAAGTAATGTAACAACTTTAACACCATTAATGCAGGAAGGTAACGTGATATTTTACAGCGTTTGTAACGCCACCACAATGATGGTCTTACTCAGCCGTTAAAAGAAAAATGTACAGAGAGGCGGTTTATGTCAACATCGCTATCATGTGATCTCACATTCAAGACTGGCCCATTTTGTAATGTGTCATTGGTTGACACGGACCAATAAGAAGTCGA
This sequence comes from Hymenochirus boettgeri, assembly GCA_019447015.1. Classification (NCBI taxonomy): domain Eukaryota; kingdom Metazoa; phylum Chordata; class Amphibia; order Anura; family Pipidae; genus Hymenochirus; species Hymenochirus boettgeri. Next base: position 167,580,004 of record CM033474.1, read on the forward strand.
CCATGCATGTGTGTTGCAAGCAAACATTTACGTATGTTACGTTATATATGCAACGCAAATACTGCATATATATTTATTAATGTATGATCATTATGAACTATCGTGTGTGAAGATAACACAATTATAGTTAAAGGGCATGTCCACCCCCAAAACTATAATCCCCCCAACTACTGGCCCCACATATGTAGTGTAGTTTAATCCTAACCTCACATCCCACTCCATAGGGTTCTCCGGTAGTGCCCCCCAAAGTCCCAAAAACTGCCCACCAGGAGGCTAGCAGGTCCATATAGGACACTGCCTGCTTCCTGGCCTCCCGGAGATTTTGGCCATGCGTACTGCATCTCTTCTCCCCCCCCCTTCTCTCCCTCCCTCCCTTCTGCTATCCCTCCCCCTAGCTTCAAACCCCTTTATGGCAGCCTTCCCCCATGTCCCCCAGCCCCAACCGCACAAATTTTATTTTTAGAAAGCCCCTGAATCTTTTACTTACCTCTCCGCTTTCCTACGCGGAAGTGAGCTGCCGGCAGCCGCGTCCGTGATTGGCTGCCGCTCAGCCAATCACAGACGCGGCTGCCGGTCCCGCCCCTCTGCTTGCATTTCCTCGCAAGCAGAGGGCCGGGAGCGCGTCGGAGGAAAGAGGGGAGGTAAGTAGAGTTTGGGGGGCTTTTTTAAAAAAAAATAATGCGGTTGGGGCTGGGAGCCCATGGGGAATGGAATATAAAAAATTAAATATTAGGGTGGACATGCTCTTTAAATATTTTGTAGCCACTACTTACCAGCTTAAAGGGCAAGTCCAGCCCTAAAATGAAAACTTACATACAGGTAAATCTCCCCCCAAAACCCTAAACGATAATAGTTTGAAATCTGAAATATATACTGTAAGTCTAACCTGAAATCCTGCACAATGTCCTGTTTCCCGTTTCTGCTTCCTGGTTCTTCCAGTTAGCAACTGTCAGTTATGGATTTGACAGTTGACATCCAGCCAATGTCTGAATGTTAATCCCCTATCTGCCTCTTCTGAGCATGCCCAGGCTCAGTGCAGGCTCAGTACAGGTTTCTAAATTGCTCAGTTTCCATGAGGCATCCAGAATCATAGCAGGCATACAGTAATGAATTCACAGGACAAACTAAGATATATCAACATATTTTAAAGAGCCCATTCTTTCTAAAAGATGTTCTTATGAGGGTGGAGTTGCCCTTTAAACAATCCAATAATAAATAACAGCAGCATAATTTTTTAAAGGGGAAGTATACTTTGTATTTTTTTTAAATATTTTTTATATATTTAAACATATATATATATATACAGTATATAAACATGACATATATATGTGTATATATTTAGGAGAAATGACACATTACATACATGTACATGTACGTTGGTATCTATAGAAGGGCTACAAATGTATGTAGCGCTCCTTACACTGCTGAAGTGTTTTAATGATGTTTAAAATACAATTCTGCAAGAAATGGTGTGAGAAGTGTTGGTGATTCATTATAACTCAATGTATCAAGACTCACGCAACTCTAGTACGAAAACACACATTAAGCTGTTAACGTGACTTTCTAGCGCAAACACTTATGTACTATTAATCGCAAACGGTTTATTGAATACAAGTAACGCTCGTTAACTTTAGACCATCTTTGCGATAGCGGTTCTCGGTACATAGCCCCTAAAATGTATAAAGTTATAAACCTTGGGGCATATTTAAAAAGGGCAGTTATTAACGCCTACAAATTACCGCCGCACATCGCCGCGGCAAAAACGTTATTTTCTCCATATTTAGAAAGGCGATGCACATCGGCGCGAAAAGCATTACTGCGGCAATATGCAGCGGTAATTTGAACTCTCTTCGTGGCGATACTGTAATGCTCTTAGTACAGTATCGCCACAGAGAGAGCTCAAACCCGAAGTACAGAGCAAGGGGCTGGGATGGGCTGCTGGGAAAGGATAGCGCCGCGGGTGGTCGTATCTGCCTTTGTAAGAAGTGCCTTTGTTGGGGGTCCCACAGCTCAAACCGGGACCCCCGACGGCTCTTAAAAGAGCCCTTGGGCGCCGTCTTCTTTCTTCCATCCGGTGACACCAGCTCTGCTGAGGCCACCAACCCCGGTAATTACCCCTGCGTTTTCGCCACCTTTAAGATGGCAAATTGAAACGGGCGAGATTAACACCGTGCATCAGTTAGCGCCGCTTTAAAAATAGAAGCAATCGGTAACTGATGCAATGTTAACGAGGCGTTAAGTTTTCGTGGCCGGGTTTCGGTCTTTTATAAATCCCGTTAATACTAATTTTGCCGAAAATGGCAGGAAACTTGTCTACAAAAAGTTACCGCCCATTTATAAATATGCCCCCTAGTTTCAGAACTGAGAACTGCTACCCCTATTTAAAAATAAAATGGAAAGTTTAGCCACATCTTTGTCACTGCTAAAACAGCTATTAAAACTGAAAGGAAGTAAATGTCACTTATTTTTCACTATAACATCCAATTCTATGCTGATTTAAAACATGTTGCACTATTAGCCAATCAAAAAAGAGGAGTTTATAGTAGGCACTAGAGATGGGATCCGGGTCTGACAGGAAACTCCTCGATTCCTAAATCCGAATGATCCATCTGAATCAGGACGGATTGTCTGGATTTCGGGACTTTGGAATGCATTTTCGATAATTTTTTAATGTTCGGAAACACTTGAAAATACGATCAGAAACTCAAAAATGGTCTCCGATCGTATTTCGAAAAGGACTTCGAAAATTATCGAAAATAGCCCCATACATTCGAAAATTATCGAAAATTCGTTTTGGATTTTTGGGATTTTCCTGAGATCTGGGAATCCGAAAATGGAAATGCTACTTGCGTCCTATAACTTTCTAAAGGAGCAGGGGGGCATGCCTACCACAAAGCAAACTGAAAGCAGTTAGTACAGAGCAGGGGGGAGGGGAGGTCACGGATGTGTGAGTGCGAACCCACAATTATTTTTCTCCTGTTCTGTAATAATGGCTACAATTATAGTGAGTTCATGCAGCCACTCAGGTCCTGCTCTGCTCATCGTGGGATAAGTAACATAGTAATTGAGGTTGAATAAACATATGTCCATCAAGTCCAACCTCATAACCCTCCTTTTTAACCCTACCAGCTGATCCAGAGAAAGGCAAACAAAACCCAGCTAAAAGTTGGGGGGGAAAATCCTTCCTGGCAATCGGACAGTATCCCTAGATCAACCAGAACTGCAGTATATGTATTATACCAGTAGTTCTCAATATTATATAGTATCCCTGTACCAACCAGAACTACAGTATATGTATTATTACCAGTAATTCTCAATATTATGTAGTATCCCTGTACCAACCAGAACTACAGTAAATGTATTAATACCAGTAATTCTCAATATTTTTTAGTTTTAGAAACTTATCTAGGCCACTTTAAAAGCTATTAAATGGACTTGCCATTACCACATCTCTTGAAAGACAGTTTCACAGTTTCACCATTCTCATTGTAAAGAAACCTTTTCCTAAACTTTTCTTCTAATCTTAAAGAATGTCCACATGTCCTCTGATATGACCTATTAGTGAACAATGCACCAGTGAGTTTATTATATTTCCCATTTATATATTTGTATAAAGACCCTCCATTCCCCTTATTAGTTTAGTTGCCCTTCTCTGAACTGCTTCAATTTCCAAGATGTCCCTTTTGTATATGGGATTCTAAAACTGCACAGCATATTCCGAATGAGGCCTTACCAGTGCCTTGTAAAGAGGGAGAATAATATTTTTCTCTCTTGAATCTATTCCCCTCTTTATGCAAGACAATATCTTGCTAGCTCTAGCCGTTGCTGTCTGGCATTGTTTGCCACATATAAGCCTGTTACCTACTAGAACTGTTTTCCATTAGATATTCACTTAGCAAAGTTATTTATGTTGTAGGCGGCACAAGGATTAATAAACCCCAAATGCATCACCTTACATTTATCAACATTGAATCTCATCTGCCAAGTTTCCAAAGCTCTACATAGTTTAGTGTCATCAGCAAACACAGAGACCTTGCTCTCAATGCCCCCTAAGTCATTTATGAAAGAAATAAAAAGAAGCGGCCCCAGTACAGAATCCTGAGATCCACATAGAACTTTAGCCCACATAGATGTAGCTCCATTGACCACCACTCTCTGTTTGCGATCCAATAACTAATTCTCTATCAATGTACTCTGTCTGTGTGTGCAGTGCTGGGCACATCCTATTTGCAACTTAGTGAGTCATGAGTAGAGATGGCCAAACTATATGAAAAGTTTGAAAGTTCGAAAGTTGGAAAATGGGCCCATTAAAGTCAATGGGAGTCAAATAGTTCGAAAAGTTCGAATGAAATACAATTAAAATATTAATGGTAACTTAATGTAAATGGCTGTGGGACCTGGACTCTTGCGTTCGAACATTTAATATTTTTCCCATGAACGACTCGCAGATTTAATAATTTGATATTTACTCGCGTATTGGTATAATAGACATTTTACTTGCTATATTCGCGCGCCTCAAACGTTCAAACACTCTATAATTATCGAAAGTCCGGAAAATATCGAGAGTCCGAGAAATCCGGGTCCGGGATAGTTCTAGAAGTCCGAGTCCGTTCGAACTCGAATAGTTCGGCTAAAACTAGGGTTCGAGTTCTAGTCATGAGGGAATCTTATATGTACCTGTCTGTGTAAGATGGGAAATGCACTTATAGTGAATACTTAGATTATAATGTGTAAAATACTAATATTTTTCATACAGCACTTTTGGACCGATGCTATAGGTTTTTCACTAATTTCGTATGTTTCGGTCACACTATTTTCATGCCATTTTTGGAAAAAGTGCGGAGCAGCCTGAAAAATATAGGCTAAGTTAAGTTTTGTAGTGCAATGTGGCACAAAACTTAACACGTATTGAATGGAGATATATGGGGCGATGTAGTAAAAAAAAATCCTACCTGACCCTGATCCCACGATGCAGTAAGTCTCGCAAAGGAGATTAAAGCATCACAGTATTTATCTGCAAGTTAGGTAGTGAACTATCACACATTAGAAATTGTGTTAATATTATTTTGTTTAGTAGGCAGTATAAATGATAATTATTTGTGTATTTGTGTATTTCCTTATGCAATTAAATATCTATACCTATAAAAATAAAATATCTGTACAAATAATTCTCACTGTGCACCAACAGGCACACTTTTGCTAATATTTATATAAACAATCTGTCATAAATATGCAAAATACAAAGGATAATATAAAAACAAAGAAGTATATTGCATTGTTTTAATGAATCGATGAAACTGAAAGCAATCTAATCTAATCCGTACTATGGTCCTCTAGTGCACAGTAGTGCAGTGATATGGCCATTTATCATCCTTTACTGCATTACAATCTTATAGTTATAATGTAGCAAATAATTGTATGTATATTTTATCAGGACATAAAACCCTCTGCTGCCCTGCGCTAATTATCATACTGTGTTCCCTATGATGCAGTAACTGTTACACATATATTACTGGATCACAGCAGCGGGTAGCAATATTGTATTTGTCAGGACTGACACACATTTTTTTCATAAGATCCTGCTGTAACTGTGTATTGTCACCATGTCAGTTTCATACATGTTCCGTTAATGCACATGGAAGCCACATGCTACTGAGCTGCAACTGTCAACCCTCAAAGTCTACTAATGAGTGCAAAATAAAAGAAAAGGTTTGTACCTACTATCATTGCAGTGGCTCAGTAGTCTAAAGTGTTCATTTTAGAAACACAGTGCCCATGAGGTCACAGGTTCAAATCCCCAGACAATACAAAATAGTCAACTGAATTTATGGTCAGGTTGAGGGAGGATCTATGTGATGTTATATGATTGGCTTTCAGTTTCTTGGAAGCAAGGCTGAACCTTAATTATTTTGATCTGTTAAGCACCACAGAACATTTGAACACTTATCTGGGTGTCACCTTTACTGGAAACTATAATTCTTTCCAACTTTCCTTTACTGTTTTCTTTTTAACTGTCTCCTGTTTCCTTATATATACAATCTGAAGCATCTTACATTGCAGCTGTCACTGCAATGTAAGTGCCTTATCATCTTAAAGTATCCTGCTGTTTACAGTTTTGCTTTAGCTGGAAGGATGACCATTGGCATGGTATTCTCATCTACCAGTGCGGGTTTATAGTGATTACTGAGCATGCTTAGCTTCACAGAAAGTTATGTCACATAGAAAGAGGAGTTGGTTAAGAGAGAGGTGTGTGTGTGTGTGTGTCGGGGGGGGGGGGGGGGGAAAGGGCCTGAACAAAACAAATACTGGGTTAAAGGCATATATTTACACCTTAGAGTAAGTGGTGTTTACATGGATTTAATTTTAGATTAAGATGAGGCAGTCAGTTGTCAGTGTAGTTTCCCTCAATGGAGTAGGAATAGTTTGCAATGTGACCAGGCCCATGTTTCTGGAGGGGTCTCTCCGAACACAAAAAAGTTTTGCACTTCCTGTCACAAGGCAAAAGCAGCTCAAAGCATTCTTCTCTGCCTGATCTGCCTATAATAGCAACATTGTATTGTGCTAATCAGCACTAGTGATGGACCCAAACTTGAACCCGAACCCGAGTTCAGGCCAAACTTTATGAGTTTGGACAAACTCGAACTATTCAAACTAGTTTGGGTTTAAACTAGATCGGTTTTCCGAACTTGTAGCAGTATTTTTGATAATTATCGAATTTATGAGCCGTTTGCTAACCCTAGAATATATACAAGGAGATTCAATAAAAGTTCTTATTATTTAAAATGGTGCTAATTTTGCCCCAACCAATCAGATCTTATTTAACATTTGTAAGGTTACATCTGATTGGATGGGGCAAAATTAGCACCATTTTAAACAATAAGAACTTTTATTGCATAACCCTGATAGTTCGGTAACCCTCGAATGTAATGTTTGTTTTTGCTAACCCTTAAAAGTAGCCTTCGACTTTTGGTAACCCTTGAATATAATGTTCGTTTTTGCTAACCCTCGAATGTAGCCTTTGGCTTTCTGTAACCATCAAATGAATAGTTCTTTTCGCTAACCCTCAAATGTAGCCTTCAACTTCCCTCGAATGTATCATTCGATGTTGATAACCCTCAAATGTATAGTTTTATTTTCGGTAAACCTCTAATCTAGCGGTCGTTAACCCTCAAATTTGCCGTAACCTTTGAATGTAACTTGCGCTAACCCATCAATTGCCCAATCGTGGGGAAAAAGTGTTTAAACAGGTTTTGGTGACAGGTGCATGTTCCCCAAACCATTTCCCAGGTGCCACAGCCATTTACAGTAAGTTACCATTGTTAGTTTATCTGTTATTGATACAAAATTTTCAAACTATTAGCTCCCCGTTGATGGGTTCATTTCTGAACTTTCAAACTTTTACTGAAGTTCTGAAGTTCAAAAACTAACTGAACTTCAGTAAGTTTGGCCATTTCTTATCAGCACCTGGAGCAGAGGACACAATGTTGCTATTACCGGAAGATCAGGGAGAGAAGAATTTAAGTGCTTTGAGCTGCTTTTGCCTTTGCAGTTTCAAGCTGGATAAACAAAATAGAAAAGAGAGGGTGCTAAAAAAAGAAGAAAAAAAAACGACCTGCAAAATGTTCCAGGACTTCCAACTTTTTGTGTAAGGCTCAGCCAATAAGGTTGGTGACACATGCTTGAGGGGACAATAATTTTCATAAAGGTGAATAGCATTGTGATGGCAATGGGGGTGATGGGGCAGGGATGGATATGGGAGCCCAGGTCCAAATTATGCATTGTGGGCCCATATATCTGTAGCTACACCACTGGTTGTCCTTTAAATCTAATAAGTGCAGGCCACTCGTACAAATGTAAACATGACCTGCATGCAACTAATTTAAAACAATGCAGGTTTTTCATTGCTAATGCAATAGCAGAATGAAGTTCTAATTAGAAAACAAAATTTATGGATTTATAGACCTATATATAAGTAGATTTACAGTGAAAAAACGTGGCTTATTTGCACAAATATTTTTTCTTTACTGCACATACATGTAAACTTGGAGCCAAAATACAATATTTAATATCAATTTATGTGGTTAGTAGTCGAGCAGCCTATTTTCATCTATGAAGAAATAAGTGGGAGCAACCTAGCAAGATGAACCACTAGACAATGTCTGGGGGCGAATCAATCAATCATTCATGTGGGGTGCCCAACTTACTGGAAATAGTGTGCTGTGCTAGTTTCTCTTTAATTGGAATCCAGGATACCCCTTTGCCAGCCCACACAATTTTGACTCTGCTGGTCCCGTGGGGTACTAGATTTCTTGATCAGGCTGCCCACAGGCCATTTCCTGGGCACCTTTGATCTAATGTAGCTTTTGTATTTAGTGGGAATTACACAGCAAAGAAGGTTGCTATCACTAGGGATGGACTAGTACTCGAACTTCAACCTGAGTTCAAGCCGAACTTTATGAGTTTGAATGAACTTGAAAGTTCATTCAAACTTTCCGAACTATTTACCCCCCCATTGACTTTAATGGGTCAGTTTTTAGACTTTCGATCTTTTGAACTTTTTTAGAAGTTCGAATGTTCGAAAATGGACGAACTTTCAAAAGTTCGCCCATCTCTAGCTATCACATGCGCATTTAGGTAACTGGAGTTAATGCATGTTTTTGATATTGTATTAGTATAATCTACTATTGTAATGTATAATGTAGCTATTGTATATTTGTATAATGTATTAGAAACAGTGTTATACATATTCTAAAATGAGATGTCAGAATTACCTTCATGTCAGGTAACACTCAAATTATAGATTGTAAAATACCAGATGTTAAACTTATTATGATTATGACAGCTATTTTGATTAACGAACCAGATACACTGTACAATCTTCAAAGGATTTAGCTAACTATGCTCTACCTTATGGAAACTTTAAACCCCTGGCAAAAAAATGGTTATGTGCTATAATCTGTTACATGGTGAACCAGATACTGTTCAGTCCTGGACTGTGCTTAGAACTACATGAACTTGTGCTGTAATTTTAGTCTATCCCATAGACATGGACAGAATGTGCAGCATAGCAGGAAACATTTCTGATTGCTTTTCTAAACTCACTGGAAGTTGAACAAGGCACCTCACTCTGAGGATCTGAAAAAAAATTGTTGCTCTAAATAAAGATGGCCTAGGCAAATTTAATAAGCCAGACACGGAAACTCTCAGAAAAACGGAAATCCCGTAAAACACTTCCACTGCGCTCAAAAAAAGGGATACTACCAAAAAAACATAGCCAAAATGTCTGGCAGCTTTTATAAACAACTATACACCACATTAACCATTCATCACACCCAAAAAAAACATACCTGCCTCCATCACAATCTACTACTAACTAAATATATTTCAGTAATTACCAAACTGGGTAAAAATAGCGCACAATGCGCAAACTATAGACCAACCTCATTGATTAACACAGAGGCTAAACTGGATTGACATTAAAAAGACAACCAACTGACAATTTTCGACGTTCACTCAACCTTATATACAGATCCAAAAAACAGGAACTCTCACAATTTTTTCCCCGTAAGACATAGAAAGGTGTGGAAATATCTGATTACAGTACTCCAATAATATGTTATCATTTCTAACAGTGATCCAAGCCTTCTACTCTAGACCTAGAGCTTATATTTTAAATGTGAGATATCTATTGGATAAAATCCCAATCTTGAACAGTACCAGGCAGGGATGTTGGTATCTCCCCTCCTCTTTGCATTAGGTATAGAAATGTTAGCAATGAGGATCATGCAGGGGTCCAGGGCTGTCTTGCTAATGAGCTACATTGAAACAAAGTAGCAGAGCGGCACTTTGTTTCTGTGCCTCAAGAGCGGCATTTAAAAAAAAAAATCGATCTTACCAGCGCCGAGTGGAGAGGGAGGAAGCACCGCATGTATTGTGACTCAGAGGCGGGGGGCCTGGCCTGGGCTTCCAATCAGGACTGCTCAGCTCACACTGCGTGGCCCTGGCATGCTGTTCACTAGCGCCTGCGTGCTGTGGTCACGTGTGCACACACGGCTGATTTTTAACCTCTGCTCTGCCTGAATTCTGTCTTGAATTGGAGCGCAGCCTGCACAGGAGTAGTTACTGCAGAGTCTGACGGCAGCTAACCTTCTTTATCCACCCCTAACCCAATCTGCTTGACAGTATGAGTCCTTACACCCAGGTAATCTTTTAGTTTTTAAAGTAGATAAGAAGGTGCACAGGTCTCTTTACCACTGATACCTTAGTGATGAACCCTCCAGTCCTCCAGTTGAGCAGACACTGTTAGTTCAGTCCTTCACTTCACCAGCCACTGTTAGGTCAGCCCTCCAATTTAGCAGATACTGTTAGGTTAGCCCTCCAGTTCATCAGACACTGTCTGGTCAGCCCTCCAGTTCGAGATACTGTCCAGTCAGCCCTCCAGTTCAGCATGCACTGTTAGGTCAGCAGCCACTGTTAGGTCAGACCTCCAATTCAGCAGCCACTCTTAGGTCAACCCTCCAGTTCAGAATGCGCTGTTAGGTCAGCCCTCCAGTTCCACAGACACTGTCAGGTAAGCCCTCCAGTTCACAATAGACTGTAAGGTCAGCCCTCCAGTTCACCAGACACTAATAGGTGAGCCGTCCAGTTCACCAGAAACTGGTAGGTCAGTTTTCCAGTTCACCAGACACTGGTAGGTTAGCCCACCAGTTCAGCAGACACTGGCATGTCAGCCCTCTAGTTCAGCAGACGCTGGTATGTCAGCCCTTTAGTCCAGCAGACACTGGTAGGTCAGCCCTCCAGTTCAGCAGACACCGATACTAGCCACTGAGGTCAGCCCTCCAGTATACCAACCACTGTTAGGTCGGCCCTGCTGTTCACCAGCCACTGTTAGATCAGCCCTCCAGTATACCAGCCACTGTTAGGTCAGCCCTCCAGTTCACCAGACACTGTTAGGTCAGCCCGCCAGTTCACCAGACACTGTTTAGGTCAGCCCTCCAGTTCACCATCCAGTGTTTATTTAGCAGTGGCTGGTGAACTGGAGGGATAACTTGACAGTGTCTGTTGAAATTGATGGCTGAGCAAAAAGTGGCTGTTGAACTTTCCAGCCCTCGGGTTCAGCAGACACTTTAAGGTCAGCCCTCCAGTTCAGGAAACACTTTAGGTCAGCCCTCCAGTTCAGAATAAACTGTTAGGTCAACCAAATAGTGTGACTGGTACATGTAAGTGTGCCCATAGTGTGACTGGTACATGCAAGACTGCCCACCTGCCCACCGTGTGACTGGTACATGTAAGTCTGTCCACTGTGTGACTAGTACATGCAAGTTTTCTCACTGTGACTAGTACATACAAGTTTTCCCACTGTGAAAGGTACATACAAGTTTTCCTACTGTGACTGGCACATACAAGTTTGCCCACTGTGACTGGCACATACAAGGTTGCCCTCTGTGTGAATGGTACATGCAAGTTTTCCCACAGTGACTGGCACATACAAGTTTGCCCACTGTGACTGCTACATATAAGTTTGCCCACTGTGTCTAAACACTAAAAGTTTACCCACATGTGGACTGGCACACTACAAGTTTGCCCACTGTGACTGGCACAAATTACAAGTTTGCCTACTGTGACTGGCACTTACATGTTTGCCCACTGTAACTGGCACTATCAAGTTTGCCCACTGTGACTGGCACTTACAAGTTTGCCCACTGTGACTGGTACATACAAGTTTGCCCACTGTGACTGGCACTTACACGTTTGCCCACTGTGACTGGTACATACAAGTTGCCCACTGTGACTAGCACATACAAGTTTGCCCACTGTGACTGGTACATGCAAGTTTTCCCACAGTGACTGGCACATACAAGTTTGCCCACTGTGACTGCTACATATAAGTTTGCCCACTGTGTCTAACACATAAAAGTTTACCCACTGTGACTGGCACATACAAGTTTGCCCACTGTGACTGGCACAAATTACAAGTTTGCCTACTGTGCTGGCACTTACATGTTTGCCCACTGTAACTGGCACTAACAAGTTGCCCACTGTGACTGGCATTACAAGTTTGCCCACTGTGACTGGTACATACAAGTTGCCCCACGATGACTGGCCAAGTACATTGTTGGCCCATGTGATGGTACATACAAGTGCCCACTGTGACTAGCACATACAAGTTGCCCACTGGGACTGGTACATACAAGTTTGCCCACGTTGACTGGCACTTACAAGTTTTCCCACTGAGACTGGAACTTACAAGTTTACCCACTGTGACTGGCACTTACAAGTTTGGCCAATGTGACTGGCACATACAATTTTGCTCACTATGACTGGTACATACACGTTTGCCCACTGTGACTGGCACTTATAAGTTTGCCCACTGTGACTGGCACATACAAGTTTGCCCACTGTGACTAGCATATATAAGTTTGCCCACTGTGACTGGTACATACAAGTTTGTCCCTCCAGCCCTCGGGTACTTTTTTTTTAATTGCTGCTGCTGCTGCCAGCAGGAGTGCTGCCTGAGCCAAAAGCTTGCTCCCTAATACAAGCTTTCTGGATTTCTTACGACCCAACTTGACATCCCAAAACCACTTAACCCTTGGGTGTCACGCTCCCTGGATGGGTGCTGCTGCAAAGCAGCTGTGAAACATGGAAAGACTGAAAGTGCAGCAGAGATCAAGGTTTACCAGTTTATTGTACACACCAAACACACCGTGAAAAATAAAAGAATACTATAATCAATGAGACTAGTGAAAAGACTAGGCTATACACAATGACTAAGGGGCATATTTATAAAGGAACGATGTTAGCGCAAAAAAATTACGCCGCCCCTCGCGGGCGCGAAAATAGGCTATCGCCGTATTTATAACGGCGAGCGCTATTCCCGCGATACCTATCGCGGCCGCGATGTGCTGCGGTAATTTTAAGCCCCTTGCGGCGATACTGTAGTATCACCGCGAAGGGACTTAAAATCCCTTCCCGACGCCGCTCCTACCCGCCCACCCACCCCCGCGGGCAGCGGCGACCCACCGCCCCGCCGCCACTTCCCAGCAGCCCTCCCAACCCGTTCCCCGTTCGCGGCCTTCTCAGGGCCCCGCTGGAGGGAGCCTCCACCCCCAGCGGCTCCCTCCGTCCCCTCCCCGGGAGCGGCCAGGGCGGGGGCTGGAGGGGTTGCGGGGAGGGGGTGCGCGGCGGGTGGTCGCGACCACCTGCCGCGGCCCCTTCCCGGCAGCCCCTCAGCCTCCCGTTCCGAGATTGCCGCGAAAGGGGAACGGGTTGGGAGAGTGCTGGGAAGTGGCGGCGGCGGCGGGTGTCGCCGTGCCGCCGCGGGGGGTGTGGGCGGGGTGGGCGTGTTCCGGGGCGGGTGCGACCCACCGCCGCGGGTTGCCTGCCCATCCCCGCCGCGGGGAGGTTAGTATCGGCTGACTTCGCCTCCTTCAAGTGTGCGAAGTAAAACAGCCGATACTAGCCGAGCGAAACCAGTACGCCGCTTATAAATAGAAGCGGCAGGGTAACAGGTAAGTATCGGCGCGAGCGAAAGGTAACGCTTCGTTAACTTTTCGCGGCCGTTTCGGGCTTTATAATCGCGGGTAAACGCGATTTATGCGTAATGGCCACGAAAACGGCCGCGAAAAGTTAACGAACCTTTATAAATATGCCCCTAAGACTATATACAAATGACTTAAGACTATGAACAGGAAAAAATAGCTGGGAAGTGGAACAGGCAAAGGGCAAGGAAACAGGACTGTAAGACAAGGAGCAAGACAAGATCCGGAAAAAGGCAAGGCAAGGTTTGGAACTGGAAACAGGAGCAAGGTGTGGAATGATGAGAGCAGCAAGAATAAGGGCTAGGCCATACTGCTTTTTTTGCGTTTGAGCTAGGCCATACCGCTTTTTTTGCGTTTGAGCTTGCGTTTTTTCATAACATTGAAAACGTTGCGATTGCGATTTGCGTTCCGCATTTTAAATCGCAATCACATGCGTTTTTCAATAGTTAAGCAGTGTGGCCGTGTCCTAATCGATGATCTGGCAAGGAATAGGAGTGGGTGGAGTCCTTAAATAGCTGAAGACTGATACCAGGTGAATGTGATGAGAGATAATTGTCCAAAAGGTGAAACGGCCTGCTGCTGGTGGGAAGTGTTTTTTTCCAATCACTGTATCGCGCGTTTTCGGGTGCGATGCGCTTGCGATTTGCGTTCCGCATTTTAAATCGCAATCGCATGCGTTTTTCTATATGTAACAAAAAAATGCATGTGCAAACGCAACGAAATCGCACATGGAATCGCATGCGATTCCGTGTGCGATTGTGTTTGCAGCACAGTGTGGCTGTGCCCTACCTGTCACTTCCTTCCTTGTTCTTTTACCCTCAGACAACCCTTTGCACTTATATACCATATCAATAATAATCAAAATCATCAAAATAAGGAAATTATTTATAAACAAATAGCATTTATTTTATATAGCAAATATAATATATGTCTTGAATATCGAGAAACTGGTAATGTTCTATACATGTATACCTTGTTGGGAGAGAAAAAAAGAGTGTCCTAGGCTATAAGAAGATTGCCAACACCCTGAAACTCAACTGCAGCATGGTGGCCATTCTGTTGCAAACTTTATAAAGGCCCTCTTAGTAAACATCAGTTCTTTTCTGCTTACCACCCCCAGTCTAATGGAGCATTAGAACGACTTACCGTATATACCGAGTATAAAAACGAGTTTTTCAGGGGAAAAATCAGCCTGAAAACTCGGACTCGGTTTATACTCGAGTCAACCACTTACCTGGGCATTCCGGCAGCCGCGCAATCCTTTCTGCTGGCGCGCCGGCCTGACGTCACTGCCCGGCGCCAAGCCCGGCGCCGGGCAGTGACGTCAGCCGGCGCGCCGTACAGGAATGGGCGTGCGCGGCGGAATGGATACCGTACCTGCCGGGATGGATGGAGGAAGATAGAAGAAGTCGTCCACAGGAGAAGAGTCCAGGAGAGACGAAGAGTCCAGGAGAAGAGTCCAGGAGAAGAGTCCAGGAGGAAGAGACAGGGAGAAGAGTCCACAGGAGTAGAAGAGTCCAGGAGAAGAGTCCACAGGGAGAAGAGTCCACAGGGAGAAGAGAAGAGTCCACAGGAGTCCACAGGGAGAAGAGTCCACAGGGAGAAGAGCCCACAGGTACAAACTGAACTGAGGGGGAGGGGGGCATTCAAGATGTTGGGGAACTACAACTCCCAGCATGCTTTATTAGCTGGGAGTTGTAGTTT
Organism: Hymenochirus boettgeri; assembly: GCA_019447015.1. Taxonomy (NCBI): domain Eukaryota; kingdom Metazoa; phylum Chordata; class Amphibia; order Anura; family Pipidae; genus Hymenochirus; species Hymenochirus boettgeri. The sequence continues at coordinate 167,595,249 of CM033474.1, forward strand.
CCAAACATCTTGAGTGCCAAGTTTTTTACCCTCGGTTTATACTCGGGTCAATAACTTTATTAGGATTTTTAGGTGAAATTGGGTACCTCGGTTTATACTCAGGTCGGTTTATACTCGAGTATATACGGTAATCAGGCCCTAAAATAATTCCTCCGATGCCATGTTTCCACCATGCCAAGATGATTGGTCTGATTTATTACAACAGTTGGCTGAGTTTGCTCACAATAACAGTGCTCATTCCTCTACTGGAAGGGTGCCATTTCTTACAGTTTATGGACAACATCTGTTAGCTTTCCCTAGGACTTTCTCCACACGGACATCCCTGCAGCCAATGACCATGCAGCCCATATGTCCGCTATTTGGAATGCAACCAAATGTAATCTTAAAAAGAGTTCCTTTATACAAAAGACCTATGCCGACAAAACAAGAAGACCTTCTCCTCCTTATTCCCTGGGTGAGTATGGCTTTCCACCAAAACTATTCACTTCAAACTCCCTTCCCCCAAACTGGGACCCAATTCATTGGCTCCTTACCTATCATCAAAGTCATTAGCCCTACAACTTTTCAATTACAACTCCCACCTCAGATGAAGATCCCCAATGTATTCCATGTATCTCCTCTAAAATCTGTGTCTACTAAACATTTTTCTTCCTCACAGACTTCTTCAACGGTCAACAGGAATATGAAGTAGTAAAGATCTTTTATTCCAGGTTCTCCAGGGGCCTGGTTCTCCAGGGGCCTCTTGCAATATCTCATCCAGTGGAATAGCTCCGGTCCTGAAGAATGTTCCTGGGTCAACCATTCGGAGGCAAACATTCAGAGTCAACCATTTGGATGTTCATGCTCCTCCTTTAATCCAGAAATTCACATGTGCTTTTCCTTTAAACCCTGGTCATGGTGGTCTTCAGCCTCCCTTAATTACATCTCCAGCTGTTTAGACTCCAAGATGGGCGGTGCCCAGGGCACTGACATCATCGCGCAATGCGCATGACATCACAAAATGGCACTGACAGGTCTACAACATGTGACATCACTGACATTCGCTGGTGGCACAAAGATTTAAAGGGAACCAGACTCTCTTCCCCTGTGCCTGGTTATAGCATCACTTTGACAAATGCTGTGCGGGGTTCTTAGTAATCTTGCTCCAGACCCTTGCTTTTGTTTTTTTCCCTGAGTTCTGCCTCGTCTTCTCCAGCATTCTGGCTCTGGATTTCCTGCCTGTTCATAGTACTTTTGTGCTTGGATCCTGTTTCTTTGCTGGACTTGCTCTTGGAAAAACTTGCTTTCCTCTCTGCCTGTTCTTGCCCTGTCTCCTGTTACTTAGTGGACGTCATTCCTCACTGGTCCTGACCATCTCCTGTCATCTCAACAGGTAAACCTTACAGGTTTTTACCGTGAGAATCGTACAACTATGGGACTGTCTTCCATTGGACATAGTGATGGCAGGTTCATTGGATATTTTAAATAAAAGCTGGGTGAGTTTCTAAAAACAAACAGGGTTATTCAATAAAAGTTCTTATTGTTAAAAATTGTGTTAATTTTGCCCCAACCAATCAGGTGTAAGCTTTCAAATGTTAAAAGATCTGAATGGTTGGAGCAAAATTAGCACCATTTTAAACAATAAGAACTTTTATTGAATCTCCCTGGAAGAATGTTGCATGTTACTGGTATTGATTTATAAAAATGGAGTTGATCCAAGTATATTTCTGGTTGCCACTTGGAGTCATACCCCTTAATACTGTTTTTTTTTCAAATTTATGCCTTCCTATGAATCAACTGTTGGGCAGGAAATGTGGGTATTGCTGAATAGGTTGACTACATAAATGTATGTCTTTAATTTACCTCAAATACTATACTATGTGATTTAATTTACGAGATAAACAAGCTTTAGCAAGCCACGACATCAACCTCTCTGACTAAAAATGAGAGCACTCTAAAAAATTGAAGAGGCCTGTTTCAGATGTTTTAGATGAAACCTACTTAAAGGGGAACTGTGGCCCAAAAAAGACTAAGTAAATTGATAGGAATTGCTCTCCTGAGAATTTTTGCAGTTTATTTTCATTGTTTATTTTGCATAGTTTTGAAGATACTTCAAAATAGATTTCCTGCTTCTTGCTCTGAAACCACAAAGTAAATCTGCCCTGGGTCTCCTCCTCCCCTTGCAGCCCCCCTTCTCTTGCAAGCCCCCCATGTCCCTCCCACTCATGGACCCCATGACCTCTCTATTTGCAGGCAACCCTGGCCCCTTACCTTACAGCCCATGTGGACTCGCCCACTTGTGGACACCTTAACCCAGCCCACTTGAGGGTGCCTTAGCCCTGCCCACCCATGGGTGCTGTGGCTCCTCCAACGCATGGGGGCCATGACCCTGCCCACTCGTGGGTGTCATGGGCCACTCAGACCCCCCCTGCCGAAAACTGTGTGAAAACAGCCTTTTTTAGGCAGAGTGAAAACTCTGCCTGAAATAGCTGTTTTCATAGTGGGAGAGTAGGGCTTTAGATTCCCTTACATACTCTGTGGGGATCTTCACACAGCAGGGAGGGGGAGGGACTTCTTGTCTCCCCCACACACTGAAGTCTGAGGCTGTGCTCGCCGGCGGCGAGGTGGAGGAGCAGCCTTAGGAATGTCACATGTCAGCCTCCCACCCATTAACTTTCTGGTCAGTTATTTCTTTATATCTTAGGCTGTGGCGCACGTAGACAGGTGGTTGATGGCTTGTTTTAAAGGTAGGAAACTGGCCTTTCAAAACTTGTATGGAGACCACACTTCCCATTTAAGATAATGTAAGAGAGATCTGGGTACAAGTAATGTTAGGCTTGGTTAAATGTGTACTAGATGACGTAGTAAATTCAGTATGGGCTAAAAAAACTTTCCAGTATTCAGTTTCCAGTTAATCTTCTCTACATGGTTTAGACTGCTACTTCTTTCAATTGTTCCGATAAAAACATATATAGTGATCCAGTCATTCAACAAAAGAAGACTGAACATTTTCAAATGACAGCAGTAATACCATTAGCGGCTGGCTTTGAAATGTTCAATGCCATTGAAAAACTCATTGGTTTAGTTTAGAATCTCACAGCATTCTGACCTGCTGGGCTGGATTTATCGTTAGGCACAGTAGGCAGGCTACAAAGGGCACCTGAGGTTGCAGAGGCAAATGTCAACCTCTCCCTCTCCTACCTTATCACCCCTGCTTTACAGTTAATATTATAATTAGTCCATATTTTTTAAGGTCACACATTTCAATGTATTATAGTCTGGCTGGGCTGGTGTTTATTGTGCGTAAAGTCTCCTGAGATATAAACCCAACTTTCAAAAAGTGTGAATTCTGCTTCTGAGTAACTGAAAATATTCCTATTGAGATTTTAAAAAGAATCGGTGTTTCTGGCATAGTTAAAAATGTAGGATTATAGTGAAAAACATTGGGCTTCTTCAAACTGTACACAATTTCCATTTTATTTTTATAGGATGTTGAATAGGGTACAGCATCATTTTACATTTAGGCAGTGTAGCCTAACACAGATGGCATGATAGGGATATAGGGTCGTATCAGTTATTTTTAAACAGATTACATAAGATTTTACCAAAGTGGATGTTTAGTGACTTTATATACAGGACTTCATAATCCACAATGTTGTTTTCAAGATGTAAAGAATTTCTCACAGCAGGGCAGTTGTTTTTTAATTTGAACTGTCAGTGTTATGAACATAATCCAGATGTTGGTAAATGAAAAATCAGTCTTTGTCATTATAGTGTTTAGACTATAGTTTTTGATTGTGTTTCATCAGCTTAACAATTCAAACAACTCATTCATGCTGTGAGTGCCAGCCGACATTTCTGCAACTGACAGAGATGGCCCGATGGTGTCAGAATTTTGTTGTGGAGAGATATCTGGTATGAAAATCCCTGCCTCTGCGTGGCTAACTTTAGACTGGAAATGTTTCAATGGGGTAAGTAAAACATGTCCATTTACTGTATTTCTTGATCAGTCCAATAAATAACTAAAATGCACATGGTATTGAAAAGTTCTTGAAATGCATGTTTTTCTGTATGTAATGTGGAAGCTGGCTGCTTTATGCATGAACAACATTGTACTTGTTTTAATTTACAAATAGAAATGTAAAATGAGATTGCATTTTAGAATCTGGGATGTTGCCTGGTACACTGTGCAATGATTATACTTCCAATAAATACTAAAGGCTTTTCAAGTTAATGTCATGTACAGTTTGTTGGAAGAAATGTAATACCTGTCTAATGTCAGAGCCCCAGACAGGGAAATCTACCAACAGAAAGTTTAGATAATGGTCAAGGGATGACACTTAAAGGAGAACCAAACGTTCAGAACACTCATGCATTGTAAGATACTATTTCAGTAATTTGCATTTATGTACATGTATTAAAGGGGAACTGTGGTCCACAAATGACTTTAGGTAAATTGACAGGAATTGCTCCCCTGAGAATTTTTGCAATTTATTTCCATTGTTTTATTTTCCAGGAAATCCATTTTTTGTGTGATATGGCAGCAGCATCACCAGGTTCCCTGCACTTCCTGCTTCCTGCTCTGAAACTGTCAGTCAATCTGTCCTGTATCTCTTCCTCCCCTTTGCAGCCCCCTGGTCCCTCCCACTCATGGACCCCATGGTCCCTCCAGTTGCAGGCCCCCATGGCCTATTATCTTACAGTCCCACGTGGCCCCGCCCCCTCGTGGACATCATGGCCCCACCCACTCTCGGGTGTCTAGGCCCCACACACTCACGTCTGTCTAAGCCCCGCCCACTCGTGGGTGCCATGGGTTACTTAGACCCCCCCTACAGAAAACTCTGTGGAAACAGCCTTTTCAGGCAGAGTGAGAACTCTGCCTGAAAAGGCTGTTTTCACAAAGTGAAAAAGAAGGGCTGTAGATTCCCTTACCTTCTCTGTCAGGACTTCACACAGCAGAGAGGAGGAGGGACTTCCTGTCTCCCTCACACACTGAGGGAGTCTGAGGCTGTGCTCGCCGGCGGCACTGTGCAGGAGAAGCCTCGGGAATGTCACAAGTTAGCCTCCCACCCATTAACTTTCTGGTCAGTCATTTCTGTATATCTTGGACTGTGGAGAACTTAGAGAGTTGGTTGATGGCTTTAAAGGTAGGAAACTGGCCTTTCATTTAAGCTTAACTAGTTTGGAGACCACAGTTCCCCTTTGATTATTTAAAAAAGAAGGTGTTCATGTTGTTGATAGTACATGTCTCTGTCCATGTAGTCTTCCATTCTGTTCCTAGGGAAGGATAAATAGGGAGATTCAATAAAAGTTCTTACAGTTAAAAATGGTGCTAATTTTGCACCCAACCAATCAGATATTAGTTAACATTGGAAAGCTAATATCTGATTGGTTAGTGCAAAATTAGCACCATTTTTAACAAACTCTTATTGAATAACCCTGAAAGTTTCTAAATGTGCATACATTTTATATTTTAGCTCTGGTGGCATAGTGGGTTTGCTCTAGTTCCCCCATACCATGGCTTAAAGGTTTGACTCGTAAAAGCCGACAAATATTGTGTTCACCCGAAAAGGTTCCGGAAATTTAATTTAAAAAAAGAACTCGTGTTTAATGTACCAGATAACATTGATAAAACCACACTATGACCAAAGTAGTAAAAGACAATAAAAAAATAGCTGGCCAGCTAATAAAATTACATTATCGGGCCAATGCAGGATCAAAACCCTGATCCCGCAATGCTTTAAACTCCTACGCAAGACTGCATCATGGGGTCCCAGTCAGGTAAGATGCTTTGGCCCTGTACGCCACAGTGGTAAAGGCATTAAGATTAGCACAAAATTGGTGCTCAAATCTTAACATACAGTAGCCTTTACTACATAGGCTACACTGCGCAATATCCAAAAATGTTTGGAAATTGCGCGCCCAGCGTGAAATTATTGTAAAACCCACGCTAAAATGATACATTTGGTAGCATGGGTTTTGTACTAATTCATCTCAAAAATGTTCAATATAGCTTCAGCCCAAGTGTATAAATCCAGTAAGGTAATAATACAAAAGTATCTATATCATATAAAGCAGAGTGAGATAGTATCATAATACAGTAGGATCTCTAAAAGAACATCAAAATAACAAATAGACTACGAAATAGTATTAGATTATATACAGATTAGTCTCTCAAGTCCAATATAATAAAACCTCCAGGGAGTGGTTTGATGCAGTAAAGTGCAGCAGATTCCCATCCTGTCATTGATTGTTCTGTTTAACATCCAATAACAGAACTTGTTGCGCCGGCTTTACAAGATTCTTTACAATATCCCCCTCAAAGTTAAACTTTAGCTGCAAGCCTCCTCATTGAGCGTGATGTCAGCTGTCACGGCCATAGCTGAAAGCTGCTTTCCGGAAGACATTGGTGCTAATGGAGATTGGGACAAGTAACGGACTTTAGTAACATTCAGTAACAGTGGACTTTGGTTTGAAGGGCCTGCAGCTAAGGGTAATCATATAATATAGGACCCACCCGACCCTAAACGCTAGCTTAAAAACTATAAAATCTGCCCCGAACTGCTGTACTTACGAATGTACTTACTCACTTTCGGTCCCTCCGTTATGGCCTCTTCTGCTACTTCTGGGAATGAGAGTCAGCTAATGACTGATGCATCTGCCAGTCAGTAGAGAGAGCCAAGGTAAGTTAATTTCTGGGTGATTTAAAAGGTTTTAAGCTAGTGTAGCACTAACCCCCAAAGGGGCGGCTGAGTTTTTACTTAAGGGTTTCTCCTGCACCAGCGGTGACCCGCCCAGAGGGCTCAGACTAAATAAAAGAGAGGTATTTATAAAGAAGTATATATAAAGAAGTAATATTACAGTAACAACAAGTTTATAGTTAAATCCAAAAATCTCTCTAGTTAATAAACTGTTTTCAAGAAATATCTTTCAGGCAGGTATATTGTACATTCAACAGTTATAACCGAATGCAATGTAAATAACAAGTCTATCAAACCCTATAATAGCTGTAACTACTATATTCACAGTGTTATATATATTACTTCCCTAAGGTCCTTTTACCCCTTAACCTTCCTCTCTGGCCAGGAGGTCACTTATAAAGATGGCCGGTGTTGGGGCCCTTTAGTTGTTTAGGTTGGAGTGCTCGACCCAAATTGGATTATTTGTAATACTTAAAAGGAATATGTAAATAATCCACCTGAGAGGATAACAGTCTACAAGTGTCTGATTGAGAGGATTCCATGCTCCTTAGGTAGGCCATGTCTCCCTTCTGGGAAATGTAATCCACAATTTTCACCAATAGCTAGCTTCTCTTTTCTTTTAGCTGGATGGATCCAAGTTCGTTCTCCTCATGCAAGTTGTTTGGGTTTTTTTCTCTCCCTCTCAGAAGTATCACAGCCAGTCAAGTCTCTCTTCATCTCTCTCTCTCTAATTCCCGCACCTCCATCCTCCCCTCAGTCTCTTAGGGCTGTGGGGGTGTGGCTGTCAGCAGTGAAGACGTACTGTAGTTCTGCCACACTACATATTGATGAAACAACAAGGTAAGAGTCCCCCAAAAATCACTGACTATCTGGGCTACACTAGCGTTTAGGGTTTGGGGGTCCACTTGCATTTAGGGTTGGGGGGGTCCCCAACCTCCCCCCTAGGGATGCAGTGCCAAGGGATCCAGAGGGGGGAGATGGGGGGGAGCTTTACTATACATGCCAGAGTCCTTTAAGAGGAGCAGGAATTAGGCTCCTACTATTCACTTTTCTTGACATCAGGCCTTGCAGGAGAACCATCAGGAGCAGAGGAGAAAGATAAGGATTTTTTTAACACTACATAGTGGGGCCAACAGTGAGTTAAAGTTTAGTTGGGGATGTGGACATGCCCTTTAATGCATTAAAAGAGATGCTGGTGCTAAAGACAGTATACAAATAGATTTATGGCTGATGTATAATCAAGGCAATTATTGACAAAATAATCGCATAGACTGCTTTCTGCCAATTAATCATAACAAAGCATAATCTATGTTTACTTAAAAAGAAAAACTATATATGGAATCGCTTTGGAAGTAAGAATATGGCTTAATTCATAATCTTTTTTCCTGTCACTGACAAAAATAGCTTTCATAGTTTCCTTTGGGTCAAACTATTTGAACTGCAAATTGTAGAGCATAGGGGTAACAATGACAGTTATTTGAAGTGAGGAGCAAGTATGCAAGAAGATGTTGATGTGCACTTGCATTTAAAACTGAAAAGCTAGCTGTGACCTTTTAGACCTTATGTACAGCACTGCCTGTCTATCTTGAAGCACTGCAAGTTTCATGTACTTATGGATGAGTCAGAAGCTTGTTTATGCCTGAGCTGGGTATTAATTCTTCACAATATTCTTTACCTATAGTCAAAGCTGCAGCATACCATAAATTGGATTTGACTAAGCAAATGTGCAATATTAATAGATATGAAGCTGCAATGACTGCAGAAAAAGCAGAAACATTGCAGAGTGTTAAAAACACTTTATCGACAGCTCATTATTTCTTATTTTATCTTGAACTGAAAACAGTGGGCAAGGTAGGTAACCAGCTAGTAATGATTTGTTGCAGCTGCTGGAAGAATAAATGTTTGACATACCTCTGGTACAACACCACAAGTTATATATTAACTTGAGTAAGGATTTCACCTGTCTTTGGACCATAAGATGGTGCTAGTTTACATTAAGGAAATAATTATATTCAATCTCATTACAATTTCACTATTTAAAATGATAATAGATTTCTTTTAAAATTTTCTGCAAAGTAATTTGCGAATGTTTGGCTTCCAAATAGTCTAAGCAGTTAATGTTCAGGATATCACAATCACAATAAATTATTAAAAGACACGTCAAACCTTAAAAGCATTGGGAAATACCACTCGAGTATAAGTCGATCCGAGTATAAGTCGAGGTACCTATTTTTACCAGAAAAATTTGTAAAAACTGATTGACTCGAGTATAAGTCGAGGGTAGAAATTATCACTACTACTGCCTTTTGATTCTGTGTTGTTTTTAGGCTTTAGTTGCCCTTTAAATGGACAGCTGAATTCCCATACATGAATCCCATACAGTAATAGCCAAATCCAGTACCAGTTAACCTCCAATTCCTTGGCGCTCCAGATGTTTGGAAACTACAACTCCCAGCATGCTTTGTTCCTGGGAGTTTCAGTTTCTAAACATGTGGAGTGGCAAGGTTCAGTAAACTTTTAATTAAGCTTACCATCATTTACAATTCTCCTGACCCCATATAGTAAAGGGCACTCTGACCCCATATAGTAAAGGGCCCTATTAAAGAACTCTTTGACCCCAATAGTTAAAAATGTCACCTGACATTTGTAATTTCAAGCTGTCATTTGTACTGTACTAGCAGCTGTTTTTTGCCCCAAACTGAGGAGATCCATCAGATTTACAGCTTCCAGATGTGCAGTGACAGTGCTGAGTGAGTCCAGCAGCCAGACTACAGGAAGAAGGAAGTGTAAAGGCAGATCAGCTCCTGTAACTTTCTATGCAGGTTAACACAGCGCCACCTACTGGTTACTATCTGCAATTGCAGAATTTGGATCTAAATTAGGACTTGACCCGAGTATAAGTCGAGGTAAGGTTTTCAGGCTAACTTTAAAGCCTGAAAAATTCGACTTATACTCGAGTATATACGGTAATCCTATATAATAAAATGCAAGTGTGCATCCCTGTGTGTGCGTCCTGCAGTTACCTCTTTTTGCCATTTGGTGTGCATTCTATTCCTCAGGCTGCTGCTGTTATTTCCCTCCAGGCAATTACAGAGTGCATTGACACTGCTCTAGCTCCCCCGCAGCAGCCTCTCAGCCCCTTCATTTCCTTTCATGCAGGAAAGTCTTTTACTGTGCGGCATAATTTACATCCATCAGCATACCTTCATGGGCGGAAGTAACACACGTGCCGGTTGATTATGGGCATGCGCGAGCGTTGTCATGGTAACTGTTTAGATGTGCCGGTTGATTATGCGCATGCGCGAAACTAGCATTGTCATGGTAACTGTTTAGACGTGCCGGTTGATTATGCGCATGCGCGAAACTAGCGTTGTCATGGTAACTGTTTAGACGCTGAAGTGTATGGATGGCTGCACAGTCCCTGCTATTTCCAGGTTAGAAAGTTAGATAGCGTAACAGTTAAAGAGACAGAAGACCTCTTTAGAGAACAAAGGAAAAGGACAGTTAGCTTATGGAGCGCTGAGGGAAAACCGTTATATCTAAAGTGTATGGACAGGGGCTGAGGGAAAAAGGTCCCTCCAAAGTGTATGGACAGGGGCTGAGGGGAAAAAAAAGTCCCTTCAAAGTGTATGGACGGGCTGAGGGGAAAAAAGTCCCTTCAAAGTTTATGGACAGGGGCTGAGGGAAAAAAAAGTCCATTCAAAGTGTATGGACAGGGGCTGAGGGAAAAGGTCCCTCCAAAGTGTATGGACAGGGGATGAGGGAAAAAAAAGTCCCTTTAAATGTATGGACAGGGGCTGAGGGGAAAAGGTCCCTCCAAAGTGTATGGACAGTGGCTGAGGGAAAAAAAGGTCCCTTCAAAGTGTATGGACAGAAAAATAAATGTTTCTACACATGTATTCTAGCGCCCGTTTATGTAACGGGCTTAATGTCTAGTTAATAATAATTAACTAGTAAAAATAGTTTATTTAATTTTCCTCACCACCACTTTTTCATGCCACCCGGCTAGAAATGAATTCTGGGGAGAATACTGCTAGGTGCTAGGGACAGCATAAAATCAAATTAAGTCTAACCTCCTTACAGCTACTGCAGAGCTGCCTCAGCATTACTGTATTTTGTTGCCAGCCTCTGGTCTCCAGACAGAGCAGAAACGCAGCATTCTGTGATGACGTCATGTGATGTGTTATAGTAGCATGTCACATTTTACATGCCACCTCCTCCAGCAAGCAAGGCGAAAGCAGCCAGCAAATCGTCCTCTGGCTCCTCTCTTCTCAATGTCTCCTCTTGGCACCAATCATTTATGTAAGAGGAATCCACGAGAATGAGACGGTTAATAAAGAGAGCATGAAATTACATCACCTATGTGCATGTATGTACTTTCTGACTGAGGGAAAATCTTATCATGCAAATCTCGCAGGAGCCATGACTGGAATGTGAACACACAGAGTGAAAGGGGCAACACAAATAGAAGGAAAAGTAAGTTGCCCTTTAATTCAAATGTGTTTTTACTGCACAAAAAGGCCAAGCTAAGCCTGGTTTCTCTCTTTCCACCCATCATCTACCTGTGAATGTTCCCTGTATTGTTTATATAATTTGGCTTGAAAAAGCCAAATTACTGTTCTTTCTATTTCTTCTTCTTTTTCTTCTTCCGTTTTATTCTTCCGCTTTTTTGGACTGTATCTCCTCCCACATTTTTGAGCTAGAGACATGAAATTCAGTACAGACCTGCGTGGCATATAGGAGAAGTGTGCTATCTTCTAGCTAAGGAATCATCGGAAACGTTACGACGTTATCTGAGAATTTCCGGACATTTTTTCCCATAGACTATATTGGTAAAAATCCTCAAATGTGGATATTTCAAAACAGTTTGTTTCATGGTCATAAATACAAATGGTAATACCCCCAACTCCCCACACAGACATAGGTACACCCACCAACTGACCTACATTTCCATTCCCATGGAAGCCACATTTAAAGGGTAACTAAATTTAAAAAAACTAATTTAGATTTATCCTCAATAAAAGATAGCTTTATGGTTGTAAACACAAAAAAGACATACCCCTCAACCAGACCCAGGTACACACACCTACTGATCTACTTATCCATTACTGTGGCAGCCATACTTAAAGCGTAACTAAAGTAAAAAAAAAGTAATTTAGATTTACCTCAATAAAGATAGTTTTATGGTGTAAACACAAAAAAAGACATACCCCTCAACCAGACCCAGATACACACACCTACTGATCTACTTATCCATTACTGTGGCAGCCACACTTAAAGCGTAACTAAAGTAAAAAAAAAGTAATTTAGATTTATCCTCAATAAAAGATAGTTTTATGGTTGTAAACACAAAAAAGACATACCCCCTCAACCAGACCCAGATACACACACTTACTGCTCTACTTATCCATTACAGTGGCAGCCATACTTAAAGGGTAACTAAAGTAAAAAAAACTCATTTAGATTTTTCCTCAATAAAAGATAGTTGTATGGTTGTAAACACAAAAAAGACATACCCCCTTAATCAGATCCAGGTACACACACCTACTGATCTACTTATCCATTACTGTGGCAGCCATACTTAAAGGGTAACTACAGTCAAAAAAGCAAATTTTGATCAATAATCAAAAAAGTTTGTTTTTTTAACCCCCAACGTGATACAAGTATACACACCTACTGACCTACCCCCCCATTACTGTTGCAGCCATACTTAAAGGGTAACTAAAGTCAAAAAAACTAATTTTGACCAATCATCAAAAAAGTTTTTTTTTTTAACCCCCAACCTGATCCAGGTACACACACCTACTGACCCACCCTTCCATTTCCATGGCAGCCATATTTAAAGGGTAACTATAGTAAAAAAAAAACACATTTTGACCAATCATCAAAAAAGTTAGCATTTTATCCCTGATATGAATACACACACCAACTGACCTATCTTTAAAGCATGTGACATATTTAAAGGGTTAGTAAAAAACAACATTGTCCTCTTCATTGGCATTATTAAGTTTTAAAATCTGCAGCACAAACACACAAATTCCCTTCCAAAATGCAGTCCTTCAAGCCAAATTTAAAGTTTATACTTAAACTTTCCCTTTCTAGTTATTATCCCTTCTCTCCAAGTCCCCAGTCCCATATCATATTTTACATTTTTGTTCTGTTCTTCACTAGTCCATTCCAACAATTTGATTTCCATCTTTCTCTATCCTCCTTAGACTGAGTACACAAACGCCAACCCTGACAAACGCCAAACCTGAAATGGATCAGCCATCTGTCTGATGGGATTAACACAGTAATGCTGATATTTCGGCAAAACCAGACACTTGGCCTGTAGAAAACCACAAGATCAGCCAAAATTTACCAGCATGTCTGTGTAATTTTCTATATGATTTTGCCATACCTGTGTGTATGTGTACTTACTTACTGATGATTTCAATTATTTGTTAATGCTGCAAGGGCTACATGGAGTTTCTGGGGGCTCTAGTCTCATATACTTAGAGTGTTGATGTGTTACTAACTGATTTACTTTGGTTATAAAATACTGTGCTTTACCATTTAGCCTTGTATTATGCCTAAAGAAGGAGCTTAATAGTATGTATGGGCTCATGTTACCACCACGTTACTGACACATCACAATCATAATCACGTGTATATGGCCTCCTTAACACACACACACATCAGATTTGTTAACAAAGACACTCAAAAAACTATTGTGTCCAGTGAGCTGAATGGTAGCACAATGTATAGTAACGTATTTTAACTGCTAAACCAGGAAAACTGCTTGACTCGAGTATAAACCGAGGGTTGACTTTTTCCCATAGACAGCCCCATACATAGTTCCACAGACAGTCCTTTAGAAAGCCACATACACAGCCCCATAGAAAGTTCAATACACAGCCCCATAGAAATTCCCATTCACAGCCCCATAGAAATTCCCATACACAGCCCCATAGAAAGTCCCATACAGAGCCCCATAGAAAGTCCCATAGAAAGTCCCATACACAGACCCATAGAAAGTCCCATACAGAGCCACATAGAAAGTCCCATACAGAGCCACATAGACAGTTCCACAGACAGCCCTATAGAAAGCCACATACATAGCCCCATAGAAAGTCCCATACACAGCCCCATAGAAAGTCCCATACACAGCCCCATAGAAAGTCCCATACACAGCCCCATAGAAAGTCCCATACACAGCCCCATAGAAAGTCCCATAGAAAGTCCCATACACAGCCCCATATAAAGAACCATACACAGCCCCATAGAAAGTCCCATACACAGTCCTATAGAAAGTCCCATACACAGTCCTATAGAAAGTCCCATACACAGTCCCATAGAAAGTCACATACACAGTCCCATACACAGTCCCATAGAAAGTCCCATACACTGTCCCATAGAAAGTACAATACACAGCCCCATAGAAAGTCCCATAAAGAGTCCCATACATAGTCCCATACACAGATGTTCCCTGCATATATTTCTGTGAAGCCTGTTTGTTGAATCCTGTTACTTTCCCTTTCCCCTGCAGTCTGGGCTGTTCTGAGTTAGCAGGACAACAATTGCCTTACCCAACAAAATTAAGAAAGATTCTGTTTGTTACAGGGTACAGCTTTTGTTTTCCTAGGGCTATGTAACGTATATACTCGGTTCATACTCGCGTATATATTCGGTACCATCTGTAACCCCTAGAGCCCCCTCTTGCAGTCCGTTACTACTGAGAATCGTTTCGTATATGGGCGTTCGGTCCTGTGTCATTGATAATCTGGCGGGTTTATTTTCCTGTCTGTAACAAAAATGCCTGACTTGTTATACAGTATAATGTTATCAAATTTCTGGTGAAACTTATGTGCTACTGATTCGAGATATCTGAACTTCATAAAGTTCGGTCAGTTTTCGAAAATTCGAACATCAGTAAAAGTTCGAAAGTTCGAATTCGGACCCATTAAAGTTAATTGGGAGTGATATTTTTTGTTTTAGTTTTGATGATTTACAGCTAAACTAACAATGGTAACTTACTGTAAATGGCTCCTGGGAAATGTTCTGGGGAACATGTCACTATCACCAAAACTTGTTAAAACACTTCTTAAACACGAGCGGGCAATTGTCGGGTTTTGTGCAAGCTACATTTGAGGGTTATGGCCAATTAAAGGGTTACCAAACCATACTTTCGATGGTTAGCGAAAATAGAACCATAAATTAGAGTTTTACAGAAATCGAAGGATACTTTCATGGATTACCTAAAAAACAAATTATACTTTTGATGGTTAGCGAACAATACATTCTACGGTTAGCGAAAATGATCTATACATTCGAGGGTTACCGAAAACAAACAATAGTTTCGAGGGTTACGGAAAAGCAAAGGCTTCATTCGAGGGTTAGCGAACAATACATTCTAGGGTTAGTGAAAACGATCTGTACATTCGAGGGTTACGAAAAACGAACGATACATTCGAGGGTTAACAAACAATACATTCTAAGGTTAGCGAATGGACCATAAATTCTTATAGATAATATAAAATAATTATAGAATTTACGATAATTATTGAAAATACAGCTGCGAGTCTGGAAAGTCAGAGAAATCCGGGTCCAGGATAGTTCGAGAAGTCCGAGTCCGTTTGGACTTGTTAAGTTTGACTCGAACTCAGGTTTGAGTTGTAGTCCATCTCTACTACTGATTTGAAAAGACCCAAAGAAACAAAATTAAGTTAAACGTTCAGTTTCACTCATTTTACAGGTATTACTAGCTGTGGCCATATTTATTTTTTTCCATTACCATTGGAGGCATCTGGAAAAGATTACAATTTCTTTTATTATTTCTGTAAAAACATATGTACTTAACACTGGGTTTTATTTAATGCAGTTCAAGTCATTTAGTTAAACCTGTTAAAATAAGTTTAAATCCAAGTGATGATAATTTGTCTCTTCTTAATTAAATATAGAATTTCAAGTTTAATTCAGTACCCTTGCTTACCCCCACTGACACCCTTAAATTACAGAACAAAGTGGTAAAAATATTTTTTTTGGATAAGCTACAAATGTGCCACAAAACTCTCATACCACCTCATAAAAATGTAAAAGTCAAGATCGCTCAACTATTGATTCTTCAAAGCAACCACTGCTTGGTGTGAAAAATTAAAAGACATGGCCTTTCTGAGATGTTTATAAAAGAGTGAATATAAAGAAATGCACTGAAAACAATGTTTAAAACAGAAAGCTGCTGCTGTTGTAAGATACAAAATAATGTACTCCAATCCCATTGTAAAATAAGAGGGCATTAGAAGTCACCAATATCATCACCAAAACAATATTGCAGTGTTATGCAATGTTGATCTACGTGTTCCCATGTGTTTGGTTATATGTACAGTATGTGGATGAAAATGTATCTATCTATCTATCTGTCTGTCTGTCTGTCTGTCTGTCTGACTGTCTGACTGTCTTTCTGTCTGTCTGTCTGTCTGTCTATGCAAGCAAGTATTCTGGAGTGTGTGTATAAATACAATTATAAATACAAGTATGTGTTAACTTGTGCATGTGCTTGTTAATGTAGTGGTTGGAAGGAATAAAGATTGAGTGTTCTTTCTAAAAGTCCAACTTCTCTGTAGATTATCTGCATCTGTGTAACTTTTTGTTGCAATGCAATTTTAATTGCAATGTGTTTTAATCTCACAATTAGGAGCATAGATGATGGTCTGCATTATGATTATGTAGTTATGTGTGTATGTGCATTTGTGTAAGCATGTGTTACGCTAGGTACCATCAACAACACCTGACCAAATGCTCTCACACAAACCAATTGTAATCGCTTTGTGTATGAGTATTCAGTCAGGAATCGCTGATTAGCGGACCCGCAAGACTATCAACAACACCTGTCCAAACACCTAATCACAAACTGATTGTTGGCATTGATGGCCATTTGTTGGGCAGTCATGCGTCACAACAGAATGTCTGTACCTAGCTTTACAGCACAAATATATGTAGATCAAATTAGTGTTTCTCAAAGTGTGCGTCAAAATTTTGGTAGTGGAAAGATTGTCACCAGTAAATTTTATATTTTAATAACATTTCAATGCAGTTTATGTAGTGTAATTTTATATTAAGTTTGATTTCAATATACACTGTAAAGTGCATAAAATATGGGTAATAACATTATGAGCACAGGTGTTCCATGGGGAAAAATTGAATTGCCAAGTGAAACATGGTTAAAACTCTATATTTCAAAGCATGTCACCCTTATGTTGTAATAGAAATACACAGACAGACAGACAAAACATTTTATTTTTAACTAGGAAATGCTACATTAGGTTTTCCATCTGTTCCTTGATTGTTAAAGGGCAATCGAGGTGTACCATGTGACACCTGCTTCTGCTTCCTTATACTACTGAGCACGCTCAAAAATGTTAGTGACTATCTTAGGTAAACTATTCCTTTCATAATATTTTAGGAATATTTACCAAATGATTAGCTCTAGGAAAAGTATTTACATAGATAGGTGCAAATAAAAATGTTTGGATAACACACCCTTTTACCATTTTTTTGTACATAATCAAAGTACAAATGTAATGAATCCAAGAATTTAAGAATCAAAAACATAAACTTAAATAAAAATCTTTTAACAACCACCAACTTGGGTAAGCTCCCGGACAGAAACAGAAGATGGTGTTTAAATACACTACAAAATGCTTTTCCCCCATACATAAGTATATTTGGTAATGGTGTCATATAATGTACAATAAAAATTATTGGTGTTCTGTGACAATAACAAGATACCAATTCATAAATACAATAAAAACACAAGTGCTTTTATAAGAAATGCAGCCAAAGGCACAATTACATATTTCTAATGTGGCCCAATATTGCAGAAATTTATAACACTAATTGAACTTTAAACATTAAATCAATCAGAATATCAGACAGGCTTGATCATTCCTCTTGGCCATACTAAAAAGCTGGTCAGCAAAGAATCATTAATCAACATTAAAAGGTATCAATCGAGACAAGAATACAAAAGAATTAAAGGGAAACTCCACCCCAAACTAAATTTTACTAAATGTACTTACCAGCCTACCTTCCCTCGCTGCCTTCAGCTTAACTCCTGTGCCTTTTCAGCTTAACTCCTGTGCCTTTTCTGCATACAGAAGTCAAGCAGGGGGGGCTCAACTGGCATCAGCCCCTGTGATTGGCTAAGGCATCGCACCTTAGCCAATCTCAGGAGCGGATGCCGGTTAAGCAGAAGGCAGCAGGTGAAAGAAGGCTGGTAAGTACATTTGGGGATGGCAGTGAGTGCTATAAACCTCGCAAGGTCGTGGTTTATAGCAATTACCTGCAGGATAGTAAAATTTCGTTTGGGGGGGTGGAATTGCCCTTTAAAACATCTATGAATCACAATGAAGTCATCATCAAAATATTGCCAAACCAAAAATTAATGTTAGGTCAGAGAGGCTATTATGATGCTTACAGTAACATTAAAGGAGCTGTAGGATTTAAAGGCAGGTACTGTTTTTTCCCTGACAACCTGTGGGATAGGTTAGCAAGAGAAAAGCCTTTATGATGCCCATACATTCAGCAACATTTCTCCTGACGTTTCTACAAATAACAGGTAAAAAATTGAAATGTACCAAAATAATAGTCTTTTATCCAAAATAATGAAAGGGTATCTCCACTCCAGAAACTAAAATTTTCCATAGTGTAGGGTATCCCAGCCCACCCCAAACCACCCTATTAGACTTGTAAAACAAGCCCCAGAAACAGACCTACCATCGCTCTTTCCCTGGGTGCCCTGTTCCTGGCTCCCTGTTTGCTGGAAGTTGCAAACAGGGTCCAGACCAGCAGCTGCATCTTTGCATTGCTGCACAGAGAGCTGAGGGAATGCGGTAAGTCTGTTTCTGCGGTTTGTTTTACAAATCTAACACGTCGGTTAGAGGTGGGCTGGAGTACCATTCACTACGGAAAAGAGGTTGAATGGTAGATATTGAGGCAGCAATGAAATGATCTAGAAGATAGAAGGAAGGGAGGGCTCCTCTGCGCATGCCAGTGCCCTCCCGGAGGACAAGGAAATAGCAGGGACCGGATGACACACAGACAGCTCCTACTCTTCACTTTCTGGAACTTTGGACAGGCACTGCAGGAGAACTATTTGGAGCAAAGGAGTAAGGTAAGGATTTTTTAACACTACACAGTGGAGCCAGTAGTGGGTTAAATTTTAGTTTTGGGGGTGCCCTTTAAGTGCTGTAATAAAATCAACAAGTGCTTAACCAAAGTATTATTTTAGGGGATGTGCACACTAATGTAATTAGGATTTATTTTTTAACTAAACTGTTTCACATATGTTTTTGACCTCTTCCCAAATATTTATTTTAAATAGTTAAAGGGCATGTCCACCCCCAAAACTATAATCCACCCCACTACTGGCCCCACCATGTAGTGTAATAAAATCCTTACATCACATCCCAGCTCCATATGGTTCTCCTGTAGTCCCCCCCCAAAGTCCCAAAAACTGCCCACTAGGAGGATAGCAGAGTCCATATAGGACTCTGCCTCCTGTCTCGTCTCCGGGAGAAGTTTGGCATGCGCACTGCAGCCCTTCTCCCCCTCCCTCCCCCTCCCCCTCCCTCCCGTTTTGCGATCCCTCCCCCTAGCATAGAAACCCTTGGCCATGTATTAGGGTTCCTTTCCCCAGCCCCAACCGCTAAAAAACATTTTTAAGAAAGTCCCCCGAACTCTACTTACCTTCCCTCTCTCCAACGGCATTCTGAGAAGCCGGCAGCCGCGTCCGTAATTGGCTGCCTCTCAGCCAATCACGGGCGCGGCTGCCGGTCCCGCCCCCTGCTTGCAGTGTATTGCAAGCAGAAGGCCGGGCAGTGCGAGAGAGGAGAGAGGGAAAGTAAGTAAAGATCGGGGCACTTAATTATTTTATAGCGGTTGGGGCTGGGGGAAGGCATACTAGCATATGGGGGAAATGTTGTATAAGGGTGGACATGCCCTTTAATTGTTAATAGATGTGGAACACGTTCTGGAAGGATTTGTCTCTCTCTTTTTTTTTTTTAATTATTTAACAAAAACCTGCCTTTTTACTTTTATATTCCCTGCATCCACACAAAGCCAAACATACATGCAAATAAATCCCATAATGGGCACACTTTTGATTGTGTATGTATGTATGTACATATTTTATTACTGGGCTATACAGTAAACTCTCTGGTGCATTGTTTACTTATCAGTCATATCAGATTAAGGATAGATTTAGAGATAGATAGATAGATAGATAGATAGATAGATAGATAGATAGATAGATAGATAGATAGATAGATTTATAGATAGATAGATAGATGATAGATAGATAGATAGATAGATCAATTTATAGATAGATAGATAGATAGATAGATGATAGATTTATAGATAGATAGATAGATAGATAGATAGATAGATTTAGAGATAGATAGATAGATAGATAGATAGATAGATAGATAGATAGATAGATAGATTTATAGATAGATAGATGATAGATAGATAGATAGATAGATAGATAGATAGATAGATAGATAGATAGATAGATCAATTTATAGATAGATAGATAGATAGATAGATAGATAGATAGATGATAGATTTATAGATAGATAGATAGATAGAGAGATAGATAGATAGATAGATTTATAGATAGATAGATAGATAGATAGATAGATAGATAGATAAATAGATAGATAGATAGATAGATAGATAGATAGATAGATAGATAGATAGATAGATAGATGATAGAGAGAGAGAGAGAGAGAGAGATTAGATAGAGAGATAGATAGATAGATAGATAGATAGATAGATAGATAGATAGATAGACTGACAACTGTTGAAAAAAGAAAAAGTGTCCTTTATGTATGAGAGGGAAGCTAACAGTGGCCCTTTTATGCTGACTAAATCAAGGATTTTTATACCCTCCCTGTTCATTAATAAAATATTGGCCATTAATATAACCACCCTCCCTTTTTGGAAAAAAAAACCTTCAAAGCAAAATTCCTGAATGCATGCAGCAAAAGCCAGAGGTGTTGTAATCTGAATACTCTGCAAATGAAAGGAGTCTCTGTGTACAGGTGCTATAGAAATTCAGCCATATTTTTTGATCTGTCAAAGGCCTTTTGGCCTAGGTCCAAAAATAACCTGGCAGCAAAGATTTTGTATTTAAAGCCACTTCCAGGGGATTCTAAGTGAATAACACTTTACATGTCCTTGGTTCCATAATGCCCTCTGTTGGTCTTCATCTACTTTTCATCTACATAAAGTGTGTTCCGTTTGTGATTTTGCGCTATTATGCTTATTTTCCCTTGATCCCCCTTTTATGAGGGTTCGGGGTAAACAGACCAAATATATTTTTACTGCAGAGTAAAAAAATGAAGTTTTCTCCAACTTTATATATATTTTAAAGTGAGTGTTTAGCAGCAAAAACAAGCATACACTTTATAAACAGAAACACTGTAGGAACAATGTGATCCCATTTGTGACTTTCCCATCTAATCTTTTTACTGTCATTAAAGGAGAAATAAAGCCCCAGAGCAACACTGTATCACAAGGCAGAGTAACTTGCCATAAAAGCAGTTATTTGTGTCTTACCTATTGTGATATAGTTGCAGGGAAATTTACCTTACTATCATAGGAGTCATGTTTTATTTTCCAGCATTCCAGAATCACACAGATTGGTCAATGATTATTATGTTACACATGCTAAGTGCTAAGCTACTTACAGATGGTTACACCCACTAGTAGTCTCTATCCAATCCTTTTACAGGAAGGATTAGGCAAAAGAGCCCATGACTGAGGTCAGTAGGTGTGGCCATATGCTGCACATTTACACAGTTATTTCATCTAGAAATTATTATTATTTTTTTTTTCTGTGTGTAGGGCACCCCATTCTACTCCCAACCGCCGATTTAGATTTGTAAAAAAAACAAAAAACAGAACTGTCCTTACAGTCATTTGTTTCCCTCAGCCGTCTGCTCTGACTCTCTGCTAGTCACAAGCAGCAGAGAGGGGCCGGCAGGCGAGTCTGTGATTGACTGCCGGTCAGACTCACTGACAGCTCCTACTCTGCAGTTTTTGGACAGTCACTGCAGGAAATCCATAAGGGGCAGAGATGTAAGGGAAGGATTTTTTTACACTACACATTGGGGCCAGTAGTGGATTTTCGGGGTTGAAACGTGCCCTTTAAATGTGAGTTGTATTTTACAGTTTATTGGTTTTTGGGGGGGTGTTTTTAGATTCTGGAGTATGAAAATTTGAGCTTTGTTCTCCTTTAATTACGGTAATTGATTTAAAGTGCACCTCCATCCCACCCCCCACAAAAATTGTATTGCACTTGCACTGACCCCATAACTTCGCTAGGTCTATTTCCCCAAATTCTGAATTTAAGCAGCACGCAAACCCCACATTAGGAGGTTTTTTATTCAGCTTGTATCTTACCATAACAAATCGAGGAAACACATGCATAACGGGAAAATTAATTCACCAATTAGAGGCTAGATATATGGAAATGGGTGATATATATATATATATATATATATATGCTCATATAAGAAAACAAAGCAATAGCTTCATGCTCTCTTATCCCAGGAAGTAGAGAAACAATTGGTATCAAGGAAAAAATTGTATTACCACAAAAAAGCAGGCAGATACCTTTGCGTCTAAAATCAAGACAAACAAAAATAACAAGTCTGAAAACAGTACAAGGATCAATTATGACCAGCCCAGACTATATTTTTAAGATATTTCAGGCATACTGCTTTACTTTATACACCGAAGTTAACACAGTTACCAAGGAGGTTATCACCAAATTTCCTCAGGCTTAAAACCCCCAGGTGACCCTCACCCTCAACAATTTAAACTACATAAAGCACCTGTTCTGGGTGGATTCTTGGGTATTTATTAATTCCACACTTTTAAATGTTTTTTTGAAGGGCAAACAAATTCCTGTAGAAATGAATCAGGCACATATTACCGTGCTCCTTATGTCAGGTAAATCACTTGGATCCTGGAGGCTACTGCCCATTCTCCTTAATCAACCAAGATAGCCTCAGCTGATCTGTCTGGACCAGGAAGGATTCAGTCGTATCTGCAATTTTGTTTCTCACATGAGTTCTAAACTAATTGGGGATGCATAATATCTCTAGATATAGAAAAGGCTTTTGATTTTGCTAGATTGGCAATACATGAGGGAGACTTTACTGAAGTTACACTTCCCTATTGATTTTTTTAATATATTATTGATGCTTATTAAACCAAGTTTTCCAGCAGAAAAATGGTCCGAATTGCAATAGAATGTGAAACTAGCAAAGGATGCCCCCTCTCTCCCATCCTGTTTATACTGGCGATGGAACCTATAGCACAGGCAATTAGAACCAATTCTTCTACCATAGAAAGGAAAGAAATTCCTTTTTTTCTTTGTTGAAATTGATTGATCCCTAAGATAATTGCTAATTACCTTTGCCAGATGAGTGTGCTGAATAGCTTGTCTATCTCCACCAATTCTACTACCCCAGCAGTACTGATAGCAGGCCAGGAATGACACTGTGTGGCCAAAATCCCTAGATGGGGCATCCCGGAATCAGCACTAGTACACTCTACTCTTATAGATGCCATAGCTTGCATGCTAACCCAGAAAAACCTTCTTCAACAACTAGCCCTTGCACATTAGCCCCTTTAAGAGTGTAAGATAGCATCAAGAATACTTATGTCTTGATAACAAAATATAACATGATGTCTAAAGTTACACTCGGTAATTTAAACCTGGTTACTTATATAGTGGTTATGGCTGGTGGCAGAATGAAAGATTCTTTAAAATAGCACATTTTTTAAGATACAAGGAAGCTAAAACCTTAGCAGATTTACAAATAAAATGCCCTATACCCCCGAGAGGATAGTTTCAATTCCTCCAAATTAAATATTCCCTTGCCCAGAAAATGTTAACCGTGGGAGACTTTGAAATTTATTTAGGTCCCTAGATCCAAAATATACAAATGGTTAAAACTGTTTCCCCAAAATTTGATAGAGAAATTTCATTTTCCTTGGGAAACTAATTTACAAATTTTTCTGGGGCAATCGGAATGGACAGATGTTTTTAAGACTATTAAAGGACAACTATACTGTAAAAGTTAACTTTTTAAAAATGGCAAGGGGATAGGATTGATTATTCACACCTCCCAATATTGTTTTGGTGGGGAGCTACAGCATATACAGTTTTTATCTGCCAGGTTATCGCCCTGGGCTATTCTATATTAAAGATAGAAGAATTCAGGAAGACTGGCAGAAGCAGTTTTCTTCATCCTGCTGCTCTTCATAGAAAGGATATTGGAAGGTAAAAAGCACCTCCCTGCCTCAGGTACTTTTTATTTTAACTGTTTTTGAAAAAACTTTATAAATATAGCCCTCTGTTATATATCCTTGGAAGTGCTTTATTGAACATATACAGGCTCATTTACCCAGAGCAGCTATTGCTCTGGTTAAATGTACCGAACTCGATTCAATATCGCATTTGCGACTGTAGGTAAATCCTGAATAGGCATTTTCTCACTGTGGAATTTTGACGCCAGCCATTATCTGACGTAAAATCCTGGGCTAAAAGTAGTGCATACGTGATATTAAATTATGAGTGCCGGATGTCTGAGTGTCTTTTGCGTAACCTGCGCGTCCGCCGCTAACATGGAGGTAAAGTCACGCTAACTTGCGCTAACCGATAGTGAACCGGTTACCGTGACTTTAACTCCATGATTGCCCAGCGCTCTGGGTAAATAAGCCTGATCGAGTACTGGTAATTATGGCTAATAATTTCCCATCATAATCTCTTTGTGCTTTAAAGGGTGTGCAGACAGGGAGAATTTTTTTCAAATATGGTGGATGTGGTCCGGTTCAGCTCTGAAATTGACCAATGGGAAGGTTTGCTTCTTGCAGAGTACTTGGAAACAAAACAAGTGATTAGAGACAAACCCAGGGGTGAGGACCTAGCAGTTTAGCATATATAGCAAAATGTAGATTTCATATTTGTTTAATCTCAGTCTGTCTCAATCTCCACAAGATTTCTTTTAATCTGTCACAGTATCCTAGATACAATCTCATAGAAATTGCTTTAAATCTGCCATAGACTTTCCTCGTATTCTATTCCATTAGCATACCCTTTAACATTAACCCTTTAATAGTTACACTTTAGAAAAAACATTGTACAGAGCTGCAGAAGTATAATGAAGTGAACCTGATCTTAGCACAGCTCTGTGATAGTGAAAAAAGGGTGAACATGTCTTTAAAAGGCATTTCTATCCTCCTAAGAGCAGAGAAACACCTTCTTATAACTGAAGGCATCTTGCAGTCTCATGATATATGAATAGCATTTCCCACAAAGCCTAAGAAACAAGAAGTAATTTCTTACTCCCATGTTTCCCAGAGTAAGGAGCGGAGATATGCAAAACACTCCTTTATGTCCCTTAGCTAATGCATGTGTCCAGAACCGCTGGCTAATAACATGCAATAAAGCTTAATATGTAGAGCCAATCATTTGACCTGCAGACACGATGTGTTTCAATCTTGTTAGATCTCATCAGTGCAAGACACAGATTCATGGCTCTATGGGGTAGGACTTGGGTGTACAGTAAAAGCTAAAAAAGCTTAGGGAGAGAGGGGCCAAAAGAAGCAAAAAGCCCTTCACTGAGCATAAAAGCAGAGAAACACCTTCTTATAACAGAAGGCATTTTGCAGTCTCATGCTATATGAATAGCATTGCCCACAAAGCCTAAGAAACAAGAAGTAAAAGCATTCTAGCTGCCTTTTCTACTGTACACCCAAGTCCTACCCTAACAAAAGATCCAAAGTGCTAATGCACCACAAAGTCCCTTAAAGACAGAACATGAAGAATAGCCACTAAGTCCCAAGAGTCTTTGCAGACCAATCCCAGGCACCCCAGTCAGCGCCTATAACGTAATGCAGGAGGTCAGGTGATTAAACTAAATTCCCTTAACATAATGTGTTGGAAAGGTTCCCTGGATCAACCATAACTACAGTATATGTATTAATACCAGTAATTCTCAATATTTTTTTTTGTTTTATAAACTTATCCTGCTATTCAATGAACCACATCTGCGGGAAGACAGTTCCACTGATTCATTGTTCTCACTGTAAAGAAACCTTTTCTAACCGTGAAGATCAAACTTCTTTTATACTAATCTAAAGGATGTCCACGATTCCTCGGATATACCCTATTTTTGAACAATGCACCAGAGAGTTTATTATAAGGCCCATTTCTAAAAAGTAATCATATCCCCGTGCAATCACCGCTTCTCCAAACAGCCATAACTTGTCTAATCTGACTGCATTCTCAAGCCCCTCCATTCCCATTATTATTTTATTCTTTGAACTCCTTCCATTACCAAGATGTCCCTTTTGTATATGGGATTCCAAAACTGCACTGGATATTTTAAACAAGACTTTATCAGTACTTTGTAAAGAGGGAAAATAATATTTTTCTTTTGAATCCCCTCTTTATACAAGACAATATCTTGCTAGCTCTAGTCATTGCTGTCGTACATTGTTTGCTACAGCTAAGTCTGTTATCTACTAGAACCCCCAAATCTTTTTCCAACGGAGATTTACTTAGTACAGAGGTATTTATGTTGTAGATTGTTAAACCCCAAATGCACCACCTTACATTTATAAACATTGAATCTTATTTGACACTTTGCTTCCCATTTTGATAATCTATCAACGTCTTCTTACAGCAATTGCACATCTTTTGAAGTTTCCAAAGCTCTGCATAGTTTAGTGTCATCAGCAAACACAGAGACCTTGCTCTCAATGCCCCCTTCTAAGTCATTTATACATAGATTTAAAAGAAGTGGCCCCAGTACAGAACCCTGAGGCACTAGAACTAGCCAACATGTATATAGGTACATTGACCACTACACACTGTAAACAATCCAACAACTAATTCTCTAAGAGCATGACCCCACTAGAAAGCACTAAATCGTGCACGCAATTGCTATTGCACGTGTGTTTTTCATTTGCGCGTGCGTTTTTGCCATTTTCCGTTATGGCAACGGTGTGTTAACACACCAAAAATGGTGAACGCATGCATTATCAAAATGCGAACAGACATGCAATCGCATGCGCATAGGAAATCGCAGGTATTTCCGCGTTCCCGCGATTTCCATTATAACCAAGTCACATGCGATATCGCGAGCGCAAAAAGCATGCACAAACGTTCAAAAAATGCGTAAGTGGGGCCTAGCCCTAACCACGTTCAATTTTTTTCTACGCCAAACAGACCTTAGTTTATACATAAATTGCCTGTGCAACACAGTATCAAAATCTTTAGTTTAGTATACTACAACTACTGCTATGCTAGAATCTATATTCTTAATCACCTATTTATAAAAACAAAGCAATTTAGTCTCAAAAGATCTATTTCTCATAAATTAATGTTGACTATTACTTATAAGATCAGTTCTGGAAACAAAGTCCAGAATATGATCCTGTAACAAGGTTTACAG
This sequence comes from Hymenochirus boettgeri, assembly GCA_019447015.1. Classification (NCBI taxonomy): domain Eukaryota; kingdom Metazoa; phylum Chordata; class Amphibia; order Anura; family Pipidae; genus Hymenochirus; species Hymenochirus boettgeri. Next base: position 167,622,442 of record CM033474.1, read on the forward strand.
TAAGTTTGTTATCCCTGATTTTAGACTTATAGGTCTATTGTTACCAGGCTGTGAATAGCTACCTTTTTTGAATATTGGCATTATACTGGATTTTTTCCAATCCAGAGCTACATCACCAGACAAAAATGAATTTTAAGATCTGATGATGTATTTCATCAGGTCCTGGATTTTATTGATATTAACTTTGTCTGACTATAGCCTCTGGCATCCAGAATGAATATTCCACATTAAAGGGTATGTCCACCCTTAAAAAAAAAAATTTGCTATATCATTTCCCCTGTCCCCCCAGCCCCAACCGCTCTATTTATTTTATTAGAAAGGTCCCCAAACTTTACTTACCTGCCCTCTTTCCTCCGCCGCACTGCCAGGCCCTCTGCTTGTGAGAAAATGCAAGCAGAGGGGCGGGACTGGCAGTCGCGTCTGTGATTGGCTGAGCGGCAGCCAATCACGGACGCGGCTGCCAGGAGTTCAGTGTGGCGGAGGAAAGAGGGCAGGTAAGTAAAGTTTGGGGAACTTTCTAATAAAATATATAGAGCGGTTCGGGCTGGGGGGACAGGTGGAATGATTTACCTAAAGGGTTTTATGATAGGGGGAGGGAACCCTAATCGGGAGGGAGAGGGAGGGGGAGAAGGGCTGCAGTATGCATGCCAAACTTCTCCCAGAGGCCAGGTAGGAGGCAGAGTCCTATATGGACTCTGCTATCCTCCTGGTGGGGCAGTTTTTGGGACTTTGGGGGGACTACAGGAGAACCTTATGGAGCTGGGGGAAAAATCAGCCTGAAAACTCGGACTCGGTTATACTCGTCACTCACCTTGAAGAAGATCAGCGTCCTCTCCATTCCGGCAGCAGCGTCCTCTCATTCCGGCAGCCGCGATCAGTCCATGTACTGCGCCGGCTGACGTCACTAATTGGCGACAGCCCGGCGCCAATTAGTGACATCAGCCGGCGCGCCAGTACATGGACTGATCGTGCGGCGCGCGGAGCTGCCGGAATGGAGAGGACGCTGCTGCCAGGAATGGAGAGGACGCTGCTGCCGGAGAGGAACTGGAGAGGAACTTACCAGCACACAGTCCTAGGAAGCCCTTGGATGGAGGAGAGCCACAGATCCTGGATGAAGAGAGCCCACAGGTACAAACTTACTGGGTTTGAGGGTGGCATCAAGATGTTTTGGAAACTACAACTCCAGCATGCTTTATTAGCTGGGAGTTGTAGTTCAAACATCTTGAATGCCAAGTGGAGGGTGGCATTCAAGACGTTTGGAAACTACAACTCCCAGCTAATAAAGCATAGCTGGGAGTTGTAGTTTCCAAACATCTTGAATGCCACCCTCACTTGGCATTCAAGATGTTTGGAAACTAAACTCCCAGCTAATAAAGCTGCTGGGAGTTGTAGTTTCCAAAACATTTGAATGCCAAGTGAGGGTGGCATTCAAGATGTTTGGAAATACAACTCCCAGCATGCTTTATTAGCTGGGGATGTAGTTTCCAAACATCTTGAATGCCAAGTTCTACCTCGGTTTATACTCGAGTCAACAACTTTTATTAGATTTTAGGTGATAATTGGGTACCTCGGTTTATACTCGGGTCGGTTTATACTCGAGTATATACGGTAAGTAAGGGAGCAGGTAAGATTTACTGGTTAGTAAATTTTAAGTGCTACAGTACTTACTAGTATATATTTTAGGCACTGGGGACTGTCATTTCTCATTATTTCCTTTGTTTTGTAAAATGAATTGTGCTGAGGACCGGCACATGCACATACCAGCATAATCATAATCTACATTTAGTTAAGAGATCTCCATTCAGTATTGCTGAGCAATGATCATCATGGTAGCAGAAATATGTCAGCAGCAGTAAGAGAAGGATCTTAAATGTTACTTAAATCTGAAGTGTACATACTACTTGCATCTCCTACTACAATATGTCCCCAAGCAATGCAGTAAGTTCTACTTACTTAAATACTCTCTACTTAAATTTACTGTATATCATTATGAAATATATGTATGCATTAAAGAAGTCTCTGGACATGGTTTTTTCCTAGGACTCTACATGCTATTAGAGATTTTCTTCTGCACTGTCCTCCATAGGTCAATGGTATAGAAATATATGCTTCTTAAAAATAGAAGAGGTGGGAAGCAGTGTGGTCAAGAAACATGGTAAATAAATACAGTGTTATATTTAGAGTCCATGATCCTTTGCTTCCAGCTAAAGCTGACAACTAAGCATGCTGGTGATGAGATTGATTTCAGAGTCCATGCTCTTAAAGGAGGGGGGTCAAAAACATTACGGTATTTGATAAGTTTGTATTTCATTTTTTATCATAGCATTTCATGTGTGTAGGGGAGGGAGACCAGATATGATTCATATATTATGTATTGATACAAAGGAAAAAGGTGTTTTGATTATTTTTAAAGTCTAACTTTCATCTGCTAACATATCAATTTGTATAACAAAGACCTGAACTGCTAACTATACAACTGCTGGGAATACCCTTAAACTAGACAAACCTTCATTTGGCTTCTTCATAGAACTGAATGAGGCTAACCTGCAGTATATATCCAATAGGATAGCATAAACTTAAGTTTCACAAACTGGATTTAAGGGTACCTAGCCCATTTATTAGTCCCAAATATCACAGCAAGGGAAAGCAAGCTTTAACAAGCTTTATAAAAGATACATTTTTGAGGTAAGGCTTATAAAACAGCTTATGACATATACCTGTTACAGAGACACTAAGGCTGGGTACACACCAGCCAATATTTTCGGCCAATCGTCCGGAAGGGCAGTGACGATTGGCCAAAAATATTGGCTGGTGTGGGGTGGGCGGCCTCGAATGTCCTCGATCGTCCGGATTGGACGTGTCGGAAAATCACAATCGATCGTGTGGTTCCCTATGGAGCCACACAGTCGATCGTTCGCAAATTCGGCCGCGGCCAAATTACCCACGACCGACGGACATTTGTCCCGGCCAAGCGCTCGCTCGGGACAAATTGTCCCTCCGTGTGTACCCAGCCTAAGAAAGTGCAGACTAGGAAGTAAAACAAGGCTATAACTTTGGATTCACTATACTTAAAGATTTCATCCTTTGTTCCTTGTATTATGGACACTTTGCTGAAAACAGATTTCACCAAAGGCTTTGTGACTGATATTGAATAAGGTTTTGACAATAAACAATATAATCAGGTCCTCAGTAGGCGTTAAATAAAATAGGGAAAATCAGGGCTATACAGTTATAGTAATCTGTATTTTGACATATGGAAATTTAAGGCAATTCATTGCAAGTCGCCGCTAAACTGTTTCAATTGCTCTAAAAAACAGTGTAAAATCAGTTGCTCTGCTTTTGCACTCAAACAAGGTTATTCAATAAAAGTTCTTATAGTTAAAAATGGTGCTAATTTTGCCAAGAACTTTTATTGAATCTCCCTGTTAGTGAATAACCCTCATACAGGGAGATTTAATATCAGTAACAGGAGCAGCTTAACTTTCCGTGATCCTGCAATGCAATATGCTATTACCGTATATACCTGAGTATAAGTCGATCCCAGTATAAGTCGAGGCACCTATTTTTACCTGAAAAATTTGTAAAAACTGATTGACTCGAGTATAAGCCAAAGGTTGAAATTAGTTGCCCTTTAAATGGACAGCAGAATTCCCATACATGAATCCCATACAGTAATAGCCAAATCCAGTTCCAGTAACCCCCAATTCCTTGGCCCTCCAGATGTTTGGAAACTACAACTCCCAGCATGCTTTGTTGCTGGGAGTTTCAGTTTCTAAACATGTGGAGTGGCAAGGTTCAGTAAACTTTTAATTAAGCTTACCATCATTTTCAATTATCCTGAACCCCATATTGTAAAGGGCCCTCTGACCCCATATAGTAAAGGGGCCTCTGACCCCCATATAGTAAAGGACTCTCTGATCCCATTAGTTAAAAATGTCACCTGAGAGTTGTAGTTTCAAGCTGTCATTTGCACTGTACTAGCAGCTGTTTTTTACCCCAAACTGAGGAGACCCATCAGATTTACAGCATCCAGATTAGCAATGACAGTGCTGAGTGAGTCCAGCAGCCAGACTACAGGAAGCAGGAACAATTGTAAAGGCAAGAACAGCTCCTGTAACTTTTTATGCAGGTTAACACAGCGCCATCTACTGGTTACTATCCGCAATTGCAGATTTTGGATCTAAATTAGGACTTGACCCGAGTTTAAGTCAAGGTTAGGTTTTCAGGCTAACTTTAATGCCTGCAAAATTCGACTTATACTTGAGTATATACGGTACATCAGTTTTTGCATTGCAGGATTGCAGAAAGATAAGACGCTCCTGTTTGTGCTCCTGTTACGCCCCATACAAAGCCCTTTTAAATTCTGTGCTACAAGGGCATCTATAGTGGGAAAAATAACTTTCTTTCTTTCCATGTGTTCTATAATTCCCCCCAACCCCCAGAGTGTCTTTACTTTCTTCAGTTTCCCTCTCTGTCCTGAGATACACAAATTAGAAGAATACTTGATTGCATTCCTCTACTCCTACTTGTACTGGCAATCAAATTTCTCTGACATGGCCCTCTTCCCTGCTCAAGTCCCTCCCTCCTTCAAGCTCTGTAACAAACATAGAGATAAGAACATTAGCAAGGGGAGATAGGTAGCTTTGACTGCAGAGATAAGCCTGCACTTGACCCCCTTTCTTGATAGCTTTTACTGTTTGATGATGGGTCACAAAGAGAGAGATCATATTGCAGCAGGACACTGATAGACCCATGTCTCCAGGACAGCTTGCTTTCTATTGGCCACTGTGCGTGGGTGTGTTTTTCAGGATGTTGAACTTTTAACTCTTACTGCACATGAGAAGATTGTCGGGAAGCCGGTGTTTAGACAAGAGGAGGTAACAGAGGGGAGGGGGGGAGTGCTGCAGAGAGATCTGACACCAAGGAAAAACAGAGTCACTGACAGAGGTAGGAGAAAGGCAGCACAGAGTACATGAATTTAACTTTGCAATGGGGCAATGTGTTTTTGTCACTATAGATGCCCTTTATCCATATATATATTGTATCGAGAGCTCTGCGCTATTTCCAAAAACATTTTGAAATATAATATAAGTGTAAAAAAAAAAAATTTAACCTGATATTACTTCAGTTTGCATGGATTTTGCAATTATTTTTAATCTCCACTTAAATATAATAACCCTAAATTATTGTACGATTGAAATGATACTTTAGTGTACTTTTATGCACTAATGGGACATCAATCTTGATTTTAACTCGCATCATAAAAGTCCTATTTTAAAAACCAGGCCCATCACACCTTCGGCAATAAAACATTATTCATTCACAAAACAAAGTCTAAAATTCAAGCTAATTTATTTTATTGGAAGTTAAAGGATAACTACATTCTAAAATTTAACTTTTTAAAAATGTAAAGTACCTGGGGCAGGGACATAAGATTGATTATTCCTACACGACAATATCACAGCATTAACAGTTTTCATTTGCCAGGTTAGTCCTGGACTAATCCTTTATTAAAGATAGTGCTGAAGCCAGGAGGAAGACTGGCATGATCAGTTTCTTTGGGCTGGTGCTCCTCACAATACTGGGAGGTAGGAATTACCAATCCTATATCACTGTCCCAAGTACTTTTCATTTTAACAATTTTTTTAAAACAAACTTTATACACACGATAGTTATCCTTTAAGTGGTACCTTTTATTGGTTTATTTAAATAACCGAAAATGCATGTTGAAAATTTAAATTTTTTAAACTTTTTTAGTTGGCCAAAAAAATCACTTTAATGCCTAAAATTACTTTTATCAATGCCTAACAAGGTTCAAACCTCTGCCGATACTAGTTTCTTTTATTAGCCTTCCACATGTTGGCTTCATAATAAAGGTAGAATTCTGAGAACAGAAATATCTATTGTTTTGGTCCTTTCAAAAAATTTCTAAATCTAGAAATATAATGATTGATAAATATTTGGTATATAAAACTTCAGGTAAAATATGAGTTGATATCTAACATTGTTTAAGACATTTATGAGGTATTATATCCAAAAAACTGAAATCAAGTATTTTATTTTTTATTATATAATTAAATACCATAACATGATCTGTGAAACTCAAAGGGTGAAACTCAAAGTCATACACATATGATGTATGACTTAATTTACATTAAGTATATAAAAATAAAAATGGCAGCAAGTATAATCACACTATTTCAATCACCTACAATATCATTCAGTGGTATGCAATCCCAGTTTTATAGAAAATATCATGAACAAATTTATCATGCTGTGATAACATCCCTTTGCTATACTGCAACAAAAAAGGAAACTTTAATTTTGCCATTTTGCCATCCATGGCTTTCTTTTTTTCATTTATTTTTTGCCTCTTGCTGCCTTGTTAAATCATCTTTCATCAAGCGCGCTTTTAGCACTTAAGAAAGGATGACCTATCCTGGTGCCAGGAAGTATTGTATAAAGTGGCAGGTGCAAGTGTTTAAAAGTCCTTCTCAATTAAGAACTTTTATTTAATGTATTCTTCATAAAAGGAAAATTGAGAATGACAAAGTGTTCTACAATATGATAAAAGTACCCAGTACCAGTAAAGGTAATAATAGCAAAAAAATTAATTAGAAATAAAGAACCACAGCCTTATAGTATATTAGAGCATGCAAAATACAGTTTGTTACTATTAACAAATGGTGTCAATATGAAAAAACAACAAAAATGGCAAATACCGGTGTTTCTTCAAAGTGTGATGCATTTCTATCCTTTTTAATGCTAAGCACATTCCATAGTAGACGCCAGAGTAATGAGGCTAAAATACAGAGGTTGTCTGCAATCCACAAAACCCGCCCTTTAAATGGCAGATCCATTCCTGATGTATTTGGTCTCTTGTTAAATATAAAAAGCTGCGTTCTTCTCCACTACTTTCTCCAGCAGAGCAGTAACTAAGCTGCCGGAGAAGGCATGGTAATCCGTGTACCTTAAAGGGTATAATATGACATCTAGATGATACGCACGAAACAGATGGAAAGGGTAAGGAGAAAATTTAAGTGAGGCAAGGCTTGAAAGATATTTACTCTGACACTCAAGCACTCTTCAGGAACTCTAAGCACCATCAGCAGTAGCAGAATGTGTCTAGCACATGTTGCCAATCAACAGACCAGACTTTTATTGCTTCTTTGCAGTGTCTCTATTGAAAGGCTTTATGTGATCAGTAATGCACAAGGCTGCAGTGTGTTAGCTAGTTTATTATGTTTTCTGTTTTGGTGCATAGTTTTTATTTATGCTTTGTAATTGCAAGGTTTTAAGTTTAATTTATAAGTTCATGCATAATTATAAATGGGACATTCACACACAAAAGACTACCCTGCTTGAAATATTTTTGTTTAGTTTAGGTGCAAATATTTTAACAAAAATGCAGTCAGTTTTAGGCAAATTACTTTTTACTTTCTAGTCATTTAATTCATGAACGCAGCAAACAATTGTTATGTTATGCATAACTATGAATTTAGAAATGGCAAATGTAATCCAGGGAGGCCTGGGAGTCAGGGAGGGCCCCATCTTTTTAATTTCCCTATGACAGATACAGCCTCCTTCAGGAAAACCACAGTAGATGAAGCAGGGAGAGGGGTCCCATTATAATTCTGCTGGGGGGGAGTTACTTTGGGATATTATGCACAGCTCAATATTTTGGGCTGATTGATGTTTGGTCCCAATATTTTGGTTAATCGGGGTGAAATATTGGCTGAAATTTACTGTGGTGTTCTAAAATTGTCAATCTATACATACATTGAGATAGTCAGTAGTCACTTATCCAATAAATCACATTAGATCATTCCCTCACTACTCTATCTGAAAGCTTTTTTTGATGCTTTTTTATTTATGACCCTATGTGGTCTTCACTCCAGCCCTTGCATGTGCCAGCAACAGATTATCTCTGTGATTTACCATGTGAAGATTACATAACACAGTGGGTGGCTAGATATCATGTCAAAGCTTACATGGTTTGCACCAGTATAAGGTGTAATTATAACACATAAAAGAGAAGCTTTTCAAATATTCCTCCAAAATCAATTTTGAAATGCGATTTCACCAGATGTCAAATTTTCGTGTTAAATACTTAGCGTAATTTTTTGTGGTATAATTGCGTGTGTTTTTATATATTGCAATATTTTAATGACATAATGTCCTTATATTTATTTACATCTAACTATTGTCATATATACCTGTAATAGCAACAAAAAAAGCCTGTTTATGGCTGCTGTGCTCATATTTTAATGACTGCAGTATATTTACTAGCCTATTCTGCATTAAAATAAAGATGTGAAATCTTGATGTATTTTACAAGTATATTCTAGACATTTTCAGTGCTAACAATTCAGTTGATTAATTAGCCTTTGCTTTCATTTTTTTCTTCTGAAATTTGCATTCCTCATCCCAGGATGCATAGTAATCATTTCTTATAACGCTCCTAAAAGTAATTTCTACTGATTGATTTTTGGGTGGATCAAACATGCTCAGATCTCTACTGAATCAACTGTATCACTTCAGGGACAACAACAATATTATGGATCCTGCAAAGAAGATGCAAAGAAGATTTTGTGCACAGACAATTCACAAATAGATCAGATTATAGTATATATGAAAATATTTACATTTTTATCAAAAGCAAATTTATTTGTACTGAACTCCCCCTTTAAACAGTTGGATGCACAAGCAGATATAATCAGTATTGATATCTGAGTGCTTTGTACGCATTTGTTTGTAGAGCATGTGTTACAAAAAGAAAATTTTTTTATATTTTGCATTTAATAAGCCAGCATTACGTGGTAAGAGATGCATTTCATTTATTGTTAAAGGGAATGTCCACCCCCATAACCATAATTTAATATGCTAATGGACATTATACTAGATTTAAGACAAGCCAAATTGCATTTAAATCCATTCAGCCAATTTTAAGATACATACGTTTTTACTATCTTCTTTTTACAGACCAGGAGCATCTCAGTGTAAATCCAAGCTCTGTTACTTCACCTCATGTCCGTGCCTTTTCCATTCCTGTGCATCCTGCATAGGTGCTATATAGTAGTGACGTTTCCCTCCCCATCCCACCATCCAGATCCATCCTTGCTTGTCGTTCCACCTAGCGTAAATCCTTAGTATAAGGTATATACCCCCTACCCACCTCCAGCCGCCGAGTTATTTTTTTAAAAAACAATTAGAACTGTTCTTACAGACGTTTGTTTCGCAGCACTTTACATTGACATCAGCCGCGTCTGAGATTGGCCTTGTCTCAGCCAATCACACAGATGCAGCTGCTGGTTGAAGAACAGAGGCGTAAAGGAGCTATCCATTATCTCCTGTTCTTCAATTAATTTAGAAGGAGCCAGGAAAATAGCATCTTTCCCAAGAAAATTGTATTAAGCATGGATGAAAACCCTAAGACTAAAAGGAGAATCAAACTTTTTTAAAATCCTTATATGAAAGCTTTACTCAATTAAAAACCTATACATTTTAAGATATTTTTCTTGTAAGTTGTATTAATAACTTTATAAAAAGTATATTTGTAACTAAGAAGGCTTTTATATTGTTGCCATAACAAGTCACAGTCCATGTAGTCTTCAAAGAGTCTTGTGAAACAGCCTAAAACAGCCTACCTGGAACAATACTAAATAGTCATCTGATTTTATCTTTTTCTTCCATTATGTTTCTAGAAAAAGATAATGTTTCTAAATGTACTGACTTTCTATTTATTAGCTGTAGTGAGATAGTGGTCTAATACTCTGATTTTAAAAAGTGCATGAGGTTGCAGGTTCAAATCCCCATGCTTACATTTATTTTTTTGTGCTTCTTCCATCCATGCTGGCTAAGAAATAAAAAGCAAAGATTTTTTTTTTAAAAGCAAAGAAATATATCATTGCCAGGGGGTGTTGAAATATGTTTGAAAAAACATTACACTAAAATCCCTATTCTGTGTCATCATCTTTCAGCAGTAACATGGTTGGATGTTAGCTTTTAAAGGGCAACGCTGCAGCTTCATTGTTTTGATCTGCTGTGATCTAGAGAGAATCTGAAATGCACTATGTACAATTAGACTACCACCAAAACAAAGAGGTGAATTATGGAAGCTGACCACTAGTACCCACAAGATAATTTCATAAATCATCCAGCAGCCATGGCATAAATAGAGGTATTGTTGGCACAGGTTGTTGTAGCTTTGTGAATGTGCTCTGTCTATTGGGACAATGTTGTTTGGTGACTTTAAGGATCTTCCATGCAGGAGACACCCTGACATGCTTGGAAATCTTTAAAATCATACATAAAAAGCACTTATTACAGTCACAATAAGTAATATTTTATTTACATGCCTGCTCAAAGGAGCATGATACTGGACATGTTGTTTAAACTTTATTTCAATTCTCTTTTTGTTTTGTTTTTTGAAAGGGGAACTGTGGTGCTGCAATTTATAGACTATTATTTTTTATTAAAACACAGATACAAGAATGAATTTAATGTTTTTATGTTGGTCAGTTTAAAGCATTGCTCATGTCCTATCTCTTCACTCAGTTACACATTATGTTGATAATAGCTCCACCTTGTGGATCACATTATTACAGTATTAATTAAAATACACGTACTAAGCTAAACCGTTAATATTGTGACATTGGATGTGTGCATCACTGTACTGCAAACAAATGTTTAAATGTTGCAGACTATAATGGTATGGTTAGTTATCATTAGAGATGGCCAAACTTCCTAAAGTTTGTTTCAATGTAGTGGCCGCTCCATGTTGGGCATGATTCTTCTTGTATAATAATGAGCAGATTCAATAAGAGATTCAGAGACTGATTCAGACAGAGATGAGCCTCGGCACCACCAAACGTCCAGCCGCAGGACTTTTGGCCATTCGAAAATCCTCAGGCGTTCGAGGATTACCAAACCTTTTCGAAAATTTCCGAATGAAGTTCAGAAAAAGTTTGGAAAGCGGATTTTGGGAAAATCCGCGAGATCCGCGGACTCCTGAAATCCGCCACAGATCCTGGTTCGGATCTGTGAAACCCTATTGTTCATGATGGTAGATATTCACCATGTCCATCAGACCTTCTTCTTCCATCTGCTGTTCCCCTGGGTGTTAGCCATCAGTCACAGCCATGACGTCACAATAAGGAGATGCCTCTTTTAGGGCTGCAAAAGCTTGTAAAGCTGTGAAAGGAGGCATAAACAATGCGAGAGAGGTACCAGCGGACTTCACAGTGAATATCTTAATTCAGGGAGCACTGTAAATATTGCATTACTAGAGTTTAGAGGGGTCCTGTGTTTTTTCAGAAAAACTTATCTGGGAAGCAGACATCCCCTTTGTGTTGCAATATATAGTCCAAAACAGATACATTTGCTTTAGTTCTGTTGTGAAACTCAGTAAATATTGTGAGCAAAGCTACAGTATGTAGGTCATTAAAAACCACAGATGGATAAAAAAGAGGCACATTAAGATTGATTTTGAGAAATGTAAGGTGATGAATTGAACTTTAAACTCAACTTATATCTTTCTCCTAACTTCAAAGTTTTCATTTACCTTGTTCATTTTGTTCCTGGCATTTGTTGTTAAAAGTAGACTAAGACAATATCTAAAAGACCGTTGCAGATTAAAGGTCCCTTCTGAGCCTACCTTTGCTCATGTAAAGTTTCTGACATCTTGGATCTTCATTGCAGTCTTCTTAGCTCCACCCCCAGAGACTTCCCGGATCTTCTTCCACAGTTTGTCCAAAAATGCAAGGTCAGTTTGCTCCACTCGTGACATCATGGCACACACATCTGTAGCTTGTAGCAGCATGTCGCAGCGTGATGACATCACACGTGCATGCGTTGACGTCATGTCGTGTTCCTTGTGATGTCGCACGTGCGCGCGCAGAGCAAACTGACCTTGCATTTTTGGCCACACTGTGAAAGAAGATCCAGGAAGACTCGGGGGTGGAGGTAAGAAGACTGCAATGAAGATCCAAGATGTCAAGAACTTTACATGAGCACAGGTAGGCTCAGAAGGGACCTAGAAAAAATGGGAGCTTTACCGTCTGCTTTACCGTCTGCTCTCACTGTATGGGAGCTTTACCGTCTGCTCTCACTGTATGGGAGCTTTACCGTCTGTTCTCACTGTATGGGACCGTTACTGTCTGTTCTCACTGTATGGGACCTTTACTGTCTGTTCTCACTGTATGGGACCTTTACTGTCTGTTCTCACTGTACGGGACCTTTACTATCTGTTCTCACTAGATTGCTCAACCAAACATATACTTTGCTGCAGATGTTATTTTTTCATATTTTCTTTCATAAATGTGTTAGATATTGTAAAAAGGCATTTCATACGGTTAGATTAGCTTTAGATAGTTAGTTAGGTTAGGCTAGGTTAGACTAGTTAGGTAATGTAGGGTCCTGTTTAAAGAGTCTACCTTGACATGGTGGCAGGCTCTTTTGGGCAAAATTCTTTATTCTTCTATTATTATGGTGTGGATAAATGTCTATTTTATAATAGAAACTAAGAAACTGTGCAAATAAATGATGGCAAAAGTTCAAAATGACAAAATGGCTAGCTGCGCTCGCACCCACAAACCCATGCCCCACCTAAAAAGCCACGCCCACTCACAAGTCATGCCCACCCCATTTCGCCGGTGGCATGTTACGCGCGCCACATATAGACGGCAGTCGATGTTTGGCTCAGGTGGCAAAAATCCTAGAGGCACCCCTGCTAACCTAACATGATGTTTCGAAACAACACAATAAAATATGGATCCCTGATAGGACTTTATAATGATCCTTTATCAGGAGGATCCGAAACATGTTGTGCGGACAGTACAATAAAGCACTTTGGCACACAATCCTTTGGTGTCACTAAGTCCTATCAGGGATCCATATTTTATTGTGTTGTTTCAATTACTGGACGTTTTATCACCTGAAGGCAGCAAACATGTGGATGGTATTTGCTTATTTATTTACTAACATGATGTTTCACTGAAATCTACTGTGGTGAGACTTCCTATTTAGGAAGTAAGACTGGAAAAAGACTGGAAGTAGAAAGTAAGACTGGAAAAAGTAATAAAATCTAATACTTACAAATAACAGGAAACAAATGAACAAAGGAAATAAAAATCTATGAAGATAGTCTACCCTATGCACAAAACTAAAATTTCCAGTTTTGGCTTTCTATATAACTAAGCATAACAGATTAATTTTTGGGGAAGTTGCAGCAAAAACCCAGCATGCATTTTGATGCAGATTATAGAATATAAGTGCTACCTGCAAGGACATTTTCAATGTTCACACTAATAAGCTGAGTCCTGCTGTACACATTTCTGTCCATTAACATGCACATTTTAATATTATAATTGTCTTGAAAGAGACACATTTTTCTTTCTTCTCCTCCTTCATCTTCTTATTTACTTGTCCACTGTTTTGGACTGTATCTCCTCCCACAGTTCGAGGTAGAGATATGAAATTCACAAAGGACAAAAAGTTTGCTATTCCCTAGCTAAGGCATCTATGAAAGGGTTATCGCATTATCTGGGATTTTTTAGCAAATCCCAACTGTCACTTTCTGTATAAAATGCACCTGGGTCTGAGGCTACACTTACTATTCATTGTGTTTCTCTGACAAAAAAACACACAACTACACAAACACAATTTCAAAATAAAAGTAAAATAAATACAACAAAGGCACAATAATAAATATATGTAAAGCACAATGCATGTTTTATGCATTTAAATGAAATATGAAATATTTTGTTTGATAGCAGGGATGCCATCCTTTGGTCCTACAGGTGTTTGCAAACTACAACTCTCAGCATTAGAGTTAGTGAGAGTTAAACCCAATATCGGATTAGCATGGGTTTAAGTCCTGCTCTGTTTGCTATTAACGGCAATTCCCCATAGCGTTCGTAGATTCTAGTACAATTCTGAATTGGGAAAGCCAGTCGGATCACTAGCAAAACGTTGCCAAGAACTATATGTATATATACTGTATGTAGGGGAAGTACAAAGGAACACTTCACAGTATATAAAGGCTGGCCTCCAATTTAAGGTACCGTATATACTCGAGTATAAACCGAGGTTTTCAGGCTTTAAAAAAATTAGCATGGGTTTAAGTCCTGCACTGTTTGCTATTAACGGCAATTCCCCATAGCGTTCGTAGATTCTAGTACAATTCTGAATTGGGAAAGCCAGTCGGATCACTAGCAAAACGTTGCCAAGAACTATATGTATATATAATGTATGTAGGGGAAGTACAAAGGAACACTTCACAGTATATAAAGGCTGGCCTCCAATTTAAGGTACCGTATATACGCGAGTATAAACCGAGGTTTTCAGGCTTTAAAATGCACAAATAAAGAAGGTTTTACTCTTATTTGTAAGTATTTGCCACTTAAGATGTTTGAAAACTACAACTCCCAGCAATAAAGCATGCTGGGAGTTGTAGTTTCCAAACATCTTAAGTGGCAAATACTAACCCCCTCGGTTTATACTCGAGTCAATATCTTTTTCTCCTTTTTTTAGCTAAAACTAGGTACCTCGGCTTATACTCGGGACGGTTTATACTCGAGTATATACGGTACAATATTAACACACACCGTCTGTCTGAATGATATAAAACACAGGAAGACCTCACTTCTAAAAAAAACTTGACACACTTTGACTTTGGGTTACCTTAGCACTATTAAGTTTCCTCTAGAAAAAGTTTTTTTTAAAGTGCATATTATTATTATATCTATTCTGGCAGGGTGAGAACTTACCTAAACTTAAGTTTTTTATTTTTTGCACATCCTTTGCATACTGCATGTTACCACCCAACATAAATAATGTACCATAGACAATCTTATAACATGTAACTAGCAAAAAAAGTGGAATTGCTTGCTTAGAATGGTTATTATGTGTTGGGAAATAAAACAAGCAATATCCAGTAGATCTAAATAATCAAATATTTTTAATAGAAAATCAAGCAAATGAAATATTTTACACAAATAAATACGTAGAGCAAACAAACTAGAAACTTACATCCTCATTGTCTGAATCAGCCTCCAACACTTTACAATTTCCTTCCCAAAGACATTTCAAACTCTGCACATCTTGGCAACGGGTACAGGACTTTTCTCCAATCCTTTGATTGCGATAACATTTGCCGATCTTTTCCATTCTCTTTAAAGTCAATGATGAACATATAAGTGCATTTGTGCCCTCATCTTTATCAGCTAAGCAAGTGTTTTCACTTTTTGTATTAGCAGTCTTTGTATCCTTCTCAGAATACTTTCCCCTATTTGTCTGCCTGTAAAGGAAAACACATGATACATTTAATGTATTAATCCCGTATAAAATTTTATCTTCAATAACAGGGCCATGCAGTTTGGCACTTGAATGAATGCAAAAATGTACTATAAACATAGCAAACAAGCAACCAAAATCAGAATATGAAAAGGCTATTGCTGTGAAGAATAAATCAAAACCCCAAATATATTTTTAAAATATTTTAACAGTAAAAAAAACAACAAGATGGGTAGATTCTCTTTGCTTTTAGAGACTGGCAAGCTGGTAAATTGTAACAATAAAAAGGCAGAAATCTTAAACACCTACCTTGCTTCTGTGTACACTAATGAGGCACCACTAAAAAGTGTGGCCTTTATAATGGACCCACTTTTGGGGCCATATTTAAGAACGAGCTGCATTGCAAATCAGCGATAACGCGCATTACTGTAATGTACGACCATGGCCGAACATTCATTAAGTAACGAACGTTCGCCCTTAGAATACCTATGGAGATCGTAAATCTACGATTGCGTTATCAGTAATTTATGATTGTTAATTTTGCGCTCCTTTATATTGGGGGTGCATCCTGTTGTACGGTACTCCACTACCACATGCTGAGATTCCATTCTGGGCATGTTGTCTGTAGGTTAACTAATAGCGGAATAACACACACCCAATACCAAGGCTCGATTTTAGAGCCTGGATTGCACATAGAAAGTCAATGGGAAGAGGGTATTATAATCGAATGCAGAAAAATCGAATATGGCAGTAATATGTCTATATACTAATACGCGAGTAAATATCGAATTAACGAATATGCGAGTAAAATGTCAATATAACAATACGCAAGTAAATATTGAATAAACAAATATGCGAGTAAAATGTCTATTATACCAATATGCAAGTAAATATCGAATAAACGAATACGTGACTAAAATGTCTATTATACCAATATACGTGAGTACATATCGAATTCGCGAGTAAAATGTCTATTATACCAATATGTGAGTAAATATCGAATCTGCGAGTCGTTTATGGGATAATTATCGAATGTTCGAACGTGAGAGCTCAAAAGTAGCGCGCGTGAGAGTAAAATTGATTTTTCAAAAGTCCTGGATATTTGAACGTGTTCCCCAGACCATTTTCCAGGTCCCACAGCCATTTACATTAAGTTACCATTGATATTTTAATTGTATTTCATTCAAACTTTTCAAACTATTTGACTCCCATTGACTTTAATGGGTCCGTTTTCGAACTTTCCATATAGTTCGAACGTTCAAAAACAAACCGAACTTTCGAAAGTTCGCCCATCTCTAGTGTGAACGTAAAAGGCATGGACAGGAGGTGACGTTGCAGTGCTTTCCTTCACGCTGAACTCCTCCTGCTCTTCAAAAAGACTGCCAAAAAAATGTTTATATCTCCAGAATGTGCTACAGCTTGTTTTAAAGCAGGAAAATATGTGTTGAGGGGTGGACATAACATTTAACTTGTCATGTGGGTTTGGTCAATACCCAATAACTTTAAATTGTCCTTTTCTATAAATTTTTCAGAAAATCTCCAAAAAAGTGTGAATGTCTGTGAGAGGGCAGCACGTTGGAACTTTGGAACACGATAAACCAGATATTGAACTTAGGGGTGAGGGATTTTCCAGGGTACATAATTGCCACAGATTCTTGTACAAGTCATTCTGAATTGAGAAAGCAAAACGTCTTCAAGAACTAAACTTCAAGTCCAGTTGATCTAATTGAATACAACAGATAAGGAGACGATAACATGAGACCATTTATGAGTGCATTGAACAATAGCTCTGCATAAATAATATACGAACAATCACTCCTTGTGTGTGGTTGTGTGTGGGTGTGTGTGTGTGTGTTTATATATATATATTTTATTAATATATATATATATCTATATTATCTATATTATATACTAATATATAATATTTTGTGCTAAAGTCAGGCACTCACTTTACAGGTTGTATTGCCTTGGTGCTACTAAGAGATGGAATTTATGGTAGTTGGTTGTATCCAGTGCACTCATAAGGTCTTTTCTTTATATAAACCAAACAGTTTTTATTCACACATATTTTAGTGCTTACGCTGTAAGCACTAAAATTATGTGTGATAAACTGTTTGGTTTATAAAGAAAGACCTTATGAGTGCACTGATACAACCAACTACTATATATATATATATATATATATATAATATATATATATATCTATATATATAAAGTTGATATCAGCTATACAACCACCTCTAGGATTTCCTAATGTCCCTATTCCTGCTCACTAAGCTCCATCACAGTGCAGTAGGTACAGTAAGTACTGTATATAATCCCAGTCTCAGCAATCACCTCAGGCAGCTGCAGGGTTAATGTTGATACAGATCTCTATGTTGCTGTCAATCACAGTACTGACTGGATACATTTTTGAAAAAATACAAATGCTGCTTCTCACTCACAGCTCAATTAACAATATAACAATCAGTCTATATAACAGTCTATGGGCATCATGAGAAGTGGAACAGCAGACTGCACTGAGCAGGCAGAAAGAGGGGATTCCAGGTACCAGTAACCCCCCCTAAACACGCCCCTATGTTGTATTTATTATTTTAGCTTTCTGTAGTGGTGTGGGCCTTGACAATTAACACAGAAATTAAGACAGATATGTTATTTCTAGCATCCCAATCCCAAAAGTCACTAGTGATTTGATAGGCAGTGACACTACTAATATAACTAGTTAGGAATGGGCCATTGATATACATCACCACTAATGTAAGGTAGTGCAATTGTTTCTACACAGCAGCTCATGTGTTCTATACAATACCAGCCCTGGAATAGCATATAGAGATTTAATATGTTTTTTAACACTGTAATGCCACGATGCCCAACTCGTAGCCACATCGCTATCTGGGGCATCCTGCATTGCTTATGCCTCCAATGAAGAAGCTGTTGCTCGATTACTGTGTGACCCTATCAGACTACAGATCGGAAGCTCTGACTCCTCCCCTTCCTCCCCTTCCTCCCTCCTCACTTTGCTACTGGGTGTGTGGTGGGTGGAGCGTATGTAAGTGCTGGTTGCTGTAGACTGGAGACCGAGAAAACAAGATTAATTTCCCTTTCTAAGGTCCACGCACAGTAAGTGTCATTTTCATTACACATGTAGTAGAATAGGCCGAGGGAGATGTTAAGTAGGAGAAACCTTATTATTAACCCTAGTGAAGGGATAATCATGTGACTGACCTTAAGCAAAGCAGCCACTAATCTTTATTTGAGTTGGGACGCTGAAAATACGGCACCTTAGGGGGTTAATTAAAACAGCAAGTTGAGTCTCCATTATAAGGCTGGGTACACACCAGCCAATATTTTCGGCCGACTGACCGATTCACGGCACGTTCGTTCGTCAGAAAATAGTGGCTGGTGTGGGGCGACCAGCCGCGATCGTGCGTCCGGATCAGATGAGCGAATGATCTGACGTGTCGAAAAATTACCATCGATCACGCGTTTCCCTATAGGAATGCTCGATCGATTGTTCGCATTTTCGCCCGTGGCCGAATTTGCTGCGACTGACGGCCAAGCGCTCGCTCGTAGCAAATAGTCCCTCAGTGTGTACCCAGCCTAACACTGCATTTTGTCTGTATAAATAAATGCAACCGTTATGGTTTTGCCCTTGATCCAGCGCCTGGGTTGATTCAGTTGCTCAGTAGAGATTTGAGCATCTTTGACCCATCCAACAGCCAATCAGTAGAAATTACTATTAGGAACATTCCAAGGATGTGGTGCATCCTGGGAAGAAGGACCGTCAGAACCTGAAATGTCAGCTCACTAATGTCAACAGCAGGGAACAGCAAAGGGTATGAAATCAACTGATTTTTCAAAATGGGAGAGAATATGTAGAATAACTAACAAGGCATTACACAAACTAACAATTTAAAAATATTTATAATTTCCACTGAACTGTCCCTTTAAAGAGCTATACCTTCCCTTCCCTTCTTCAATCAATTTCTGTGGAGCCAGGAACGAAGATGGGAGAAACTTCCCTGCGGCCACACTGAATTTCCTGACTGCTTCCTTGTTGTGTTGAACGATAGTGTGCATTGATGTGCATGTGCTATCATTGAACAGAACCAGGAAGCGGTTGGGACCTGTCAGTGTGGCTGTGGTGGATTGCACGAAAGGTAAGTTTCTTTGTTCCTGGCTCCACAAAAATTGATTAAAGAACTGGAGGTAAGGCATAGCTCCTTAACCTCCCGGTCTTCAATCAATGCATTAAAGGAATAGTTCACTTTTCCAGTGAACTATTCCTTGGTCAGCCCTCCAGTTCACAAACCAGTGTTAAGGTCAGCCCTCCAGTTCACAAACCAGTGGTAAGGTCAGCCCTCCAGTTCACAAACCAGTGGTAAGGTCAGCCCTCCAGTTCACAAACCAGTGTTAAGGTCAGTCCTCCAGTTCACAAACCAGTGTTAGGGCTAGGCCCCACTAGCCCGTTTTGGTGTGCACACCAATAGAAGAAGATGGGGATGGCCCCATTACGTCTGCTGCCCTGTGGTGCGCTGCTGACCCTTTTTGCAGCGCATGCGATCACCATTTTTGGTGCGCATCGCATGCGCTGCGATAGGGATACATCAACGTGATTGCAGCTGGGTAGCGCGCATTGATCGCGCGATTCCTGCACGCTCCCTAGTGGGGCCTTGCCCTTAAGGTCAGCACTCCAGTTCACAAACCAGTGTTAAGGTCAGCCCTCCAGTTCACAAACCAGTGTTAAGGTAAGCCCTCCAGTTCACAAACCAGTGATAACAACCAGCCCTCCAATTCACAAACCAGTGATAACAACCAGCCCTCCAGTTCACAAACCAGTGTTAAGGTCAGCCCTCCAGTTTACAAACCACTGTTGATGTCAGCCCTCCAGTTCACAAGCAGGGAGGAGAGGTCCCCTGCTTATGCCCGAGTCCTCAGGGAGTACAAGGAAGAGGCATATACCGGATGACACGCCGAGAAGCTCCTACTTTTCAGTTTCCTGGATTTTCAGCACTGCAGCAGAGAAGAAAAGTAAGGATTTTTTTACACTACAGTGGAGCAAATTTTAATCATGGGGGTGGACAGTGCTCCATTTCAGATACCAGTGTTAATAGCCAGCCCTCCAGTTCAGACACCAGGGTTAATAGCCAGCCCTCCAGTTCACAAACCAATGTTAACAGCTAGTCCTTCAGTTCACCAGCCAGTGTGTAGGGCATTTATTGTGAGTCTCAGTTTGTAATTAGTGACAATTTGATACTGTCAGCCTGCTGTACGTTTTAATTATAACCTATTTAGGCCTATAATTCTATTGTGTGGCTCTCAAAGGTGGTCAGGGGTTGCACACGAGTTCTTTGAAGTCAAATGGGTTAGCACCCCTGCTGTAAAGTGTATACATGAAATATACAATTACAATAGTAAAATGTGATTTTTTATTTTTTTTTTTAGTTGGAAGGAGATAGGAAAAGGGTATAATGGACCCCGAGGCCCTTGGTGTATCACAAGCCAGTAATGCAGATAACACAGTACAGTGCCCAGTGTGTAAAGTAGAGATGAAAGACACACAGATAAATAATCATTTAGACAATTGCCTGCAGGTGAAACCTTTCGGTGGTATGCCTGGCAAGAAAAGGCGCCTTTCATCACTTGAAGAAACAAGCAGCACTGAGTTGTCTCTTCCTGCTGGGAGAAAGCATGGCATAGAAAGTCCATGTTTTCCTCTCTTCAGCAAATTAAAAGCTACTTATGAGCCTGCTGAATGTGCCTCCAAAACAGCATGTGCGACGCCATCTAACCGTAACAAAAGACAGGATTTTCATGTATCTTCCTTTAATGAGGATAAACCAAATGACTGTTCCAGTGTTCTTCAAAACTACCCTACTGAAGAACACCGAAAACAAAAAATATGTCTGATAAATTGGATGGCAAACCCTTAGCAGATAAAATGAGACCATGTGACCTTAATGACTACATGGGCCAGAATAAGGTGTTGGGGAAAAACACTATGCTTAGGTCCCTTCTTCATTCTAATGACATTCCATCCATCATACTCTGGGGACCCCCTGGCTGTGGCAAGGTAGGTTAACTGGGAGAGATTGAGTAAAATAATGCAATGTCTCTTGCTTATAGTAAATCAAATTAGCATTATCTATAGAAAGCTATTATATATAACTTTTTTTTTTTTTGTGAGCATGCTGTTGGGCTGGGTACACATGGGGCTATTATTTGTCCTGACCAAGCATTCGCTGTAAGTGAGGGCTCGGCCGGAACAAATGGCTGTCGGTCACGGCAATAGTGCCCACGGCCAACAGTGCATGCAACCGATCATGTGGTCCCATAGGGAACTGCACGATCGGCCTTGATTTACCAACGGATCCGATCACCGTTCGAACGAACGGGCGACCAAGCTTGGTCGTGGCTGCCGGTCCCACACCATCAGATATTTCTGGCCGACCGATCCACTGCACTATTGTCCGGTCATCTGAAAGTATCTGCTGGTGTGTACCCAGCCTTTATTCATGAACATGAAAAAAGAGGAGATCCATGTTTTTTAAGTATTTGTTTCATATTATAGTAAAGTATTTATTTTATACTAAAAACAACCTGTTCTGTAGTCACTTCACTTCCACATGCATTAAATCAACATATGGTACCACAAACAGGCTTAGCAAAAAAAGTATGGTAAATATTTTAACTGGGAAACCTTTTTATTGAATCAAAGTTCAAAGCCTTGAGCAGCAATATGAAACATGTTTAAAATCCTTCAAAGTCGGAATTCTCATAATCAGTTTGCCCAAATAGTGCCTCAAATTCAGCTGGTGTGATATCATCTGTATAAACATTATCATTAATATCTCCATCATCTTTATCGCTGCTGCTGTGCTGATACAAAACATGCTACCATCCTGAAAAGCACATTTTATGTTGTCTTATGGAAATGTTCTCCTATGCATCTCGTTCCCAATTTGCTGCTTATCATATGCCAGGCTTCATAAGATTTCCACCTTTTGTTAATTTGGCTTGACGAGATGACATCCATTTGTGCCACATTCTTCGTATACGGTCTTTAACCCTTTCACTGCCAGGAGAATTTCATTTTTTTTTTTGCGTTAACTGCCAGAAGAATTTTCAGGATTTTGTCCTTAATCGCTTTAGACTAATTTTACAGTAGGAAACCTTGCAGTAAATCAGGAATATTATACATTGATTTTTTCAGCACAAAGTCTACTTTAATATGGTAACAAAATTTTGTAACTTTTCTGGAAATTTTACTGGAATTATGGGTAAAATATGTAAAAAAAATGAAAAATTTGCAAATTTTCATGGATTTTTCCCATTTTTACTTATAGTTATCTTAAGGTTACGCACAAAAATCTTACTGTTTCTAAAAGCTCTGATACTCCCGAGTACAACGATACCAGATATATGTAGGTACCCGACTTTTCCTGTACAGGAGACCCCCCCAAACTAAAACTGCACCTTCTAGAATATTACACCAAATTAAAATGTATAACCACTACTGACAGTTAACATAGAATATCTACCAAATTAACTAAAATATCCCCACAAGTGAGATATTTTTAGAAACTACACACCAAAAAGATTTTATGAGTGAGGTTAGTTTCGATCAAAATGCAGATACCCGGACGCAGCTCTTCGTCCAATTGTAAGTTATTTTCTCACATTTTCCTTTTTTTCCTCAACTGTAAAATCAGAGACAAAATCAAATGCGAATTTCAGCTAAAAACTGTGGAGGAAAGTTCAAACGCATCTCAAATATGAAAGCCTAACCCCTCCCGAATAAAACGGTATGCCACATTCATGGGTGTACCCAGAGACATGGCTACCAACTAATCCAGAGCGTGACCAGTGCCAAATGTCAGTAGCAGCAAAAAAAATTTGTATTTGAACAGTCTGCAGTTTTTCCACAAAACGCCCCCCCAACTCAGAAATACCCCCCACAAACTATATATTCCTGAAATCTACACACCTTCAGCTATGTAACGCTGAAGTTCCTTCATTCATACCATCAATGGTGTGGGCTCAGTTCTTCGTAGAAGTTTGCACTTTTACCAGATTTTCCAAAAAAATGAACATCAAACAACATTCAAAAAGGTAGAAATCATGCCAAAACCCCATGGAATGTAAAAAAAAGTCACCAAATATCAATCTCCCAAACGTCCTGAATCAAACAGTATGCCATATGTGTGGTTATACACGCGGACGTGGAAGCGAAAAGCCACAAAGTGAGACAATGCACGATGGCTCAGAAACAGCGAAAATATTTAGCCAACTCCGAATTTGGACAGTCTGCAGTTTTTTCCACAAAACACCCCTGTAACTTAGGAATAACCCCCACAAACTATATATTCCTGAAATTTACACACCTTCAGCTATGTAACACTGTAGTTTGTTCATTCATACCATCAATGGTGTGGGCGCAGTTCTTCGTAGAAGTTCGCATTTGTCTGAAAAAATGAACAAAAAACAACTTCAAAAGGTAGAAATCATGCCAAAACCTCATGGAATGTAAAAAAAAAGTTCCTAAATATCAATCTCCCAAATGTCCTGAATCAAACGGTGTGCCATATGTGTGGTTACACACGTGGACGTGGAAGCCAAAAGCCACAAAGTGAAACAATGCACAATGGCTTAGAAACAGCAAAAATATTCAGCCAAATCTGAATTTGAACAGTCTGCAATTTTTCCCCACAAACCATATATTTCTCGAATCCACACACCTTTATCTACGAAATTCTGTAGTTTGTTCATTCGTACCATCAATGGTGTGGGCGCAGTTCTTCATAGAAGTTTTAGCAGATTTTCTAAAAAATTTGAAAAAAAACCACTCTCAAAGGTAGAAATCATGCCGAAATCCCAAGTAATGTAAAAAAATGTTACCAAATATCAATCTCCCAAATGTCCTGAATCAAACGGTATGCCTATTTTGGTTACACACAGCAAACGTGAATGAACTAGCCACAAGTGAGCCAATGAACAATGGCCCAATTACAGCAACTTTTTAGATTTGTCAGACTAACAACCCCCTCTATATTAGAAATACCCCCCCCAAACAATATTTTTTGGAATTTACACATCTTCAGCTACACATGGTGTGATTCTTTTATGCATACCACCAATGGTGTGGCGCGCAGTTTCATTTTAAATTTCGCTTTTTTACCAGATTTTCAGGAAAATTTATAAAAATACAATTCAAAGTTGAAAATCATGGCAAATTTCCATGTCATGTAAAAAACTTGTCAATTATCAATCTTCCAAATGCCCTGAATCAAACGGTATGCCATATGCGTGGAGGTACACGCATACCCCCCACTAAATATCAATCTCCCACATGTTCTGAATCAAACGGTATGCCCTATTGTGATGCACACAGAGACGTGGCCACCAACTAGCTCAAATGGGACTCATGCACAAATGCAATTACAAGAAAAAATCAAAGTGCTCGTAATTTGAACAGCCTACCCTTTTTCTAAGGAAACAGTCCAAAACATGGAAATTCCCCCCACAAACTATATTTTTTGGAATCTAAGAATTCAGACCCATGATCCAAAAACTCTGTGTTTTTAGGAGGTTTTTGAGAAATAAAATAAGATGATTCAAGATTGAAATCCTACCTAAACCAACTGACAAGCAAAAAACCCACTAAATGTCAATCTCCCACATATCCTGCATCAAACGGTATGCCATATGTGTGGTGCACACGGACGTGGCACCAACTAGCTCAAATGGGACACATGCACAAGTGTAATTACAAGAAAAAAATCAAGTGCTCTGTATTGCAAACAGCCCCAAAACTTGGAAATGCCCCCCACAAATAAACCCCCCCCACTAAATATCAATCTCCCAAATTTCTGAATCAAACGTTATCCATATGCGACGATGCATAGAAGACGTGGCCCACCAACTAGCTCAAATGGGAGCATGCACACAATGCAGTTACAAGAAAGAATCAAAGTGCAGCCTACAATTTTCTAAGGAAACAGTCTCGAAACATGAATTCCCCCACAAACTATATATTTTTGGAATCTACACACCTTCAGCTCACTTACATGCCATGCTTTCATACATACATGAGATTCCAGACCCACTGATCCAAAGAAGTCCGTGTTTTTAGGAGTTTTGTGAAAAAAAATAAGATGATTCAGGGGTTGAAATCCTACCTAAACCCTTTTGACAAAGCAAAAAAACCCACTAAATTGTCAATCTCCCACATATCCTGCATCAAACGGTATGCCATGTGTGGGTGCACACAGAGACGTGGCCAACCAACTAGCTCAATGGGACGCATGCACAAGTCCAATTACAAGAAAAAAATCAAAGTGTTCTGAATTTGAACACCTACCGTATATACTCGAGTATAAACCGAGTTTTTCAGGCTTAAAATCAGCCTGAAAACTTGAACTCGGTTTATACTCGAGTCACTACTTACCTTAGCACTCGGCAGCCGCACGATCATTCTCTGTACTGGGCGCCGGCCTGACTCACTGCCCGGCGCCAATTAGTGACGTCATGCTGCGCGCAGTACAGGATGACGCATGGATCGGAATGCAGAGACGCTTACCTTCAATGCTGGCACACACGTCCCTGGAACACAAACCCTTGGATGAGGAAAGCCCACAGTTTCTGATGGAGAAGAGCCCACAGGTACAACTGAACTGGGTGAGGGTGGCATTCAAGATGTTTGGAAACTACAACTCCCAGCATGCTTTATTAGCTGGGAGTTGTAGTTTCCAAACATCTTGAATGCCAAGTAAGGGTGGCATTCAAGATGTTTGGAAACTCAACTCCCAGCTAATAAAGCATGCTGGGAGTTGTAGTTTCCAACATCTTGAATGCCAAGTTTCTACCCTCGTTTATACTCGAGTCAACAACTTTTATAGGAATTTTAGCTGAAATTGGGTACCTCGGTTTATACTCGGGTCGGTTTATACTCGAGTATATACGGTAATCAACTTGGAAATACCCTCCACAAACTATATATTTTTGGAAGCTACACACCTTCACTACGATGTATCATGCTTTCGTATATACATGAAGATTCCAGACCTGTTATTCATAGAACTCCGTGCTTTTAGGAGATTTTGTGAAAAAATAAAATAAGAGGACTCAATGGTTGAAATCCTACCTAAACCCACTTGGCAAGTAAAAAACCCACTAAACGCAATCTCTCCACATGTCCTGAATCAAATGGTATGCCATATGGGTGGGTGCAACAGAGACGGGGCCACCAACTAGCTCAAATGGGATCCATGCGCAATTGCAATTACAAAGAAAAAATAAAAAAAATGCCACAACCCACCCCCACACCTAAAAGTTTTTGCAACACTTTACTGATCCTAAAATTTAAATCCGGTCTTTTTTTTGGTACCTCTGCAAAATTTCCCTACTAAAATAGGCTTAGTTTCCTTGAAATCGAACAAATATTATCTGAGTTTAATTAGCAATATCACCGGGGACATTGGGAACTTGGAGAAGACAATTTTTTTTGCTAATTTATAGTTTTTCATTTTCAAAAAAAAAAGGTGTGTGTATCACTTTAAGATTTTCCCCTTTTTTGGGGGGATCATTCCCAAAAATGATCATCAAATCATCTCATGGAATGATACCGAACTTGGAATACAGGCATAATACCCGTTTTCCAATTCGAATCCGATCGGAAAAATCCACTTCCCGGAATCATTTTCCAGGAAGTGATTTTTCATTCATTGGCAAAGATCAATATTTGGTGATCAGAAGTGATCACCAAATTTTGATCTCTGTCCCCATTTTTTTTCTAGGTCTTCGCTAAGTAGCAAGACTTAGAAAAATCCTATTTGTGAATGGACTCTTTGCTTCCATTCACAAAATGTATAGTACAGCTGTCAGCATGACAGCTTGTGCTATACAGGTACTGCAGCATGATCTGAATGGAGATCACACTGCAGTACCTCAACTAAACCACCAGGGGCAGCATCTTACACATTCAAGAGAAGACCCCGGTGAAGGAGGAAGCTCCGTGACGTCACCGGGTCTCCCTTTCCGCTTCCTGCACAGACTCCACGTGGGACTGGCTGCACATAGCGGGACCCGGCTAAAGGTAGGCATATCTTCCGATCCCCCCCTCGAATTTGGACGAAACCGAGGGGGGATCGAGGGGGTTAGGGGGGCAGTTGAATGCTGCCCCCCGATCGCCCCTAGCAGGGGCCAAATTGTTGCTGGCAGTGGGGAAGCCACAGATCGTGTATTCACGATCTGTGGCAGTTTGGTCATTCACTGCACAGATCGTGAATATACGATCTGTGGCAGTGAAAGGGTTAAAAGGTTTGTTTTTGTTTATAGACACATCCAGGGGCTGTAAAAAAGATGTAAGCCCACCTGGAATAACAGCCAGTGGTTTGAAATGACTAAGCCATTTTTTTGACATTTTCACATATATGGGCTCTAAACATATCCCAAACTAGCAGTGAGTTTTTTTTTTAAGGCTGCTCCTGGTCGTCCATTCCAAATATCTTCTAGCCATTTTTTTGTTCCTTGTTCATCCATCCAGCCTTAACATGTGGGTAGAGTGAATTTGGCATTCTCTTCCTTTTAAATATAATAGGCCGCAGCTTGACTCCATTGGCCAAACACACCAGAACCACT
This sequence comes from Hymenochirus boettgeri, assembly GCA_019447015.1. NCBI lineage: Eukaryota > Metazoa > Chordata > Amphibia > Anura > Pipidae > Hymenochirus > Hymenochirus boettgeri. The sequence goes on from CM033474.1 coordinate 167,650,375, forward strand.
GTGAAATTATTTTTTTTATTCCCTGTTCTAAGGAAAATAGTTTTTTCTCCCAAGGATGCCACGGTCCTGTTGCTTGGAAGATCAAAAGTCATTGCTGTCTCATCCAGATTCCCTATATTTCCCAGGTCATAATTATAAAACTTTTTTTGTTTTATAATGAATTTATGGAATGACATAACCTTTTCTTCAAGATTTTGTGGCAGCTTTTGTGAAATCTTTGTTCTCTGTCGCAAGCAAAGGCCAAACCTATTCATGAAGCGGATACACCATCCAGCTGATGCAACAAATTTTTAAATACCTTCTGTTTTTTATTTCTCATCTTTAGCCATTTGAAGGGCACGTAATCGGATTGCAATAACAAAAACGAGGAAGGTCGATCCATGTGTCCACATTTGCGACATAACATGCTATATGGGGTAAAATAAAATGAATAGAAAAGTTCAAAGGTCTCCTAAGAGTATTTTCTCTGTGCTTTTATTCCTTATCCATCAGCATATTACTACAAAGCAAATATGTAATTTGTAATTTTGAATTGAATATAACATTTTGTAATTGTTGTATATGTGTAATGAAACGTGAAAACTTCAGCCTCATGCACACGTGCGATCGATGTGTCTGATGCACGATGTGTCCGAACGTTCATTTCGGCCGATAATGTAAGTGCCCATACATTGGCAATTGTAAAGTATCCCTCGATCAACCAGAACTACTGTAAATGTATCAATACTAGTAATTGTCACAGATATTTAGTTTTAGAAATATATCCAGCCCACTATTAAAGCTTTTCAGTGAACATACCATTACTACCATCTGCTTTGAGACAGTTCCACATTTCATTGTTCTTATTGTAAAGAAACATTGCCTAACCTGAAGATGAAACTATTTTAGCTGCCCTTCTCTGAACTGCTTCCATTTCTTGGATGTACCTTTTGTATATGGGATTCCAAAACTGCACTGCATATTCCAAATTCCTTGTACAGAGGTAGAAAAATATTTTTCTCTCTTGAATCTGTTCCCCTCTTTATACAAGACAATATCTTGCTAGCTATAGCCGTGTCTGCCTGCCATTGCTTTCCAAAGTCTATTATCTGCTAGAACCCCCAAATCTTTTTCTTTTCATTAGAGATTCACTTAGTTATGTGGTGTAGGTGGCACAAAAATCCGAAATGCATCACCTTACATTTATCAACTTTTTCCCCCCACCTGATAACACTCTCAGAATGCACAAAATACCTTACCAATGGTGCTGTTCCTGTAATAAGAGATGGCCAGCAGATGTTAGCTCGACTGAAGAAGCAGCCTATGGATTACTATGCAAACTGGGCCTACCAACACTTCAAAACCTGTCACCTTAATAAATGCGGAAACTGACCCCAAAATCTGCCAAACCCCATTCGACTGTGGTAAGGTAGGACAAATTATTATCCTTCGATACCCTCTTCCCTATAACTAACTCCTACCCATCCCTCCATAAACTTTACTATATACTATGGACTGAAATCTTCTCCCATGCCTCTCCCCCCATCTCCCAGGTCTGACACATCCACCATGGCAGAGAAGGAGAACATGAACACAATAACAATGTTATCTTGGTGAGACTTATTGCTGACATTTACTCCTTTAGGTTGTTCCTATTATTCAACATGTCTGAACTATACCTTATATTCTGCTCCATTTAAAAACTCTTCACCCTTTGTAACATATATGTACCAAGTTTGGGACAAATCCCCTATCTTAAGAAGCTGCTCCAAGAAAATGCTCTAATCAACTTTCCTTTAAAAATCCTGGGAGTAGCATTCTCTGCAACAACAGACAGACACCACCTCAAAAAAAAACTCACCAGAAGGCGTACCATAGAGTATTAATAATTCAAAAACACTCGTACTTCCCAGCATTCCTAATGCTAAAATTACTTTTTTGTATCCCCTCCAGCTCTCAAACATGTATTGGATTCCCTAGGGCAATCTTTAGATGAATATTTCGAGAGGTATATAAGGCCGTCATAAGTGGCCAGATGATCAAATGGGCATCCATTCATAAAAAAAAAAAGCATCCTTAAGACATGCTTCCTTAACATAGAATCTCCGACAATGGGAGCAAAAACTATATAGCCAGTCAACTGTAAAGAGATTACGTAAAGTTATAACTGCTTCAAACAACTGGTTCTACACAATGTAGAGAAAACTCTCTCCTGAGCAAAATAAAGATTCTACGATCTTGGAAATAAAGTCCATACCATCCTAGCTCAACAACATACATACAAACCTGCCGTTTGCCCTTACAAACTAAACAACTGAAGTTTCTGAACACTGATAAAACGGGAGAATTGCTTCACACAATCAAATCAATGCCCACTGGCAAAACCCGATGTGCAAGCTTACAAGTATTATAAAGCAGGGTAGATAAAAATCAATGATTTTTTTAAAGGGTATGTCCACTTTTAAAAACAATTTTTGATATATGATTCCCCCTGTCCCCCCAGCCCCAACCGCTCTATTTCTATTCTTAGAAAGTCCCCCAAACTTTACTTACCTCCCCTCTTTCCTCCGCCGCACTGCCGGCCCTCTGCTTATGAGAAAATGCAAGCAGAGGGGCGGGACCGGCAGTCGCGTCTGTGATTGGCTGAGCGGCAAATTAATCAGGGACGCGGCTGCCGGGAGTTCATTGCGGCGGGGGAAAGAGGGAAGGTAAGTAAAGTTTGGGACACTTTCTAAGAATAAAAATGGAGCGGTTGGGGCTGGGGGGACAGGGGGAATCTTATATCTAAAGGGTTTTACGCTAGGGGGAGGGAATCCTGAGAGGGAGGGGGAGAAGGGCTGCAGTACGCATGCCAAACTTCTCCTGGAGGCCAGGTATGAGGCAGAGTCCTATATGGACTCTGCTATCCTCCTGTTGGGCAGTTTTTGGGACTTTGGTGGGGGACTACAGGAGAACCATATGGAGCTGGGATGTGAGGTAAGGACTAAACTACCGTATATACTCGAGTATAAACCGACCCGAGTATAAACCGAGGTACCCAACTTCACCTAAAAAATCTAATAAAAGTTGTTGACTCGAGTATAAACTGAGGGTAGAAACTTGGCATTCAAGATGTTTGGAAACTACAACTTGTATACTTTTTATTAAGTCTTTTGATTAGTGTCAGGGTGAGAATGGTTCAATAAGATGTTCACATATTAACTGGCGAGCTTAAGGAAAGGGCATTGAGGAAAGGGAAATAGAAAAAAGAGTAACAATTGGAGAAGGAAGCAAGTGTGCGTAAAAGAACAGTTTGTAGCTGAAAACTCTCCTTGTAGGAATTTTGTCCTATTGGGCTCTAGGCCAGGTGTTTCCCATTGGTATCCCATGCCTCCTGCACTCCCGCGAGACCACTCCACACTCCCAAGATCGAAAGGACTTCTCTCGTCCTCCCCTGGAAGGCCCCCTTTCAGTTGCCATGCCCCAAGAACACCCATCAACGCCCTAACTGCCTCTGCCCACCCCCTAGGCCCCCAACGCCACCTCAGCCCACCCCCCTCACTATGTCCCTTTTCCCCACCCTGCCTGGAAGCCTCATATGGCAGGGTGGGTTGTCTGATTTTATAGCGCTTCATTTTGATGCCCAACCAACAAAATGATCCTATCTAAGCAGGTTTGAATGAAAATATAAATATCTTACAAAAATGAATCCACCACAAAATTTAAAGGCCAATTTTTTACACATACACTAAGCAACCCCCCAAACCCTATCTTTCTCACCGGCACTCTGGAGTAAAGACATCTTACTTTGAAGTCCCCCAGTCCCTCGCTGCTTTTTGCCACTTCTTTCATGACTTTGTAAGGTCATGTTACCAAAAAGCAGCAGGCTTGTGCCACCATCAGACTGTAATATCACCCATAAGTGCCAGAAGAGAGGGCGAGGGAACAGAGGACTTTAAGTAAGATGTCCACACTCTAAAAGTAAGAAATTGCAATAATGGGGGTTGGGGGGTTGCTAAGTGTAAGTTTTAAAGTTTGTTAAGGGGATGAACAAGCTCTTCAAAGTGTTTTTTTTTGTCAATAATTTATACCTGGGTGCTCTTAAATGCCTTGGCAGGTTTTTGGTTTCAAGGTACCATGAACTGAGTTAAGCAAATTTTAATCCATATTTTATTCTAAGGGTGGGGTTTGGGTTTGTTCCTGTAAACAAATAGTTCATTAGAAAAATTCAAAAGACTTCATTGCAATTCATTCCAGCAATGGGGCTCACTTTTCCCCATTTGCAGCAGAGCCATCTTTGGTTAGCTTGCTTAGGTTGGTTGATTTTTTCCTATTGTAATCCACGTTTAGTAAGATTGATTCAATCAAACTTCTTGAAAATACTGCACTTAATGGACACTAGGAAATTAGAGGCCTATTTAAAAACCTGCTTATTTTAATCGGCATAACTGTGTGTAACGACAACAATGCCATACTATAAAGTACCGTATATACTCGAGTATAAACCGACCCGAGTATAAACCGAGGTACCCAACTTCACCTAAAAAATCTAATAAACGTTGTTGACTCGAGTATAAACCGAGGGTAGAAACTTGGCATTCAAGATGTTTGGAAACTACAACTCCCAGCTAATAAAGCATGCTGGGAGTTGTAGTTTCCAAAACATCTTGAATGCCACCCTCAAACCCAGTTAGTTTGTACCTGTGGGCTCTCTTCATCCAGGATCTGTGGCCTCTCCTCCATCCAAGGTCTTCCTGGGACTGTGTGCTGGTAAGGTCCTCTCCATTCCGGCAGCAGCGTCCTCTACATTCCGGAAGCAGCGTCCTCTCCATTCCGGCAGCCGCACGATCAGTCCATGTACTGGCGCGCCGGCTGACGTCACTAATTGGCGCCGGGCAGTGACGTCGGCACACCAGTACATGGACTGATCGTGCGGCTGCCGAAATGGAGAGGACGCTGCTGCCGGAATGGAGAGGATGCTGATCTTCAATGGTGAGTGACTCGAGTATAAACCGAGTCTGAGTTTTCAGGCTGATTTTACAGCCTGAAAAACTCGGTTTATACTCGAGTATATACAGTACCCTACACAATGGGGCCAGTAGTGGGGGGGATTATAGTTTTGGGGGTGGACATGCCCTTTAAAAAATCACCTGTTGGGAGGACATATTATTAGACAGACAAGTTACTTTATTGGATACAAACTCTGAGGCAACAGATAGGTGTACACTAACTTACAAGGACACGCAATATACAGGCCTGGTCAATATACAAAGTGGTGCACCATAGAAAGGGACACCCCTTATTACTGCACGTTATAAGGGATATTTAATGGAGATATATATATATATATATATATACACACACACACACAGGGGTGCACCTGTCTATGGTGCACCACTTTGAATATTAACCAGGCCTGTATATTGTGTGTCCTTGTAAGTTGGTGTACACCTATCTGTTGCTTCAGAGTTTGTACCCAATAAGGTAAATTGTCTGTCCAATAATCTGTCCTCCCAACAGGTGGTAACAGGCTCTTATACACAGGATCTTGTGTTGCAGTCAATATTTCAACAAAGCACACACCACAATTCACTTTCTCTCCTCCTACCATAGAGAGCAGGGATGTCTTGGTGTATATGTTTATTACAATACACATCACATCCTGTGTAGCAGACAGAAGCTTTTTTTTGTGTTGTACCTAATATAAGTTAGTGCTAAATTTTATATACATTTATTGATGGTGATTTAAATGGTAACCGTGAGATAGTACACACATACATATACACCTTTCCTATGTGTCCTATACGCCCCACCACATTGGTAGCTCCTAAAAATTCAATGCAATCTCCTATGGAGATATAAATATATTTATATAATATAAGGGATTTTTTATATATATTAGTACTTTTTAAATATAAATGCAAAAATCTGTATTGCAGTTTTCTATTTACCAATAATCTTTGAAAGAAAGGGAGTTAAAGGGCATCTTCACCCCAAAATCTAATTTTTGCTTTAGTGTAGTGGACCCCCCTCAACCCCAACTGCCAGGTTTATAACTTTAAAAAGTGCCCAGAAGCCGATTTATCAACCTTCGTTCCCTCTGCCTTTAATGCTACTTCCAGGAACAAAGTAGCAATAGGGGCTGGCTGAGAGTCAATCACAGAGGTGGCTGCCAGCTATTGAGAAAGATGAGGGAACTCTGGTTGGTAAGTCTGTTTCTGTACACTTTTTAATTTCATAAACCTGGATAGGGGGATGGTTGGGTCAGGTCCCCTACCCTGCAGAAGATATTCTATTTTTTAAACATTAAGTGCAGCGTCGATGGATCTAGAGGGAGGGGGGAAGAGCGCTCCACAGCGCATGCCTCCAGGAGGACAGGGTAGGGGCAGATGCCGGATTACACACATTAATGCTCCTACTCTTCACTTTTCTGGAGTTTGAATAGGCACTGCAGGACAACCATATGCAGCAGAGGAGAAAGGTAAGGATTTTTAGCACTACACAGTGGAGCCAGCAGTGGGTTAAATTTTATTTTCTGCCATTACCATCTTGGTTGTTAGTCTAGACAGAACTTTTCCATTTGTCATTATATCCTCCCTTGACTTTAAATGGAGCCAATAACATTTCTGTGTATGGCCCATACAACAATCAATTTCTATGTAGTGTATAGAAGCCATTGTGGAGCTGATGGCATGTGGAGGTGACTGCAGTTTAATAAAGCTCATATTTTTTAATAGTACATTTAGATTAATTCATTAATTCAAAGCATTGTTCTGTTTGTATTGATTACAGACCACACTAGCCCATATCATTGCAAAAAATACCCCCAAAAGCAGCTGTAGGTTTGTGACACTTTCAGCCACTAGTGCCTCTACTAATGATGTCAGAGAAGTCATCAAGCAAGCCCAAAATGAACAACGTCTTTTTAAGAGGAAAACCATTCTTTTTGTGGATGAGATTCATCGATTCAACAAAACTCAGCAGGTAAAGTTTTCTTATTTTTGGGTAATTTTATATGAAATGTGATTTGTTATGTATGTGTGATTATATGTATATATTCTGTGATTTTAAAAGAAATGCCAGGTTACTACCTTTTAAAATGAGCCTTCAACTACCTCTCTCCATGCTGCACAACCCAAAAAATCACTGATCAGAAAGTGGGTGGGACGTTCTGAATCTGCAGTCACAATTACTAGTCCTTCTAATCTGCGGTTGGCACATGCTCAGTCCAGGATAAATCAGAAGAAACCAGGAATAGGTTGAGTTACAGTGAGAACTGAAGGGGGGACGTTACCAACTCACCCATGGCCCCTCCCCCACAGGCACCTGAGACCCATACGTGATGTTGCAGTTATTTTATATATACATAAATACAGGCAGACTACTTCACACAGTTCTTTTTACAAATTTGCACTTTTAGCAGATTTTATGGAAAAAAAGTGGAAAGAAAAACAATATTATGTAATATCTTCACGTCATGCAGTTGTTGATAGCAAATAACCCCCCCCCCCCCCCCAAAAAAAGTACCGATAGCATTCTTCTCAAAAAACAACAATCCATTTCTAATTATTTGTGTTGTTACTTCGTTTCCCTTGAAATCTGGATTTACATTAATGATTCCAAAGGGACTTTTGCATGGCTTGGAGAAGGCCAATTTTTTCAACTAATTGTGTGTATCAATTATTTTGTGTTTTACTTTCATTCTTTTTTAGCATTCCCAGAGATGATCATTGGATTATTGTTCAGAACAAAAACAACCTTGGAATATTGACCAGTTTCCAAGTTGAAAAATCACTTGCCGGAAAGCATTTTCCAGGAAGTGATTTTTTTTTCCTACATTGGCAAAGATCAATACTTGGGTTATCAGGACTAATCACCTAGTAGTGATCTTTGCCTTTAAATTTTTTAAATAATCTCTTTCATTCATTCACAATTGCTATAGTAAGATGCTATTCAGTACAGAGACACTGCCAGCAAACAAATATGAAACTGAAGGGGTATTGAGGGAACACTTGAACTGTGCACTCTGATCCCAGGTGGCGGACATTTTTCAGACGTTGAACCCACCCTCCCACGGTAGCCACACACATAAAAGTCAAAGCACTCCTTCAAACTGTCAGGAAAAGGAGCGCCATAAATTTTCTACACAGCAGATCAAAACAAGAAAGCAGCAACCTGTCATGTCTCCTAGCCAATCAAGTGACACCACAGAGATCCTTCCTCTCTGTAAATTAAACATTGTTGTGCACTATAAAAGACCTTGGAGATGACACAGATAATTTGATGTTTTTTTCATACAACTAAGATAATCTTTATTTGACTGCTAGATATTAGATTTAACATACCGGTATCTGTTTTATTCAGTTATATCAACTGGACTTAAAGTTTAGTTCTTGAAGACATTTCGCAGGGTGTAATCAGCACATTGCAATACAGAGCAGAAAACATTCCCACTAGCACAGAGGCAAAGGCTAAAGAAATGAAACATCTCAGAGGAGCCCTTAAAACTTGTGGATATCAGAACTGGGACTTTGTCAGAAGAAGTAGAAGGAATGAACACTAATACCAACATTAAAAAAGGAAAAGCAAGACAGGAGAAAGAACATGGTCATCCCATAAGTAGCAGGGGCCCCGAGAAATTAAGAAGAATTTTCTAAAAACACCATATCCCTGTCTGCTTTAAACTGAACAACACACTGAGGCAGCGATCGGTACATCCAGACCCAGTACCGAAACACAAGAAAACCAACATCATATACGCAGTGCAGTGAAGAGAGTCTGTTTTGACACCTTACCCTGGGCAGTTTCGATAACACATCTTAACCTCAATGCATCCACATTCCATTCTGAATTGTGAAAGCCAGTCGGATGACTAGCGAAATGTCGTCAAGAACTAAACTTTAAAGGGCATGTCCACCCATCTAATAAACTTTTTATGTAATGTACTGCTCCTTGCCCCAACCGCATTACTGTTATTCACAGAAAGTTCCCCGATCTTTACTTACCATGTCTCTATCCTTCACCGCACTGCCCCGGCCCTCTGCTTGCACGGAAATGCAAGCAGGGGGTGGGACTGGCAGCTGCGTCCATGATTGGCTGGTAGGGGAAGGGAGACAAAATCGGGAGGGGGAGAATGGCTGCAGTGCGCATGTCAAACTTCTCCCGGAGGGGAGACAGGAGGCAGAGTCCCAAATGGACTCTGCTGTCCTCCTGCTGGCCAGTTTTTGGGACTTTGGTGGGGGGACTACAGGAGAACCATATGGAGCTGGGATGTGAGGTAAGGATTTTTACACACTACATAGTGGGGCCAGTGGTGGGTTAAATTATAGTTTGGGGGGGGTGGACATGCCCTTTAAGTCTAGTTGGTTTAACTGTAAACAACAGATATATCATAACCTGGATGAAAGAGAACCTTCACTAGCATATTAGATTTGACCTTACTTTACTATACATTTGCTGTTAGGTAAGTCGCTATATATACTCTAGGGTTATGTTGCTGCTATAGGATATCTCCTTTTTTTTATCTTTTAAATGTTGTTTTTATTATTATTATTATTGTATATCTGTACTTTTTTGACTATTTACAGTCACCTTTTTTGACTATTTACAGTAATTTTTAAGCATACCCATTGAATGTTCATGTTTCATGCCAGTGCTGTTTTCTTTAGTGATTTCTCTGATGTCCTGCCTAGGAACTGCACGGATAACTGCTAGGAACTGAGTGGAGGCAAAAAATAAGCTGCTTATTATTAAGTATTGTTTCTTTAAAACCTCTATATGTCTAACATTCATGCTTGCAGAGAAACAGCAGCTTTCAAAGTCTTATAAGGGGTTTCCTAATTGGGGTTGAGACATCTGTATTGAAAATGCACTGTAAATATCTGTGTCAGGGTGTGTGTCCAATAGGTGCACTTACTTACATGGCTGTTTTATAACTACATGGACTTCTTAGCTGCAAAATCCACTTCTTACATGGACATAAATGCAATGTACTTAAGTTGTCTTACAATGCATGTTCTGTATAAGGAAAGCTTTTATATTAAGGTCTGCAGAAATTAGGTTTTGTTCTCCTTTAAATAAAGATAGTGGGGAGATAAAGGATAAGTGCACTGTAAAATCAAGTTATGTTCATTTGGAAGCTTCAGCATTAAAAATACTGTTGCCATATTTTTTTTTACCTATGTCCCTCCAGAGCCTAGCTTTGTGCCTTGGAAGTTGCTGACATCTTGTTACTGGTTTGCTGAATGTTAAAGGGTATTTCCACCCTTCTAAAAAATATTTTACATAACATTCCCCCTGTCCCCCCAGCCCCAACCGCTATATTTGTATTATCAGAAAATGCCCAAAACATTACTTACCTTCGTTCTTTCCTCCGCCGTGCTGCCAGGGCCTCTGCTTGCGAGAAAATGCAAGTAGAGGGGCGGGACCAGCAGTCACGTCTGTGATTGGCTGAGCGGCAGCGGTTGCTGGGAGTTCAGTGCGGCGGAGGAAAGAGGGAAGGTAAGTAATGTTTTGGGCATTTTCTGATAATACAAATATAGCGGTTGGGGCTGGGGGGACAGGGGGAATGTTATTTAAAAAGATTTTTACACTAGGGGGAGGGAATCCTAATCGAGAGGGAGGGGGAGAAGGGCTGCAGTATGCATGCCAAACTTCCTTCCGGAGGCCAGATAGGAGGCAGAGTCCTATATGGACTCTGCTATCCTCCTGTTGGGCAGTTTTTGGGACTTTGGGGGGGGACTAAAGGAGAACCATATGGAGCTGGGATGTGAGGTAAGGATTAAACTACACTACACAATGGGGCCAGTAGTGGGGGGGATTATAGTTTTGGGGGTGGACATGCCCTTTAAGCTCCGCCCCTCTGATCTCTGCTTTCTCCTGCTTGAGCCTCAAACAATAATGCCTGTGAGTTCCGTGCACTCTCCTGCTTGAGCCTCAAACAGAAATGCCTGTGAGTTTCGTGCACTATATGGGATAGTTGGTGTCTGCCATATACAATGCTGTTTTGACACCTTACTCTGGGCAGCTTCGAAAACACCCTTAGCCTCAATGCATCCACACCTTGCATTCAGAAGAGGTCCTGGCTGTCATATGCTAATTGGGACTTTCCAGGGTACTTATATGGCCAACAGATTCTTCTACAAGTCATTCTGAATTGAGAAAGCCAGTCGGAAAACTAGCGAAACGTCTTCAAGGACTAAACTTTAAGTCCAGTTGATCTAACTGATTACAGCAGATATACTATGACCTGGTTGAATGAAAACCTTCACATAGCACTCATGACTTTCAAATATTAATAGCTTTATATAAAGCTAACTCCTGAGTCTGTCTGTCTGCATTTAGTAACTCTAAGGAGAATTGCCCATTTCTGTCTCTGCTACAATTGAAAGTAAAAGTATGTGAATCCTTTGGAATTATATGGGTTTCTGCACAAATTGGTCATAAAATGTGATCTTATCTTCATCTAAGTCACAACAATAGACAATCACAGTCTGCTTAAACTAATACCACACAAATAATTAAATGTTTCCATGTTTTTATTGAACACACAATGTAAAAATTCACAGTGCTGGTGGAAAAAGTACCCTTGTATTTAATAACTGGTTGAACCTCCTTTGGCAGCAATAACTGCAACCAAACATTTCCTGTAGTTGCAGATCAGACGTGCACAATGGTCTGGAGTAATTCTTGACCATTCCTCTTTAGAGAACTGTTTCAGTTCAGCAATATTTGTGCGATGTCTGGTGTCGCTTTCTTGAGGACATGCCACAGCATCTCAATCGGGTTGAGGTCAGGACTCTGACTGGGCCACTCCAGAAGGTGTATTTTTTTCTGTTTAAGCCATTCTGATGTTGATTTATTTCTATGCTTTTGTTCGTTTTCCTGTTGCAACACCCATCTTCTGCTGAGCTTCAGCTGGTAGACAGATGCCTTAAGCTCCTGCAAAATGTCTTGATAAACTTTGAGTGGACATGCCCTTTAAAGTGGATGGAGCACCTCCATGCTCACTTTCAATAATTATTACCATATATATACTCGAGTATAAGTCGAGGTTTTTAGGCTTTAAAAAAAACCTAAAAATCAGACCTTGACTTATACTTGGGTCACTAACCTGTAATCCGGGCTGCTGCTCGCTTCCGCATCCACGCAGAGCCAGATTGCAGAGGGATTGACCGCGGCAGACGGATTGCTGAGAACACACAAGAGGACACAAGTCCACTGAACTTGGTGTGTGTGTGTGTGGGCAGTTCAACTATGGCTGGGAATTTAAAGGGCAACTAAAGCCTCAAAACAATACAGAATCAGAAGGCAGTAGTGGTCATAATTTCTACTCGATTCAATCAAGTTTTACTCCTTTTTTTAGGGTAAATTGTTTACCTCGTCTTATACTCGAGTATATACGGCAGGTGATTCCTTGGTGCCTAGTCAACTTCCCTTTTTGTTAGTTTTAGAGCAGTTAATCTGTCACATATACTGTAGTACTGGTAGTATTTTAAAATAAAGAAAAGCCATATATAAAGTTTTTGTTGCCTCCATCTGAGTAAAGATTTCCTGTAAATATGTATTTATGACATTTGAACATTTTCCCCATTTCCACATTTTTACAAGAGATCAGGTAAACCAAGGATTGTGAACCAAACAGTTTAGTATAAAGGATAAGCTTGACCTAAAAACACATTTTTCGTGATTTAAAGGCCAGAACCTGCTGATTAACACAAGGCAACATTTGTCTTTTTATGCCATCCACAATTAATGCTAATCACTAAAAACTTTCAGTACAGAGAGTCCTGTACTTGCTGACCCCCTTCTAGCTTGTTAAACTCAGTCATGCTCTATTTGATTCACCCAGGAAGAAAGGGAGAAAGAAAGGAATTCCCATCTGGGTTCAAAGCTACACTAACTACACACTCAGAGAGATTAACCCAGAGCCGCAACGTAAATCAGTTAGCGCAACTTTAACCCCTTAAGAGAGTGCTGTGTGTCTGAATGCCTCCAAACAAATCTCCCTGAATGTGTCTACACACATAACTACACAAACACAACTACATACACACACAATTAACAAATAAAAGCTCTAACATGTACCGTATATACTTGAGTATAAACCGTCCCGAGTATAAACTGAGGTACCTAGTTTTAACTGGAAAAAGAGATTGACTCGAGTATAAACCAAGGGTAGAAAAGGCTAGTATTTGCCACTTAAGATGTTTGGAAACTACAATTCCCAGCATGCTTTAATTGCTGGGAGTTGTAGTTTTCAAACATCTGCAGAAGCCAATACTTGCAAATAGGGGTAAATCCTCCTACAGTATGCACAAATAAAGAAGGTTTTACTCTTATTTGTAAGTATTGTGTGCACTGGTGTTTCTGTAGTATTCTCCTACCTTGTCCGGCAGCCGCTCGCTCCTTGCTCCATATCCTTTGCGCTTCAGGATTATGTCACTACTCGGCACCGCAAAGTGGGAGGCGCCGGGTAGGGACGTCGAGATTGACTCGAGTATAACCGAGGTAAGATTTTCAGGCTTTTTTTAAAGCCTGAAAACCTCGGTTTATACTCGAGTATATGCGGTATACAATAAAAGCTCAAAAATAAATACATTTTTTATGTAATTATAATTAAGCATGACATTTACAGGCCAATTTACTGAGAGGTGCAGTGTCTCCCCTGTGCTTTCTTTTTTAAATGTTATTTAAGTATCCAGGAAACATATATGCGTTATTACAAATTCAGAGGTATCAGAAGATGTGGTTTCAATTACTGTACATTGAAATATTTATCATTTTGTCAATACTATTTTAAATAAACATTTATTCTTATAGTTGTTTCCAGAGCTCTCGTTTATGGTTTAAATATATTAAGAGGAAAAAGAAAGGGGAAGGGTGGGGGTAACTGTGAATTGGAGAATAAATTATACAAGGGGTTTCTATGCAAAATCTATTCAAAGATCAGTTGGAGAAGACATATAGGGGAGCGTTTTCAATATTCATTATCGTATTATTGGTCTTATGGCAAAGGGTGACCACAACCATGGGTTTGTCTCAACGTCTTGTTGGAAGGTGATTATTGATTACCTCTTGGAGAAGTTTTTCTGTATAAAATTTAAAATTTATGGAGTTCCATTTGGCCATAATGACCTTAGAATATATATCAATCTAAGGTACGGGATCATGTGTGTTACCATTGCTTTCCAACTTGCCAATGCGGGTGAAGTGGGTGCCATCCAGAAAAGCACAATTGTTCTTCTAGCGTAGAACAACGTCTCACGTAGGAAATTCAGTTCACATCTGTTCCAGATCTCCTCACCTGAGATACCCAGCAAGCAGAGTGCTTCTGGGGGTCGGGGTATGCATGATTGTTGAAAGGCAGCAGGTTACTTTATTCCAGAATCTGGCTATTTTTGGGCAGTCCCAAAGGAGGTTGTAGAAGTCTGCCAGGGTTTGATGACACTTGGGGCATTCGGGGGAGTGAGAGGGCAACATACGAGATAATCTATGGGGTGAGTCTGTTAGGTGCTGATGGTTAAGCTAGAAAGTGACATTCTGCCAGTTCTTCCCAATCCTCAGCTGTAAATGTGTCTATTAGTTTTGTCCATTTGCTGATAATAATTGTGGTATCCTCTTGGGTCTTAGTGTGTAATAGGCATGTGTATAGCCGGGACACCAGGCGCCTCTCCCCACCCGTCTCAAAAAATGTAATTATGGGGTTAACGGACACTGGTATCTCGTCGCCGTGAAATTCATCTAGTAGGCTGAATCTGATCTGCAGGTATTTAAACCAGACGGTATTTGATTAACTTAGTTTTCAGGTCTTCAAATGGGATCATTCTCCTGTTTTGAATGATGTGTGAGAAGAGTGTGACTCCCTGAACTATCCAGAAGTCTGCGGAGGGCAATGTAGCCAGGTTTGCGTATGTGGGGTTGTGCCAGAGCGGTGTCTCCTCCGGGATTTCAGTGTATCCAAGGACCTGGAGAGCTTTTTTCCATATTTTGAACTGGTGAATGTGCAATGGGGTTCCTCCTGATGAGATGTTTTTTCTTTTGGATTGCAGGAATGTTAGTGGGTAGGAGGGGAGGTACGCATGTAGTAGAGGTTCGGTGTCATATAGAAATCTTAGGGTTGGTTGTTGGGGAACCGTGGGTTCTGTTAGGCACCATGATTTAAAAATATTTAAGCTGACCTGCTAGATAGTAAAGGCGAAAGTTTAGCATGGCGAGGCCTTCTAGGCGTTTGGGTCTCTGTAGGGATTTGAGTTTGACTCGTGCTCTACCTGAGCCCCATAGGAAGGTTAGAAGTAGACTGTCCAGTGTGGCAAAGAAAGAGTCTGGTATATACATTGAGCTATGCTGTAATATATATAAAATTTTGGGGAGTAATATAATTTTTGTTAGATTTATTCGGCACAATAAGTTAATTGGCAACTTGTTTCATAATTTAGTTTTTATTCGGACCATTTCTAGTAGGGTTTCTAGGTTAAGGGTTGATCGGGTTATTTGGATTCCAAGGTAGCGGAAGTTGTTCACTACAGGTACTAGATTTCTTATGGAGGGAGAGATTGGAGGCAAAGGGTCATAGGGGAATAGGTTGGATTTGTCTCCGTTTATGTGGAGACCAGATAGGGGCTGAATTGTTTTATCAATTTATGAACTTTAAGGAGGGATTCATGCGGGTCTGCCAGATATAGGATCATATCATCCGCATATAAACTTAGCAGTGAGGTATGCGCTCCCAATTGAAGTCCTGTAATGTTTGGTGATGTACGAAGTTTAATGGCAAGTCGCTCAAGAGCGAATAAATAAGAGGACAGGGGGCAGCCTTGCCTGGTTCCCCTCTCTAGTGGGAATGGGGAGGATGTAGCTCCGTTTACACGAATTGTAGCTGTGGGGTTAGCATACAGTAGCTTTATCCATTTACTAAATAGTGGTCCGAAACCGTATTTCTGGAGTGTAGGAAGGGCCATTTGACAGAGTTAAAGGCTATGTCCACCCCTAAAATAGAAATTTAATATTATGCTCCCCCATGTCCCCCAGCCCCAACCGCATGTTTTGTTTTTTTAAAAAGCCCCCCAAACTCTTACTTACCTCCCCCTTCGATCCTCGCCGCACTGCCGGCCCTCTGCTGCGAGAATGCAAGCAGAGGGGCGGGACCGGCAGTCGCGTCTGTGATTGGCTGAGCGGCAGCCAATCACGGACGCGGCTGCCGGTCATTCAGTGCAGCGGAGGAAAGCGGAGAGGTAAGTAAGAGTTTGGGAGCTTTTTAAAAAAACAAACATGCGTTGGGGCTGGGGGACATGGGGGAGCAGAATATTAAGGGGGTTTAATGCTAGGGGGAGGGATAGTAGAACGGGAGGGAGAGGGAGGGAGGGGAGGGAGGGGGGAGAAGGGCTGCAGCACGCATGGCAGGAATCTCCGGGAGGCCAGGTAGCAGGCAGTGTCCTATATGGACCTGCTAGCCTCCTGGTGGGCAGTTTTTGGAACTTTGGGGGGGGACTACAGGAGAACCGATGGAGTTGAATGTGAGGTAAGGATTAAACTACACTACATGGTGGGGCCAGTAGTTGGGGGGATTATAGTTTTGGGGGTGGACATGCCCTTTAAACTCTTTTTGTGCATCTAGTGATAGCAGAATGCGTGTTCCTGCATAGAATATCTGGTGTGGTTGTCACCAATCCTTTGTTGGGGTCTTGCAGCTGTATAATTGTGTGCTGGTCGGTTGGGCCATGTGTCATTTTTGCTAAGAGTTTAGTTGATTGGTGCCCACATTTGAAGTACTGTTGTTTGTTAAAAAACTCCTTTCTGGGGTGTTTTTCAATGAGAATATTGTTGTATTGGGACTGAGCCGCCTGCCAAATGGTTTTGTTCAGTGGGGAAGTGTATTTGTTCAGTGGGGAAGTGGGGAGAGTATATATAATAGCCTTTGCTTTTTGGAGGGCTTGTGCCAGCCGGGTTTCATTATATGCTGTTGTTCACTTGATATGTGTTATTGTGCTTTGAAGGTGGCCCTTTAATACTGCTTTTAGGGCATCCCACTGGGTTCCTAGTGATACCGAACTGTGATCTAGATTAAGGTATATATTTATTTGTTTGGGGATAGGATCCTGTTCGGGGAATAAGATCAGCCAGAATGGGTGAAGTCGCCAAATTTGAGGTTGTTGAAGAAGTGTAGGGGGTTGTAGCCTGAGTAGAATTGGGGAATGGTCTGATATGCCTCTTGGGAGTTGTGTAATGTTCTTGACTAATGAGTTGGTGTTTCTGCTGATAAAGATGTAGTCCAGTCGTGAGAGTGAGTTATGAGTTTTGGAGTGGTATGTGTATTGCTTTAGGTGTGGGTTTTGGAGTCTCCAGATGTCTACCCAGTCCAGTTCAGTGATAGGTTTATACAGGGGGAGGCCCCGGTAGAGGAGGTGCCCAGTGTCCCAGGCCAGCAGTGCTTATCCTGTGTGGGGTCCATCAATGAGTTGAAATCACTGAGGCATATTAAGTAACAATAAACTACCAGGATGCCTGAGTATTTAAGGGTGTTGCACTATGTGCGGTTTCTGCGGGCTTAGAAGGGGGAAATATCCCCGGAGCATCCGGTACTGTCATAGGGTTAGCATTCCAGTAGTGGGTTTATAGTATATAGTAATACCAGTTCACAACCTACAGCTAAACATTATTAGACTGCTCAAGTGTGTATGCTTCAGTAATCAGCTGTTGTACACACTGGGGGGGGGGGGGGGGGGGGGGGAGGGGGGGGGGGGGGGGGGGGTGGGGGGGGGGGGGGGGGGAGTTGGGTATGGAGGAAGGCCCATAAGCAGCAGCTGGTTTTGTTTGTAGGGGGTTTTACGTCTTAGTCTTTCAAATCGTCCAAGTTGCCACAGAAGGGATAGCAAAAGTGAGAGAGGGGAGAGAAACATGGAGAGGGGGAAGAAATGGGGGAAAAGTTGGTGTGTTACCGTTGTAGATGGATGTTATGGTGGGTTGTGTCTATCTATAATTTTGTTTTGATGTTGTTCTTTGAGTTTGATGGAGTGGGGGGATGGTAGAAGGGGTTTTGAGTGGGGAGGTGAGGAGTAAGGAAAGAGGAGAAGAGAGAATGAGAGGAGAGGGAAGAGGAAAAAGAAAAGGGGGAGGGGAGGGGAGGGAAGGAGAGTGAGAGACTATACATAATGAATTCCAACACTATCTACACTATATATATAGTTCTTATAGCAGAGTTATAGCAGTATTATACAAATTACTATTATAACACAAATTACATACCCGACGTACCTTGTCTTCTGTGCGCATGCGCGATCTATGCGCATAGAAGACAAGGTCCGTCGGGACCTGTCAGACTAAGCGCCGGGGGAGCGAGCGAGCGGGTAAGTTTCTTACCTTCTCTCCTGGCTCCTGTTTGTTCTATTGAAGAACGCAAGGTAAGGCACAGCTCCTTTACCTCCCGTTCTTCAATAGAACTGGATTCCCAAATCTTCAAAATACGAGTGGAGATACCCTTTAACGGGTCAAAGTTGTGGTAACCATTTTATGATGGTTAGCACGACTTAAACCCCTAGTTTGTGGAGGCTGTCTGGGTATCTGAGGAGACCTCGCACAGCCACAGTGCAGCTGTGCACCCCTAAGTATTTAATGCTAGCTTATAGCTGGTATTAAATGCTTACCTGCAGGTGAGATTCTCTTCTGGGAGATTTAAGTAGCACTTACTCTGAGGTGTGTGTGTTGCTGCATGCGTTCAATACAGTACTTGTTTTGCGCAGGCTCTGACTACTGACCTGACTATTGTCTAACATACCAACTGTCAAAACTGCATACAGCACACTTTTCAAATCATTCCAGATAAAGCAAAACTGCGTACAGAAGAATAGCTTATGACCATAAGGCACTTGATTAACAGCTGAAATGTAAAATGTTTCAGATTAGATTGGATATCTAAAGAAATAGGAAGCAGATCAAAAAAAAAGAAAAAAGGTACAGTGATAATTGGGATGAATTGGTTTCCACTAATGGGCAATTTAAAAAAAACATTTTTCCCAGCGTATATATCTTTTAGCATCCTTGTTTGTAATAAAATCTGTCACAATTGAACTTTGAGGGGCACTCACTGGGGCCTTTCTGTTTGTGTTCATGTGTGACTATGTAAGCTAGGATCAAGCTTTCTTGTTCATGTGTGGCTATGTAAGCTAGGAGCTTTCAACATCGTTCCCCATGTTCGAAAAATCAGTGTGTTATGCAAAAAAAATGGTGTGCTTTTTCTATTACTAGGGAGCCATCAGTTTATTTTGTAGGCTCAGGGTTTGGGCATTCTCTCGGGGGTTGGGTTGGTTGTGAATGCCGTATTAGCTGCTTGTAATGCTTGTTGGGCTTTAAGGTGGCCATATACATTAGGGATATTAGGTAAATCCCGTCAGATTTGTATTACAGTAGTTGTGTTTTAGCATACATTTTAAATGTTTCCCACTCTCCACAAAAGTCGGCAAGGTCTACATTTCTGCCAAAGAAGGCCTTCCAGTCCAGGGACAAGTTGTCTTTCGGCAGAAGTGTCTGCAAAAAGGGGTTTAGACACCAGGTAGTGAAAAAGGGCAATGTGTGTGCCACATTAAGGCTGCCCAGCAGGGAGAATGGACGGACAGCACCCTAGAGAGGTATCCAGCATCTTCTAGCCTTGGTAGTATTGTGTTACTGGAGAGGATCATATCCAAGTGAGACATGGCATTATGGAAGGGAGAGAACCATGAAGACTCTACAGGCAATGTATTTAAATCTCCAGGTATCTGATGTCCCCATAGAGGATAGTAGTCTGCAAAATCGTATGGGGGAATTGGGAAAGGGTGTCCAACTACAGTAGGTGGGCATATTCAAATTCCCCCAGCGATACTGCCAATTAAAGATTCTAAATTTAAAAATACCAAATGATACTGGGCACACCAGTCTTGACCAACAAACTATTTATTATAGTGATGTTTCGGTGCTGTAGTGGCACCTTCCTCAGACAAATGTCTGAGGAAGGGGCCAGTAGAGCACCGAAACGTCACTATAATAAATAGTTTGTTGGTCAAGACTGGTGTGCCCAGTATCATTTGGTATTTTTAAATTTAGAATCTTTAATTGAGTGGGTACGAAGCATGTTAGTCTGTCCATAACTATGGGGGGCCCAACAGAAATCCTTGGGGGTCCCAATGGGGGTATATCAGAAGGAGGGAAGATGAGGTGATAATGTCTCTAGATGGTCAGGTGTTTTGAGGGTACATGTAGGTGAGATGAGTAGTGGGGTTGCCTGGTGGATTACAGTGTCTCCCTTGTCAAGGGGGGTTTGGGGTCACAGTATCTGGCTGTATCCAGAGGGTGCATATTTGAGCAGGTTGTGTCCTTTAACTGGGTAGGGGTAGTCTCTGGCATACTTTGATGGTTGCGGCTTCAGTAAGTTTGAAGCACAGTTTCTGAAGTTCAGTAATGAAGTCTGGATACACAGATATTGTTGTGTTCTGGAAGGAGATATTGCCCCTCACGTGCAATGCGGAGGACAGCATCACAGTCCCTGAAGTTCAAGAAATTGGCGATAAGGGTCCTTGATGGAGCTCCCTGTGCCGGCGGCAGAGGGGCAAAGCAAAGGGCTTTCTTGACCTCAAACATTTGTGAGAATTGATTCAAGGAAAACTATTGGATTGTTCCCCTCAGCTGTTTCAGGAGGCCTACAAAACAAAGGTAGTTCCTTCTCAATCTATTTTCCAGGTCCTCCTGTCTAAGCAGTAGGGCCTGTAGTTGTGAATGAGATTTCTCTGTTTGGCCTGTAGTGGTAGCATGGCTTTTTCTAGGGTGATGATCCCGCTCTCTGCCTCCTTCACTCTGTCTCGCACTGACTGGAGGTTATGTCGGAGAAGCGACATGTCTATTTTTACCTTGTCCAATTTGGATGTAATTGTGTTCTGGCAAAGAGCTATTGCTTCTAAGATTTTGTCCGGTGTTACCGGCTAAGGTAGTTCTGTTTTGGCAGGAGTTTTCTCTGAGGCCGCCACAGCCTGGTCCTAAATCTTCTTCCTGCCATCTGTATTTGTTGAATTTTTCTGTCACCCTTTTTGGCAATGTAAAAATGTGTAGGTAAAGGTCTTTGTAAGATAGTGTAGGAGATGGTATGGACAGCGCTCCAACACTGTGCATCCTACTCCTACACTAGGCACCAGGCCATGTCCTCCTTAAAGGGTAACTGTGGAGTCCATCCTTGGCTTGTTTGAAAGTTATACTTGTATGATATCTCTAGCTTCTCCGGTTCTTGAGTTATAAGCTTTTAAATTTAAACTCAGACGGTCAGGATGATCAAGGAAGTGTGGGACTGTCACATAATGTACTCTGTAAGAAGCCCCCCCCCAAAAAACAACCTTTTCTGAAGCTATTTAAATAAAGTTACAGCAGTAGTATAGAACTGGGCATGCTCAGTGTCTGTGATGGGGCAGGGCAATGGTGATGTCACAGCTCACCACCACCCTTTATATGTTTGCATGGATTGCAGCTATAAGCATAATACTGGGGTCGTTTTTAAGGTAGGAATATGCACCTTCTAATAAAAGGGCACTTGTATGGAGACCAGTCACCCTTTAATAAATATTTTTAAGAACTCTTGTGTATACCCCATTCAATACGACTCAAGATCATGCCTGCAGGGTAGCTATTGTAGACTGAACTTTTGTAGGTCCGAGCCTTTTCATTTTTATAGGCTCCTATACCAGGGCTTCTTAAACTGTGACCTCAACTTTATAGTAGTAGAAATATTTTCATCAGTATAACTTGCCATTTAATATTTTATACTCCAAAAAAATGTAAAGTGATAACATTTTAATGTAATCAGTTTAGCGAAACATTACTCTCATCCATGTTTACATAGAGATTGTTAAAGGGTATCTCTACCCCCTGTAAATGTATGGAATCCCCCAAACCTCTAGACCTTGCTAGGTTTAAAAAAGTGGAAATTGTCCCCTAAAGGCACTTAACAGACCTTGTTTACGGACACTTCTTCTGTTCTTCTGCACAGATCAGCAAAAGGGTGTTTTTGTATGTGTGCCCTTACTATTTCTCGGCTGGACTACTGTAACACCCTCCTGGCTCATTGACCTCTCTTCCCGCTTTTCACACCCTGCCCCTTTCTGTCAATCTCTCCACTGGCTCAATCTCTCCACTGGCTTCCCCTTACCCAAAGGATCCAATTTAAGCTGCTAACCTTATCTCTCCAATACAACCCCCCCCCCCCCTATACATCTCTGATCTGATAAACAGATACTACCCAAGGTGTAACCTCCGCTCTGCTAATGATCTTCTCCTATTATCCACTCTAATTACCTCTTCCCATGCCCGTATTCAAGACTTTTCTCGTGGTGCCCCTCTTCTCTGGAACTCTCTTCCTCGCTTTATACGTCACTCGCCATCACTTTATATATTCAAACACAACCTCAAAACTCACCTCTTCAGGCAAGGTTGAACATTTCCCCTCGTAACTGACCTATCGCAGTCCCGCTAGTTATACTCCACTGACAACTTAGTTACAGCCTACTGATCAGCTTCACCTTATGTTTCATCCCCATCTCCTCTAGACTGTAATATCTCGGGCAGGGCCCTCCATCCTATTGTTTAGTTTAGTATTTAAGGTTGAATAAAGACATACGTCCATCCAGTCCAACCCATCTAGCAATATCCTCATTTTCTGCCTAACTGTTGATCCAAAGGAAGGCAAAAAAAACCCAACAAATTT
Source organism: Hymenochirus boettgeri (assembly GCA_019447015.1). Lineage (NCBI taxonomy): Eukaryota > Metazoa > Chordata > Amphibia > Anura > Pipidae > Hymenochirus > Hymenochirus boettgeri. The sequence goes on from CM033474.1 coordinate 167,673,050, forward strand.
ATGATGGGGGAAAAAATTCCTTCCTGACTCCAAGTGGCAATTGGAAACTTGCCTGGATCAACTCTACTTTATGAATCAATACCAGTAACTTGCAACATTCCTTGTTTACAGAAACTCATCCAGCTGAACAATGAACCTGCCATAACAACGTCCGCTGGAAGACAGTTCCATAGCTTTACCGTTCTTACAGTGAAAAACCCTTTCCGAACTTGATGCCTAAACCTTTTTTCTTCAAGACTTAAGGGATGTCCTCGTGTCCTCTGACATGTTCTATTGGTGAACAATGCCCCAGATAGTTTATTGTATGGCCCGATAATGTATTTATACACAGTAATAATATCCCTACGCAAGAACCTTTTCTCCATTGTACATAATTGTAACTTTTCCAGTCTCTCTTCATATTCAAGCTCCCCCAATCCCCTTATTAATTTAGTTGCCCTTCTCTGAACCCTTTCAATTTCAAAGATGTCCTTTTTGTACACAGGATTCCAAAATTGCACTGCATATTCCAAATGAGGCCTTACCAATGCTTTGTAAAGAGGGATAATTACATTTTCCTCCCTTGAATCCATACCTCTCTTTATACAAGACAATACCATGCTGGCTCTGGCTGTTGCCGCCTGGCACTGCTTGCTACCTTTAAGTTTGTTATCCACCAAAACTCCAAGATCCCTTTCCAACAGGGATTCACACAGAGCCATTTATAGTATAAGTAGCACAAGGATTTTTAAGTCCAAAATGCATCACCTTACATTTATCATTGAATCCCATCTGCCACTTAGCTGCCCAATGTGACAATCTATCTAGATCCCCCTGCAACAATTGCACATCCTCTGAAGTTTTTAATGGTCGACAAAGTTTTGTGTCGTCAGCAAACACAGAAACCTTGCTGACAATACCCACTTCCAAATCATTAATAAATAGATTAAATAGAAGCGGCCCCAACACAGAACCCTGTGGCACCCCACTTTAGTCCATAATGATGAAGCCCCATTTTCAACTACTCTCTGCATCCTATTCATTAACCAATTTTCTATCCATGTACAAATGTGCCTCCCCAGACCAACAGACCTTAGCTTATACATTAGTCGCCTATGGGGGACTGTATCAAAAGCCTTTGCAAAATTCAAGTAAACTACATCTACTGCTATGCCAGAGTCTAAATTTCTACTTACCTCCTCATAAAAGCCAAGCAAGTTGGTTTGACTATTCCTCCTAAATCCATGCTGGTTACTACTTATAATGTCAGTCCTTGAAACATACTCTAGAACATGTTCCCTTATTAAACTTTACAGGATCTTCCCCACCACTGAAGTTAAACTTACAGGCCTGTAATTACCCGGCTGTGAACGACTACCCTTTTTGAATATTGGAATAACATCAGCCTTTTTCCAACCCAGAGGCACACCACCGGACATGAGGGAATCTGTAAAAATAAGAAACAATGGCCTAGATAAAACTGAACTTAGCTCCCTAAGTACACATGGATGTATTTTATCCGGTCCAGGAGATTTTTTAATATTAACCTTATTTAGTTCTTTCTGTACCATATCCTCAGTTAACCAAATTGCACTTACCGGTAAATCTTTTATACCATTATTGCTACTATACTCTATGATATCTGTACTTGGATCTTCTATAAGTGTATACAGAGGGAAAATAGGTATTCAAGACATTTGCTTTATCACCATCCTCTGTAACTAACTTATCCCCATTAATTAATGGTGCCACATTCTCAGTCCTCATCTTCTTAATATTAATATACTTAAAAACAATTTTAGGCTTAGTGATGCTTTGTTCTTAATAATACCTTCATTATTAATTTTAGCTAGTTTGATTGCTTTCTTACACTCCTTGTTACAGTTTTTATAATCCCTAAAGGCCCTTTCCGTTCCCTCGGCCTTAAAGGTTTTAAATGCCTTTTTCTTCCCTTACATTTGCCTCTTTACATCAGAATTCAGCCACATGGGCGCGGATTTTTTTTTTTTTACATTTATTTCCCAAGGGTATAAATTTAGATGTGAACTGGCTTAAAATCCCCTTGAACACAGTCCACTTCTGTTCAGTACCTTTACCTGATAATACATTATCCCAGTTGACATTCTGAAGAGCTGCTATTAACTAGGGAAAATTTGCCTTCCCGAAATTAAAAGTCTTTGTTAACCCAGTGCACTTTTCCTTTCGTTAACAAAGTCCAAACGCCACTATTTCATGATCACTATTCCCTAAGCCTCCAGTTACCTTTATATCTATAATAAGCTCCACGATGTTAGATATTACCAGATCCAACAGAGCTCCTTTTCTAGTAGGAACCTCAACCACCTGTGAGAGAAAATTATCCTGCAGCAAATTCAGGAACTCATCGCCTTTTCTGTGATCAATGTCAGGGTAATTAAAGTCCCCCATAATGAGCACACTCCCCAAACTTGCAGCCCTTGCCAATTGCATATGAAGTTGACTCACCTCCTCTCTGCTAGCATTTGGCGGCTTATAGCAGACACCAACAATGACATAACCCCCTTTCCTGTTGCCTAATTCCACCCATATTGCCTCCACTTTATTATCCATATCGCCAGTTATCTCTTCTTTTAAATTTGGCTTCAATTCTTTTTTAACATAAACACATACTCCTCCCCCTTTCTTTTTTTCTCTGTCCTGCCTAGACAAGGCATATCCTTCTAAATTTACAGCCCAGTCGTGAGAACTGTTCAACCACGTTTCTGCTATACCTATTACATCATACTTTTCATTCAACGCCATAATTTCCAATTCACCCATTTTTTCAGCCAGGCTTCTCGCATTTGCAAACATACATTTTAGATTATGATCCTGTAATTTATTTGTACACTTTAATAAACATGTCTCCCTATCCCCTATGCTAGCCCCACCTCCATTTCTGCCCACCACTGGCATATCTACACCCTGCTTTCCTCCTGGGCTATCTATCCCAGTGAGACTGCTAATACTCTCCCCCCCAATTGTACCTCAGTAATGCTGTAATTTATCACACTGAATGCTGCTGGACCAGCACTTAAATTATTTGCACTTTGTATTACTTGCACTATCCTTGTATGTAACATGTATGTTTTCCTTATGTATATTAATGCAACTGTAAAGCGCCACGGAAGATGTTGGCGCTATATGAATCCACAATAATTATAATGATGTGTGGGTTGGAGGTCAAGGATAGTTGCATAGAAACCAGTGCAGCCTAAGATTTGCAGCAATCTCCTGGCTTCATTAAAGAAAATCAAATCAGCTATAACTGCATACATTTAGTAACATTTAAGTGTAATTTGTGTCAGGCTAGAGGTGAGATCTTTGACACAAGGTCGTAAACAAATGTAAATACATACACAGACCTAAAAAAGTTAATGAATACTAATAAATAAATTAAAAAGAAAATGTTAACCTCAGGAGGAAATAAACACTCATAAAGAACTAATTAGCAGTTCCTTACAAAACCCCACCTTAACATTGGCAAATCTCCATGATAAGCCATCACACACAAATTTAATGTAAGCTCACTGATGCAAATTTCCAACTACATAACTTTATCATTTCAACTGTGCACCAACATGCACCAAATTGCTATTCTATATAGTATACAGTTTCAATTTAATTTAAATTCACCACTTCCCTTTCAGATTTTTTTTTTATGGGGAAGCCCATTTAAAGGGCATTTCACCCCCCAAACCTATATTCCCCCCACTACTGGCCCCAATGTGTAGTGCAATAAAATCCTTACCTTACATCCCAGCTCCAAGTGGTTCTCCAGTAATCCCCGCCCAAAATCCAAAAAACTGCCCACCAGGAGGAGAGCAGAGTCCATATAGGACTCTGCCTCCTGTCTCCCCTCCGGGAGAATTTGCCATGCGCAGTGCAGCACTTTTCCCCCCTCCTCTCCACCCGCTTGGTCTCCCTCCCCCTAGCGTAATCCCTTTATGTATATAATAGTAAAGTGCCCAGCCCCAACCGCTATAATAATTTTCTTAGAAAGTCCCCAGATAATTACTTACCATGCCTCGCTCCTTCGTCGCAGTGAGAAGCCGGCAGCCGCGTCCATGATTGGCTGCCTCGCAGCCAATCACAGATGCGTCTGCTGGTCCCGCCCCCTGCTTACATTTCCGTGCAAGCAGAGGGTGGTGGAGTGCGGCAAAGGAGCGAGGCATGGTAAGTAACTATCTGGGGACTTTCTAAGAAAATTATTATAGTGGTTGGGGCTGGGGGCACATTTACTATTATATACAATAAATGTTAATTAAGGGTGGACATACCCTTTAAGGAAGAAAATGGCTATACTGTTTTGTATCTATTTACCACTGAGAATGTAAGTAGTAAAACCAAAGTGTGAATAAATTAAGGGACTGGGTGAGGAGCAAATCTATGTCACAAGACTGAGATCTTTATAAGAACAGTCTAGGAGATTCATATTTTGGTTTGAAACTGCAGTGAAGTAGCTTTGACTGTGGGTTTATTGTCCCGCTGGACAATGTTCACGTGTCCTGCAGACTGGAATCATTCTTTTTTTCATGCGCGATTTCATGTGCGATTTTGTTGCGTTTGCGCATGAGTTTTCTTCATTAGGTATAGGAAAACACATGCAATTGAGATTAAAAATGCGGAACGCAAATCACAACGCACCCGAAAACAAGTGTTTTCGGAGCGTTGCCGCGTTTTTAATGATTTGAAAAAAAAGAATACACAAGTGCAAACGCAGAAAAATCGCAGCAGTCTGTGAACAGTCTGTTCTTTCTGACATGCACCCTCAATAATAAGATGCTTCAAGCAATGGGAAACTGTCTATTTGTTCCTCCAACATCTTTCTTTTTGTTAAATTATTGTAGAGATTCCAGGTTTATAGTCATGGAGTTTTTTTCATGTTAGATCTTGACAGCTATTTTAGCATTAGAATTAGACTCATGGTTCTAAAAATCCATGCAGAACACTTGACAAAGGCCTTTGAGCCGAAACGTTGTGTGTGTTTTTGCTGTGTCTGCACCAATAAATGGGAACACCCCAGATTGCATTCTAAAGGACTGGACAACCCTCATTTCATTGCACTCATGGTTCTAAAACCCATCTTGAGTACATTAAAGAAGTAGTTGGGGGCTTTAAAAAATGTTCCCGACTTTAGCCAAAAAACTCTTAATCAGAATTGGATATTATTAAAGGACAATTATACTCACCTCCCCCTCGTTCCTTTCCCCCCACTCCTGCAAAGTACCCAGGGTGAGGACCTAAAATACTAAGTCCTCACCTCTGGTTACTTTACAAAAGTCCTGAAGTACTTACTTGTAATCTCCCTTGTTGCTCCGATCGGATCCTCCCCACTGGCACTATCAGTGACAGTCCGGGAGGCAGTCACTGGGAAGACACTCCTCCTTGCAGAGCGCGTCTTCCCATTGGCTGCCTCGCGACCTGTCACTCAAAGTGCCAATGGGGAGGATGGTGAGGACTTAGCGTTTTAGCTCCTCACCCTGGGTACTTTGCAGGAGTGGATCGGGGAAATGGTAAATATAATTGCCCTTTAATTTGGCCAAATTACTGTTCTTTCTATTTCTTCTTCTTTTTCTTCTTCTTCCGTTTTATTTTTTTTGGACTGTATCTCCTCCCACAGTTTTTCAGCTAGAGACATTTTTGGTACAGACGTGCGGGGCATATAGGAGAAGTGTGCTATCTTCTAGCTAAGGAATCTGCGGATTTCTGGATATTTTTTCCCATAGACTATAATGGTAACAATTCTCTAAATGTGGATATTTCAAAACAGATTGTTTCATGGTCATAAATACAAATGGTGATACCCCCAACCCCCCACACAGACACAGGTACACCCACCTACTGACCTACCTTTCCATTCCCATGGAAGCCATATTTAAAGGGTAAGTAAAGTCAAAAAAACTAATTTAGATTTATCCTCAATAAAAGATAGTTTTATGGTTATAAACACAAAAAAGACATACCCCCTCAACCAGACCCAGGTACACACACCTACTAATCTACTTGTCCATTACAGTGGCAGCCATACTTAAAGGGCAACTAAAGTAAAAAAAAAACAAATTTTTTCCGGGGGGCGTGGCAAAATGGCGCTGTAGACGGTCGCAGATAGCATGAGCTCCAAGCCATATCAGCATCCTGCATTAAATACTAGCAAGCTAATCTAGCCTACTAACGATATATACCAGGAAAGTCAAATGAGAACCAGCACTTATCAGCCTAAGAGTCATACTCCACCCGGAATGGCTGAAAAAACTGGCGAAATACCAAAGAGTGGTTCCCCAAGATGGCGCCGGTCAACCACGTGGTCAGAAGGCCTCCCAGCCCTTGCAGCGCACCTTGGACAATACCTCCGCCCAAACAGATCCTGTGGACATGGAATCGGTTCCTGAGACTGATCAAGCTGAACCATACAGGCATGCAGAACTGCTACAAGCAATTATGGAAACTAAAACCTCGCTCACAGGCCTAATTCAGGAGGTAAAAGTGGATATAGGCCTGATGCGCCACAACCTACAAACGCTTCACCAAAGGGTGGGCGAAACAGAGGAGCGGATTTTTCAGGTAGAAGACCAAATGCCCAGCATTACCTCCGATATGGATGCGCTTAAACAACAAGTTCAGTCCCTTCAGGCTAAAACGGAGGACCTCGAGAATCATGCGAGGCACCAAAATCTCAGATTTATCGGTGTACCTGAGGGGCTGGAGGGAATGCACTCCGAATCATTCCTCGAGAGCTGGCTCAAGGAGCTGCTTTTACGATCGAACGCGCACATAGGATACTGACAAGAGCCCCGCCACCTGGCAATAGGCCCTGGCCACTGATCGCTCGACTATTAAACTGCAGAAACAGAGACCAGGTACTTCGGTTGGCCAGAAGCAAAGGGGAATTGTGAATGGAAAATGCAAGTATATCTATATTTCCAGATTTCTCCCTAGACCTGCAGAGGCGCTGAGCCACCTTTTTGGAGACAAAAAGACGCCTCAGAGCAGCAGGAATTACATATTCAATGATGTACCCTGCAAAGCTTAGAATTGTTTATAATGGCCGCTTGTGTAAACATTGAAATGCCATGGTAACCCGACCCGGATTATAAGATTATATATAAGATTCCCCCCACTTGGAATTACCTGTACTGGTTGCTGGTCACAACCCTCTCACTACAAGGCCTGTTTGACTTCACCTTTAACGGACACCCTCATAAGAACATCTTTTACAAAGAACGGCCTCTTTAAAATATGTTGATATATTATACTTTGTCCTATGAATTCATTACTGTATGCCTGCTATGCTTCTGGGTGCCTCATGGAAACTGAGCAATTTAGAAACCTGTACTGTGCCTGTACTGAGCCTGGGCATGCTCAGAAGAGGCAGCTAGGGGATTAACATTCAGTCATTGGCTGTGATGTCAACTGTCAAATCCATAACTGACAGTTGGTAACTGGAAGAACCAGGAAGCAGAAAGAAGGGAAACAGGACATTGTGCAGGATTTCAGGTTAGACTTAAATATTTCAGATTTCACTTTCAGAACTATTACCGTTTAGGGTTTTGGGGGGTGATTTAGGTGTATATAAGTTTTCATTTTAGGGCTGGACTTGCCCTTTAAATCCCTCAAAGCGTGTGTCTTACATATATTCAGTGACCAGAGATATTCCGTGAGGCCACTATTTTATTGCTGGAACCCATGTCTCCCATCAGAATACGGCAGATCCGACTATACCGTGATCAATAGGTCCTCCCTTAATCTGCCAGTGGGGGGTATTATGGAGTGCTGGTGTTTGGACCATCTATAAAAGACCCAAATATGATATCCAGGTTTTACTGTTAAAATTTGAACTATACAGTTAGTCTAATGAAGAAATATGGGTAGAAATACGTGTTTGCCACGTTGGGTTTACAGACAGTAAATTACTCTAATACATTATGACTACCGTCGAAATGTGCAGCAATAATAGTATAGGCAAATGCAATATAAGATATTCCTGGACGACCAGGCCAGTAACATAGCGCTAATTAATATGACTGGTTGCACACAGGTCTATACCTTGTTAATGTAAGCTGTGATATATTCAGTAAGTTGCACAAGTTACTGTAGTATGTTGACCAACCTCTCAGCCAAATATGTTGTATGTGCTTAGACATTTGCCCAGCTGCACTTTAGGCCCTGATACTTGACTCTTGCACTGCATTTATAATACCTCAATAACTTAAAAGAATATTGCACTGCTAACCTTATGGTATCTATAGACCGCCTGACTATAAGGTCACTCAGGCCATAATAAAGTATTCCAGCATCAAAACAAACGAGGGTCCCCGGGAATCCCCCCGATGGAATATAACCAGAATATCAATATGATAATATTATTTAAAAGCTGTGCAGAATCTGAAGCTTATGCATATAACCACATAGACCAAGCGGCAGCAGCGGTTTGGTCACATAACTATTTAAAGGTTGACTCTTATATATGTGCCTAACACTCAGGGAAAAATTTTACAATGTTGTTACATTGTAGAAGGGGGGGGGGGGAGGCGGGGAATATGAGAGGAGATTTTAGAAATAAGTCTATAGTTGATATCGATGGCCTGGCCGAGTCTCTGACTATTGATGCCAGCGATGAATATGGGTATATCTCCAATTTATGCAACTGTTAATGCTATGTGTAATTTTGATCTAAATCGGATGTGGTTTGGTTAAATCATGCTGTTGAATCGAAGTGTTCTATAAGCATATTCTTGCCTGACAAACGCACTGTATGTGCCACCTCCAATAGTTAAAGTTGTTAAAAGTTGAATGTTTTCATTTTTTTATGGGGCATGCAGGGCTTTTAATAGCCTGCAGGGAGGGGCATGGGACTCACGTTTCCCTATGTCACCACTTAGATGTGACTCTAGACCACTTGACGCAAAATGGATAATCCAATTGTCAGTTAAGACATCACAGTACCGTAGGCAAACCTTCGGTATAACATAAATAATCATATAAAATGGAAACAGGTTTAAAAGTAATAACATGGAATATTAGGGGGCTGAATGATCAAGTGAAGCGAATATTGGTCCACTCCTATCTTAAAAATGATGACCCAGATATTGTTTGTCTACAAGAGACGCACTTAACTTTAAACACTCGTTTCTTACAAAAGAGGTGGGTGGGTTGGACCGCTCATAGCTGTTTTTCCACTTATGCGAGAGGGGTCTCTATATTGCTACATAAAAGGCTAAAATATAAAATATTGAGAGTACAAACTGACACCCAAGGGAAATATGTTCTAGTAGCACTTACGATAGATACTGTACTATATGCCTTGGGAGGCCTATATAATACCCCTCCTCCATCACTACAAATATTGCAACAAGCTATGACTTTTGCAATAGATTTCCCAGGTGCTCGTGTTATACTAATGGGGGACTTTAATTTAACCTTGAACCCCTTAATAGATAGGTTGTATACGCACAATATACCACAATTATCGAACATACGAACGCAGCTATCTCAATTGGTGCAAACACTGGGACTGATAGACCCTAGACCCATGGAGAACGCGTTACCCCACATCACTAGAATACACCTGTTATTCGCCTACCCACCACACACACTCTAGAATTGATCTCTATTTGGTAAATCATATAATAATGTCAGAAATTAAAGATGTACAGCATCTTCCCAGGGGTATTTCGGACCAGTCCCCGGTATATCTAGTTATGCATCAAACAAATGCAAGGGCTGTTAAAAAAGCTTGGAAATTCAATCCATTTTGGTTAAACATATTTCCACAACCAGATGCGTTACTAGAACAATTAATTATGTATATAGAAGCTGACCAAGACACGATACCATACAATATCAAATGGGACTCTTATAGAGCATATGTAAGAGGTTGCTTACACTCCACTGTGGCCTTTATTAAGAGGAGCTCTGCAGAGGAGGAACACACCCTAGCCTCCTCAGTGCAAGTATCTGAGCAAAAATATATAGAAAACCCAACCGATATTAACAGACAGTACCGGCAAGCGCGCTCCCATCAATATACAGCTCTACTGAAGGAAAAAACTAGAAAAAAACAATTCTTCCTCTCCCAAAACTATTATGAAACATCCAACCTATCAGCTAAATTCCTAGCATATCTTGCAAAATCAGATGCACCGCAGCAAACCGTAATCACTTTAAAAACCAGTAGCGGTCAAGTAGTCACTAATACAGCAGATATACTAACGGAATTTGTTAAGTTTCACAAACACCTTTACACTTTCAAAATCACATGTATGTATGAACTGAATAACTATATAAACACAATACCATTCCCACAACTCTCGTCACAACATAAACAACAATTAGACCTCCCATTTACACTGTAGGAAATACAAACTGATATTGGAAATCTAACAGCAGGCAAATCTTCTGGTCCAGATGGGATCCCCATTGACATATATAAAAGATATAGTAATATTATGGCGACTCAACTTCTGGATATGTATAAAAACTCATATGAATCCCGGAAACTACCACATTCTCTTTATGAGGCTAATATAATACTTCTTTTAAAACCAGGAAAAGAACCATCAGATTATAATTCATATAGACCCATATCATTATTAAACTCTGACTACAAAATTATTGCCAAACTACTAACAGACTTCAATCAGTCCTACAAACAATAATTCACGAAGATCAAACCCGGTTTATGCCCGGCAAGTCTACTTCAATTAACCTTAAAAAAGTCTTGACCCAATTGGTAACTGACCATGATAATCTTGGTAGAAGAGTGATAGTATCATTGGATGCCCACAAGGCTTTTGATTTGATCGAATGGGTATACCTTTGGGCATGCCTAAAAAAATTTGGATTTGGAGATAATTTCATAAATTGGATAACGATACTATATGAGAGCCCAATAGCGACAGTCAACAACTCCACCTCAAGACAATTCAGGTTATATAGGGGGACGAGACAGGGGTGTCCTCTCTCTCCATATTTATTTGCTATAGCAATTAAAGCACTGGCAATACAAATTCGCGCACACCATCAAATTACTGGCTTCCGTGTTGGGCAACTGGAAGAGCGTATAGGCCTGTATGCAGATGACATGCTGCTGTATCTGGAGAGTGAGGGGACCCCTCTGACCCTGGCTATGCAGATGGTTGAACAGTTTGGTGTATACTCTGGTCTAACAATGAATTGGCATAAGTCAGTGCTTTGTCCTCTTGACATCCCACGGGCAGCACTGACGGCCTTAGCCTACCCACTGTCGATAGACAGCTCTTTCAAATATCTGGGAATGATGATCCCGGCATACTGTATGCACAAATATAGGAGGATTTACCCCTATTTGCAAGTATTTGCCACTTAAGTCGCTGGGTAAAAAAAGTTTCTCCTACCTTGTCCGGCGGCCGCACGATCCGCATCCTCGATCCACAGCCTCTGCGCATCCGGATGATGTCACTTCCCGGCGCCTCTCACTTTGCGGGGCCGGGTAGTGGCATCATCCGGATGTGCAGAGGCTGTGGAGTGAAGATGCGGATCGCGCGGCCGGCGGACAAGGTAGGAGATAGGCTGACTCGAGTATAAACTGAGGTAAGATTTTCAGGCTTTTTTTAAAGCCTGAAAACCTCGGTTTATACTCGAATATATACGGAACCTTCCCTCTTTCCTCCACCGCACTGTACAGGCCCTCTGCTTGCAGGGAAATGCAAGCAGGGGGCGGGACCGGCAGCCACGCACGTGATTGGCTGAGAGGCAGCCAATCACGGTCGCGGCTGCCAGGAGTTCTGAACAGCGGAGGAGAGAGGGAAGGTTGAGGCAGTCTCAGCCACAGCATGAGTGACACACTGCTCCTACATAGCAGTTTCCTGGACTTTGGAGGGGCACAGCAGGGGAACTATTTTGAGCAGAAATGTAAGGTAAGGCTTGTTTTAAACTACTTAATGTGGCCAGTAAGGGGTTAAATTTTAGTTTTGGGGATGGACATGCCCTTTAATAGCCTTCTTACAGTCACCCCCAAGGCATATGATAGGCCCAGGCACAGAGTTGCATATACAAATATGGAGGGTATGGAAAGAGATAAATTTGTATTTAGGAATACAGGAACCTTTTAACCATACCCCGCTGTGGGGAAATTATATGTACCCAGAGCTTAACTCCTTTCCTAATAGCAGATACTGGATTTCGGTGGGGATAAATACGATAGAACAGCTATACCACAATGGTCAATTCAGTACCTTTCAACAGCTCCAAACAAAGTATAAATTACCATTTCATTATCAGTTTCGGTATTTCCAATTACGGCACTGCTGTAAAGCCCAGTTTGGTAATTTGAATATAGCGCTCACAAACCACCCGACCATAGGTATACTGCGTACCCAGGGACCAAAAGGGTTAATATATAAACTGTATACATGCCTTATAAGGGCCAAGACTCAGATATGTTCGGAAGTTGCATTCGCCAAATGGTATAAGTATACACCCGATCTACAGCAGGATGAATGGACTGAAATGGCGGAGGCATGTAGGCTGGTCTCACCTGCAGCGAATAACAGGGCCATACAACTGTATATTTTACACCAGTCCTATATGCACCCCCTTCGGATACATAAATATGGCAGCAATAGATCAGACGAATGCCCTAAATGCAGACTGGCATTTAATATGGGACTGCCTCAGAGTTCAATACTTTTGGCGTGAAGTTATCATGTCCCTTTCATCAATAATAGGAAGCGATATACCATTTGATAGTAAAATACTGGTACTGGGGGTTTTGGATGATGATTTCCTAGACAGATATAAGTCACCATTGCCTAGAGAAGCTCTGTTCTATGCCAAGAAAACTAATATACTAAAATGGATGGCTCCAGAGTCACCAGAAAAGTCCCAGTGAATGGCATTAATTAACGGCATACTACCATACTAAAGAATAATGTATATGCGTAGGGGATGTCCAAATAAGTTTCACAAAGTCTGGAAAGTTTGGTATGAAGCTTCTCATATAACATATTCCATGGATTGAGCACACAATGTTAATAAAGGTTAATCTCCTTTTCGCTAACAGAGTAAAACAATAAGTATATAAAGTGGGAACAGAGTCATATGTGTGAATTTGTTTACGGTAAATAATTTTATTTTTATTTGGCTAAAATATAAAGTTGTATAAACTCAAGGTATGGTTGTAATATATTATATATTATTATACAATATACATATATGTGAAATGTATGTGTGACAAAATGACAGCTTTAATATATATTTGTTTAACCAATATGTTTAATACACTGTCGATTATATGCCATTTGTCAAAATATGAAAAATTTTGTCTTAGTACAGACATATTTATTAAAAGTCTTTTGCAGTGTGATTGTTATAATTGTACCTGGCATCAATAAAACAGATTTAAAATTTTTTTTTTTAGATTTTGCCTCAATAAAAGATAGTTTTATGGTTGTAAACACAAAAATGACATACCCCCAACCCGACACAGGTACACAACACCTACTGATCTACTTATCCATTACTATGGCAGCCATACGTAAAGGGTAACTAAAGTAAAAAATAATTTTGATCAATAATCAAAAGTTTTTGTTTTAACTTCCAACCTGATCCAGGTATACACACCTACTGACCCACACTTCCATTTCCATGGCAGTCATGGGTAACTATAGTAAAAAAAAAACACATTTTGATCAATCATCAAAAAAGTTACAGGGTTATTCAATAAAAGTTCATATTGTTAAAAATGGTGCTAATTTTGCCCCAACCAATCAGATGTTAGCTTTCAGATGTTAAATAAGATCTGATTGTTTGGGGCAAAATTAGTACCAATTTTAAACATAAGAACATTTATTGAATCTCTGTTAGTATTTTATCCCCCAACCTGATATGAATACACACACACCAACTGACCTAACTTTAATGCATGTGACATATTTAATGGGTAAGTAAAAAACTTCATTGGCATTATTGAGTTTTAAAATCTGCAGCACAAACATACAAATTCCCTTCCAAAATGTGGCATTTCAAGCCAAATTCAAAGTTTATACTTAAACTTTCCCTTTCTAGTTATTATTTATAGGTCATTTGTAAAAAAAAAAAAAAAAAAAAAAGCACTCCAACAATCAAAATATTATTAAGAATATTAAGTTCAGAATGCTTGCTTCTGAAAACTTTCCCAGTGTTAAATTGTAGTAGATACTAGATGATTGACAAAAACAAATGTATTTTTTTTTTATAATTTTGCTTTTTCTGTCTATAGTGTCCCTTACTGCTAGTTGCCCTGATGCTACAAGTCACAAAGGGATAGTATGGCTGGATTTTATTGACTTGACTAAATCTGTAACATTACTTTAAAAAAAGATATGTTGTATTGATATATGGAATTAAATTTAAAAATCAAATCAGTGCTTTACTATTTTGTATTCTTTTTAATTAAATGTGTAAATAGACATCATACTTACTCCATATGTTTGAAATGCTCTTTCTGCTTTCCTCCCATTCCTAGGATACCTTTCTGCCTCACGTAGAGTGTGGAACAATCACGCTCATTGGGGCCACCACAGAGAACCCTTCTTTTCAGGTGAATACTGCTCTGTTAAGTCGATGTCGAGTAATTGTCCTGGAAAAGCTTTCTGTGCAAGCAATGGAGGCGATTTTGATGCGAGCAGTAAACTCCTTGGGAATAAAAGTGATAAAAGAAGGTGAACAGCCTGACTGCAGCAGCAGTGATGTTTCAGAGTAAGTAAAAGCAACTGGCAGGCATTGGTACACAGAAAAAGAAGTTTCTGACCTGTCAAGTGGCCAAAATAGGGGAGGAACATAGGGGGAAGGTGGATCAGCCACCTATGACAGTGAGCTATGTAAAAATGGAATGTCTCAAATCTATCTGAGTATGTATAGCAGTCTAGAATTGATACAGATTGTTGTTTTTGTGAAAGAAAAACAATTGTACATTTAAATTGATTCAAGTAGCCTGCAGTGATATAATAGTTTGTTTAAAAATGGGCTGCAACAAAGTTTTAAAATGTTCTGATTTGATTATTAACAAACATATTGTATTTTATTGTTACTAATTATAACTAATCTATTGCAGATAAAATCTTTTTTCCTGTACAATTTTAAAGGTTTCTCATAGAAATTAAGGGATACAAGCTTATTAAGGATTGCTCCCAACAAGCGATTATACTCCTCCAAATCTCTTATTGACTGACATAACACAACTGGAGGAGACCATATGAGTATATCTGGAAACATTGTGAGGTGCAGAATGTTATTGAATGCGATGGCATCAGGTTTCTTTATATACAGTAAGGGCTTCCCTCAGTTCTGTGAATTTTTTTCTCACTCGCATGTCTTTCCACTCAAAGGCTGCCTAAGCTAATGTAGTGGCCTTAATCTTAGCACAGCTGATAACATACCCTCTAACATTCCCCTTTAAATGGTACACTTTTACAAACAACATGTTGCAGAATTGCAGGGGTTGGGTTAATGAAAGTAAATCTGATCTTTCATTTCAAAGTTCTGTGCAATGCATCACCAATGATTGTACGTTTGAAAGGGGAATGTTAGAGAGTATGCATACAGCCTGTGGGAGTTTTTACATAAAATCACACTTTTCCTACTCTCCAACATTCCCGTTAAAAAATTACACTGTGCTAGTGTAAGATCAGGGTCACATTTATTACTCCTTCCCCTGCATCTCTGCAGTATATTGTTTCTATAGATGCCTACCCCTCCAACATTCACCATTAAATTGCTGTGCTAAGAATATGGTTTGTCTTGGAGTAACAGACCAGAAGTGGGTGGGTTGAAGACAATTAGGAGGGCAGCAAAAAAAGGGGGGGGTTTATTACAAGGGAGTTTATCAGAATCAGATGTCAGAAGACAGAAAAATATGTATGATTTATATTGCTACAGATGACAGCTGCAACACTAAAATTATAGTAGTGCAATGAAGAATATGAAAGTCAGTGAGTCTCTGTGATGCATGAATATATTTTAAAGGGATAATATGCTACCTACAGTGTAATATAAGGAGATTACGCCACCGAGGAGTTCCCTGACCATATAGAAGCACAAGGCCGTAGGCCGAGTGCTTTTATACAGGTCAGGGAACTCCGAGGTGAAGTAATATCCATATATTATTCTGTAGGTAGCGTATTATCCCATATAATACATAAGGCACATAATACCTAAAAAAAAACAAACCACAGGCAGCACACAAACAACCAACGGCACACTTACTTATCTACCCCCTCCTGTTGATACTCCCTTTATCAACAGAGCAATGCATGTCAAAGTGGGTGGCCACATTGCATGCGCTGCTATCTGTTTTAAGGAGCATTTATTTGCAGATCGCAAGTGCTCCGATTGCAGACTATTGCGTGAATAGCTTTTTATGTGCATTGCCCTCCGGCATATTCTGGCCTCTGCTTCAAGGTTGGTGCTGATTACTCCTTATTACTTTGTGATTAGTGATTAAATGATTTAGCACAATTTACATTTCCTTTTAAGTATGAGTTTGTCTGTCATTTTAAGATATTCTGTAAAAAAACATTGTAAAAAAGTAATTCTCTTTCTTTCAACATACAAATATATATATACATATCGGCAATACTGATGGTGAAAGGTGTAATATATTAAATATTATGTATTATCTTGTTTTACAGTCTGTGCAATTTAAATAAACTTCATTGCACATTTTGCTTGTGGACAAAGTATAATTGTTTATCACTACTTTAAATTTTATTTAAAGTTAGTCACTAGATTAAGTACAGAAAACTAGAATGTTGTTACAAAAATACTGGAAAATGTTAAACCTTAGATATTTAGCTTGGTTTGCTGTTAAAAGAAGGCATGGTAATACCAAACATTCTAAGGCCACTCCAGGTGTTTTTGCGCATCATGCGTGTCAAAACAGTGCAGAATCCATGTAAGAACAAATCATCAGCGCACACCAGTCTTATGTGGTGTTAATTCTCACATGTGGAGTTTCGGTGTCAAAATGTTACTTTCTTCAGAAGGTCGATTTCAATTGGTTCGGTCCATTGTGCACCCAATGGCATTATTGAGGACTTTGACCTCACAGAATTTATTCCATTTATCCTTTTGCAATATACAAGAGCCACGAGATTAAGCAATTCACCAAGGATTCTGGGTCCACATCAACCATATATGTTATCGGACATGCATATGTATGAAAAATTATTGCATAATGGACCCGAACCATTTGAAATCGATGGTGACATGTGAATCTTCCCTATCACTGGATTGGAATCTATTTTTCATATTTCTTTGATTTTGATGCTACATTTCCATATACTGCTATGGATGCTGGGATATTGATTTACCTATCGGATTCCCATAAAGGATAGAAAGGATTTCATATGGGAATACAGCACTAACCCAGAAACGGCCGCGTCCACGAGGCAAGCTACGGTTGAGAAAGCTCCTTGCACAACCAGCAAAGGAGCGAAATGCATCCCTTCAGCCCCTCTTTTTCCCTAGCAAAAATCCTAAGCTTCATATAACCTTCCTGGGTTATCCCTTGGAAGACATTATGGGCATTTTTAACTGAATGACAATAAGGACTGGTAGCTATACTGTCTATATGTTATACTAAACAAGTATCTAATTTTGAAGCTTTATGGTATTATTTCTATATACTTACCTGTTGTACTTTACAATATGGTTCTCACTTTAGGATTACTCTGCTTGATGTTTTTAATTGTTTTTAACAGAGTCCCTAGCTTATAAAGATTTTTTATATTTTTTCACTATCTACAGAATTGTGCATCCCCTTCCTTTTTCTTTTCTTGAACTATACGGAGTTTCATAAGGGTTTTTGCACCTCAACCCTACTTAGGGTGTATACTACGTTTTGTGCATAGTGCTCTAGCACCTCTTATATTTGCCGTGGCTTTCCTCTGTGGGAGTACTCTCCTTTCCCCTTCCTTCCTGTGGTAAAATATTCTGGCTCCATAGGGTTACTGCTCCATAGGGTTCTGCCTTCTCACTTAATCCCCTTTTTGCGGGTATATCTAGATTTGTCCGTCTGTTTCTCCATTTCAAAGGGCTGTACCCTAAAAAAGACGAGAATGAGAAAGTTGAGGGTAACTCCTGCTGCTGCCGTATCACACTCAAAAATGCAAACATCTTCAAAACTATGCAAAATAAACAATGAAAATATATTGCAAAAATTCTCAGGAGAGCAATTTTTATCAATTTACCTAGTCATTTTCTGACCACAGCTCCCCTTTAAGAGATTCCCATGGCACTGCAGAGAAAACAATGCCCAGCGTTGTTTTGTGATACAGAAAGACAGATCACTAAATGATGTTGGCAGATTCTTTTACTGACACAAAATTGTTCGTTAAAATGATTATTCAGGGTTAAATTGTCCAATATTAATCTGGCATCTCTCTAGTGCTTAAGTGTTGTTAGTGTACGAAGTGTTGTGGGCTAATACTGTTTCTGGAATGAACCCGTAGTAAATGTTGAAAACTTAGCACATTATTTTTATAGGCTTATTAATGCGCAGCAGCGAAGTTAGCAAACTTCTTTTTAAAGAGAATAACACTTTTATTGCATGGTAGAAATAATTTAATGTCATGCCAAGTAAAACTTGTATAGAACAACTAATATAATTTTTAGCATGTATGCAATCATTTATGCATGTATGAAAATATTAAAATCTGTTAAAATATTTGTGAGGACAGTTTAAAATAGTTAATATAGAATTAAACCAAATCTTAAAATCTATCATAATAAGATTCCCAAAGGAGTCGGTCCTTAATGATTATATGTTATAGAATTTCATGTATGTGATTCTCAGATTTCTTTATTTTGTCTCTAAGATGTTCTCAGTAAACAGGTCAACAGTAGCAAAATAAAGTTCAGAGTTCATATCCTAGAACTTCTAAGTCAGTTATTTGTTGTTATTTTGGAGACTGGCAGACACTGTTGCCAAGTTCTTTACGCAAGTCTAACAGTCTATTGCAAAACTTAGTGTCTGCATGGAGATTAATTTGCTAATAAGTATTCAAAAATAGATTTAAAAGGGGTGCATCTTGTGTGAGATCTTAAGTAACCCTAAAGTTTAAAGCTAGAGAATAAAAATTTTATTTAAAGGGCATGTACACCCCCAAAACTATAATATAACCCACTACTGGCCCCACTCTGTAGATTAAAATAAACCTTACCTTACATCTCTGCTCCTTATGGTTCTCGAGCTATGCCTTTTCTAAGTCCATCAAACCAAAGACTCCAAGCTGTCTGTGAGCCAACCGTTCCTTGCTGATTCTTCATACTATTTACAAAAATAATCAACAAACAAACATAAAAACAAGCAACAATAGAATTAAAGGATAAAAGCTGAAAATATTTATATGAGGATGTCCAAGTCAATAAAAGAATAAATCCATATATGAAAAGAAGAGTTCCTGGCTCCAAAAAGGTAAGATGTAAATCAGGAGCTCCTTCCTGTATCTGTGTGGCTCCTTATCTACCCCCAGGCTTAAGGGGTATTTTACCATATATCATATCAGCCTGTCATATTACATAGCCCAAGTTATAAATATGTGATATAAAAACAGATTGTGCCTATATCATAGTTTAACAAAAGGTCAGGTTCACAGGGCTGTTTGACCTTCTACTGAGCTTAGGAGACTCAAGTGTACTGTATCCTTTAGAAGTAAGGACCAAGGAACAAGAATTCTTGGCAAATGTACAAATATAATAAAACTAAGGGAATCCTACTATTATTTATAAATACACTAGATTGGAGCAGGATCCATATCAAGACAACATTCCAATATTATTGGTTTCAATATTCAAAACTGTACATTAAAGTGCAACTCCATTTTCCCAATAATAAACTACATGTAGCTAAATCACCCTCCTAAGTCTCAAAACTGCAATACTTAGGCTGGGTACACACATGGAAATTATTTGTCGGTCAGGACAAATGACTGTTGGTTGCGGCAACATTTGTGGAACAGCTGATACACAACACTATCGGATGGCCTAATATATCTTACTGTGTTTACCCAGCCTTACATTGTTGAAGGATCACAGACTAAGCTGCTAATTACCATGGGGGCCAGCTCCCTCTCTCACTGCCTACTGAAAAGGTTGCCACTTTCATTTTTATGAGGTTGCACATGCACAGAGGAGACGGCTGTGTACATTTGTGTATTATTCACATGGGGACAGCCAGTATATATGTAAATGGTAAGACCAAAATGACTAATGTACATTTATGGTATAATCACATTATCTGTGCTTCTGTATATAGTAAAAACATACTCTCTGGCCACTTGGTACACCTGTTCCATTGCATGTTAACACAAATAGTTAATCAGCCAATTTAAGCATCTGGACGTGAAGACAAGTTACTGAAGTTTAAAAAGCAAATCAGAGTGAGGAAGAAAGGTGATTTAAGTTACTTTGAATGTTGCATGGGTGTTGGTGCCAGAAGAGACTGAGTATCTAAGAAACTGTTGATCTACTGGGATTTTCATGCATAATCATCTCTAGGGTTTACAGAGAATGGTTCAAAAAAAGAAAAGATCCAATGTGTGGACAAAGATACTTTGTTGATGTCAGAGGAGCTTAGACTGGTTTAAGAAGGCTGAAAAGCAACAGTAGCTCAAATAACCACTTGTTACAACCAAAGTTTGCTAAACACAAAATGGTGAACCAGAACCAGCAGAAGACACTTAGCTTAGACTCCAGTTAGCTTAGAACAGAAAAGTGAGGCTGCAATTTGAACAGGTTCACCAAAAGTGGACAATACAAGAATGGAAAAATGCTGCCTAGTTTGTGTTTCAATTTCAGCTGCAACATTCACACAGTAGAATAAGACAGAATTTGGCATGAAAGCATGCATCCATCCTGCCTTGTGTCAACACTTCAGGCTGGTAGTTGTGTATTGGTGTGGAGCAGATTTTCGGCCCATTAGTACCAATCAAAAATAATTTAGACTTTTTAGTGTGTCAGAATTTATGTTTTTTGAGTTTAGTGCTCTCAATCGGTTTAGACTAATTTCCAGTAGGAAATCCTCCAGTAATTGGGAATTATACATCTCTTTTTTTCAGCACAAAGTGTACTTTAACAAGATAACAGAACTTTATTACTGGATTTTTGGGTAAAATATGTATTTTTTGCAAAATGTTATTTTCTTTGCCTTTTTTGTTTGTAAAAAAGCTCTGGTTCTTCTGAGTACAACAATACCAGAAATACGTAGGTACTCCTTTTCCTGTCCAGGGGGCCCCTCCAAACTAAAATAGCACTTTCTAGAATTTTACACCCGATTGAAATTTATAAGCCCTTCTGACAGTAACTTGGGAAAACTGCCAAATTAGCTAAAACATCCGCCTAAGGGCTAGGCTCACCAGGCTTTAACACACAATATGTTCGCGTCTTAAAAAGTGCACACTAGTGCAGCAAAATTGTTGTGGCCACACTAGGTACGCTGTGATTCGATATTTGGAGATCATGCATTCCCATGCACTCCGATTGTGCAACATTGAACAATTGCCGTGCACGGCAACGCGCACAGGCAGTATGTGCAGTATTTCAGATGCAATACTTAGACACAGACCTTCATGCTTTTAGAAGATTTTCTGAAGAAAATTAAGAAAAAAGATAATTCAAAGTTAGAGATCTTCCCAAACTTACATAACTAGAAAAATCCCACTAAATTTCAATCTCTCACATGTCCTGAATCAAATGGTATGCCACGTGTGGGTGTGCACAGAAAGTCGCCAAGTAATAGGGGAGGACTGGGACCTTTTTGGCCTGGGGAGCAAATATAACCAAGTGGCCAATTCCCAGTAGATTGCATATACCTACAGGCCTTTCTTACATTAATCTATTCAATTAATTTCCCAGCACAGGCCCAAACAATCCCCTATCTCTATTGCAGACGTATTAATCAATAATAAATTGCTAGTGCAATAATGAATCCAAATAATACAAAAAAATACCAATAATAGTGATATTTACCGATAATTATAATTTAAAGGGCATGTCCACCCCCAAAACTATAATCCACCCCCAACAAATATACTCGGCCCCACACATGTAGTGTAGTTTAATCCTACCCTACATCCCAGCTCCATATGGTTCTCTGTAGTCCCCCCAAAGTCCAAAAAACTGCCCACCAGGAGGATAGCAGAGTCCATATAGACTCTGCCTCTATGGCCTCGGGAGAAGTTTGGCATGGTACTGCAGCCCTTCTCCCTCCCCCTCCCTCTCCCTCTCCTGATTCCTCCCCCTCTGATCCCTCCCCTAGTTTAAACCCTTAATGTGTAAGATTCCCCCTGGTCTCCCAGCCCCAACCGCTATATTTTATTTTAAGAAAGCTCCCCAAACTTTACTTACCTCTCCTCTTTCCTCCGCCGAAGTGGGGCTGCCGGCAGCCGCGTTGTGATTGGGCCCGCCCCTCTCTGCATTTTCTCGCAAGCAGAGGGCCGGGAGGCGGCGGAGGAAAGAGGGGAGGTAAGTAGAGTTGGGGAGCTTCTTAAAATATAAAATAGCGGGGGGTGGGAAGACCAGGGGGAATCTTATATCAAAAAATTTTTTTAGGGTGGACATACCCTTTAATAATAGGCCATGTGAAGTGAATTCATAAATTAATAAGGAATTAGGAAATTTGATCTATAAATCAGCTAAATAAAACTAAATTTAGTTTGTTTTATCTCTTTCTCTCTATCTCTCTCTTTCCTCTCTTCTCTCTCTCTCACAGACACATTCTCAAGTGTTTCAATACCTTTTGTCACCTGAAACCAATATGTAAAGCCAAGCATTTCGCCGGGGAAAGTGGGCATGGTATATGGTGGGTTGACTAACACTGGCTGGTGAACCGGAGGGCTGACTTAAAACTGGCTGGTAGACCAGAGGGCTGCCTTAACACTTGCTGGTGAACTGGAGGGCTGACTTACACTAGCTGGTGGACTGAAGAGCTCACTTAACACTGGCTGGTGAAATGGAGGGATGACTTCACTGACTGGAGGACTGAGTGTGCCCACAACACAGGTAAATATTAGATACCCACACAGACCATAAAATAAAAGATATTTACATGGGGCTGTAGTTCTGTCATATTTTCAGCTTAGTGTTACAAACTTTAATGTCCCCCGCCTACTGGCTTTTAACAATGAGTGAAAAGGCTCCATCCCAACATATGAAGGGGGCAGGATTGTGGTGCTATGGGACTCTTCAAAAAGTCACCACCTCTTAAAGGAGAGCACACTTTTTCAATGGCTTTTACATTCAAATATTTAATGTCAGAATTATTGCAATATTTAAAATGTTTACATATGGGAGAGCGATCATCTCCAATTTTAACTAATTAACTAATAACGAATTATGGAATGCACACTTTGTCAAAAGTATATATAGGAAAGACGTCAGTGTCTTAAAACAAAAAAAGAGAACCTGTTTCTCATAATTTTAGAAAATCTACTAAAAAGTGCACATTTAAGAACTGTGTGCTAAATGTTGTATGTAAATATGACAGAACTACAGCCCCATGTAAATATCTTTTATTTTATGGTCTGTGTGGGTATCTAATATTTACCTGTGTTGTGGGCACACTCAGTCCTCCAGTCAGTGAAGTCATCCCTCCATTTCACCAGCCAGTGTTAAGTGAGCTCTTCAGTCCACCAGCTAGTGTAAGTCAGCCCTCCAGTTCACCAGCAAGTGTTAAGGCAGCCCTCTGGTCTACCAGCCAGTTTTAAGTCAGCCTCCGGTTCACCAGCCGTGTTAGTAACCCACCATATACCATGCCCACTTTCCCCGGCGAAATGCTTGGCTTTACATATTGGTTTCAGGTGACAAAAGGTATTGAACACTTGAGAATGTGTCTGTGAGAGGAGAGAGGAGAGGAAAGAGAGAGATAGAGAGAAGAGATAAACACAAACTAAATTTAGTTATTTAGTCTGATTTATAGATCAAATTTCCTATTCCTTATTAATTATGAATTCACTTCACATGGCCTATTATTAAAGGTATGTCCACCTAAAAAATTTTTTGATATAGAGTTCCCCCTGGTCTCCCAGCCCCAACCGCTAATTTATATTTTAAGAAAGCTCCCAAACTCTACTTACCTCCCCTCTTTCCTCCGCCGCGCTCCCGGCCCTCTGCTTGCGAGAAAATGCGAGCAGAGGGGCGGGGCCAATCACAGACGCGGCTGCCGGCAGCCCACTTCGGCGGAGGAAAGAGGAGAGGTAAGTAAAGTTTGGGGAGCTTTTTAAAATATAAATATAGCGGTTGGGGCTGGGAGACCAGGGAATCTTACACATTAAGGGTTTAAAGCTAGGGGAGGGATCAGGAGGAATGAGGGAGAGCAGGAGGGTGTCAATGCGAGGAGGGGTGAGGGGAGGGGGAGGGAGAAGGGCTGCAGTACGCATGCCAAACTTCTCCGGAGGCCAGGTAGGAGGCAGAGTCCTATATGGACTCTGCTATCCTCCTGGTGGGCATGTTTTTGGGACTTTGGGGGGGGACTACCGGAGAACCATATGGAGCTGGGATGTAAGGTAAGGATTAAACTACACTACATGGTGGGGCCAGTAGTTGGGGGGATTATAGTTTTGGGGGTGGACATGCCCTTTAAATTATAATTATCGGTAAATATCACTATTATTGGTATTTTTTTGTATTATTTGGATTCATTATTGCACTAGCAATTTATTATTGATTAATACGTCTGCAATAGAGATAGGGGATTGTTTGGGCCTGTGCGGGAAATTAATTGAATAGATTAATGTAAGAAAGGCCTGTAGGTATATGCAATCTACTGGGAATGGCCACTGGTTATATTTGCCCCAGGCCAAAAAGGTCCCAGTCCTCCCATTACTTGGCGACTTTCTGTGCACACCCACACGTGGCATACCATTTGATTCAGGACATGTGAGAGATTGAAATTTAGTGGGATTTTTCTAGTTATGTAAGTTTGGGAAGATCTCTAACTTTGAATTATCTTTTTTCTTAATTTTCTTCAGAAAATCTTCTAAAAGCATGAAGGTCTGTGTCTAAGTATGCATCTGAAATACTGCACATACTGCCTGTGCGCGTTGCCGTGCACGGCAATTGTTCAATGTTGCACAATCGGAGTGCATGGGAATGCATGATCTCCAAATATCGAATCACAGCGTACCTAGTGTGGCCACAACAATTTTGCTGCACTAGTGTGCACTTTTTAAGACGCGAACATATTGTGTGTTAAAGCCTGGTGAGCCTAGCCCTTAGGCGGATGTTTTAGCTATTGGCAGTTTCCCAAGTTAATGTCAGAAGGGCTTATAAATTTCAATCGGGTGTAAAATTCTAGAAAGTGCTATTTTATTGGAGGGGGCCCCTGGACAGGAAAAGGAGTACCTACGTATTTCTGGTATTGTTGTACTCAGAAGAACCAGAGCTTTACAAACAAAAAAGGCAAAGAAAATAACATTTTGCAAAAAATACATATTTTTACCCAAAAACATCAGTAATAAAGTTCTGTTATCTTGTTAAAGACACTTTGTGCTGAAAAAAAGAGATGTATAATCCCAATTTACTGGAGGATTTCCTACTGTAAAATTAGTCTAAACCGATTGAGAGCACTAAACTCAAAAAACATTAAATTCTGACACACTAAAAGAGTTAAATTATTTTTGATTGGTACTAATGGGCCGAAA
This sequence comes from Hymenochirus boettgeri, assembly GCA_019447015.1. Lineage (NCBI taxonomy): Eukaryota > Metazoa > Chordata > Amphibia > Anura > Pipidae > Hymenochirus > Hymenochirus boettgeri. The sequence goes on from CM033474.1 coordinate 167,698,705, forward strand.
ATCTGCCCACACCAATACAAAACTACCAGCCTGAAGTGTTGACACAAGGCAGGATGGATGCATGCTTTCATGCCAAAATTCTGTCTTATTCTACTGTGTGAATGTTGCAGCTGAAATTGAAACACAAACTAGGCAGCATTTTTCCATTCTTGTATTGTCCACTTTTGGTGAACCTGTTCAAATTGCAGCCTCACTTTTCTGTTCTAAGCTAACTGGAGTCTAAGTAAGTGTCTTGCTGGTTCTGGTCACATTTTGTGTTTAGCAAACTTTGGTTGTAACAAGTGGTTATTTGAGCTACTGTTGCTTTTCAGCTCCTCTTAAACCCGTCTAAGCTCCTCTGACATCAACAAAGTATCTTTGTCCACACATGGATCTTTTCTTTTTTGAACCATTCTCTGTAAACCCTAGAGATGATTATGCATGAAAATCCAGTAGATCAACAGTTTCTTAGATACTCAGTCTCTTCTGGCACCAACACCCATGCAACATTCAAAGTAACTTAAATCACCTTTCTCCTCACTCTGATTTGCTTTTTAAACTCAGTAACTTGTCTTCACGTCCAGATGCTTAAATTGGCTGATTAACTATTGTGTTAACATGCAATGGAACAGGTTGTACCAAGTGGCCAGAGAGTATGTTTTTACTATATACAGAAGCACAGATAATGTGTGATATACCAAAATGACAAGTCATTTTGGTCTTACCATTTACATATATACTGGCTGTCCCCAGTGAATAATACACAAATGTACACAGCCGTCTCCTGGCATGTGCAACCTCATAAAAATGAAAGTGGCAACCTTTCAGTCATGCAGTAGGCAGTGAGAGAGGGAGCTGGCCCATGGTAATTAGCAGCTTAGTCTGTGATCCTTCAACAATGTAAGGCTGGGTAAACACAGTAAGATATATTAGGCCATCCGATAGTGTTGTGTATCAGCTGTTCCACAAATGTTGCCGCAACCAACAGTCATTTGTCCTGACGACAAATTATTTCCATGTTGTACCCAGCCTAAGTATTGCAGTTTTGAGACTTAGGAGGGTGATTTAGCTATGTAGTTTATTATTGGGAAAATGGAGTTGCACTTTAATGTACAGTTTTGAATATTGAAACCAATAATATTGGAATGTTGTCTTGATTGGATCCTGCGCCCAATCTAGTGTATTTATAAATAAAAGTAGGATTCCTTAGTTATTATATTTGTACATTTGCCAAGAATTTTGTCTTTGGTCCTTACTTCTAAAGGATACAGTACACTTGAGTCTCCTAAGCTCAGTAGAAGGTCAAACAGCCCTGTGAACCTGACCTTGTGTAAACTATGATATAGGCACAATCTGTTTTTATCACATATTTATAACTTGGGCTATGTAATTGACGGCTGATATGATATATGGTAAAATACCCTTAAGCCTGGGGGTAGATAAGGAGCCACACAGATACAGGAAGGAGCTCTGATTTACATCTTACCTTTTGGAGCCAGGAACTCTTCTTTTCATATATGGATTTATTCTTTTATGACTTGGCATCCTCATATAAATATTTTCAGCTTTTATCCTTTAATTCTATTGTTGCTTGTTTTTATGTTTGTTTGTTGATTATTTTTGTAAATGTATGAAGAATCAGCAAGGAACGGTTGGCTCACAGACAGCTTGGAGTCTTTGGTTTGATGGACTTAGAAAAGGCATAGCTCGAACCATAAGGAGCAGAGATGGAAGGTAAGGTTTATTTTAATCTACAGAGTGGGGCCAGTAGTGGGTTATATTATAGTTTTGGGGGTGTACATGCCTTTAAATAAAATTTTTATTCTCTAGCTTTAAACTTTAGGGTTACTTTAGATCTCACACAAGATGCACCCCTTTTAAATCTATTTTTGAATACTTATTAGCAAATTAATCTCATGCAGACACTAAGTTTTGCAAAGACTGTTAGACTTGCGTAAAGAACTTGGCAACAGTGTCTGCCAGTCTCCAAATAACAACAAATAACTGACTTAGAAGTTCTAGGATATGAACTCTGAACTTTATTTTGCTACTGTTGACTGTTTACTGAGAACATTCTAGAGACAAAATAAAGAAATCTGAGATACACATACATGAAATTTATAACATATAATCATTAAGGACCGACTCCTTGGGAATCTATTATGATAGATTTTAAGATTTGGTTTAATTCTATATTATATTTTAAACTGTCTCACAATATTTTAACAGATTTTAATATTTTCATACATGCATAAATGATTGCATACATGCTAAAAATTATATTAGTTGTTCTAACAAGTTTTACTTGGCATGACATTAAATTATTTCTACCATGCAATAAAGTGTTATTCTCTTTAAAAAGAAGTTTGCTAACTTCGCTGCTGCGCATTAAAAGCCTATAAAATAATGTGTAAGTTTTAACATTTACTACGGGTTCATTCCAGAAACAGTATTAGCCACAACACTGTACACTAACAACACTTAAGCACTAGAGAGATGCCAGATTAATATTGACAATTTAACCCTGAATAATCATTTAACGAACAATTTTGTGTCAGATAAAGAATCTGCCAAACATTTTAGTGATCTGTCTTTCTGTATCACAAAACAACGCTGGGCATTGTTTTCTCTGCAGTGCCATGGGAATCTCTTAAAGGGGAGCTGTGGTCAGAAAATGACTAGGTAAAATGATAAAATTGCTCTCCTGAGAATTTTTGCAATATATTTCATTGTTTATTTTGCATAGTTTTGAAGATGTTTGCATTTGAGTGTGATACGGCAGCAGCAGGAGTTACCCTCAACTTTCTCATTCTCGCTTTTTTAGGGTACAGCCCTTTGAAATGGAGAAACAGACGGACAAATCAGATATACCCGCAAAAAGGGGATTAAGTGAGAAGGCAGAACCCTATGGAGCAGTAACCCTATGGAGCCAGAATATTTTACCACAGGAAGGAAGGGGAAAGGAGAGTACTCCCACAGAGGAAAGCCACGGCAATATAAGAGGTGCTAGAGCACTATGCACAAAACGTAGTATACACCCTAAGTAGGGTTGAGGTGCAAAAACCCTTATGAAACTCCGTATAGTTCAAGAAAAGAAAAGGAAGGGGATGCACAATTCGTAGATAGTGAAAAAATATAAAAAATCTTTATAAGCTAGGGACTCTGTTAAAAACAATTAAAAACATCAAGCAGAGTAATCCTAAAGTGAGAACCATATTGTAAAGTACAACAGGTAAGTATATAGAAATAATAACATAAAGCTTCAAAATAGATACTTGTTTAGTATAACATATAGACAGTAAGCTACCAGTCTTATTGTCATTCAGTTAAAAATGCCCATAATGTCTTCCAAGGGATAACCAGGAAGGTTATATGAAGCTTAGGATTTTTGCTAGGGAAAAAGAGGGGCTGAAGGGATGCATTTCGCTCCTTTGCTGGTTGTGCAAGGAGCTTTTCAACCGTAGCTGCTCGTGGACGCGGCCGTTTCTGGGTTAGTGCTGTATTCCCATATGAAATCCTTTCTATCCTTTATGGGAATCCGATATGGTAAATCAAATCCCAGCATCCATAGCAGTATATGGAAAGTAGCATCAAAATCAAAGAAATATGAAAAATAGATTCCAATCCAGTGATAGGGAAGATTCACATGTCACCATCGATTTCAAATGGTTCGGGTCCATATGCAATAATTTTTCATACATATGATGTCCGATAACATATATGGTTGATGTGGACCCAGAATCCTTGGTGAATTGCTTAATCTCGTGGCTTTGTATATTGCAAAGGATAAATGGAATAAATTTGTGAGGTCAAAGTCCTCAATAATGCCATTGGGTGCACAATGGACCGAACCAATTGAAATCGACCTTCTGAAGAAAGTAACATTTTGACACCGAAACTCCACATGTGAGAATTAACACCACATAAGACTGGTGTGCGCTGATGATTTGTTCTTACATGGATTTGCACTGTTTTGACACGCATGATGCGCAAAAACACCTGGAGTGGGCCTTAGAATGTTTGGTATTACCATGCCTTCTTTAACAGCAAACCAAGCTAAATATCTAAGGTTTAACATTTCCAGTATTTTGTAACAACATTCTAGTTTCTGTACTAATCTAGTGACTAACTTTAAATAAAATTTAAAGTAGTGATAAAAAAATTATACTTGTCCACAAGCAAAATGTGCAATGAAGTTTATTTAAATTGCACAGACTGTAAACAAGATATACATATATTAATATATTACACCTTTCACCATCAGTATTGCCGATATGTATTATATATTTGTATGTGAAAGAAAGAGAATTACTTTTTACAATGTTTTTTTACAGAATATCTTAAAAGAAAGACAAACTCATACTTAAAAGGAAATGTAATAAATGTGCTAAATCATTAATCACTAATCACAAAGTATAAGAGTTCAGCACAAACCTTGAAGCAGAGGCCAGAATATGCGGAGGGCAATGCACATAAAAAGTATTCACGCAATAGTCTGCAATGCGCACTTGCGATCTGCAAAAAATGCTTAAAACAGATAGCAGCGCATGCAATGTGGCCACCCACTTGACATGCATTGCTCTGTTGATAAAGGGAGTATCAACAGGGGGGGTAGAAGTAAGTGTGCCGTTGGTTTGTTGTGTGCGCCTGTGGTTTGTTTTTTTTAGGTATTATGTGCTATGTATTAATGGGATAATACGCTACCTACAGAATAAAATGGATATTACTTCACTCGGAGTTCCTGACCTGTATAAAAGCACTCGGCCTACGGCCTTGGCTTCTATATGGTCAGGGAATCCTCGGTGGCGTAATTCTCTTATATTACAACGTAGGTAGCATATTATCCCTTTAAAAAAATTCATGCATCACCGAGGTCCACTGATTTCATTCTTCATTGCACTACTATAATTTTAGTGTTGCGCTGTATCTGTAGCAATATAAATCATACTATTTTTCTGTCTTCTGACATCTGATTCTGATAAACTCCCTTGTAAAAACCCCCCCCTTTTTTTGCTGCCCTCCTAATTGTCTTCAACCCACCCATTCTGGTCTGTTACTCCAAGACAACCATATTTAGCACAGCAATTTAATGGTGATAGTTGGAGGGGTAGGCATTCTAGAAACAATATACTGCAGAGATGCAGGGGAGGAGTAATAATGTGACCCTGATCTACACTAGCACAGTGTAATTTTTTAGGGAATGTTGGAGAGTAGGAAGTGTGATTTTATGTAAAACCTCCCCGGTATAGATAATGTACCTCCATCTCCTAATAATGGTTATATAGATAATGTAACTCCATCTCCTAATAATGGTTATATAGATAATGTACCTCCATCTCCTGGTTATATAGACAATGTACCTCCATCTCCTAATAATGGTTATAGAGATAATGTACCTCCATCTCCTAATAATGGTTATATAGATAATGTACCTCCATCTCCTAATAATGGGTTATATAGACAATGTACCTCCATCTCCTAATAATGGTTATATAGATAATGTACCTCCATCTCCCAATAATAGTTATGCTATGTACATGAAGGAATCACATTTTGCATTGAACCCATAAGGATCCCTACTATGTCTTTCTTGTCCAGTAATAAATGTTCCATCCCCAAGGAAATAAGCCAAGTGCATGGTGGGAAAATTCCCTCTCCCAGTGCTGCCTCGTCGTGATTACTGGGCTTGCTTGACCTTTCCTAATGTCATATCATGTATATTTCTTTATTTTACCATTACCATGTGGGTTACTATGCTGTAAATCTGTGGGATAGCTACAAATCTGCCTGTCTTTAAATACCTGGTTGTAAAATTATAATATTATGGACAGATTGCCTGGTTGATTGTGTTTACATGAGGGACCTTTACATGTCACTGTTCTTAATAAAGTAATGTGTATGCTGCCGCATGTACTGACTCTTATGGTAAGGGAACCCCATGTGTATATCTGTGAGTTGTTTATTGCAGTGATTAAAGGGGATGTCTTCATACCAAGTGTTATAAACCCACAGTTAGATCCCATGAACCATACCTGTGATATCTGTCATTCTATAGATCCAAGATCCCATTGTAATTCCCTCTCGTTCTGTTCAGCTGTAGGTACGACTCCTGTAATATGGATTGAAGATTATCGCCATGGGAAAGTCTCTTTGAAGTGTGAATCTACTGGTTGGTACCCACAGCCGTCCGCAATGTGGAAGGACGAGACGGGGAACCGACTGGAGTCACCTGTGGAAATCAATTCTACTCTACAAACCAGACTCTTCTACGTTAGAGCTGCCACTGAGATTTCCTCCAGTTCCCAGGTATCCTGCAATGTTAGAAATGGACTCCTGGATACTGAAATGGAATCTACTGTCCAGATTGCAGGTGAGGGATATTGGATATTGTAATAGGGGTCATTGGTCACTTATTGTCTATTTGTATTTATGGTTCAAGTCCTGGTAGTAGAGTGAAGACCTGAGAGAATGAACCCAGACATGGGGGATGGAAACACTGGAACTACCCAGGAGCCATTACACAGTGTTAACTCTCTGTACATCCTTATTGTGGGTGTGAAACTCTATACAGACTGTACAGGGGCCAATATACTAGGAACTTACTACTTACTACCCGACCTTCCTGTTCTCTCACCAGGCCCAATCTTCTGTACAATGGGCTTCCAATCGCAAAATGAATGGGCCAGGCTGGGAATGTGTCTGGAATGTCGGAAGATAAAACGTATGTGTATTGGGGATCGACCATTGAACCTATTAAATGTCTACTAGGTGTATGGCCAACATAACCCACACCATAGGGCCACACTGCTATTGTGTATTGACAGCAACCTGTACCGTAGGTAATAAGTCTGTGATAATCCACATTAACGTTGGGTGATATAAATTAACAATTGGATTATCCAGGGTCTGGCCTTATGTGAGTTCTAAATCTCCTTTAAGGCCAGGTCCACACTGGCCATTATTTCAGGCCAACTGACAGTTGACACTGACCAGTAGATCAGTTATTTATCTTATATTGGTTGTTCTTTCGCCCAATTCCGAGAAAAGGGCCGTTGGATATATTGGTAATTTATGGGCAATCATGCAGCCAGTTATGGAGACCTCTGTCATGGTAAAATGATGGCCATAGCATCTATCACCGTGACTACCGCTATTTCAACATGGCCAACCGGTTGATGGTAGCAATGGACGTCCGCTCTGAAAAACCTGCCCATGTGTTCCCTGTGTATACACTGGCCATGACTTCCACCTGATTGGCCTGGTTGATTGTTGGGTTAAAATCTCGGCCAAACTTTTGGCTACCATTAACTTTTTGTCTGTTTGCCCATTAAAAATGGTCTACAATATTCCACGCTTTCAGTCACACCAAAATATCAATGTAGCTTCTGTATTTCCAATTGGACAGACAACCAACATGGTAGACTGATACAGGGGTGTCTATTGAACAGGGCACACTCCTACCTTTAAAACTGACTCCTTGATCATGTGTCTAGCTTCAGTCTATCCAAAGTTACAGCAGTAAAAAGGGCGTTTCTTTCCCTGGGTCTGTAAATAGCTTCAGAAGATTGGTTTTTGGGGGTGGGGCTTCTTACACAGAACATCATGTGACTGTCACAGAGACTCAGACAGCCAGGACAGACCTGGAACTGTAACTTTACAAGCCTGTAACTTAAGATCCAGAGAAGCTAGAAACATCATTCTAGTCTTGTTTGAAAGGTATAAACGAGCGCTGTTAAATACACAGCACTTTTATCAAGACCACAGTAACCATTTAAAGGGATTTATTGTCATTGATATTTAAAGAATATTGCAAACCAATCTTTGTGTTTCAGAATCCTTTTACTGGAGGGTAGATCGCAGTGGCATCTCCCGCATTGTTATCATAACTGCCTTTTTGACTGTGGCTATTATAGGAATTGCAGTTACTCCATTCATTGTCCAGTTCCACAGAATCAGTAAGTAGTTCAATGTATTGTCAATCATTCTGATGGTATAATTCATGGTAGTTGGCCAATTCCCTATCTAAATACATACTGTCATGTAGATTGGATTATTATTGTACCAGGCAGTCAATAGAGGTGAGTCCAGTTTTCGACGCTTACCTGGTTTCGTTTCAGAACTGCCAGTTTTCAAAAATCTGCACAAATTCCAAATATCAGAACTTATTGAAAATCATAATATCGGAAATTCTAAATTTGTGGTTGAAAAATTCAATAAATTCTACTTCAGATTTCCAGTAGGATCTGTGGAGTAATTGGCAGAAGGAAATTTACCGTTTATCTCTAATAGTGAATAAAGTTTTATTTGACTCTGACAATGTAACCATTATGCACCTGTACCCACCGTACCAACTGTATCGACTGTACTCACTGTACCAACTGTATCGACTGTACCAACTGTATCGACTGTACTCACTGTACCAACTGTATCGACTGTACCAACTCTACACCCTGTACCAACTGTATCGACTGTACCAATTGTACTCATTATACTCACTGTACCAACTGTATTGACTGTACCCACTGTACTTACGGTACCAACTCTATCAACTCTACTCACTGTATTGACTGTACCCACTGTACCAAATGTATCGAGTGTACCCAATGTACAAGCTGTATTGACTGTACTCACTGTACCAGCTGTATTGGCTGTACTCACTGTACCAACTGTATCGACTGTACCAAATGTACCCACTGTATCAACTGTACACACTGTACCAGCTGTATTGACTGTACACACTGTACCAGCTGTATTGGCTGTACTCACTGTACCAACTGTATCGACTGTACCAAATGTACCCACTGTATCAACTGTACACACTGTATTGACTGTACTCACTGTACCAACTGTATCAACTGTACCAACTGTACACACTGTATCGACTGTACCCACTGTTCCAACTGTATCGACTGTACCAACTGTATCGACTGTTCCAACTGTACTCACTGTACCAACTGTACCGACTGTACAAAATATACCCACTGTACCAGCTGTATCGACTGTACATACTGTACCAGCTGTATTGACTGTACTCACTGTACCAACTGTATCAACTGTACCAACTGTAACGATTGTACCAAATGTACTCACTGTATCAGTTGTATTGACTGTACTCACTGTATCAACTGTACCCACTGTATCAACTGTACCCACTGTACCATCTGTATCGACTGTACTCACTGTACCAACTGTATCGACTGTACCAAATGTATCGACGGTACCCACTGTACCAGCTATATAGACTGTACTCACTGTATAGACTGTACCAACTGTACTTACTGTACCAACTGTAATGACTGTACCAAATGTACCCACTGTACCAGCTGTATCGACTGTACTTACTTTACCAACTGTATCGACTTTACCAACTCTACCCACTGTACTTACTGTACCGACTGTATAGACTGTACCAACTGTACTCGCTGTACCAACTGTATTGACTGTACCAAATCTACCAACTGTATCAACTGTACACACTGTATTGACTGTACTTACTGTACCAACTGTATTGACGGAACCAACTCTATCCACTGTACCAACTGTACCAACTGTATCGACTGTACCAACTGTATCGACTGTACCAATTGTACTCACTGTACCAACTGTATCGACTGTACAAAATATACCCAATGTATCAAATGTACCCACTGTACCAGCTGTATGACTGTATACTGTCCAGCTGTATTGACTGTACTCACTGCACCAACTGTATCGACTGTACCAAATGTACCAACTGTATCGACTGTACCAACTGTATCGACTGTACCAACTGTATCGACTGTACCAAATGTACCCACTGTATCGACTGTACTCACTGTACCAACTTTATCGACTATACCAACTGTACTCACTGTACCAACTGTATCGCTGTACAAATCTACCCACTGTATCGACTGTACTTACTGTACCAGCTGTATTGACTGTACTCACTGCACCAACTGTATCGACTGTACCAAATGTACCCACTGTATCGACTGTACTCACTGTATCGACTGTACTCACTGTACCAACTGTATCGACTGTACCAACTGTACCAACTGTACTCACTGTACCAACTGTATCGACTGTACAAAATGTACCCACTGTATCGACTGTACTTACTGTACCAGCTTTATTGACTGTACTCACTGCACCAACTGTATCGACTGTACCAAATGTACCCACTGTATCGACTGTACTCACTGTACCAACTGTATCGACTGTACCAACTGTATCGACTGTACCAAATGTACCCACTGTATCAGCTGTATTGACTGTACTCACTGTACCAACTGTATCGACTGTACCAAATGTACCCACTGTATCGACTGTACCAACTGTACTCACTGTACCAACTGTATCGACTGTACCGACTGTACTCACTGTACCAACTGTATCGACTGTACAAAATTTACCCACTGTATCGACTGTACCCAGTGTACCAGCTGTATTGACTGTACCAAATGTACCCGCTGTATCGACTGTACTCACTGTACCAGCTGTATTGACTGTACTCACTGTACCAACTGTACCAAATGTACCCTGTATCGACTGTACCAACTGTATCGACTGTACTCACTGTACCAACTGTATCGACTGTACTCACTGTACCACTGTATCGACGGTACAAAATGTCCCACTGTATTGACTGTACCCAGTGTACCAGCTGTAATCGACTGTACCCACTGTACCAGCTATATAGACTGTACTCACTGTATCGACTGTACCAACTGTAATAGACTGTACCAACTGTACTTACTGTACCAACTGTAATGACTGTACCAACTTTACTCGCTGTACAAACTGTATCGACTGTACCAAATCTACCCACTGTATCAACTGTACACACTGTATTGACTGTACTTACTGTACCAACTGTATTGACGGAACCAACTCTATCCACTGTACCAACTGTACCACTGTATCGACTGTACCAACTGTATCGACTGTACCAATTGTACTCACTGTACCAACTGTATCGACTGTACAAAATATACCCAATGTATCAAATGTACCCACTGTACCAGCTGTATCGACTGTACTTACTGTACCAGCTGTATTGACTGTACTCACTGCACCAACTTATCGACTGTACCAAATGTACCAACTGTATCGACTGTACCAACTGTATCGACTGTACCAACTGTATCGACTGTACCAAATGTACCCACTGTATCGGCTGTACTCACTGTACCAACTGTATCGACTATACCAACTGTACTCACTGTACCAACTGTATCGACTGTACAAAATCTACCCACTGTATCGACTGTACTTACTGTACCAGCTGTATTGACTGTACTCACTACACCAACTGTATCGACTGTACCAAATGTACCCACTGTATCGACTGTACTCACTGTATCGACTGTACTCACTGTACCAACTGTATCGACTGTACCAACTGTACCAACTGTACTCACTGTACCAACTGTATCGACTGTACAAAATGTACCCACTGTATCGCTGTACTTACTGTACCAGCTTTATTGACTGTACTCACTGCCCCACTGTATCACTGTACCATGTCCCACTGTATCGACTGTACTCACTGTACCAACTGTATCGACTGTACCAACTGTATCAAATGTACCCACTGTATCAGCTGTATCGACTGTACTCACTGTATCGACTGTACTCACTGTACCAACTGTATCGACTGTACCAACTGTACCAACTGTACTCACTGTACCAACTGTATCGCCTGTACAAAATGTACCCACTGTATCGACTGTCTTACTGTACCAGCTTTATTGACTGTACTCACTGCACCAACTGTAATCGACTGTACCAAATGTACCCACTGTATCGACTGTACTCACTGTACCAACTGTATCGACTGTACCAACTGTATCGACTGTACCAAATGTACCCACTGTATCAGCTGTATTGACTGTACTCACTGTACCAACTGTATCGACTGTACCAAATGTACCCACTGTATCGACTGTACCAACTGTACTCACTGTACCAACTGTATCGACTGTACCGGCTGTACTCACTGTACCAACTGTAGCGACTGTACAAAATGTACCCACTGTATCGACTGTACCCAGTGTACCAGCTGTATTGACTGTACCAAATGTACCCGCTGTATCGACTGTACTCACTGTACCAACGCAGCTGTATTACTGTACTCACTGTACCAACTGTACCAAATGTACCACCACTGTATCGACTGGTACCAACTGTATCGACTGTACTCACTGTACAACTGTATCGACTGTACTCACTGTACCAACTGTACGACTGTAACAATGTACCACTGTATTGACTGTACCCAGTGTACCAGCTGTATCGACTGTACCCACTGTACCAGCTATATAGACTGTACTCACTGTATCGACTGTACCAACTGTATAGACTGTACCAACTGTATTACTGTACCAACTGTAATGACTGTACCAAATGTACCCACTGTACCAGCTGTATCGACTGTACTCACTTTAACCAACGTATCGCTTTACAACTTCAACTACCCCACTGTACCGACTGTAATGACTTGTACAACTGTACTCACTATACCAACTCTATCAACTGTACTCACTGTACCAACTGTATCGACTGTACCAAATCTACCCACTGTATCAACTGTACACACTGTATTGACTGTACTTACTGTACCAACTGTATTGACAGTACCAACTCTATCCACTGTACCAACTCTATCCACTGTACCAACTGTATCCACTGTACCAACTGTACCAACTGTACACACTGTTCCAACTGTATTGACTGTGCCCACTGTACCAACTGTATCGACTGTACCAACTGTATTGACATTACCAACTCTATCCACTGTACCAACTGTATCAACTGTACACACTGTACCAACTGTATCGACTGTGCCCACTGTACCAACTGTATCGACTGTACCAACTGTATCGACTGTACCAATTGTACTCACTGTACCAACTGTATCGACTGTACAAAATATACCCACTTGTATCAAATGTACCCACTGTACCAGCTGTATCGACTGTACTTACTGTACCAGCTGTATCAACTGTACTTACTGTACCAGCTGTATTGACTGTACTCACTGTACCAACTGTATCGACTGTACTCACTGTACCAACTGTACGCTGCTACAATGTATCCCATGTACCCACTGTCACTGTACTCGCTGTACCCCGTCCACTGTATCGACTGTCAAAATGTACCCCACTTGTATCGACTGTACCATGTGACCAGCTGTGTATGACTGTACCCACTGTACCAGCTGTATCGACTGTACTTACTGTACTCACTGTACCAGCTGTATTGACTGTACTCACTGTACCAACTGTATCGACTGTACCAACTGTACCCACTGTGTCGACTGTACCCACTTTACCAGCTGTACCGACTGTACTCACTTTACCAACTGTATCGATTGTACCCACTGTACCAATTGTATCGATTGTACTCACTGTAAAACTGTATCGACTTTACCAACTCTAACCCACTGTACTTCTGATAGACTTTACCATGTACTCACTGTACCAACTGTGTCGACTGTACCCACTGTACTCAGTGGACCAACTGTATTGACTGTACCAAATGTACCCACTGAATCAACTGTACTCACTGTGCCAATTGAATCGACTGTATCACATGTACCCACTGTATTGATGTACCCACTGTACCAACTGTATCGACTGTACTCACTGTGCCGACTCTATTGACTGTACTCATTGTACCAACTGTATCAACTGCACCAACTCTACCCAATGTACCGACTGTATAGACTGTACCAACTGTACTCACTGTACAACTCTATCAACTGTACTCACTGTACCAACTCTATCAACTGTACTCACTGTACCAACTGTATCGACTGTACCAAATGTAACACACTGTATCAACTGTCCCCACTCTACCAACTGTATTGACAGTACCAACTCTACCCACTGTACTCACTGTACCAACTGTATCGTCTGTACCAACTGTACTCACTGTACCAACTGTATCGACTGTACAAAATATACCCACTGTATCGACTGTACCGACTGTACCAGCTTAATCACTGACCCCTGTACCACGTAACCGTTTATACTGACCAATGTGGGACAGTTGGGTCTGTACTATATGAGAGACAATGACATTCTTATATTACTGATATTAACCCTTACTGACTCAATGTGGAGACAGTTGCGTCTGTACTATATCAGAGAGACAATGAACTTCATTATATTACTGATTAACCCTTTACTGACCAATGTGGAGACAGTTGGGTCTGTACTATATAGAGAGACAATGAACATTCATTATATTACTGATATTAACCCTTTACTGACCAATGTGGAGACAGTTGGGTCTGTACTATATAGAGAGACAATTAACATTCATTATATTACTGATATTAACCCTTTACTGACCAATGTGGAGACAGTTGGGTCGTACTATATGAGAAGGACAATAACATTCATTATATTACTGATTAAACCCTTTACTGACCAAGTGGAGACAGTTGGGTCTGTACTATATAAGACAATGAACATTCATTATATTACTGATATTAACCCTTTACTGACCAATGTGGAGACAGTTGGGTCTGTGCTATATAGAGAGACAATGAACATTAATTTTATTTCTGATATTAACCCTTTACTGACCAATGTGGAGACAGTTGGGTCTGTACTATATATAGAGAGACAATGAACATTCATTATATTTCTGATGCTAACCCTTTACTGACCAATGTGGAGACAGTTGGGTCTGTGCTATATAGAGAGACATGAACATTGTTATATACTGATATTAACCCTTATACGACCATTGTGGAGACAGTTGGGTCTGTACTATATAGAGAGACAAGGAACATTCATTATATTACTGATATTAACCCTTTACTGACCAATGTGGAGACAGTTGGGTCTGTGCTATATAGAGAGACAACGAACATTCATTATATTACTGATATTAACCCTTTACTGACCAACGTGGAGACAGTTGGGTCTGTGCTATATAGAGAGACAATGAACATTCGTTATATTACTGATATTAACCCTTTACTGACCAATGTGGAGACAGTTGGGTCTGTACTATATAGAGAGAGACCAATAACATTCATTATATTACTGATATTAACCCTTTACTGACCAACGTGGAGACAGTTGGGTCTGTGCTATATATAGAGAGACAATGAACATTCATTATATTACTGATATTAACCCTTTACTGACCAACCTGGAGACAGTTGGGTCTGTACTATATATGAGAGACATGAACATTCATTATATTACGATAGTAACCCTTTACTACGACCATGTGGAGACAGTTGGGTCGTAATATATAGAGAGAGACAATGAACATTCATTATATTACTGATATTAACCCTTTACTGACCAATGTGGAGACAGTTGGGTCTGTACTATATAGAGAGACAATGAACATTCATTATATTACTGGTATTAACCCTTTACTGACCAACGCGGAGACAGTTGGGTCTCTACTATATAGAGAGACAATGAACATTCATTATATTACTGATATTAACCCTTTAACTGGACCAACGTGGAGACAGTTGGGTCTGTACTATATTAGAGAGACGATGAACATTCATTAATTACTGATAATAACCCTTTACTGACCAATGTGGGACAGTGGGTCTGTAATAATAGGAGGACAATGAACTTTCATTATATTACTGATATTAACCCTTTACTACCAATGTGGAGACGTTGGGTCTGTGCTATTGGAGAGACAATGAACATTCATTATATTACTGATATTAACCCTTTACTGACCAATGTGGAGACAGTTGGGTCTGTGCTATATAGAGAGACAATGAACATTCATTATATTACTGATATTAACCCTTTAATGACCAATGTGGAGACAGTTGGGTCTGTGCTATATAGAGAGACAATGAACATTCATTATATTACTGATATTAACCCTTTACTGACCAACGTGGAGACAGTTGGGTCTGTACTATTATAGAGAGACAATGAACATTCATTATATTACTGATATTAACCCTTTACTGACCAATGTGGAGACAGTTGGGTCTGTTATATATAGAGAGAGACAATGAACATTCATTATATTACTGATATTAACCCTTTACTGACCAATGTGGAGACAGTTGGGTCTGTGCTATATAGAGAAGGACAATGAACATTCATTATATTACTGATATTAACCCTTTACTGACCAACTGTGGAGACAGTTGGGTCTGTAATATATAGAGAGAGACAATGAACTTTCATTATATTACTGATATTAACCCTTTACTAACCAATGTGGAGACAGTTGGGTCTGTGCTATATAGAGAGACAATGAACATTCATTATATTACTGATATTAACCCTTTACTGACCAATGTGGAGACAGTTGGGTCTGTGCTATATAGAGAGACAATGAACATTCATTATATTACTGATATTAACCCTTTACTGACCAATGTGGAACAGTTGGTCTGTGCTATATAGAGAGACAGTAACATTCATTATATTACTGATATTAACCCTTTACTGACCAATGTGGAGACAGTTGGGTCTGTGCTATATAGAGAAGGACAATGAACATTCATTATATTACTGATATTAACCCTTTACTGACCAATGTGGAGACAGTTGGGTCTGTACTATATAGAGGACAATGAACATTCATTATATTACTGATATTAACCCTTTACTGACCAACGCGGAGACAGTTGGGTCTGTACTATATAGAGAGACAATGAACATTCATTATATTACTGATATTAACCCTTTACTGACCAACGCGGAGACAATTGGGTCTGTGCTCTATAGAGAGACAATGAACATTCATTATATTACTGATATTAACCCTTTACTGACCAACGCGGAGACAGTTGGGTCTGTACTATATAGAGAGACAATGAACATTCATTATATTACTGATATTAACCCTTTACTGACCAACGTGGAGACAGTTGGGTCTGTACTATATAGAGAGACAATGAACTTCATTATATTACTGGTATTAACCCTTTACCTGGACCAACGCGGAGACAGTTGGGTCTCTACTATATAGGAGACAATGAACATTCATTATATTACTGATATTAACCCTTTACTGACCAACGTGGAGACAGTTGGGTCTGTACATATATAGAGAGACGATGAACATTCATTTTTACTGATAATAACCCTTTACTGACCAATGTGGAGACAGTGTGGTCTGTAATTTAGAGAGAGACAATGAACTTCATTATATTACTGATATTAACCCTTTACTAACCAATGTGGAGACAGTTGGGTCTGTGCTATAATAGAGAGCCAATGACTTCATTAATTACTGATATTAACCCTTTACTGACCAATGTGGAGACAGTTGGGTCTGTGCTAAAATAGAGAGAGACAATGAACATTCATTTATTACTGATATTAACCCTTTATGACCAATGTGGAGACAGTTGGTCTGTGCTATAGAGAGAGACATATACATTCATTATATTACTGATATTAACCCTTTACTGACCAACGTGGAGACAGTTGGGTCTGTACTATATATATAGAGAGACAATGAACATTCATTATATTACTGATATTAACCCTTTACTGACCATGTGGAGACAGTTGGGGGTCGTATATATAGAGAGAGACAATGAACATTCATTATATTACTGATTTAACCCTTTACGACCAATGTGGAGACAGTTGGTCTGTGCTATATAGAGAGGACAATGAACATTCATTATATTACTGATATTAACCCTTTACTGACCAACGGAGACAGTTGGGTCTGTACTATATAGAGAGACAATGAACATCATTATATACTGATATTAACCCTTTACGACCAATGGGAGACAGTTGGGTCTGTGCTATATAGAGAAGGACAATGAACATTCATTATATTACTGATATTAACCCTTTACTGACCAATGTGGACACAGTTGGGTCTGTACTATATAGAGAGACAATGAACATTCATTATATTACTGATATTAACCCTTTACTGACCAATGTGGAGACAGTTGGGTCTGTGCTATATAGAGAGACAATAAACATTCATTATATTACTGATATTAACCCTTTACTGACCAATGTGGAGACAGTTGGGTCTGTGCTATATAGAGAAGGACAATGAACATTCATTATATTACTGATATTAACCCTTTACTGACCAATGTGGAGACATTTGTCTGTACTATTGAGAGACAATGAAACTTCTTATATTACTGATATTAACCCTTTACTGACCAACGCTGGAGACAGTTGGGTCTGTACATATAGAGAGAGACAATGAACATTCATTATATTACTGTATTAACCTTTACTGACCAACGCGGAGACAGTTGGTCTGTGCTCATAGAGAGACAATGAACATTCATTATATTACTGATATTAACCCTTTACTGACCAACGCGGAGACAGTTGGGTCTGTACTATATAGAGAGACAATGAACATTCATTATATTACTGATATTAACCCTTTACTGACCATCGCGGAGACAGTTGGGTCTGTACTATATAGAGAGACAATGAACATTCATTATATTACTGGTATTAACCCTTTACTGACCAACGCGGAGACAGTTGGGTCTCTACTATATAGAGAGACAATGAACATTCATTATATTACTGATATTAACCCTTTACTGACCAACGTGGAGACAGTTGGGTCTGTACTATATATAGAGAGACGATGAACATTCATTATATTACTGAAATTAACCCTTTACTGACCAACGTGGAGACAGTTGGGTCTGTGCTATATAGAGAGACAATGAACATTCATTATATTACTGATATTAACCTTTACTTTACGACCAACGTGGAGACAGTTGGGTCTGTGCTATATAGAGAGACAATGAACATTCATTATATTACTGATATAACCCTTTACTGACCAATGTGGAGACAGTTGGGTCGGTATATATAGAGAAGACAATGAACTTTCATTATATTACTGATATTAACCCTTTACTAACCAATGTGGAGACAGTTGGGTCTGTGCTATATAGAGAGACAATGAAACTTCATTATATTACTGATATTAACCCTTTACTGACCAATGTGGAACAGTTGGGTCTGTGCTATATAGATAAGACATGAAACATTCATTATTTACTGATATTAACCCTTTACTGACCAACGTGGGACAGTGGGTCTGTGCTATATAGAGAACATGAACATTCATTATATTACTGATATTAACCCTTTACTGACCAACGTGGAGACAGTTGGGTCTGTGCTATATAGAGAGACAATGAACATTCATTATATTACTGATATTAACCCTTTACTGACCAATGTAGAAACAGTTGGGTCTGTGCTATATAGAGAAACAATGAACATTCATTATATTACTGATATTAACCCTTTACTGACCAATGTGGAGACAGTTGGGTCTGTACTATATAGAGAGACATGAACATTCATTATATTACTGATATTAACCCTTTACTGACCAATGTGGAGACAGTTGTCTGTACTATATAGAAGACAATGAACATTCATTATATTACTGATATTAACCCTTATGACCAACGTGGAGACAGTTGTTCTGTACTATATAGAGAGACAATGAACATTCATTATATTACTGATATTAACCCTTTACTGACCAACGTGGAGACAGTTGGGTCTGTGCTATATAGAGAAGGACAATGAACATTCATTATATTACTGATATTAACCCTTTACTGACCAATGTGGAGACAGTTGGGTCTGTACTATATAGAGAGACAATGAACATTCATTATATTACTGATATTAACCCTTTACTGACCAACGCGGAGACAGTTGGGTCTGTACTATATAGAGAGACAATGAACATTCATTATATTACTGATATTAACCCTTTATTGACCAATGTGGAGACAGTTGGGTCTGTACTATATAGAGAGACAATGAACATTCATTATATTACTGATATTAACCCTTTACTGACCAACGTGGAGACAGTTGGGTCTGTACTATATAGAGAGACAATGAACATTCATTATATTACGGATATTAACCCTTTACTGACCAACGTGGAGACAGTTGGGTCTGTACTATATAGAGAGACAATGAACTTCATTATATTACTGATATTAACCCTTTATGACCAATGTGGAGACAGTTGGGTCTGTACATAAGAGAGACAATGAACTTCATTATATTACTGATATTAACCCTTTATACTGACCAACTGTGGAGACAGTTGGGTCTGTTATTATAGAGACAATGAAATCATTAATTATGATTTACCCTTTACTTACTTCTCTTTCCTTTAGACAGACTGCAAAATGAAACTGGTAGTTCTACAACACACAGATGTGGCGCTATATAGAAAACCAGTCATTATTGGGGGGGTATAAGGACAGCGACCTTGTTTATGTCTGAATACAAAATCCAATAGGTTGCCCTTTTTAGTCTATAGTATATTTCATAGTCATACATATAGTTATATGTAGTTAATAATAAGGTAATATTTCAATGTGCCCCTAGCAGGGGCATCTGTACAAGTCATATGGGGCCATTCCCTTCATTGTCTGAAAATTCAAATTTATTTTAAACTCCCTGTAGACTGACATGTTTTGCTATCTGTACAGGCAGCGCCATGTGCCAGTATATTAGTAACCTGCAGGTGTTCAGTGTTCTAACTAATTCTCTGTTTTCTTTATTAAGGTAAACTTCAAAAATATACAGGTAAGTATTCATGTTATCAGGAAATCATTTCTAATGAAATAATCTATTAAATATGGAAATAAAACGGTAAATCTGATGGAATGGATATTTCAAAGGTCACTAGCTGATCCACACATAGCAGGATCCAATATCCAATCTATTGTTTTAATACCAAAAATAAAAACCTATGACATTTAATCACTGGCCTTTAGCATATTTTGTTTATGTTATTAATTCCCTTAACAAATATTGCCCCTCCCCCTGCATTGTGATTGATGTAAAGTGATACCGATCCTGTATTGAGAAACCTCTCTGTATTCATCCATATGGTAACAGTTCATGTTTTACTATTACAGGAGGTCTTTCTGATAAAGTAGGTGAGTATTGTATCCATTGTCTTACAGAACCTGTTCGTGGGATAATGTATCAGACTATAACGTACTACACTATAATGTACTAGACTATAATGTATCAGACTATAACGTACTACACTATAATGTACTAGACTATAATGTATCAGACTATAACGTACTACAACTATATGTACTAGACTATAATGTATCAGACTATAACGCACTACACTAGAATCGTACTAGCTAAAACGTACTACACTATAATTGCCTAGACTATAACGTACTACACTATAATGTACTAGACTATAATTATCAGACTATACGTACTACAACTATATTATAAGACTATAAATGTATCAGACTAATAACGTACTACTCTATAATGTACTAGACTATAAACTACTAACTACACTATAATGTACTAGACTATAAACGTACTACCTATAATTACTAGATATAGTACTACACTATAATGTACTAGACTATAACGTCTACCCTATATGTACTATATATAAGTACTACTTAAATTGTACTAGACTATAACGTACAACTATAATGTACTAGACTATAAGTACTAAAACTAATAATGTACTACATATAATGTACTAGACTATACGTCTAACCTATAAGTACTAGACTATAACGTATACACTATAATGTACTAACTATACGTACTACACTATAATGTACCAGACTATAAGTACGCAGACTATATGTAACTAGACTATAACGTACACCTATAACTATAATGTCTAGACATATGTACTACACTATAATGTACCAGACTATAACGTACTACACTATAATGTACTAGACTATAACGTACTACACTATAATGTACTAGACTATAATGTACTACACTATAATGTACTAGACTATAACGTACTACACTATAATGTACTAGACTATAATGTATCAGACTATAACGTACTACACTATAATGTACTAGACTATAACGTCACACTATCCTGTTAATAGAAGACTATAATTCATACTATCGTACTACACTATAATGTAATCACTATAATGTATAGACTATAAACGTACTACACTATAATGTACAGACTATAACGTACTACATCTATAATGTACTAACTATACTTACTACCTATAATGTACTAGACTATACGTACTACACTATAATGTACTAGACTATAACTTACTACACTATAATTTATCAACTAATACAACTATAGTACGACTATAATGTACTATACTAAAGTACTACTACACTATAATGTACTAGACTATAACGTACTACCTATAATGTACTAGACTATAACGTACTACACATATAATGTACTAGACTATAACTACTACACGATAACGTACTACCTATAATGTCACTAAACGTACTACACTATAATGTACTAGACTATAACGTACTACACTATAATGTACTAGACTAATAACGTACTACACTATAATGTACTAGACTATAACGTACTACACTATAATGTACTACTATACACTTGATAACGTACTACACTATAATGTACTAGACTATAATGTATACACCTATAATGTACTAGACTATAATGTACTACCTATAATGTACTAGACTTATACGTAATACACTATAATGTACTAGACACTAATGTACTACACTATAACGTACTACCTATATGTACAGACTATAACGTATTAACTTAGTACTAGATATAATCTACTACACTATAATGTACTAGACTATAACGTACTACACTATAATGTACTAGACTATAACGTACTACACTATAATTGTACTAGACTATAATGTACTAACACTATAATGTACTAGACTATAACTTACTACACTATAATGTACTAGACTATAACGTACTACACCATAATGTACTAGAACTATAACGATACTACACTATAATGTACTAGACTATAACGTACTACACTATAATGTACGACGACACTATAATGTACAGACTATAACGTACTACACTATAATGTATACTAGACTATAATGTACAGACTATAACGACTAACACTATAATGTACTAGACTATATTACAGACTAATACGTACTCACTATAATGTACTAGACTATAACGTACTACACTATAATGTACCAGACTATAATGTACTAGACTATAATGTACTAATACTATAAATGTACTAGACACGAAATGTACTAGATCTAATATTACTACACTATAATGGTACTGACTATAATGTACTACACTATAAATTATACTAGACTATAATGTATACCTATATGTCCATAGTACTATAATGTACTACACTATAATGTACTAGACTATAACGTACTACCTATAATGTACTAGACTATCACGTATACACTATAAGTCACATAATGTAACAGACTATAAGTACTACTACAACATTCTATTACTAGACATAACGTACTACACTATAATGTACTAGACTATAAGTGACTCAGACTATAACGTACTACCTATAATGTACTAGACATAATGTACTACACTATAAGTACCAGACTATAATGACTAGACTATACGTACTACCACTATTGTACTAGACTATAATGTACTAACACATAGTACTAGACTATAACGTACTACACTATAATGTACTAGACTATAACGTACTACAACTATAATGTACTAGCACTATAGTACTACACTATAATGTACTATACGTTATCGTACTACACTATAATGTACACTACACTATACATGTACTAGACTATATGTACTACACTATAATGTACTCTAGACTATAATGTACTAGACTAAATTACACACTATAATTATATAACGATAAACTATACTACACTATAATGTACTAGACTATAATGTACTACACTATAATGTACTAGACTATAACGTACTACACTATAATGTAGCTAAGTACTATAACGTACTACACCTATAATGTACTAGACTACTAACATAACTACACTATAATGTACTAGACTATAAACGTACTATACACACTATAATGTACTAGACTATAATGTAACCAGCTATATACGTACTACACTATAAGTACTAGACTATAATGTACCAGACTATAAAACGTATACACTATAATGTACCTAGACTATAATGTACTATACTATACTTACTAGACTATAATGTACTAGACTATAACGTACTACACTATAATGTACAGACTATAAGTACAGACTAACGTACTACCTATAATGTACTAGACTATAATTGTTCTACACTATAATGTCCTAGACTATAACGTACTAAACTATAATGTACTAGATATAAACGTACTACACTATATGTACTAGACTATAAATGTTAACTAACTACACTATAATGTACTAGACTATAACGTACTACACTATAATGTACTAGACTATAATACTACACAATGTATACCTATAATGTACTAGACTATAAGTACTACACTATAATGTACTAAGACTATAAGTACCACTATAATGTACTACGATAATGCATACTAACTTACTACACTATAATTACTAGACTATAATGTACTACAGACTATAATGTACACAGACTATAAGTTACACTAGACCTTAATTACTAGACTCTATACTTAACTACACTATATGTACAGACTATAACTTACTACACTATAATGTACTATACTATCAGTACTACACTATAATGTACTAGACTATAACGTACTACACTATAATGTACTACACACTATAATGTACTAGACTATAATATGTACTACACTATAATGTACTCAGACTATAACTACTACACTATAATGTACTAGACTATAATGTACCAGACTATAACGTCTACACTATAATGTACCTAGACTATAATGTACTACACTATAATGTACCAACTATAATGTACCAGACTATAATGTACTAGACTATAACGTACTACACTATAATGTACTAGACTATAATGTACTACACTATAATGTACTAGACTATAATGTACTACACTATAATGTACTAGACTATAATGTACCAGACTATAACGTACTACACTATAATGTACTAGACTATAATGTACTAGGATATACCATACTACACTATAATGTACCAGACGACAACGTACTACACTATAATGTACCAGACTATAACGTACTAACCCTAGATGTACTAGACTATAACATACGACACACTATAATCATCTACACTATAATGTACTACACTATAAACGTTACTACACTATAATGTACTAGACTATAATGTATTAGGATAAACTCTACATAAATATACCAACTATAATGTACCAGACTATACGTACCACACTATAATGTACCAGATTATAAACGTACTACTATAATGTCCATAATATAACTGACCAGACTATAATTACAGACTATAATTACAGACTATAATTTACCCAGACTATAATTTACCAGACCATCATGTACTAGACTATAATGTACTAGACTATAATGTACCAGACTATAACGTACTACACTATAATGTACTACACTATAATGTACCAGACTATAACGTACTAGACTATAACGTACTACACTATAACGTACCAGACTATAACGTACTACACTATAATGTACTAGACTATAATGTACTAGGATATAACACTACACTATAACGTACCAGACTATAACGTACTACACTATAATGTACTACACTATAATGTACTAGACTATAACGTACTAGACTATAACGTACTACACTATAACGTACTACACTATAATGTACTAGGATATAACACTACACTATAACGTACCAGACTATAACGTACTACACTATAATGTACTACACTATAATGTACTAGACTATAACGTACTACACTATAATGTACTAGACTATAACGTACTACACTATAATGTACCAGACTATAACGTACTACACTATAATGTACTAGACTATAACATACTACACTATAATGTACTAGACTATAACGTACTACACTATAATGTACTAGACTATAACGTACCAGACTATAACGTGCTACACTATAACGTACTACACTATAATGTACAAGACTATAACGTACTAGACTATAATGTACTAGACTATAATGTACCAGACTATAACGTACTACACTATAATGTACTAGACTATAATGTACCAGACTATAACGTACTACACTATAATGTACTAGACTATAATGTACTAGGATATAACATACTACACTATAATGTACCAGACTATAACATACTACACTATAACTTACCAGACTATAACGTACTACACTATAATGTACTAGACTATAATGTACTAGGATATAACATACTACACTATAATGTACCAGACTATAACATACTACACTATAACGTACCAGACTATAACGTACTACACTATAATGTACTGGACTATAATGTACTAGGATATAACATACTACACTATAATGTACCAGACTATAACATACTACACTATAACCTGCCAGACTATAACATACTACACTATAATGTACTAGACTATAATGTACCAGACTATAACTTACTACAATGTGGGACCATTAAATAATGGAGCTGAGGTGGTTGTAGAGGATGCCGAAAAGGCTAATCTGCTAAACCGTTTTTTTACATCGGTTTTTACTGTTGAGAATCCTTACGGTAGGGATCGTAACAATGTGCAGGGAGGAAATGAAGAGTCTTCACATTGGATAACAGAGGATATGGTACGGAATCAATTAGACAAAGTTAATATCAATAAAGCGCCAGGACCAGATGGATTGCATCCTAGGATTTTAAAAGAGCTTAGTTCAGTTCTAGCAAGACAACTGTGTCTCATCTTTTCAGATTCGCTTTTGTCTGGGAATGTGCCGCTGGATTGGAAAAGAGCCAATGTAATACCAATATTCAAAAAAGGTAGTCGTTCACAGCCTGGTAACTATAGACCTGTAAGCCTAACATCAGTGGTAGGGAAGGTGATGGAAACTTTGTTAAGGGATCATATCCTTGACTTTGTCTCCAGCGATCATTTTATTAGTAGTAGTCAGCATGGATTTATGAGAAATAGATCATGCCAGACAAATTTAATTGGTTTTTATGAAGAAGTGAGTAAGAAGTTAGATTCAGGCACAGCTGTGGATGTGGTATATTTGGATTTTGCAAAAGCCTTTGATACTGAGACACATAGGCGACTAATGTATAAACTGAGGACTGTTGGCCTTGAAGAAAACATTTGTTCATGGATAGAGAACTGGTTATTGGACCGCAAACAGAGAGTGGTGGTTAATGGAGCTACATCTATGTGGGCTAAAGTTCTAAGCGGAGTTCCTCAGGGTTCTGTACTGGGGCCGCTTCTGTTTAATCTGTTTATAAATGACTTAGAAGGGGCATTGAGAGCAAGGTCTCTGTGTTTGCTGATGACACTAAATTATGCAGAGCTTTGGAAACTTCCAATGATGTGCAAGTGCTGCAAGCAGACCTAGATAGATTATCAAAATGGGCAGCAGAATGGCAGATGAGATTCAATGTAGATAAATGTAAGGTGATGCATTTGGGATTTAATAATCCCTGTGCCACCTACACCATAAATAACTCTGTGTTAAGTGCATCTGAAATGGAAAAAGATTTGGGGGTTCTGGTAGATAACAGACTTAGCTGTAGCAAACAATGCCAGGTAGCAACAGCTAGAGCTAGCAAGATATTGTCTTGTATAAAGAGGGGAATGGAATCAAGAGAGAAAAATATTATTCTCCCTCTTTACAAGGCACTGGTAAGGCCACATTTGGAATATGCGGTGCAGTTTTGGAATCCCATATACAAAAGGGACATCTTGGAAATTGAGGCAGTTCAGAGAAGGGCAACTAAATTAATAAGGGGAATGGAGGGGCTTGAATATGCAGGCAGATTAGACAAGTTAGGGCTGTTTACATTGGAGAAGCGGCGGTTGCGTGGGGACATGATAACCTTATACAAATATATTAATGGGCCATACAGTGAACTCTCTGGTGCATTGTTCACTAATAGGTCATATCAGAGGACTCGTGGACATCCTTTAAGGTTGGAAGAAAAGAAGTTTCATCTTCAGGTTAGGAGAGGTTTCTTTACAGTGAGAACGGTGAAACTGTGGAACTGTTATCCAGCAGAGGTGGTAATGGCAAGTTCATTGAATAACTTTAAAAAAGGCCTGGATAAGTTTCTAAAACTAAAAAATATTGAGAATTACTGGTATTAATGCATATAGATCTGGTTGATCCAGGGATACTTTCCGATTGCCGTTTGGAGTCAGGAAGGAATTTTTCCCCCCCTTTTTTAGCTGGGGTTTTTTGCCTTCCTCTGGATCAACTGTTAGGTAGGGTTAAAAAAAAAAAAGGGAATAGGTTGGACTTGATGGACGAATGTCTTTATTCAACCTTAATTACTATGTTACTATGTTACACTATAACGTACCAGACTATAATGTACTAGGATATAACATACTATATTATAATGTACCAGACTATAAAGTAATACACTATAATGTACCAGACTATAACGTACTAGACTATAATGTACTAGGATATAACATACTACACTATAATGTACCAGACTATAACGTACTACACTATAATGTACTAGACTATAATGTACTAGGATATAACATACTATATTATAATGTACCAGACTATAAAGTAATACACTATAATGTACCAGACTATAACGTACTAGACTATAATGTACAAGACTATAATATACTAGACTATAATGTACTAGGATATAACATACTACATTATAATGTACCAGACTATAATGTACCAGACTATAATGTACTACACTATAATGTACCAGACTATAATGTACTAAACTATAATGTACCAGACTATAATGTACCAGACTATAACCTACTAGCCTATAATGTACCAACTATAATGTCCCGACTATAACATACTAGACTATTATATACTAGAACTATAATGTACTAAGGATAAACATACTACACTATAGTGTAACAGACTATAATGTACCAGACTATAACTACACACTATAATGTACCAGACTATATGTACCAGACTATAATGTACCGACTATAAATAACCAGACTATAATTTACCAGACAATAACGTACTAGACTAAATGTACCAACTATAACATACTAGATGATAATGTATCAGGCTATAATGTACCAGACTAAAACATACCAGACTATAATTTACCAGACTATAACGTACTAGACTAAATGTACAAGACTATAACGTACTAGACTATAATGTACCAGACTATAACGTACTAGACTATAATGTACCAAACTATAACATCTCAGATGATAATGTATCAGGCTATATGACCAGACTATAAAGTACCAGACCATAATGTACCAGACTATAATTAACAGACTTTAATGTAGCCGACCATAATGTACCATACTGTAGTAACATAGTAATTGAGGTTGAATAAAGACATGCGTCCATCAAGCCAATCTTTCACCCTCCTTTTTTAACCCTACCCAACAGTTGATCCAAGGAAGGCAAAAAAAACCACTAAAAAATCCTTCCTGACTCCAAATGGCAATCAGAAAGTATCCCTGATCAACCAGAACTACAGTATATGTAATAATACCGTAATTCTCATATTATATTGTATCCTCGTACCAACCAGAACTACAGTATATGTATTATACCAGTTATTCTCAATTTATATAGTATCACCGTACCAACCAGAACTACAGTATATGTATTAATACCAGTAATTCTCATAATATTATAGTATCCCCGTACCAACCAGAACTACAGTATATGTATTAATACCAGTAATTCTCATATTATATAGTATCCCCGTACCACCAGAACTACAGTATATGTATAATACCAGTAATTCTCAATATTATATAGATCCCTGTACCAACCAAACAACAGTATATGTAATAATACAAGTAATTCTCAATATTATATGTATCCCCGTACCAACCAAAACTACTGTATATGTATTAATACCAGTAATTCTCAATATTATATAGTATCACCGTACAAATTAGAACAGCAGTATGTGTATTAATACCAGTAATTCTCAATATTATATAGTATCCCTGTACCAACCAGAACTACAGTATGTGGATTAATACCTGTAATTCTCAATATTATAAAATATCCCTGTACCAACTAGAACTACTGTATATGTATTAATACCATAATTCTCAATATTATATAGTATCCCTGTACCAACCAGAACTACACGTAATTGTTAATTACACCAGTAATTCTCAATTTATATAGTACAACCGTACCAACCAGAACTACAGTATTTTGTATTAATACCAGTAATTCTCAATATTATATAGTTACCCCGTACAAACCAGAACTACAGTATGTGTATTAAACAGTAATCTCAACAATTTTATAGTATCCCCGTACCAACCCAAACTACAGTATATGTGTTAATACCAGTAATTCTCAATATTATATAGTATCCCTGTACCAACCAAAACTACAGTATTGGATTAATAGCAGTAATCTCAATATATATAGTATCCCGTACAACCAGAACTACAGTATATGTAACAATACCAGTAATTCTCAATATTAATAGTATCCCTGTACCAACCAAACTACAGTCCGTATATGTATTATACCAGTAATTACATATTATATAGTATCCGTACTAACCAGAAACTACAGTATATGTAATAATACCAGTAATTCTCAATATATATAGTATTCCTGTACCACCAGAACTACAGTATATGTATTATTACCAGTAATTCTCAATATTATATAGTATCCCGTACCAACCAGAACTACAGTATATGTATTAATACGCTAATTCTCAATATTATATAGTATCCCGTACCACCAGAACTACAGTATATGATTATACCATTCATTCTCAATATTATATAGTATCCCCGTACCACCAGAACTACAGTATATGATTAATACCAGTAATTCCAAATATTATATAGTATCCCGTTACCAACCAGAACTACAGTATATGTATTAATACCAGTAATTCTCAATATTTATATTATCCCGTACCAACCAGAACTACAGTATATTATTAATACCAGTAATTTCAATATATATAGTATCCCTGTACCAACCAGAACTACAGTACCGTATATGTATTAATACCAGTAATTATCGATATTTATTAGTATCCTGTCCTAACCAAACTACAGTATATATTAATACCAGTAATTCTCAATATTATATAGTATCCCCGTACCAACAAAACTAACAGTATATGTTTAATACCATTAATTCTCAATATTATATAGTATCCCTGTACCAACCAGAACTACAGTATTTCAATTAATACCAGTAATTCTCAATATTATATAGTATCCCTGTACCAACCAGAATTACAGTATATGTAATAATACCAGTAATTCTCAATATTATATAGTTTCCCTGTACCAACCAGAACTACAGTACTGTATATGTATTAATACCAGTAATTATCAATATTATATAGTATTCCTGTAACACCAGAACTACAGTATAGATTAATCAGTAATTCTCAATATTATATAGTTATCCCAGTACCAACAGAACTACAGTATTTGTATTAATACCAGTAATTCTCAATATTATATAGTATCCCCGTACCAACCAGAACCGTATATGTTTATTAATACCAGTAATTCTCAATATTATATAGTATCCCCGTACCAACCGAACTACAGTATTGTATTAATACCAGTAATTCTCAATATATATAGTATCCCCGTACCAACCAGAACTACAGTATATGTATTAATACCAGTAATTCTCAATATTATATAGTATCCCCTACACAACCAGAACTACAGTATATGTATTAATACTATAATTCTCAATATATATGAGTCCCTGTACCAACCAGAACTACAGTATAGTATAAATACCAGTAATTCTCAATATTAGATAGTATCCCTGTACCAACCAGACAGTACGTATATGTTTACTAATACCAGTAATTCTCAATATTATATAGTATCCCTGTACCAACCAGAACTACAGTATATGTTATTAATACCAGTAATTCCTCAATATTATATAGTATCCCCGTACCATCAGAACTACAGTATATGTATTATACCAGTAATTCTCAATATATATAGTATCCCGTACCAACCAGAACTACAGTATATGTATTAATACCAGTAATTCTCAATATTATATAGTATCCCCGTACAACCAGAACTACAGTATTGTATTAATACCAGTAATTCTCAATATTATTAGTATCCCCGTACCAACCAGAACTACAGTATATGTATTAATACCAGTAATTCTCAATATTATATAGTATCCCGTACCAACCAGAACTACAGTAATATGTATTATACTAGTAATCTCATATATATAAGTATCCCTGTACCAACAAAACTACGTTATTGTAATACTCCAGTATTCTCAATATTATATAGTACCCTGTACCAACCAGAACTACAGTAGTATATGTTAATACCAGTAATTTTCAATATTATAGTATCCCTGTACCAACAAAGCTACAGTATATGTATTAATCCAGTAATTCTCAATATTATATGTATCCCCGTACCAACCAGAACTACAGTATATGTTATAATACCAGAATTCTCAATATTATATAGTATCCCGTACCAACCAGAAACTAAAGTATATTATTACCAGTAATTCTCAATATTATATAGTACCCTGTACCACCAGAACTACAATATATGTATTAATACCGAGTAATTCTCAATATTATATAGTATCCCGTACCAACCAGAACTACAGTATATGTATTAATACCAGTAATCTCAATATTATATAGTATCCTCGTACCAACCAGAACTACAGTATATGTATTAATACCAGTAATTCTTAATATTATATAGTACTCCCTGTACCAACCAGAACTAAGTATATTAATACCAGTGATCTCATATTTATATAGTATCCCGTACCAACCAGAACTACAGTATATGTATTAATACCAGTAATTCATTAATTTATATAGTATCCCGTACCAACCAGACTACAGTACATGTATTAATACCAGTAAGTCTCAATACTTATATAGTATCCCTGTACCAACCAGAACTACAGTATATGTATTAATCCAGTAATTCTCAATATTATATAGTATCCTGTACCACCAGACTACAGTATAATGTATTAATACCAGTAATTCAATATTATATAGTATCCCCGTACCAACAGAACTACAGTATTTTTGTATTAATACCAGTAATTCTCAATATTATATAGTATCCCCGTACCACCAGAACTACAGTATGTTATTAATACCAGTAATCTCAATATTATATAGTATCCCCGTACCAACCAGAACTAAGTAATGTATTAATACCAGTAATTCTCAATATTTATAGTATCCCCGTACCAACCAGAACTACAGTATATTATTAATACCAGTAATTCTCAATATTATATAGTATCCCCGTACCAACGAGAACTACAGTATATGTATTAATACCAGTAATTCTCAATATTATATAGTATCCCTGTACCACCAGAACTACAATATGTATTAATACCAGTAAGTCTAATATTATATGTATCCCTACCAACAGAACTACAGTAATGTAATCACAGTAATTCTCAATATTATATAGTGTCCTGTACCAACCAGAACTACGTACCGTATATGTATTAATATCAGTAATTAATCGTATTATATAGTATCCGTACTAACCAGAACTACAGTATAATTGTATTAATACCAGTATTCTCAATAT
The DNA here is from genome assembly GCA_019447015.1 of Hymenochirus boettgeri. Lineage (NCBI taxonomy): Eukaryota > Metazoa > Chordata > Amphibia > Anura > Pipidae > Hymenochirus > Hymenochirus boettgeri. Next base: position 167,732,061 of record CM033474.1, read on the forward strand.
TATATATATCCCGTACCAACCAGAACTACAGTATATGTGTTAATACCATTAATTCTCAATATTATATAGTATCCCTGTACCAACCAGAACTACAGTATATGTATTAATACCAGTAATTCTCAATATTATATAGTATCTCTGTACCAACCAGAACTACAGTACTGTATGTATTAATACCAGTAATTATCAATATTATATGTATTCCTGTACCAACCAGAACTACAGTATATGTATTAATACCAGTAATTCTCAATATATATAGTATCCCATACCAACAGACTACAGTATTGTATTAATACCAGTAATTCTCAATATTATAATAGTTATCCCCGTACCAACCAGAACTACAGTATTGTATTAATACCAGTAATTCTCAATATTATATAGTATCCCCGTACCAACCAGAACTACGTATAGTATTAACACCAGTATTCTCACTATTATATAGTATCCCCGTACCAACCAGAACTACAGTATATGTATTAATACTAGTAATTCTCATTAATATAGTACCCTGTACCAACAGAACACAGTATATGTAATAATACCAGTAATTCTCAATATTAATAGTATCCTGCCAACCAGAACTACAGTGTATATGTATTAATACCAGTAATTATCAATATTATAGTATTCCTGTACCAACCAGATAACAGTATATGTATTAATACCAGTAATCTCAATATTATATAGTTATCCCCTGTACCAACCAAACTACAGTATATGTATTAATACCAGTAATTCTCAATATTATATGTATCCCCGTACCAATCAGAACTACAGTATATGTATTAATACCAGAAATTCTCAATTATATAGTATCCCCGTACCAACCAGAACTACAGTATATGTATTAATACCATAATTCTCAATATTATATAGTATCCCTGTACCAACCAGAACTACAATATATGTATAATACCAGTAATTCTCATATTATATAGTATCCCCGTACCAACCAGAACTACAGTATATGTATTAATACCAGTATTCTCAATATATATAGTATCTCCGTACCAACCAGAACTACAGTATATGTATTAATACCAGTAATTCTTAATTATATAGTATCCCTGTACCAACCGAACTACAGTATATGTATTAATACCAGTAAGTCCAATATTATATAGTATCTCGTACCAACCAGAACTACAGTATATGTATTAACACCAGTAATTCTAATATTATATAGTATCCCTGTACCAACCAGACTACAATTATGTATTAATACCAGTATTCTCAATATTATATAGTATCCCCGTACCAACCAGAACTACAGTATATGTATTAATACCAGTAATTCTCAATATATATAGTATCTCCGTACCAACCAGAACACAGTATATGTATAATACCAGTAATTCTCAATATTATATAGTATCCCTGTACCAACCGAACTACAGTTATATGTATTAATACCAGTAGTCTCAATATTATATATATATCCCGTGACCAACCAGAACTACAGTATATGTATTAATACCAGTAATTCTTCAATATTATTAGTATCCCTGTACCAACCAACACAGTATATGTATTAATACCAGTAAGTCTTAATATATATAGTATCCTCCGTACCAACCAGAACTACAGTATTTGTATAATACCAGTAACTTCTTAATATTATATAGTATCCCCGTACCAACCAGAACTACAGTATATTATTAATACCAGTAAGTCTCAATATTATATAGTACCTGTACCAACCAGAACTACAGTATATGTATTACATCATATTCTCAATATTATATAGTATCCCGTACCAATCAGAACTACAGTATATGTATTAATACCAGAAATTCTCAATATTTATAGTACCCTGTACCAACCAGAACTACAGTCATATGTATTAATACCAGTAATTCTCAATATTATATAGTATCCCTGTACCAACCAGAACTACAATATATGTATTAATACCAGAAATTCTCAATATTATTAGTATCCCCGTACCAACAAACTACAGTATATTATTAATCTACCATTATTCTCAATATTATATAGTATCTCCGTACCAACCAGACTACAGTATATGTATTAATACCAGTAATTTATATTATATAGTATCCCTGTCCAACCGAACTACAGTATGTATGATATCCAGTAAGTCTCAATATTAATATATACTCCGTACCAACCAGAACTACAGTATATGTATTAATACCAGTAATTCTTAATATTATATAGTACCCCTACCAACCAGAACTACAGTATATGTATTAATACCAGTAAGTCTTAATATTATATAGTATCTCCGTACCAACCAGAACTACAGTATTTGTATTAATACCAGTAATTCCTTAATATTAATAGTATCCCCGTACCAACCAGAACTACAGTATATGTATAATACCAGTAAGTCTCAATATTATATAGTATCCCTGTACCAACCAAACTACAGATATATGTATTAATACCAGTAATTCTCAATATTATATAGTATCCCGTACCAACAGAACTACAGTATATGTATTAATACCAGAATTCTCAATATTATATAGTATCCCCGTACCAACCAGAACTACAGTTATTTATTATACCAGTAATTCTCAATATATATTTAATCCTGTACCAAACCAGAACACAATATGTGTATATACCAGAATTCTCAATATTATATAGTATCCCCGTACCAACCAGACTACAGTATATGTGTATTATACCATAATCTCAATATTATATAGTATCCCCGTACCAACCAGAACTACAGTATATGTATTAATACCAGTAATTCTCACTATTATATAGTAATCCCCGTACCAACCAGAACTACAGTATATGTTATTAATCCTAGTATTCTCAATATAATATAGTTATCCCGTACCAACCAGAACTACAGTATATGTAATAATACCAGTAATTCTCAATATATATAGTATCCTACCTGTACCAACCAGAACTACAGTACGTATATGTATTAAACCAGTAATTTCAATATTATATAGTATCTCCGTACCAACCAGAATACAGATATGTATTAATACCAGTATATTCTAATATTATATAGTATCCCTGTACCAACCAGAACTACAGTATATGTATTAATACCAGTAATTCTCAATATTTATAGTATCCCGTACCAACCAGAACTACAGTATATGTATTAATACCAGAATTCTCAATATTTATAGTATCCCGTACCAACCAGAACTACAGTATAGTATTAATACCAGTAATTCTCAATATTATATAGTATCCCTGTAACCAACCAGAACTACAATATATGTATTAATCCAGTAATTCTCAATATTATATAGTATCCCCGTACCAACCAGAATACAGTATATGTATTAATACCAGTAATTCTCATATTTATAGTATCTCTCGTACCAACCAGAACTACAGTATATGTATTAATACCAGTAATTCTTATATTATATAGTATCCCTGTACCAACCAGAACTACAGTATATGTATTAATACCAGTAAGTCTCAATATTATATAGTATCCCGTACACCCAGAACTACAGTAATATGTATTAATACCAGTAATTCTAATATTAATAGTATCCCTGTACCAACCAGAACTACAGTATATGTATTAATACCGTAAGTCTTAATATTATATAGTATCCTCGTACCAACCAGAAACTACAGTATATGAATTAATACCAGTAATTCTTAATATTATATAGTATCCCCGTACCAACCAGAACTACAGTATATGTATTAATACCAGTACTCAATATTATATAGTATCCCTGTACCACCGAACTACAGTATATGTATTAATACCAGTAATTCTCAATATTATATGTATCCCCATACCAACCAGAACTACAGTATATGTATTAATCCAGTAATTCTCAATATTATATAGTATCCCCGTACCAACAGAACTACAGTATATGTATTAATACCAGTAATTCTCAATATTAATATATTATCCCCGTACCAACCAGAACTACAGTATATGTATTAATACCAGTAATTCTCAATATTATATAGTATCCCCGTACCAACCAGAACTACAGTATATGTATTAATACCAGTAATTCTCAATATATATAGTATCTCCGTACCAACCAGAACTACAGTATGTATTAATACCAGTAATTTCAATATTATAGTATCCCCGTACCAACCAGAACTACAGTACATGTATTATACCAGTAATTCTCAATTTATATAGTATCCCCGTACCAACCAGAACTACAGTAATGTATTAATACCAGTACGTCTCAATATTATATAGTATCCCCGTACCAACCAGAACTCCAGTATAGTATTATAATCCCAGTAATTTTTTGGAATGAAATTTTTCAATGTTTCTTTTTTTTTATTGGTACAATCTATCAAGTTATAACTAGTTAATTTCATGTTTTTTGTTGCTACTTAGCATACTGGAATACTTTGAGAAGTAAATGCAATTAGTTGCCCCTGTATTACTGTCAGTGACAGCAGTGATCTTGCAAATAGAAAGACGCACTTCTTTGCAGAGTGTCTCTTCCCATTGGCTACATCGCACACTGCAGACCGAATGAGGAAGTGGACTGGAGCATTGAATAAACCTTCACACTGATCTGTAAAGAACCCAGGGATGAGGACTTGGCAGTTTAGGTCCTTGCCCTGGGTACTAATAATAGGTGAAAGCAGAGGAGCGTGGGGGAAGTGAGTATAATTGACCTTTAACATTTCTAAATAGTATTTGCCACAACTATTTTATAGTTGCAATAAATAGTAACATAAATATGAAATGCTTAAATAGCTTAACCTCTGCCTATTCTTTACTATAGAATAATTTTATAATGGCCAAGAATGAAATTGAGCCTGTTGGGCTATATGTACGGTATGTCACTCAAGATGTTTTTCAAAGGGTTTGTTTAAAAAAAAAGAAGTTAATTTAATGGATCAGAACTGCTACATTCTTTCAAGCTCATCCAGGGAAGTTTCATTACTCATGGAAAATGTCAATCAGAAGCATATGAAATTAAAAGGCTGACAAAGTCTCGTTCGTGTTACAGATCTGCTTTCTGCCATTTTGAGTTTTCAATGTGTGGTACTATTTTCTGTATCCATTCACAGTGGGGGGTTGCTTTGAATAAAGGCTCTATTTTTTATTTTTGTGCTATTTACCTCTGACTACACCATCTAGTGGATTGAATTTATATTTTTGAGTTAATTTATTTACCGTATATACTCGAATATAAGTCGATCCGAGTATAAGTCGACGGTACCTATTTTACCTTAAAAATGAGTCAATATGATTGACTCGTGTATAAGTCGAGGGTAGAAATTGTGACAACGCATTCTGATTCTATATAGTTTTGGGCTTTAGTTGCCTAAATGGACAGCAGAATTCCCATACAGTAATAGCATACTGGTTGGCTATTATGTATGGGACTACTGTATGGGAATTCTGCTGTCCATTTAAAGGGCAACTAAAGCCTCAAACAATACAGAATCAGAAGGCAATATTTATCAATAGATACCATCCTGATTCTGTATTGCTTTAAAGTATTAGTTGCCCTTTAATTTACACAGTAAAAGTTCCATCCCACACAGTAACCCCCCAATTCGTTGCCACTACAGATGTTTGGAAACTACAACTGTTGCAGTTTCCAAACATCTGCAGTGGCAAGCACTGCATACCCCCAAGATCTGCATAGGAGAGGACTTGCCTTGTGGAGAGAAGACTTGTGGACAGAGGACCTTCAATCCGGAGGAAGAGAGGACTTACAATCCGGGAAGAGAGGAAAGACAATCCGGCTACATCGCTCTGCACACACTGTTTCCTGGCGCGACATCACTACTCAGCGCGGGAAGCAGACCGGCACCGAATAGTGACACAGCAGGCAGAAGAGTGGATGCGGAAGCGTTCGCATCCGAAAACAGGACAGTCAGGTAAGTGACCCGAGTAAAATTATTTTAACTATTTAGTAGCCTAAAAAGCTAAACATGAATGATTAAGCAAGGTACATAGAGGTGTATTTCTAGCTTATTTTGTGTTGTTTATACCTAGTAAGGATTGTGATTCCATGTATTGTTGCTATTTATATTGATCACTATTATTTAATGGTATTTTATTGATTACATACAGTGCCGTATATACTCGGGTAAAAACAGGCACCTATTTTTACCTGAAAAAAACTAGTAAAAATATATGAGTATATATGGTATATGTAATTTTAAACTAAGCTAATCTGCACTTAATTATTCTTTTATAGGACAGTATTTGTGGAGATGCAAGCTTTATCGACTTTAGCCCACCTCTGTGATGGTGATGCAAGGACAGGGCTAAATGGCCTTCAGTTGTCTATTCAAGCTAGGCTAGCTGGTGGAAAAGATCCTCTGAAACATGGGATAATTATAAAAGAAGATCACGTCAAGGAAGGATTACAGCGTTCTCACATCCTCTATGACCGTGCTGGTTAGTATACAAAACAGCTGTTTTTAAAATGCGTGTGTTGGGGGATTAAGTGTGTTCTGGTGTTACTGAAGCTATGTCAGCAAGTTGGAAATTATATTCATCTTTGTTTGTAAGCTGTATATGCCCATATTTAGTTTAAAAATAACACATCTGTGTTGCAGCTTCACACTGGCCCAATAAATATATCCATGTTTTAAAATTAAAAAAAAAAATATATGTAAAACATTATTAGCAAAATGTGCTAATAGTAGCTTTCCTGTTTTTGGTTTTTTTTCTTGCATTGGGGGTCCCTTTGACCTCATGTTGTGTGTTCACAGCAAAATCTTCCACATTCAAGCACCACACCTCATATTAACTCCAGGCCTTTTATCTGCCTAATTGATAATGACATAACAACGGACTTGCCCACACCTGCCCATGAAAAAGCCTTTGAGATAATTATCCAATTACTTTTGACTCCTGAGTTTGAATCCTGAAGTGAAAGGATTGTGTTTTTAAAAAAAAAAAAATGCTTTGGTTGCCTCACAGTTTTATGCAATCGTTTTGTTCACCCTACTGAATTAAAGCTGAAAGTCTGCACTTCAACTGGATTTGAATTGGTTTATTTAAAATTCATGGTGGTAATGAACAGAACCCAAAATTTGAAAAAGATGTCTCTTTCCAAATATTTATGGACCTATATGTATATTTAATTGGGCTATTAACATTAAATTTACATCAGATGCAAATTTGAAAAGAACACCATGAGTATTTTTTTGATAATGTGCACCAAATTTGAATAATGGACAAATAGTTCAACCTTGGTCTCATACTCTGGCCCTTCGTTAGATTGATTTGTCATTCGATCTTTCATGTACGTTGAATCGATCCAAACATATACTACTGCAGGGTTTTACTTGCCAATGTTTCTGCAACATTTCCCTTAATATCAATTGCAAAATGTTTGGGCCAGGTGGTTGACTTTCTAACATACCCCACGACCCAGACATATGAAGAATACAATTGATTGTTGTTACATAAAGGAAACAACCCGTAGAAATCCTTAAAGGGCATGTCCACCCCAAAATTTAACTTTTAGTATGTGGTAGGGCATGCTCCCCCAGCCCCAACCGCATTAATATAATTTTTAGAAAGTCCCCCAATTCTTACTTACCTGCCCTCTCTCCTCCGCCGCAGTGTTCTGGCCCTCTGCTTGTATGGAATTGCAAGCAGGGGGCGGGACCGGCAGCCGCGTCTGTGATTGGCTGAGAGGCAGCCAATCACGGTCGAGGCTGCCAGGAGTTCTAAACAGCGGAGGAGAGAGGGAAGGTAAGTAAAGATTGCTGGGCTTTCTAACAATTATATTAATGTGGTTGGGGCTGGGGGAGCATGCCCTACCACATAGTCAAAGGGTTTAATGTTAGGGGGAGGGAGAGAAAAACGGGAGGGAGAGGGAGGGGGGGGAGGGCTGCACTGAGCATGCCTCAACCTTGACGAGGTTGAGGAAGTCTCAGGCAAACCATGAGTCACACACTGCTCCTACACAGCAGTTTTCTGGACTTTGGAGGGGCACAGCAGGGGAACTATTTTGAGCAGGAATGTAAGGTAAGGTAATTTTAGTTTTGGGGGTGGACATGCCCTTTAAAGGGCATCTCCAGCCTTTATAAAAATGTTTGCTATTATGAAGGTTACACCTACCCATCCCCAACCGCTGTTTTAATTTGTTAAAAAAAGATTTAGAACTCTACTTACATGCTCTAATTCCCCGCTGCTCTGAACCGGCTCCCTGCTTGCAGGCCGGCAGCCGCGTCTGTGATTGGCTGAGAGGCAGTGGAGAGTGCCGCGGGAATGAAAGCATGTAAGTAGCTGTCTAAAAAAAATTTTTTACCAAACTAATACAGAGGTTGGGGGTGGGCAGGGGTAATCTAGATGATATTAAAACCTTTTTATGCTAGGTGGAATGGCATCAACGGATGAGTCAGGGTGGGGGGGTAGGAGAGGGCTCCCCTACGCATGTCACACTACCTCCCAAAGGCAACAGAAGAGGCAGAAAACTTCGGACAGGAAGACGGCTACTATTCACTTTCCTGTACTTTGGACAAGCACTGCAGGAGAACTATTTGGAGCAAAGATGTAAGGTATGGATTTTTTAAACTACACAGTGGGGCCACTAGTGGGTTAAATTTTAGTTTGGGGGTTGGGCATGCCCTTTAAGTGCCTTAGAAGCTGACCATGAATCATTTCACAGCTATGATATCCATTCTCTCTCAGACACAGAATAGAAATTTTAGTGTAGTGTGATTGCAAACATATTTCAACAAGCATATATCAACCATCTTGTCCCTGAGAAATACAATAAATATGTTTATCTTAGCCAGTATGGATGTAATAAACAGACTTACTTTTTTTAAAAATGTTTTTACTAAAAATGTAATAGTCTGGATTTAAACCTGCCACCCCATCTACTCTCTCTCTAAAAGCAGAGCATTAGTCCACTATCCCACCAGAACTAATATGTAGAAAGTCTGTACATTTAGAAACTTTATCTTTTGCAAGGAACAGAATAGATGCAAAAAAACCTGGAAAATCAGCTGACTGTTTAGTATTGTTCTTGGTAGGATGTTCTTTGTGCCACACATGCTGGCTGGAAAATAAACTGCAACATAACAACAGTTTACAAAGTTTTATCAGGGTCTTCTATATTGGTGTTGAGACATCTGTATAGAAAGTAATTTGTGCATAGTGACAGTGAATACTGATGTACAAATGCTTACAAGGCTAAAAGGTACATTGACAGAGTCATGTACTGCAACAATATGCCTTCTTAAATAAAAAAATCCAATTCTTACATGTAGATAGAGTGCATCTAAAAAGTATTCACACTTCATTACTTTTTCCACATTTTTTTATGTTATAGCCTTATTCCATTTATGTTTTTTTCTTCAGAATTCTACACACAACACCACATAATGACGATGTGAAAAAAGTTTACTTGAGGTTTTAGAAAATTATTTCAATATAAAAAACGGAGAAATCACATGTACATAAGTATCCGCTGCATTTGACATTTAGCTCAAAATTAAGCTCAGGTGCATCCTGTTTCCCATGATCATCCGTGAGATATTTCTTCAGCTGTAGTAAATTCAGTTGATTGGACATGATTTGGAAAGGCACACACCTGTCTGTGTATATAAGGTCCCACAGTTGACAGTTCATGTCAGAGCACAAACCAATAATTAAGTCAAAGGAATTCTCTGTAAACCACCGGGACAGAATTGTCTCTAGGCACAAATCTGGGAAAGGTTACAGGAAAATTTCTGCTGCTTTGAAGGTCTCAATGAGCACAGTGGCCTCCATGATCCGTAAGTGGAAGAAGTTCAAAACAACCAGGACTTTTCCTAGAGCTGGCCCAAGGATAGGTGTGCCAAGCTTGTGACATCATATTCAAAAAGACTTGAGGCGGTAATTGCTGCCAAAGGTACATCAACAAAGTATTGAGCAAAGGCAGTGAATACTTATGTACATGTGATTTCTCTGTTTTTTTAGATTTAATTAATTTGCCAAAACCTCAAGTAATCTTTTTTCATGTTCTTATTATGGGGTGTTGTGTGTAGAATTCTGAGGGGGAAAAAAAATAATTTAATCCATTTTGGAATAAAGCTGTAACATAATAAAATGTGTAAAAAATGATTCGTTTTTAATACTTTCTGGATGCACTGTAAGTGCAATTTACTGATATATTATCTTAGAAATGTTAATCACCCCCCCCCCCAACCCCTACTTTTGCACTATCTATATGTTTCAAAGATGCCCCTGAAGTTCCTTACCTGACCTGGTCCCTCGCCAAAACTCCTTTGCTCTGCGCCTGAAAGCTGCTCCACTTCCTCGTTGCGGCTGTCAGTAAATTTGCGACGTGACATCACGTCGCAAGAGAGCGCTGTCAGCGCAGAAGCCCTCTGCTCCTGTTTTTGTTTGCTATGAACTTGAAACAGGAGCAGGGGGCGGTGCAAAGGCGGCGAGGGACCGGGTCAAGGAAGTCCCTTCAGTGGAATCTTTAAACATATAGATAATGCGAAAGTTGGGTTGGTGGGGGGTAAGACGGTGAGATCCCAGACACAATTGGATGGAGTCTGGATGGATTTAATACAAGATCTGCAGCTCAGGCAACAATCACTTCAGAATTCTTTCACATTCCATGTCAAAACCACACATATTGTTGGTTTCACAATAATTATTTTAACAGTTTATGGTCAAATTTTCAGCTGAAGTTTTGACTATCAAATTTTTTGGTTGTTCTTCCTCAAAGCCAGGTTCAGGACTATACTACTGCACATCCCTATATATGACACCAAGTAGATAGTTTAGTTTAAAAAAGCACACCATCTTTATCTGCTTAGAAAACTTCAAGTTGAGAAATTTCCCCTCCACATTCTTATGTTTTATAGAAGAAAAAAAAGTCCGAGCCCCCCCCTCTGTCCCAAAAGGCCGAGTTCCCCCTCTGTCCCAAAAGGCCGAGTCCCCCCTTTTGTCCCAAAAGGCCGAGTCCCCCCTTTTGTCCCAAAAGGCCGAGTCCCCCCTTTTGTCCCAAAAGGCCGAGTCCCCCCTTTTGTCCCAAAAGGCCGAGTCCCCCCTTTTGTCCCAAAAGGCCGAGTCCCCCCTTTTGTCCCAAAAGGCCGAGTCCCCCCTTTTGTCCCAAAAGGCCGAGTCCCCCCTTTTGTCCCAAAAGGCCGAGTCCCCCCTTTTGTCCCAAAAGGCCGAGTCCCCCCTTTTGTCCCAAAAGGCCGAGTCCCCCCTTTTGTACCCAAAAGGCCGAGTCCCCCCTTTTGTCCCAAAAGGCCGAGTCCCCCACACACGGCAGCACAAGCAGGAAAGAATGTAGGTACTAAGATGAGTTCTATGAAGTCATTGTACAAGGAAAGATTGTTTAAGAAAACAAATAGTATAAAATCTGATCCCACCCATCCCGGTCATAATAGTTTTAAATTATTACCATCAGGGTAAAAAAAAAAAAATTATATTGCAGGACTAGTAGATTTCGGAATAGTTTTTACTGTACTGCGGTTACTTTTGAATACATTTTTAAAATGATAGACTCTTTATATAAATGGTTTTTATTTCCTACAGACTTTCAGTGTTTTAATAACAGATATTTCTTATCCTATTCTTATACAGTGACAAAATAATCTATCTGTCTAAAAACAGTGTTTTTGTGGATAGAAGTGCAAATCAGAACAGTCAACCCCCACAGTCAAAATAAAATCAAAACTTTCGCCAATAAAGGCTTTAGTTATGTCTGATACCTCCCTGGAAAGCTATCCATCAATTCTCTTGTACAGTATATGCATGTATTTGTAAATCACTACGTAAGATATTGCCACTATTTAAATCCACAATAATAATAATAATAATATTTTACTATATTTCAGATCTTAAAGGGTTGCCTCATCTAATAGTGTAGACCATTCTCTGCCAATCACTTCTTGCCTTTCTCCCCTTCTTTAACCTCCCTACCCAAAAAACTATTTATACACAAAGGGAGGGGGGGGCTGTGGGAGCACTTAGCAAAATGACTTTATAACAAATAGTGCTACTGATTTGATCAAAACATTAGAACAAACAAGAAATGAGATGATAAATGCACATTCCTGGGCCCCATATAGCATAATATCTATGCTAGTGCAAACAGTAAAAACATGGGGGGTTTTAGTTACAATTTTATGCATAAAAGTGAAAGGCCTTCCAACCACGTCAAGGTAACCCCAGTATGGAAGGTCCTAACAATTTACCAGTGGAATTGATCATCTGCTATAAATTAGGGCTGTGTGTACCTATTTTTAGGCCAAGTACATGAAATAAAAGGACACTCCCTGCCATCAAAGGTCCACAGAAAGGTATTGTGTAAGCTATCATGGTAATTTCCTCCTCTAACCTCCTATTTTATTCCACACCGTTAGCCGTCACATTTTTTTATTAATTTATATATTAAGAATATAAACTTGGGTCTAGGTCAGCCCTTATTCCCATTGTTTCTAATTTTGGGGGGTAAATCACTGAATTCCCCAAAAAATATCAGATTCTGTTATTCTAAAGTGTTTTATTGGATTTTTTCATGCCCAAATCTAGAATAGTTACTGCCTTTTTTCCGTCAATTTGCAGATATTTATATCTGCAAATATATTGCATATATTAGATTTTTAATTGTTGTCTTATTTTATAAAAAAAATGTTCTCTAGTACCACAGACTGGCACAAAATCAAATGCTTGCAAAATGCCACACACTTCGACTGTGACTTACAGTAATGCCATGCTTTACACTGCAGCTGCTCTCATTAGTCAAGTTGCTGCTTTCTTTTCTTTACTGTTCCTGTTATTATCCCTTCTGCTGGTAGGATGTGTCATATGAACCTATTCAGTCTAATTCATGCAGTCAAATATGAGGTTGAAGTCGCATTAACAGATTCAATACTGGTTAGCAAGACATTAAAGGGCATGTCCACCCCTTTTTAGGATTTTTTCTGTAGTGTAGGGCTCCCTCCCCCAGCCCCAACCGCCATATTTATTTTTGCAGAAACCCCCCTGATCATTACTTACCTTACCTCTCTCCTCCGACATACTGTCCCAGCCCTCTGCTTGCCCTGAAGCAGGGCGAAGGACCGACAGCCATGATTGGCTGAGAGGCAGCCAATCACGGACGTGGCTTCCAGCTGCACAGAACATTGGGGGAAAGAGGTAATGTGAGTAGAGTTCGTGGGAGTTTCTGCTACAAGTAATATGGCGATTGGGGCAGGGGGAGGGAGCCCTACACTACAGATAGAAGGTTACACACTAGGGGGAGGGAGATGGGAGGGCTGCACTGCGCATGGCAAAATTCTCCCGGAGGAAAGACAGGAGGCAGAGTCCTATATGGACTCTGCCAGGCTCCTGGTGGCCAGTTTTTGGGACTTTGGAGGGGCATTGCAGGGCAGCCATTTGGAGCTGGGATGTAAGGCAAGGATTTTTATACACTACAGAGTGGGGCCAGTAGTGGGTTAAATTATAGTTTTGGGTTGGACATGCCCTTTAACCCCTTTGTGCGGAAGCTGCGTAGGTATCGCCAAAGACACCAGTGCAGCCACCGCAAACTATTTAATAGTGGCTTTGTGGCTCTTCCTGTGTGAATATCAAACACCAGCTATTTACCTGGACCTGTAAAGCTGCTATTGAATCTCCTGCATGGAGGTCTACCAGCAATTCCATGGAATGTAAGAAATTTGCCAACTTGATTAGGCTACTTTTATATTACAAAAATAAAAACACAACAAATAATGGTCTATTATATTGTGGTTTCTATTTTCTATTGTTGATCTGTTTTTATTTATATCTTACATCATTCACCCAAGGTGAATTGGTAGAGTTAGATCAAAAGGATCCAATAACTTGGTCATCCTTAGAATCCACCTCAAAACGTTTGGAGACAGAGCCTTCTATCATGCTGTCCCTACACTTTGGAACTCCCTGCCACACCCAATAAGGTCAGACTTTCCAAATTACAAAAATCTAGTCAGATCATGTAAAAACTGGCAGTTCAGAATCAAAAACAGGTTTGTTTTGAAATGGGAATCATCGTTACTTAAGACACATAATTCTCATCCAACAGATCTTTACTTTTGACATACCAGACCAAGTGTTTGTCCATAAATTCAAAACTGGGCTCTCCTTTGCACCCAAAAATAAAATCAATAAAAAATGAACTAAAATCCAGATATCGGTCAATGGACCTACAAATTTAAGGAATGCTTTCAAAGAATATGTCCACTTGTAAAACAAGAAACTGGTGACTTGTCAATTATTGGCCAACAACCCCAACTACTATTGCTACCAGTTTATTACATGCATTTGTAACCAAATATATAGTGATAAGTTCTACTCCTTTATGGCTAAGTTATCTGCCTCCTCCCTTTGCATATTGAGCTTTTTATAAGCTTGAACATGTACCGAGGAGGCAGTAGGTAAAACAGCAGTCAATCATTGGCTGTGAGGTCAGTTGTCACATTCTTGAGTGGTCAGTTGGGGATGGAGACAGGTAACTGACGATTGTCCATTTTTTTGTTTTAAAGGTGGACATATCCTTTAATACTAGCTGGAGGAATATATCCTTTAATTCCCATCAAAGTCCCTTTTTTAAAAGGTTAAAAAAAAAAAACGTTCCCAGCTAAGATATATGATAAACATACAGTATCTTATTTAGAAGTGAATTTCAGACACAATTTCTTATCCTTTCTGCATTATTTTCATGAGGTGCGAGTTATTCCTGTGCTGTTGGCTTGTTCCTCCTGTTCCCAAAAATTTTCAAGCTGAAAACAGTACAAAGAATTGGCTAGAAATCTGTTTGGCTTTAAACCAAATATTAAACTGTAAGGACCTAAGTACCAGGTGCCTTAGTAATCTAAAAACTGGAGAGAACATGAATGATAAGTTGTTTATAAACTGTGCTACTCAAGGTTGTCAGACCTACAACAGTAAAAAGGTTCCCCACTGCTCCAAATTTTAATCGAACCAAAATAATTTTTTTTTTATTAAGGATTGACAAAATTGTATCTATGCTCCAGTAGCCCTCCATTCCTAAGTAGAGATGGCCGAACTTTTGAAACTTCGGTCCGTTTTTGAACTTTCGAACTATATGGAAAGTTCGAAAAACGGACCCATTAAAGTCAATGGAGTCAAATAGTTCAAAAAGTTCTAATGAAATACAATTAAAATATCAATGGTAACTTAATGTAAATGGCTGTGGGACCTGGGAAATGGTCTGGGGAACATGTTCGAATATCCACGACATTCGAAAAATCAATTTTACTCTCACTCGCGCTATTTTCGAGCTCGTTGGCGCCTAGGTACATTGTACATTTTACTTGCGGATTCGATGCTCGCTTATAGGCTTTAATGGACACTTTACTTGTAGATTCGATGTTCGCGCCTAGATACCTTGGACATTTTACCCGCGGATTTGATGCGCGCATATAGGTTTAAATGGACACTTTACTCACGCCTAGATACCATGGACATTTTACTCACGGATTCGATGCTCGCATATAGGTTTTAATGGACCCTTTACTCGCAGATTCGATGCTCGTGTATAGGTATAATAGGCATTTTACTCGCACATTCGAACAGTCGAACATTTCGAAAATCCGGGTCCGGGATAGTTTGAGAATTCCGAATTCATTCGAATAGTTCGGCTGAAACTTGAGTTCGAGTTCTAGTCCATCTCTATTCCTAAGGCACAAAAACAAGCCCATAAGAAGTTATCAAGGTAATAAATCATAAATAGGGATCCTGTCTTAATCTATCCACCCATTTAAGAATTTTATGGGGAACTAAAGTCTCTTGACAACATTGTCCCAATAGATATTGCACATCCACAAACATTCAAGCTGTGTCTCACCTCCCCCTTTGCTTTGGCTGCTGGGTCATTTATGAAATTAACACATAGGTACTAGTGGTCAGCTCACATCTACCTGATTTAAATGACACCCAGCTAAATGTACACAGTACACTTAACATTCTCTTTACTGCTCAACAGATCAAAATAAGGAAGCTGCAGCGTCAAACATGTAGCACTACAGAGATCCTCCCTCTCCCTGTCATAGAACAGGGGTTTAATGCATTTTATTTGTAAACATTTAAATGTTCCTGTCATTAGCATGGGTGTAAGAAAAAAAAATTAATATTTAAGTAAAAAATAATTGAGGAAATTGAACCTGCAACCCCATGTGCTCTGTCTCGGTAAAAGCAAACAGAGCTACTGGGTAAACTAAGTACACGTAGAATATTTGTTTTGCTAGGAAAATAATCAAACCATGTAAAGATGGTGAAATTGGTTGACTTTTTTAGTTTGTATAGTCTGGGGATATAGTCACGGCATATGAAAAGAATATAGGTACATTTAGAAACTTTATTTTTTGCTTGGAACAGAATAAAAAATTTTGAGAAGAAATGGCAGTAAAATTAGCTGACTATTTTGTATTGTTGGAAAGCTGTCGGAAATGCATGATAACTGGAAAATAATCTGCAGGGTAACAAGCAAATTCAAAGGCTTATGAGGGACTACCATGTTGGTGTGGAGACTGTATAGAGAGTGTTGGATCTGTATAGAGAGTGAATAGTGCAGTCAGCATGGGCAATAGGTACCAATGCTCACAAGGCTCTTTGAATAATATATGGACTGTGAGTTAATGGCAATTACATGGCTGCCTTCTTAGTTATAAAATATACTTCTCACATGTAAATTCAGAAGAGTCTTACAATATACAGTTGTTCTTAAAAAAAAAGTTTTCCTTTATGTGAATATTTGAAAATAAAAATAATTACAACTATTTAAATATAATTGTATTTCAAAATGAAAGCATAGTACATAAGCAAAAAGAATAAGACAATGTTTTTTTTCAAGATTTTGAAAAAATCTTTAAAAAGAAAGAAATGTGGATAAATTAGCAATATAAACAGGGGTAAAATGACCTGCAAGCTCTGTTGCTAAAAATGGTTAGCTGCAGGTTACAATTTACATATGTACATAAATAAACCAGCATGATTTTATCGATTGGTTTTGCTCAAAATGCCCATTCATTAGGGTGGTTAGAGATTGAGAATATGACAACTACTACACTGCACCATTTATCTAATTTCATGATGGAGCAGCGTAGAGCTCCAAAGAAGCTAATTAACAACCTTAAATGAATTAAGGTGGCTTATAAGGGTTATGGTAATGACTAGAGATCAATACAAAATGAGGTACTTGGACAATTGAAATAGAAATTCAATCATAATGCAATGTGGAAAATCCATTCTATGCAATTCCCAATTTTTGCAATTTTTATGTACACTGAGTGAATATGGTAATCTTGTGCAATTGTAACTTATCATCTGCCAACCCCCGAATGTACAGAAAGGAACATATATAAACAGCGGAATACTAAACTGCATGCCAATGTACTGCAGTATAAATTATTAGATGTGTTCTTAATATTAAAACTTTTAATCCATGTCAATTTGGAGCTAATTTTTATGGGATTCTCCCTCTATCAGGTTTCAAGCTTTCTGTCTTCTATTAAATGATAACTTATAAGAAATTACAAGAAACTTAACTTGTCAGGGAAAGCTGTCAGCTTGTTGAGACAGACTGACGCCTTTTACATTGGCATAACATGGTCAGATGCTTGGTGTATTGTTGCAAGCATAGTCTGCAAGTTGGAAGCATGATAGCTGGCACACGTTACCAAGACCTTGTTTAATGTGGGATTATAATGAGAACATACCAGCAAGTTCTTTTGTGAAGTGTGATAAATAAAAGCTGTCATCAGGTATGTTTTCCTCTGGTTTGTTCTGAAGCCCTCACACAATGTTAATGCATTAGTGATTGAATGTTACATTTAGCCTTCTGTTATCTTAAATATTTAAGTATAACTATTTTAAGGTTAATACACATTGATATATTTGCTTGTTTTGTAATTTTTTTAATATTAAGAATAGTCTACATTATTCTTGAGTTATAATTTGTTGGT
This sequence comes from Hymenochirus boettgeri, assembly GCA_019447015.1. NCBI lineage: Eukaryota > Metazoa > Chordata > Amphibia > Anura > Pipidae > Hymenochirus > Hymenochirus boettgeri. The sequence goes on from CM033474.1 coordinate 167,749,947, forward strand.
ACATAAGTATTGTTTCCCTGATCTACCGCTGTAATTATTGTTACATAATGAGATACAAATGATTGTTATTCCTGGTTCCAGATCATTCCTGCATTGTGTACTGTATTTTGGGCTGAACAGTTGTGCATGTATTTAGACCTGCGCAATCGGCTATGATTTACTGGCATGTCTGATCATCCATACCTACTGATTTTCAAAAAAACAGGAAGAATCAGTTCAGACCTAAATCACAGCCGATTCAACCAATATACTGTGCCGGTAATCAATTGGGTCAAAAATATTGGCTTATGTGTTCCAAGACTTAGCCTGGTTAATTTGTCTATTTAGAAAGAAATCAGATTGTTGTTGAAACCATAGACATTTTTTGTATTAGATACCTGTTTTTCTTACAATGTTTTTTTTTAAAAATAGAAATAAATGGAAGGCTGTGCTATTTTTTGTACCATTGGGTTTGGGAGTAAATATCACTGAATTCACTGACAGAGTCTCTCTACATGTGTGTTGCAGACAGGGCTGGCTGGTCTACCGCTCTTGTCATCTGATACAGATTGCAGAAATGGGGTTCTCAGTAAATTATAAAACTATAAAAGGATTAAGACGAGATCCATGCAAGATTTTGGGAGAGTGATTATGTGTCTAAAAGATGATTAACTTTATGGGCAAATCACAGCAAAAACACACAAAAGTCTAACAATGCACTAAAAAGGTACCACTCCAAGATGACATTATCAAACTTTAAAATGAAAAGAGCTAGCAGGACACTAGATCACCCTGTATAGATGGGGGCGTGTGATTGGCTTTTTTTATATTTAATTAATTTGCCTAAACCTGAAGTAAACTTTTTTCACATTGTCATTATGGGGTATGGTGTGTAGAAGTCTTAGGGAAAAAAATAATTTAATCCATTTTGGAGTTATGAGCTGTGAACACATTCTGACCTCTTAAAATATTGAAAACTTATTACCTGTAACACTAACTTGTTATGTCTAGTTCCAATCCCAGTCTTTATAAAAATGTGTTTTTACTGATTATGATCAGTTCAAATATAGTTTTGTAGCATATACTCATGCTACGGTATACCAGTATATCCAAATAAGATGTTTGGTTTATTTCATAAATTAAACACTTCTTTTATTTCATCCACAGCTTTTTGTAATGTTTCCTGTTCCAATGTTAGAAAGGGGTTCTTTGTAGACCTCGTGGTCTGACCTCACCCTCTTCCATAAACCCACACCCAAGTGAGAGGAGGCATGCCAGGTCGGCACTACGAGCTTGACTTTAAAGGCATGGCGTAGGGCATCTAGGGATGAGGACCTAATGATTCAGGTTCTTATTATTGGTAATTTTAGGAAATAGGGGGTTGTACAGTTGCCCTTTTAGATTTTTTTTTTTCTTTTCTTTTCAGATTAGTACTATATATGTTATTTAACACAGAGGTTTCATTAAATAACGTGCATTACTCCACAGCAATTGAGCTATTCTTATAAATATGGGTAAATGGGATTCATTTGTTATTTTCACTACAGGGGAAGAGCACTATAACTGCATATCTGCGTTACATAAATCCATGCGTGGATCTGACCAAAATGCCTCCTTATATTGGCTCGGTCGAATGCTTGAAGGTGGTGAAGACCCATTGTATGTGGCGAGACGACTAGTGAGATTTGCTAGTGAAGATGTAGGTATGTATCTATTAATTTTGCCAGACAATATTAAATTAAAATGAGATGATTTTATTTTAGTTTGTTTTTTTTAACCAGAACTGGGTTAAGTTAACCCAGATTAGAAACCCAAAAAGAGCTGCTTTACTAGGACCTGTGATTAATATAGTGCGTGTAAGGCAAACACATTTTGAAGCCTGAATAAAATGTTTGTATTTTTGCAGGATTGGCAGATCCACTAGCACTAACACAAGCAGTGTCTACCTACCAGGCCTGTCATCTTATTGGAATGCCGGAATGTGATGTGAGTTTCAGATATAATAATTTGATTCTAAAAAAAAACAACTTTATCTATTAAAACACATTATTCTGTGTCCTGTGACAACATTTTCATTCATTTATACTGCCTTTTTTACCAGATGTTAAAATTAGTATAAAGGTGACATTGCCAGTCACAAAATAAAAGTTAACGAAGTTCAAGTTGTATTGCTGTGTAATTTGCTTCATCCAAGTTTTGCTCAGAAGGGGCTAATGCAATAAGAGCTGCAATTTGCTATTAATTTGTAGCAGTTATATATCAATTTATTGTATTAAGATAATATAGGATTGGCTGCTGCAGATTAATAACATTGGCAAACTTTTGCACCTCTTATTACATCAGCCCCTTAAGCTGGCAATACCTCCTGAAGTTCTGACAAATGCATGGCCGTCATTTTGCAACTGATATTACTATGAACTATTACTAGTATAATGTTTTTATACTGCATCGTACCCCTGTTCTAATACTTGCATTTTTTGGGGGGGTTTACTTAACTAGAGGAGGGACATCTATGGAATACAAGGGAGGGCTGCCAGTGTCTTTTAACTGTTTTTAATACAATTTTTTGTGATGTGCAATAGCGTATCAAGTTTGAATCATCTAACAGCCAATTGGAAGAAATTACATTTAGAAAGGAAGGAAGTGTTGCAGAACCTGAAATGGCAGCTCACTACTACTGACACCACCAAAGTATAGGAAAAGCTATGAAATAATTGTTTTTTTTTAATTAAGTAGAATACCCAGGCATGTGTAATATAAATAGATAAATAATTGAATTAATAATCCCCCCCCCCCCCACTAAACTACAATTTTAAGCACTGCAAGGCATCAGTGTTATCCAATCATGTGGCTGTGGGAGCACTAGATCAGTGCACATTCCTGGGCCCCAAATTTTATTATAATTTGTGTGTTTTAATATCAATTTTATGCATAAAAGAAACAGCTTTCCAACCACGTCAAGGTAACCCCAGTATGGAAGGCCAACTGGAAAAGGGACCCACCCATCCTTCTGGTGCATTCTTGCTTCTTCTTGTTGCTTCAGTCCTTTAGAAGTCACCAAAAAAATTTTGTGTATGGAATTCCAAATCTGACTCCCTAATACTGGAATACTTTTCACTAGGCTACTCCTAAAGGCACAAAAATGGAAAAGTTAGTAGCAAACTTTTTTTAAAAACAGTATCATCAGACAAGCCCCATCTGACGTGTTTCGTATAATGTATAACCTCATTTTTGTATATATCAATTGTCATACGAGGATCTTTTTTCTATTCTATTGGGAGCTGATGGGGTGTCTTTCACTATAAATTATTTTTTAGCAATATTTATTTGGAAAATCAGTCGGTGGTATTATGTTGTGTCCTACTGTAATAGATAGAACCACATTATTGGTTCTCAGTAGATCATGATGTGTTTTGCAACACTAACTGTTGCAAAAAAATCCCACCCATCTCATTAGGCTTTACATTTTTTGTAATGTATGTATAATATTGTATGTACCAGCAAAATTTAGTAACTTAGAACCCTTGGAAACATGGGTATGTATATTAAATAATAAATACCTCCAGCATGCATTTTTTTCCACCATACTGTAAGATTGTTTTTTAAAAAGCATCTTTTATAATGTTGAATAATGTTTTTAAAGACCTGTGTTTTTTTTTATTAAATATTATTTTTTCCCCAGGTTATTTTGGCACAATGTGTGATGTATTTGGCCCAGGCTCCAAAATCAATTGTTGTGTATAGTGCATACAACAAGGTAAAAAACTGCTTGAAGAACTACAAGGGTCCCCTACCACCTGTACCGCTACACTTAAGAAATGCACCAACAAAACTAATGAAAGACTTGGGTTATGGAAATGGCTATAAATATAATCCAATGTTTACGGAACCAGTTGACCAGACCTACATGCCTGATGAAATGAAAGGGATTAGCTTTGTTTGAGGCTTACATTTTTGTTTGACTAGTAAACGTGTATATTCTAATTTGTTGTTTGAACTCTATGTATGTTTAAGCAAAAGAAACTGCCAGAACTGCATTTGTAAAAGAGAACTAAACAGCAAATTTAAACTTTGGTGGAAGATAAGGGAACAATCCAATGCCCTGGAATTCTTCCCTAAAATTTCCAGCGATTATGTATTTAATACTTTGGCTTAAACGTTTCCCATGGTTCTGGAGAACATACATCATTCTGCCTAATCAGAAGTCTCTCACGCTTCCATTGTTGTTCACCTTGGGGAAGTTAGAACAAGTGCAGACGCATTCTACCTCCTGCTGCCCACATGATCACCAGGCAGGCGCAGTACTTTCCAGCTTATTGAAACATTTAAAGAATTAATAGAAGTATAATTTAAATATTTAAGCTAGTAAAAGGCCAGAAAGTATTTTATATATATTTTTGTCATTTCTACTTCACATTCTCGTTTTGGTGCGTAAAATATATGCGTTTCCATAACGGAAAATGGAAAAATCGCATGCGCAAAATGCACAAGAATTGCGCACACAATCGCTTGCGATAACACTTGCGATTTTGTGCACAATTCCTGTGCGTTGCAGTGTGGCCTAAATTCCATTGCTAATAAGGAAATGAGCTTATTCAACTTCTTTGTGTAATTGTTTTATTTTCCATGTCCAAATATGTAGATCACCATAACCAATAAAAAGAAAAGATCACCATAACCAGTAAAATCAGCATAGCATATAATAAGGCTTGGTCCAACACCCGGGGTCCCTGATTTATTTTCTTCAAAAATAAAGTTCTAACAAAATATGCAACTCTTAATTGTGCTAATAGAGTAAGGGAGCTGAAATCATACATGCAGCCCCATCCATAGTGTGTGCCACCAGGTAGTCAAATCACTGCACCTGTTCAGCAGGAGCCTCAACCCCCATGATGCCGGATTTGCTCACACGCCTCCAAAGAGACAGTCTCCTCAGCGGTCAAGCCAATCTTCAGCAGGGAAAACCAAAACGGGTATAGTGGAGGCAGGCTACTGGATCTTCCATAAAAACAGTCAAACTTTATTGAGAAAAGTGGTTAAAAACATATCATGGTAAGCGATACATCTGCAATCTGTTAGAAACAACCCTCACACCAGGACATACAACAAGCTCCTCCCTACGGACATAAATGTGAATTATACATTTATACAAAAAGTGGCTTTATATAAGTTATACACTTCCACATTATAAAATATAATTCACTGAAGCGGTTAAAGGTAGATCCTAAAACAATCGCAAAAACAGCTCAGTTCAAACTCCCTGTTTAGACCCATAGGGGCCATAGTATCTAACGTATGGATCCAGTACGCCTCCCTGCGTAAAAGATCCGACTCCCTATCTCCTTTCCTGGGTCCAATATCAACGCTGTCTATAATTTGGAAACTTATGTGGATATTGCCACCGTGTGTATCAATAATATGGGTGGAAATGGCCTTATCGTATTTTCCATAAGAGTCGCATTAATATGTTCTGCCAGCCTCTTGTGGGCCGATCTTATGTTTTTGCCTATATACTGGAAGCCACAGATACAAGTGGCAAGATACACTATATATGTAGACTTACAATTGTAGTAGCGATTGATATAATAAACCTTATTACTAGTGCTCTTAAATGATTTAGAAACATTAATATATTTACAAATTTTGCACCTTTTGTGGCCACACTGGTAACAACCCTTGCATTGTAACCAAATTGGTTTGGACTGCATGTTTCCCTTGTCCGTGTATAAGCTGGGGATACTATAGACCCAACAGTACGTCCCTTCCTATAGATGATATTTGGTCATAAGCTATCTGGTGGCCATCCATAGTGTGTGCCACCAGACAGTTGGTAGAATTTGCACATTCACAAATTAAAGTAGCTCCTTTAGCTGCCAGTCCTATAAGAAAGGCCCTTGGACACTGCTATTAGGCTGTATGGCGTCCGCTCCTAAAAAAATTGGAGCTGCACATTTTCATATTACAGAAAATAACTGTATAATAATATAATAAAGGGATTTTATTAAATGCTACAATAGTATTACAGTAATAAGTAACTTTTCACATAGTTCTCCATTATAACTAGCATTAACCCAATTTAAACCATCTATCAAGTTTTATGGATTTCCCAAGTAATAGGAACACCCATTAAGGGCACGGCTACACTGCAACGCAAACACAATCGCACACAGAATCGCATTCGATTTTGTTGCGCATGCGTTTTTCCATTAAGTATTGAAACCGCATGCGATATAAAATGCGGAACGCAAAGCGCAATCGCATCACACCCGAAAATGCGCGTTTTTAGTGTGTTGCTGAGATTCCAGTGATTTGAAAAAAGCGCAAACACAGAAAAATCGCAGCAGTGTGGCCTAGCCCTAAGAGTATAGCCATGCCATGATCAGGTACATATGAACACACCTAAAAAATGAATCTTATTTTATTGTCTGTGTCGCTATAGTATGCAATGGCAACAAGCTATTATCTGTTCATAGAGCTCTAAACCAAAGGTAAGGTGTTATCCACATGAGTATAAATAAATAAAATCTTTTTAAACGTTTTTTCTTTTTTTTCCATCCAGGAAAGTGGATTAATTTTAATGAGTAGTTTATTAATGCACTAGATGAATTCATATTGCATGTGAAAAAATGAATCTCATTTTATTGTCTGTGCAGTTATAGTATGCAATGGCAACAAGCTGTTATCTGTTCATAGAGCTCTAAACAATAGGAAAGATGTTGTCCACAGCCGCTGAATTCCTTTCCCCTGCCGGTGTCCTGTCTGGAGTGATTAATTAATTTGGCTTGAAAAAGACAAATTACTGTTCTTTCTATTTCTTCCGTTTTATTCTTCCACTTTTTAGACCGTATCTCCTCCCACAGTTTTTGAGCTAGAGACATGAAACAGACGTGCGGGGCATATAGGAGAAGTGTGCTATCTTCTAGCTAAGGAATCCGCTGAAGCATTAAGGCGTTATCGGCGAATTTCCAGACATTTTTTCCCATAGACTATAATGGTAACAATCCTCAAATGTGGATATTTCAAAACAGTTTTTTTCATGGTCTAAATACAAATGGTGATACCCCCCTCACAGACCCAGGTACACCCACCTACTGACCTACCTTTCCATTTCCATGGAAGCTATATTTAAAGGGTAACTAAAGTCAAAAAAACGAATTTAGATTTATCCTAAATAAAAGATAGTTTTATGGTTATAAACACAAAAAAAGACATACCCCCTTAACCAGACCCAGGTACACACACCTACTAATCTACTTATCCATTACTGTGGCAGCCATACTTAAAGGGTAACTAAAGAAAAAAAAAACTAATTTAGATTTATTCTCAATAAAAGATAGTTTTATGGTTGTAAACACAAAAAAGACATACCCCCTCAACCAGACCCAAGTACACACGCCTACTGATTTACTTATCCATTATTGTGGCAGCCATACTTAAAGTGTAACTAAAGTCAAAAAAATGTATTTTGATTAATAATAAAAAAGGTTTGTTTTTTTAACCCCCATGTGGCACAGTCACATACACCTACTGATCTACCCCTCCATCACTGTTGCAGCCATACCTAAAGGGTAACTAAAGTAAAAAAAACAAATTTTGACCAATCATCAAAAAACTTTGTTTTTTTAACCCCCAACCGGACACAGGTACACACACCTACTGATCTACTTATCCATTACTGTGGCAGCCGTACTTAAAGGGTAACTAAAGTAAAAAAAAATTTTTTTTAACCAATCATCAAAAAGATACAGAGAGATTAAATAAAAGTTCTTATCATTGAAAATGGTGCTAATTTTGCCCTAACCAATCAGATGTTAGCTTTCTGATTGATTGGATCAAAATTAGCACTACTTTGGGCTGGGTCCACACAAAAGTTTTTTTTGTCCCAAACAAGCGTTCACTACAAACTCATCATTCCCATTATTGAGTTTTAAAATCTGCAGCAAACACACATATTCCCTTCCAAAATGCAGCCCTTCAAGCCAAATTCAAAGTTTATACTTAAACTTTCCCTTTCTAGTTGTTTGTTTTCTTTAAGGCTGAGGCCCCATTACATTGCACCAAATCGTGCACGCTTGCGTGTGTGATTTCTGTGTGTGGTTCCGCTTTGGTGCATACGTTTTCGTAATATTTAATATGATAAAAATGCATGCGTTTGTGTAAAAAAATGGTGCACGCAAAATGCATGTGCATCGAAAATCGTGGGAATTCTTTCGTTCTTGACCAAAATCGCGTGCGCAAACGCAATATAAATGCATTAGTGTAGCCTAGCCCTAACTCACTTTAAATGCAGATTCCGTAGCTGCTGCCCATCTACGGAATCTGCTTTTCGGGAAAACAACTGACAATTACTACGGACAGGACACCTGCAGGGGAAAGTAATTCAGCAGCTGTTTGAAGACAGAGAACTTAACCTATTAAAGGGCATGTCCACCCCCAAAACTATAATTTCCCCCCACTACTGGCCCCACTGTGTAGTGTAATAAAATCCTTACCTTACATCCCTGCTCCAAATGGTTTTCCTATAATCCCCCCCCAAAGTCCAAAAAAGTGGCCACCAGGAGGATAGCAGAGTCCATATAGGACTCTACAGGAAAAAAAGAAACTGAGGGTCGCACTCCAAATTGTTAGAAACTTTATTGTGAACCACACATCTCTATCACTAGAGACACTAGTGACATGAGATGTGTGGTTCACAATAAAGTTTCTAACAATATGGAGTGCGACCCTCAGTTTTCTTTTTTTCCTGTGGAGTCATTGGTTCCTAAGGGAAGAACCTATAGAGGTGTCTGCACCCACTACTGGAGAGAGTGCACCTCCACCATTGTTTACCCTGCTCCATATAGGACTCTGCCTCCTGTCTCTCCGGGAGAAGTTTGGCATGCGCAGTGCAGCCCTCCCCTCCTCCCTCTCCCTCCCGTTTTGTGATCCCTCCCTCTAGCTCCAAACCCTTTTAGTATATTCTAGTGTTTGTTTCCCCAGCCACCACCGCTATAATGTTATTTCCAGAAAGTCCCCTGATAGTTACTAACCTTGCCTCTCTCCTTCACCATTGTGAACTGCAGTTCCGTGCAAACAGAGGGCTGGGGCAGTGCGGCGAAGGAGAGAGGGAAGGTAAGTAACTATCGGGGCACCCTCTGGCATTAACATTATAGTGGTTGGGGCTGGGGAAGCAAACACTATAATATACTAAAAGTTTTGGGTGGACATACCCTTTAAGGTCTATGCCGTGTTACAGCTTTTTATATGGAAGAAACTTAAATGCTTTACTGTTAAAGGGCATGTCCACGTCCACCCCCAGAACTATAATTTAACCCACTATTGGCCCCACTCTGTATTGTAATAAAATTAGTGTAATAAAATGAGTGTAATAAAATTACATCCCTGCTCCAAATTGCTGCCCTGCAATGTCCGTGTAAAGTCCCAAAAAGTGGCCACAAGGAGCCTGGCAGAGTCCATATAGGAATCTGCCTTCTATCTCACCTCTGGGAGAATTTTGCCATGCGCCCTGCAGCCCTCCCCTCCCTCTCCCTCCCGTTTTGCTCTCCCTCCCTCTAGCATAAATCCCCTTTGGTATACTGTAAGGCTTCCAACCCCAACCAATATATTACTTTTTAACAGAAACTCCCCAGAACTCTACTTACCTTATCTCTCTCCTTATCTATCTCTCTCATTACTTTGAATGGCGCCCTTGCATTTCGCCTAGGTCACCTGTGCCTAGAAATGGCCCAAATCCTTAAAGTGTATATGATCAAAGCTACATAACATTTTAAAATATATATACAAAATCAATATATTAGAATTTATATTTACAAAAGTAAATATAAATTCTAAGTATAGATATAAAAATATATAAAAGAAATAAAGCCGCTGCTTAAGAATAAGGCTTACGGGGTGGGAAACCTCATAATAAGGGCAACTAAAGTAAAAAGAACCTTAGAAAACAAAGTACATATTACATGGTACAAAATGCATCTGCTCAGAAATCAGCCCAATCTCATTGAAGATACATGATTATAAAAGTTGTCCCATGGGGCTGACATCTTGGCTCCTCCTCCTGTACTTACTGGGTATCACGTCTTAGGGACACACCTCTATTTTGTACTGTATATTTACTTATATTTTTACTTGTACATAAACTTGTACTGCACCTACATTAGATTAGAAATAGTAATGTAACCCTTTTCTACAAAACTTTAAAATATAATTGTATAATTGGAATTGGTTCATGTATGGGCCCCATTAAGCTGGGTGCACACATGACAGACTTTTGAAAATGACAGACAGGATCTCCCTGCATAGGGTGAACTTTCGGGACTGTGGGTTTCCCACAACTGTGGCAGACTCTCTCTACAGGGATTCTACCCAGCCAGAAACATTTGGCGTCCGCTTGCTTATTCGGGAAAGCCGCTACACACACTGCCGAAAAAGCCCTGATACCCTTGGATCGTTAGTGTGTGTAGCTTACGGCACTAGGTTTCTGTGCTCCAGGTTAAGACATACCCTCCAAAAGTTAATTTTAAATGTGCTGAAATGTCTGTGTACCTGAAGGGTACGCCCCTGTGTACCTGAAGGGTACACAGGGGTGTACCTGAAGGGACCCCCCCCCCCGCGCGAGAGTTTGGGGACCGGGCCCCTGACTCCCTCCTCCGCATACTTCCAAGATCCCTGATCGCGATCAGCTGTTTAAAACTGGACCCGAACTTTCGGTTCTTTAAAAAGGCTCAATGCTGCAGGGATTCGGGCTTGTGGTGGGCCCTACTATCGTCCTGGGCCCCCCGCGGCGGGGGCGGTAGTTATGCCACTGCAAAAACATTTTGTCACTTAAATGTCATGTTTCTTAAAGGGACACTATACTGAAAAAATGACTTTGCCTCATCTTAATCTATAATTGAATACATATAAGTAGCACTTAAATACTTGAAAAATGGGTGTAAGTATAATTAACCTATGAAAGCCATATATCCACTAAATAAGTGGTAGGTATAATAAATAAATCTGTTTGTAGAATTGTTGTGACTGGTTGGATGATTCATTTAGTGCAACATACTATCTGATCCTCTGACGTTTATGTTTTTGAGGTTATTTATCTCCTGTAAGATATGCCATTAGAGTGCCCCTGCAGTTTTTCTACAGGGTAAAATGGGTTTCTTAGGTTTGGGTTATTCCCAACCATCGCTTCTCTCTTCATATAAGTAGCACTTACTCTGATTTGCATGTGTTGCTGCATGCCTTCAATCCAGCACACATTTTGACAGCGCTGACAGAGCCGCAGCCGAAATCCCAGATGCCTCAGACGCTTCCACTCTCCTTAGCACAGTGTGCGCATGCGCGCACAGTGCGAAGGACTGGAGATGCGTTGGAATCGTCTGGGATTTCAGACGCGACTCTGTCAGCGCTGGAACGATCCTGGTAAGTTCTCCTGCAAGATTCACTGAAGAACGGGAGGTAAGAAATAGTGCATTTACCTCCTGTTCTATGTGTGAGATAGGGTACTTTGGGACAGGACATACAGCACTTTATAAGAAAACAAATACATATCGTAACTCCTACACTATCGGCAGCAGATAACAAACAGGAGCATTGGTTTCCCTAGCCCTTATAGGTATCTTGTAGTTTTTATACAGGAGCATGGGATAAGTGCTGGGTTATGGAATGTCAGAGAGCACAGGCAGTGCCATGTCTGCCTAAACCTTAAGGCTACATTCTCAATTCAAATGCATGTAAAAACACATGCGCATACCATGCTTACTGTGAATATTATTATGGCATTCCTATACAAAAATTAAAGGGCAACTGTGGTCTCTGCACAAGTTAGAGTTAAATAAAATAAAATAGTGATACCACGGCTTTTTAAATATGGCCCGTAAAGTGTTAACCATGCTATTTTGTATTTAAATGTAAAAGTACTGACCAGGTTACACTCTGGTCCTCTCCCCCTCCCATCGGGGTCCTGTCACTCATTGAACTACACAGAAGATGAGGAGCAGCGTTGCATTCCAAAAATTCATAATTTGGCTCGGCTGGTGGCTGGAGCTGCTCCTTATCTTCCGTGTAGTTCAATCTCTGACAGGATCCGGATGGGAGGGGGAGAGGAACAGAGTGTAACCTGGTCAGTATTTTTACATTTAAATACAAAATTTCATGGTTTATGTTCCAGAAAACAGCTTCACTTGTAAATGGAGTATAGAGGGGGGGAGTTTTAGATACAAGGAGGGGGGGTTAGATACAGGGAGGTGGGGGTAGATACAGGGAGGGAGAGATGGGGGGTAGATACAGGGGGGGATAGGGAGGCTGGGGTAGATATGGGGAGTAGATACAGGAAGGTGGGAGGTAGATACAGGGAGGTGGGGGGTAGAAACAGGAAGGCGTTTGACGGGGGTAGATGCAGTGAGTGAGTGTGCCGTTGGTTGGTTGTGTGCTGCCTGTGCTGGTTTTTTTTTTTTTAGGTATTATCAGGAAGATTCAATTAAAGTTCTTATCGTTAAAAATGGTGCTAATTTTGCCCCAACCAATCACATATTATTTAACATTTGAAAGCTAACATCTGGTTGGGGCAAAATTAGCACTATTGTGCCTTGAATACTAAGCATTGGATGAAAGGCCTCTTCCCTCCTTGTTAAAAGCCAGTAGGCAGGGGGGAAGTGATAGCCTGTAATACTAATCCAATGCAAGGTCAGGGAGACAACCTTCCCAAGAAAATGCAACCAAGCAGGGAGTGTCAGCCCAGATAAATGACCCAAGGTAAACTGTTAGGACCTTCCATACTGGGGTTACCTTGACGTGGTTGAAATGCTTTTCACTTTTATGCATAAAATTGTAACTAAAAACCCCATGTTTTTACTGTTTGCACTTGCATAGATATTATGATATATGGGGCCCAGGAATGTGCATTGATCATCTCTTTTCTTGTTTGTTCTAATGTTTTGGTCAGATCAGTAGCACTTCCACTATTTGTTATAAAGTAATTTTGCCACAGGAGTGCTCCCACAGCCCCCCTTTTGTGTATATATTGTAGCAGAGTTTCTCTGCAGGAAGACTGACCAAGCTTCCATGTGGTAGTAGCACCCCAAACACGTCCCTTTAATTGGAGGTCTTATGCCTTGAATACTAAGCATTGGATGAAAGGCCTCTTCCCTCCTTGTTAAAAGCCAGTAGGCGGGGGGAAGTGATAGCCTGTAATACTAATCCAATGCAAGGTCAGGGAGACAACCTTCCCAAGAAAATGCAACCAAGCAGGGAGTGTCAGCCCAGATAAATGACCCAAGGTAAACTGTTAGGACCTTCCATACTGGGGTTACCTTGACGTGGTTGGAAGGCTTTTCACTTTTATGCATAAAATTGTAACTAAAAACCCCCATGTTTTTACTGTTTGCACTAGCATAGATATTATGATATATGGGGCCCAGTCATCTAATATAATTTTTATGAGGATCGACAGCACAAAGAAAACTGGTTCTGCCAGGCTTCCTGAGTGTTTCAGCACTATTTTTAATACAGGAAGGCCCAGGGCCATAACCTGGCAAATGAAAACTTCATGTGCTGTAGCTACTCAACAAAACAATATTGAAAGGTAGGAATAATCAATCCTACCTCCCTGCCCCAGGTACTTTTCATTTGTAAAAAGTTAATTTTTACAGTATAGTGGTGAATGCAGTATTTTAGCCATCAAACCTAAATGTGATTTTCCACTGAAGTTACCCTTTAAAACATAAGGATTATAAATCATTTTTTGCATTTGATAACACATATTGCAAAACAAAGGCATTCATGTATGGTTATGTTGAAACCAGCATATACAAAAAAACTTCATGGAGCATTGCCAAAGGGTGTGTATCTTATGCTACAGTTAGTATAAAGTCATTTGCACCACAGGCTCTCCAGTTTTCAGAAATCTTCTTTTAAGGTACAGTATATGATCTAATACAAATAATCGCATTACTGTTTGTCGTGATTTTTGTTTGATTTTATTCACTTGTATGTATGTATTTTATTTCCTATTCAGCACATTTTCCACATCGCTTTACAATTATTTAATCCGTTTTCATCAGACCCTGCCCCGAAGAGCTTACAATCTAATATGTTTATCTCACACACAAACTATCAGTTTGTCTTTATGATTGTAGAGGTATCTGGAGTCTCAAATGGAAACCCACACTAGCAAAGGGAGAACATACAATCTCCTTGCAGATGTGTCAAGTTTGCTGTTTATTTAGATCTCTTATTATTTTCAATGTCAGCATCCACATTCTGTGTCATTCAGATGCCTTTCACTGAGTGTATGTTTGTAAGCACGCTGTAAAGGATCCTGCACACATTGTGACCTCGTGTGTATGTATGCTTCAGGCTTATGCAGTGTGCAATGTGATGAGATTTAAAATATATTGGATTTTAAGGGTCTTTTCATGTGGGTGACCTGTTTGATATTGCTGGGTTACTTTGACATGGGATGGGTCTGTGGCTTACACTTCTAATACTTACAATACAGCAGTGGTTTTACAATTTTCCAGACCGTGGCACACTAAGCAATGCAATTTTTTCTTGCAGCACAACTGTTCTAATATTGGGCCTTGTGCTGTAATTAACAATATTCTGTGTAAGAGTAAAAGAAAATTTCCATTGCTATCTGCCCCATCACACTTTTACAGAAACCCTGCAATACAGCATTCTGAGTGACTTGCAACATAAACACAATTGAGCAATATCACCTGTGACAGGTTCTGGGGATTCATTTCTACATGATCCACACCCTGCTTATCATTGGCATAATTAGTTATACACTCCTATATATATATATATATATATATACACCGTTGTACTTGAGGGCGCACTCACGGGACTTGGCTACAAACAATTTCTTTATTTGGTTAAAGAAATTATATATATATATATATATATATATATATATATATATATATATATATTCTATTTTAGAATAAAAGCCAATTAATCATTTGGCTTTTTAATGCATAAAAATGACATTATATGAAGTTATTTTTTATTGTAAAAAAGGTGGTACATTACAAACTGATTTTTTTTGTATTGCTCCAGGAAGGCTGCCATTAATTCACGCTGACTGGCAAATAAAAAACAGAGCTGCTATACATAAAGTTTGTGTATATATGTAGAAATTTTATATTTTTCTAGAAACATAAAAAAAAACAAAACCCAATAAACCTGTGATTTCTTTGGCTGTATGTTGTGCCACCAAAGATACAAAAAAGAATACAGGTACATTTAGAAACAGGGAGATGTAATAAAAGTTCTTATCGATAAAAATGGTGCTAATTTTGCCCCAACCAATCAGATGTTATTTACCATTAGGCATCTGATTGATTAGGCAAAATTAGCACCATTTTAAACGATGTGGACTTTAATTACATCTCCCTGTTAATATTTAACTAGAAACAGAAGTTAGAAACTGTGCACACTGTGAATACTGGGGTCAGGGGGCGCAGCTTTTTGAAGACTACATGGGCTATGGAGTTGTACTGGCAACAACATGGAGCCTTCTTAGTTACAGAATCTTTTTCTCACATCTACTAAAACTTACTAGAGAAGAATCTTACAATCTATAGGTGTACTGGGGAGAAAAGCTTTCACATTAGAATTTGTAAAAAAACAAGTTTAGTTCTCCTTTAAATATTCTACTTGCAGTATGAAATGAGCATTTTATATGTAAACTGTACATTAGAGGAAAATCTTTCTAAAAAACTGAAGCTATTTAACTAATGACAATTCTGTGATTTCCTCCTTTTATAGCAGGATTCAGTTAAACGTGACAATGAGTAGCCTGAGCCAATCGATTTCAGGATTTTCACTTGAACTCTTCAAAACTCTGGAGAAAGATGCAAAAACATCAAACGTCAGTTACTCGCCGTTCAGTATCACAACAGCTTTGTCCATGGTTCTGTTAGGGGCAAGAGGAGAGACAGCTGCGCAAATGGAAAAGGTTAGAAAGATCTTTTTTATTCTAATATAAACATGCATTTAAAGGTTATCTCCACTGCCCTAAATTAAAAATCATTATTCACTTTAATTGAAGAATAGAAGGTTAAGGAGCCATGTCTTACCTCCCGTTCTTCAATTGCATCATGAGCCAGGAACGAAGCTTTACAACTTACCAGTGACCACGCTCCTCCGCTGCTTCCAACTATATGCTTGCTCCCTTGCACTGTATATGAATGCACGTATAGTGCAAGGGATTGTGGATGATGTCGGCATCTGTCCAAGGAAACACCAGAGGAGTGGGATTGTGGGTAAGATGTAAGGCTGTGTTCCTGGCTCTTGATACATTAATTGAGGAACTGGAGACATAGCTCCTTTATCTTCCTCAATTCAAAGGTAACTGTGGTCTCCATAGAATTATACACAATTTAAAAGATCTCTCATACCTTTAAAACAAGCCTAGATTCTTAGGGTCTTAAGTTATAGGCTTGTAAAGTTAGACTCAGACAATCAGGATAAACAAGTGTGTGACAGTCACATAATGTGCTGTTTAAGAAGCCCCATCCCCCCTAAAAATTATATATTCTGAGAAATTTAAAGACCTCCACCCATTCTCTGCCCATTCCTTTGCCTAGTTTTCTTTTCAAGCTTGTGGCTAGCTTTAAAAATAATAAAGAAGTTTGGGACCAGGGCTAATGATGCAGCAGATAAGATGCAGCTGTAAGATACATCTGGGCATGCTCAGTGTCTGAGACAAGGATGGAGAAGCAATGGTGCTGGTGATGTGCTAGCTAGAAATACCACCCTTTATACTGTTGTAGCTTGGCATAGACTGTAGCTAAAAGCATGATCATGTAGTAAATTTTTAAAGGTAGGAATGTGTTCTTTTTACAAGTACAGAGTCCACAGTTACTCTTCAAAGTGACTAATGATTTTTCACTTAGTGTAGCAGAGATACACTTTAAAGGACAACTAAACTGTAAAAATCCACTTTTAAGAAATGAAAAGTACCTGGGGCAGGGAGGTAGGATTGATTGTTCCCACGTCCCAATATTGTTTCATTAAGTAGCTACAGCACATATAGTTTTCATCTGCCAGGTTATGGCCCTGTGCCTTCCTGTATTAAAGATAGTGCTGAAGCACTCAGGAAGCCTGGCAGAAGCAGTTTTGTTTGTGCTGCTGCTCGTCTTAGAAATAATATTGGGAGGTAGAAAGTACCAATCCTACCTACCTACCTGTCCCAGGTACTTTTCATTTTAACTGTTTTTGGAAAAGGTTTATATGCACTATCCTGTAGTTCTCCTTTAAGCTTTAACAATGGCTGGGAGGTGAAGCATAATGCTAGTACTTAATTACTTAAGACTACTGTCACCCAGATAAAACATACTTATTTTGTAAAGCCTGGGCAGCTTCCACTAGTAGAAGATTACATGTAGCTATTTTGTTGAAAGCAAATCATCTTGAATCACTCGGAAATCTGTAAGAAAGCAATGTGAAAGCATTCTTGTTTAAAAGCAATACTGCAACTTAATATAATATGCATATGCAAGAATACATATCCTAGAAAATTCAGATTCGAGGCTGTCTGCTTATGGTGGTTCAAGGGCATGTCCATTCTTAAAACCAAAGAATTGTCAATTGTTACAGTACTTACCCCCCACACCTCACCCCAGCTGATATATTCTGCACTTTAATACCTGTTTTACTAACCAGATATTTGGCACGGTAAGTTGTCCCACCCCTCCATGCTTTTGGGTTTTTGGTTTAAAGGACAACAATACCCAAAAAAACATCTCCTCCATTACATGTCCACACTTCAAGCAGTTGAAATCACTTACACTCATTTACAACCATGCTGCCCTCCCTTAGATATCACAGAGCAAAGATGAGTGCTAACCGCTCGTTTCCTAGACGGCCCAAGGCCATCGTTAACATATCACTTGTCATTGGCTGGTGGGAATGTCTGTTACAACCTCTCTCCTCCTCCTCTGCCAGTCAAACAAACTTGAACTGTCCTGTTGCTAGAATACAGCCTACATAATCAAGGAGTGGGTGGAGGAGTGTTTTCTTGCATGCTAGCTCTGAGTGACAGTTAGAGGCAGACAGAATCATTACGCCCCCTTCACAGCATGGCTAATTGAATGCAGAGAGAGGCTCAAAATCAAAAAATGTATAGGGAGGGCTGCATACCTTTACTCTTTTTAAAGCAGTTTTTAAAAAAATGCATTGAGGCAATACAGTTATCCTTTAAGGGTTGGCATGCCCTTTAACAGTCCCAAACATTAATCAAATAATTTTTTTATTATCACCTGGAATAGTAAATTCATATGAGTGACAGCTTGCCCTATAAATTAATAAGGAATTAAAAGAATGGTCTACAAACAGATGGGTCCTCTTTAAAATACGTTTTTCAATAAGCAAGAATTGAAACCTTAGTTACATTAAAGAGTGAGTAAAGTACAACAAAACCAGTTTAAGCAAAAATTAATGTATACATTGTATAGTTAAGTAGTGTATAGTTCTTAGAGAAATGTACCAGTTTAAGAAAGCACCTTTTAGGAAGAAAGGACTAAAACTCCATATGTCTATTCAACTAACAAAAGTGTATCACTTTTCTTTAAAATTCCATTTGGTCCCAATTTTTTTTAATAGAACAAGCATCTGAGATCTCTGTAATTTGTTATAACACTTGCACATCATTACTGTCTGTGGTTTAATAAGAGATATTCTACAAACACCTGCTTGCAAACAACAATGAAAATAATACCTTTAGCTATGTAGATGACCTGTAAATAGGGAGTGTGGAAGTCCCAAAAGGATGAAGGGTTTGCATCAGTCACTCCAATGATTTAACTAATTATTCTATTACAGGTGCTTCATTTGTCTGCAAGTCATGAACCAAAGGCTGCCTGTGCACAGGTATATACTGTATGAATGAGTATTTTTAATTATATAACCCCATCCATGTACATTGCATGTTTTCCACCTGACTAAATAGTTATGCTAAAATTTTTACACGTAGTATTTCACTTTTAAG
The DNA here is from genome assembly GCA_019447015.1 of Hymenochirus boettgeri. Taxonomy (NCBI): domain Eukaryota; kingdom Metazoa; phylum Chordata; class Amphibia; order Anura; family Pipidae; genus Hymenochirus; species Hymenochirus boettgeri. The sequence continues at coordinate 167,768,908 of CM033474.1, forward strand.
CTAGATACACATGTTACAATCTTTCCTCCTGACCGACCGTTCAAGGCTTCCGAACGGTTGGCCAGGAGGAAGGACTGTCGGTCGTGGCAAAAGCAGCCGTGTCTAACAGATGCCGCATGATCGGTCATGGTTTCATATACAGAAATATCCACAATGTCCAAGTCTCAATGGCTTTCAATTGCTTATCTCTAACATTTTGGGATAGCATGGATTATAAAATATCTTTTAAAATATATGCATCCAGCTATGTGATGGAAGGAAGTTTCCATAATTTCCTTTGGAATCAACAAAATCTAGCTATCCATCTATAACAAGAATCTTTCTGAAATATATAATTTGAAGAGAAGGGACAAAATGGATCTATAGTACACAAGCTAGTATAGATCCACTCACTGATATCTGCGCTCTCACTCTACACACCAGTAAGGAGAAAAGTACTGGAGACAGATCATAGCATGTATCCTTATTTGTTTCTCTTATTTTTATGTAGACGTATCAGAAATTGTGTTGCTCCATAGTTATCCTTTTGGTTGTGTGTCAGTGGGTTACCTCCCTGGAATGAGTTTTTGCAGGGTGTGATGTCTGCATAATCGTAGGAACAGAGTTTCAATGTTCAATCAGAGAAGTAAGGTTTATTTTAGAAACTACACAAAATTACACTTACATATTTTATTCTTAACAGTTGCCAATATTTTATTGGTTACATGTAAATGACTTTCCTATCAACTTAATGCTTACTGTTTTTAATTATATCTTGTTACCGTCAATTCTTACTTTCACAATTCCAATTCATTTACATTAATAGAAACCTCTTAAACCGCAAGATATATAATTTTTTGGGACCTTATGACCACTTGGTCATACTTTTCACTAAGATCATCACCACCTGTTTATTTACATATCTTTACAAACTTTACCTTTTGCTGTTATTATATATTATCAAAACCGATTGGTTTTAAAGTATGCCTCAGATCCAGGTACATTCTAATATGAAATTGGTAATTGTGCTTTGATCATATGTCCCTGAAATGGAATGGAATGTTCAGGTTTGATGGTTCGAACTAGTAAAGTGAATGGGCACAAAATGTCTGGAAATGTGTGGTGAGCTTGTGATAGATTCCATAGATTACTTAGCTGGATAATTTTTACATGTGGAATCCTATAAGTTTATAGAAACATTGATCTGAAAGTGTAGGCTAAAGGGGAGTTCATTCATAATGGAGATACTACTGTACATTATAAAATGTAATGACCTCCCTGCAGACCAGCCAAGATGAAGCGATTCACCAGGCATTTAAAGAACTTCTTTCAACTCTTAACAAACCCAACCAAGCATATGAACTGAGTGTGGCAAATCGTCTATACGGAGATAAGAATTTTACATTTTCCAAGGTAAGTTTTAATATTAACACAGCTTTTGGGAATATTATTCTGCTGTTATACATTCTGCATAGTAGAAAAGAAGGGAACTTAATGAGCCTATGCAACTATGTAAAAGTGTCCAGAACACTCTCTGGCAAGGAGGCTGCAGAAGGCAGGGAAAGCTAGAAACCTGAACCAGAATTAAAGGAGAACCAAACCTAAAATACATAAGCAGCTCCACAGATCAAATAATTGTAACTTGGTAAAACCATTTGTTTCTCAATTCTGAAATTAGAATTTTAGTGTAGAAATCATTTGTAGAATATGATACTCAGGTTGCTGAGTACTTTGATTACTTTCATAGTATGTTTTCTTGGGTTTCATTTTCCTATAAATTGTACTCCACCCAGAGTTAGGTCATGTGCTCGTTTGAGCAAAGTACTTTAAACTAGAGAGTCAGCTTCAAGCATCCAGGCCACACAGGAGAAGCTGTCAGGTCATGCAGCCAAAAAGGCAAGTACCAGTAGGTTAGGACCCAGTTAAAGAAAGCAACCTTGACATGGTGACTTGGCTTAAAATAATTTGGCCAACTTATTGAACTAATTGCTTTTATTTATCCAGGGTTTAGCAGACTGTTTGTAGTAGCAACCTTATGGAGGTAGCCAATATGCAATTAGAATTGTTTGTGCACTAGAATTCTGTTTGTTGTATGTATAATATTTTTGGTCTCTAGTTGCACTTTAATATGGATGTACAACAGCCCAATTTTCTATATATTGTGTTCTTTAAGGAAAGCTTTGCTCTAAGTAATATGATTTTCAAATAACTAGATAGAGCAAGAGTCAACTAGTCCAAAAAGATTTGAAATCTGAGCTGTAGATTATGAGAAATCATTTGAAATGACAGCATACACAAGAAAAGACATGTCACTCAAAACAGAAAAACACATTTGCTTCCCTTCCCTGACCTCTTATTTGGATCTTTGGCTGCCAGACAGAACATTTTCTGCAACAATTAAGTCAATCAGAAGAGAAAAGAAGGAAGGGGGAGGAAGGAGGAGATGGCAAGGCTGTGCAGAATGGCAGAAAGCCATGAGTAATGGAGAGGGTGGGAAGCAATAAGGAGCACTTACTAAACAATAATTTACTGACAAAGCAGGCACTGATAAATATATGAGTATCAACATTTTACCTCTCTCAAATTGTAGTTTCAGATAATGTAAAGTTGTTTGAGTGAGTATAGTGACCCTTTAAACATCAGTGATGAAGATAAGATTAAAGGAATAGTTAACTGAAAAAAGTAAACTATTTCTTTAATGCATTGATTGAAGAATGGGAGGTAAAGGAGCTATGCTTTACCTTCTGTTCTTTAATCAATTGACCAGGAGACCGGAACAAAGGTAAGAAAATCTACCTTGCGCATGATCCACCTCTGGCTCCGTTGACACATTTCCGGTTTACTATAGCGTGCATTATCGTGCATGCATGCTATAGTAAAACTAAAGCTGGAAGTGGTGGAATGTGGCCAAGGTGAATTTTCTTACCTTCTGTTGTGAAATATACAGTCCACTACTTTCACCCATTTAACCCTTTCACTGCCAGGAGAATTTCATTTTTTTTTTGCGTTAACTGGCAGAAGAATTTTCAGGATTTTGCCCTTAATCGCTTTAGACTAATTTTACAGTAGGAAACCTTGCAGTAAATCAGGAATATTATACATTGTTTTTTTCAGCACAAAGTCTACTTTAATATGGTAACAAAATTTTGTAACTTTTCTGGAAATTTTACTGGAATTATGGGTAAAATATGTAAAAAAAATGAAAAATTTGCAAATTTTCATGGATTTTTCCCATTTTTACTTATAGTTATCTTAAGGTTACGCACAAAAATCTTACTGTTTCTAAAAGCTCTGATACTCCCGAGTACAACGATACCAGATATATGTAGGTACCGACTTTTCCTGTACAGGAGACCCCCCCCAAACTAAAACTGCACCTCCTAGAATATTACACCAAATTCAAATGTATAACCACTACTGACAGGTAACATAGAATGTCTACCAAATTAACTAAAATATCCCCACAAGTGAGATATTTTTAGAAACTCCCACCACAAGATTTATGAGTGAGGGTTAGTTTGATCAAAATGCAGATACCTGGACACAGCTCTTCGTCCAATTGTAAGTTATTTTTCTCCACTTTTCCTTTTTTTCCTTAACTGTAAAATCAGAGACAAAACAAATGCGAATTTCAGCTAAAAACTGTGGAGGAAAGTTCAACGCATCTCAAATATGAAAGCCTAACCCCTCCCGAATAAAACGGTATATGCCACTTCATGGGTGTACCCAGAGACATGGCTACCAATAACCCAGAGCGTGACAGTGCCAAATGTCAGTAGCAGCAAAAAAAAATGGCCAGTTTGTATTTGAACAGTCTGCAGTTTTTCCAACAAAACACCCCCCCAACTCAGAAATACCCACCACACAAACTATATATTCCTGAAATCAACACACCTTCAGCTATGTACCGCTTAGTTCGTTCATTCATACCATCAATGTGTGGGCGCAGTTCTTCGTAGAAGTTTGCACTTTTCCAAAAAAATGAACATCAAACAACATCAAAAAGGTAGAAAATCATGCCAAAACCCCATGGAATGTAAAAAAAGGTACCAAATATCAATCTCCCAAATGTCCTAATCAAACGGGATGCCATATGTGTGGTTACACACGCGGACGTGAAGCGAAAAAGCCACAAAGTGAGACAATGCTTGATGGCTCAGAAACGGCAAAAATATTTAGCCAACTCGAATTTGGACAGTCTAGTTTTTTCAACAAAACCACCCCCGTAACTTAGAAAATAACCCCCACAAAACTATATTCCTGAAATCTACACAACTTCAGCTTATGTAACATTGTAGTTTTGTTCATTCAAACCTCAATGGCGTTGGCGCAATTCTTCATAGAAGTTCGCATTTGTCTGAAAAATGACAAAAACAACTTCAAAAGGTAGAAAATCATGCCAAAACCTCATGGAATGTAAAAAAAAAGTTACTAAATATCAATCTCCCAATGTCCTGAATCAAACGGTATGCTATATGTGTGGTTACACACGTGGACGTGGAAGCGAAAAGCCACAAAGTGGAGACAATGCACGATGGCTCAGAAACAGCGAAATATTAGCCAATTCCGAATTTGGACAGTCTGCAGTTTTTTTCCACAAAAACACCCCGTAACTTAGAAATAACCCCCACAAACTGTATATTCCTGAAATCTACCACCTTCAGCTATGTAAACTGTAGTTTGTTCATTCATACCATCAATGGTGTTGGCGCAGTTCTTCATAGAAGGTCGCATTGTCTGAAATGAACAAAAACAACTTCAAAAGGTAGAAATCATGCCAAACCTCATGGAATGTATAAAAAAGTACTAAATATCAATCTCCCAATGTCCTGAATCAAATGGTATGCCATATGTGTGGTTACACTGCGGACGTGGGAAGCGAAAGCCACGATGTGAGACAATGCATGATTGTGAGAAAACAGTGAAATATTTAGAAAACTTGGACGTCTGCAGTTTTTTCCACAAAACACCCGGATAACTCAGAAATACCGCACACAAACTATATATTCCTGAAATCTAAAACACTTCAGCTATGTAGCACTGTTAGTTCGTTTCATTCTACCATCAATGGTTTGGGCGCAGTTCTTTCGTAGAATTCGCATTTCTACACAATTTTCTGGAAAAATCGAGAAAAATACATTCAAAGTTACAAAATCACACCAAACCCCATGTAATGAAAAATCTTACCAAATACAATCTCCTAAATGTCCTGAATCAAACGGTATGCCATATGTGGTTACACACACGGACGTGGAAGCGACTAGTCAAAATGTAAAACAATGCGCAGTGAGCCAATAACAGCATTTTCCCAGATTTTCAAAACTGAAACACCCCCTAAACTTGGAAATACCCCCGCAACTATATATTCTCAGAATCTACATCCTTCAGCTACGTAACGCTGTGGTTGTTCTTCATACCATCAATGGTGTGGGCGCAGTTCTTTGTAGAAATTGGCATTTGTCTGAAAAAATGATACAAAAACAAAATTCAAAGGTAGAAATCATGCCAAACCTTCATGGAATCTAAAAAAAACGTTACTAAATCAATCTCATCCCTCAAAGTCCTGACTAATCTAACGGTATGCCATATGTGTGGTTACACACGCGGACGTGAAGCCAAACGACCCAAAGTGAAACAATGCACAATGGCTCAGAAACAGCAAAAATATTCAGTCAAATCTGAATTTGAACAGTCTGCAATTTTCCCACAACACACCCCACAAACCAATATTTTCTCGAATCCACACACCTTTATCTACGAAATCTGTATTTTGTTTCATTGTACCATCAATGGTGTGTGGACGCAAGGTTCTTTGTAGAATCGCAGTTTTAGCAGTTTTCTAAAAAATTTTAAAAAACACCTCTCAAGGTAGAAATCCATGCCAAAATCCCAATAATGTCAAAACAAAGTTACCAAATATCATTTTCTAAATGTCCTGATCAAACGGTATGCCCTATGTATGGTACACCGCACACGTGGAATCAACTAGCCACAAAGTTAGCCACTGAACAATGGCCCCATTACAAGCACTGGTCGATTTGGGTCAGACTTAACACCCCTCTATATTTAGAAATCCCCCCCAAAACTATATATTCCTTGGATTTACACTCCTTCCAGCACGTTACGGTGCCATGCTTTCATACATACATGAAGAATTCCAACCCAGTAATCCAAAGAACTCGTGTTTTTTAGTTTTGTTAAAAAGAAAGTAAGATGAGTCAAGGTTGAAATCCTACTAAACCACTTGACAAGCAAAAAACCCACTTCATGTCAATCTGGCCACTGTTCTGAATCAAACGGTATGCTATGGCGTGGATGCACACAGGGACTGGCCACCAACTAGCTCAAAATTGGACCATGCACAGTGTAATTACAGAAAAAATCAAAGTTCTTGGAATTTCAAACAGCCCCCAAAACTTGGAAATGCCCCCCCACAATAAACCCCCCCACTAAATATCACTCTCCCACATGTTCTGAATCAAACGGTATGCCATATGCGTGGATGTACAGAGATGTGGCCACCAACTAGCTCAAATTGGACGCATGCACAAATGCAATTACAAGAAAAAATCAAAGTGCTCTGTAATTTGAACAGCCTACCCTTTTTCTAAGGAAACAGTCCCGAAACATGGAAATTCCCCCCACAAACTATATATTTTTGGAATCTACACACCTTCAGCTATGTTACGGTGCCATGCTTTCATACATACATGAAGAATTCCAGACCCAGTGATCCAAAGAACTCTGTGTTTTTAGGAGGTTTTGTGAAAAATAAAATAAGATGATTCAAGGATTGAAATCCTACCTAAACCAACTTGACAAGCAAAAAAACCCACTAAATGTCAATCTCCCACATATCCTGCATCAAACGGTATGCCATATGTGTGGGTGCACATAGAGACGTGGCCACCAACTAGCTCAAATGGGACACATGCACAAGTGTAATTACAAGAAAAAATTCAAAGTGCTCTAATTTCAAACAGCCCCAAAACTTGGAAATGCCCCCCACAAATAAACCCCCCACTAAATATCACTCTCCCACATGTTCTGAATCAAACGGTATGCCATATGCGTGGATGTACACAGAGACGTGGCCACCAACTAGCTCAAATGGGACGCATGCACAAGTGTAATTACAAGAAAAAAATCAAAGTGTTCTGTAATTTGAACAGCCTAATCAATTTGGAAATACCCCCCACAAACTATATATTTTTGGAAGCTACACACCTTCAGCTTCTTGATGGTATCATGCTTTTGTATATACGTGAAGAATTCCAGACGCTGTTATTCATAGAACTCTGTGCTTTTAGGAGATTTTGTGAAAAAATAAAATAAGAGGACTCAATGGTTGAAATCCTACCTAAACCCACTTGGCAAGTAAAAAAACCCACTAAATGGCAATCTCCCACATGTCCTGAATCAAATGGTATGCCATAAGGGTGGGTGCAAACAGAGACGGGGCCACCAACTAGCTCAAATGGGATCCATGCGCAATTGCAATTACAAGAAAAAATTAAACGCCACAACCCACCCCCCAACCCTATCCCCACTCCCCCTTTTAGTGGTATTTTAGTGAAAACCAGTTAGTACGGAGAGTCACACAAGTTTTTGCACACTTTACTCATCCTAAAAATTCAATACGGTCTTTTTTTGGTACCTCTGCAAAATTTCCTACTAAAATAGGCTTAGTTTCCCTTAAAATTCAACAAATAAATGATCCGCGTTTAGTTTACCGATATCACCGGGGACATTGGGAAGCTTGGAGAAGACAAAGTTTTTTGCTAATTTATAGTTTTAGGGTAAAAAAAAAAAAAGGTGTGTGTATCACTTTAAGATTTTTTTTGTGTGCATTTCCCCCTTTTTTTTGGGGATCATTCTCAAAGATGATCACCAAATCATCTTTGGGAATGATAACGAACTTGGAATACGGGCATAAATGCCCGTTTTCCAATTCGAAAACCGATCGGAAAAATCACTTCCCGGAAATCATTTTCCAGGAAGTGATTTTTCATTCATTGGCAAAGATCAATAATTTGGTGATCAGAAGTGATCACCAAATTTTGATCTCTGTCCCCATTTTTTTTCTAAGTCTTTGCTAAGTAGCAAAGACTTAGAAAAAATCCTATTTGTGAATGGAACTTTGAGTTCCATTCACAAAATGTATAGTACAGCTGTCAGCTTGACAGCTTGTGCTATACAGGTACTGCAGCATGATCTAAATGGAGATCAGGCTGCAGTACCTCAACTAGACCACCAGAGTACAGTTTCAAGGGAAGACCCCGGTGAAGGAGGAAGCTCTGTGATGTCACTGGGGTCTCCCTTTCTGCTTCCTTCCTTCCTTCCACATGGGACTTGCTCCACCATGCGGGACCCGGCTACAGGTGGGGATATCTTCCGATCCCCCCCTCGGATTTGGACACAACCGAGGGGGGATCGAGGGGACTAGGGGGGCAGTTGAATGCTGCCCCCCGGTCGCTCCTAGCGGGGGGCAAAACATTTTCGGGGGGGGAAGCCACAGATCGTATATTCACAATCTGTGGCAGTTTGGTCATTCACTGCACAGATCGTGAATATACGATCTGTGGCAGTGAAAGGGTTAATAGCACTTAGGGTGAGGATCTAAACAACAAAGTCCTCACCCCTGCTTTTGGACTTACTTGAAGTACTAGTCAGATGTGAAGAGGGGGAGAGGTAAATATAATTGTCCTTTTAAAGTATATGAAAATATAATCGGCTGAAAGTTTGCATGCAGAGAGTAGTTGTCAATGGAATGTTATCTACAATATGTGAACAGTTATGTTGCCATGGGGGGTTCTTGTGCATTGTCAATCTTTAAAGTTTTTTTAGACTATTTATTCAAAGTTTATTTTAGGACTATATACTTGGGACTGAAAAGTTCTATAATGCAACACTTGAATCTGTTGACTTCAAACACAATGCAGAAGCTGCAAGAGTGAAAATTAATTTGTGGGTTGAAAGCCAAACAAAAGGTAAGAATGCCTAACTTTAATTTAATATTTAGAATAACTTAAAATCATAATAAAATTACTGATAATATTATAATATTATTATAAGATACTTTATTTAACAATTTGTACCTAACCAACTCCCTCTTCCCCAAATATATAATTCCAGAGGCAGGCTCAAGTATTCCTACCTCTTAATTTAGTTTATTTTAGAAGTAATTTGCTTTAGTCAGTTATTGCTTCCTGTCTTTCTGTCTGAGATCAAAGAAAAATATTGTTACAAAAATTAAGTGTCAGGTAAGGACTCATTAAAGGGACTGTCCACCCCTCTTTTCAAAAAGTGATATATTGTAGATAACCCCCCAAAATCTAAAGTTTGTTTTAGTCAAAAGTTAGAAATCAGCTCCCACACACAGCTATTATACTTACATGCTCCTCCTTGCTCCACCGCCGCGACTCTGCACTTCCGGGTCAGGAAGTCAGTGATCGGCAGTGGGATGTTGGGAAATAAAACACATACCTCATGTTAGAAAGGTAGATTTCCCAATAACCACATCAAAATCAGAGTTGAGACACAAATTACTGCTTTTATATTAAGGTGCTTTTCCTTCTGATTTAGTGTTGTTCTGAGGCTTTAGTTGTCCTTTAAGTCAAAAGTTTGGCAAAAACTGCAGTGATAATGGCTGCGAAAAGTTAAAAAACCTTTATAAATATGCCCCTAATTCTGTTTTTGTACGTTTCCAAAAATGTGTGCAGCAGTTTGTTTTTTAAACAGATCGGATTTACCCAATCCTTTAAAAAAATAAAAAAAAACACTGCTGCAAGCATTTCTATTTGGAGATGGATACGTTTGCAGGAACAACACTTGAAAAAGATCCACTACACACAGACAAAAACAGCAAAAAATACAAACTGTTTGATGTGGTCTGTGTATAGTGTAAATGGGTCCTAAGGCTGAGACACTACAACGTAACAGAAACGCGTTGCCATTTTTGTGATAAAGTTTCCGCTAACGGACCGAAGCACAAAGAGTGATCCAAATTGTGCAAATGTGACCTAGCCCTAAGTGAGTCTGCAAGCACTACTTGTTTTATTTTAAGTATTGTCGCCCTTCAGTAAGTTACTGGGCACTTTTTTACAATTTAAACCTGGCCTTTAGGATTGAGAGAGGGGTCCCTACACTACAGAAAGAAAAGGGATCCAGAGGGTGGGAGGGCTCCCCTGCACATGCCAGGAGGACAGGGAAGGGGCAGAAACCTTGTTACACACAGGAAGGCTCCTACTCTTCAGTTTCCTGGACTATGAATAGGAACTTCAGAGACATATATTCAATTGTGTTTGGTTTTCACCATTAAGGGGCAATAGTTTGTTTCGGAATTGCTTCCCATGCCATAAACATGTTTATTTGTAAATCATTGGTTTTTGTATAATTGTAAAAAAATAGTATAATGTACACTTAATTGTTTCAGTTTTGATTGTTTGTAATGAGGTTGGTGAGATTTGAGTTGTCTCTAATTGTGGTTCCATAATAAAAGCATAATTTATGGTAATTGTGGATATCCTTGGAGAGTACTGGTGGCATAGCTGGAGGATAGCATATTCAATAAAGAAAAATATACCAGAGCAGATGGCCCCCTATAATGTCAAAATATCATATTTTTTCCATATTTTTAAAGCCAAATAGAACCAGTTTCAAATATTGACAATTTATCCTATCATACTCTTTTATCTAGCACAAGAGATAAAGTTGTATTTTTTTATTTGACCTAATTTACTAAATAAATGATTTGTTTGGTTCCTTTAGAGGATTGGAGGTTTACAAAGATATGGTGTATTGCAAACATTTTTTAAAAATAAGAATGATACGATCATGCAAATTTAATAATTATACTTGTAAAGTAGGTTTTAAGAAGGCAAAAGATGAATACACTTTTACATGATTTACCACAAAAGGAGAAAAAATAAACCTTGGTTAAAGGGCATGTCCACCCCCAAAAAACTATATCCCCCCAACTACTGGCCCACATCATGTAGTGTAATTTAATACTACCTCACATCCCAGCTCCATATGGTTCTCTGTAGTCCCCCCCAAAGTCCAAAAAACTGCCCACCAGGAGGATAGCAGAGGATAGGACTCTGCCTCCTACCTGGCCTCCGGGAGAGTTTGGCATGGGACTGCAGCCCTTCTCCCCCTTCCCTCTCCCTCCCGATTAGGATCCCTCCCCCTAGTGTAAATCCCTTTATATGTAACATTCCCCTGTCCCCCCAGCTCCAACCCTCTATTTTATTGAAAGTGCCCCAAACTTTACTTACCTCCCCTCTTTCGCCGCAGCAATAATCCCGGCAGCCGCGTCCGTGATTGGCTGCCGCTCAAACTTTATTACCTCCCGCCGGCGACTGCCGGCGGACCGGCAGTCGCTCAGTCGCGACTGCCGGTCCCGCCCTCTGCTGCATTTTCGCAAGAGCGGTGGAGGAAAGAGGGGGTAAGTAAAGTTTGAGCATTTTCTAATAAAATTATAGAGCGGTTGGGGCTGGGGGGACAGGGGGTAGATGACATATACAAAAAATTATTCAAGGGTGGACATTACCCTTTAGTATCCTCTCAAACTGAATTCCATAGCGCCTTTAGGTACAGTATAAGGGTTATCTTAAAGCTAGTGAAAACAAACACAAACCTTTGGTCAGAGCCAAGGGCCCAAGGTGAGATAGGGACCAATGTTTAAAAATTAAAAACATTGTTTTAATTGGCCCTGGCTGCACACACACTGCATGCCCCCAACATAATCAACACTTGTGAAAAGAGGTAAGTTTGCTAGTAATGTTATTTTTGTCCATGCAAAAACATTGTCACATTTATACAGTATGCATGGCCACTGGAAAGTTTCCAAATGAATCTGTATGTTTGTATTAAAAAAAATAAAATGAATTCACAAGAGCTAATAAAATGAAATGAATACAAGTTCTTGGATTAAAATGTCTACTATAGGTCCTTCATGTTAATTGTCTTCTGTCCAAGGGAAAATCAAAATCTGTTTGCTAAGGTTCCCTACTGATTCTACAAGATGGCTTTAGGGAATGCAATATTTTCAAGGGGACATGGAGGAAGAATTTAACAAAGATAATACTAAAGATGACACCTTCTTTTTGATAAGTATGTTCTCCAACAAGTAAAGAACATTTTTTAAAATCAGTTTAGCATATAGTATTAACACAATAACCGTAATAGCAGTATGGGGCTTCATTTCTAATAGTATAGCAGATACCCATAGTGTTGTGGTATCTATGCTAATAGTAAGATCCCAAGAAACAAATTTGGCTCTATTTATAAAAACTTGCAAAATCTGCTGTTGCTGTTAATTATCCAGAACCAATCAGATTATACCTTTTATTTGCTGTGGCCACACTAAAACACTTCCCAATGTGATGCCGTGCGTGTTTCTGGTGAGCTAGGTGCCATTGGCCGTACACGGTACCTATGTGATTGTTCATTCAGCCGGCAATGTTGACTGGACGGAACAATGCAGATTGTGTGCACACCGATAGTGCAATACAATGCAGGGGAGCCAGACCAATTGGCCAGCACTTTTTAACACGTGAACGGTTGCTGCAGATAAGCACAGGTAAAGCCACAAAGTATCTGTCCATATAGTTTTTGGGCTTATGCCACTTTAGATGTAACAACTTTGATGTCTCTTCAGATGCATTTTGGTTAAGATTATGAAAGTATTTGTTAAATTCTCCTCTCATCTCTTCTAGCCAATGAAGTGGTGTAATTTAAAGGGCAGGATAAATAAAAAAGGGAAGTTGTGAAGAGCAATTAAATCCCACTCTCTGTGTAACTGCTCAAATATAAAAAACTAAATCCTTTAAATTATAACTTTTGTTAGACCGAGAAACACAAGTGAACAAACAGTAAAATTTGTATACAAATCTCAACGATGTTTCCTCTGAAAACCAATTTCTTTTTACTTTTTTTACTTACAGCTGTAATTAAAAATAGACAACTAGCATGATACTTTTTGTTCTTTTGAAATTATTTTTATGATCTTTTATCTCTGCACGTCTCTCAGATTTACACTATAATAAGTATGTTAAAATGGCAAGGAAGCAGAAAAGATTAGAGCAAATGCAAACAGAGCAATCAAAATTGTAGGAGAACATCAGCATTTTGATATGTGGCAAATTTGAAAATACACAAATTTAGCAAAGCTGCCAGGAAGATAGTGCAGATTATGTGATGGGTGGACAAAATATTTTTGACATTAGAAGCCAATCAGACATCTCTAGGGGCCAGTCTAACTTTTATAGGTAGCTAATTCCAGACATCACTAGAAAATCTATTCAAAAATGTGTTGACAGGAGTGCTTTTCTAGGTGTATTAGCTATTTAGCTCCAGGAACGTTTCCAGCCCTGCATTATGTCAATCTGTCAGGGGTGCCCCTACCATGAAGCAAACTGAAACATTTGCTCAGGGCACGCCCCTGCAAAACACTTAAAAGGCATTTCAGCACCAGTCCACCACTCAGTCAGCCCTCCAGTTCACCAGTCAGTGTTAGTCAGCACACCACACCCACCAGCCATGCCTATGTTCCCTGATAAAACCACGTCCGCTTCACATGCTGCCCTCCCCCCATCTGCCGATAGGCGGCATTTAAAAGTTATTTCAGGTGTCAAATACCCTAATCAATGGTATCAGCACACCACCCCCCCCAGCCTCCTATTTCCCTGATAAACCACGTCCGCTTCACATGCTGCCCTCCCCCCATCTGCCGATAGGCGGCATTAAAAGTTATTTCAGGTGTCAATACCCTGCTGACACCCACTGATATCTGTGATATAACTTAAGAAACATGCATTATATAGACTTTGATGTGAATGTAGTCAATCCAAATGGCTATATTTTAATGACATTTTCCCACATTTTTTTAATCTAAAAAGACAAAGTCTCAGTAAAGATGTGTTTCAAAAGGAAATTCCAACTGGGCCACCTGTCAGACCTTAAATGCAGAATTCTGGGGCTACCTTATGAAGGAGGACTGAGTATGCATTTTTGCCAGATCAGATAGTGGACTGCTGACTGTAAGGTAAACTCAGTAACCTTATTTTTACTACTCCGCCCTGCCCCTTTGATGATGTTTTACACATCACGTCACGGTCCCCACCACCCCCTCTTTTTCCACCCTGTTCTCCACCCTGCCTGGAACCACATTTGGTAGTTTGGGATGTCTGTAATGAATTCTATCATTCTCACTGTGTAGAATCATCATGCAGAGATTCGTAACTTACATTACCTCATATTTCAGTTTAATGGCGGTACTATTTTTTATTGCGACCAAGGTAAAAAAAAAGTTTGCCTGTGTGTAAGGCAGACAGTGTACAGGAATTACAATAGAGTTTTTTTACTTCACCTTTGAAGAGTATAGTATACCTATTCTCATTCCCACAGTGTATAAACACTTTGCGAATTGCGAGTGGTGTCGTTGCAACTTCTGCGGGCAAAATCTTGCCTCCATGCCTTTTCTGTTGCTTGCCAGCAGACAGAGGTTGCACACCAAAAGCGGCGTCAGTATTGGCTGAGAATTGGTAAAATCTTTGTTTAGGGGGTTTGGACATGCACTTTAATTCTGCAGTGTTATTTCATACCCTTGGGATGAATATTCTTTAGCTTTTAAATCCAATAGTTTTTTCTCTGTAAGAGGAGGTAGGGTCCTCTTTAAAATACGTTTTTCAAAAGAAGAATTGAAACCTTAGTTACATATAAGAGGTGAGTAAAGTACAACAACAAAAACAGTTTAAGCAAAAATTAATGTATACATTGTATAGTTAAGTGTGTATAGTTCTTAGAGAAATGTACCAGTTTAAGAAAGCACCTTTTAGGAAGAAAGGACTAAAAATCCATATGTCTATTCAACAACAAAAGTGTATCACTTTTTTAAAATTCCATTTGGTCCCAATTTTTTAATAGAACAAGCATCTGAGAACTCTTGTATTTGTATAACACTGCACATCATTACTGTCTGTGGGTAATAAGAGATATTCTACAAACACCTGCTTGCAAAACAAATGAAAATAATACCTTAGCTATGTAGATGACCTGTAAATAGGGAGTGGGAAGTCCCAAAAGGATGAAGGGTTTTGCATCAGTCACTCAATGATTTAACTAATTATTCTATTACAGGTGCTTCTTTGTCTGCAAGTCATGAACCAAAGGCTGCCTGTGCACAGGTATATACTGTATGAATGAGGATTTTAATTATATAACCCCCATCCATGTACATTGCATGTTTTCCACCTGACTAAATAGTTTGCTAAAATTTTTACACGTAGTATTTCACTTTTAGCTAGATACACATGTTACAATCTTTCCTCCTGACCGACCGTTCAAGGCTTCCGAACGGTTGGCCAGGAGGAAGGACTGTCGGTCGTGGCAAAAGCAGCCGTGTCTAACAGATGCGCATGATCGGTCATGGTTTCATATACAGAAATATCCACAATGTCCAAGTCAATGGCTTTCAATTGCTATCTCTAACATTTTGGGATAGCATGGATTATAAATATCTTTTTAAAATATATGCACACAGCTATGTGATGGAAGGAAGTTTCCATAATTCCTTTGGAATCAACAAAATCTAGCTATCCCTCTATAACAAGAATCTTTCTGAAATATATAATTTGAAGAGAAGGGACAAAATGGATCTATAGGACACAAAGCTAGTATAGATCACTCATGATATCTGCGCTCTCACTCTACACACCAGTAAGGAGAAAAGTACTGGAGACAGATCATAGCATGTATTCCTTATTTGTTTCTCTTATTTTTATGTAGACGTATCAGAAATTGTGTTGCTCCATAGTTATCCTTTGGTTGTGTGTCGTGGGTTACCTCCTGGAATGAGTTTTTGCAGGGTGTGACGGTGTGATGTTGCATAATCGTAGGAACAGAGTTTCAATGTTCAATCAGAGAAGTAAGGTTTATTTTAGAAACTACACAAATTACACTACATATTTTATTCTTAACAGTTGCCAATATTTTATTGGTTACATGTAAATGACTTTCCTATCAACTTATGCTTACTGTTTTTAATTATATCTTGTTAACGTCAATCTTACTTTCACAATTCAATTCATTTACATTAATAGAAACCTCTTAAACCGCAAGATATATAATTTTTGGGGACCTTATGACCACTGGTCATACTTTTCACTAAGATCATCACCACCTGTTTATTTACATTCTTTACAAACTTTACCTTTTGCGTTTATTATATTTATCAAAACCGATTGGTTTTAAAGTAGCTCAGATCCAGGTACATTCTAATATGAAATTGGTAATTGTGCTTTGATCATATGTCCCTGAAATGGAAGGAATGTTCAGGTTTGATGGTTCGAAACTAGAAAGTGAATGGGCACAAAATGTCTGGAAATGTGTGGTGAGCTTGTGATAGATTCCATAGATTACTTAGTGGATAATTTTACATGTGGAATCCATAAGTTTATAGAAAAATTGTCTGAAAGTGTAGGTAAAGGGGAGTTCATTCATAATGGAGATACTACTGTACATTATAAAATGTAATGACCTCCCTGCAGACCAGCCAAGATGAAGCGATTCACCAGGCATTTAAAGAACTTCTTTCAACTCTTAACAAACCCAACCAAGCATAGAACTGAGTGTGGCAAATCGTCTATCGGAGATAAGAATTTACATTTTCCAAGGTAAGTTTTAATATTAACACAGCTTGGGAAATTATTCTGCGTTATACATTCTGCATAGTAGAAAAGAAGGAACTTAATAGGCTAGCAACTATGTAAAAGTGGCCAGAACCCTCTCTGGCAAGGAGGCTGCAGAAGGCAGGGAAAGCTAGAAACCTGAACCAGAATTAAAGGAGAACCAAAACCTAAAATACATAAGCAGCTCCAAGATCAAATAATGTAACTTGGTAAAACCATTTGTTTCTCAATTCTGAAATTAGAATTTTAGTGTAGAAATCATTTGTAGAATATGATACTCAGGTGCTGAGACTTTGATTACTTTATAGTTATTCTGGGTTTCATTTTCCTATAAATTGTACTCCACCCAGAGTTAGGTCAGGTCATGTGCTCGTTTGAGCAAAGTACTTTAAACTAGAGAGTCAGCTTCAAGCATCCAGGCCACACAGGAGAAGCTGTCAGGTCATGCAGCCAAAAAGGCAAGTACCAGTAGGTTAGGACCAGTTAAAAAGAAAGCAACCTTGACATGGTGACTTGGCTTAAAATAATTTGGCCAACTTATTGAACTAATTGCTTTTATTTATCCAGGGTTTAGCAGACTGTTTGTAGTAGCAACCTTATGGAGGTAGCCAATATGCAATTAGAATGTGTTGTGCACTAGAATTTGTTTGTTGTATGTATAATATTTTTGGTCTCTAGTTGCACTTTAATATGGATGTACAACAGCCCAATTTTCTATATATTGTGTTCTTTAAGGAAAGCTTTGCTCTAAGTAATATGATTTTCAAATAATAGAGAGGCAAGAGTCAACTAGTCCAAAAAGATTTGAAATCTGAGTGTAGATATGAGAAATCATTTGAAATGACAGCATACACAAGAAAAGACATGTCACTCAAAACAGAAAAACACATTTGCTTCCCTTCCCTGACCTCTTATTGGATCTTGGCTGCCAGACAGAACATTTTCTGCAACAATTAAGTCAATCAGAAGAGAAAAGAAGGAGGGGAGGAAGGAGAGAGATGGCAAGGCTGTGCAGAATGGCAGAAAGCCATGAGTAATGGAGAGGGTGGGAAGCAATAAGGAGCACTTACTAAACAATAATTTACTGACAAAGCAGGCACTGATAAATATATGAGTATCAACATTTTACCTCTCTCAAATTGTAGTTCAGATAATGTAAAGGTTGTTTGAGGGAGTATAGTGACCCTTTAAACACAGTGATGAGATAAAGATTAAAGGAATAGTTAACTGAAAAAAGTTAACTATTTCTTTAATGCATTGATTGAAGATGGGAGGTAAAGGAGCTATGCTTTACCTTCTGTTCTTTAATCAATTGACCAGGAGACCGGAACAAAGGTAAGAAATACTACCTGCGCATGATCCACCTTGGCCCGTTGACACATTTCCGTTTACTATAGCGTGCATTATCGTGCATGCATGCATAGTAAAACTAAAGCTGGAAGTGGTGGAATGTGGCCAAGGTGAATTTTCTTACCTTGTTGTGAATATACAGTCCACTACTTTCACCCATTTAACCCTTTCACTGCAGGAGAATTCATTTTTTTTTGCTTAACTGGCAGAAGAATTTTCAGGATTTGCCTAATCGCTTTAGACTAATTTTACAGTAGGAAACCTTGCAGTAAATCAGAATATTATACATTGTTTTTTCAGCACAAAGTGTACTTTAACATGGTAAAAAAAATTTGTAACTTTTCTGGAAATTTTACTGGAATATGGGTAAAATATGTAAAAAAAATGAAAAATTTGCAAATTTTCATGGATTTTTCCCTTTTACTTATAGTTATCTTAAGGTTACGCACAAAAATCTTACTGTTTCTAAAAGCTCTGATACTCCCGAGTACAACGATACCAGATATATGTAGGTACCGACTTTTCCTGTACAGGAGACCCCCCCCAAACTAAAAAAATGCACCTCCTAGAATATTACACCAAATTAAATGTATAACCACTACTGACAGTTAACATAGAATATCTACCAAATTAACTAAAAATATCCCCACAAGTGAGATATTTTTAGAAACTACACACCACAAGATTTTATGAGTGAGGTTAGTTTTGATCAAAATGCAGATACCTGGACACAGCTCTTCGTCAATGTAAGTATTTTCTCACATTTTCCTTTTTTTCCTAACTGTAAAATCAGAGACAAAATCAAATGCGAATTTCAGCTAAAAACTGTGAGGAAAGTTCAAACGCATCTCAAATATGAAAGCCACCCCTCCCGAATAAAACGGTATGCCACATTCATGGGTGTACCCAGAGACATGGCTACCAATTAACCCAGAGCGTGACCAGTGCCAAATGTCAGTAGCAGCAAAAAAAAATTGGCCAGTTTTGTATTTGAACAGTTGCAGTTTTCCACAAAACACCCCCCAACTCAGAAATACCCCCCACAAACTATAATTCCTGAAATCACACACTTCCGCATTTAACGCTGTAGTTCGTTCATTCATACCATCAATGGTGTGGGGCGCAGTTCTTCGTAGAGTTTGCACTTTTCCAAAAAATGAAAATCAAACAACATTCAAAAAGGTAGAAATCATGCCAAAACCCATGGAATGTAAAAAAAGTTACCAAATATCAATCTCCCAAATGTCCTGAATCAAACGGTATGCCATATGTGTGGTTACACACGCGGACGTGGAAGCGAAAGACCACAAGTGAGACAATGCTTGATGGCTCAGAAACGGCAAAATATTTAGCCAACTCCGAATTGGACAGTCTGCAGTTTTTTCAACAAAACACCCCGTAATTAGAAATAAACCCCAAAACTATATATTCCTGAAATCTACACAACTTCAGCTATGTACATTGTAGTTTGTTCATTCATACCATCAATGGCGTGGGCGCAATTCTTCATAGAAGTTCGCATTTGTCTGAAAAATGAACAAAAACAACTTCAAAAGGTAGAAATCATGCCAAAACTCATGGAATGTAAAAAAAAGTTATAAATATCAATCTCCCAAATGTCCTGAATCAAACGGTAGCTATATGTGTGGTTACACACGTGGACGTGGAAGCGAAAAGCCACAAGTGAGACAATGCACGAGGCGTCAGAAACAGCGAAAATATTTAGCCAATTCCGAATTTGGACAGTCTGCGTTTTTCCACAAACACACCCCGTAACTTAGAAATAACCCCACAAACTGTATATTCCTGAAATCTACACACCTTCAGCTATGTAACACTGTAGTTTGTTCATTCATACCATCAATGGTGTTGGCGCAGTTCTTCATAAAGGTCGCATTTGTCTGAAAAATGAACAAAAAAACAACTTCAAAAGGTAGAAATCATGCCAAAACCTCATGGAAGTATAAAAAAGTTACTAAATATCAATCTCCCAAATGTCCTGAATCAAATGGTATGCCATATGTGTGGTTACACAGCGGACGTGGAAGCGAAAAGCCACGATGTGAGACAATGATGATGGTTGAGAACAGTGAAAATATTTAGAAAACTTGGACAGTCTGCAGTTTTTTCACAAAACACCCTGATAACTCAGAAAACCGCACACAAACTATATATTCCTGAAATCTAAACACCTTCAGCTATGTAGCACTGTAGTTCGTTCATTCATACCATCAATGGTGTGGGCGGAGTCTTCGTAGAATTTCGCATTTCTACACATTTTCTGGAAAAATAGAGAAAAATACTCTTCAAAGTTACAAAATCACACCAAAACCCCATGTAATGTAAAAAAATCTACCAAATATCAATCTCCTAAATGTTGAATCAAACGGTATGCCATATGTGGGGTTACACACACGGAAGTGGAAGCGACTAGTCAAAATGTAAACAATGCGCAGTGAGCCAATAACAGCATTTCCCAGATTTTCAAACTGAACACCCCTAAACTTGGAAATACCCCCGCAAAACTATATTCTCAGAATTACATACCTTCAGCTACGTAACGCTGTGGTTTGTTCATTCATACCATCAATGGTGTGGGCGCAGTTCTTGTAGAAATTGGCATTTGTCTGAAAAAATGAACAAAAAACAACTTCAAAAGGTAGAAATCATGCCAAAACCTCATGGAATCTAAAAAAAAGTTACTAAAAATCAATCTCCCAAATGTCCTGAATCTAACGGTATGCCATATGTGTGGGTACACACGCGGACGTGGAAGCCAAAAGACACAAAGTGAAACAATGCACAATGGCTCAGAACAGCAAAAATATTCAGTCAAATCTGAATTTGAACAGTCTGCAATTTTTCCCCACAAAACAACCCCCACAACCATATATTTCTCGAATCACACACCTTATCTACGAAATCTGTAGTTTGTTCATTCGTACCATCAATGGTGTGGGCGCAGTTCTTTGTAGAATCCGCAGTTTTAGCAGATTTTCTAAAAAATTTGAAAAAAAAAAAACTCTCAAAGGTAGAACTATGCCAAAATCCCAAGTAATGTAAAAAAAAGTTACCAAATATCAATTTTCTAAATGTCTGAATCAAACGGTATGCCCTATGTATGGTTACACACGCAAACGTGGAATCAACTAGCCACAAAGTAGCCAATGAACAATGGCCCAATTACAGCAACTTTCAGATTTGTCAGACTTAACACCCCTTATTAGAAATACCCCCAAAACTATATATTCTTGGAATTTACACTCCTTCAGCTACGTTACGGTGCCATGCTTTCATACATACATGAAGAATTCCAGACCCAGTAATCCAAAGACTCTGTGTTTTTAGTTTTGTGAAAATAAAGTAAGATGATTCAAGGGTTGAAATCCTACCTAAAACCATTGACAAGCAAAAAACCCACTTAATGTCAATCTGCCACAGTTCTGAATCAAACGGTATGCTATGTGCGTGGATGCACACAGGGACGTGGCCACCAACTAGCTCAAATTGGACGCATGCACAAGTGTAATTACAAGAAAAAAATCAAAGTGCTCTGTAATTCAAACAGCCCAAAACTTGGAAATGCCCCCCACAAAAAAACCCCCCCACTAAATATCACTCTCCCACATGTTCTGAATCAAACGGTATGCCATATGCGTGGATGTACAGAGATGTGGCCACCAACTAGCTCAAATTGGACGCATGCACAAATGCAATTACAAGAAAAATCAAAGTGCTCTGTAATTTGAACAGCCTACCCTTTTTCTAAGGAAACAGTCCCGAAACATGGAAATTCCCCCACAAACTATATATTTTTGGAATCTACACACCTTCAGCTATGTTACGGTGCCATGCTTTCATACATACATGAAGAATTCCAGACCCAGTGATCCAAAGAACTCTGTGTTTTTAGGAGGTTTTGTGAAAAATAAAATAAGATGATTCAAGGATTGAAATCCTACCTAAACCAACTTGACAAGCAAAAAAACCCACTAAATGTCAATCTCCCACATATCCTGCATCTAAACGGTATGCCATATGTGTGGGTGCACATAGAGACGTGGCCACCAACTAGCTCAAATGGGACACAGCACAAGTGTAATTACAAGAAAAAATTCAAAGTGCTCTAATTTCAAACAGCCCCAAAACTTGGAATGCCCCACAAAATAACCCCCCACTAAATATCACTCTCCCACATGTTCTGAATCAAACGGTATGCCATATGCGTGGATGTACACAGAGACGTGGCCACCAACTAGCTCAAATGGGACGCATGCACAAGTGTAATTACAAGAAAAAAATCAAAGTGTCTGTAATTTGAACAGCCTAATCAATTTGGAATACCCCCCACAAACTATATATTTTTGGAGAACTACACACCTTCAGCTTCTTGATGGTATCATGCTTTTGTATATACGTGAAGAATTCCAGACGCGTGTTATTCATAGAACTCTGTGCTTTTAGGAGATTTTGTGAAAAAATAAAATAAGAGGACTCAATGGTTGAAATCCACCTAAACCCACTTGGCAAGTAAAAAAAACCACTAAATGGCAATCTCCCACATGGCCTGAATCAAATGGTTAGCCATAAGGGTGGGTGCAAACAGAGACGGGGCCACCAACTAGCTCAAATGGGACCATGCGCAATTGCAATTACAAGAAAAAATTAAACGCCACAACCCACCCCCCAACCCTATCCCCACTCCCCCTTTTAGTGGTATTTATGATGAAAACCAGTTAGTACGGAGAGTCACACAAGTTTTTGCACACTTTACTCATCTAAAAATTCAATACGGTCTTTTTTGGTACCTCTGCAAAATTTCCTACTAAAATAGGCTTAGTTTCCCTTAAAATTCAACAAATAAATGATCCGCTTAGTTTAGTTTACCGATATCACCGGGGACATTGGGAAGCTTGGAGAAGACAAAGTTTTTTGCTAATTTATAGTTTTAGGGTAAAAAAAAAAAAAGGTTGGTGTATCACTTAAGATTTTTTTTGTGTGCATTTCCCCCTTTTTTTGGGGATCATCTCAAAGATGATCACCAAATCATCTTTGGGAATGATAACGAACTTGGAATACGGGCATAAATGCCGTTTCCAATTCGAAAACCGATCGGAAAAATCACTTCCGGAAATCATTTTCCAGGAAGTGATTTTTCATTCATTGGCAAAGATCAATAATTGGTGATCAGAAGTGATCACCAAATTTTGATCTCTGTCCCCATTTTTTTTCTAAGTCTTTGCTAAGTAGCAAGACTTAGAAAAAATCCTATTTGTGAATGGAACTTTGATGCATTCACAAAATGTATAGTACAGCTGTCAGCTTGAGCTTGTGCTATACAGGTACTGCAGCATGATCTAAATGGAGATCAGGCTGCAGTACCTCAACTAGACCACCAGAGTCAGTTTCAAGGGAAGACCCCGGTGAAGGAGGAAGCTCTGTGATGTCACTGGGGTCTCCTTTCTGCTTCCTCCTTCCTTCCACATGGGACTTGCTCCACCATGCGGGACCCGGCTACAGGTGGGGATATCTTCCGATCCCCCCTCGGATTTGGACACAACCGAGGGGGGATCGAGGGGACAGGGGGGCAGTTGAATGCTGCCCCCGGTCGCTCCTAGCGGGGGGCAAAACATTTTCGGGGGGGGAAGCCACAGATCGTATATCACAATCTGTGGCAGTTTGGTCATTCACTGCACAGATCGTGAATATACGATCTGTGGAGTGAAAGGGTTAATAGCACTTAGGGTGAGGATCTAAACAACAAAGTCCTCACCCCGCTTTGGACTTACTTGAAGTACTAGTCAGATGTGAGAGAGAGGGAGAGGTAAATAATTGTCCTTTTAAAGTATATGAAAATATATCGGCTGAAGTTTGCATGCAGAGAGTAGTTGTCAATGGAATGTTATCTACAATATGTGAACAGTTATGTTGCCATGGGGGGTTCTTGTGCATTGTCAATCTTTAAAGTTTTTTTAGACTATTTATTCAAGTTTATTTTAGGACTATATACTGGGACTGAAAAGTTCTATAATGCAACACTTGAATCTGTTGACTCAAACACAATGCAGAAGCTGCAAGAGTGAAAATTAATTTGTGGGTTGAAAGCCAAACAAAAGGTAAGAATGCCTAACTTTAATTTAATATTTAGAATAACTTAAAATCATAATAAAAGTACTGATAATATTATAATATTATTATAAGATCTTTATTTAAACAATTTGTACCCTAAACCAACTCCTCTTTCCCCAAAATATAATTCCAGAGGCAGGCTCAAGATTATTCACCTCTTAATTTAGTTTATTTTAGAAGTAATTGCTTAGTCAGTTATTGCTTCCTGTCTTCTGTCTGAGATCAAAGAAAATATTGTTACAAAAATTAAGTGTCAGGTAAGGACTCATTAAAGGGACTGTCCACCCCTCTTTTCAAAAAGTGATATATTGTAGATAACCCCCCAAAATCTAAAGTTTTGTTAGTCAAAAGTTAGAAATCAGCTCCCACACACAGCTATTATACTACATGCTCCTCCTTGCTCCACCGCCGCGACTCTGCACTTCCGGGTCAGGAAGTCAGTGATCGGCAGTGGGATGTTGGGAAATAAAACACAAACCTCATGTGTAGAAAGGTAGATTTCCCAATAACCACATCAAAATCCGAGTTGAGACACAAATTACTGCTTTTATTATTAAGGTGCTTTTCCTTCTGATTTAGTGTTGTTCTGAGGCTTTAGTTGCCTTTAAGTCAAAAGTTTGGCAAAAACTGCAGTGATAATGGCTGCGAAAAGTTAAAAACCTTTATAAATATGCCCCAATTCTGTTTTGTTGTACGTTTCCAAAAATGTGTGCAGGAGTTTGTTTTTTAAACAGATCGGATTTACCCAATCCTTTAAAAAAAAAAAAAAACACTGCTGCAAGCATTTCTATTTGGAGATGGATACGTTTGCAGGAACAACACTTGAAAAAGATCACTACACACAGACAAAAACAGCAAAAAATACAAACTGTTTGATGTGGTCTGTGATAGGGTAAATGGGTCCTAAGGCTGAGACACTCAACGTAACAGAAACGCGTTGCCATTTTTGTGATAAAGTTTCCGCTAACGGACCGAAGCACAAAGAGTGATCCAAATTGTGCAAATGTGACCTAGCCCTAAGTGAGTCTGCAAGCACTACTTGTTTATTTTAAGTATTGTCGCCCTTCAGTAAGTTACTGGGCACTTTTTACAATTTAAACCTGGCCTTTGGATTGAGAGAGGGGTCCCTACACTACAGAAAGAAAAAGGGATCCAGAGGGTGGGGGTCCCCTGCACAGCCAGGAGGACAGGGAAGGGGGCAGAAACCTTGTTACACAGGAAGGCTCCTACTCTTCAGTTTCCTGGACTATGAATAGGAACTTCAGAGACATATATTCAATTGTGTGTTGGTTTTCACCATTAAGGGGCAATAGTTTGTTGGAATTGCTTCCCATGCCATAAACATGTTTATTTGTAAATCATTGGTTTTTGTATAATTGTAAAAAATAGTATAATGTACACTTAATGTTTTCAGTTTTGATTGTTTGTAATGAGGTTGGTGAGATTTGAGTTGTCTCTAATGTTGGTTCCATAATAAAAGCTAATTTATGGTATTGTGGTATCCTTGGAGAGTACTGTGGCATAGCTGGAGGATAGCATATTCAATAAAGAAAAATATACCAGAGCAGATGGCCCCCTATAATGTCAAAATATCATATTTTTTCCATATTTTTAAAGCCAAATAGAACCAGTTTCAAATATTGACAATTTATCCTATCATACTCTTTATCAGCACAAGAGATAAAGTTGTATTTTTTTATTGACCTAATTTACTAATAAATGATTTGTTTGGTTCCTTTAGAGGATTGGAGGTTACAAAAATATGGTGTATTGCAACATTTTTTAAAAATAAGAATGATACGATCATGCAAATTATAATATATACTTGTAAAGTAGGTTTTAAGAAGGCAAAGAGAATACACTTACATGATTTACCACAAAAGGAGAAAAATAAACCTTGGTTAAAGGGCATGTCCACCCCCAAAACTATAATCCCCCCCACTACTGGCCCCATCATGTAGTGTTATTAATACTTACCTCACATCCCAGCTCCATATGGTTCTCCTGTAGTCCCCCCCCAAAGTCCAAAAACTGCCCACCAGGAGGATAGCAGAGGATAGGACTCTGCCTCCTACCTGGCTCCGGGAGAAGTTTGGCAGCGGACTGCAGCCCTTTCCCCCTCCCTCCCCTCCCGATAGGATTCCCTCCCCTAGTGTAAATCCCTTTATATGGAACATTCCCCCTGTCCCCCCAGCTCCAACCACTCTATTTTATTTGAAAGTGCCCCAAACTTTACTTACCTCCCCTCTTTCCTCCGCCGCAATGAACTCCCGGCAGCCGCGTCCGTGATTGGCTGCCGCTCAAACTTTACTTACCTCCCGCCGGCGACTGCCGGCGGGACCGGCAGTCGCTCAGTCGCGACTGCCGGTCCCGCCCCTCTGCTTGCATTTTCTCGCAAGAGCGGTGGTGGAGGAAAGAGGGGAGGTAAGTAAAGTTTGAGGCATTTTCTAATAAAATAATAGAGCGGTTGGGGCGGGGGGACAGGGGGAATGACATATAAAAAATTATTCAAGGGTGGACATCCCTTTAAGTATCCTCTCAAACTGAATTCCATAGCGCCTTTAGGTACAGTATAAGGGTTATCTTAAAGCTAGTGAAACAAACACAAACCTTTGGTCAGAGCCAAGGGCCCAAGGTGAGATAGGGACCAAATGTTAAAAACATTAAAAACATTGTTTTAATTGGTCCTGGCTGCACACACACTGCATGCCCCAAATAAATCAACACTTGTGAAAAGAGGTAAGTTTGCTAGTAATGTTGATTTTTGTCCATGCAAAAACATTTGTCACATTTATACAGTATGCATGGCCACTGGAAAGTTTCAAATGAATACTGTATGTTTGTATTAAAAAAAATAAAATGAAATTACAAGAGCTAATAAAATGAAAATGAATACAAGTTCTTGGATATAAATGTTTTACTAATAGGTCCTTCATGTTTAATTGTCTTCTGTCCCAAGGGAAAATCAAAAATCTGTTGCTAAAGGTTCCCTTACTGATTCTACCAAAAGAGGCTTAGTGAATGCATAATTTCAAGGGGACATGGATGAAGAAATTTAACAAAGATAATACTAAAGATGCACCTTTCTTTTTGAATAAGGTATGTTCTCCAACAAGTAAAAGACATTTTTTAAAATCAGTTTAGCATATCTATTAACACAATAACATGTAATAGCAGTCATGGGGCTTCATTTCTAATAGTAATAGCAGATACCCATAGTGTGTGTTGTATCTATGCTAATATTAAGATCCAAAGAAACAATTTGGCTCATTTATTAAAACTTGCAAATCTGCCTGTGCTGTTAATATCCAGCACAATCAGATTATACCTTTTTATGCTGTGGCCACACTAAAACACTTCCCAATGTGATTGCGTGCGTGTTTCTGGTGAGCTAGTGTGCATTGCCGTACACGTCCTATGTGATTGTGATTCAGAGTGCATGTGACTGGACGGAAAAAGCAGATTGCGTGCACACCGATTAGTGCAATACAATGCAGGGGAGCCAGACCAATTGGCCAGCACTTTTTAAACACGTGAACGGTTTGCTGCAGATAAGCACAGGTAAAGCCACAAAGTATCTGTCCATATAGTTTTTGGGTTATGCCACTTTAGATGTAACAACTGATGTCTCTTCAGATGCATTTTGGTTAAGATTATGAAAGTATTTTTAAATTCTCCTCTCATTCTTCTAGCCAATGAAGTGGTGTAATTTAAAGGGCAGGATAAATAAAAAGGGAAGTTGTGAAGAGCAATTAAATCCCACTCTCTGTGTAACTGCTCAAATATAAAAAACTAAATCCTTTAAATTATAACTTTTGTTAGACCGAGAACAAAGTGAACAACAGTAAAATTTGTATACAAATCTCAACGATGTTTCCTCTGAAAACCAATTTTTTTTACTTTTTTTACTTACAGCTGTAATTAAAAATAGACAACTAGCATGATACTTTGTTCTTTTGAAATTATTTTTATGATCTTTTATCTCTGCACGTCCTCAGATTTACACTAAATAAGTATGTTAAAATGGCAAGGAAGCAGAAAAGATTAGAGCAAATGCAAACAGAGCAATCAAAATTGTAGGAGAACATCAGCATTTGATATGTGGCAAATTTGAAAATACACAAATTTAGCAAAGCTGCCAGGAAGATAGTGCAGATTATGTGATGGGTGGACAAAATATTTTTGACATTAGAAGCCAATCGACATCTCTAGGGGCCAGTTCTAACTTTTATAGGTAGCTAATTCCAGACATCACTAGAAAATCTATTCAAAAATGTGTTGACAGGAGTGCTTTTCTAGGTGTTATAGCTATTTAGCTCCAGGAAACGTTTCCAGCCCTGCATTATGTCAATCTGTCAGGGGTGCCCCTACCATGAAGCAAACTGAAACATTTGCTCAGGGCACGCCCCTGCAAACACCTTAAAAGGCATTTCAGCACCAGTCCACCACTCAGTCAGCCCTCCAGTTCACCAGTCAGTGTTAGTCCGCACAACCCCACCCAGCCATGCCTATGTTCCCTGATAAAACCACGTCCGCTTCACATGCTGCCCTCCCCCCATCTGCGATAGCAGGGGCATTTAAAAGTTTTTCAGGTGTCAAATACCCTATTTTTTTTAGTACCTCTGTTGAGTCTTTATACTGCCACCTTAATTGTGTCTGAGTATGGAAATGACTAGATACTGATGTGTGTTAGTTCTAAAGTTGCAATTTCCTTAATATTCCTCAATTTGTTCTCTAACTGGCATTGCAGTTTTTTGTTTTTTTATATTAACTGTTTTGTTGCTTTCTTTCAGCTTGAAACTAAAATGACGTCTGAAAAGTTTGCAAAGCTGCTGAATTCAGAAAATATGCAAATAACTGAAGTTTTTGCACGTTCCAAATTCAAACTTGAACGACAATACAACCTTGAAGATGTCTGGCTTCCATGGGAATAAACCAGCTGTTTAAAAATGCTGATCTCTCTGGGAGGCTAAAGGTGCAGACCTGCAGGTGTCAAAAGTGATCACAAGTGCTTTATTGAAGTCAACGAGGAGGGACTGTGGCAGCAGCTGCCACGGGAATCACAGTTGTCACTACAAGTTTACCTTAAATCCACCAGAAGAGTTTAAAGTTGATCACCCTTTTTATTTTTCATAAAGCATGATGCCACCAATTCTTTGTGTTTTTCGGGAAGGTTATTTCTCCATAAACAATATAGAATGAGTGCAATAAACAATCAACATACGTACATATAAAAAACAAAGCTTGATAAAAAATATATTCAATGCTTTTTGGACACATAATTAATGACTTAAACTCTACCAGCAATACTAAAAATAAAGGCTTTATTGATATTATGTATCCATTCCCATTCTTTAAAACATAAGGGTTTTACAAATGACAGCAACAGAGATTTAAAGCCATTTCAATCTATTTATAATACAAAGTTGTACTGATTTCATCATTTACTGCATAGATCTAACTAAAATACATGTAAGACAATTGTACTCACTTTCCCTTTACCCATTCTCTTCATGTGCTTCATAGCTGCTTTACTTGCTAACATTGTCTTCACTGCTCTAGTAGTCTCTCTGCCTCCTTCCGCTCTGAAGGGACGGACAGTGATGTAAACTTTAGGTAAGTTAAGTGGCTTAACTTAAAGAACCCAGGGGTTAGGAGCTACACCGCTATGTGAAATTGATGGAAAGATGAAAAGAAGCCATGCGGGGTGAGTATAATTTTATAAATTTGGAACACCCCTGATATCTGTATATAACTTAAGAAACATGCAGTATTAAGACTTTGATGTGAATGTAGTCAATCCAAAGGCTATATTTTAATGACATTTTCCCACATTTTTTTAAATCTATAAGAAAGACAAGTCTCAGTAAAGATGTTGTTTCAAGAAGGAAATTCCAACTGGGCGGCCACCTGTCCAGACCTTAATGCAGAATTCTGGGGCTACCTTATGAAGGAGGACTGAGTATGGGCATTATATTGCCAGATCAGATAGATGGACTGCTGAGGTAAGTAAACTCAGTAACCTTAGTTTTACTAACTCCCCGCCCTGCCCCTTTGATGATAGTTTTACACATCACGCCGGTCCACCACACCCTCTTTTCCATCCCTGTTCTCCACCCTTCCTGAACCACATTTGGTAGTTTGGGATGTCTGTAATGAATTCTATCATTCTCACTGTGTAGAATCATCATGCAGAGATTCGGTACTTACATTACACTACATATTCATGTTTAATGCGGTACTATTTTTTATGCGACCAAGGTAAAAAAAAAAAGTTAGCCTGTGTGTAAGGCAGACAGTGTACAGGAATTACAATAGAGTTTTTTACTTCACCTTTGTTTTTTTAGTACCTCTGTTGAGTCTTTATACTGCCACCTTAATTGTGTCTGAGTATGGAAATGACTAGATACTGATGTGTGTTAGTTCTAAAGTTGCTTAATTTCCTTAATATTCCTCAATTTGTTCTCTAACTGGCATTGCAGTTTTGTTTGTTTTTTTATATTAACTGTTTTGTTGCTCTTCTTTCAGCTTGAAACTAAAATGACGTCTGAAAAGTTTGCAAAGCTGCTGAATTCAGAAAATATGCAAATAACTGAAGTTCTTTTGCACGTTCCACAATTCAAACTTGAACAGACATACAACCTTGAAGATGTTCTGGCTTCCATGGGAATAACCAAGCTGTTTAAAAATGCTGATCTCTCTGGGATGGCTAAAGGTGCAGACCTGCAGGTGTCAAAAGTGATCCACAAGTGCTTTATTGAAGTCAACGAGGAAGGGACTGTGGCAGCAGCTGCCACGGGAATCACAGTTGTCACTACAAGTTTACCTTTAAATCCACCAGAAGAGTTTAAAGTTGATCACCCTTTTTTATTTTTCATAAAGCATGATGCCACCAATTCTTTGTTGTTTTTCGGGAAGGTTATTTCTCCATAAACAATATAGAATGAGTGCAATAAACAATCAACATACAGTACATATAAAAAACAAAGCTTGATAAAAAATATATTCAATGCTTTTTTGGACACATTAATTAATGACTTAAACTCTACCAGCAATACTAAAAATAAAGGCTTTATTGATATTATGTTATCCATTCCCATTCTTTAAAACATAAGGGTTTTCTACAAATGACAGCAACAGAGATTTAAAGCCATTTCAATCTATTTATAATACAAAGTTGTACTGATTTCATCATTTACTGCATTAGATCTAACTAAAATACATGTAAGACAATTGTACTCACTTTCTCCCTTTACCAATTCTCTTCATAGTTGCTTCATAGCTGCTTTACTTGCCTAACATTGTCTTCACTGCTCTAGTAGTCTCTCTGCCTCCTTCCGCTCTGCAAGGGACCGGAACAGTGATGTAAACTTTAGGTAAGTTAAGTGGCTTAACTATAAAGAACCCAGGGGTTAGGAGCTACACCGCTATGTGAAATTGATGGAAAGATGAAAAGAAGCCATGCGGGGTGAGTATAATTTTATAAATTTTTCCCCACTGAAATTCATTATTGAGTTCCCAGTAAATGTATTGCGATGTGCTACAATGCAATTAATTTATAGAATGTGCTACTGCATGTTATAACATGAACATTTTTCATTTTAAAAATATGGGGCCATATTTATAAAGCCGCGGGAACGCTTTTTAACGATACTGCACCTTTAATGGTCGGTATTGTAAATTTGCGATCGTTAAACCGATCGGAGATTACATCGGTATCGTACATTTACAGCACTGAACGTAAATCTACGACAACAAAATCGTAGATTTACGATCCCCATAGAATACCATTGCGGTAGTTTACTACCACACGGTATTCTATGATTGAACGTTCGTTAATTTACGACCGCGGTCGTACATTTACGAGCAAACATTTGTTAATTAACTAACTTGTGGTATCACTAAAATGCAATACTGCGGCTTTATAAATACGGCCCATAGAGCCCTTTTTAACCCTTTCAATGCCAGGAAAATTTCATTTTTTTTGCGTTAACTGCCAGAAGAATTTTCAGGATTTTGCCCTTAATCACTTTAGACTAATTTTACAGTAGAAAACCTTGCAGTAAAACAGGAATATTATACATTGATTTTTTCAGCACAAAG
The DNA here is from genome assembly GCA_019447015.1 of Hymenochirus boettgeri. NCBI lineage: Eukaryota > Metazoa > Chordata > Amphibia > Anura > Pipidae > Hymenochirus > Hymenochirus boettgeri. The sequence goes on from CM033474.1 coordinate 167,801,163, forward strand.
TGTACTTTAACATGGTAAAAAAAATTTGTAACTTTTCTGGAAATTTTACTGGAATTATGGGTAAAATATGTAAAAAAAAATTGAAAAATTTGCAAATTTTCATGGATTTTTCCCATTTTTACTTATAGTTATCTTAAGGTTACGCACAAAAATCTTACTGTTTCTAAAAGCTCTGATACTCCCGAGTACAACGATACCAGATATATGTAGGTACCGACTTTTCCTGTACAGGAGACCCCCCCCAAACTAAAACTGCACCTCCTAGAATATTACACCAAATTACCCCCCCCAAACTAAAACTGCACCTCCTAGAATATTACACCAAATTCAAATGTATAACCACTACTGACAGGTAACATAGAATGTCTACCAAATTAACTAAAATATCCCCACAAGTGAGATATTTTATGTAAAAAAAAGATACTAAATATCAATCTCCCAAATGTCCTGAATCGGATTTGGATCATAAAATCATCTTAGGGAATGATAACGAACTTGGAATACGGGCATAAATGCTCATTTTCCAATTCGAAATCCGATTGGAAAAATCACTTCCCGGAATTCATTGGCAAAGATCAAGAATTTGGTGATCAGAAGTGAGTTTGCTAAGTAGCACTTTGAGTTCCATTCACAAAAATATAGTAAAGCTGTCACACTGACAGCTTTACTATACCAGGTACTGCACTGTGATCTGAATGGAGATCGAAGTGCAGTACCTCCACTACACCACCAGGGGCATCTAGGGGGAAGCCTAAGGGAAGACCCTGGTGAAGAAGTAAATCCTGTGATGTCACCGGGGTCTCCCTTGTCGCACGGACTTCCTCCTTCCTCCTGCTCCCGGCTGATGCTCCTAGCTCTGCAGGTAAGTGCTGCTATCTCCTGATCCCCACCTCGGATTTGGATGAAACTGAAGAGGGATCAAGGGGGGCAGTTGAATGCTGCCCCCCGATTGCCCCTAGCACTTACTTTTTTTTTTAAAGGGGAAGTAACAGATCATATATTCACGATCTGTGGCAGTTTGAGCATTTCCTGCACAGATTGTGGATATACGATCTGTGGCAGTGAAAGGGTTAATATGTAAACAAAGATGGTAAATGTGTAAATAAAACCAGTAAATGTGTAAACATAAATGGTAAAAATGTAAACAAAGATGGTAAATGTGCAGAGCCACCTCTCTAATGAGGCAAGGTGAAGCACATTACAGAGCAGCACCCAGTAGGGAGGCAGCAGTTTTGATTTCCCATGTGCCAGGGCCCCCCCAAAAATGGCATTTGTAAAAAAAAATTTTGGGGAGGTACTGTCACTTTAAATAGTAGGGGAAGCCGTGACTTTCAGTGTACAACAGATTGCAGCTACGACTTCTCCCCCTCCCTTCTGACTGGCAATTCATTCGATCAAAATCAATGTTTGTCAGCCCTGCAGATTAAAAATCAAAGTTGGCATGATTTACCAGTCACTGTGGGCATCATTTACCAGTCATGTATGTAAGGCCCCTCCCACTTCTGGACAAGCCACACCCCACTTACGGACAAAGCATCAACCACTTTCAATTATAAAACCACACCTCTTCTGGCGAGGGGGGGGCAGCATTTGGAATTTTTCTTCAGGTGCTAAAAGTCTAGAGACAGCCCCGTAAATGTGTAAACAAAAGACGGTAAATATGTAAAAAGAAGTAAATATGTAAACAAAGACGGTAAATGTCTAAAAAATGGTTAATATGTAAAAAAAGTTGTAAATGTGTAAACATTTAAGACGGTAAATATGTAAACAGACGGTTAATATGTAAAGAAAGACGGTAAAAATTTAAACACCGATGGTTAACAAGTAGACAGAAATGGTAAATTTATAAACAAAGACGATAAATGTGTAAACATTTAAGATGGTAAATATGTAAACAGACGGTAAATGTGTAAACATAGATGGTAAAGATGTAAACAAAGATGGTAAGTGTAAATTGGGTAAAAAAACGGTAAAAAAGGGAAACCTTTATTAGGCAATTTTGCAGAGGTACCAAAAAGAGTCTGAATTGAATTTAAAGGATCAGTTAAAGAGCATGCCCACCCTTTATAAAAACTTTCCATATATTATAGCCCATGCTCCCTGGGGCTGGGGAAGCATGGACTATAATATATGGAAAGGGTTTTACACTAGGGGGAGGGATACCAAAACGGGTGGGAGGGAGAGGGAGGGGGAGAAGGGCTGCACTGCGCACTGCGGAGGAGAGACAGGAGGCAGAGTCCTATATTGACTCTGCTATCCTCCTGGTGGCCACTTTTTTGGACTTTGGGGGGGGATTGCTGGATAACCATTTGGAGCTGGGATGTAAGATAAGGATATTTCTACACTACAGAGTGGGGCCAGTAGTGTGGGGATTATAGTTTTGGGGGTAGACATGCCCTTTAAGTGTGCAAAAACTTGTGCGTCTCTCAGTAACAATATTTAGTGTGAATTTTTATTTGTTCTGCAGGTTTGGTCAAGATTTCTAAGTTTGAACTTTCTTTTAAAGGGCATGTCCACCCCCAAAACTATAATCCCCCCACTACTGGCCCCATTGTGTAGTGTAGTTTAATCCTTACCTCACATCCCAGCTCCATAAGGTTCTCCTGTATTAGGATTCCCTCCCCCTACCATAAAACCCTTTAGGTAAATCATTCCCCCTGTCCCCCCAGCCCCAACTGCTCTATTTATTTTATTAGAAAGTTCCCCAAACTTTACTTACCTTCCCTCTTTCCTCCGCCGCACTGAACTCCCGGCAGCCGCATCCGTGATTTGCTGCCGCTCAGCCAATCACAGACGCGACTGCTGGTCTCGCCCCTCTGCTTGCATTATCTCACAAGCCTGGCAGCGCGGCGGAGGAAAGAGGCCAGGTAAGTTAAGTTTGGGGAATTTTCTAATAAAATAAATAGAGTGGTTGGGGCTGGGGAGACAGGGGGAATGATATAGCAAAAAAAAATTTTAAGGGTGGACATACCCTTTAAAAAGTGTGAATTTCTAAAAAGAACTGTGTGGCAAACATCATGTATGTATAAAAGAATTACACAGCCACGTAGCTGAAATATATAGTTTGTGGGGAATATTTCCAAGTGTCCTTTATATTACAGATCACTTTGATTTTTTTCGTGTAATTGCACTTGTGCATGCGTCCCATTTAAACTAGTTGCTTGCCTTATCTCTGTGTGCACCCACACATATGGCATACCATTTTAGAAATTCTGCTGGCACTGAAAGGGTTAAATATTATATATTATAAATACAGTGTTAAATACCCCATGACTCTCCTGCACATCTCCTCCTGCTCGGAGGGGAGCTTGGAGGAGGGAGTTTTCTGTAACTGGGCCAATCTTTGAGCACTTGGAAAAAAGAGTTAAAGGCTTCTGTACTTGCTTCCTGACTGGGCCAGTCTCCTCCTGTCATGAAGTCTGTAAGTAACTTTGGGTCACTCTTTTTATATACCAGTCACTGTGGGAAAACTTACAGTATATGTACCAGTTAGTGCAGGTGAACAGATGTACCAGTCAGTGCGGGCAAACAGATGTACCAGTCACTATGAGCAAACATGTACCAGCCACTGTGGGCAAACTTATATGTACCAGTCACTGTGGGCAAACTTATATGTACCAGTCACTGTGGGCAAACAGAGGTATCAGTCATTGTGGGCAAACAGATGTAACAGTCACTGTGGGTAAACAGATGTACCAGCCACTGTGGGCAAACTTTATCTACCAGTCACTATGGGAAACCTTTAAGTACCAGTCACTGGGTCAAACAGTAGTACCAGTAACTGTGGGCAAACAGATGTACCAGTCACTGTGGGCAAAATATGTACCAGTCACTGTGGGCAAATTTGTATGTACCTGGGCATCTTATATTTACCAGGCTGGGCATAAGGGCATCTTATATGTCATTTTTTGTTGTGGACACATCTTATATTTACCAGTCTGTGTTGAGGGAATTTCTATTTATCAGTTCACCAGCCATTGTTAAGTCAACCCTCCAGTCTACCAACCAGTGAAAAGTCAGCCATCCAGTTCACAAGCCAGTGTTAGTAAGATACTGGGGCAGCTTTGAATATTTGTTTTAGGTGGCAAAAGATCTAGTCACACCCTTGACTGACATGTTTCCATTAACCTGCCTTTGGGTTGATCCCATATTTAAATTTATGTATATTTACATATAGTAAACTTTTAAAGGGTATGTCCACCCCTAAAATAGGTTTTTAATATTCTGCTCCCCCATGTCCCCCAGCCCCAACCGCATGTTTCTTCTTTTCAAAAAGCTCCCCAAACTCTTACTTACCTCCCCTCGATCCTCCGCCGCACTGCCGGCCCTCTGCTTGCGAGAATGCAAGCAGAGGGGCGGGACCGGCAGTCGCGTCTGTGATTGGCTGAGCGGCAGCCAATCACGGACGCGGCTGCCGGTCATTCAGTGCAGCGGAGGAAGCGGAGAGGTAAAGAGTTTGGGGAGCTTTTTGAAAAAAAAAACATGCGGTTGGGGCTGGGGGACATGGGGGAGCAGCATATTAAGGGGTTTAACGCTAGGGGGAGGGCAGTAGAACGGGAGGAGAGGGAGGGAGAGGGAGGGGGGAGAAGGGCTGCAGTGCGCATGGCAAATATCTACCGGAGGCTAGATAGCAGGAGAGCCCTGCTATCCCCTGGTGGTTAGTTTTTGGAACTTTGGGGGGGGGTCTACAGGAGAACCCTATGGAGCTGGGATGTGAGGTAAGGATTAAACTACACTACATGGTGGGGCCAGTAGTTGGGGGGATTATAGTTTTGGGGGTGGACATGCCCTTTAAGTTGAGTGCTACTCCTGAATCAGCACTTCACTTAAGGGTTACTGTAAGTGTGTATTTTTTATTTACACTTCTATATTTCTGTGGGACAAAGTATAGTAACCCTTACCTCCTATTGTTACCCGAAAAGCTGGAAAAGAACCGTCAATGATACTGTTTATGCAGCGGTTGACATTTGTCCTGCTTGTACCCCATCTGCCCTCCTAATTCTGTACCATAAGCACATGTTACAAATAAGCGGTCTATCAGAAGAGGGTGGGAATATTAGTTGAACAATCTCTATATACTGTAGCAATCAAATTGTGTGTAAATATCACCATAAAGCCTGGTGCACGCAACGCACTATATCGCAGCTTAATAGTGTAAATGGTGCTATTCATTAATATTTGCACACTATTTTGGTGCAATTTTACCACACCAAAACAGTCTCTAGTGTGACCGAAGCCTTAGTGGTTAGCACTGATGCCCTGCAGAGTCCTGAGCTTAAATCCTCCCTTGGACAAATCTCCAAGATGTTTGTATGTTCTCCCTGTACTTGTGTGGGTTTTTTCTGGGCAGTCTGGTTTCCCCCACAATCATAAAGAAATACTGAGAGTAGGTGTGTGTTATGTAAAGCGTTTATTTTGTAAGCGCTTCAGGGCAGGGTCTCAGGTGAATGGATTAATAATTGTGCTGTATAATATGTAGAACTATATGAGGAATAAACTACATACATACTAAAGCTGAAGTTTAATTTTAGTATTTTTAAAGGGCATGTCCACCCACAAAACTATAATCCCCCCCAGTAATGGCCCCACCATGTAGTGTAGTGTAATCCTTACCTCACATCCCAGCTCCATAGGGTTCTCCTGTAGACCCCCCCCCCAAAAGTCCCAAAACTGTCCACCAGGAGGCTAGCAGGGCTCGCTGTACCTTGCCTCCGGTAGATTTTGTCATGCGTACTGAGCCCCTCCCCCTCCCTCCCCCTCCCTCTCCCTCCCGTTCCACTATCCCTCCCCCTAGCGTAAAACCATTTTATAGCTTTCCCCCATGTATGGTAGCCCCAACCGCTGGTTAGTATTTTCAAAAAGCTCCCCAAACTCTTACTTACCTCTCCTCTTTCCTCCGCTGCACTGAATGACCGGCAGCCGCGTCCGTGATTGGCTGCCGCTCCCGCCATTCTCGCAAGCAGAGGGCCGGCAGTGCAGCGGAGGAACGAGGGGAGGTAAGTAAGAGTTTGGGGAGCTTTTGGAAAATACTAATCATGCGGTTGGGGCCACCATACATGGGGGAGCAAAATATCAAAAATCATTTTTAAGGTGGACATGCCCTTTAATGTTTACATAATATGAATGATATGAATTCAGATAAAATATGTGTATTTAGAATAATAAATTATAAAAATTATAATTTATAATTTAATTATAATATATTAATCTAATTAACATAAATTAATTATAATTATAAAAATAAATGATGTATAAAAAAATTTAATCTGAATTTATGATGGATTAAAAAATGATGGTTAAGATTAGTGATGGATCTGAACTCGAACTCGAACCCGAATTCGGGTTGAACATTAAGTTTTCCTAGGAAATTGGAACTAGTTTGTTTTTTTTCAAAATCGCAGACTTTTGATAATTATTTTTTTGAATCGGTAACTCTCAAATGTAGCCTTCGATTTCGGTAACCCTCGAATTTAGCCTTCGATTTCGGTAACCCTCAAATGTAGCCTTCGATTTCGGTAACTCTCGAATTTAGCCTTCGATTTCGGTAACCCTCGAATTTAGCCTTCGATTTTGGTAACTCTCGAATGTAGTGTTTGATTTCAGTAACTCTCAAATGTAGCCTTCAATTCTGATAACCCTTGAATGTGTTGTTCGGTAACCCTCGAATGTAGCATTTGGTAACCGTTGAATTGGCCATAACCCTCTAATGTAGCCTGTGGGAACCTGACAATTGCCCGTTTGCGAGTTTTGTGTTTAAACAAGTTTTGGTGATATGTACATGTTCCCCAGACCATTTCCCAGGTGCCACAGCCATTTACAGTAAGTTACAATTGCTATTTTTTCTGTATTTAATCTGAACTTTTTGAAATATTTCCCCCCTTTGACTTTACTGGGTTCATTTTCAAACTTTTTTTCAAAAACGAACCGAACTTCAGGAAGTTGTAATTCAATTCAACAAAGTAGAAGCACAATATATAAGGTATAACAAGCAAAAATGTTACAAAGCAAATATTCTCAGTCCTATCAACTGCTGCCTATTTGTAATACATCTATCACCTTGTATAAGAAAGATAGACATCTGGTATTTCTTAGCATATTGTACCCTTCGCATGGATGAAGTGAATGAAAAACAGTTACAAGAGGGTCAGGGTGTAATGTGGTGAACATATACAGCAACTGAGACCTGGAATAAGCTGGAATGATATTTTAAATGCTTGAGAAAGAGTGAAAGTGTTGTGTAGCTCTGTTGTGCTGCATGCTTTGCTGACTGTCTTTTGAGTGTCTTTGTAATGCAGGTTGGGGGTAATTCATTCAGAGCACGTACTAGTCATGGGGGATTTTAATTACCCTGACATTGATTGTAATAACGGATCTGCCAGCACCTCAAAAGGTATCAAGTTCCTAAATTTGCTTAAAGGAATAGTTCACTGCAATAGTGACTTTGATTAAAGACTGGGAGGTTTAGGAGCTATGACTTACCTCCCGTTCTTTAATCAATTGTTGGAGAGCCAGGAACGAAGATGCCAAAAGCTTACCTTTCTTGCGATCCAGCGTGGCCTCCCTGACAGCTCCCGACCGATTCCTGCTTCTGTTCTGCTATAATGAACATGCCCGATAATGCGCGCTATAGCAGAACAGAAGCGGGAAGCGGTAGGGAATTTCAGAGCAGCCACGCTGGATCACGCTAAATGTAAGCTTTTGGCATCTTCGTTCCTGGCTCTCCAACAATTGATTAAAGAACGGGAGGTAAGTCATAGCTCCTAAACCTCACGGGTTTAAATCAATACATTAAAGGAATAGTTCACTATTGGAGTGAACTATTCCTTTAATGAGCATTTTCTTTCACAGACTGTAGAAGTCTCTACCAAAAAATAAAGAATATATAAATGAACAAGGCAAGACCAACCCCAAAAGTTTACGAAGTATATCAGTGGTAAACTTGTCTGAAGTGAATCTCTGCTGAAAAAGGATTTGTGGGTTCTGGTAGATAACAGGCTGTAGCAAACAGTGCTAGACATCAATGGAGCTAGCAAGATATTGTCTTGAATAAATATAGATTCAAGTGAGAATAATTTCCCTTTTTACTTACCGTATGCGGTACAGTTTTGAAATCCCATATATAAAAGGACATCTTAGAAATGTATAGAGTTCAAAGAAGAATTAAATTAATAAGTGGGATGGGGAGCTTGACTATGCAAACAAATTAGACAGGCTTTTTACACTGAAGATGCTAATATGATCACTTTGCACCAATACATTAATGGGCCGTACAATAAAATCTCTGGTGCATTGTTCATTTCAGATGATATGCGGGCATCCTTTCAGATTTGAAGAAGTTTAATCGTCAGGTAAGGGAAAGGTTTTTTTTAATAGTGAGAACAGTGGTGTCTCACTATATAGAGGTGTCTTCTAGCTGATGTGGTACTGGTAGGCTCTTTGGGTAGCGTCATAAGAGGGCCGGATGTGTTTCAGGTTTTCTAGAAATTGTTGGAAATTATTATAAAGAATTTTGTTTAAAATGATCTAATCCCCATGTATATAAAATTGTATGTTATTGGCCATTATCATTCAGCCAATTTGAAGATTTTTTTTGAAGATTTTTTTTTTGCAGATCAGGAGCAGCTCACTGTAATCTGACGTCACTTTTCCCGTGCCTTTTGTCTGCCTTGGCGCCCCCCACCATCTGGTTCGATCCTCTGTCCCCTTGCATCCTAGCAATTAAATCCTTACTTACTGTAAGTAAGGCTACAAAATTTTTTTAAAAAAATAATCTGGCGTCTGGGTCTGAACAGGGGGACAGAAGATGGATCCGGATGGTGGGAGGGGGGTGGAGGCGCCAAGGGAGGCTGAAGGCACAGATTGGATTACAGTGAAGCTTCTCCTGGTCTGCAAAGGGCCTGTTGGAAAAACGTATATATATCTTCAAATTGGCTGAACGGATTTTGATGATGGATGGCTTGTTTTAAAGATATACTCGTGGCCATAACATATACAATTTTAGTTTTTGGGGTGGACCCTTTAATAATGCGAAAAATGTCCTTATATTGGCGACTTAAACAGGTAGAAAAAACTATAGGAGGACAAATACCATCTGAGGTGTTAATTACTCTTTGAACTTTACCACCACTAGTTTCTTTTTCTCTCCAATTAGTGTCTTTAGGTCTATTATACAATAAAGTATTATGTTTAGGCTATTGTAAGCCTTAGATAGAGCCTTGTGTGAGTAACCCCTTTCTAAAAGACGATTGTAAAGATGCTTAAGCTACAAATTCTTTGTGAGTTGAGCAATTACGACATATACTTTAAAACTGGCCATAGGGTATGCCTTTAAACATTTAGGGAGGATGGCGTGAATTTTATTGCCGGTACATGACTTCCTGAATAGAGTGCTCTCAACAACATTACTGTTAGATGAAAGGCGAACATCAAGAAAATCAACGGTATTGCCTCCAAACATAAAAGTAAAGGTTAAATTAAGATCATTATCATTAAGTATGGGAAATAGAATTTCAAATTCAGATTGAGTGCCCGCCCATATAAAGATGACAACATCAATAAATCTCTTATATAGTTTAAAAAGCGGAAAACGGCTTATGACAGACCAATTACCAAATAGATACGTCTTTTCCCACCATCCAATGTACAGGTTGGCATATACGTGGGGGCGAGTTTCGCCCTCATCGCAGCCCCCTGGACCTGGATGCAGTACTTAAGTACTTAGTAATAAAAGATGAAATAATTATGAGTTAACAAAAACTCTATGGCTTCCACAATAAAAGCCTTCAGGCCACTTGGATAATCTGAATAAATATCTAAATGGTATCTAACTGCTAGTAGGCCCTTGTCATGGGGAATACTAGAATACATTGTATTCTATACAAAAGTATATCCAGGTTGCCAAATAAAAGCATCTAAAATCTGCAACAAATGTTTAGTATCCTTAACATGAGACGACAGTCTTTGTACTAATGGTTGAAAAAGTACATCGACGAAGTCTGCTAAATTTTCATCCAAAGAGTCGACACATGATACAATGGGACGACATGCAGGTGGTCTTTCTACTTTGTGGACTTTTGGAAGACAATAGAAAACTGGTCTGGAACTATCGGGTCAGCAGGAATCAGGAAATTAACAAGTTTCTATTGGATAATATTAGAGTTAAGAGCTTTCTCTATAAGGTTCATAAGGTCTTTCCACAGTTGGATTACCGGTAAGGGGGAAATAAGTATCCTCTAGCTGTGTATGAGCTTCAGCCAGATAAGCAGAAGTATTCAGAACCATCACAGCTCCCCCTTTATCGGCACTTTTTATAGTGATGGTCATATCTTCTTTAAGGCTTCTAAGAGCTTTCTTTTCTTTAGCAGACAAATTATATGAATAATTATTATAAGTTCTATTAGATAGTTAGCAAAATACCAATATGGGATACGGCGCACACCGGAACATAAGACACCTGGACTCTGCTATCCAACACGCTTTATTCAAAACAGTGCCATAACAAACAAGGATTTCCCAAGCCTACTGTTTTCGGGGGGGGGGGGGGGGAGTTCCCATAGCCTTACGCGTTTCGAGCGTACCCTCCGCTCTTACTCATAGGCTGGAAAGGAACCAACGTGCTACGTGAGATACTTATATACCCGCATGATTAACTCTGGATTGTTAACCCTTCATAGTGCAAAACCAAAAATTCATCACATCTAACATAAAAATCTTTAGGTGCATCGTATATACTCTTCTACTATAATGTACATAAAAAAGAAGAACAATATGCTATTATACCCAAGTGCTAAATATACCTCACATAGAGGATATATATACATAGTGTCTAAATGAATTAATCTGATTACATCATACTAATGCCATAATAAATAGTAAAAATAAAAATAATAATAATACAATATTAACCTTTATATACTGATAACTAAACTCTGAAATAGCTTATATGTACACAAATAGTGAAAAAGTGATAAATAGATATAAAAACATATAACTATATCTACAAATATTAAATAGTGTATATATAAAGTGTATATATTGTACATATTAGAAATCCATGAACATGAAGTTGTGTGATGTCCAAATCTAGGGTATATAAGATAAAATAGTGGATAAAAGTGAGAAGAAATAACTGTAAAATAATCACTCCTATATGTAATGGGAATAAAACTGATCAAAGGACCGTATAGGACTAAACAAATACGTGGTATATAACTTATGTAATGTCCTATATATATCGGTCATGATAGAACAAACTAAGGTTTACTACCAAAATTATGAAGTAAAAACCCAAATGTAGCACTAGTAAGTATGAACTGTATTGAATAACCACTATAAATATATATATAAGTCTAGAATTCTAATGATATATCTATAGAAAGGGATATAATTTTAAAATCCTCACTAGAAACGAGATATCCTATAAGTAATCATATGTCTGACTCGTCTAAAGTAATATACTATTAGTCACATCTATTCATCTATTTTAAAAAACCAGAGTGTGTCTCTAAGCTACTGCCTTTCACACAAAACAAGCTATATCGAAAATGGAATTTAACCCATTAGGGGTCCGTGTTCCCAATCTAAAAATTCATTTGACCTCTGCTTTGCGTAGGGGGATTGTTCTGTCCCCCTTTCTTATATTTAAAGGTATCCACTGTAATACCTGTACTTGGAGGTATTGCTCTCTGCCCCCATTACACAAAAGAAAATGTCTCGCTATAGGACTGTTCTCTTCCTTATTGATGATATTTCTGCGATGCTCTCTAAAGCGTGATTTCAATGATCTACTTGTGCTCCCTACGTATTGTATGCCACATGTTGTACATGTTAATAGATACACTACATGCGTAAAATTACAGTTGGCATACTGATTGAAATTATAGACTACACCCGTGGTGTTACTTCTACACAGATTCCCTGTTTTAATGTGTTGACACGTGGTGCACCGAGCTGCTCCACATTTGAAAGTACCTTTGTGGCTTAACCAGCTCCTCTTATCTGAACCCTTAGAGCTCGATGTATACAAACTCTGGGACAAAATGTCTCTCAATGTTTCGGCTCTCTTTGAAACATATCTACAATCTTTTAATACTTTTGATATGGTAACGTCAGTTTTCAGGATAGGAAGATGTCTCTGAATAATTTGTTTTATATTATAAAATTGTGGACTATACCTAGTGATAAAGGATATAGTATTCTGATTTTTGTTCCTATTCCTATCCGATGTTGTCTCCCTTACTTCTCTCAGTAATTGGTTTCTATCTGATTTGGATGCTCTATGGAAGGCTTTCTCTATGCATTTTTTACTATAACCTCTCTTTCCAAATGAAGTTTTCATAATCTCTCCTGCTGTAACAAAAAGATTAAAGTCAGTGCAGTTCCTCCTGAGTCTTATAAATTGACTATACGGTATGGCTTGAATACAGTGTTTAGGGTGATTAGAATCCGCTCGTAACACTGTGTTTTTAGAGTTTTCTTTTTCAAATATAGTCGTGTCTATGCCTGATCCATTGCCCCAAATGAGTAAATCTAAATAGTGTATCCTCTCCTCACTATATTCAAATGTAAATTTTCGTTGTTATTAATAATAGTATACATATGTACATAGTATACATATGTTTAAACTCTAATGATACTTTAGATACAGTTAGAGACCATCAGGCCATTCAAGACCTAATAACATTACAGAATATGTCAGATTATCCTCAGATTATGTGTCCCACAGAACATTTAAAGGCAGACTCTAGCATATATGAGGCTAAACTCAGAGATAAATCCCATTTTTATCCTATTCAATGTAGATCATCCTGTGTTGATCGTTTTCAAGAATTAGTCGAACAAGAACTAATAGATCTATATACGCGAGATAGTTGTCACATTTTACATTCTAATGTGACAAAAAAAGAAAGGGAGGCTATTGACACTCTGAGGTCAGACAATAACATTGTTGTAAGGAAGGCTGATAAAGGAGGAGCAGTAGTTGTCCTCAATAAAATAGATTATTATAATGAAGCACGGAGACAACTGGATGACAAACAAACCTACGTAAAACTATCAGGTGACCCTACAACAGAATATAGGAAAACTCTAGAAGTAATCATAAAGGAAGGTTTGTCTATAAATATAGTAAAATCGTCCATGATTAATACCATGTTACCTAAGCACCCCATTATGCCCATATTTCACCATTTTCCTAAAGTTCACAAAAATGAGAGTCCATTAAAAGGACGGCCTATTGTAGCAGGGATGGGATCCCTGAATGAAGGACTATCTGAATTGGTAGACACATTGCTACAACCCCTAGTGGGGAGGTTAACATCATATTTAAAAGACACTAAACATATTCTTAATGTTTTGAAAGATGTAGTTTGGCTAGAATCTTATAAGCTTGTAACTATAGATGTTGTTTCACTCTACTCGTGTATACCGCATGAGTGGGGCCTTATAGCTGTATCTTATCATTTAGATAAATACAGTGCATACACACTAGAATGCAAAAATTTCATTTTAACTTCCATTCGATATCTGTTAGAACACAATTTTTTTCAATTTGACACCCACACATATCTACAGAAATGTGGGGCATCAATGGGGGCAAAATTTGCCCCTACATATGCAAACCTGTACATGGGATGGTGGGAAGAAAGCGTATTATATACCTTGCCCGCATTCACAACACCTCATAAGAAAATAGCCATCCACAAGCGATATATAGATGACATTATTTGGATTTGGAATGGTAATGAGCAAGAGTTTAAACATATGTATACTATTATTAATAACAACGAGTATAACCTAAAATTTACATTTGAATATAGTGAGGAGAGGATACACTATTTAGATTTACTCATTTGGGGCAATGGATCAGCAAGACAGACATATATTTGAAAAAGAAAACTCTAAAAAACACGTGTTACGAGCGGATTCTAATCACCCTAAACAATGTATTCAAGCCATACCGTATAGTCAATTTATAAGACTCAGGAGGACTGCACTGACTTTCTTTTGTTATAGCATTTTATATCTATTTATCACTTTTTCAAATTTGTGTACATATAAGCTATTTCAGAGTTTAGTTATCAGTATATAAAGGTTAATAGTTGATTATTATATTTTTATTTTTACTATTATTTATGGCATTAGTATGATGTAATCAGATTAATCATTTAGACACTATGTATATATATCCTCTATGTGAGGTATATTTAGCACTTGGGTATAATAGCATATTGTTCTTCTTTTTTATGTACATTATAGTAGAAGAGTATATACGATGCACCTAAAGATTTTTATGTTAGAGTGATGAATTTTTGGTTTTGCACTATGAAGGGTTAACAATCCAGAGGTAATCATGCAGGTATATAAGTATCTCACGTAGCAATTGGTTCCTTCCAGCCTATGAGTAAGAGCGGGGGTACGCTCGAAACGCGTAAGGCTATGGAACTCCTTGTTTGTTATGGCACTGTTTGAATAAAGCGTGTTGGATTGCAGAGTCCAGGTGTCTTATGTTCCGGTGTGTGCCGTATCCCATATTGGTATTTTGCTGAGTATTACAGAGGACCAGAATGTTTGCACCTGGGTCAATTTACTGACAGTGTGAGTCAGATTATTCACATACAGCACTGATAGGTGCCTCACATTTGGGTTTAATATTGTTTGTAAGAGGATTTGAGCACTGTATTCTGTGGTTTTGTATATTTACTATTAGATAGTTTATCACTAAGACTTTTAAGATCAGCTTCTATAACTTCCTGAAAACGATCTAAAACTGGATTCCTACAATTAAAGGGATAGAAATCACTTTTAGGTTTAAATCTAGATGGCAAATTCAGGGGTGCAGTACTATGTACAGTGAGATAGCTAGCATAGTCATTCAATATAGCAAGGGAGTTAGGAACATCTATATTCGATCTATCAATAGGATTGAAACAATGATTAGTCATAAGGAAATGCTCTGATTTTCTTTTAAACAAAAAACAAATTTTTAGCAGAATTTTACATACAAAACGATTAACGTCAATGATAGTTTCAAAGATGTCAAAATTCCGGTCGGGGAAAAAAACAAACCTTTAGCTAGAACATTAGGCTCATGAGTATTAAGAGTTCTATTAGAAAGATTCAATACATTTGTCTCTAACGGCTGGGACATGGTCTCACTCGCAGGGAGTGATGTTGCTGTTCCTCCATTGCCTTGGTTCCTGCAGCCCCTGTGTACTTTTTTGGCCGTGAATGATGGTTTCTCTGTTCTGTGCGTGATTCAACATCATCGTCTAAGGCAAAGGTGGATCTAGCCAGATGGTCAGGAGACTTTGAGGGAAACTCATATGTTCTCGAAGGTGTGATGTGGACAATGTCCCTTTCTTTTCCAATATAAGACAAAGGAGAAGAGACCGAGACGGGGCTGTCCATAGTATAATCAGTATCTTTTTACATAAGCTTTTTTATTGAAGCATTTGTAAAACAGTGCATTTTTTAATCTCAGACTTAGCTAGTAATATTACAAGAACATGGATGCCTCACAAAGTCACGTCCATTTTTAGCATGTCCTTTCACCAAGCTGTAACAAAATAACTGATATTAACATAACGTTAACTCTACAATCAAGTTGTTTTTTGCTAACAGGGTGTGTGGGAGGTTGAGTCACCAGACTCCGACCAAATGTAACTGCATGCTTTGCTTCACAGATGAGCTCCTCAAATCATTTCTCTAGAAATTCAGGACCAGCAGAGCCTCAATACGGGAGAACAATCCCCAGGACAGCCACGTAACTACATTTGCATATATGGTTCAGAACATAACCCTGTTACTAGGAATTTTAAACGGGCAGTGACAATCTCATTAAGGGTAGAGTGTGTTAGTCCTGCTCTGCCCCTAGGAACCATAAAATGATTTGCTGATTATAAGTGAGTGACTACAAACCAATTCACCAACTCTTCAGTTTTTAAAATAATCAGCAGCATCGTTACCCCAAAATGTATCAAATGTATGTTGGGGTAATGCCAATAGTTTCTCTATTTCACTACCATGGGGAACAACTCCCCACCAAGATTTCTCACACAGGCTCCCCAAAAAACAAAGGGGTGTCTAAATTTCCAAACAATCAGTTGCTTTTGCCCTAAGAATAAAAATATAATAGGGATTTCCAGGACTTTTATAAGACAAAAAGCAACGTCCTATGTCTCCAACCGGATCAATTTGGAAACAAGAAAGCACAAACGAAAAGCATGTGTGGCTGCTCCTCTCCTGAATCCTAAGTGACAGTTGCAGCACTGATCTAAGCTTAACCTCTCCAGCAGCTGTTGTTGTGTTAAGCACAATATCATATTTTAACTCTAGTGTTGTGGATCCAATTCCCTTTGTTGCTGGGAGCATGGCATTTTTTAACATTTTTCTTTACTACTGTATAACCCACTTTACATATCTAGCGACCATACATTGTTTGTTTGTTTTTTAAATCCCCTCCCGAAGGAGGAATTGTTTATTTTGCATAGTAAACATTGGTACACAATAATGCATTTGTAATTATGACAGTTTTATAATTACTATTTACCGTCAACTTGATGGTCCAGGATATTATATTGTATAAGGTGACAACTACTCCCATCCCCACTTTGCTATTGGACCATACATTGTTTTAGTATAGCTTTAACATTCTCTGCCAGTGACCTGAACTAAATTTCCTTTTTAACCTCTTCTTGGCTGCCCAGTTTGCCCCACTCCTTTTTGCTGTATAACCGGTACTGTGGGTTTATACAGAAATTTGTTTTTTTTAAATTGCCCATTACTGGAAACTATAATTCTTCCCAACAATCACTGTACCATTTTTGTTGTTGATCTGACCCCTATTTCTTTAGATTTTCATCCTGAAACATCTTACACTTGGTGTCATAAACTCTTCTGTTACGTATAGTTTTGCTGCAGCTGGAATGGTGACAGTTGGTACGCGAACTGTATGGTGGGAAATTCCCTCTCCCAATGCTGACTGCCTGCCTCATAAGGATTACTGATCATGCCTGCCCTCAAAGAGAGTCAGATAGTCTGGCAGGTGATTTTTTGCGATTGCATGTCGGTCGCATAGAAGAACAGGAGAGGCGGTTCCGGCAGGATCAATTGAATGTTGCAGGAGCGCTCGGTTGGGTAAGTGAAATCGAATCTATGTATGGCCACCTTTAGGGACCGAGCTTGAGCAAACAAGTACTGGATGGAATCATGCAGCAACACAAACATCAGAGTAAGTGCTGCTTACATTTTCTTTATAGATTGAAATGAGGCAAAGTTGTTTTTTCAGTGTACATTCCTTTAAAACTCAAAGTGCAATTTAATAAAAATATTTAAAATCATCTTCAAAAATAAATAAAATCGAGAATTATTAGGCTGATTCACTGAGCATTGGCTAAAGCCATGAAATAAAACAATATATGGTATTAGGGCACGGCCACACTGCGTCGAACACGCAATCCTATACGGAATTGCGCGCGTTTCCGGTGTGATTCCTGTGCATTTGTGCATGCGATTTCTCCTTTTGAGATACAAAATCGTATGCGATTGCGCACAAAAATGGCTATCGCATGCGATATTGCCGCGATTCCTATGTTCGGAAAAAATTTCATGCGCAAGTGTGGCCTAGCCCTTAGAGATGATAAATTGGTCTTTATAGAAATCTACTATATTTTGCCTTCTTATAGATTCAATTCCCCTTTGTGTAGAATATTTGGAGGGTTGTAACAATTTCCAGTTTGGTAGCATAGCACAAAGATCTAGTTTGTGTGTTTGTTTACACAGTGTAAGGATTGTTATTTTACCAATAGTGATCCTACTTTAAAGTAACATGACACAAAGAACAACACAAATGAAAACGTGGCATTTATTGGGTTACAATGTGATAATAAGAGGTCACCGTGTTTTTAGCACCTTAAGCTGTGACTGGTGGTTGACAGATACAGTATATGTTCTTCATTCCTCCACAGTTTCTATATAGGAGAAGAATATCTTCCATAGAACAGAATGTTCTTTGTTGCATTGTGACGAATAAAGAATAGAAAGGGGTGGTCAGCATTGAATTCTTCTTCCCTTAACAGGCACATCATTGCAATTCCAGCACTGGCAGCTGCAGCTTCTGTGCCTTCCTCATTCACCTCTACAAATGACTTGTGTATTACTTCTGACAAAAAGAGATTGTTGGATCCTGACATCCCAGAAAGATCTGCTCTGCCTGCATCAAATATATCCAGCATTCCCATTCCAGCTAGGTGTGACTTAAGCTTGTAACTATCCTCAATCTTGAACTTGGGCAGGTGTACATGTACATCAGTTGGCATCATGTTGTCTGTCCATTCATGGAGCTTTTCTAAAGATAGCTCATTTTCTAGCTGTGAGTAGAACAGAAATTTATAGATAGATTGCATTCAGTAAAATGCACTGCAATAGCTTCTTAGCAATGTCCACATTTCTTGGATCAACTGTTAGATAGGAAATGAGGGTATTGTTAAGTAAGTTGTTGTGGATGTACGTATGTCTTTATTTAACCACAAATACTATACTATACTATCTCAGCTACTGTATGGCAGACTTAATAAACACATATAATTTACTATTGCAGCTAGGAGATGGATCAGGAAAAGGTTAACAATGCTGGAGTGTTTACTCTATGTTTTAGTGTCTGTAAGTTATGTAACTTATAATCAAATAATGTTTGCAATACCACTCGTGTACAAATATTCAGCACAGATGGTACTCCATCATATTCCAGCTAAAGCAGCAGCTGGTGAAATGCTATCTTTTATTTGGTATATTTGAATTGAATACATCAACAAGCGTCTGCATTATTCTGCAATAGTCTGAATGACATTTTTTGTATGAATTAAATTTTCTATGTACATCTGTCAGAGTAATACACTTTTATAATATAACCCGCTGTATTGGCCTTTACCTAAACTGGAGCTTCAGAACATGCTAGCATTTTATGCCATATCTCTACATTTTATATGTGCAAACTAACAATCCAACTACTTAATATATACTCCTATACTTGTAATGTATAAGTGATATGTGCAGAAATTGTTATTTTAAAGACAAAATTATAAAACAGTATTGTTAGACTGTTTTTCCACAACTTCTGGTCAGGGTCGGACCGGCCCACCAGGATAACAGGGAACCTACACCCAACACCCAAATCCAATAGACACTGCTGCTGGTTAATGTACTGTATATTTTCCTCAACTGCAGTCCCCCAATTTTTTTAAATACATTTTTTTAATGAAGAAAAATTAAAAAATTAAGGGGGTCACTCACAAACCTACTGAGACTCGGGCAAGGTTCACACACCCCTGCAGCAGGGCCTGGTATTGCTGATCAGCTGTTTTAAACATCTGATCCCACGTATGTAAGTAAAGGTGGGTGTGATCAGCTGTTTTAATCAATCTGCCACCAGCCAATACAACTTAATATGCTTTTTACATTGTAGTTGACAGTAATGATTTGTTTAACGTGTTTGCAGAATCCTGTTCAGGCTGTGCAGCATCACAAGACACTGTTTAATAAAATATAAATGAAAGCATTTACCGGTAAATGGAAGAAATTAAAATAACAATTTAATAAAGCACAATAAATCACAAATACCGGTAACAGTATTACCTGCTGTAGCCCAGTAGTATTATCATCAATACTTTCTGGCAGTATAATAATCATACTGAGTTCCTGTTCTACATATGGTAACTCCAAGATTCTACAATTGATTTCTGGGATATAATTGAAAGGAAACTTTTCCTTTTGATACATCATTTTTACTGGCATCTGTTCATTCTGTGTGAGATACAAAAGACTGTAAATTAGTAGCTATTAGAAATATTACAATATACAAATATTGTCAATATTTGTGGTTAATCTTTAAAGTCAACAGGGGATGGTAAATAGAGATGGACACAAAATCGAACCCGAGTTTGAGCCAAACTTTATGAGTTCGGACGAACTCGAATTATTCAAACTAGTCTTTCCGGACTCACGACTGAATTTTCGATAATTATTGCATTTACAGGCCGGTCGCTAATTCTGGAATGCATCATTCGCTAACCCTCGAAAGTATCGTTAGTTTTTGCTAAACCTTGAATGTACCGTTAGCTAACCCTCGAATGTAGCCTTCGATTTTCAGTAACCCTTGAAAGTATCATTCGTTTTCGGTAACCCTCAAATGTATCATTCACTAACCCTCCAAAGTATCGTTCATTTTCGGTTACCCTTGAATTCATCATTCTATTTTTGGTAACCCTCAAAAGTATCGTTCGGTAACCCTCGAATTGTCCATAACCCTCAAATGTAGCTTGCGCAAAACCTGACAAGTGCCCACTCATGTTTAAGAAGTGTTTTAACAAGCTTTGGTGGTAGTGACATGTTCCCCAGACCATTTCCCAGGTGCCACAGCCATTTACAGTAAGTTACCATTGTTTAGCTGTAAATCATCACTCCCACATTGACTTTAATAGGTCCATAATCGAGCTTTTGAACTTTTACTGAAGTTTGAAAGTTCAAAAATGGAACAAACCCTATGAAATTCAGCCATCTCTAATGGTAAAATGTCAATGTTGTCTTAATAAAGCAAAGGTTTGTGGCAGGCCTGTGCAAGCATAAAGTATGGGTAGAGGTGAATGGAGAGAACTTGGCCAAGAAAATGAGTTGTTGTTGTAGTTATGAGCAGGTGTAACAGGACATTATAATGTTTACACTTACCTTTACCACCTTCTCAAACCTCATTATATTTACCTACCTATCTGTGGTCCCTGAACCACCTTTTACCTGCTTGTCTCTGATGTGGTCTTCCTCTGATGCCAGCTTCCTTGTATTCAGTCAGTAACAGGCATGAGTGACATCATCGGCAGTTACTCCCGTGTATTTGCGTGAGCTCTGTAAGAGCTTGTTGAGCTTGCAGCAGAGAAACGCAGTTTGGTAAATGGAGCTTCAGGGACTGCCGTGAGTTAAGTAGGTATAAAGATCTTGAGGTTAGGTGGTTGGCAAAGGCAAGTATAAATTTTAGTGTTCCGGGTTGGAAAAACTCTTTAATGGTCAGTTTTACTAAACATTTAATCATTCCATCTACCTGGCTTATCCCCCCTTAGTGATACTGTAGCCTTTAGATATCTGCAAAGTACTTTTTGTGGAGTCTGTGGAAGGAACCAGTATTTGTATATTTATTACCTTCTGTTGAAAAATATAACTTTACCTTATTTAACTGGAATGGCATTTCCATGGTTTGTTCAGTGTTGAATTTATTTGCCCAGTCCCCTTTAAAGTAAATGGCGTTTATTAGCACAAGCTTGGTAGTGCAATCTATTGAACCTTCAGATAAAACTTCAGGAATTTTACCTACAAAAAAAAGATACAATTTAAAAACAAATCTGACCCTGGGCAGTAGTAATCTTACAGCATAGTTACAAAATCCAGATACAGTTCGGTATTCCACATTAAGCACAGTATCGCTATATTACTATACCACACCTTCTGATGTATTGCCCAAAGAGTCCTGTGTAACAGTAAATCAGGCTGTAGTTAAGGCTGTAGTTAACTATTTTTACTGTGCTATTAATCTGCAGAAACCTATCAAATATTTACTTGTCTACTGCAGTTAGATAACATCTGATTGGTTGCTTCAGATTAATAGCACGGGCTAACAGAATACTATGGCAGGGGGGGACCCTGCACCACACCAGGGCCCTTGAAAAAGCCTTTTTAGGCTTAGGGGGCCCCGCAGCTCAAAACTAAGACTCACCCTCACCAGCACTGACAAATTCCTTTGGGGCTTAAGGAGTTCCGCAGCTTAAAACAGGGATCCCCCCCCCCCACTCCTTGGCACTAACAAGTACAATTGTGGCATTGAAAAGTGCCTTTGGTGGGGCTAAAGGGGTCTTGCAGCTAAAAATTGGACCCCCCCTCCCAGGCACTAACAAGTGCCTTTCTCAAAATATGATTGGTCAAGATTGGAATCAGTGGCGTAACTACCGCTCCCGCCACCCCTGCGACAGCGGGGCCCCCCGGAAAGTAGTGGGGGCCACCACACACCCAAGATATATGCAGTGACCAGACGTTTTTATACATACACGCGATCAGCTGTTTAAAAGGCCGTACCAGAACTGAACCAGAAGTTTGTGTCTGGTCTTTTAAACAGCTGATTGCGCTTATGTTTCCTTCATAAGCACGATCAGCTGTTTAAAAATGGCCAGTCGCTTAGGAGATCTTTGCGGGAGGAGGGGGTCAGGGGCCTGGCCTCCAATCTCACGGGGGGTCCGGGCCCCTGCAGATACGCCCCTGATTGGAATATTGACCAACCATATTTAGATTTGGTATTTCAGTAATTCTATATAAAGAGGTGCAAACCTGCAGTGATTAAACGGGGACCACCCTTGAGCCTAAAGACTCTTGTTAGAGAGGGCTCTGTTAAGAGGCAGGGGTCCTGATTTTGGGCTGCAGAACACTGCAATGATCCTTCTGAGGGATGCAAGGGCCTATAGGGGTCCTGGTTTTGAACTGTGGGATCTTCAACAAAGTCCTTCATATGGGCCACAAAGGCACAGCTCAAAGCCGGGGGAGGGGGTTAGTTTCGACCTGTGGGACCCCTTAAGATCTAAAAGCACTCTCAGTGCCAGTTTTAAGCTGCAGGACTTCTTGAGCCCCACAGGCACTTCTCAGTGCCAGGGAGGTGGGTTCCAATTTCGAGTTATGGGACCCCTTACTTCCTAAAGGCACTTCTCACTCCTAGCTTTGAGCTGCGGGACCCCTTACACCCCAAAGGCACTTGTCAGTGCCAAGGGGGCCCCTGGTTTCTATCTGCGGGGCCACCTAAGCTCAAAAAAAGGATCTTTGAAGAGCCCTGGTGATGTGTGGAGTCCCTGCCTGTGGAGATGAGGGCAGGACATGCCCCGTTCCCAGCAGCACTTTTGCCATTTAGACTTGCTGATTTTAAAAGGCAGAATTTAATGCAAAAACACCTTTATTCTTGTTTTATAAACATAATCAAGTGGTAATCACGGGGATAAGCAAAAAGTCATTTGTGACGGTAATGTCTTTTCCATGGTGATTAAACAAAGTCGATAATGGTGGCAAAATGTTAACAAACCTTATGCCCCTATGTCTGCAGGAACCAAGTAGGCCCCTGTGCACCAAAAGGCAACTATTCCCATTTTTAACTTTTTGTAATTGAAATCTATATTTTAGGGGGATGCAGGGGACTTGTTCTCACCTTTTCCCCCATTAAACTAATCAGTAGCCTGTAGGTCAGGAATAGAAGCATCTGCTTAGCTTTTGGGTTTGAGATTTCAGTCTGCACTACTATTACCACAAAATTGACTGTGATCTAACAACACGACCGCTCAGACCAACTGACCAACCCAAAATATTGGTTGCAGCAATCAGTTAGGCAAAAATCTCCTGCCCCCTCTAAATTATAGATATCAGTTTAAAAAAATTTAAATAGTTGCCCTTTAAGAGTATCACTGCCCCTTTGCTATTCAGATGAATAAACAATATGTATAACAATTGTGAAATTGTAACATTGTAAACCAGGCTGCAAAAAAGTATAAAATAATGTGATCTGTATCATACACCTTTAAAAGGCTGTACCTTTAGTTTGTTTTGCCACCCAGGTGTTAATTTCATTCCTGGCATCTTCAAGAGCAGATACAAAGTCAACAATCCCTAGATCTGCGCTGTATTGTTTTTGGACAGAGGACAGAAAATCCTGCAAACAATATTATAAGTGTATTGTTAACTTCACAATTGCTGGGCATTTTTCTAAAATAGCAGAATCCTAAAACAGATCATTTCTAAATACGTTACATGATTGCTAGTAGGTCATTGTAGCTGTCTGATGTGTTTTCAGAGCAGTAGGCACCATGTCAAGCAGCCTGTCAGTTGAGAATCATTAGCAAAACACCAGTTGGAGTAATTGTCTAACTACTAAGTTATCTAATGTGTGGGTTTAGAATGACCTCATATTCTCTGAAAGACCTATTTTTCATTAAAGGACAACTTCACCCACATAAGAACATCTTTTAGAAAGAATGGGCTCTTTAAAATATGTTGATATATCATAGTTTGCCCTATGAATTCATTACTGCATGTCTGCTATGCTTCTGGATGCCTCATGGAAACTGAGCAATTTAGAAATCTGTACTGAGCCTGTACTGAGCCCGGGCATGCTCAGAAGAGGCAGCTAGGGGATTAACATTTAGTCATTGGCTGTGATGTCAACTGTCAAATCCATAACTGACAGTTGCTAACTGGAAGAACCAGGAAGCAGAAACAGGGGAAACAGGACATTTCAGGTTAGACTTATATATTTCAGATTTCAAATTATTACAGTTTAGGGGTGGTTTACCTGTATGTAAGTTTTCATTTTAGGGCTGGACTCGCCCTTAAACTAGTCACATTGTGACTTCACTATTCATATGAATATAGTAATACAACTGGTGATGTACCTGGGAGGGGAAAGGGCTACTTCAGTAGGAGGCCCATAGTTAGAAGGGGCCCAGTAATCACCTCAGCATTGCCAAAGCCAGCTGATTGCAACCCTGAATACCATAATCCATAACACATCATGGCAATAAACAATATACAGGTACACACATAGAAATAGTATCTAATTATTTTTATTTGTTTGCACTTATTGTAAAAATTTACAGTTTTGTGTACCAGGGTGGTACTATACAGATAAAAACATAAAAAGAATCACATAAAAATGTGTGTTCTCTGAAACTATATATTTAACAATTGAAAGAATTTGGGATTGGATATAACTTATATGGACAAGCACTGTGTAATAGTTAAAGCCACCCCAATGTGTTTAGCGTAGCTCACCAGTTTGATTGGTCCTGCCCCAACGGCTTGTGTCCAGAAACTGGCCAATGAGCATGCACTTCTAGCAGAGCGCATCTACCGATTGGCCAAGTCCCGGGCTGAAGCCAGCAGTGGGACTAAGCATGCTGATTTAAGTTAACCTTGGGGGCGAGGACCTAGTGTTGTAGGTCCTTATCTGGGTGGTTTAAAAGGCTAAAATTGTTTTTTAACAGCATTTCCTAATTCCTCTTAGTAGTCCTCTTAGTCGCTCATCATTTTTATTTTTCCAGTTCATTGTAATTAAATACTGACTTCCTGCTTACAGGACCCCTAGTAGAGACCGTTATGGTCTTGCTCTTGACCCAGCACCTGGGTTGATTCAGTTGCTCAGTAGAGATCTGAGCATCTTTGACCCATCCAACAGCCAATCAGTAGAAATTACTGTTAGGAACATTCCAAAGACCGTTAGAACCTGAAATGTCAGCTCACTAATGTCAACAGCAGGGAACAGGAAAGGGTATGAAATCAACTGATTTTTCAAAATGGGAGAGAATATGTAGAATAACTAAGAAGGCATTACACAAACTAACAATTTAACAAATATTGATTATTTCCACTGAACTGTCCCTTTAAGCAGCAGAATTGTGCTTTGTTAATTTCTTCATTCAACTTAAAGGGTATGTCCACCCAAAAAAGAAACTTTTTTTATGTTCTTTATATAATAGCACCAACCTCAAACGTCATGTTCATTTTTCTAAAAATCATTTGCTTTGCCCGATATTTAATGATATATATATCAGGCTGCACTTCAGCTCCACTTCCTCTTTAGCTGACCCCGTGCTGCAGCTAAAAATGATTCTTCCTTGCTGGACGCCAATCGGAACCCAGCATTCACGGAGGGGTGTGTGTGTGTGTCTCTCTCTCGAAGCCGGCAGGCTGCAACATGTTAATCCTGGATTTCTTCCGTATACATAACTTTACAGCTGCGATTGGTTGATTGGGAAAAGAGGGCGGGATCCAGGGGTCAGATCATTACTGATGCAACTACCTCTGTTCTCACAGCTGGATGTTAACAAACATGCTCAAGAACATGAAAACAACAGAGGCAAGGTAACGTAACCTGTCTCTGTTCATCGCTGTATTGGTCCATGCTGCAGGATTTAAAGGACAACTAAAGCCACAGAACAACACTGAACCAGAAGGCAGAACACCTTGATATAAAGCCAGTAATCAGTGTCTTACCTCTCATTTTGATATGGGTGCTGGGAAATTTACCTAAATAATATATGGTTTGTGCTTAATATCACAGCATTCTAATATCACACAGTCTGGTCAACGACCATTATGTTCTGCCCATGCTCAGTCTTTAGCTATGGCAGAAACTTGTTATAGTTGGTCACACCCATTAATAATCTCTATCCAATCCTTTTACAGGACAGATAAAGCAAGGAAGCATGTGACTGAGGCAGGAGGTGTGGTCTGACACTGCACATACACACAGATAATTCATCCAGTTCTTAACAGGCTTACATTTATTTTAATGCAATTTACTGAAGTCATATTATATAGCTTATTGGTGTTTTTAGGGGGGTTGTTTTCAGATTCTGGAGTATAAAAAATGGATTTAGTTCTCCTTTAAGGAACTGTAAACCCATATAATCAAATATTTGAAGTCTTTGAACTCCATTTGTATTATTCACAGGGAGGTGAGAACGCTTATTCTCACCTCCCTGTGAATAATATTTTGCTCAGGGGACCGGGAACTTACCTTCGCTCCGCTCCACTCGCAGCCGCTCCTTCACTGACAGCCGCTCTGTCCTGACTACGCGCCCTATCTTAGGCACATGCGCGCCAATACAAAAGATAGGGCGCGCGATCGGGGGAGAACAGCTGTTCAGTGAAGAAGCGCCTGCGAGTGGAGCGGAGCGAAGGTAAGTTCCCGGTCCCCTGAGCAAAATATTATTCACAGGGAGGTGAGAATAAGCGTTCTCACCTCCCTGTGAATAATACAAACGGAGGGCAAAGACTTCAAATATTGAGTTTACAGTTCCTTTAAGCCAGCTACAAAGGTCTGTAACTTTTGAAACACTGGACCCATTTACATGCTGTAAAGTTTGTTTTGGAGCACTTATTTGGGCCAAATAAATATAGAAAGTTTTGGGGGTGGACATGCACTTTAATGCTTCATCTCATAAAGGAAAGTATTTACTAAGTTAAGCTGACTTTAGGCAACACTACTTAGTTACAAAGTCTATTATCCATAAAACTCCCAAGTAATTCTCAGCTTCTGACACCTTTTTTACCTTTACATAACTTTGCAATTTTTAATAATAAAACTCATTTGCCATTTTGTAGTCTACGCCCTAACCTTATTTAATTCGCTATGTAAGGTAGAGAATCGTTGTATATGTTGTCAACAACAAATACAATATATATTGGCACCAAAATGACAGATCCCCATACAGAATAGCGTTTTGTGATCAAGCTCATGCAATCACCATTTTTGGTGCATATCCCATGCACTCCGATTAAAAGATAACTGTATTGCCTCAATACATTTTTAGATGCTTTAAAACGAGTAAAGGTATGTAGCCCGCTCCATACATTTATTTACTGATTTGGAGCCTCTCTCTGCCTTCAATTAGCCATGCTGTGAAGGGGGCGTAACAATTCTTTCTGTCTCTGTCACTCAAAGCTAGCATGCAAGAAAACTCCTCAACCCACACTTGATCAGCTTGATTATGTAGGCTGTATCCTAGCAATTTCAAGTTTGCTTGACTGGCAGAGGAGGAGGAGAGAGGTTGTAACAAACATTCCCACCAGCCAATGAAAAGTGATATGTTAATCAGGGCCCTGGGCCCTCTAGGAGGCGGGCTTTTAGCACTCATTTTTCTGTGTTATATCTAAGGGAGGGCAGCATGGCTGTAAACGTGAGTAAGTGATTTCAGCTGCTGGAAGTGTGGACATGTAATTGGGTGGTTTTTTTTTTGGTATTGTTGTCCTTTAAGAAGTTTTACATGAGGTTGTGCAGCACAACCACATGGAAATGTGCGAAACGCACTGCCTTGCAATCGCATGTTACAGCCTGAGTGTATACGTTCAAGAGCAAAACCTAAAGGGGTAAAAAGGAGGCGGGCAGCCGGTCTTCAATAAAAAACTCTTCAATTGTTTATTTGGAATCATTTTAAAACCATACATACAGCCCGAGTGTGTATATATCGCTTATATTAAAAATATATCAGAAGCACACGCACTACCACTCAAGATCACGCATACTACTGCTCCAAAATCACCAGTGGGGCCAAGGCCTCAAAATTTATTTTAGTTTATTATCCCTTAATTTTTCTTTCTTGACAGATGACAGGCCTATAATTACCTGCCTGGGAATGAGATTCCTTTTTTTATCAGAAATGAACAAGACAAGACATTAGTGATTTATTAATTATTACTGTAGTACTGGAACATACAGGCAGATTTCTGGACTGACAGGTGTACCTTTAGGCACCAGCCCTTAGATATAGTTGTTTGGCAACTAAAGAGCTTAGTTTCTTTAGAGCCTTGATACGAATATCATTTGGTCCAAGAATATAAAAAGGTCTAACCTCTTTTGATCTTTTTTCAGGGTCACCCAGTCCCTATTCTCATAATACTAGAAGTGGATCCTTTATAGAGGATAACCTGATTAGTTTAGTTGAACTTGATAAGTATGTGGTTTGCCCGATTACAAGTACATTAGTCTTAAGTAACAAAATCTTAAGCTGGGTACACACGATGAGATATTTCGATCTGATCGACCGATAGTTCAGTGTATTGGTCGATGGGACCAAAATTATCGCATCTGAATGCAGCCATCCGACCGATCGTTTGTCCGAATCGGACGAAAGGACGATCGGACATGGTGGAAAACCTCGTCCGATCGTGCGGTCCTATATGGACCGCACGATCGGTCGCGGTAACTGTCGGACGCGGCTGCTTTTGCCGCGACCGACAGTCCTTCCTCCTGGCCGACTGGTCGAAAAGCGGGGGCAGAAAGAGAAGTATGCCCCTTCTGCTCTTTTTTTCGCTCCCCTTCTCTGCCCTTTCCCCCGCTGTTCTCCTCTTGCGTCCCTGCTTTTCCTTCTTTCTTCCTTTTCTTTTCGTCTCTTTTCTCTGCCCTCCCTCCCTTCTTCGCCCTGCCTTCTTTTCTGGCGGCGGGTCCCATTTTTGGCACACCGCTCCTCTTGTTTCCCCCTTATGGGGCCTCGCACACTCGTTTCCCGCTTTCTTTCCCTACTCTCGTAGCGGGCAAAGTAAAAACAAGCATCTGGGGGACCCTTACCTTCTTCCTTCTTCCCCCTTTATACTCTTATACTTCTTTCCTCCCGCAAGGTTTTTAGTGCTTTTTATTGTTTTTTAATTGCTATTATAATTGTTGGGCACCTTATTCCGTGTGCACAGCGTTTTTGGGAACTATACAGACCCAAGCAGCATCCAACAGAACATCACAGAGATAAAGCCCTCATTACCCCTAATTGGGGTGAGATAAGACAAATGAGTGTGTTGAATTTTAAGTTTCATATATATGGAAGTGTCATTTTAAACTGGTTTGGTTTACCGAGATCTTATCTTAACCTACATTACAATCCCTACACCGTACTGAGTTTGAATAAATTTACCGCCAGACTAAAATTAATCCTATTACTCACAAGGCCTGAAAGCAAACAAGCTTCTAGCAAAGAAATTTAAAAGAATCATATAGCCAAAACCAAGATATCCTTTATACAAGAAGAAAAAACAGGTAAGATATATCATTCCCCAAGACAATAGCAAACTAGTTGCCAATTACTATTCTAAAATTGATCTAAACTTACACCACAAACACCCTTAATGCATACCCCAATAACAACACCACAATAGACAATTCCAAATGTTTCTAAATACTATAAAATTGAAAAGCCCTAACCAACTCACATTACAAAATATTAGCAACCACCCCTATCCCAACCATCTGAAATTAATAAGGCCATCTTTGCCCTCCCCACATAGAATCACCAGACCAACGATGATTTTAATTTAATGACTACTACAAAACATATCTAGACAACGTTTACCGCCATATTTATTACCAGTATAATTAATAACGCAATTGAGAAAGGAAATTCCCACCGAAATTACACAAGCAATCATTAATCCTAATCCCCATACCAAACAAGATAAAGAACCCACTAAAACTTCAAACTTTAGACCTAACTCAACTCTTAAAAATCAGAGACCTAAAAATTTACACAATCCACAATCGTAGCCCCTCAAAATCCAAATATCACTATACCTTAGAATTAATAACCAGCAACGCATGTAGGATTCACCAAGGAAGACAACCTGTAGACAAGCACAAGAAAAAAAATAATAAACATAATAGACTTGGCAAAACAACAAAATTTTTCAACATTATCTTACCCTAATTCTGAAAAAGCCTTTTGACCGGATCAACGTGGGCATATTTAGATATCATATTAGATAAATATAATATTACAGGTGTCTAAAACGCTCTTTTTGGCCCTCGCCCCCCTGCGTGGGTTGCCTTTGCCTTTTCTCTCTGGCCGTGTCCTTTTCCCCCCCCTGGTTTGTTTCCCTCCCGCGCTCTTAGCTCTTAAACCTACAATACAATCATACAACCTGCATGGAGTTTGATAATTTACACACGCGGATAAAATTAAGCTATTACTCACAGCGGCCCTGAAAGCAACCGCTTCTAATCTAGGCAAATAAATTTAAAAAAATCATATACCAAAAACAAAAATAAATCCTTGTATACAAGAGAAAAAAAAAGTAAGATAGTTATAATCCCATACATAGCAAACTTATTTGCAAATTACTATTCCTAACAAACTTTACAACCTGTAATGCCAACCCCCATACAATACAACCCAATAAAGAAATCTACAAATGGTTTCTAAATACTATACAATTTAAAATCCCTTAACCAACTCACATTCAAAATATTAGCAAACCCTAATCCAGAAAAGTGGGGCTGAATAGATATAAATAAAGGCATATTGCCCTCCTCCCAAACAATAAAGCACCAGGACAACACGATGGATTTATTAATGAATACGACAAACATATCTAGACAAACAACGATAACCCATATTTATTAAAATATATAATAACTTGAGAAAGGAGAATTCCCAACCGAACATGAACACAACACAACAAGCCAATCATTATCCCAATAACCCAAACAAAAATAAAGAACCACTAAACTCCACTAAAACTTCAAAATTTTAAAGACCTAATAAACACTACCACGCTAACTCACTGATAAATTAAATACAACAGACCCGCGCGGGGGGGGGAACCCTAAAAAATTTTAATTACTACCTACCACTGCAACTACTAACACACCACCCCCTTACTACGCTTTTAACCTACACACTACACACACTTACTCACTAAACAACCCCAACTCCACTACTCCTTAACTTACTCTCCGGGGGGGGGGGCTAAAAATTTACTACACCTACACCCCTTCCCACCAGTTACCTTAACACCTCTCAAAAATCGTTAGCCTCAAGAATACAATATACCTTACGCAGAATTAATACAGAGACCAGGTAGGATTCATCCAGGAAGACAACCTGGAGACGCACAAGAAAAATAATAAACATAAAACTGGGCAAACAACAAAAATATTTCAACAATATACGTTACCCAGATGCTGACAAAGCTTTCGAAGACCTTTCGACCAAACCTGGATCAACGGAGGCATATTTTGAGATATCATATTAGATAAATATAAATACAGGATGGCTAAAAAGAGCGATTGATGACATTATGATAAACCAACATCAAACCTGACCTCGGGGTATCGAACAGTTGGTCAGGAGGAACAATCGCTAGGTGTGTACCTAGCTTTAAACGCCACAATTGTGTCTCCAACATTTACCCCAAAGGTTTAATTTTTTGTAAATATAACTGTATATCCTGATGCAAACTTCAAACAGAATATAACCCCTACTTCTATTAAAATCAATATATATATTTAGGGTCTAATATTTTATGCAGTTCTTTTAAGTATTAAAAAGAACTAGAGATAAGAGACGATGCTGCCACAAAAAATAATATCTTCAAATATCTGTTTAATGGCGAAAACTTGGAAAAGATTACACCAACTTACTTGAAGAAAATGAAGGTCTTCTCCAAACAATCGATTGGCCAGGTTCATGGCATATGCAGAGGATCCTTTATTGTTCATTTCTGCATTTAGGGTCTGGAGTTTGAATGGAGATTTTCCACATTGTCAAAATGCAAAGTCTAAAGGAAACAAAAAGTGTGTTTAACCCAGTGTTCAAAGTGGACAAAGAATGTAACTAATGCAGAAAAAGACCAACGGGTCTCTAAATGGGTCTGCAGGTCTTAATGCTATTTTACAGATTGTTAGAATTACAGTAAGTTAAGCCTTTCAATTGCTGTTAATCCAAAAAATTTTTAAAGAGCAATGATAGGGCTTTTCATTTATAAAACCCGTTTTTTTTTTATTTAATTGGTATCCTGAATAGTCAAGAACTAAGGGGCATATTTATAAAGGGCCGAAAATAGCTCCCAAAAATTACCGCCGCACATCGCGGGCGCGAAAATAGCGCTATCGCCATATTTATAACGGTCCAGCAGTAATTTTAAGTCCCTTCGCGGCGATACTGCAATTAAGTCCCTTCCCAGTGCATACGCCCACCCCGTCCTCGACCCCTGCGGCGGTGGTGACCAGTAGCTCCTCCTTCCCAGCAGCCCCTCCTAACCCCCAACCCTGCTCGCGGCGAACATATGGAACAGGAGGCTAGGAGGGGCTGTTGGGAAGGGGCAGCAGCAGGTGGTCGTAACCACCCGCTGCACACCCCCTCCCCAGCAGCACTTCCATGCCCCCTGCCCCGCCGTTGGTGGAGAGAGGAAGGGAAGTGCCCGCTGGGAGGGGTGGAGGCACCCCCTCCATCTTCTTTCTTCAGCCATCTACTGCAATACCATCTGAAGTCCGTGGCGGAGTGCACCTCTTTATATAGGTTTGCAGAAAACCCTAATCCATTTCTGATTGGTCAATTTTATAATGCTTGGTTTACATGCTTTACATTAACCAATCAGATTTTCCAAAATCAGTGGCGACCACCCGTGGCGAGGTGGGCGTGCCTCCCGGGGCAGGTGCGACCACCCTCCGTGATCCAGGGGGAATCTCTGCCGTTTTCGCCACCTTCAAGGTGGCGAAGTAATACGGCTGAGATTAGCGGTGCATAATAGTTACCGCCGCTTTATAAATAGAAGCAGCGGTAACAAGAACTACATAAAAATATAGACCTAGACCAATGGAAAGAATCATTATACATACCTTTCAAAATGACTAGATGTCTTTCATTATGGGAAACAGACAAAAAAATATTTTATAGATTTCATTTAACCCCATATGAAATATCCAAATGGTTCACGTCATATTCTCCTCAATGCTGGAGAAACTGCACTGCTTTAGGTACTTCGAACAATATGGTGGACATGTCCAAAAATCAGGAATTGTTGGTATAAAGTGTGTAAATTCTTGACCAATCTCCTCGGGTTACGATTCCAGCCCAACCCACTCTAGCTCTGTTAAATATAGGCCTTAATATTCCAGAAAATATGGCAACTATCATATACCACACATTTATGACTCTCAAACGTCTGATAATTAAATACTGGGAACTGATAAAACCCCCAAAATGGAAGAAATCTTTTCCCTACTAAACTACTATATGACATATAAAAAACATATGCAATAACCCAACAGAAATTCCCAATATTTTACAGGAAATGGAAAGCATGGTATATAGATAATAGATCATTAAAATACAAGAAAATGTGAACCCCAAAAGTCAATACTGGATACCACAACATTTACAACTTTATTTGGCAATTGATTATTTCATTTTCTCTTTTTTTCTTCTCTCTCTTATTTTTTAAATATGCAAAATACAAATCTTTTCTACTAAAGTAAAGCATTTGTGGATACGAGTTTATATAAATGACTTCACAATTCACCCCAGATTGTATGTAAAATATAATACTTTTAAATGAATATATAATGTTTATATATGTGAAAAACAAAACTATATTGTTTACAATGTTTATATATATATTGTTGTAAAACAAAACAAAATAAAAAACAAATGAAAAAAAAAATTGAAGCAGCGGTAACTGTTCAGATAGCCAAAAAAAAATAACGCTTCGTTAACTTTTCGCTCCGTTTCTCGCCCATTTATAAATCGCGGAAAATGTGATTTTTGCAAAAATGGCGGGAACAACGTCCGCAAAAAGTTAACGAACCTTATAAAAACGCCCCTAAGGCTTCAAAGACATACGACTGCAGGGACAAGGCCTGACTGCCAACAATGCCAACTCGTCATACATGTGTATGAGGCTAAATCTTGTAAAAACGGTAACAAGTAAGGTTAGGTTAACAAGGTTAGAGAAACCTGTGACTAGTTAAAGAGGAACAAAAGTCTCTAGACAACATTGTCCAAATAGACAAAAACATTCACAACATACAAGAAGCTGAGTCTCACCTCTCCCTTTGCTGTGGCCATTGGATGATTTATGAAAATAACCTTTGAGTACTAGGGGTCAGCTCCCACAATCCACCTAAGCTGGGTAAACCCCCAGCTTAGTGTCTGTGTACAGGCACATGCTCTGTATAGCTCAACAGATCAAAACAAGAAAGTTGCAGCCTTGCTTCCTAGACGCTAACAACCAATCACATTACAGCACAGAAATCCTCCCTCTCCCTGACACAGAATAGGGATTTCAGTTTTTGTATACAAACACATTCAGTGTTACATCCATAGCATGGATGTAAGAAACGGAATACTAATTACATTTCAGCAAAAATAAAACTAAGTCTGGGGAATAGAACCTGCAACTTGTACATTTAC
Source organism: Hymenochirus boettgeri (assembly GCA_019447015.1). Taxonomy (NCBI): domain Eukaryota; kingdom Metazoa; phylum Chordata; class Amphibia; order Anura; family Pipidae; genus Hymenochirus; species Hymenochirus boettgeri. Next base: position 167,835,908 of record CM033474.1, read on the forward strand.
TCTGTCTTGCTAAAAGCAGACCTCCTCCCTCTAGGCTAAGAGAGATACCATATAAACCATTGGTACATGAAGAATATTGTACTAGGAACATAATGAAATAATAAAGGTATGCTTAGGGATTCAAACTGGTGACCTTCTGAACTACATGTGTCTAAACCTGGCTTCTTCCATGGTGAGCCACCACTGTATCAGCTGAAAATCTATGTACATTTAGTAGCTTTATCTTTTGCATAGAATATAATAGAAACAAAAAAGGGAAGTCTGGGGTATTGAACTTGTGACCTTCTGAACTGTGTATTTTTTAAACCTGGTGCTTTACAGTGTGCCAATTCTTTTTTTAAAGAATAATTAAAAAAATGGAATATGGAAGTCCCTGATAGACTTTGAAAGGTGCTTGTTACCCTGCATTTTATTTACCAGCAACTCACACGACTGGTAAATAAACTGCAGGTAACAAGCAGCTTTCAAAGTCTTATCAGGGATTCCATATTGGTGGGGGGACATTTATATAGAAAACACTCTGTCCATAGAGACAATTAATACGGGGGTCAGGGGGCGTGGTTCATTGATGACTTCATGGGCTGTGGGTTGTACTGGCAGCAACATGGAAACCTACTTATTACAGAATCTATTTCTTACATGTACTAAATGCACCTACTAGAGAAGAACCTTCACGTTTATGGGGTTCTGGGGAGAAAACATTAGGTTTTTAAAAATGTAAGTTTAGTTCTCCTTTAACTGCTTTGTGCTATTGCTTAACACAATCTTTGGCTGTGTTATTAATCTTCAGCAACCAATCACATTTTATCAAATAGACCAGTAAACCAGTAAAAAGGTAACACTGTTTGGTTGCTGCAAATAAACAGCACAGGTTTTTTGCACCTTAGCTCAGTGGCTAGCACTGATGCATTTCAACTAAATCCTAAGTTAGAATCTACTCTTGGATTTTTTATGTTCTTCCTGTGTGGTTTCCTCCGGGCACTCCGGTTTCCCCCCACAATCATAAAGACATACTGATAGTTTATATATGTCAAATAAATGTGCTTAGATTATAAGCTCTTTGGGGCAGGGTCTGATGTTAATGTATCATGTAATTGTAAAGCGCTACGGAAGATTTGGTGCTATATAAATCCACAATAATAATATTTACAATGGTGTTCATACAAGATAACACCAGTTTGGGAGCAGTAATCTCTTGATTTTATAGCATTTTTGTGTCAACCAACAATGTGCGTAATGCTTCTTTTGTTCTGTAAATGCCTGTGCAAAGTTTACAGAACACAGACCTAAATCACTTTTATTACTATGACAGTTCATATTTTCTTTTTTATTGCACAGGACTATTGAACTGCTGTTGAGAAATCTATATGCCCAGGTATTGTCACTACAAACAGGTTTGACCATCTGGCAGTGAAGGATTTTTACACAGTTTTTAACACATAGATTTTTACACAGCAGATTCCACTTTATCCCGGCCAACATATCACCACTAACAACAGTCCCGCTAGGACTAATCACTTTCATTCACAGCAAAATTAGCCATGGCCGAGAGATTGCCGCCACCAATCATGTAGTCCATAGAAGCCAGAATGATCGGCCATGATTTACCAGCACGTTCATACGATCCACGTATCATATGATATGATTCGGGCCTCCCAAGAAATCTGCTTGTATGTCATACACTTAGCAGTTTGTGTCCTTCTAAAAATTAGGCCAAACCAAGGGAAAGGGGAGTGGAAGGAGAAAAATGTATTCATAACTAAACAGAATAATTGAGTTTGTAAGATGGACATATTGTATAAGGTTTGACTCATGCTAAATTAATATGTTCACTTTCACGAACTTTATTAAATTTATTAACATCACAGAATACTTCAGGCTTCTTTAAAGCTTATCACCACCTATAAAATAAAGTTTTTTCTGTAGTGTCACCCCCCCTCAACCGCCATGTTTGTTTGTTAAAAAATCATTGGGAATGTACTTAAAGAGCTTTCTTCCCCTGGTGTTCTGATCTGGCCCTCTGCTTGTAGGAATTGCAAGCAAGAGGCTGGACTGGCAGCCGCATCTGTAATTGTCTGAGAGGCAGCCAATCACAGACCTTTTTACACACAGGAAGTCTTCTCCTCTTCACTTTCTGGGACTTTGGCTGACACTGCAGGGCAACCAAATGGAGGAGAGGGGTAAGGTAAGGATTTCTTAACACTACACAGTGGGGCCCGTAGTGGGGAAAATTTTAGTTTTGGGGGTGGAAATGCACTTTGAAGGAGAATCACAGAAAAATTAAAGAGCAACTGTATTGTCCATACAATGTAGGGGTTAAATATAAGCAGTCTTTCCTTTAAAATGAGCCTTGATCAAATCTCTGGTTGCACCTGTGAGAAATCATATGTGGTGAATGTTAAATGTACTGCTTTTAGTAGGTTGAGTGACATCAACTGACCCTGTGCCCCCCTCCATCCCTGGGAAGAAGCATGCTCACTGAAAACTAAATGCAGGGAAAAACAGCTATTTGAAAGGACATAAAAAAGAAGCTGGTCAGATCTCTCAAGGTGGTCAAGTGGCTGAAGGAAGTGTTTACGAAGGAAGTAATTTGTTTGAACCTTTCCAGCCACAACTTCTCACAAAGTTAACCAAGAGGTGTCATTTAGGATTCCTTTTGAAGGTACTACAAAAAGCATTCTATATAACCCTATAATATATAAACACTTCTACAGAAGGCAGCACAATCACTCGATGTATCAATTGGTGTGTCAAAATCACATTCAATCACCAGGTCAATTGACCAAATATATCCAAGGGCTTACCTTGGACATTTGCTGTGCAGTTTTACCTCTTGTTCCCAGAGATACCATGCCAATGCAGATGATATGCTTATGGGAGAGAAGAAAATATTCCATTTGGGTTGGTTTCATTTAGTTTCTTGAACAGATCAAACAAAATTGAGTACATGCTGAACTCAACTTCTCATTCTTGTCCTTAAAAAAGGAAATTAAAACAGAGATTAACAATCGGGGTTTTAACACACTCATGCTTCCCAGCGTAAGTACGGAGCACTCTTCTGGGATTTTTAATACGTTTATTTCAGTTACGTATCTACGCATTTCAGTCCTCTCAGGACTGTCATCAGGATTACAGTGACCTCATTCCATGAGACTATATAGTCAAGGTAATTGATTTAATTTTAACTCTTTCTCCCCACATTAACATTTAAAATCTCAATCAAAGTGGCAAAAAAAGATATTAATCATGTATTATAAAAATGATTAACATTTATATCGTTTTTTATAATCACTGATTAATATCTTTTACTGTGGATCATGTTAGACATGTAGAGTTTGGAAAACATTATACATGTAGTGCCTTTTATGTATAAGATTGTGAATATTTTGCCTCTTATAATATTTAGCGGTTTATGTATATATTTAAGATTAAGGTTTTTGTGAATTAGTGAAATTTCCATGTTGATCACCAGGTGTTATATGTCCCTTCCTGTGACAGCTATTAACAAGGATCATGGGAGGAGAATCACCTATACATACTGCTCAGGGGTATTATAAGGGCAAAATGCCCGAAATGTCCATTATTGCCTGAGTTTTTGATTAACAAATAAAAAAACCTAAGAAAAGAAAAACTAAGTGCTACATAATAAGAAATTTTCTTTTATATATATTATAAATAATAACCAAAGTGAGATCAGAGGTCATAGCTTTTGCTTTGCACATCGGAGACATTAAAAATGAAATTGATGAAATGCGCACATTTTAAATAATAGATATAAATATTTAATTTGCTAGATGTATAGAATAATGACATTACAATGTGCATTGGAATCATGTGAGTCATATGGTATAATTGCAATATTAGTGAGACCTTGTGGACATTTAACTGTCCTGACTATTTGGAACTGTTCTTTTCAGTGAACTGTTAGATGAAGGGATGTGGTTAGGTTTGGAAAGGTTAGCAGTCATTGGATTTACAAAACGATAAACAATCCCAATATCGTACAATCATTTAAGCCTTTTAAATATTTTCCAGCATGTCCAATAAGGGAAAAAGTAGACCAATTTACCACACTTGATGCAGCTGTTGGATATCACGATATCCCAATTCATTACAATCATTATATGTGTTTATGGCCACTATTAACCTACCAGCATTTGAAATGACCCTACAAACCAGCAAAACACAAGCCCTACCTACAATTTTTTAATTATCTCAAGTCCTAACACAAACTGATGTAGGGCATCAACTAGGGTTTAATATATTATTATCAGCAATGTTTTCTTGATTGTGTCATCAGGTGACTTACAATGATAAATAATAATAGAAAAAAGTTATGTAATGTAATAAATGTGTTCCAGAAGTTTCATTCCTAGGCACCCAGAATTATCCTGTATTTACTTTTGCATGGCAGAATATCAATTTAACCTCTATACAAAGGACAGTTCCCATATTCAGGCTCCATGTACATTCTACAAACACTTCTGAAAATTCTGAACCTCCCTTAATATATTGCTCTCCATTTGGGCAAATGTTAGCTTACCTTGTCTATGTTCAAGTACTGCGTTGCAGGTGGGTGTTTAATGAGGTGGTCTGCTGCCAGCTGAAGCCTTCTGGACTTGTGACAACTGCCAGATGAGGAAGGAGAGGGCAGGGCTTGTGTTAAGGCAATAAAAGAACAACAATAAGCAAAGTACAGGTAAATGGCCTTCCTAACCATACTAGGTGTGCCACTAGGTCAGGAACAGGATAGAATCATGAGCAATATGCAGGGTTATTCAATAAAAGTTCTTATTGTTTAAAATGGTGCTGAATTTGCAGCAAATCCAGCAAATCAGATGTTAGCTTTCAAATCTTAAATAAGTTCTGATTGGCTGGGGCAAATTTAGCACTTTTAAACTATAAGAACTTTTTATTGAATAGTTTGTTATAACATAGACATTCCTAGGCACAAAAAGAAAACCCTTTATAGATATTTACGTACAGGTGCATTATTATTGGCCTGGGAAGATCAAGGCAGCGCATAACACTGGTATCTTTTAATTTAATAATAAGTTATGGGCCCATACCAAACCAATCCTGTAGTACATATGTGATATCCAACATGCATATGTATAAGATCATTTCTAGGGTAAGATCTTTCTAGGGTTAAACTTATAACCCTTTAACTTCTCATCTCTGTTACATAAGAAATATATATACAATATTATAGATCATTTTATATCCTATAATAATAGTATAATTAGTTATATGTGTATGTTATATGCTTTATCTGTAGCTTAAGAATTGTATAACTATAATTTCGATTTAAGAAGTATAGGGGAGTTGCAAAATGATACCTGAGGAAGGGGACCACTGTATGCTTTGATAATAAAGAATTGGACACTTATATGGTGTGCTCTCACATTTTGTCTTTTGGAAAATTGTGACCCATTGGGTAGGGGTAGAGAGGATTGCACCTATCAAACATAGGCCTTGCCACATGTGGTGTGCTTGAGTGGAACTATTGCTGTTTGAGCTGGAAAACTAACAGACCAATGTCTTTACTGATAAGGGGAAAGGAATTTGTGTGCGAGACCTGTGGGGTAAATGAATTACTATACTTGGTTTTTTTTGCCATTCACATGGAGAAATCATGCTGTTTCTACTGCTGTAATTAATTGATCAATAAAAAATACTGATTGATTTCCAATGCAGAGCCCTCGGCATTGTGTTTATTTTTCCATGACAGTTTCAGTTAAATGGTGGAATGGATCTATATTATTACACACATACTGGTCCTTCTATTACAAATTGCAGCTTTTAAAGGGTATCTCCACTCGTGGAGATACATGTTAAATAAGATCAATTGGTTGGGGCAAAATTAGCACCATTTTGAACAATAAGAACTTTTATTGAATCTCCCTATGTGTTAAGCAGAATTAAGTTGAGCCTATTGGTCTGCCCTTCACAATAGCCCAGGTTTCTCATGTTGCCGTCTGGGAAAATTAATTGCACACCCCTGCCCTAATCAATAATAGGTGCCGGTAACTGTACTCGTCTCATGCAGATAAAGAAAGAAACAGTCTGTTCTTCTGCAAAATAGCAGGTCTGGGTCAGGTCAGTAACAGGGCCCCAAAGTTATTTTATCTATTCATCCAATCAAACTCTTGAATTCCAGCTAGTTAGAGAAGCCCATGAATTATTTTCTTACGCAAGGTCAGGTATGTAGCCACTAGAGATGGACTTATGAGTTCTGATGAACTTGGACATTTAAACTAGTTTGGGTTCGAACTAGTTTGTTTTTCCAGACTCACAGCTGTATTTTCGATAATTATCATAAATTCGATAATTATTGAATTTACCGCCATTCGCTAACCCTGAAATGAATCGTTCGCTAACCCTCGAAAGTATTGTTCGTTTTGGTAACCCTCGAAGTACGGATCGTTTTCGCTAACCCTCGAAAGTATAGTTCGCTAACCCTCGAAAGTATCGTTCGATTTCGGTTACCTCGAATTTATGGTTTCTATTTTTGGTAACCCTCAAATGTAGTGTTTGGTAACCCTCAAATTGGCAGTAACCCTCGATTTAGCTTGCACAAACCTGACATTTGCCTGCTCTTGTTTAAGAAGTGTTTTTAAAGTTTTGGAGATAGTGACATGTTCTCCAGACCATTTCCCAGTGCCACAGCCATTTACAGTAAGTTACAATTGTTAGTTTAGCAGTAAATCATCCGCACTTTTCAAACTATCACTCACCCTTGACTTTAATGGGTCCGAATTCGAACTTTCGAACTTTTACTTAAGTTTGAAGACAGACCGAACTTTAATCAAGTTCGGCCATCTCTGTAGCGACTGATCAGGTGGCTTTTTCATAATGATCTAACCCTGTAACTAGTTTTTTTGGGGGGTGGATATGGGGGTTCTGATGAAAAAGAACAGGCTACAGTAGAATTGGTTGATTTGTAAGTTTTCATGGTTTATAAGACATGGAACTCTAGATGCTCTCTATGGATCAGCAATATAACAAGGAAGTTTCATTTGTAGTCCCTGTTGATTAGACCACGAAAAGTTTTCAAACCAAAAAACAAATGTTCTGTTTGTTCTATTAATCCTGAGCTTTGCTGAGCAAGGAAAAAACTCCAGTGAGATTAATAATGAACATGGTTTTGTATGCAAAAGATGACTGATAGGGTCTGGCATAAAGTTTTAAACTCTTAAGCTGCCTTGCGTGTCAGAAGAAGGTACTGTAAAAATAAAAATGTCTTTCTTTTTTTTTTCATTTCATTGCAATTATATCTATTTTATTGCATTCTTTAGGGGATAATTAAATTTTATGTGCCCTGTTCCATACAGAGAATTATAGCAGTACGGCAATAGTTAATACATAATGTAAAGGGATTCTCTCATCACCAGCCACCTTTATATAAGAGCTAGCAGCCTACTAGCCAGATTCATTTGCGTTTTTTTTATCTGACCCTGCTAGCAATTGCACGACCTTTGCTCAGAGCAGCCCTTCACTCCTCCCCCCCTCCCCCCCTCCCTCTCCCATCCGTTTTGTTCTCCCTCCCCCTAGTGTAAATCCCCTTGTAGATATAGTAGGGCTAGTCCCCCACCCCACCCGCAATATTATCTTTTCCAGAGACTCCCCAACTCTACTTACCTTCCCTCTCTCCTCCGGCGTTCTGAATTGCCGGCAGCCGCGTCCGTGATTAGCTGCCTCTCACCATCACAGGCGTGGCTGCTGGTCCGGCCCCCTGCTTGCAGTTCTAAGCAAGCAGAAGGCCGGGCAGTGCGGTGGAGGAGGGAAGGTAATTAACGATCAGGGGAGTCTCTGGAAAGATAATATAGTGGTTGGGGCTGGGGGAACTAGCCCTACTATACATTAAAAACATGCCCTATAATCAAGCCTATGCTTTTGAAAAAACAGAATAAATTAGGTATTGAGAGCACAGACTGTAAAGGGATGGGGATGTGCAGTGGAATATAATTTATTCAGTCAAGTAAATATTCCACTGCACATCCCCAGTCAAAGTCCAAGGCATTATGTAATTATATAAGGGATAATACGCTCCTACAGTGTAAATAATATGCTAACACACTGCTGATATGCTGGGCTATGAGAAGGTCTGGAGGATATAGAACAGCATAGCCCTAATATGAAAATAAATATAATATTGAAAAGCACTTAAAATCCTCCTACTCCTATCTTACACAGACACACTGCTCACCCTCAGTCAAATCAGATAAGCACTTTTCCTGATTTGGCTGCAAGAAAATGGTCCATGTCTTTTAGCCAACAATCTTCCAAATCAACCCTTTTCTGCTGTGAAAACTAGCAGCATTGATAGGTTATTATGCATGATACTTCTGATTGGTCACTTTTATCTTTTGATTGAGTTTCTATAGAGCATACCTGGGGCATTTTTATAAAGGTTTGTTAACTTTCGCGGCCGTTATTCCCCCATTTCTCGGAAAAAAACACGTTTTCCACGATTATAAATGGGCAGGAAGCGGCCATGAAAAGTACGGGAAAATCTAATTGGTTAATGTAAAGCATGTAAACCAAGCATTAAAAAGACCAATCAGAAATGGATTAGGGTTTTCTGCAAACCTTATAAAGAGGTGCACTCCGCCACAGACCTCAGATGCCATCGCAGTAGATGGCTAAAGAAAGAAGATGGAGAGGGTGTATCCACCCCTCCAACAAGCCCTTCCGTACCTCTCTCTGCCAGCGGCGGGGCAGGGGGCTTGGAGGGGCTGCTCGGCCCCTTCCCAGCACCCTTCCTAGCCTCCTGTTCCATATGTTCGCAGCGAGCAGGGTGGGGGGTTAGGGGGCTGCGGGAAGCGGCGGCGGCAGGTGGTCGCGGGGGTCGAGGGCAGGCTTATGCCCCGCCCCGCCTGTAGCGGAGGTGCCGGGAAGATTTTAAGTCCCTTTGCGGCGATATTTACTTAGCGGGAAGGGACTTAAAATTAGTGCCGGACATCGCGGCCGTGATACATATTGTGGTATATGCGCTGTCCATTATATATACGGCGATAGTGCTATTTCGCGAGGTGCGGCGGTAATTTTTGCCCGCTATTCGGCCCTTTATAAATATGCCCCCTAGAGTCAAAAAAAGCTATGGCACTGGGAAGTAGCTACTCAACTGCAAAAACATAAAGGTTAAATAGGGAAGTGCCTTCCATTACCTTAAAGAACATGCACACCCTTTTCACTCACCATGGGGAGATGTAATACTTATGCTTTCCTCTTCCTACAGGCTCTCACGATACAGTACTCACTTAGCGTAAGTAGGGTAAGGAGCTCAGAGGGTACGCCTTTGTTTTAAAGGTCTTTGTTTTTGGCTAGTGGAAGTAGCACAGAAAGAAACTTCTATTGGATCGGGTTCCAGTGCCATTAATAGAAAATACTGCAAATAATGAGTAAAACCATGCTAAACTGATATTACATTGGGAAGCATGGGTTTAACCCCATTTTAGGCCCTTTGTGGCCAATATTGCATCTTCCAACTTATGTCTTTCAGTTAACTCTCAAATTTTTAATTTTCCTTGTTTGTTTGTTTTCCTGTCATATTTTATCACTTTTTCCAGCCGTGCTTGCTAATATAGTATGAGTCTCACCACATTTTTAGTGGAATCTCATTCTAACTGTAGCTAAAGCACCCAAACACGCCAATCAATTCGTGATTTGAACAAATTGGTTGGAATTATTGTGCTTTTATTGTTACATTTTTTCATTGTTTGAAATTATATGTGCTTTGTGTGTTCATGTCAGAGATACACAGTGGGGGGGGGGGGGGTTAGGGTAATGGCCACCATTCGATTAGTGAGGGTTTAATTTACTTTCAAATAGGTACAATATTAAGAAATTCATTGCACCAACTGTGCTAATTTCACTTTTTTATCCTGCTTTTTAAAGGCTATGTCCACCCCTAAATTCCACTTTTAATATTATGCTCCCCCATATCCCCCAGCCCCAACCGCATGGTTTTTTTTTTTAAAAAGCCCCCAAACTCTTACTTACCTCCCCTCATCCTCCGCCGCACTGCCGGCCCTCTGCTTGCGAGAATGCAAGCAGAGGGGCGGGACCGGCAGTCGCGTCTGTGATTGGCTGAGCGCAGCCAATCACGGACGCGGCTGCCGGTCATTCAATGCAGCGGAGGAAAGCGGAGAGGTAAGTAAGAGTTTGGGGAGCTTTTTAAAAAAAAAAACATGCGGTTGGGGCTGGGGAGACTGGGGGAGCACATATTAAGGGGATATGAGCTAGGGGAGGGATAGTAAACGGAGGGAAGAGGGAGGGAGAGGGAGGGAGAGGAGGGGGGAGGGAGGGGGGAAGAAGGCTGCAGTACGCATGGCAAAATCTACCTGAGCCAGCTAGCAGGCAGTGTCCTATATACCTGCTAGCCTCCTGGTGGGCAGTTTGAACTTTGGGGGGGGGACTACGAGAACAGATGGAGTTGGGATGTGAGGTAAGGATTAAACTACACTACATGGTGGGGCCAGTAGTTGGGGGGATTATAGTTTTGGGGGTGGACATGCCCTTCAAACTCTTCACATTCCGCACACGTGGGTGGAAGGGGAGAGGGGAGTTAGTTTGGGTAGTGACCACCTCTCTGCAGTGTCTCTAGTCGTGGTGGATTTGATTAATTATTCAGGTCAGCGCAGGCTACAGGACATCTTGCTTTAACATTCGTTGGGGGCATCTAGTACCAATCACTATGAGCATCTTATACCAGTCACTGTGGGAATCTTATACCTGTCCACTGGGAGCATCATTTACCAGTAACTGTGACATCTTATACCGGTCACTGTGGGCATCTTATACCGGTCACTGTGGCATCTATATTGAACAGCCATGTCATCAGCCCGTGCCCCTGATAAGTGACGTGTCGTCACGAAACATGTTGGCGGAGCTAACTTGTGATGGCCACTGTTTGTTTTGTTCTGATGTACTTGCTACATGCTGAATAAAGTTCTTTGAAGCCCACAATGTTCCTGGTTGCCTGCCTCTGTTTGTGCATTTGAACAGCCAGTGTTGTTTGCCCTCAAAGTACACATTGCAAACATGTTATCAAACTCATTCAATGCTACTAACGGCACAAGACAGGGATGCCCTCTTTCTCCTCTAATATTTAATCTAGCAATTGAGCCATTAGCAGAAAAAAGCCATACAAACCAATATATTAAGGGAATAAAAATAGGAAAGATAGAGCACAAAATTGGCTTATAAGCAGACGACATCATCCTCACAATCACCAAATCATTAACTTCTTTACCACACTTACAAAATATACTACAACAATTCAGCCATATCTCTTACTATAATATTAATGAAACAAAAATTTCAGATACATTACAAATATTTCTTAAAGCCAAATATGCCTATAAATGGGAACCAGACAATATAACATATCTGGGAATAAAACTAACAAACCATTCTTCGAGGTTGTACCAATATAACTTATACAACCCTATAGCTAGCAGAAACACAAAAAATATTATCACACTGGTCAACCAAATATCTTTCCTGGCTGAATAAAACCAATATGTTAAAAATGATATTACTCCCCAAATTGCTCTATAAATTCAGAACATTACCAGTCCAAATACCAAACATCTTCTTCCAAACATTAAACAAAATAATTAATCATTTTATGTGGTCAAAAAAGAAGGCGCACATAAATAATTTATCCATGACTAAATCAAAAAAAGCTGGAGGTATTGCCTTCCCACATTTTAGAGTCTATTACCTAGCAGCAATATTAGAACAGTCTAGATTCTATTGGGCACAGAAAAATAAACAAAAAAAATGGCTAGACATGGAAGAAAACATTATTGAAAATAAAAACTTACCAGCCTTACTCGGAGCCTTAGTGTTCAATCCAAGACTACCAGGTTTTCCTCTGACATCAGTGGAGACCACCCTGAAAATATGGAAAGAAGTGATTAACTCACATAATCTAAAAAAAACCCTTACACAACTTATAACAATTGATAGCTTAATATACAATATACCTAACCTCAATATCAAAGAATGGAACAATATTAATCCAATACTTCTCTCAAACCTAATAAAAAATGATAAATTTCTCCCATTCGATGAAGTACAAAAAAAATTCTATATTAAGAAATCAGAATGGTTACAATATAATCAAATAATAAGCTTTATTAAAAAGAAAGCAATATTAGAAGAGAACTCCAACAACGCTCTGGAAAATATGAGGAAAGCAATATCCATAATATATCAACTACTACACCAAAAAAACGAGATGGGAACAAGATGGGATGGGAACAAGAACTACATAAAAATATAGACCTAGACCAATGGAAATAATCATTATTACATACCTTTCAAAATGACTAGATGTCTTTCATTATGGGAAACAGACAAATTTTTTTTTTATTGATTTCATTTAACCCCATATGAAATATCCAAATGGTTCATGTCATATTCTCCTCAATGCTGGAGAAACTGCACTGCTTTAGGTTCCTTCGAACATATATGGTGGACATGTCCAAAAATCAGGAATTGTTGGTATAAAGTGTGTAAATTCTTGACCAATCTCCTCGGGATTACGATTCCAGCCCAACCCACTCTAGCTCTGTTAAATATAGGCCTTAATAAATTCCAAGAAAATATGGCAACTATCATATACCACACATTTATGACTCTCAAACGTCTGATAATTAAATACTGGAGAACTGATAAAACCCCCAAAATGGAAGAAATCTTTTCCCTACTAAACTACTATATGACATATAAAAAAGCATATGCAATAACCCAACAGAAATTCCCAATATTTTACAGGAAATGGAAAGCATGGTATATAGATAATAGATCATTAAAATACAAGAAAATGTGAACCCCAAAAGTCAATACTGGATAGCACAACTAACTTTACAACTGTATTTGGCAATTGATTATTTCATTTTCTCTTTTTTTTTTCTTCTCTCTCTTATTTTTTAAAATATGCAAAATACAAATGTTTTCTACTAAAGTAAAGCATTTGTGGATACGAGTTTATATAAATGACTTCACAATTCACCCCAGATTGTATGTAAAAATATAATACTTTTAAATGAATATATAATGTTTATATATGTGAAAAACAAAACTATATTGTTTACAATGTTTATATATATATTGTTGTAAAACAAAACAAAATAAAAAACAAATGAAAAAAAAAAATTGAAGCAGCGGTAACTGTTCAGATAGCCAAAAAAAAATAACGCTTCGTTAACTTTTCGCGTCCGTTTCTCGCCCATTTATAAATCGCGGAAAATGTGATTTTTGCAAAAATGGCGGGAACAACGTCCGCAAAAAGTTAACGAACCTTTATAAATACGCCCCTAAGGCTTCAAAGACACATACGACTGCAGGGACAAGGCCTGACTGCCAACAATGCCAACTCGTCATACATGTGTATGAGGCTTAAATCTTGTAAAAACGGTAACAAGTAAGGTTAGGTTAACAAGGTTAGAGAGAACCTGTGACTAGTTAAAGAGGAACAAAAGTCTCTAGACAACATTGTCCAAATAGACAAAAACATTCACAAACATACAAGAAGCTGAGTCTCACCTCTCCCTTTGCTGTGGCCATTGGATGATTTATGAAAATAACCTGTGAGTACTAGGGGTCAGCTCCCACAATCCACCTAAGCTGGGTAAACCCCCAGCTTAGTGTCTGTGTACAGGCACATGCTCTGTATAGCTCAACAGATCAAAACAAGAAAGTTGCAGCCTTGCTTCCTAGACGCTAACAACCAATCACATTACAGCACAGAAATCCTCCCTCTCCCTGACACAGAATAGGGATTTCAGTTTTTGTATACAAACACATTCAGTGTTACATCCATAGCATGGATGTAAGAAACGGAATACTAATTACATTTCAGCAAAAATAAAACTAAGTCTGGGGAATAGAACCTGCAACTTGTACATTTACTCTGTCTTGCTAAAAGCAGACCTCCTCCCTCTAGGCTAAGAGAGATACCATATAAACCATTGGTACATGAAGAATATTGTACTAGGAACATAATGAAATAATAAAGGTATGCTTAGGGATTCAAACTGGTGACCTTCTGAACTACATGTGTCTAAACCTGGCTTCTTCCATGGTGAGCCACCACTGTATCAGCTGAAAATCTATGTACATTTAGTAGCTTTATCTTTTGCATAGAATATAATAGAAACAAAAAAGGGAAGTCTGGGGTATTGAACTTGTGACCTTCTGAACTGTGTATTTTTTAAACCTGGTGCTTTACAGTGTGCCAATTCTTTTTTTAAAGAATAATTTAAAAAATGGAATATGGAAGTCCCTGATAAGACTTTGAAAGGTGCTTGTTACCCTGCATTTTATTTACCAGCAACTCACACTGACTGGTAAATAAACTGCAGGGTAACAAGCAGCTTTCAAAGTCTTATCAGGGATTCCATATTGGTGGGGGGACATTTATATAGAAAACACTCTGTCCATAGAGACAATTAATACTGGGGTCAGGGGGCGTGGTTCATTGATGACTTCATGGGCTGTGGGTTGTACTGGCAGCAACATGGAAACCTACTTATTTACAGAATCTATTTCTTACATGTACTAAATGCACCTTACTAGAGAAGAACCTTACAGTTTATGGGTGTTCTGGGGAGAAAAACATTAGGTTTTTAAAAATGTAAGTTTAGTTCTCCTTTAACTGCTTTGTGCTATTGCTTAACACAATCTTTGGCTGTGTTATTAATCTTCAGCAACCAATCACATTTTATCAAATAGACCAGTAAACCAGTAAAAAGGTAACATCTGTTTGGTTGCTGCAAATAAACAGCACAGGTTTTTGCACCTTAGCTCAGTGGCTAGCACTGATGCATTTCAACTAAATCCTAAGTTAGAATCTACTCTTGGATTTTTTATGTTCTTCCTGTGTGGTTTCCTCCGGGCACTCCGGTTTCCCCCCACAATCATAAAGACATACTGATAGTTTATATATATGTCAAATAAATGTGCTTAGATTATAAGCTCTTTGGGGCAGGGTCTGATGTTAATGTATACATGTAATTGTAAAGCGCTACGGAAGATGTTGGTGCTATATAAATCCACAATAATAATAATTTACAATTGTGTTCATACAAGATAACACCAGTTTGGGAGCAGTAATCTCTTGATTTTATAGCATTTTTGTGTCAACCAACAATGTGCGTAATGCTTCTTTTGTTCTGTAAATGCCTGTGCAAAGTTTACAGAACACAGACCTAAATCACTTTTATTACTATGACAGTTCATATTTTCTTTTTTATTGCACAGGACTATTGAACTGCTGTTGAGAAATCTATATGCCCAGGGTATTGTCACTACAAACAGGTTTGACCAATCTGGCAGTGAAGGATTTTTACACAGTTTTAACACATAGATTTTTACACAGCAGATTCCACTTTATCCCGGCCAACATATCACCACTAGCAAACAGTCGCCTAGGACTAATCACTTTCATTCACAGCAAAATTAGCCATGGCCGAGAGATTGCCGCCACCAATCATGTAGTCCATAGAAGCCAGAATGATCGGCCATGATTTACCAGCACGTTCATACGATCCACGTATCATATGATATGATTCGGGCCTCCCAAGAAATCTGCTTGTATGTCATACACTTAGCAGTTTGTGTCCTTCTAAAAATTAGGCCAAAACCAAGGGAAAGGGGAGTGGAAAGGAGAAAAATGTATTCATAAACATAAAACAGAATAATTGAGTTTGTAAGATGGACATATTGTATAAGGTTTGACTCATGCTAAAATTAATATGTTCACTTTCACAGACTTTATTAAGATTTATTAACATCACAGAATACTTCAGGCTTCTTTAAAGCTTATCACCACCTATAAAATAAAGTTTTTCTGTAGTGTACACCACCCCTCAACCGCCATGTTTGTTTGTTAAAAAAATCATTGGGAATGTACTTAAAGAGCTTTCTTCCCCTGGTGTTCTGATCTGGCCCTCTGCTTGTAGGAATTGCAAGCAAGAGGCTGGACTGGCAGCCGCATCTGTAATTGTCTGAGAGGCAGCCAATCACAGACCTTTTTACACACAGGAAGTCTTCTCCTCTTCACTTTCTGGGACTTTGGCTAGACACTGCAGGGCAACCAAATGGAGGAGAGGGGTAAGGTAAGGATTTCTTAACACTACACAGTGGGGCCCGTAGTGGGGAAAATTTTAGTTTTGGGGGTGGAAATGCACTTTGAAGGAGAATCACAGAAAAAATTACATAAAGAGCAACTGTATTGTCCATACAAGTTAGGGGTTAAATATAAGCAGTCTTTCCTTTAAAATGAGCCTTGATCAAATCTCTGGTTGCAGCCTGTGAGAAATCATATTGTGGTGAATGTTAAAATGTACTGCTTTTAGTAGGTTGAGTGACATCAACTGACCCTGTGCCCCCCTCCATCCCTGGGAAGAAGCATGCTCACTGAAAACTAAATGCAGGGAAAAACAGCTATTTGAAAGGACATAAAAAAGAAGCTGGTCAGATCTCTACAAGGTGGTCAAGTGGCTGAAGGAAGTGTTTACGAAGGAAGTAATTTTGTTGAACCTTTCCAGCCACAACTTCTCACAAAGTTAACCAAGAGGTGTCATTTAGGATTCCTTTTGAAGGTACTACAAAAAGCATTCTATATAACCCTATAATATATAAACACTTCTACAGAAGGCAGCACAATCACTCGGATGTATCAATTGGTGTGTCATAAATCACATTCAATCACCAGGTCAATTTGACCAAAATATATCCAAGGGCTTACCTTGGACATTTGCTGTGCAGTTTTACCTCTTGTTCCCAGAGATACCATTGCCAATGCAGATGATATGCTTATGGGAGAGAAGAAAATATTTCCATTTGGGTTGGTTTCATTTAGTTTCTTGAACAGATCAAAACAAAATTGAGTACATGCTGAACTCAACTTCTCCATTCTTGTCCTTAAAAAAAGGAAATTAAAACAGAGATTAACAATCGGGGTTTTAACACACTCATGCTTCCCAGCGTAAGTAACGGAGCACTCTTCTGGGATTTTTTAATACGTTTATTTCAGTTACGTATCTACGCATTTCAGTCCTCTCAGGACTGTCATCAGGATTACAGTGACCTCATTTCCATGAGACTATATAGTCAAGGTAATTGATTTAATTTTAACTCTTTCTCCCCCACATTAAACATTTAAAAATCTCAAATCAAAGTGTGCAAAAAAAGATATTAATCAGTGATTATAAAAAATGATATAACATTTATATCGTTTTTTATAATCACTGATTAATATCTTTTTACTGTGGATCATTGTTAGACATGTAGAGTTTGGAAAACATTATACATGTAGTGCCTTTTATGTATAAGATTGTGAATATTTTGCCTCTTTATAATATTTAGCGGTTTATGTATATATTTAAGATTAAGGTTTTGTGAAGATTAGTGAAAATTTCCATGTTGATCACCAGGTGTTATGATGTCACTTCCTGTGACATGCTATTTAACAGAGGATCATGGGAGGAGAATCACCTATACATACTGCTCAGGGGCTTGATAAAGGGCAAAATGCCCGAAATGTCGCATTATTGCCTGAGTTGTTTGATTAACAAATAAAAAAACCTAAGAAAAGAAAAACTAAGTGCTACATAATAAGAAATTTTCTTTTATATATATATATAAATAATACCAAAGTGAGATCAGAGGTCATAGCTTTTGCTTTGCACATCGGAAGACATTATAAAATGAAATTGATGAAATGCGCACATTAATTAAATAATAGTATATAAATATTTAATTTGCTAGATGTATAGAATAATGACATTACAATGTGCATTGGAATCATGTGAGTCATATGGTATTAATTGCAATATTAGTGAGACCTTGTGGACATTTAACTGTCCTCTGACTATTTGGAACTGTTTCTTTTCAGTGAACTGTTAGATGAAGGGATGTGGTTAGGTTTGGAAAGGTTAGCAGTCATTGGGATTTACAAAACGATAAACAATCCCAATATCGTACAATCATTTAAGCCTTTTAAATATTTTCCAGCATGTCCAATAAGGGAAAAAGTAGACCAATTTACCACACTTGATGCAGCTGTTGGATATCACGATATCCCAATTCATTACAATCATTATATGTGTTTATGGCCACTATTAACTACCAGCATTTGAAATGACCCTACAAACCAGCAAAACACAAGCCCTACCTACAATTTTTTAATTATCTCAAGTCCTAACAGACAAACTGATGTAGGGGCATCAACTAGGGTTTAATATATTATTATCAGCAATGTTTTCTTGATTGTGTCATCAGGTGACTTACAATGATAAATAATAATAGAAAAAAGTTATGTAATGTAATAAATGTTGTTCCAGAAGTTTCATTCCTAGGCACCCAGAATTATCCTGTATTTACTTTTAGCAATGGCAGAATATCAATTTAACCTCTATACAAAGGACAGTTCCACATATTCAGGCTCCATGTACATTCTACAAAACACTTCTGAAAATTCTGAACCTCCCTTAATATATTGCTCTCCATTTGTAAGCAAATGTTAGCTTACCTTGTCTAGTTGCAAGTACTGCTGTTGCAGGTGGGTGTTTAATGAGGTGGTCTGCTGCCAGCTGAAGCCTTCTGGACTTGTGACAAACTGCCAGATGAGGAAGGAGAGGGCAGGGCTTGTGTTAAGGCAATAAAAGAACAACAATAAGCAAAGTACAGGTAAATGGCCTTCCTAACCATACTAGGTGTGCCACTAGGTCAGGAACAGGATAGAATCATGAGCAATATGCAGGGTTATTCAATAAAAGTTCTTATTGTTTAAAATGGTGCTGAATTTGCAGCAAATCCAGCAAATCAGATGTTAGCTTTCAAATCTTAAATAAGTTCTGATTGGCTGGGGCAAATTTAGCACCATTTTAAACTATAAGAACTTTTATTGAATAGTTTGTTATAACATAGACATTCCTAGGCACAAAAAGAAAACCCTTTATAGATATTTACGTACAGGTGCATTATTATTGGCCTGGGAAGATCAAGGCAGCATAACACTGGTATCTTTTAATTTAAATAATAAGTTATGGGGCCCATACACAAACCAATCCTGGTAGTACAATATTGGGATATCCAACATGCATATGTATAAGATCATTTCTAGGGTAAGATCTTTCTAGGGTTAAACTTTAACCCTTTGCATCTCTGTTACATAAGAAATATATAATACAATATTATATGATCATTTTATATCCTATAATAATAGTATAATTAGTTATATGTGTATGTTATATGCTTTATCTGTAGCTTAAGAATTGTATAACTATAATTTCGATTTGAGAAGTACATAGGGGAGTTGCAAAATGATACCTGAGGAAGGGGACCACTGTATGCTTTGATAATAAAGAATTGGACACTTATATGGTGTGCTTCTCAGCATTTTGTCTTTTGGAAAATTGTGACCCATTGGGTAGGGGGTAGAGAGGATTGCACCTATCAAACATAGGCCTTGCCACATGTGGTGTGCTTGAGTGGAACTATTGCTGTTTGAGCTGGAAAACTAACAGACCAATGTCTTTACTGATAAGGGGAACAAGGAATTTGTGTGCGAGACCTGTGGGGTATAATGAATTACTATACTTGGTTTTTTTTGCCATTCACATGGAGAAATCATGCTGTTTCTACTGCTGTAATTAATTGATCAATAAAAAATACTGATTGATTTCCAATGCAGAGCCCTCGGCATTGTGTTTATTTTTCCATGACAGTTTCAGTTAAATGGTGGAATGGATCTATATTATTACACACATACTGGTCCTTCTATTACAAATTGCAGCTTTTAAAGGGTATCTCCACTCGTGGAGATACATGTTAAATAAGATCTAATTGGTTGGGGCAAAATTAGCACCATTTTGAACAATAAGAACTTTTATTGAATCTCCCTATGTGTTAAGCAGAATTAAGTTGAGCCTATTGGTCTGGCCCTTCACAATAGCCCAGGTTTCTCATGTTGCCGTCTGGGAAAATTAATTGCACACCCCTGCCCTAATCAATAATGAGGTGCCGGTAACTGTACTCGTCTCATGCAGATAAAGAAAGAAACAGTCTGTTCTTGCCAAATAGCAGGTCTGGGTCAGGTCAGTAACAGGGCCCCAAAGTTATTTTATCTATTCATCCAATCAAACTCTTGAATTCCAGCTAGTTAGAGAAGCCCATGAATTATTTTCTTACGCAAGGTCAGTGTATGTAGCCACTAGATGGACTTTATGAGTTCGAACGAATTCGAACTATTCAAACTTCGGGTTTGAACTAGTTTGTTTTTCCAGACTCGCGGCTGTATTTTCAATAATTATTAAAAATTCGATAATTATAGAATTTACGGGCCATTCACTAACCCTAGAATAAATCGTTTGCTAACCCTCGAATGTATTGTTCGTTTTTGGTAACCCTCGAATGTACGGATCGTTTTTGCTAACCCTCGAAAGTATAGTTCGCTAACCCTCGAAAGTATCGTTCGATTTCGGTTACCCTCGAATTTATGGTTCTATTTTTGGTAACCCTCAAATGTAGTGTTTGGTAACCCTCAAATTGGCAGTAACCCTCGAATTTAGCTTGCACAAAACCTGACATTTGCCTGCTCTTGTTTAAGAAGTGTTTTTAAAGTTTTGGAGATAGTGACATGTTCTCCAGACCATTTCCCAGGTGCCACAGCCATTTACAGTAAGTTACAATTGTTAGTTTAGCAGTAAATCATCCGCACTTTTCAAACTATCACTCACCCATTGACTTTAATGGGTCCGAATTCGAACTTTCGAACTTTTACTTAAGTTTGAAGACAGACCGAACTTTATCAAGTTCGGCCATCTCTAGTAGCGACTGATCAGGTGGCTTTTTCATAATGATCTAACCCTGTAACTAGTTTTTTTGGGGGGTGGATATGGGGGTTCTGATGAAAAAAGTAACAGGCTACAGTAGAATTGGTTGATTTGTAAGTTTCATGGTTATAAGACATGGAACTCTAGATGTCTCTATGGATCAGCAAGATAAACAAGGAATGGTTCATTTGTAGTCCCATGTTGATGTAGACCACGAAAAAGGTTTTCAAACCAAAACAAATGTTCTGTTTGTTCTATTAATCCTGAGCTTTGCTGAGCAAGGAAAAAACTCCAGTGAGATTAATAATGAACATGGTTTTGTATGCAAAAGATGACTGATAGGGTCTGGCATAAAGTTTTAACTCTTAAGCTGCCTTGCGTGTCAGAAGAAGGTACGTAAAAATAAAAATGTCTTTCTTTTTTTTTTTCATTTCATTGCAATTTACTCTATTTTATTGCATTCTTTAGGGGATAATTAAATTTTTATGTGCCCTGTTCCATACAGAGAATTATAGCAGTAGCGCAATAGTTAATACATTATGTAAAGGGATTCTCTCATCACCAGCCACCTTTATATAAGAGCTAGGCCCTACTAGCACGATTCAGTTTGCGTTTTTTTATCTGACCCTGCTAGCAATTGCACAGACCTTTGCTCAGAGCAGCCCTTCACTCCCTCCCCCCCCTCCCTCTCCCATCCGTTTTGTTCTCCCTCCCCCTAGTGTAAATCCCCTTGTAGATATAGTAGGGCTAGTCCCCCCAGCCCCACCCGCAATATTATCTTTTCCAGAGACTCCCCCAAACTCTACTTACCTTCCCTCTCTCCTCCGGCGTTCTGAATTGCCGGCAGCCGCGTCCGTGATTAGCTGCCTCTCAGCCAATCACAGGCGTGGCTGCTGGTCCGGCCCCCTGCTTGCAGTTCTAAGCAAGCAGAAGGCCGGGCAGTGCGGTGGAGGAGGGAAGGTAATTAACGATCAGGGGAGTCTCTGGAAAGATAATATAGTGGTTGGGGCTGGGGGAACTAGCCCTACTATACATTAAAAACATGCCCTATAATCAAGCCTATGCTTTTGAAAAAACAGAATAAATTAGGTATTGAGAGCACAGACTGTAAAGGGAATGGGGATGTGCAGTGGAATATAATTTATCAGTCAAAGTAAATATTCCACTGCACATCCCCAGTCAAAGTCCAAGGCATTATGTAATTATATAAGGGATAATACGCTGCCTACAGTGTAATATAATATGCTAACACACTGCTGATATGCTGGGCTATGAGAAGGTCTGGAGGAATAGAGAACAGCATAGCCCTAATATGAAAATAATAATAATATTGAAAAAGCACTTAAAATCCTCCTACTCCTATCTTACACAGACACACTGCTCACCCTCAGTCAAATCAGATAATGCACTTTTCCTGATTTGGCTGCAAGAAAATGGTCCATGTCTTTTAGCCAACAAGTCTTCCAAATCAACCCTTTTCTGCTGTGAAAACTAGCAGCATTGATAGGTTATTATGCAGGATACTTCTGATTGGTCACTTTTATCTTTTGATTGAGTTTCTATAGAGCATACCTGGGGGCATATTTATAAAGGTTTGTTAACTTTTCGCGGCCGTTATTCCCGCCATTTTCGGAAAAAAAACACGTTTTCCACGATTTATAAATGGGCAGGAAGCGGCCATGAAAAGTTAACGGGAAAATCTAATTGGTTAATGTAAAGCATGTAAACCAAGCATTAAAAAATTGACCAATCAGAAATGGATTAGGGTTTTCTGCAAACCTTTATAAAGAGGTGCACTCCGCCACAGACCTCAGATGCCATCGCAGTAGATGGCTAAAGAAAGAAGATGGAGAGGGTGTATCCACCCCTCTCAACAAGCCCTTCCGTACCTCTCTCTGCCAGCGGCGGGGCAGGGGGCTTGGAGGGGCTGCTCGGCCCCTTCCCAGCAGCCCTTCCTAGCCTCCTGTTCCATATGTTCGCAGCGAGCAGGGTTGGGGGTTAGGAGGGGCTGCTGGGAAGCGGCGGCGGCAGGTGGTCGCGGGGGTCGAGGGCAGGCTTATGCCCCGCCCCTGTAGCGGAGGTGCCGGGAAGGGATTTTAAGTCCCTTTGCGGCGATATTGTACTTAGCGGGAAGGGACTTAAAATTAGTGCCGGACATCGCGGCCGTGATACATATTGTGGATATGGCGCTGTCCATTATATATACGGCGATAGTGCTATTTCGCGATGTGCGGCGGTAATTTTTGCCCGCTATTTTCGGCCCTTTATAAATATGCCCCCTAGAGTCAAAAAAAGCTATGGCACTCGGGAAGTAGCTACTCAACTGCAAAAACATAAAGGTTAAATAGGGAAGTGCCTTCCAATTACCTTAAAGAACATGCACACCCTTTTCACTCACCATGGGGAGATGTAATACTTATGCTTTCCTCTTCCTACAGGGCTCTCACGATACAGTACTCACTTAGCGTAAGTAGGGTAAGGAGCTCAGAGGTTACGCCTTTGTTTTAAAGGTCTTTGTTTTTTTGCTAGTGGAAGTAGCACAGAAAGAAACTTCTATTGGATCGGGTGCCAGTGCCATTAATAGAAAATACTGCAAATAATGAGTAAAACCCATGCTTAACTGATATTACATTGGGAAGCATGGGTTTAACCCATTTTAGGCCCTTTGTGGCCAATATTGCATCTTCCAACTTATGTCTTTCAGTTAACTCTCAAAGTTTTAATTTTCCTTGTTTGTTTGTTTTCCTGTCATATTTTATCACTTTTTCCAGCCGTGCTTGCTAATATAGTATGAGTCTCACCACATTTTAGTGGAATCTCATTCTAACTGTAGCTAAAGCACCCAAACACGCCAATCAATTCAGTGAATTTGAACAAATTGGTTGGAATTATTGTGCTTTTATTGTATACATTTTTTCATTGTTTGAAATTATATGTGCTTTGTGTGTTCATGTCAGAGATACACAGGGGGGGGGGGGGGGGTTAGGGTAATGGCCACCATTCGATTAGTGAGGGTTTAATTTACTTTCAAATAGGTACAATATTAAGAAATTCATTGCACCAAACTGTGCTAATTTCACTTTTTTATCCTGCAGTTATTAAAGGCTATGTCCACCCCTAAATTACACTTTTAATATTATGCTCCCCCATATCCCCCAGCCCCAACCGCATGGTTTTTTTTTTTAAAAAGCCCCCCAAACTCTTACTTACCTCCCCTCGATCCTCCGCCGCACTGCCGGCCCTCTGCTTGCGAGAATGCAAGCAGAGGGGCGGGACCGGCAGTCGCGTCTGTGATTGGCTGAGCGGCAGCCAATCACGGACGCGGCTGCCGGTCATTCAATGCAGCGGAGGAAAGCGGAGAGGTAAGTAAGAGTTTGGGGACTTTTTTAAAAAAAAAACATGCGGTTGGGGCTGGGGCATGGGGGAGCACAATATTAAGGGGGATTGAGCTAGGGGGAGGGATAGTAGAACGGGAGGGAGAGGGAGGGAGAGGGAGGGAGAGGGAGGGAGGGAGGGGGGAGAAGGGCTGCAGTACGCATGGCAAAAATCTACCTGAGGCCAGCTAGCAGGCAGTGTCCTATATGGACCTGCTAGCCTCCTGGTGGCAGCTTTTGGAACTTTGGGGGGGGGACTACAGGAAACAAGATGGAGTTGGGATGTGAGGTAAGGATTAACTACACTACATGTGGGGCCAGTAGTTGGGGGGATTATAGTTTTGGGGGTGGACATGCCCTTCAAACTCTTCACTTCCGCACACGTGGGTGGAAGGGGAGAGGGGAGTTAGTTTGGGTAGTGACCACCTCTCTGCAGTGTCTCTTAGTCGTGGTGGATTTGATTAATTATTCAGGTCAGCGCAGGCTACAGGACATCTTGCATTTAACATTCGTTGGGGGCATCTAGTACCAATCACTATGAGCATCTTATACCAGTCACTGTGGGAATCTTATACCTGTCACTGGGAGCATCATTTACCAGTAACTGTGGACATCTTATACCGGTCACTGTGGGCATCTTATACCGGTCACTGTGGGCATCTTATATTGAACAGCCAGTGTCATCAGCCCGTGCCCCTGATGAAGTGACGTGTCGTCACGAAACATGTTGGGCGGAGCTAACTTGTGATGGCCACTGTTTGTTTGTTCTGATGTACTTGCTACACATGCTGAATAAAGTTCTTTGAAGCCCACAATGTTCCTGGTTGCCTGCCTCTGTTTGTGCATTTGAACAGCCAGTGTTGTTTGCCCTCCAGTTTAATTTTTTTAACATTAATTTTTCTTAAGTTTTATAATTGTTTTTAACAGATACAAAATAAGACTAAAAATAAACACAGCGTCAATGTCTGGAAAATAGCATTATTTGATTATATATGTTACAATATATGTCTTGCACGCACTGTTCACTGTATAAGATATCCATTTCCAGTCCTTTGCTGGTAGGTTGAATAATGCTGTTCGGAGTGTTTCCACAACTTCCACGCATTCCCACCAGAAATGAAGTTGGTCTGCAAGAGTCCCACAGCCCTAAAAATGATTTGGGGCTTGGGTGGGGTTCATTCTATGCAGATATAATTGTGTAATATACCACTCGTATAGTATTTAGTAGGATTTTTCTTTGGAAAGTATGTTACATCGGGAAGTTTGTGCCATTGTGTCTAGCAAACTATGCTGCAGCTTGGTTTCCCATTTACTTACCGGTGGGATTCTAATTTCCTGAAAATTGTGCGACAGGAAAAAGTTGAGATTAGAAATTAGACCTTTAGAGTTTTTAAATTGGGGGCATAGAGTCTAAAGATAGAGGGTTTGTTTTGTGATGAGTTTCGTGTCCATGTAGTGAGGAAGACACCAAGAAACCTCTATTAGCAGGTTTAAATCTAGCCTTTCATCCTACCTATCTGGTAACCAACACAGTATTTGATAGTTTTATTTGCACTGCATACGTCTCACTCCAGCACATATACCCATTCCATTGTATCTGTGTGTTACCCACCTAACTAGATTGTAAGCTCTACGGGGCAGGGACCTCATTACTTCTTGTGGCAAAGCTCTAGCACTTCTATTTATATAATTTATATATTTATGTACTGAACTATCTATGTATTTATCCCCCTTGTATGATTTAATTGTATTTTATACTGTACAGCGATGCGTCCCCAAGTGGCCCTATATAAATAAACATATACATACATACATACATACATAAAGTTATAAGTTGGCCCTTCCGTTCACCAGTCAGTGTTTGTCAGCCCACCACATCCACCTTCATAATCCACACTCAGATTATTCATATAATGTTAGTTATAGGAATACTCAATACATTTATTACGCTTTATTATTATTATTAACCACACCCTATAATCAACAAAGCTCCCTTTGACATTATCTTTATTGCCCAGAAAAGGAATAAAGTGACATTCCCATGTAAGTGAATAATCTTTGTTATTATGAGAAAGGTTGATAGAATAGATGACATCAGCATCACTGAGAGGATCCATTGTTCAGGACTAAGATGGCAGCAAACAGTGAATTGTTAATGTTTTACAGACAAATATAATAATTACTAAATTCAAGCAGCAAAACACAGAAAAGAGAACATTTTCCTCCCTCAAACCTGTTTCCATGGAATCTAGACTGACAGTTACATTCAGTAAGGGAAAATGATTAACGGAAAGATTCTGGAAAATAGAAACTGTGGTCAGATAAGAAATACGTGGGGTGGAGCATCCATGGTTTAAGCAGGTTATACTCTACAAACGTACCTCCCGGTGTTTCTGGACTTACTGATCACCGACTTTCCCCGATCTTTTTGTGATGACTATTACAATCATAAAACCAATATGATCTGGTCAGGAAATGCTATTAGGTAAAACTGCTGCTCCACCAGACATTATAATTCACATGGTTTTTCCCAGAGGTCTATTTTATTATTGGAATGAATGATGGGGCGTGTTTTATGACTTATATCACTTCCTCTTTGAACTTTTAAATACGGCTTCCTATGTATTTTCAAGGTGTGGATGCCATTTCTTTGTCCTGTTTTTATACCGTGGTTTAAATAAAGAAATCCTTTCTTAAGCAGCCCGAAATAAGTTTGAATCTCTATGTATTTGCAATACACTTGAAAAAGGGTCCATGAGGCCAAAAACATATTGTGTATGAGCCACGTGGAATAAAGTTGCCATTAGCAGATTTTACAGCCTACTGCCAAGCAACCTGTCTTTATGGGGATTCTTAGATAAAACCTGATTGAAGCAATTATTATACATGTATTATAAAACATGTATAAGGCTTTAAAGGATAAGTACACTAACACTAGCTAGATTGTAAGGGGCAGGGACCTCATTTCCCCTTGTGGCAAAGCTCTAGCACTTCTATTTATATAATGTAATTTATATATTTATGTACTGAACTATCTATGTATTTATCCCCCTTGTATGACTATACATTTGCCATATTTTTCCCCCTAAGCCCCTCCAGAGCCTACCTTTGTAGATGTAAAGTTGCTGTCAACTTGTTTGACTTTAGGTGAATAGCTAGCTCTGGCCTCTGAGATTTTCAACTGCCTCCTGATTTGTTAGCCTCAATTGTTAATGCCCGGTTGCTCCATGCGCTTCGTGACATCATCCCGCTGCAAAGTGAGATGATGTCACGCGCACATGTCCAAGCATGCACTGACATCACGTTGCGTGCGAAGGACCGTGCATTAAACTTATCCTGATGGGCCCCTGGTCTCAGATTTCCAGGTGGGCCCCAACAGTCCAGTCCAACAATGGATATGGGTAGATTTACACTCAATAGAACATACTATTAATAACTCCCTGTTTAGACTGATTAATTGGCCATAAACAATTAGAGATAATTTATTTTTGAACAATTTAAAGTGACTGATATAAAACATAGAAATAAACACCTGTATGGCCACCATAAAGGGGCACTAAACCATCATGTACACAGCCTAACAACGTCATGTTAGGCTTCAACAGGGTTATTCAATAAAAGTTCTTATTTAAAACGGTGCTAATTTTGCCCCAACCAATCAGATCTTATTTAACATTTGAAAGCTAACATCTGGTTGGGGCAAAATTAGCACCGTTTTAAACGATAACAACTTTTATTGAATAACCCTGCAAGTTTGGAAAGGGTTTTTCACTGTGAGAACTGTAAAGCTATGGAAGACCATAAAGCAATAGCAGGTTTATTGCACAGTTAAAAAAAAAGCTGGATGAGTTTCTGCAAACAAGGAATGTTGCACGTTACTGGTATATAAAGTAGAGTTGATCCAGGAAAATTTGCGATTGCCACCAGGAGTTAAGAAGGATTTTTTCTCCTCTTCAGAAACTTGGTGTTTTTTTTTTTGCCTTCCTATGGATCGACAGTTAGGCATTGCTGGATACCTGTGAATAATAGAATGCCTGAGTTACACAGATAAACTTACCTATCGGCGCTTCACTCCAGCTGAATAGTCTCGATTGGCGTGAATGCATAGGAGCGCGGTCGAGGTGCGTGCCATCTGCTGGAGAGAGTCTGCAAGTCGAGCGCTGCTAGGTGCTTTTTTCTATTTAACCCTGGTGTTCTATTATTCACAAGGGAGTGTGGATAAGTGATCTCACCTCCCTGTGAATAATATATCCTTTTGCAAGATACATGTATTTGACAGTTTGGTGTAACTTTATAACACCAATTTTAACACAAACTTCTAATTTGTTTAAAGTTTTTTGGTAAATTTAAAACAGGTTTTAAAAAGGGGTAATAAATAATAAAAGCATTCCTTTAACATACAGTATCTGTACATATATCTTAAGTAAAGATAAAGAAATGTATGGGGCTGATTAAGCAGGATGGAATGCCCATTTCTTATCAGTAAATCCTTTTAGTAGTTTATGGTTGCAAAAAACAAATCCAAGCCTTTGGCAAAATATATGACCAGTTAATTATATCAGTGGATTTCTAAACAAACTTTAACCATCGCTATGTTTTTATCTAATGATAAAAGCACAACTAAAGCCTCAGAACAACACTGAATCCAAAGGCAAAGCACCTTGATATAATAGCAGTGATCTGTGTCTAACCTCTCATTTTGATGTGGCTGTGGTTTGATGTGAATTCTAGGAAATGTATCTTTCTAAGGGCCATATTTATAAAGGCGTGTTATTGCTTTTTAGCGATACCATGCCTTTAACGATCGGTTTAACAATCGTTAAACCGACCGGTAATTTCCTATCGGTTTACCGATTGTTAATTTACGATCGCTAGCTTATGAGGCCCCCAGTAACTTTTTAATAATTCACTGCAGTAAGTGAACCAGAAGCCTACCAGACACAGCCTGCGGCCACTTTCTCTGTCTCAATGACCACCTGCACGCTTGAAAAAAAGCTAAGATATGGTGCACTTACCAGCCTCCCTTCAGCCAATCAGGTTTGCAAGGGGGAACTGCAAGGGATCAGTGCTAACCACTGAGCCAGACACAGACACTTATAAATGTCAATGGGGGGGGGTTATGAATTCAGTTTTAACCAGAATTATATATATTTAAAACAGTCATTTTCAATATTTATGAATTTTAGAAACTTATCCAGCCCACTCTTTAAGCTACACAATGAACTTGCCATAACCACATCTGCCGGAAGACAGTTCCACTGTTTTACCATTCTCACTGTAGAGAAACCTTTCTTAACCTGATGAACCTAACCTGATTAACCTAAGATGAAACCTATTTTTCTTCTAATCTTAAAGGGAAAGTTCAGTGGAAAATATTGTTATTTTTACATTTTTAGTTTATATCATGCATACCTAGTTATTCTACATATTATCTCTCATTTTGAAAAATCAGTTGAATTTATACCCCTTGCTATTCCCTGCTGTGCCATTAGTGAGCTGACATTTCAGGTTCTAACGATCCTTCTTTTTCCCAGAATGCACCACTACCTTGTAATGTTCCTAACAGTAATTTCTACTGATTGGCTGTTGGATCAAACATGCTCAGATCCCTACTGAGCAAATGAATCAACCCAGGCGCTGGGTCATGGGCAAGACCATAACAGTCTCTACTAGGGGTCCTGCAAACGGGAAGTCAGTATTTTGGAACAATTTATTTATACACAGGCAAAATGCTGAATGGGCAGATTAAGGCCATTAGGATGGAAAAATACTGCTCTTTTTTCTTAAAAGTATATGTATTTGCACTGAACTTCCCCTTTAAAGTTAGGCCTATTCCTGTCAGTCCAAAAGATACTTAAAGCTCAAAGAAGTCATAAAAATCCATACAATCCAATGGGATGTCTAACAAAATGACAATTAGACAGGTGAATCCAAGTATAAACATAAACCAACACCTAATACTCCAAACATTGTTATAACATGTATCTTACATTTACAATTCTTTTTTTATGACACAACATCTAATCAGGGAAGCAGTGCATTCGGGACTGGAAGCAGGGGGGGGGGGCATCTTCTTATTTTTCCTATTATAGATATAGCCTCCTCCCAGAAAACCACTGTAGTTGAAGCAGATATAGGGACCCTTTCATGGTTTTGCTGGGGGGCAGTGATTTCTTGTTACGCCGCTGCATCTAATAAATATAGCTCCTTTATGTTCAATACTATGCAGTACATCATACTAGGTCTAGCAGGACAGAACATTGTTTGAAAGGTGGTGTCCTACTATTGATGGTGTAATGTAATTTATTAGGCAGGAAATAACCTGCTGGTGCATCTGCCTTAAATCTCTGTTCCTAATGGTCTATATGGGCAAACCTCTCTATGCTTTGATTTACTTTTTAGCATTAGTTTTCATGTTTCGTTGATTTTTTCCCCCTTTCTTTTTTCCTTTTTACTTTTCTTCTCCTCTTTCATCTTCTGCTTTTCCTCATGCTTCTCTTCCTTTTTCCTTTTTTTCTCCTCTTTCTTCTTCTGCTTTTCCTCCTGTTTCTCTTCCTTTTTCCTTTCCTTCTCCTCTTTCATCTTCTGCTTTTCCTCATGCTTATCTTCCTTTTCCTTTTTTTCTCCTCATTCTTCTACTGCTTTTCCTCATGCTTCTCTTCCTTTTTCCTTTTTTTCTCCTCTTTCTTCTTCTGCTTTTCCTCCTGTTTCTCTTCCTTTTTCCTTTCCTTCTCCTCTTTCTTCTTCTGATTTTCCTCCTGTTTATCTTCCTTTTTCCTTCTTTTCTCCTCTTCTTCTGCTTTTCCTCCTGTTTCTCTTCCTTTTTCCTTTCCTTCTCCTCTTTCATCTTCTGCTTTTCCTCTTGTTTTTGTAGTTTCTTTTCCGCTTTCTCTTTCTTCTTCTCTTCCTTTTTCTCTTCCTTCTCTCTTTTCTTCTTCTCCTTCTTTGTTTCCTTCTTCTCTACATTCACTGCCAATATGGGAAATTACTCCTAAAATAATAAATAATAATTTTAATTAATTCTGCTTTTAATCAATCAAAATTAGGCCTAAAAAAAACAATGATTGTTGTACTTTATCAAACTGACAAAATGTGCTAATTTATGGTCTAAAAATTCAGTAATAAATGATAGGGAGGATTTCTATGATACCTCTCCCTTCCCTTTAAACATGTTACAACAGAACGCCTTACCCCCCAAAATAAAGCAAATATCCAATACCACACCCTTACCGATATTGTAAAATACCAATATCAGTTGGTATACTATAATGCTATATAGATTTTGCACCACAGTTATTTTTCTATTTTGCTACCAAGCCATATTGGGCATAGAATATTGCTGTGGTATTTAATAACCACAATGCTATTTTACAGTCAAGGATGTCAAACAGCATTTGTTATTTTTACAACTTTAGAGCACATATACCACAACATTTCAATACCGCAGGTCAGACGTACAGATTACTATCATTTCATTCTATTTACCTTCTGTTTGGACCCCAATGTCATTTGCTGGAGCCTCAACGTCTTTTTCTCGTGCTCTATACTGCTTGCTAAAAAGGAAAATAAAGAGAAACAACATTAGAATTAGAAGAATGAGAATTTTGGGGGAATTCACAGAGCAGCACTGCAGCTGCACTGCCCTCCTTTCTGCGTCACACCTATAGCTGGCATTAAATACTTATGTGCGGGTGAGATTCACCCAGAGCCACGCAGCCTATGGTAAATCCCATACAGGAGATTTTCCCAGAGCATTTACTGCTCTGGGTGAATCTCCCTGCTTGTGTCTTTTCTTGGATATTTTCACACAAGTTTTAAAAAAACAAGATTCCTTTTTCTAGTAAATTTATTCTATTTCCAATTTTACAACTCACCGTATAAAGTAAAATGGAATGGCAATCAGTAGGAATGTGAATACAATAATCAGAAAGATTGCTGCCACAACTACAACTGTTGAGTGTTTTGTGAGGGTTTCTGCATAAAATGGAAACATAATTATTATTAGAACAATATCCTTTAGTTGTATTTTCCTTGTATTATTTGTTCCTGCAGGAACTTCACAACCATTCAAACAAATTTGTATAAAAATAACATTACAGGTTTTTCATTTCATTTTTACATTATCACCGTGGTCCAATATAACTATAGGTCCGCTACTGTATACAACTCCTACCTTTAAGTAATGCGCTAATTGTTGAAACCACCATGGTCCTTTCTGCTGTAAGAAAAAAATGTAGATACGTCAATCATGTCTGTTCAATTTAACACACGTTTATGGCTCTTTGTTAACATTTGTTTTTTCTCTACAGAGCAAGACCATACCAGGACAATGTACCGAATGCTGCCATCACTGTTAAACAACCCCATTATACAATGCAGTAAATTAAATTACCGTTATTTGGACTGAGAGTTGGCTTATCACCAGCTTTGTTTAAAACTTTCTTTACAGCCTTCTTGATGCCATGAAATCCGCCAATCACTGGTTTATATGATTTGCCAATCCCATTGTTTCCTGCATTAAAGGGCATGTCCACCCCTGTTAGGACGTGGGTTTTGTATCAAAAATAAAACAATGTCTTTAACTCAGTCGTTGGCGTTTGGTGCAAGTTCAGTTTAATAGGAAAAGCAAAATATAAGAAAAGAAACAGCAATTCACACTATGGACAGTGTTTAAACTCCCAAACACAACAGGGTTTGTTTCAAACTGCAGCCAGACTGATCGCTCTAACTTCAGGAGTCTCCCTGAATAATCAGTTGCACTAACTTTTACAGCTGGGGTGGATTTCCCAGCACCCTTAGCTTTTAAAGACACATAACATAAATAACAAAATACAGATAGTTCTTGTCTATAAATAACATTTCTTCATCACATGTATAAAAGAAATTGTACAATGTTCGTAAGATCAATCAAGACTGTTACAACAGAATATTGTATAAAGTAATAACATCTTAAACACTCCTGCTGCAGGTTTTACAAATAACCAATTAAACTCAGTCTATGCAATCAGATTCCAACCTGTTATTTTACACAGCATAACAGCAGACAGGTATTCTTAAGGCTACTTGTTTTATTCAACAATATCATAGGGGTAGGAAAGTCTAGTCACCTTGTCTGTAGGAGAAACAGTAAATAGAAAAAGAGGTTCACTGGCCAGCAATAGAGGAAAGACAGAGGACACACAGATCACATAAACAGACAAGATCACTATCCACTCCTAACAAAACTATAATTTAACACATTACTGGCCCCACTCTGTAAAGCATAAAAATCCTTACCTTACATCCCTGCTCCAAATGGTTCTCCTGTAATGTCCCCCCAAAGTCCCAAAAACTGACCAACAGGAGCACTTCAGTGAGGGAAATTGTTTCCGCCTCTGAGGCTTCCTCTCAGAGGTTTCTGGCTTGCTCAGAGCAGCCCTCCTCCCCCTCCCTCCCGTTTTGCTCCCCCTCCCCCTAGTGAAATTCCCCTTTGACACATAGTAGCTCTCCTTACCCCGGCCCCTACCGCTATAATACATTTTTCATAAAGTCCCCCGAACTTTTACCTTCCCTCTTTCCCCTGGCATTCTGTGCAGCAGGCAGCCACATCCGTGATTGGCTGCCTCTCAGCCAATCGGACGTGGCTGCCAGTCCGGCCCCCTGCTTGCAGTTTCATGCAAGCAGAGGAGCGGGCAGTACGGTGGAGGAAAGAGGTAAGGTAAGTAGAGTTTGGGGGACTTTCTGAAAAGTGTATTATAGCGGTTGGGGCTGGGGGAAGGAGGCAACTATGTGTCAAAAAAAAAAAGAACAATCCATGTAAATTTTAAGAATGTTCCTTATCATTTCCTTTATTAAAAAAACACATGCTTTTCATTCTTTACAGTAGGGAAAAATAAATATTGTGCTATAAATGATCCTTTTATTATAAATAATAAAATTCCCAGCTCAATGTTTCATTTTACACTATGGGCTGATAACAGTAAATCTGAAAACTGAGGATAATGTATATCATTAAAGATATACAAACCAAACTAACTGAGAGAAACGTGAATAACCATATAGATTGTACTATAGTTATTTATAAACAATTAGTAAACCCTTGCTCTGAAATAAATATAAGTAAAACTGTTTAAAAGGACAATAAAAAATGTATGCTGTTAAATACTATCTACATGCCATATGATGATGTAACAAATGTTATATTTATTTAAAAATAAAAACTGATTAAAAGAAAAACAATTATTAATATATTACACATATATGGTCATTTATTAAATAAAACTCATACCTATCGTTTCTGGAAAATAAGGAAAAATCAATACTTGCAAAAGAAACAATTTCCTGAAAAAATTCATCTTTGGCTGCATCGTTGCTTGAAAAAAAAAAATTGTGAGCAAGATTATATTGTTTGCTGCATTTATAACATTCTTTTTGCGATGTCATTTCCCCTGTCATGTCATCATTGTTTGTGTATAAATCTTTGTGAGCCTAATCATTTTAAAGAAATATTTATCTAAATTGTGTTTTTTGTCCTGTACCTCCATTAACATTACAGAAGTCTAATGTGTCATCGTAAAAAATTGAAAATGTTAATAATATATGGTAAAATAAAAGTCATACCTATTGTTTTTGGTAAAAAAGGAAAAAGCAATAATAGTGAAATAAACAATTTTGTGAGAAAATCTATTTTTGCCTTCATCATTGCTTGAAAGATTACCTTGTTTGCTAAATTTTCTCTCAGTCACCAACCACATCTAGGTAATCAAGCTGATCTTGGATAAAACTATAACCCCCCCCTGCACCTTTTAATAAGGAGGGAAGAGGCCTCCAATCCAATGTTTAATATTCAAGGAATATGACCTTCCAATTAAATGGCTGTGTTCAGGGTGCAACCTTCCCAAGAAAATGCAACCAAGCAGAGGGTGTCAGCTTAGACAAATGACCCAAGGTGAATAGTTAGGACCTTCCATAAAGCTGTCTTTATAGGGGACTAATCAGCTACTTTATAGGGGCATGATTCAAGACTGCATTTTGTGTGCTATAGACCATGTTTTGTACTGGTTCAGAGCTCCATCCATCTCCAATTTATATCACAAACCTCTATGTATTCATGTTATACTATTGTGTTGGCACTATGCAATAAGAAAGTGGGTTTTAGGTTGCAGTTTGGGCACTTGGTTTCTAAAAGGTTTGCCATCACTGGGTTATAATATGAGGTAACCGGAGGAAAGAGCAAGTTGGAGTGGCTTCTCGTTTATTGTGTAAATTACAACCGTTTACCATTGATTGTACCCAACACTGTCAAGATATTTGCATTTAAATATATTTCTTTGGTTTTACTTCTCATCTAAACCCAGGGTTGCCAGATTTTTGGTGTGCTTGAGTGGGAGGGAGTAGAAGCAGGACAGAGGAATATAGTGGGTAGGGAAGAGGCAGATAGTGGGTTGGAGGCATATTTTAGTGGTGGATTGTGGGCATTACGGCGGTGGCTGTCCCTAGGATGGCATTTCAGCCCCCACTGTTAGAGTCAGGGATTAGTTCCTGTAGTTGGGACAATGCCCTCCAAATAGGGATGCCTGGCAATCCTGACTGAAACTGACCGTAGAGCTGCAAGATTTGTGCTTCTAAGACATGTCAAGTGGATTAGAGTTACATTGATAGTTTTACTTTAGAAAAACAATTCAACTGGCACAGACAGATACAGTAGTTAGAATCAATTATAGATTACTTATTAACAAACACAGGAGTTTGAGATCTAAAATAGTGACCATTAACCCCTACATTATTGACATGAGTTTTAGATCCAAAACAGGGAATTAAGCAGAACTGAGCTTTACACACAAACGTAAAATGAATTTACTTTTATTTTTTGTAAGTAATCCCCTTTCCCCTGGCTTGTTTGGTGCCAGAGGAATGTTGTTTGAACACAATGTACTCCTGTTACTTTGATTTGAGGTTTCTATCATCCCCAGAGTAGAGGGTGTTTGGAGGATTGCACCTACTGATTATTACCAATTGGAAGCCTTGGTGTGCTAGAGTGAATCTATTCTTGTTTTGACCTCTCTCTGCTACAGTCACTACACTTTCTCAAGCTCTGGAGCAGAATGGGTCATGTGTCTCTGGCTTTCTGGTAACAAACTCTGGTGAACTCTGCTGTGCATGAGTGCCCAGAGAAAGAGCTCTGAGGGCCACCTCTCACGCGCATGCCATAGGTTCGCCACCTCAGCACTATAACATTAGGTTGTATTGCATGTTATTATTCCAGTGGTTCTGGGCACATGTATTAGCCACATAGGAGAAACTTTGCATGTTTCTGCCCATTTCTTAATAAATGCTTGGAGTGAGATGTTAACTTATTTCTTAGATTATTTTAGCAGTGCCTTCTATTTAAAGAAGGTTCTTTTTCATTTTATGCTCTGTTGAAGGCTTTTTTTCTCCTTTAAGACGATCTTACCATAAATATTAAAGCTGACTGGTATCTTGTGGTCCTAAATCCGATCTCACACAAGCCATTAATCTGTTTCTTGCACTGATACTATCAAACATGATTGAAACATTAGTGTGTTCGGATAGTCTAATCCAAATCCGGATAGGTAATTTTTGGAATCTAAGAGTTTTAATTATGAGAATATCCATGCAGATTCTATGGTGACAGCTGGGGGTTGAAAGGGAAGGTAAGTAAGAATGGGCTCTCCATAGCCCCTTAGCCTCCCATCAAATGGTTGTCTAATGTTTTTCCTCCTGATTTGTTTGACATTTACAGGAAAAAGGCAATAGAGGGTCGCACTCCAAGAAATTATAACAATTTTAATGTGATCCACACATCACACGTCACAACGTTTCGGGGGAATACCCCCTTCTTCAGGTGATCACCTGAAGAAGGGGGTATTCCCCCGAAACGTTGTGACATGTGATGTGTGGATCACAATAAAATTTGTTTAATTTTCTTGGAGTGTGACCCTCTATTGCCTTTTTCCTGTAAAGCTACTGGTTCCAAAGGGAAGAACCCACAAGGCGTCTGCACCCACAGTTGGACAGAGTGCATCTCCACCATTGTTTATCTATTTGTTTGACATTTGCCTGAAGAGTGAGAGAGTAGGATGATCTTGTCCACCCTATGGCACTTCTGCTCCGCTATGGTGTTGAGCATCAAAGTATTGACACATCTCCACCCAAACTAGCTCCAGGGCCTTTATGGTGCCCATACATTAGCGAACATTTCTCATAATATGTCTATAAATAGTAGGCAAAACAAGCAAACTTTGCAAGTATCTGCCAGTCTAATAGACTCATCCAAAATAATGGTAATAAAACCAACAAGTGCTTCAACAAAGTATTAGTTTAGGGAGATGTGACACAAATAGAACCCTATATTTATAGAATTTCTTTATTCATTTTTTCTCATTTCTTTTTAACTTATTACCCTTCATTCCTTGCATGTATTATGTTAAGGGACTATGCCACACTGGCGTAATTGTCAAGTTCATTCGATCACGTTTTGCAAATTGCATGCCAGTGCTTTACAATGTGTGTGGGCACACTGTGATTTCTTTCGGAGCACATGTGATCACCATTTTTTGTGCAAATAGTGTGAAACCGCCCAGTATTGCATTATAGAAGTCAACTTTTTGCATCTGTTTTAAAGGGTTCCAATTTGTTATTTATTTGCATAT
Organism: Hymenochirus boettgeri; assembly: GCA_019447015.1. Classification (NCBI taxonomy): domain Eukaryota; kingdom Metazoa; phylum Chordata; class Amphibia; order Anura; family Pipidae; genus Hymenochirus; species Hymenochirus boettgeri. The sequence goes on from CM033474.1 coordinate 167,873,789, forward strand.
TCTAACCAGTGGACGTTCACAAGTCTTTGTATTTTTAAAAAGAACACACAGTACAGGTGCATAATTAACATGTTGGCTATGGGGCTTATAAATAAACAAAGCAAGTGGCAATTTCAAACAATGATTTGCAGTGTTACGCTTTAAAGGACATGTCCACCCCCAAACCTATAATCCCCCCCACTACTGGCCCCACTGTGTAGTGTAATAAAATCCTTACCTTACATCCCAGTTCTCCAGTAATCCCCCCCCCCAAAGTCCAAAAAACTGCCCACCAGGAGGAGAGCAGAGTACATATAGGACTGTCTTCCCTCCAGGAGAATTTTGCCATGTGCAGTGCAGCACTTCTCCCCCTCCCTCTCCCTCCCTCTCCCACCCGCTCTGGTCTCCCTCCCCTAGCGTAAATCCCTTTATGTATATAATAGTAAATGTGCCCCCAGCCCCAACCGCTATAATAATTTTCTTTGAAAGTCCCCAGATAGTTACTTACCATGCCTTGCTCCTTCGCCACACTGAGAAGCCGGCAGCCACGTCCGTGATTGGCTGCCTCGCAGCTAATCACAGACGCGTCTGCCGGTCCCGCCCCCTGCTTGCATTTCTGTGCAAGCAGAGGGCTGGGGCAGTGCGGAGAAGGAGCGAGGCATTTATTTATTAAAAAATTATTATAGCGGTTGGGGCTGGGGGGTGGACATACCCTTAAAATTAGATCTGAATTCAAAAATGCATTGCTAAATTAATAGTGTACAGAGAAAAATATAGCAAGTAGCGGCAATTTTATTTATTTTATTGACAAAACATTACCACAAACATTTTTGCAGTTTCTTTTTATTGAATATGTACATTTCCACTGGTTACATCTAAATAGTCTGACAATTAGGAGATTACAGAAAGCCTCCTTTATGAAGTTGGAAAGCATGGACTGTTTGTCATTAAGGAGAAACAACTCTTCCACAAAATAAAATACTGCGACTTTGGCGATGCACAATAAAGAACAGAAAAGGATGGTCACAAACAATTCTGGGTACAATCATTAGACAACGATTTTCCATGACTGCAGCTGTTGTTGCTGCAGCTTCTGTACCCTCTTCATTTACATCAACATATGATTTGTGGATTATTTTAGACAGGAATAGATCATTATTGTCTGACATTCCGGAGAAATCTGCCTTGTTAGAACAAAAGGCGTCCGTCATCCCCATACTGATAAGAACAGATTTCAAATCATAATTTGCTTCTAATTTAAATTTGGGGAGAAACAACTCCATTTTAGTTTCATCCATCATTTCTGGATTTGTCCATTCCAAAAACTTATCATATGTTAAATTCATTTCGAGCTGTCAAAAGAAAAACCAATTGAGCTAATTAGTATAGTATAGTATTTGAGGTTGAATAAAGACATACGTCCATCCAGTCCAACCCATCTAGCAATATCCTCATTTCCTGCCTAACTGTTGATCCAGAGGAAGGCAAAAAAAAACCCCACCAAATTTATGAAGGGGAAAAAAATTCCTTCCTGACTCCAATTGGCAATCGGAAATTTCCCTGATTTAAATCTACTTTATATATCAATACCAGAAACTTTTCCTTGCAGAAACTCATCCAGCCTTTTTTTAAAACTGACCAATAAACCTGCCATAACAATGTCCACTGGAAGTTCCATAGCTTTACTGTTTTTACTTTTCCAGTCTCTCTTCATATTCAAGCTCCCCCCAATCCCCTTATTAATTTAGTTTCCCTTCTCTGAACCCTTCCCATTTCAAAGATGTCCTTTTTGTACACAGGATTCCAAAATTGCACTGCATATTCCAAATGAGGCCTTAATAATGCTTTGTAAAGAGGGAGAATAAAATTTTTCTCCCTTGAATCCATACCTCTCTTTATACAAGACAATACCATGTTAGCTCTAGCTGTTGCTGCCTTATTAATCAATTAATTAAAACAACTTCAATCATAAAATAATGGTGTCCCTGTAAACTAGCGATAACACTCTGTACTCACTGCCCACTGTGGCTGATAAAAGCCTGTGGTTTTCATAACAGCAGATTATGAAGAGTTTAGGTAGTGGTGGGTAGCTGCTGGCTGAGCTGGTTTTAGAGTAATTTACCATCAGTATGACTGTGGCTCTATGCTTTCATTATATTCACGTTTATAGATGGTTATGAAGAAACAATAAAAATATACAGCTGAAATATGCTTGTGAAGGTTCTCATTCATCCAGGTCATGGTATATCTGTTGTATTCAATTAGATCAACTGGACTTAAAATGTAGTTCTTGAAGACGTTTCGCTAGTCATCCGACTGGCTTTTTCAATTCAGAATGACTTGTACAAGAATCTGTGGCAATATGTACCCTGGAAAATCCCAATTAGCATATCACAGCCAGGTGTTAAGGGTGTGATTGCATAGTGGCTAACCTCTTACCACTAGCAATCACACCCTTAACACCTGGCTGTGATATGCTAATTGGGATTTTCCAGGGTACATATTGCCACAGATTCTTGTACAAGTCATTCTGAATTGAAAGCCAGTCGGATGACTAGCGAAACGTCTTCAAGAACTACATTTTAAGTCCAGTTGATCTAATTGAATACAACAGATATACAGCTGAAACTCTTAAAATAGTGGATGTATTATAATATATACACACCCTTTACTCAGTAATATAAGGATATTATAGGTCTTCTGTTGTGTGGTCATGGCAACTTAATATTCTTATTATCCATCACTCCTATTAAATTATATTGGCCCTAACTATAAATAATATTTCTATAACTGGTGTTCTTCTACTTTGCTTGGGGCAGATAAGAAGGTACAGGAAAGGATGTCCCTAACCCTAACAATCCCCAATATGGTTCCAGTAAGGTCCTTTTGTGGGCACTCTGTGGTTCTCTGCAGAAATACAGTGCAGACTGTTCATGAGGAAGGGGTTGTTGGATCTACAGGGCCGAAAAATCTTCCTGTGTGTACCCAGCCTAAGTCTTCTTTTAAATAGATCCACAACTGTCTCCCTAGTTCTAATTTGCAGTAGGAACAATTGAAACACAGAAAAACAAGAACTAAAAAGTCCATAATGTACTGTTGTTGTTCTTGACAAGGGAATTTTTTAAATTTGAAATAAACTTACCTTTTCCAAACCAGTGGTGCCATCTTCAATATCATCAGGAAGCATAAAAATCATACTTAGCTCATTGTTAACATAGGGTAATTCAATAACTTTGGTAAACAACTCCCCAATATATGTCATTGGAAATGTTCTTGTTTGGTACATCATTTGTACTGCCTTGGATCGATTCTATAAAATAATTTATATAGACATTTAAATATTGTGAAGGTTTCTTTTGTCAAAATTGGTCAAAAATCTGATTAGACATGTTGGTAATTTTTGGCCCTATCAAAGACTGCAATCAATTGTGTTCTGGTCAGCAGACTGCTAATCAGTTTATTGATCAGTAGTCAGCTGAAAGAAAAGTTACAAAATCCTTTATTTAAAGGGTATCTTCAGCCCAAATCCCATATAATGTAGCCCCCCCCAACACTAAATGGTACTTTAAACTTTAAAATGAGCCCAGAAATTTACCTACCCACCTTCGTTCCCTCGTTCACAGCCTCTTCTGCTACAGCTGAGAGGGAGCAGAGGGAACAAGGTTGGGTAAGTACATTTCTTGGCTGGTTTTAAAGGTTTAAAAGTAGCGTTTAGGCTTAGGGGGGTTACCTGCATTATATGAAAATGTATTTTTTAGAGAAGATCCATGCAGCGCTAAGGGATCCAGAGGGTGGGAGGTAGGGGGAAGAGCTCCACTGCGCATGCCAGACTCCTCTAAGAGGAGTAAGAAGTACCAGGCACCACACATACAGGCTCCTACTCTTCACTTTTCTGGATTTTCATGAGGCAGTGCAGGACAACTATATGGAGCAGAAAAGAAAGGTATGAATCGCTACACAATGGGTCCTGCAGTGGGGCAAATTTTAGTTTGGGGAGTGGACATGTTCTTTAAGTAAAAGTTGCCGATACTATTGGTCCGTGTATGGCTGAAAGGCCAACTGCTCCCTATACCTACTGCATGTGATGTCGGCAGTATGTGATAGGGATGGCATGTGTATGGCCACCTTTAGTGCCATAAGTAAGAAACAGCATTCAATATATTTATTTCTATAGTCCCCCCTAATATCTACCTTTACTTGGGCATCCTGAGGCACCATGACTTGGCAGTTATGTTTTAAACAGGGGTTATTTCTGTTTCTGCTCTTATTATTCTATTACTTTTTCAATACATACTATTAAAGGTTAATTTCCCTGACATTTCCCGGGCCCTCTATGGGCAACATTTTAGTCCTTCCCCATCATCAAATAGATTGCACAGACATTAGATTAAAAGAACATTATAGCGGTTATTCACATTTCTGTGAAAAGACAATTCAAAATTAAACAAATAAGCAAGAAGGCAAAAATATTTGAACTTTGCATTTATTTCCCAGCATACATTTGTATGCTCCATGAGCCCTGTACACAAGAAGGTTGGCCTTATCTTCCTTGCATTTAGCATATATTAAATATGTGTGAAATCCAGTATCTGACATTGATGTGCCTAGTAACAAGGGTGCTGTTTGCTTTTGTCACTATTTATAATGATTTTTCACCAAGCAAAAAAAATATGATCTTTGCACCTTTCGCAAGAAACTGCAACCATGAAGGAGAGTGTCAACCCAAATAACTCCATACAGAAGTTACTATGAAATGGTTGTAAGGACTTTTATTCTTATGGACATAAGCATATAACTAAAACTCCTATGCTTTTTTCTATAGGCACTTAAAGATATGATGCTACAGTGTATAAGGACCTGAAATGTGCTTTGGTTATCCCCCCCTTTTTTTGCATTGATCTTTTTGGCAGATATATATATGTAAGGCTAGGTACACAGGGATATTTCAACTTGACTGAGAGGCCAAAAATAGCCGACTTTGATCATTTTGTGTGACCAATTATGTGGCCCATAGAAGACCCCACGATCCGCTAAAATATACAGACATGTCTGTTTGAAAATATTTCTGATTTGAATGGATGATTGACCGATATTGTAAAGGGTAATGGAGAGAGGCACACTCTAAAATAACTTTAAAGAAATGTATTAAATAATGTGCCACACAATGTTTCGGGGGGGTCTGTGCCCCCTTCCTCTGGTGACAACTCTCTCCATTCCCCTATAAGATTCTTACCTGGTGTGCTACATTCCTTCCAGAGTGCATTTCTTACCATTTCTGCCAGGACTCTACTCTATTTGTTGTAGATTGACCAATACTGGTCCATTGCGGTGAAAAAAAAATTGTGATGGCCATGTGTACCTAGGCTGACTTTAGCTGTGCCTAATTTCTTCCACAGTCCCTTTTTTATATGTATGTATAATAGAAAAAACACATACCTTACTGAGTCTGAATGGCATTTCCCGTGTATGCTCTAGATTAAAACTGTTTTCCCAGTTTCCTTTAAAGTAAATTGCATTTACTAGAACTAATCTTGTTAGCGAGTCTACAGTACCTGGTTGTAACAGGTCTTTAATTCTTCCTAAAGTAAAAACAAAATCATTAGAATAAACATTGTGCTGTCTTACCGAGGTACTAATTGGTTATTACTAATTGGGTGATACTAACTAGACAATACTAATGTTTGCTGTCATTCTTAAAAATTGTTAAACCAACACTTTACACATTCACACATTCCATGGCCAATTTTTTTTCCAATAAAAGAAACATATGAAGGGTCATTTACTTTGCCATCTCAGAAAATGTCAAGGTAAAACACATAAAGTAAGTTCACAAAATGTCTGATCCTGACAATCTGTCAATGATGATAGTCATATTCTAGCCTAGACTTCATATATTTGATTAAATAAGAGAGATTTGGAAGACACAAAAAGCCCAAAAACTAAGATAACAAAGTCCAAATACATTTTTTAAGATTACACGCACCCATCCCAGATTTTCATTTATTCAGGTCATTGTACAGCATATCTGTGGTATTCAGTTACATATATTGGACAAGATCAGTCAGTTATTAAGGATGTTTTGCTAGTCATGTGACTGGCTTGCTTAATTTAGAATGACTTGCACAAGAATCTGTTGGCAATAAATACCCTGAAATGTGTCCCAACCAGCACATAACAGCAAGGTGTCAGGGACCTCCTTACTGACGTGGGTATAGGCATAGTTTCTTCTTTATTTTTAATAATTTTGAATAAATGCATCTTTAACACCTCTTTTAAACCAGTCTAGTTCTGTGCCCATGATTTTAACATTATAATATTCAAATGCAAATCAGAGCACTCTTCACTGCACTGCACTGTGTATATTATGTTGCTCTTTTTGTGTTCCGGATGGGATATTTTTGATGCACCAGTTGCTTCCTCAGTGTGTTGCTATGCTTAAAGCAGACAAGCATATGGTGTCTCCTGCTACAAATGGTATGACAATGACCTTTCTCCTGTCTTGCTTCACCCTCACTATTAAAACAGCAATTTTAATGTTCAGTGAAGAAAGCCATTTACACATTTTAATGCTATATACAACCATTACTGTAGATGTTGGGTGAGTACAAGGAAATCATTTCATAATGTTGTTTAGAAATCCATCAAGACCCCTACACAATTTTGTGGGCAACCACAATATACTTATTTTAGATTGTTAAGAAAAAAGGTGGCTTATGGAAATATTAGCCAACAAATACCAAGCATTTATATGAAGCTTTAATCTTACCTTCAGTTTTCTGTTTTACCCAGTCATTAATTTCTTGTCTGGATCCCTCTGCTTTTCCTAAAAAGTCAACTGATTGTAAGTCTGCATAATAGTACTTCTGAGTTGCTCCTAAGAATTCCTGAAAAAAAACATCAAAAAGTGTTACAGATCATTAGCAAATAAAGCTGGGTAACAGTAACTTTTATTGCCTGCGTGTGTGGCTCGTAAATTTATGATTCCACAGCCGATGATCTACCACTGTTGGATGGCAGATCTGTTGGCCATGACTGAAGATGTATATTGGCCCCTATACTTTGCCCTCCCTTAGATATCCCTAATAGGGATATCTAAGGGAGGGCAGCATGGCTATAAATGGGAGTAAGTGATTTTAGCTGCTGGAAGTTTGTACATGTAATGGGGTTGCTGTTGCTTTTTTTGATATTGTTGTCCTTTAAGTCCTTCTTCAGTCTCTGTAACTCGATCTCTTCCTGGTTTCTTCTGCTTTGCACTGAACATGCACCAACCGCAGATTAGATGGAGGAAATAGTATTTGTGACCGCAGATTCAGAGCCTCCCACCCCCTAAATTTCTGATCAGTGATGTCTCCATATCTTGGGTTGTGCAGCACATAGAGAGGTGGTTGCTGGCTAATTTTAAAGGTAGGAACCTGACTTTAACTTTAAACTGATTAATTTAAAATCAACTTATTTGGAGACCACTCTTTCCCTTTAATAAGAAAGAATGACACTCTATCACATGGTTGTTGTTTTACCACAAAGTGATAGTATTAAGTTCCATAAATTTCAGTTCCACCACTAACTCAGACATGCTCAGTGTGTTTCACCCAGGAGAAAGAGAACCTGTCCAATGAGATATTTTTTTTGCCTCCATGGGGGCTAAAAGAAAGTAATATTTTACAGTAGAAAAGATATTTAACTTATTTCACACTTGTGAATCTTTGGTTAGACTTTACCTAAAAAAGCAAATGATCCACTACTTTAATTAAAGGGTATGTCTATTCACCAAAATCAAAAAATTTTTTTTTTTCATTATAAGGTAGTACCCATCCCCAGAAGCCTTTTCCTGCCTTTCTTTTGAAAAAATTCCATTCCCTACCTTTGCAGCAGTCTCTAGAAGTTCTATTCGTTTTTGGGGGTGTGGCCTTAGCTGTGCTGGATAAGGAAGAGAGCTTATTACTAAATGAGGCTATTACCATACGTTTTGGTCCCGCCCACTTGACCCTGTGCTTTTATGTAAACAGATCCTCTCCTGCATTGTCAGAACTGTAGTAAAACAGACAATGCTGGCAGAGACAAAGGAGAGAGTTCATACATAAAGTGTGCCATTTCTGTGGCTGGGGGAAGCAGGGAGAGTGTGTGTAGATAGACCAAGGATCTAAATATCCAATCCAGACGTAAAGCCATTTCTGTGGCTGGGGGAAGCAGGGGAGTGTGTGTAGATAGACCCAAGATCTAAATACCAATCCGACTAAGAGCCATTTCTGTGGCTGGGGGAAGCAGGGAGAGTGTGTGTAGATAGACCCAAGATCTAAATATCCAATCCAGACATAAGAGCCATTTCTGTGGCTGGGGGAAGCAGGGAGAGTGTGTGTAGATAGACCCAAGATCTAAATATCCAATCCAGACGTAAGAGCCATTTCTGTGGCTGGGGGAAGCAGGGAGAGTGTGTGTAGATAGACCCAAGATCTAAATATCCAATCCAGACGTAAAGCTAGGTACACACCTAGCGATTTTTCCTCCTGACCGACCGTTCGATACTTTTGCCACGACTGTCGGTCGCGGCAAAAGCAACCGCGTCCGATAGTCACCGCGACCGATCGTGCGGTCCATAGAGGACCGCACGATCGGACGAGGTTTTCCACCCTGTCCGATTCGGACGAACGGTCAATCGGACATGGGCACATTCGGATTCGATCGACTATCGGTCGATCGGACCGAAGTGTGTGTGTGTGTGTGTGTGTGTGTGTGTGTGTGTGTGTGTGTGTGTGTGTGTGTGTGTGTGTGTGTGTGTGTGTGTGTGTGTGTGTGTGTGTGTGTGTGTGTGTGTGTGTGTGCCCGAGACCTACAAATCCATTCCGAAACGGGATGTTCTGTTTTAATCCCTCAGCCGGGCGGGCAGGGTCGACGAGTCCGACGCAGCATGGGTGGATCTGCGCATGTGCGGGATGGCGCGCACGTCGGACTGCCTGCTATTGGGAAGGCAGCAACATGAATATTCAATGTGCCAAGCGGATCTTACAGCACATACATCGGACAAACTAGGGCACACAGACAAAATCCATAAAAGGTATCATGCATATTTAAATGGGCTCTTTTACTTTAGGCAATGTTAATTTTTCAGGTGGACATACCCTTTAACTATAAACTATAAATTAGGCAAATGTATTAAGCCGGAATTTCCCAACCAGTATAATGGCTAATAAGGAAGAAAAATTGTGTTTTTTAGGTTGACGCAACCTACTATAAGAATTAAAGGTTTCCTGCTTGATCCACAAATACTGAAATACTGATATTTAGGATATACTAAAGGTGCCCATACATTGGCGCTTACCTGCAGACCAATCCCACCCATTCAACCAATTCTGCAGGAGCAATTTTTTTTCGCGTCCGAAATACAATCATAAAATGAATGGGCCAGACAGTACCTCGCGATCAGATGTCGGCAAAGAAGAAGATCCAGAAAGGCAGGTAAACACTAATGTATGGGCATCTTAACACTACTAAACATTTTCTGTATGATGTGTACACACCATCCTGAGCAAATCATTTCTCAGAGTAAGGAAACATTTGTAAAGTGAATATCACAATATCCTACTTACCTCAAGAAATGAATATGACTTCTCCCCATACAGTCTGTTTGCAGCTTTAAGGATGTAATCGGTGCCTGGCTTGTTCATTTCTAAAATAAGTGACTGAAAGTGAGTGTGAACATCATCTCGTTTGTCCAACTGAAGCACCTTTTGAGGCAAAGAAATATCTCACAACTCACATTCTAAATTAATGTAGTTAAACGCATTACACAAACTATGCTAAAAGTGTGAGTAAATGAAAATATGTTTGTGTGTTTGCCTGTGTGACTGTGTGGTAGGGTCTATTTCTGGCATAAGCCATCACCTTTATAAAACATGATGTAAAGGGCTTCAACCTTTAAAGTCCACTTCTCCAATAAAAAAATGTAGAAAAGTAATATATTTCCCCACAACATGCAATAGTAAGAAAAGGTCTAGGATTGAACACCTCTTATACTTCTTGATGTACCCTTTCCCATCTCTTTGCCTCCATGTTCCCCTGGGTAGAAGCAGTCAGTTGTGTTGGTGAAAGCTAATATCACAGTCAGTGACTGACTGCTGTTCCCTGAGCTGTCTCCTTTGCACATGTGCCAGCTCATAAAGAGAAATGGGAATTGGTACATTGCATAACAGGTGATCGTTAGATCCTGGAGCTTTCTTGCTATTGCAGTTTAGGTGTTTAAGGTGAATTTACCTTCTACTATTCTTTATTGGGGGTGAACTAGCCTTTAATATTTATAATATTGTTGTAAGAGTAAAATACAGACAAGCTTTAAACTACATATAAGAGAAATATATGTGAGCAAAAGGAAGGGTGTATAATTTTAATATATATATATATATATATATATATATATATATATATATAATATATATAACGTGTTCAGAATGCCAAAATCAAAAATATGTCATTGTTTATGATAACATGAAATCAAATAAATTCATAAAAGGAAACTTTATATGATGGTATTTATTTACAAGCTGCAACATCTTTATGCAACCAGAGAAAGCAGAAAGGGGAAAATATCAAAATGAGGTAAGAAATTTACAAAACAAACCTCTACACCCTAAAGTCAGCAAACTCACACAAAAATAAATCAACACAGAGCAGGGAAGCAGAGCAGGGAACAGACTGACATTTGAGATTCAGTCTCAGGACATGTACACCCTTTTTTCACTCACATGATATCTTAATTATAATACTGTAACTTCAAAGTTTTGAATTCTGTTGTTCGTTTTTTCCCCATCATTTGTAAATAGTAGATTTTTTTACTTTTCCCAGTCTAAGTTTATCATATAGTAAAAAGTCTCTGTCTACTGGATTTCAGTGAGATCTCATTCTAAAGCTGGGTACACACAGTAACTATAAAGCCCAGATACCGTCGGATCCAACGGTATTGGAGCTTTATCGTTACTGTGTGTAACTTCGTTTTCCAAATGAGCGTGTGGCCGCTGGAACGATCGCATGGGCCGAACGCTCGTTCGGAAAAGACCAAAAATTTCCATCGGCCGCGCTAGACTCCCTATAGAGAAGTCGGCCACGGCTGAGGGAAAAACACAGTACCGAGCATTCTTCCTAAGATGCATATAGGGAGAACACTCGGGACTGTGTGTATGCAAATCTTTGAAAGATGACAGACAGGATCTTGCAGATACTGTCTGTCATCTTTCACTGATCTGAACTGTGTGTACGCAGCTTAACTCTTATTCTTGTCAGTGTGTCAGGGCTTAATTAGGTAATTAACAAAAATGTGGAGCTGTATTGATCTCCTCCTTTCATTCACATGCAGATAGTAAAGGTTTCATTCACTTCCAGACAGGTACACTATTGAGAAATACATTACACAGAGCTGTGCTAAGATCAGGTTCACTTCATTATCTTCCTCCTGCAGTTCTGTACTATGTTGTTTTTGTGTAACTATTAAAGAGGTAATATTAAAGGATAAGTAGATGGCATGCAATCTGTGAGAGACTGTGGCAGAATAAAAGTAATCTTGTGGAGCTTGTGAAGGGTTGAGCTCAAACATGAAATATACATATTTCAAGGCAAGGTAGCAGTTAATTATGACATGTTGTATGACTACATTGAAATCAATGCAGCCTGCATCATGCTTCTAATGTAAATACCAATCATAGGTTTTGGTCTGGAAGAGCACAGTCCTATCACGATGACTATGTGGGTCACTTGAACTACAGCAGTGCCAAAAAATTAATGTGTAAAAAATATGCCAACATGGGGTCACTAGAAAAAATACAGTCCCCCTCTCAAAAAAGGCACACCCACTTGTATAGTCAAAGAAAATCACTACCACTCCTTTAATTGCATCCACATAATGTAAGTACAAAAGCAAAAATTTAAAAAATACATACAGTTACCCATAATAACACCAAAAAGCATATAAAGTGCAGTGCAGATTATTAAAACACCAGACAAATCGCACAACAGACAACACACGACCAGGCGTCCCTCCTATTAAAATCCCCCAAAGGTTAGGCCCATAGACATAGCCTGACCCCTCTAGTCACACACACACACTGATCTTTTACAAATGACAGGAAAAAAACAAACAAGGGAAATGAAAACTTTGAAGTTAGTAGAAAGATATAAGGTGAGTGAAAAAAAGGGTGTGCATGTCAAATCTTAAATGTCGGGACTGTCCCACAAAGTCCAGGACACTTGGTAAGTATGGTTTTAATTAAAAGCTACAGCTTTTATTTACGTTTGGTAGCATTTTTTTTTAGCATTGTGAACTGTATACCAGTACTCCTAACCCTTCTACTTATGAACCCTACCTAACAGTTGTTTTAGAGGAAGGCCAAAAAACAACTGAAAAGCTGACATCAACTTTAAGCAGGGGTGATGGCAATAGACCAAATTTTTTGACTTAAATAATGTAGTCAAGGAACCTGATATAATAATAAATTGTCTTGTCAATTAGTTAAAAATTTTGGATGATTATGTAGTGTATATACCTGGGACATCTGGGCAGCAGTATTTTTTCTAGCACCTAGACAGACCATGGCAAGAACAGATGAGATGCTCAGTGGAGAGTAGAACATATTCTCCTTGTTATCTTGATTCAGTTTATTAAAAAGATTGAAGGCAAAGTTGCCATTTGCTTCACTGAGAGAATCCATTGCTAGCCCTATAAATACAAAAAAGTCAGTAGCACATTCACACACACAGTTATTTTAGGGAAATCCTGCATAGTATGCTTAAAATACACAATAGTTGTGAAAATGTAAACATACTGTAAATGTGGCACTACCCATTTATCATATTCCTGTTTGCCAAATATTTATGTATTTATCTCTTCATAGGAGATCGTATTGAGTTTTTAGGAGCTACCAATGTGGTAGGGGTATAGGATATTACATATAGGAAATGTGTATGTGTGTACTATCTCACTATTACCATTTAAATGACCATCAGTAAATGTATATAAAGCATAGCACTTACTAATATTAGGTACAAGACAAAATATGAAAAATACATAAACTTACTTACAGAGCTGAGATTCCTATTTCAGGAATGAAAATGGTCAAATGGCAGCTTAAACCACACCCCTGTGTCTGCTCCATGAGAAAGGAAGTGTAAAATTTTCTGTCTGCTACACAGGATGTGATACTCAAGATGTGTAGGTGATGCACATGCAGGTGGTATCAGTGAGTAATAAAAGACAATACATCCCTGCTCTCTATGGCTAGGAGGGGAGAAAGTGAAAGTAGATTGTGGTGTTTGCTTTGGAGTGATAGTGAATGAACACAAGATCCTGTGTATAAGATCCTGTTACCACCTGTTGGGAGGACAGATCATTGGACAGACAATTTACCTTATTGGATACAAACTCTGCGGCAACAGATAAGTGTACACCAACTTACAACTATATACAATATACAGGCCTGCTCAATATTTAAAGTGGTGCACCATAGGCAGGGACTACTCCATTACTGCACATATTATGTGGGGAAACTGTTTATGTTTTGTTATTAAATCATTGCAATATTTACTGTAATATGTAATTTAAACTGGTTTATATTGTTTAAAGAAAGTAAGTGCACTGTCTGCTTTGTGCCAGAGTAACCCACTGTGTGCCATGCTACCCATAATCATTCCATAAAGCAGTGAACTGGTACAAATTGGTGGCAACGTTGCTGGTAATTCCATTTATTCTCCATGTTTTTTCTTTATATTTCTCTGTATTAAAGGGCATCTCCATCCTCGATATTAATTTTTGATATATTGCAATATATCAGTTTCCTGGACTTTGCACAGACACTGCAGGACAACCATAAGGAGCAGAGGTGGCCTCCTGTGGATCATTATTTTAAACCAGTGTTGTTTTTTGCGGACCACTTTTTGAAGTCCTGGTGAGATCCATTAAATCTTTACTTGGGGACAGTAGGGCACTTTGGGACACCCTTCTTGAGTTTAAAGGGTTCCTTGACAATGTTGCTTACATGTGAAGTACACAGCCTCTATAAGGTGATACCCCAAGTAGAGGGTGTAGAGGTTTGCAAAAAGACCTTAATTAAAGCTGGCCATACATCCCCTCCAACTGAATTCCTGGTTGAGCTTAATTCCCTCATGCTTAGTCGAAACACCTTTTGTTTGAGGATACTTCCAGCAATTGCAGGGAACCGCCATGGGGTCCATGGTAGGGACCTCATTTGCAAATCTTTACAAGAAAGCCTTAGAAGAAAAATATGTATACCTACAATATGGAAAAAAACATCTTAATCTATAAGAGATATATAGATGACTTGTTCATATTGAGGAGATGAATGGCAATAGTTTGCGAGCACCATAAACAATTTAGATACCCCCATTAAACTATGTCATGTGTCCCAACCTCTATTGATTTCCTTTATAAATGTGAAACAGCCTCTTAAATGTAAGAGAACTGTGTCTATGGTTAGGTATCCACATGGATTTCTACCTCTTGCTTTTCCCATCCTTTCACAGAATGCTAAGAGCTGTAGTTCAGGTAAACCTGTATTATTAATCTGATCAAAAAGGACTATGAGATAAGCATTTTGGAATGTTATATTCTGAGAATGCAATTTTGCATTCTTTTATGATTCCCCATTGAATAGCAGACTTCCTCTGCTTTCTTGCATGCCATGTGGGTAAGAGCAGGGTTCTTCAAGTTAATCTCAGTTACACACCGCATTATACTGTATACTAACTGGAAGATTTCTATTGATTTTTATCAACGTCTAAAACTTTGCTCATGTATTCCATTGACAGATTTGATTTACTTATCTTTTGATGAAATACCTCACAATACTACATTTAGCAAACATAAACAGATAACTTCATTCATACCGCAGAGACAGAGAAGAATTATGTATAAAAAAGAGACAAAACAAACCACAGATTCAGTACTCACCTGATTTTTAGCCCTTTCTGAGACAGAGTGTATGTAAAAAGTTCCTAGGGCTTTACATATATTGGCACAAAACAAATATGAACTGGGTGTGCCACTCAACCTTTGACACTGTAGAAGAGAATTGCCATGTTACTCATGTACACTTATATACACTCACCTAGTTAACTGTTTGATGACTCAACTTGTCACTGCTTTCAGTAATATTAAAAACATCACACTCAAAATACTGTAACCTAAAGTGTTGAAGTGCAGAAATATGAACATGTATCATTATTGTTAATATCATTATTGTTAATTATTGTTAATATTTTATATATATGTATAAATGATGAAAAAATCCACTACTGCAGTTTAGCCTTACTCCTGTGGGTGAAATCAAATACTGTAGTTGTGTTAGTTGGGTTGAGTTTAATCCTGTTTGATGCTTTTATAAAGGAACAATAATTCTAAATTGCACTAATATTGGTATTTGTGTGAGCAAGCAGCTATATTCAACTCAATGTTATTTTGCCTGCCATGTTTTAAAATAATGATCTCGGAGATAAAACTCTATAATTACCGCCCATTTCAAAATGTGGACAGTGCATATAGTACAGAAAATAAAACAGTAATATATAAAAAGACACCCAATATAGGTAAAATCATAGAAAGGTAATTAATGCACATTCCTAGGCCACATACAATATCATATTATCTGCACACTGGCATACTTTATAAACAAAGGGGTTTTAGTATACATTACTGTGATCACATGAATGAAAAGCCTTCCAACCACATCAAGGTAACCCCAGTCTGGAAGGTCCTAACTTCTAACCTTTTTTTACTTCAATTACGATTAGCAAAATTTTGCATTTCTTATTCTTACACACTGGATCCATATAACAGGCTTTCTCACTTCCCCCCAGCCCTTTGGCTTTTTAAAATGAGGGAAGAGGCTGTCCATTCAGTGCTTTATATTAAAGGCATAGGACCTTCCATAAAAGGGGCGTGTTGGGGGTTCTATTACCACATGGAAGCTAAACCATGCTTCCTAATAAACACATACAATACAAGGATTGTGGAAGCACTCCTTAGGCTAAATTATAACTACATTTTGCGGAAGTGCTACTTAGTAGTTATAATTTAGCCTAAGGAGTGCTTCCACAGTCCTTCTATTGAATGTAGGTAAAAACAGTTATTTAATAATACAAAAGTGAAAATATGGCCCCTATTTATGGAGCAAGCACTCTCCATACAGGGATTTAAAGGGTATGTCCAGCCATAAAATGCAATTTTACCCATAGGTGCACCATCCCCCCAAACCCCATTTTTGTTTTACATCCCAAAAGATTCCCCGGAAGTTAAACCTGGTCCCATGTGGCCTGGGTGCCGCCTCCTGCTTTTGTGAGCTAGTTTAGAGCAAGCACAGTAGCAGTAAGGTGCTTCCTGGTGGCGGCTGTCAGCTATTTGCCGTGGCATCACCTGCGAGCCTTAGACTGACAGCCATGAACAGGAAGCAGAGTGACAAGGGACCGGGTCTTGTAAGTATCTTCAGGGGTATCTTTGGGGAAGGTAAGTAAAACATCAATGCGGTTTGGGGGGGTTCTGCACCTATAGTTAAAATTTCATTTTATTGCTGGACAGGCCTTTTTATATTAGCTAGGGGCTAAAAACATGCAAAAAATGCTGCAAGTGCAATGTTAAAATTGTGAGACCCATGTAGTAACTATTTTTCTAGAATTATTTCTCAGAATTTTGCATTTCTCATTCAAGCACACTGGATCAATATAGCGGGCTTTCATTACCCCCCCGTGTCACAGTCATGTGCTTAAATTTCTTCTGATCTTTTGATCTGTATTATTGTATGTGATTGTCCCGTTCCCCGCCACTTAAATGTATTATTTGCTGTCTGTATTTTGTGTATTTGGTTAATGTAGATACCAACAGGCAACTTCATTATGCATAGTTAGCAGGACCAAAGGACATCCTGTGGTCCCAGTTGCCTGTATTGTCAGGTACTAAATAGACTCCAGACCCTGACTCACCGGGGGGGGGTGTATTAAGCAAGACTGGGGGTAATTTGCAACCCTGGAATCCATATCCCAGTTCATAACTATGTGAAAAGCAAAACATATATCAGGATTCATATCTCTTTCTCTGATCATGATATATGTGAACTGTTTTTAAAAGTAGGCTCAGGGATAAAAGCTGTATTGTGGGAATCCAAACACCCATGGTCCACTTGGTGTGGAAAGCGACAGAGACACTTTTGGTTGGTTTGTGGGTTATGAACAGTAACCATATTGAATTTGGTATCTATAAATCCATCTCGTCGCCCTAAACATGGATATGTAAGTTGGCGCGTTTTGGCACGTTACCCCAGCGGCATATGGGAGTTTGCAAGGACAGACACCTTGTGGATGTGTCAGGGAGACCACCTGGAGTGTGTTACACTCCTCTAGCTCAGCCCACCCCTTTCTATGATTGGTTGTGGGTAATTAGTTCCACCCTTTCCAGGGGTTTAAAAATGGCTCTGAAACCCAAAGAGCTAGCTCTCCGTTACCATCTAATTTTGGAGTAATAAGAGTAGTTCTGAGGGGCGGTAACTCTGGACTCCATCTCTCATGGATCTACGTCCTTCAAGGACTGAAACTAAGGGGCATATTTATAAAAAAACGGTATTAGCGCAAAAAAATTACCGCCGCACATTGCGGCCGCGAAAATAGCGCTATCGCTGTATTTAAAATGGCGAGCGCTATTGCCGCGATATGTATCGCGGCCGCGATGTGTTGCGGTAATTTTAAGTCTTTTAGTGCAAGTCTTTTTAACACTTTCACAGCCTGTTTGTGATTACAACAGGTACAATACTAGAATATAGAAGTCCAGCACACCCCTTTAATTGGAAGAAGAAAGATTAGTCTGCTTACTGCACACACAGTCCTGCACACATAGTCCTTAACAGTACAAACAATCCTTATTTTCAAACTTTCACACACACCATACAACCATCAAATGATTAAGTGTCCTTCTTTTTCTATGTTCTTGAGATCAAGGTCCTTAAGAGAAAGGGACACTCACTAGTTCGTTTCACTCACAGGAAACTTCCTTTTGTTTAAATAGGATTCACAACTGTGAATCCTATTTAACTAATAGGCCCCAACCCCCACACCAATTAGTGCAAGAGGCAGAAACAGAGGGGGGAAAAAACACTTATTAACACTTTCACAGCCTGTTTGTGATTACAACAGGTACAATACTAGAATATAGAAGTCCAGCACACCCCTTTAACTGGAAGAAGAAAGATTAGTCTGCTTACTGCACACATAGTCCTTAACAGTACAAACAATCCTTATTTTCAAACTTTCACACACACCATACAACCATCAAATGATTAAGTGTCCTTCTTTTTCTATGTCCTTGAGATCAAGGTCCTTAAGAGAAAGGTACACTCACTAGTTCGTTTCACTCACAGGAAACTTCCTTTTGTTAGGTCCAAACCACCTTAAAATTGCGCTAGGTTAACAAAGACATTTAATTTCAGGAAAGCAAATTTTCCCGTGTTAAAAGCAGCTCTTCAGAATGTCAACTGGGATAATGTATTATCAGGTAAATGTACTGAACAGAAGTAGACTGTGTTCAAGGGGATTTTAAGCCAGTTCACATCTAAATTTATACCCTTGGGAAATAAATGTAAAAAAAAATAAATCCGCGCCCATGTGGCTAAATTCTGATGTAAAGAGGCAAATGGAAAGGAAGAAAAAGGCATTTAAAACCTTTAAGGCCGAGGGAACGGAAAGGGCCTTTAGGGATTATAAAAACTGTAATAAGGAGTGTAAGAAAGCAATCAAACTAGCTAAAATTAATAATGAAGTTAGGATAGCTGAAGAAAGCATCACTAAGCCTAAATTTTTTTTTAAGTATATTAATAGTAAGAAGATGAGGACTGAGAATGTGGCACCATTAATTAATGGAGATAAGTTAGTTACGGAGGATGGCGATAAAGCAAATATCTTGAATACATTTTTTTCCTCTGTATACACTATAGAAGATCCAAGTACAGATATCATAGAGTATAGTAGCAATAATGGTATAAAAGATTCAAGTGCCACAAAGAGGATGACCAGAGTGAGAGACGTGTTACATAGGCTAACTGGAGAACTATTGACCTTTGATGAACTGTGCCACTCACGCTCCCTTCCAAACTCCCCCCAATTCCAATTCTTCTACCTACAACTAAAGCACTTTATCCAACAGACCTTTCGCAAAACAAACTTTTTGCATCTGGATAACTTAGAAAGGATTTTCTACACTGGCCCCTCCCAAAAAGGCCTTATATCCTCCATATACAGCGCCCTACAGGAACTGACAGTAACCAAAGCAGGCCCACACACCTACATGCGAAAATGGGAAAAAGACCTAGGCAAACCCATCCCAGAGTCAACCTGGACGGACATATGGTCCTCGGCCAAAACCACCTCTATCTGCACCTTGTACAAAGAAAATATCTACAAAATCTTACTCAGATGGTACCATACCCCACAACTACTATACAAGCTCTTCCCAAACACATCCCCCTCCTGCTGGAGATGCCAACGAGAGGAAGGTTCCTTATACCACATCATGTGGACCTGCACACTAATCAAGCCATACTGGACCACAGTCCACCAACTGCTACAAAAGACGCTAAAGAGGAAGCTGCCAAAAGACCCGCTATATCTACTACTGGGTGCCCCACTCCCAGGAATACCACCTACCTCTCAGAAACTGGCATCACATATCCTGACAGCAGCGAGATGTGAAATCCCAAAATCCTGGAAATCAAACACCCCCCCAACAGAAAGGGCGCTGATCAACAGATTACTGGATATATGCAGAATGGAATACCTCACGGCACTCATGATCAATAAAATCCCCAGGTTCGACAAGATATGGACCCCATTGAACAATATTCTCCAGACCTATGACAATACCACACCATATGGCAACGCTCTGGCATCCCCTTATCTACCTGCACACACTACACATAGCCAGAATACCAGAACTACTCTCCCCCCTACCCGGGGGCACCCCCCCACAGTAGAACTGACGGAAGGAGGGGCCACCCGGACCACCAACAACAATAATAATTATAAAGCCAATAATGTTATGAATGTTATGTGAAATAAATGACCCGATACCAACTTGTAATCGTGGGAGCCCCCACGAAAACGTAGACACAGACAATAGCAAATATAAGTTGTAAACATTGTGCAATCTAGAGGGAGACCAAAAGTTGATAGGTCGATACAATTATACACTGACATATCTGTGTTAAGTAAGACGAGGGGTATCCAAAAGGTTAATAGGGAGCAGTGCGCAGGAGACACATACAAAAGGGTACACCCCAACACCTGTACTCTCTATTTCTCACCAATGCGGACGGACCGGGAGAACGAGAGGGATGGCGCCGGCGGCGGAAGACGAGCCTAAACCCCCCCCAAAAAAGGGGTGGGGGGGGCGCCTCGCCGGCTGCCGGACGACCGGACAACTGCACACCAAAAGGGCCACAGGCCCCAAAGGCACTATGGAAGCCCGGCGGCGGGGTCCGTCCGTCCTCCGGGCGCAGCACCCGCCACCACTTAGATGAGCTAAAGCTAAACCCAAAGGCACCTAGGAGAGACTTCTCGACAAAAGTTAAGTTACATCAGTACTAAGATGATGATTATTTCCAGCACGTCTATAACAACCAGAATTCTGTAAGTACAATAATAATGACATTACAATACTATGTCTGTAAAAATTGAAGTTTATTGAATATAAATATCAATGTACAGAAATGTATTGAATATGGAATCGGTTATTTTTGAAAAATAAAAAAAGTAATTTTCAAAAAAAAAAAAAAGATTCAAGTGCACTTTGGTTAACCGAGGATATGGTACAGAAAGAACTAAAGAAGGTTAATATTAATAAATCTCCTGGACCGGATAAAATACATCCTCGGGTACTTAAGGAGCTAAGTTCAGTTTTATCTAGGCCATTGTTTCTTTTTTTTGCTGATTCCCTCATGTCTGGTGGTGTGCCTCTGGATTGGAAAAAGGCTGATGTTATTCCAATATTCAAAAAGGGTAGTCGTTCACAGCCGGTTAATTACAGGCCTGTAAGTTTAACTTCAGTGGTGGGGAAGATCCTGGAAAGTTTAATAAGTAGAAATTTAGACTCTGGCATAGCAGTAGATTTAGTTTACTTGGATTTTGCAAAGGCTTTTGATACAGTCCCCCATAGGCGACTAATGAATAAGCTAAGGTCTGTTGGTCTGGGGAGTCACATTTGTACATGATGATAGAAATTGGTAATGAATAGGATGCAGAGAGTAGTTGTTAATGCGGCTTCATCATTATGGACTAAAGTGCTAGTGGGGTGCCACAGGGTTCTGGTTGGGGCCGCTTCTATTAATCTATTTATTAATGATTTGGAAGTGGGTATTGTCAGCAAGGTTTCTGTGTGTGCTGACGACACAAACTTGTGTCCCATTAAAAACTTCAGAGGATGTGCAATCGTTGCAAGGGGATCTAGATAGTTATCACATTGGGCTGCTAAGTGGCAGATGAAATTCAATGTTGATAAATGTAAGGTGATGCGCTTGTGAAGGTTCTCATTCATCCAGGTCATGGTATATGTTGTATTCAATTAGATCAACTGGACTTGAAATGTAGTTCTTAAAGACGTTTCGCTAGTCATCGACTGGCTTCTCAATTCAAGATGACTTTTCATTCTGAATTGAGAAAGCCAGTCGGAGACTAGCGAAACGTCTTCAAGAACTACTTTCAAGTCCAGTTGATCTAATTGAATACAACAGATGTAAGGTGATGCATTTTGGACTTAAAAAACTTTTGCTACTTATACTATAAATGGCTCTGTGTTAAGTGAATCCCTGTTGGAAAGGGATCTTGGAGTTTTGGTGGATAACAAATTAAAGGTAGCAAGCAGTGCCAGGCGGCAACAGCCAGAGCCAGCATGGTATTGTCTTGTATAAAGAGAGGTATGGATTAAGGGAGGAAAATGTAATTCTCCCTCTTTACAAAGCATTGGTAAGGCCTCATTTGGAATATGCGTGCAATTTTGGAATCCTGTGTACAAAAAGGACATCTTTGAAATGGAAAGGGTTCAGAGAAGGGCAACTAAATTAATAAGGGGATTGGGGGAGCTTGAATATGAAGAGAGACTGGAAAAGTTACAATTATGGACGCTGGAGAAAAGGCACTTGCGTGGGGTTATGATTACTGTGTATAAATACATTAACGGGCCATACAATAAACTATTTGGAGCATTCTTCACCAATAGAACATGTCAAAGGACACAAGGACATCCCTTAAGACTTGAAGAAAAAAGGTTTAGGCTTCAAGCTCGGAGGGTTTTTCACTGTGAGAACAGTAAAGCTATGGAACTGTCTTCCAGTGGACGTTGTAATGGCAGGTTCATTGGTCAGTTTCAAAAAAAAGCTGGATGAGTTTCTGCAATCAAGGAATGTTGCAAGTTACTGATATTGATACATAAAGTAGAGTTGATCCAGGGAAATTTCCGATTGCCACTTGGAGTCAGGAAGAAATTTTTTCCCCCTTCATAAATTTGGTGGGTTTTTTTGCTTTCCTCTGGATCAACAGTTAGGCAGTAAATGAGGATATTGCTAGATGGGTTGAACTGGATGGACGTATGTCTTTATTCAACCTCAAATACTATACTATACTATACTAAAATCCCTTCCTGACGCCTCTGTTAAGGGGCGGGGCATACGCCCACCCCGCCCTCGACCCCCGCGGCAGCGGCTACCACCCGCCGCGTACCCCCTCCCCAGCACCCTCCAAGCCCCTGCCCCGCGCTGGCAGGGAGGGGAGGGAAGGGCCAGCTGGGAGGGGTGGAGGCACCCTCCAGCGGGGCCCTGAGAAGGGCCTTTTGGGGCTTAAGGGGTCCCGCCATCGCTTGTAAGGGCCCTTGTGGCACTGACAAGTGCCTGGCGGGGTCACCCCCAGTGTGCGGCTCTTAAAGAGCCCTTGGGCGGCGTCTTCTTTCTTCCAGTCCGGCGACACCAGCTCCGCTGAAGCCGCCGACCCCTGAGAGGTACCCCGGCGGGTGACCTCAACGAGGCCGATGTTGCAGGCGTCTTGATCCGACGCGACGCCTTCGGGCTGGTGACACCAACCCACTCAGGTCGCGATGCAGCAGACTCACTGCGGCGCCATTGAGCCCGCTGGCACCGCCGGCCTCAGGGAGCCGATGTTGCCTGCTGCTTCTTTCTTCTATCTTCAGCCATCTACTGCGATGGCATCTGAGTTCCGCAGCGGAGTGCACCTCTTATATAGGTTTGCAGAAAACCCTAATCCATTCTGATTGGTCATTTTTTAATTCTTGGTTTGCATGTTTACATTAACCAATCAGATTCTAGAAAGTTCCGGGGAAGGGGTCCGGTTCGCGCTGCGGAACCCTAAGCCCCAAGGGCACTTGTAAGTGCCACAAGGGCACTTATAAGTGCGCAAAGGCCCTGATAGGGCCAGGCAGGGGGGTCCGGTTTCACGCTGCGGGACCTAAGCCCAAAAGGCCTTCTCAGGCCCTTCTCAGGGACCGCTGGAGGGTGCCTCCACCCTTCCCAGCGGCCCTTCCCTTCCCCTCCAGCGGTGGGGCAGGGGGGGTTGGAGGGGCTGTGGGGAGGGGGTGCAAGCGGGTGGTGCGAACCATGCTGGGGCCCCTTCCCGGCAGCCTTAGCTTCTGTTCGAGATTGCCGCGAGCGGGGAAGGGGTTGGGAGGGGCTGCTGGAAGAGGCAGAGGGGGGTCGCCGCTGCCGCGGGGAGTCGAGGGCGGGGTGCGACCCCACCGCCGCGGGTTGCCTCCATCCCCGCCACAGGGATGCTAGTATCGGCTGCTTTGCCACCTTCGAAGTGGCGAAGCAAACAGGCGATACTAGCAGTGCGAAACAGATCACGCCACTTTATAAATAGAAGCGGCGGCGTGTAACAGGTAAGATCGGCGCAAAAGTTAAGTTACATCAGTACTAAGATGATGATTATTTCCAGCACGTCTATAACAACCAGAATTCTGTAAGTACAATAATAATGACACTGTACAATACTATGTCTGTAAAAATTGAAGTTTATTGAATATGAATATCAATGTACAGAAATGTATTGAATATGGAATCGGTCATTTTTGAAAAATAAAAAAAGTAATTTTCAAAAAAAAAAACACAAACGTTGAGACGGTGCAACAGAATGAAGCCCGGATTTAACAACACAGACAAAGAGACGCACGTCACATGATCAGAGACACTGACGTCTGTCAGTCACGCATAGAAGAAAAGGTCCGTCGGGACCTGTCAGACTAAGCACCGGGGGAGCGAGCGAGCGGGTATGCTTCTTAACTTCTCTCCTGGCTCCTGTTTGTTCTATTGGAGAACGGGAGGTAAGGCACAGCTCCTTTACCTCCCGTTCTTCAATAGAACGGGGCCCTGAGAAGGGCCTTTTGGGGCTTAAGGGGTCCCGCATCGCCCTTGTAAGGGCCCTTGTGGCACTGACAAGTGCCTTTGGCGGGGTCACCCCCAGTGTGCGGCTCTTAAAAGAGCCCTTGGGCGGCGTCTTCTTTCTTCCAGTCCCGGCGACACCAGCTCCGCTGAAGCCGCCGACCCCTGAGAGGTACCCCGGCGGTGACCTCAACGAGGCCGATGTTGCAGGCGTCTTGATCCGACGCGACGCCTTCGGGCTGGTGACACCAACCCCACTCAGGTCGCCGATGCCAGGCAGACTCACTGCGGCCGCCATTGAGCCCGCTGGCACCGCCGGCCTCAGCGGAGCCGATGTTGCCTGCTGCTTCTTTCTTCTATCTTCAGCCATCTACTGCGATGGCATCTGAGTTCCGCAGCGGAGTGCACCTCTTTATATAGGTTTGCAGAAAACCCTAATCCATTTCTGATTGGTCAATTTTTTAATTCTTGGTTTGCATGCTTTACATTAACCAATCAGATTTCTAGAAAGTTCCGGGGAAGGGGTCCTGGTTCGCGCTGCGGAACCCTAAGCCCCAAAGGGCACTTGTAAGTGCCACAAGGGCACTTATAAGTGCCGCAAAGGCCCTGATAGGGCCAGGCAGGGGGGTCCCGGTTCACGCTGCGGGACCCCTTAAGCCCCAAAAGGCCCTTCTCAGGCCCTTCTCAGGGACCCGCTGGAGGGTGCCTCCACCCTTCCCAGCGGGCCCTTCCCTTCCCCTCCAGCGGTGGGGCAGGGGGCTTGGAGGGGCTGCTGGGGAGGGGGTGCACGGCGGGTGGTCGCGACCACCTGCTGCGGCCCCTTCCCGGCAGCCCCTCCTAGCCTTCTGTTCCGAGATTGCCGCGAGCGGGGAAGGGGTTGGGAGGGGCTGCTGGAAGCGGCAGCGGGGGGTCGCCGCTGCCGCGGGGAGTCGAGGGCGGGGTGCGACCACCCGCCGCGGGTTGCCTTCCCATCCCCGCCACAGGGATGCTAGTATCGGCTGCTTTCGCCACCTTCGAAGTGGCGAAGCAAAACAGGCGATACTAGCAGTGCGAAACAGATACCGCCACTTTATAAATAGAAGCGGCGGTAACAGGTAAGTATCGGCGCGAAGGGTTAATGCCTCGTTAACTTTTCGCGGCCGTTTTCAGATATTAATAAATCGTGTTAAACGCGATTTATGCGGAAATGTCAGGGAAAACGGCCGCAAAAACTTAACGAAGCTTTATAAATATGCCCCTAAGTATTATTTCACTTTTAATCCCATTTTGTTTTACTGTTGCTTATGTTGTATTTTGTCGGTTATATTTTTCTGTAGTTGTTTGCACTCTTTTGGTTTATATTAAAACGATATTCAAATCGTTAAGCTGAATCTCTGATTGTTCTAATTAGAACTAATGAACTCTGCCTCCGAGACTCTACGTTTTTACCACTATATTATATTCTATTGTATTCGATTATATTCCGACCTATACGTGGTAGCGAATTAAGTCATTATTTTAATAGTACAGCAGCTGTGCATGCTGGGTAGGTTTGTGTACCTTTTAACACACATGGTGACAGTTACCGATGGTTTATGGTAAATATATATATAAGTGATGGGTGGCTCTCAGTCGGGTTTTGGGCTGAGGGTTGTAGTGTCCCAGTCACACCCTGCCCACTGGCTTTTTATAGTGAGGGTAGAGGCCATCCACCCAGTACTATATATTAAAGGCATAGGACCTACAGTTAAAGGGCAGTGTAGGGGGGATTGCTTCTACCATAAATACATACAATAGAAGGTCAGTGAGAGCACTCGTTAAGCTGGGTACACACAGGCAAGATCTTTAAAAGATGACAGACAGATCCTTCTACACACAGTCCCAAGCATTCTCCCTATGTAAAAAGAGGCGACCACTAGCGGGGGAAATTTTTGTCCATTTCTGAACGATCCTAAAGTCGATGGTAAAAGCCGGCATCAGGAGTGCTCGGAAAGGTGCCACACACAATAACGATAAAGGGACAATTTTAAAAAAGTGCTACTGATTTGGTAAATCATTTATACAAAGAAAAGATAATAATGCACATTCCTGGGCCCCATACAATATCATTCTCTTCACATTGGCATACATTATAAACAAAGGGGTTTTAGTATACCACATTACTGTGATCACATGAATGGTCGGAGTGTGTAGTTAAACCCTCCAACTATTGGTCGGAGTGTGTAGTTAAACCCTCCAGCTATTGGTCGGAGTGTGTAGTTAAACCCTCCAGCTATTCTATTATTTTTAAAGGGCATGTCCACCCCTTTTTAGGATTTTTGTTATATACCCTTATTCTGGCAATACACTTGCATTTGGAGCAGGGATGTAAGGTAAGGATTTTATTACACTACAGAGTGGGGCCAGTAGTGGGTTACATTATAGTTTTGGGGGTGGACATGCCCTTTAAACAAAAATGTTGTACATTATATTATTTCATGTTATGACAAACAGTATTGTAATTATTATATGTACTTTGGTATCTTCCTTCCAACCTACCCTTATTCTGGCAATACACTGGCTGACATACAACCACCTGTGATGGGAAGAGATTTTTGCCCCCATAGAGAGAGCAACTGTGATGCGCTGACAAATCCAATGCTTTTCTTCAGAGCTGATTCCCCAATCTTCACTGCCTGCTTCACCTATAGATAAGCCCCCGGCTGTCACCAGGCAAATAGCGCCTAGACGGGCACGGTTGCCCCCAGGAACTTAAGGTGCAAGGAATCAACACAGACTGGAAAAGCCTGGAAAGTGTAGCGCAACAGGAGTGAATCAGGCACAGTGGAGGATTGCAAGAACAGACTAGGAGAAGAAACAGAGGATAAGTAGTAAACCGTCAGGCTGGCCAGCCAAGTAACCAGGTCGAGTAGTCAGACCAACAAGGTCCAGACAAGAGGTCAGGCGTAACAAGCGTGGTACCGTTGGGTAAAACAAGGGTAGAGCCAACAAAGCAAAAGATCGGTCCAGGCAGCAAACAGAAAGAGGTCAAAAACATAATAAAGGTCGGTCCAGGCAGCAAATAAGGGTATGGTCAAAAAACGAAGCAAAGGTCAGTCCAAGGCAGCAAACGAGACTCACCACCATCAGAGTAGACAAGCTAAACGCTACAGCGGGCATGGAGGTTAGGGTAAGAGTAGAATATAAAGGGAAGAATAATCAATGAAATTAGAATAGAGGAGAGAAGAGCAAAAAGAAAACAGAGGAAAAGAAAAGGACAAAGCAGATAGACCAACTTAAACACAAAATACACACAGAGCTAATGAGCCACATCCACTCACACAGATCCAAACAACTAAACTTTCAGCCCAAACATAGACACAAAAACAGAAGCTACTGGAGACGTCTCCAAACACGTGCATAGCTGCGCGCACAAACAGGTTTGTTTGATTCCCTGACAGCAACAAGCTGTTTCTCACCTCTCCCTACACTTCAGAAAATCCCACTTACACTACAGAAAGGAACAGGAGAAGAGGGATCCGGATGGAGGGGGCTCCCGTGCACATGCCTGAGTCCACCAGGACGACAAGGAAGTAGCAGGGACTGGATGACACACAGAAAACTCATACTCTTCACTTTTCTTAACTTTGGAAAGGCATTGCAGGAGAACCATATGGAGGTGAGGGTTTTTGAACACTACACAGTGGAGCCAGTAGTGGGTGGATATGCACTTTAAACAATTAATCAACCAGAACTAACATACACAGAATAGGTACATTTAGGGCACGGCCACACTCAGGTGTGAGTGGGTTGCCCGTTTGGAAGCTGAGGTGGAGGGTCTAAGGGGGCAGCTTGCAGCATTGCGGGGATTGGCAGAACTGGGGGGTCAGCAGGCACTGGCTGGGGCCAGTATAGAGGTGGGTGGAAGAGGGACAAGAAAGGATGAGGAAGGAGGTAGTTTTATTAGGGTTACTAGGGGAAGTGGGGGACGGAAGAGTAGGGGGGCTTCTTCCCAGATTGTCCATCCCAACAGATTTGCCGCCTTAGGTAATGAAGTGGAGGAGGACACCTCGGAATTAGCGTGTATGGAGGGGGCTAGTCCCTTGAGCACCCAGGGGACTGCCATCTCTGATACAAGGGAGGAGGAACGAAGGGTCAGGAATGCAAGGCAGGTGGTAGTGGTAGGGGACTCCATTATAAGGAAGGTAGATAGGGTAATCTGCCGCCAAGACCCTACATGCCGAACTGTGTGTTGCCTGCCTGGTGCTAGGGTTCGGCATGTGGTGGATCGTGTAGACAGATTATTGGGTGGGGCCGGGTGTGACCCGGCGGTCTTGGTTCACAGTGGTGCCAAATTCAAAGTTAGAGGTGGAGGTGAGGTCCTTAAACATGATTTCCGAGAACTAGGGGCCAAGATAAAAGCAAGGACCTCCAGGGTAGTGTTTTCAGAAATACTACCGCAGCCACGTGCTAAGCCAGGGAGACAGCGGGAGCTTAGGAGCATTAATGCGTGGCTAAGAGAGTGGTGTAAGGAAGAAGGGTTTGGGTTTATTGAGAACTGGGCAGACTTTGCTGTCGGCTACAGGCTCTTTAATAGGGATGGGTTGCACCTCACTGATGGTGGTGCAGCTGTTTTAGGGGAGAAGATGGCTAGAGGATTGGAGGAGATTTTAAACTAGGTTTGGGGGGGGGAGGGTATTAGCAGTCTCACTGGGATAGATTGTCCAGGAGGAAAGTAGGGTGTAGATAGGCCAGTGGTGGGCAGAAAGGGGGGTGGGGCTAGCATAGGGGATAGGGAGGAATGTGTATCAAAGTGTACGAATAAATTACAGGATCATAATCTAAAATGTATGTTTGCAAATGCGAGAAGCCTGGCTGACAAAATGGGTGAATTGGAAATTATGGCATTGAATGAAAAGTATGATGTAATAGGTATAGCAGAAACGTGGTTGAACAGTTCTCACGACTGGGCTGTAAATATAGAAGGATATGCCTTGTTTAAGCAGGACAGAAAAAAAAGGAAAGGGGGAGGAGTATGTGTTTGTTAAAAAAGAATTGAAGCCAAATTTAAAAGAAGAGATAACTGGTGATATGGATGATAAAGTGGAGGCAATATGGGTGGAATTAGGCAACAGGAAAGGGGGTAATGTCATTGTTGGTGTCTG
Organism: Hymenochirus boettgeri; assembly: GCA_019447015.1. NCBI lineage: Eukaryota > Metazoa > Chordata > Amphibia > Anura > Pipidae > Hymenochirus > Hymenochirus boettgeri. The sequence continues at coordinate 167,903,304 of CM033474.1, forward strand.
CTATAAGCCGCCAAATGCTAGCAGAGAGGAGGTGAGTCAACTTCATATGCAGTTGGCAAGGGCTGCAAGTTTGGGGAGTGTGCTCATTATGGGGGACTTCAATTACCCTGACATTGATTGGTGTGGTGGAACTGCCATCACAGAAAAAGGCGATGAGTTCCTGAATTTGCTGCAGGATAATTTTCTCTCACAGGTGGTTGAGGTTCCTACTAGAAAAGGAGCTCTGTTGGATCTGGTAATATATAACATTGTGGAGCGCATTATAGATATAAAGGTAACTGGAGGCTTAGGGAATAGTGACCATGAAATAGTGGCATTTGGACTTTGTTATCGAAAGGAAAAGTGCGCTGGGTTAACAAAGACATTTAATTTCAGGAAAGCAAATTTTCCCAGGTTAAAAGCAGCTCTTCAGAATGTCAACTGGGATAATGTATTATCAGGTAAAGGTACTGAACAGAAGTGGACTGTGTTCAAGGGGATTTTAAGCCAGTTCACATCTAAATTTATACCCTTGGGAAATAAATGTAAAAAAAATAAATCCGTGCCCATGTGGCTGAATTCTGATGTAAAGAGGCAAACGGAGGATGGCTATAAAGCAAATGTCTTGAATAATTTTTTTCCCTCTGTATACACTATAGAAGATCCAAGTACAGATATCATAGAGTATAGTAGCAATAAAGGTATACAAGATTCAAGTTCACTTTGGTTAACCGAGGATATGGTACAGAAAGAACTAAATAAGGTTAATATTAATAAATCTCCTGGACCGGATAAAATACATCCTCGGGTACTTAAGGAGCTAAGTTCAGTTTTATCTAGGACATTGTTTCTTATTTTTGCTGATTCCCTCATGTCCGGTGGTGTGCCTCTGGATTGGAAAAAGGCTGTTATTCCAATATTCAAAAAGGGTAGTCGTTCACAGCCGGGTAATTACAGGCCTGTAAGTTTAACTTCAGTGGTGGGGAAGATCCTGGAAAGTTTAATAAGGGAACATGTTCTAGAGTATGTTTCAAGGACTGACATTATAAGTAGTAACCAGCATGGATTTAGGAGGAATAGATTTTGTCAAACTAACTTGCTTGGCTTTTATGAGGAAGTAAGTAGAAATTTAGACTCTGGTATATAGCAGTAGATGTAGTTTACTTGGATTTTGCAAAGGCTTTTGATACAGTCCCCCATAGGAGACTAATGAATAAGCTATGGTCTGTTGGTCTGGGGAGTCACATTTGTACATGGATAGAAAATTGGTTAATGAATAGGATGCAGAGAGTAGTTGTTAATGGGGCTTCATCATTATGGACTAAAGTTCTAAGTGGGGTGCCACAGGGTTCTGTGTTGGGGCCGCTTCTATTTAATCTATTTACCGGTATTAATGATTTGGAAGTGGGCATTGTCAGCAAGGTTTCTGTGTTTGCTGACGACACCAAACTTTGTTGACCATTAAAAACTTCAGAGGATGTGCAATCGTTGCAAGGGGATCTAGATAGATTATCACATTGGGCTGCTAAGTGGCAGATGAAATTCAATGTTTATAAATGTAAGGTGATGCATTTTGGACTTAAAAATACTTATACTATACTTGTACTATAAATGGCTCTGTGTTAAGTGAATCCCTGTTGGAAAGGGATCTTGGAGTTTTGGTGGATAACAAACTTAAAGGTAGCAAGCAGTGCCAGGCGGCAACAGCCAGAGCCAGCATGGTATTGTCTTGTATAAAGAGAGGTATGGATTCAAGGGAGGAAAATGTAATTTACCAAGCATTGGTAAGGCCTCATTTGGAATATGCAGTGCAATTTTGGAATCCTGTGTACAAAAAGGACATCTTTGAAATGGAAAGGGTTTAGAGAAGGGCAACTAAATTAATAAGGGGATTGGGGGAGCTTGAATATGAAGAGAGACTGGAAAAGTTACAATTATGTACGCTGGAGAAAAGGCGCTTGCGTGGGGATATGATTACTGTGTATAAATACATTAACGGGCCATACAATAAACTATCTGGGGCATTGTTCACCAATAGAACATGTCAAAGGACACGAGGACATCCCTTAAGACTTGAAGAAAAAAGGTTTAGGCTTCAAGCTCGGAAAGGGTTTTTCACTGTGAGAACGGTAAAGCTATGGAACCGTCTTCCAGTGGACGTTGTAATGGCAGGTTCATTGGTCAGTTTCAAAAAAAAGCTGGATGAGTTTCTGCAAACAAGAAATGTTGCAAGTTACTGGTATTGATACATAAAGTAGAGTTGATCCAGGGAAATTTCCGATTGCCACTTGGAGTCAGGAAGGATTTTTCCCCCTTCATAAATTTGGTGGGGGTTTTTTGCCTTCCTCTGGATCAACAGTTAGGCAGGAAATGAGGATATTGCTAGATGGGTTGGACTGGATGGACGTATGTCTTTATTCAACCTCAAATACTATACTATACTATACGCAACGCAATTGCACACGGAATCGCATGCGATTTCATGTGCGATTTCGTTGCGTTTGCGCCTTGCTTTTTTTTCATTAAGTATTGAAAAACGCATGCAATTGCGATTCAAAATGCAGAACGCAAACACAGCGCACTCGAAAACGCGCGCTTCGGTGCATTGCGTGTTTCAATGTATAAAGGAGCAGAATTGAATATAAAAAAAAAGGCAGTAAAACCAGCTGACTATTTTAGTATTGCTCTGGTAGGTGGTCTGCAAATCATGCTGGCTGGAAAATAAACTGCAGGATAAAAGTGTCCATACATTACATATACAAGGTGATGTACACATGTCGGGATGTGGGACATGGAGGATGTAGGAGATAAAAGGAGCTAAAAGACACATCTCCTTGTGAATCAGGTATGTGGATGATGTGATCAGGTATGTGGATGATGTGCTGCTCCTTTGGAATTGGTCAGAAATAGACCGTAGGAGTTTCCTGAGACCCTTAACAATAATAAATGTATGTGATGATTACGTCAGGATGTAGCAGCATGTCAGAAACTTTTTAGACCTTCACATCTACAAAGAGAGGGATGTCTTAGTCACAGAAACCTTTATGAAAATATAACTAATGCCATACTAAAAAAAGAAAACAAAAAGTGATGGAAATAGACAATGGGGATAAAATTAGACTCATAACAACGTTTAACAACAGATGGTATTAGATTAATGAAATCTAGAAAAAACACTGGTACTAGCTTGAAGGAGACCCGGTGATTAAGCAGAGAGTAGGCCCCCTTGAGTCAGCCGCGTTAATGTGGCCAAGCCCTAAGGCAGGAAATGTGGCTATTGCTGAGTAGGTTGGACATGATGGCGTATGTCTTTATTGAACCTCAATACTATACTACATATACTAGCTGGGGAATGACATCACCCAACTGAGCCCCGTTTCTGGTCAACAAGGCCAGAAGCCATAAAGAAGACACAGCACTTCTAGAGGGCTGGATGGGGAAGCACTGGTGAAATACAAAGTTTAGTACGTCTTTTAAAAAAAAAAAAAAACATACCTGGTTAAGACAAACCATGTCACCCAAATGCCCAACATTTGTTGTCCATCCTAAAAAGGTAAAATCGCAGATCTCTGATTCTGGGACCGGGGTTGCAGGGTCTGCTCCTCTGGTAGTTACACCTCTGCCATCTACAACAATAACTACTGCCATTGGCATTGTAGTTGATCGTTACAAACAGAAATTTTCCATCTGTCCACATCAGCTCCCTTTAGTTCAAGTAGAGGGAGTCAATGCAATTGCCTTGTTACGGATCCTCCCTTGGGCGGCGGCTCTTTCTTCCAGTCCCGCGAACACACAGCTCCGCTGAAGCCGCCGACCCTGAGAGGTACCCGGCGGGTGACCTCAACGAGGCCGAGTTGCAGGCGTCTTGATCCGACGCGACGCCTTCGGGCTGGTGACACCAACCCCACTCAGGTCGCCGATGCCAGGCAGACTCACTGCGGCCGCCATTGAGCCCGCTGGCACCGCGGCCTCAGCGGAGCCGAGTGTTGCCTGCTGCTTTTTCTTCTATCTCAGCATTACTGCGATGCATCTGAGTTCCGCAGCGGAGTGCACCTCTTATATAGGTTTGCAGAAAACCCTAATCCATTTCTGATTGGTCAATTTTTTAATTCTTGGTTTGCATGCTTTACATTAACCAATCAGATTTCTAGAAAGTTCCGGGGAAGGGGTCCTGGTTCGCGCTGCGGAAAACAAGCCCCAAAGGGCACTTGTAAGTGCCACAAGGGCACTTATAAGTGCCGCAAAGGCCCTGATAGGGCCAGGCAGGGGGGTCCCGGTTCACGCTGCGGGACCCCTTAACCCAAAAGGCCCTTCCAGGCCCTTCTCAGGGACCCGCTGGAGGGTGCCTCCACCCTTCCCAGCGGGCCCTTCCCTTCCCCTCCAGCGGTGGCAGGGGGCTTGGAGGGGGCTGCTGGGGAGGGGGTGCACGCGGGTGGTCGCGACACCTGCTGCGGCCCTTCGGCAGCCCCTCCTAGCCTTCTGTTCCGAGATTGCCGCGAGCGGGGAAGGGGTTGGGAGGGGCTGCTGGAAGCGGCAGCGGGGGGTCGCCGCTGCCGGGGGAGTCGAGGGCGGGGTGCGACCACCCGCCGCGGTTGCCTTCCCATCCCCGCCACAGGGATGCTAGGATCGGCTGCTTTCGCCACCTTCGAATGGCGAAGAAAACAGGCGATACTAGCAGTGCGAAACAGATACCGCCACTTTATAAAAGAAGCGGCGGTAACAGGTAAGTATCGGCGCGAAGGGTTAAGCTCGTTAACTTTGCGGCCGTTTTCAGATATTAATAAATCGTGGTAAACGCGATTTATGCGGAAAGTCAGGGAAAACGGCCGCAAAAACTAACGAAGCTTTATAAATATGCCCCTAAGTATTATTTCACTTTTAATCCATTTGTTTTTACTGTTGCTTATGTGTATTTTGTCGGTTATATTTTTCTGTAGTTGTTTGCACTCTTTTGGTTTATATTAAACGATATTCAAATCGTTAAGTGAATCTCTGATTGTTTAATTAGAACTAATGAACTCTGCCTCCGAGACTCTACGTTTTACCACTATATATATTCTATGTATTCGATTATATTCCGACCTATACGTGGTGCGAATTAAGTCATTATTTTAATAGTACAGCAGCTGTGCATGCTGGGTAGGTTGTGTACCTTTTAACACACATGTGTGACAGTTACCGATGGTTTATGGTAAATTATATATAGTGATGGGTGGCTCTCAGTCGGTTTGGGCTGAGGGTTGTAGTGTCCCAGTCACAACCTGCCCACTGGCTTTTTATAGTGAGGGAGAGGGCCATCCACCCAGTACTATATATTAAAGGCATAGGACCTACAGTTAAAGGGCAGTGTAGGGGGGATTGCTTCTACCATAAATACATACAATAGAAGGTCAGTGTGAGGCACTCGTTAAGCTGGGTACACACAGGCAAGATCTTTAAAAGATGACAGACAGATCCTTCTACACACAGTCCAAGCATTCTCCCTATGTAAAAAGAGGCGACCACTAGCGGGGGAAATTTGTCCATTTCTGAACGATCCTAAAGTCGATGGTAAAAGCCGGCATCAGGAGTGCTCGGAAAGTGCCACACACAATAACGATAAAGGGACAATTTTAAAAAAGTGCTACTGATTTGGTAAATCATTTATACAAAGAAAAGATAATAATGCACATTCCTGGGCCCCATACAATATCATTCTCTTCACATTGGCATACATTATAAACAAAGGGGTTTTAGTATAACCCATTACTGTGATCACATGATGGTGGAGTGTGTAGTTAAACCCTCCAACTATTGGTCGGAGTGTGTAGTTAAACCCTCCAGTATTGGTCGGAGTGTGTAGTTAAACCTCCAGCTATTCTATTATTTTTAAAGGGCATGTCCACCCCTTTTAGGATTTTTGTTATATACCCTTATTCTGGCAATACACTTGCATTTGGAGCAGGGATGTAAGGTAAGGATTTTATTACACTACAGAGTGGGCCAGTAGTGGGTTACATTAAGTTTGGGGGTGGACATGCCCTTTAAACAAAATGTTGTACATTATATTATTTCATGTTATGACAAACAGTATTGTAATATATATGTACTTTTGGTATCTTCCTTCCAACCTACCCTTATTCTGGCAATACACTGGCTGACTACAACCACCGGGTGGGAAGAGATTTTTGCCCCCATAGAGAGAGCAACTGTGATGCGCTGACAAACCAATTGCTTTTCTCAGAGCTGATTCCCCAATCTTCACTGCCTGCTTCACCTAAGATAAGCCCCCGGTGTCACCAGGCAAATAGCGCCTAGAAGGGCACGGTTGCCCCCAGGAACTTAAGGTGCAAGGAATCAACACAGACTGGAAAAGCCTGGAAAGTGTAGCGCAACAGGAGTGAATCAGGCACAGTGGAGGATTGCAAGAACAGACTAGGAGAAGAAACAGAGGATAGTAGTAAACCGTCAGGCTGGCCAGCCAAGTAACCAGGTCGAGTGTCAGACCAACAAGGTCCAGACAAGAGGTCAGGCGTAAAAGCGTGGTACGTTGGGTAAAACAAGGGTAGAGCCAACAAAGCAAAAGATCGGTCCAGCAGCAAACAGAAAGAGGTCAAAAACATAATAAAGGTCGGTGGCAGCAAATGAAGGGTATGGTCAAAAAACGAAGCAAGGTCAGTCCAAGGCAGACGAGACATCACCACCATCAGAGTAGACAGCTAACCGCGCTGCAGGCGGATGTAGGGTAAGAGTGAAATATAAAGGGAAGAATAATCAATGAAATTAGAATAGAGGAGAGAAGAGCAAAAAGAAAACAGAGGAAAAGAAGGACAAAGCAGATAGACCAACTTAAACCAAAATACACACAGAGCTAATGAGCACATCCACTCACACAGATCCAAACAACTAAACTTTCAGCCCAAACCTAGACACAAAAACAGAAGCTACTGGAGACGTCTCCAAACACGTGCATAGCTGCGCGCACAAACAGGTTTGTTTGATTCCCTGACAGCAACAAGCTGTTTCTCACTCTCCCTACACTTCAGAAAATCCCACTTACACTACAGAAAGGAACAGGGAAGAGGGATCCGGATGGAGGGGGCTCCCTGCACATGCCGAGTCCACCAGGAGACAAGGAAGTAGCAGGGACTGGAGACACACAGAAAACTCATACTCTTCACTTTCTTAACTTTGGAAAGGCATTGCAGGAGAACATATGGAGGTGAGGGTTTTTGAACACTACACAGTGGAGCCAGTAGGGGTGGGGTATGCACTTTAAAAAATAATCAACCAGAACTAACATACACAGAATAGGTACATTTAGGGCACGGCCACACTCAGGTGTGAGTGGGTTGCCCGTTTGGAAGCTGAGGGGGAGGGTCTAAGGGGGCAGCTTGCAGCATTGCGGGGATTGGCAGAACTGGGGGGTCAGCAGGCACTGGCTGGGGCCAGTATAGAGGTGGGTGGAAGAGGGACAAGAAAGGATGAGGAAGGAGGTAGTTTTATTGGGTTACTGGGAAGTGGGGGACGGAAGAGTAGGGGGGCTTCTTCCCAGATGCCATCCAACAGATTTGCGCCTTAGGTAATGAAGTGGGGAGGGACACCTCGGAATTAGCGTGTTATGGAGGGGGCTAGTCCCTTGAGCACCCAGGGGACTGCCACTCTTGATACAAGGGAGGAGGAACGAAGGGTCAGGAATGCAAGGCAGGTGGTAGTGGTAGGGGACTCCATTATAAGGAAGGTAGAGAGGTAATCTGCCGCCAAGACCTACATGCCGAACTGTGTGTTGCTGCCTGGTGCTAGGGTTCGGCATGTGGTGGATCGTGTAGACAGATTATTGGGTGGGGCCGGGTGTGACCGGCGGTCTGGTTCACAGTGGTGCCAATTCAAAGTTAGAGGTGGAGGTGAGGTCCTTAAACATGATTTCCGAGAACTAGGGGCCAAGATAAAAGCAAGGACCTCCAGGGTAGTGTTTTCAGAAATACTACCGCAGCCACGTGCTAAGCCAGGGAGACAGCGGGAGCTTAGGAGCATAATGCGTGGCTAAGAGAGTGGTGTAAGGAAGAAGGGTTTGGGTTTATTGAGAACTGGAGACTTTGCTGTCGGCTACAGGCTCTTTAATAGGGATGGGTTGCACCTCACTGATGGTGGTGCAGCTGTTTTAGGGGAGAAGATGGCTAGAGGATTGGAGGAGATTTAAACTAGGTTTGGGGGGGGGAGGGTATTAGCAGTCTCACTGGGATAGATTGTCCAGGAGGAAAGTAGGGTGTAGATAGGCCAGTGGTGGGCAGAAAGGGGGGTGGGGCTAGCATATAGGATAGGGAGGAATGTGTATCAAAGTGTACGAATAAATTACAGGATCATAATCTAAAATGTATGTTGCAAATGCGAGAAGCTGGCTGACAAAATGGGTGAATTGGAAATTATGGAATGAATGAAAAGTATGATGTAATAGGTATAGCAGAAACGTGGTTGAACAGTTTCACGACTGGGCTGTAAATATAGAAGGATATGCCTTGTTTAAGCAGGACAGAAAAAAAAAGAAAGGGGAGGAGTATGTGTTTGTTAAAAAGAATTGAGCCAAATTTAAAGAAGAGATAACTGGTGATATGGATGATAAAGTGGAGGCAATAGGGTGGAATTAGGCAACAGGAAAGGGGGTAATGTCATTGTTGGTGTTCTTATAAGCCGCCAAATGCTAGCAGAGAGGAGGTGAGTCACTTCATATGCAGTTGGGAAGGGCTGCAATGTGGGAGTGTGTCCATTATGGGGGACTTCAATTACCCTGACATTGATTGGTGTGGTGGAACTGCATCACAGAAAAAGGCGATGAGTTCCTGAATTTGCTGCAGGATAATTTTCTCTCCCAGGTGGTTGAGGTTCCTACTAGAAAAGGAGCTCTGTTGGATCTGGTAATATATACATTGTGGAGCGCATTATAGATATAAGGTAACTGGAGGCTTAGGGAATAGTGACCATGAAATAGTGGCATTTGGACTTTGTTATCGAAAGGAAAGTGCGCGGGTTAACAAAGACATTTAATTTCAGGAAAGCAAATTTTCCCAGGTTAAAAGCAGCTCTTCAGAATGTCAACTGGGATAATGTATTATCAGTAAAGGTACTGAACAGAAGTGGACTGTGTTCAAGGGGATTTTAAGCCAGTTCACATCTAAATTATACCCTTGGGAAATAAATGTAAAAAAATAAATCCGTGCCCATGTGGCTGAATTCTGATGTAAAGAGGCAACGGAGGATGGCTATAAAGCAAAGTCTTGAATAATTTTTTTCCCTCTGTATACACTATAGAAGATCCATAGATATCAGAGTTAAGTAGCAATAAAGGTATACAAGATTCAAGTTCACTTTGGTTAACCGAGGATTAGGTACAGAAAGAACTAAATAAGGTTAATATATAAATCTCCTGGACCGGATAAAATACATCCTCGGGTACTTAAGGAGCTAAGTTCAGTTTTTCTAGGACATTGTTTCTTATTTTTGCTGATTCCCTCATGTCCGGTGGTGTGCCTCTGGATTGGAAAAGGCTGTTATTCCAATATTCAAAAAAAGGTAGTCGTTCACAGCCGGGTAATTACAGGCGTAAGTTAACTTCAGTGGTGGGGAAGATCCTGGAAAGTTTAATAAGGGAACATGTTCTAGAGTATGTTTCAAGGACTGACATTATAAGTAGTAACCAGCCTGGATAGGAGGAATAGATTTTGTCAAACTAACTTGCTTGGCTTTTATGAGGAAGTAAGTAGAAATTTAGACTCTGGTATATAGCAGTAGATGTAGTTTACTTGGATTTTGCAAAGGCTTTTGATACAGTCCCATATGGAGACTAATGAATAAGCTATGGTTGTTGGTCTGGGGAGTCACATTTGTACATGGATAGAAAATTGGTTAATGAATAGGATGCAGAGAGTAGTTGTTAATGGGGCTTCATCATTATGGACTAAAGTTCTAAGTGGGGTGCCACAGGGTTCTGTGTTTGGGCCGCTTCTATTTAATCTATTTACCGGTATTAATGATTGGAAGTGGGCATTGTCAGCAAGGTTTCTGTGTTTGCTGACGACACCAAACTTTGTTGACCATTAAAAACTTCAGAGGATGTGCATCGTTGCAAGGGGATCTAGTAGATTATCACATTGGGCTGCTAAGTGGCAGATGAAATTCAATGTTTATAAATGAAGGTGATGCATTTGGACTTAAAAAAATTATACTCTACTTGTACTATAAATGGCTCTGTGTTAAGTGAATCCCTGTTGGAAAGGGATCTTGGAGTTTTGGTGGATAACAAACTTAAAGGTAGCAAGCAGTGCCAGGCGGCAACAGCCAGAGCCAGCATGGTATTGTCTTGTATAAAGAGAGGTATGGATTCAAGGGAGGAAAATGTAATTCTCCCTCTTTACAAAGCATTGGTAAGGCCTCATTTGGAATATGCAGTGCAATTTTGGAATCCTGTGTACAAAAAGGACATCTTTGAAATGGAAAGGGTTCAGAGAAGGGCAACTAAATTAATAAGGGGATTGGGGGAGCTTGAATATGAAGAGAGACTGGAAAAGTTACAATTATGTACGCTGGAGAAAAGGCGCTTGCGTGGGGATATGATTACTGTGTATAAATACATTAACGGGCCATACAATAAACTATCTGGGGCATTGTTCACCAATAGAACATGTCAAAGGACACGAGGACATCCCTTAAGACTTGAAGAAAAAAGGTTTAGGCTTCAAGCTCGGAAAGGGTTTTTCACTGTGAGAACGGTAAAGCTATGGAACCGTCTTCCAGTGGACGTTGTAATGGCAGGTTCATTGGTCAGTTTCAAAAAAAAGCTGGATGAGTTTCTGCAAACAAGAAATGTTGCAAGTTACTGGTATTGATACATAAAGTAGAGTTGATCCAGGGAAATTTCCGATTGCCACTTGGAGTCAGGAAGGAATTTTTTCCCCCTTCATAAATTTGGTGGGGGTTTTTTGCCTTCCTCTGGATCAACAGTTAGGCAGGAAATGAGGATATTGCTAGATGGGTTGGACTGGATGGACGTATGTCTTTATTCAACCTCAAATACTATACTATACTATACTGCAACGCAATTGCACACGGAATCGCATGCGATTTCATGTGCGATTTCGTTGCGTTTGCGCCTTGCTTTTTTTTCATTAAGTATTGAAAAACGCATGCAATTGCGATTCAAAATGCAGAACGCAAACACAGCGCACTCGAAAACGCGCGCTTTCGGTGCATTGCCGTGTTTTCAATGATATAAAGGAGCAGAATTGAATTAAAAAAAAAAGGCAGTAAAACCAGCTGACTATTTTAGTATTGCTCCTGGTAGGCTGTCTGCAATTCATGCTGGCTGGAAAATAAACTGCAGGATAAAGATGTCCATACATTTACATATACAAGGTGATGTACACATGTCGGGATGTGGGACATGGAGGATGTAGGAGATAAAAGGAGCTAAAAGACAACATCTCCTTGTGAATCAGGTATGTGGATGATGTGATCAGGTATGTGGATGATGTGCTGCTCCTTTGGAATTGGTCAGAAATAGACCGTAGGAGTTTCCTAGAGACCCTTAACAATAATAAATGTAATGTGATGATTACGTCAGGATGTAGCAGCATGTCAGTAAACTTTTTAGACCTTCACATCTACAAAGAGAGGGATGTCTTAGTCACAGAAACCTTTATGAAAAATATAACTAATGCCATACTAAAAAAAGAAAACAAAAAGTGATGGAAATAGACAATGGGGATAAAATTAGACTCATAACAACGTTTAACAACAGATGGTATTAGATTAATGAAATCCTAGAAAAAACACTGGTACTAGCTTGAAGGAGACCCGGTGATTAAGCAGAGAGTAGGCCCCCTTGAGTCAGCCGCGTTAATGTGGCCAAGCCCTAAGGCAGGAAATGTGGCTATTGCTGAGTAGGTTGGACATGATGGACGTATGTCTTTATTGAACCTCAAATACTATACTACATATACTAGCTGGGGAACTGACATCACCCAACTGAGCCCCTGTTTTCTGGTCAACAAGGCCAGAAGCCATAAAGAAGACACAGCACTTCTAGAGGAAGCTGGATGGGGAAGCACTGGTGAAATACAAAGTTTAGTACGTCTTTTAAAAAAAAAAAAAAAACATACCTGGTTAAGACAAACCATGTCACCCAAATGCCCAACATTTGTTGTCCATCCTAACAAGGTAAAATCGCAGATCTCTGAATTCTGGGACCCCCTGGGGTTGCAGGGTCTGCTCCTCTGGTAGTTACACCTCTGCCATCTACAACAATAACTACTGCCATTGGCATTGTAGTTGATCGTTACAAACAGAAATTTTCCATCTGTCCACATCAGCTCCCTTTAGTTCAAGTAGAGGGAGTCAATGCAATTGCCTTGTTTACGGGCTCCTAACGGGACAAACTCAATACAGGGTATCGGAGGCCAGTCAGGGTAGTGAATGCAGATAACAATGCAGTCCCATATGTAAGGGGGCCTGAAGCTTATTGTCAATCAAGAACTGTAGTTTAATTTCACTGTTTTTTGGATTGTATGTAAAAAGATGAAACCCTATACAGTGGCGTAACTAGGAATCACTGGGCCCTCCAACAAAAGTATGATGGGGCCCTTATCTGTGCTTCATCCTCAGTGGTTTTCTGGGAGTAAGCTATATCTGTCATAGGGGAAAAAAGAAGCTGGGGGCCCCTGTGGTTGCTCCCCTGATAATTACACCCCGGACCCTATATATTGGTAATCAGTACCATGGACCTTAACAAAACGAAAGTTAGAAACCAATAAAATCGGTAGAATGCATCAGTGTTTATTAGTAATTAGCCTTACAAAATTGTAAAATATTGTAAACACTAAAAGAGAGTTAATTCTTTTTAACACACTGGTAGCAAGATACTGTAATTCATAGAAAGTTAGTTGGGTTTTTCAAAAAAACGTTAAAGGGACACTATACTGAAAAAATGACTTTGCCTCATCTTAATCTATAATTGAATACATGTTAAGTAGCACTTACTCTGATTTGCATGTGTTGCTGCATGCCTTCAATCCAGCACATATTTTGTTTAGGTGCAGTATCCCCCTTCCCTCTTTTAACCACTCCCACTTCCATGCAACCTGACTTTTTTCCCACAAACCAACTGTCAAGCCTGCACACAGCATTCCAACTGTCAAAACTCTGTCATCATTCCAGCTACAGTAAAACTACTCACATAACAATAGTTTTTGAGAGCAAGAACTTGATTGACAGCTGAAATATAAGAAGTTTTAGATTGGATATCTAAAGAAATAAGGGGCAGATCAACGAAAACATGATACAGTGGTGGTTGGAAGAATTGTGTTGGCCCTCCATTATCTCTATTTTGATGGTGATTTATATGCAGTTGGAGTGCTCTTGGGCTTTGTGCCCTTGTACTACCTAGCTTATTCCCCCTTCTTTTTCGTTGGTTTAGTTTTACTGTTTTACTCTTAGTCCGTTCTGATCTTTTTGGGATCTATTTTGTTTTTTCTTACCATACCAGTTATGGTATATGTGATACCCTTTTCCCCTTAATTTACTTATATTAAATCATTATTTGTGCCAAACAGTTCAAAAAAGTCAGGAAATTTTAGGTCACCGGTAGTCTATTTTGCAAAAGCCTTTAAAGGCCACATCCTTCTTTAGACTTTGGGTGGTTAAAAAACATGCCTGTATCTACAATCCTTTAATTCAATTCTGGAACTTGTAATGTAAGGGAATATACAGTATACCGAGCATGAAAATTACTTATTATTAAACAAGTTATGGGGAACAGAATTTGCCACAAAAGAGAATGCTGTTACTCTCCTTGTGCACAATAAAAAAGAGGAATGGATGGTCACAGGTAAACTTGGGGGTAAATCTAATACATCGAAGCATTATCACTGCAGCAGTACTTCCCGCAGCCTCTGTACCCTCCTCATTTACATCCACGTAGCACTTGTGTGCCACTTTAGACAAAACCAAATTATTGGTTCCACTAATCCCTGATAAATCTGCTTTGCTTTGATCAAAAACATCTGTCATGCCCATTTTGCAGAGAAGACCCTTTAGGTCATAGCTGCATTCCAGCTTAAATTTAGGAAGAGACACTTCCACTTCTGTCTGATGCATCTTTGTTGGATCTGTCCATTCTGCAAATTTCTCATGGGTTAAATTCCTTTCCAACTGAAAAGAAAATACAAATTGTTATAGATCTAGAAACACAGCTACAAAAGATTGTACAAGCATAACCAGATTTTTATTGGTCAGTTTGTGAGGCATTAAAATAGCGTAACAGAAGTGTTTAAAAAAGTATTTTTTACATTACATTGATAAGAGAGTCTATGGAGATGACACTGGTAAGCACATGCTCAGTGTGCTGTACTTAGAGAGTGAAAAAGGAAATGTCTTCTGTATTTAGACTTATGTCAGTATGTACAGTATATACCTTTCGATTTCATCAGTTTGTATTAACCTGCGAACTCTTTTACAATCCCTATATGTATAGACCCAAAAGGGGTGGAGATGCTTTACCTGTACCTGGTACTTTAAGTGGGGTCATTCAGCGAAGACTAACGGTATTTTGATTATATATGTATATACTATAAAGACAGTGTCTATTAGAATGGGACAATGAGTGGAGATCCATATGAAGAGACAATTTGCAAGGACATATGGTTCTCATCTTACAACAGAAATGTTCCAGATTGGGAGATGGGGATATACATATATCCTCTATTCCTTTTGCACCTTTATCTAGCTAAGATGTAATCTGTTCTGATTCACTCAGTCTGTATCTCTGTGTGTTCTCAACTTTGCTTATGAGCTACTTTTTGATGTCTGGCAGCTATAATTGGTTCAAAGAACGTAGTGCTGGGTCTATAGGATTATATCTAATTTATTTAGTCCGAATAGACTATTATATTTTTCGTAGACACGATTTTGGTGATTTCTTTAGAATGTTTCCTTCTGGATTGATTCACATTTAGTACACTAAGCTAGACTGCTACTACCGGGGCATTTCCTTTATGGATGTTTATTTTTGTGTTACTATTTTATTGTAATATTTATGTATTTCATGTATAGATATAACTGAATAGTTGTATTATCTATACCTGTCACTAGAGGGACATGCCCTCTATGGATGTTTATTGATCATCCCTAGGATGGTTCCAAGATGGTCCTGCATTATTTGTGGTGTGCTCTCGCGAAATGTCCACTATATGACATCATATATGACATTGCCAGAAGTGACTTTGGGTCTCGAGACGTCTCATAAGACCGGGCCTTTGTCCTTTTCCTTCTGGTCGCTAACTCGGTGGATTAAGGTATATAGGGTGTATGGCTTTATGTGATCATTCGTTTCTGCTTTTAAGAAAGTCCGAATTTGTGGACGAAACGTGTTCAACTTTTTAAATCTTGCATGGCTATACCATCTAAACGTTTTACTTATTTGTAGGTACAGAGGGTTTGAGATGTTTTTAATTTTACAATTTTTTTGGCACTTTATCTTCCTTATCCAATAATCTATACCAATAAAGGATATTTTATCATAAATACTTTGTGTATTCATTAAATGTATAGTGGAAGGAGAACCCCACAGCTGCTAATAGAGTACATATATACATATATAGGGGTTAGTGCCAGGTCTTTTCTTTCAT
Source organism: Hymenochirus boettgeri (assembly GCA_019447015.1). NCBI lineage: Eukaryota > Metazoa > Chordata > Amphibia > Anura > Pipidae > Hymenochirus > Hymenochirus boettgeri. The sequence continues at coordinate 167,918,936 of CM033474.1, forward strand.
GGATGTACTTAAAGAATGAAAAAGGAATTGTCCAATAAGATTTTTTTGTACAGATGGGTTAAAGCTGGATTTGCAGTTTGGTGCGCCATGACTAAGGATTATTGTCACGGTATTCATGCCGCCTTTCTTTTTTGTTTGTTTAATCCGAAATTCCTGCAATACCACACCTTGTGGTTTCCCAATAACAGCAATGTAAACTTCAATGAGATAGGAAAGTGGGTGCACTGGCACAAATACAAAATGGAGGGGGGATTGGTGACTAGGACATGGGTATTATTATAGGGGGATCTAAGCATACAGGGAGGGTTGAATATGTGATTGGAAGTCTCAGGGGGGCATGAAGATACAGAGAAGGGAATCAGTGACAGGGCAATGGTATTAAAAAAAAAAGTTAAAATTCACACATTATTATATTGCGTTATTACTTTTTATTTTGGATGCCTGCAACTTTTTAATCACAAGAACAATTGGCCATGTTTTTCCCAAACAAGGGGCCAAGGCAGCAAGGGTTAGACCTGGGCCCCACCTTCTTCTATACCCACACACATACGGCTACACACCTTCTGCTAAGCACACACGAGTCGATGCCCAACCCCGCTGGGATTTTTTGCAGCCCACAGGTCGGCGTGTCAAGGGTCCATAACGGGTCATGCCAGGGCTATGCCCGAGGCCTGGACAAAGCATGGGGTTCAACTGCAGCCCCCAGCATGTGCCAAGTTGGGCACCTATCGCAAAAAGGCTTGCACTCACACACTGCTACAGCATGTGTATGTGTGTGTAGGTATTAATCTGTAGCAAATCCAATGGAATATGTATGCAATCTGCAACCAATTGTTAAAGTGTGTATACAGTTGTAAAGGGGAAAGAAAGTGTGGATGATTTCTATTTATTTTTAAAATTATTAAAATGCTAACAATAATTCACTCCTATCTCCCATTTTTACTTACATGACCCAATATCACTACTTAGCACCCATGATCTACACAGTTTTCAGGTCTCCTCCCAGCCCCATTCTTTCTTACCCATCTTCTCGAACCAATGCGCATACACAACACATTACTTGACAGGTGATGCGTTGAGAGGAGGCTCTGACAGTACTGCACCAATGATATCTTCAAATGGTTATATCTGGCTATGTAAGTAAAAATGGGAGATGTGAGTGATCACTCCTATGTCAAATTGAATTACTATACATTTGCATTGTAAGTCCCTTTGTAAAAAGGGCACTAGATGAATGATACTCTGTCATTATCCTGACTTCTTGTATTATAAAGGGACCCATACACCAGGGATAAGCAACCAGTAGATCTCCAGATGTTTGAAAAATACAACTCCCAGCATTCCTCTACAAGCACTCTGTAGATAAGGAATGCTGGGAGTTTTCAAACATCTACAGATTTACTGGTTGCCTTTACCTTTGGACATTTCACATGTTCTCCTGAACTAATCTAACAATTGAATCTCTTGGGGGTCTTCTCATAAATTACCGACTGCATTATTCATACTACATTGTGATGTAAGAAATAATCCCAGGCTAATGATTGTAGAAACATTGCACACAAATGGTGTAAAGGTGGCCATACAAATGCAATTTGTACAGCATGTACCCTTGTGATGTGCAAGAATATTTTCAGTCATGGTGCTGGTGACCGGACGTCCTGCCACGTCTTCAATGCAATCAATATACAAATGGTTACCCCACAAGTAGTGAAAAAGGGTCCTTAACCCATTTATTAAGTGCAACAAGATAACATTTCAGGGGACCTAGCCACACGATCATCAGATAACACAATGGCAGTGCAACACACAATACACTTCTTGTATGTTAAAATTCCTGTTCTTTCTATTTCTTCTTCTGTTTTATTTTTTTGGACTGTATCTCCTCCCATAGTCTTTGAGCTAGAGACATGAAATTCGGTACAGTGCGGGGCATATAGGAGAAGTGTGCTATCTTCTAGCTAAGGAATCTGTGAAAGCGTTATGGAGCTATCGGCAAATTTAGGGACATCTGTCCTGTGTCTCCTCCTCCCCTTTGCAGCCCCCCATGTCCCTCCTACTCATGGACCCCATATTCCCTCCAGTTGCAGGCCCCCCATGGCCCATTATCTTACAGCCCCATGTGGCCCCACCCACTCGTGGGTGCCGTGGCCCTGCCCACTCACTGGTGCCTAAACCCCGCCTACTCACGGGTGCCGTGGGTTACTCAGACCCCGCCCCCTACAGAAAACTCTGTGGAATCAGCCTTTTCAGGCAGAGTGAGAACTCTGCCTGAAAAGACTGTTTTCACACAGTGAAAGAGAAGGGCTGTAGATTCCCTTACCTTCTCTGTCAGGACTTCACACAGCAGAGAGGAGGAGGGACTTCCTGTCTCCCTCAGACACTGAGGGAGTCTGAGGCTGTGCTCACCGGCCACACTGTGCAGGAAAAGCCTCAGGAATGTCACAAGTCAGCCTCCCACCCATTAACTTTCTGGTCAGTCATTTCTGCATATCTTGGGCTGTGGAGCATGTAGAAAGGTGGTTGATGGCTCGTTTTAAAGGGAGGAAACTGGCCTTTCATTTAAACTTAACGTGTTGTGGAGACCACAGTTCCCCTTTAATCCATGAATAAACACATGTAAGTAGCACTTACTCTGAGGTGTGTGTGTTGCTGCATGCCTTCAATAAAGTACTTTTTTGGCTCAGGCTCTGACCATTGACCTATTTCCCCCATACCAACTGTCAATACTGCACACAGTATACAGCACATCAACTGTCAAACCATTCCAGCTACAGCAAAACGGATTACAGAAATGCTGAGATGTAAGATGTTTCAGATTGGATATCTAAAGAAATTAGGGGCAGATTAACAAAAAAAAATATACAGTGATAGATGGGAATAATTATAGTTTCCACTTATGGGCAATTAAAATGTTTTTTTTTCCCCAGAGTACATACCCTTTAAAGGGTAACTAAAGTCAAAAAATTAATTTTGATCAATAATCAAAAATGTTTTTTTTTTTAACCCCCAACCCGACACAGGTACACACACCTACTGATCTACTTATCTATTACTGTGGCAGCCATACTTAAAGGGTAACTAAAGTAAAAAAAAATATTTGACCAATCATCAAAAAAGTTTGTTTTTTTAACCCCTAACACGACACAAGTACACACACCTACTCATCTACTTATCCATTTTTGTGGTAGACATACTTAAAGGGTAACTAAAGTCAAAAAAACAAATTTTGATCAATAATCAAAAAAGTTTGTTTTTTTAACCCCCAGGTGGCACAGGTACATACACCTACTGACCTACCCCTCTATTACTGTTGCAGCCATACTTAAGGGGTAACTATGATAAAAAAAAAACTAATTTTGACTAATCATCAACAAAGTCTTTTTTTAACCCCCAACCTGAGACAGGTACACACACCTACTGACCTACTCTTCCATTTCTGTGGCAGACATACTTTTCTTTATAATGAGCCAAACATCACATCTCTGGCTTCACCCTGTGAGAAATTATATCAAGGTGAATGTTCAAACTTCCTGCTTCCAGTAGGTTGAGTGACATCACCTTACCTCTGCTAGCCCCTCTGCCCCGGGGGAGAAGCATGCTCAGTAAAGACTGAGCTGGGGAAATCAGAAAGTACCTGGGGGGAAAATTGACAGTTGAGAAGGAGAGCCTTTTAATGCAGACAGGCTGGTCACATGACTTCAAGCTGGTCGCATGGCTAAAAGCAGGAAGTAATATTGCTGAACCTTTCCAGAAATAACTTCTCACAAATTTTATCTAGAGATGTGATTTAGGTTTTATTTTGAAGGTACGATGGAAGGCTTTTTATATCATTCTTACTAGTCTGGAAGAATTGGAAACCACAGTTACCCTTTAAATGGTCAGTATAGTAAAAAAAAAAATTTTTGACCTATCATCAAAAAAGTTAGTCTTTTATCACCCAACCTGACACGAGTACACACACCAACTGACCTGCCTTTAATTCATGTGACAGCCATATTTAAAGGGTAAGTAAAAAACAACAATGTCCTCACATCACTGGCATTATTGAGTTTTAAAATCTGCAGCACAAACACACACATCCCCTTCCACAATGCGGTCTTTCAAGCCAAATTCAAAGTTTATACTTAAACTTTCCCTTTCTAGTTGTGTATTACACTGCCATTGTGTTATCTGATGAAGGGTGGTTAGGTCCCCCGAAACGTTACCCTGTTGTCCTTAATAAATGGGTTAAGGAACCTTTTTCACTACTTGTGTGTGCGGTAACCATTTGTATACTGATGTGTGCCAATAGATCACATTGGTATCTGTTGGTGCACATGCTGTGGGAACACATACCTGACCGATACATGATACGATCGTATCGGCTACTTTTACTAAAGTAAAGGGAGCCGATAACAACTGAAAATTTCCATCTTTCCCAACCGACAGTAGTGGCGACTACGGTCATTCGTCTGCACTCCGGTCAGTCGGGAAAAGCCCATACACATGAACGATAATGGGTAAATCCCATGTATGGCCACCCTAAGAAAGCAGTATTGTTGGATTTTCTCCACAGTCCCATTGCACGTAGTTGTGCGTTATCGCGGTGCTATTCAACACAATGCACTGGTGGGAATAGGACACACATAATGGAATAATAAAATGCCTCTGCGCTATACTATATGTACTGCAATAAATTGATCAAAAATGGCATAGTGTGAATAAGCCTTTAATCTTTTAACCCTTTCAGTGGATGTTGATCTGTTTATTTCAGATACATATAAGTGAGAAGGTTTCTGTGTGAAGGTTTGAAAGGATTTTAATAAAAGTTTAGGCCTCTAATCTCCAACACAATACACAGATTAACACTCACTTCCTCAATGTAAATGGGATCACAAGTGCTGGTACACACCTAAAGATTCTTTCTCCCGGCTGACCGTTAACCATTAAGGTGCCCATACATTCAGCTTACCTGCAGATCGATCCCGGGACATTCAATCAATTTCGGAGGAACGACCTTTCCAAACCTTTCTTGCGACCAACATACGATCACAAAATGAATGGTGAAGACGGGACCTCAAGGTAGTATGTCGGATTAACAGCCATGGGCAAAAGGGAGAGGCAGACAGATCCCAAACCACTGGCCCTTTGGGGACTTGGTGTTGGTATCACTGAAGACAGTTTTATTAGACAATATTAGCGCCTTCTTTTTATACTTCTATGTTGGATCTGCTTGGACTAAACTGTACATGTTTATTGTTTATTATACATGCTGTATAATGTCTGTTTCTTTTTATGTACACTAGAGGTTTTTTTTTTTACTACTAGTTTTTATCATAAGTTATTAAGTAACGTTTATCTTTGGAACCACTAGATGGCTGTCACAATGTTTCACTTACTTATACCAACCACTGGAGGGCTGTTTATATTCCCTGTTTGGTATGGTATATAAAGCACTTGTACGCTATAATTTATATTGTCCGATGAAGGTGCTGTGTAAGCATCGAATTGTTACGTGTGAGTAAAACACTTTTATGAATCAAGACTGGTGTGCACTGATAGGTTCTCTTATGAAATTGTCATATGTGCCCCAAGCCATGGTGGATTAGCAGCACCCAGCAAATAAGCCTTAAAGGAAGCACAATAACCAAAGGAGCACAGGTAACCATTACATATTTGGATGCACATTAGTTGTCTTTGGTGGATCATCCTGCCAGATCAATGAATGGCCCACCAGAACAAGTGGCCACTCACGTGTGATTATTGCCCAAAATGGCCATTAGTCTGTCAACCCACATGTATAATAGGCTTAAACCCTACAGGACTCACATATGGGGAGGTGGTGCACATGTTTTAGGATTTAAAGACGCACTAACTGATGGTTAATACAAAAGACACCCCCGTGCAACAAAAGTAATATTGCGTTTGCACTCCCCCCACCCTCCCCCTATGTATTGTAAGCTTTAGCAAGGAAGAATGGGTGGGGGTAAATGTTCACCTGGCAAGATAAAAATCACTGTCCCCTTCACAGGCATGGAAAGAAATTCAACTATTGACTGTATCCAACTGAATTGCCACTATTCTAAATTTGACCATACCCTCCATTGCCCCACAACAACATAGTGCAGAACTGTGTGGGAAAGATAATTAAGTGTACCCAAGTACCTATTTAAATGACAACTATATTCACTTTTAGCCCTTTGAAAGTACCCAGTGGGAGGACCTACCCTACAGGGTTTAGCTTGTAACTCCAACACTAACCTGTTAAAGTTGCAGTTGCCAGCACACTGTTATTTACTTCCTACCTCACTGCCAGGAGCTGACCAATATGAAGACACGCTGCTCAAGAAGCAGATTGTGCCTATTAAAAAGAAGCAGGAGGTTTGAGTAAATTGCCCCTACCTCCCTAGGAAATGTAGATTTAATTTAGAGCTTAACAACATTTATCTTGCTTACCAAGAGAAAATGTGGTTTTCTGTACCACAAGGTGGCTACTGGCTGCAACGACATGAAAGGGATTTTTTTTTCTTTAAGCCAATTTGGCGTGACATTCTGAGCAAAGTGAGCTGAGATACCTAAGCTTGATTTCTTTTGCGACATCACAATCGGAGGTTAACCTATCTCTAGGGTCCTGTAGTAAGGTAAGTTGGGATAAGAGTTATGAGAAAGCAAAATTTAAATATCCTGCTTTTTATTAAATCTGAAAGGCACGTGATTTGGATCAATGATGCCTGACTAAACACCCCTACATGAACCGGTTGTCAGTCGTAACGCACATTCATCGGGCAGTTGCGCATTGCAGCCGCACATCTGTTCCTAGTTTTAGACTTTAGTTGACTAAATTACAGGTTTCCTTGCATACAATTCAGGTCTGAAATATTCCAGAAGAGATAAGACACTGACAGATATATTTTTACTCATTATAGTTGTTGGCACATTAAGGCAGTTACTTTACGTATATTGTAACAATGGAACTGTGCTACCCAGATAATCACACCAGTAAAGATGTAAAATTTGATACTAATCCATCTTTGGAGTGTTTGGAAAGTCGTGTGATTGGCCTTGTGAAATGTTTGGGGCTTTGCTGCACACCGACCACAGACTTGTAGGGGTGAGTTTGCTACCCTGATTTACCCTGATTTTGTACGTGTTATATAGCCCTACTGGTGGGGAGCGATCAGGACCAGGGTTTGTTCCACCCAACCGTTCTTTCGATTGGAGTGAGTTCTATTCAAGCTTTTTATTATACCCTTAGTTACTTCTTTTTTATGTGTACTCTAGCCTATGTTTTTTGGAAACCTTTATAGTGTTGTGTATTGCTTTATATTTTAAAGCCGGGGGAAAAAGAGAATAGAAAAAACATCCATTTTGGAAGTTCCAGACCAACTAGTATCATGCTAAAAATGGAGTACCGTATGCCATAGCTGCACATGGTAAATAGCTTGGGTCTCAACTCGCCTATTTAATGCCTAGTAAAAAGATATTGTAGAACAGGGATGTGATAACTATCCAAGGACATTTTCAGTTCTGTCCGATAGGTTACAATGCAGACAGCGATAATTAGTTTACATAGTAACTTATCCATACAAAAGACAGATGTTCAGCGAATCCTTTTAGTTTTGATGAGATTTGCTGAAAATCGTCCATGTGTATGGTCATCTTTACAGTAAAGTCAGACCACTGTCAAATGTTCCTCTCAGGAACCAGTAAATACTGATATAGCTAAAAGCATAGTAACATAGTAACATAGTAACATAGTAATTAAGGTTGAATAAAGACATTCGTCCATCAAGTCCAACCTATTGAGGAAGGCAAAAAACCCCAGCTAAAAAAGGGGGGGAAAAATTCCTTCCTGACTCCAAACGGCAATCGGAAAGTATCCCTGGATCAACCAGATCTATATGCATTAATACCAGTAATTCTCAATATTTTTTAGTTTTAGAAACTTATCCAGGCCTTTTTTAAAGTTATTCAATGAACTTGCCATTACCACCTCTGCTGGAAGACAGTTCCACAGTTTCACCGTTCTCACTGTAAAGAAACCTCTCCTAACTTGAAGATGAAACTTCTTTTCTTCCAACCTTAAAGGATGTCCACGAGTCCTCTGATATGACCTATTAGTGAACAATGCACCAGAGAGTTCACTGTATGGGCCATTAATATATTTGTATAAGGTTATCATGTCCCCACGCAACCGCCGCTTCTCCAATGTAAACAGCCCTAACTTGTCTAATCTGCCTGCATATTCAAGCCCCTCCATTCCCCTTATTAATTTAGTTGCCCTTCTCTGAACTGCCTCAATTTCCAAGATGTCCCTTTTGTATATGGGATTCCAAAACTGCACCGCATATTCCAAATGTGGCCTTACCAGTGCCTTGTAAAGAGGGAGAATAATATTTTTCTCTCTTGATTCCATTCCCCTCTTTATACAAGACAATATCTTGCTAGCTCTAGCTGTTGCTACCTGGCATTGTTTGCTACAGCTAAGTCTGTTATCTACCAGAACCCCCAAATCTTTTTCCATTTCAGATGCACTTAACACAGAGTTATTTATGGTGTAGGTGGCACAGGGATTATTAAATCCCAAATGCATCACCTTACATTTATCAACATTGAATCTCATCTGCCATTCTGCTGCCCATTTTGATAATCTATCTAGGTCTGCTTGCAGCACTTGCACATCATTGGAAGTTTCCAAAGCTCTGCATAATTTAGTGTCATCAGCAAACACAGAGACCTTGCTCTCAATGCCCCCTTCTAAGTCATTTATAAACAGATTAAACAGAAGCGGCCCCAGTACAGAACCCTGAGGAACTCCGCTTAGAACTTTAGCCCACATAGATGTAGCTCCATTAACCACCACTCTCTGTTTGCGGTCCAATAACCAGTTCTCTATCCATGAACAAATGTTTTCTTCAAGGCCAACAGTCCTCAGTTTATACATTAGTCGCCTATGTGGCACAGTATCAAAGGCTTTTGCAAAATCCAAATATACCACATCCACAGCTGTGCCTGAATCTAACTTCTTACTCACTTCTTCATAAAAACCAATTAAATTTGTCTGGCATGATCTATTTCTCATAAATCCATGCTGACTACTACTAATAAGATGATCTCTGGAGACAAAGTCAAGGATATGATCCCTTAACAAAGTTTCCATCACCTTCCCTACCACTGATGTTAGGCTTACAGGTCTATAGTTACCAGGCTGTGAACGACTACCTTTTTTGAATATTGGTATTACATTGGCTTTTTTCCAATCCAGCGGCACATCCCCAGACAAAAGCGAATCTGAAAAGATGAGACACAGTGGTCTTGCTAGAACTGAACTAAGCTCTTTTAAAATCCTAGGATGCAATCCATCTGGTCCTGGCGCTTTATTGATATTAACTTTGTCTAATTGATTCCGTACCATATCCTCTGTTATCCAATGTGAAAACTCTTCATTTCCTCCCTGCACATTGTTACAATCCCTACTGTAAGGATTCTCAACAGTAAAAACCGATGTAAAAAAACGGTTTAGCAGATTAGCCTTTTCGGCATCCTCTACAACCACCTCAGCTCCATTATTTAATGGTCCCACATTCTCAGTCCTAATTTTTTTACCATTTATATACTTAAAAAACATCTTGGGGTTGGACTTGCTTTGTTCGGCAATCCGTGTTTCATTTTCTATTTTAGCTAGTTTAATTGCTTTCTTGCACTCTTTATTACAACTTTTGAAGTCCCTGTAAGCCTGTTCTGTGCCTTCTGCTTTCAAAATTTTAAAAGCAACTGGGTTCTATATCCATTGTTATATATAGATATATATTTGTTGCTGCTAAAGAAGACACATGTAAAGCCTGATTTTAAATCACATATACATTAGTGTTAATTTACAACTATTGGGCCAGGGCCTAATCAAGAGGGAAACACACTCTATAAGATGCAACTCTTTCCATTTAGTTAGATCCCAGACTGATGTGGGGGTGAAGCTTGGACACTACAGTTGTCCATTATAAAGGTTAAAAAAATAAAATCACCAGTTCCGAAGAAATGACTCTTTTTATGGCAAACTAATTATTTCAAATCCAATTATAGATCATTTGAAATGAAAGAAAGTATTCCATGCATTGCCGTATTGTAAGTTTTAAGAGTTAATTCAGATTTGGTTTCTGTCTTTATGCACCATAATGGACAAAGTAAGATTAACTTTACTAGAAAAAAAATAAATGTCAATATAAAATAATTGTACAGAGGATATTAGCCCCGCACACGTGTAACCTGATTTTAAAGAGTGTATAAACAAAAAGTTCTTGCAAACTCAGATTTACCTTTTCCAATCCAGTGGTTCCATCTTCAATATCATCAGGAAGTATAATTATCATACTTAGCTCACTGTTAACATAGGGTAGACTAATAACGTTGGCTAATACATCATCAGCATAATTCATTGGAAATTTAGCTTTTTTATACATCATTTGTACTGGTTTTGATTCATTCTAGAAAACAGAAGGTTAAAGACATTTTTTTTTTAAAAAAAGAGAAAAAAAAAAGAATAAAATTTAAAGGGCATGGCAACCCCCAAAATCCAATTTCACATGTTGGCAGAAAACCCCTCTTTATAAAACCCTGGAGATTGATTGCCAGGTTGTGGATTTAGTTATTCTCGGGCCAAGAGAATGTAGTAAATTAGGTTGGCACTATAAGGAGAGTGAAAAAAAAACGTATTTCCTGTTTTTACTGTAAATTTCTTTGCATTTACCTTTCACTAAGGTGACAGCATCTGCTGTAATAACTTTACCACTAGTAACCAGCTTTGAAGTGTAAAGAGTTTAAACTAAAGACTTGTACACACATACGATTGTTGGCCAAAGTGACCAACAAACATGAAAAAAAATAATGACAGGAGCTGCCACACACATTAGATTATCAGTCAAAGCTATTGGTGCTTGAATGTTCTGATCCCGCACATTTAGCATATTAAAGGGCAATTATAGTGAGAAAATTGTTTTTTTTTAATTTCTTCTAATGTATCCTATAAGTCATCCCAACCACCAGGGTACCTTAAGTTTCTTTAAATTCTTCATAGTCCCCGAGATATAAGCCTTTGAATATGCTGTGATTTGTAGGAGCTGCTACACCTCATCTGTCACTCAAAGGCACACACCCACACAATCCAAAGCTCCCATGCAGTACTGTCACACACTCCCTCACCCACACTGTAAGTACCATGTGCAACATATAGTCAAATGCTGTAGTGCTAAACACAATCAATAAACCATTAACCCAGTAATATGAGTATACACTATAAAACAGCCCCCCCCCCAAAAAAAAAATATCTTATATACATACAAAACCAGTGACTCAAATGGAACACTAATACAGTATATATAATACAGTAATACAGACTATATACCTAACAAGACACACAGTGCAATCTATGAAATATATAGACTAAAGCAACTGAAATGTAACAGGACAACAAGCAGTGTCACTGTGTTTGTGAAGGTCTCACTACAAGCTGCTGTTACACCGACTCTCTCTTCAGTGATTATGATCTCAGCTAAGCAGGGGGAGAGATATGAACTTTAGGTAAAAAATAAATAACAATTAGCAAAGTTAGAGAACAGGCAGAGTTCAGTAACTTACTTGTAAAGAATCTCAGCACCACTTGTCCTCCTCTCTCCCCCTCTGCCCCTCCCTTCAGCATATTGCTACTTTTTGCAGTCTAGCTCTGGAAGGGAGGGGTCAACAGGATGTCAGCACTTTATTTAAAGTCCTTTCAACTGACAATGCTCGGACTCTGTATACAGCCCGTCACTGCTTGAGGGGGAGTAGACAGAGAGGGGAGGGGGACTACACAGCTTGGTACAAACTTCTGCCAGTGTGAAGAAATGAAGCCACACAAAAACATGAAAGTAAGGCAGCTTATACTAAGTGATCTATACATTGTATACAGACAAAGTTTTTTTTTCACTATAGTTGCCCTTTAAGATGAGAACCCTAAAAGTTAGATCAGTAAAGCTGGGTACACACAATATCGATTTAAGCTGGCCATACACTACGCTGACATAACATTGATTAGACAACTGATGCGAGATGAATGTTGAATTCCCAGTAAAACAGTATATAGCATTAGACTGCAAGATACCTTCTGTTATAAGAAGGCTCTGTTTAATTTTTATGTTCTGTGGAGGGCTTTTTGCTCCTTTTGGCCCACCTCTCCTTAAGCTATATATCTTGCATGAATGAGATCTGACAAGATTGAAACATGTGATGTCTGCAGGTCAGACGAATGGTTCTATATAATAGCTGTATTGCATGTTAATAAGCCAGCGGTTCTGCACACATGCTTTAGCATAGGACATAAAGGCGACATTTTGCATATCTCTGCCCTCTGGGAAACCTGGGAGTGAGAGAGAACTCTTATTCATGAGCATGAGACTGCAAGATACACGAAAATCTTCATCATACTTACCAGTGATTTTCTTTTCCTGTGCTGGAACAAGTCAGTGGTCAACCGAGGGCTAAGTCCCGTATGTCCGCGCATGCCAGGTGTGAGTAGCTATAAATTTAGGATCCGCCCCCCCCGGCGTCTTTGAGTGACTGTTCGAGAGGAGTGGTGGGAGCTTGTCCACTGACTTGATCCAGCACAGGAAAAGAAAATCACTGGTAAGTATGATGAAGATTTTCGTGTTTCCTCTGCTTTCTCAAGTCAGTGGGCAACCGAGGGATATAAAAAAGCAGTAATGAGGGGGGGGGACACAATTGTAGAATGCTATTATTTATTAGATGCAGCCTGTAACAGCTTAAAGGGTATGTCCACCCTTAAAAAATTTTTGGTTATATGATTCCTCCTGTCCCCCCAGCCCCAACCACTCCATTATTATTTTAGAAAGTGCCCCAAACTTTACTTACCTCCCCTCTTTCCTCCGCCGCGCTGACGGCCCTCTGCTTGCGAGAAAATGCAAGCAGAAGGGCGGGACCGGCAGTCGCGTCTGTGATTGGCTGAGCGGCAGCCATCACGGATGCGGCTGCCGGTCATTCAGTGCGGGAGGAAAGAGGGAAGGTTAAATAATGTTTGGGGCACTTTCTAAAAATAAAAATGGAGCGTGGTGGGGCTGGGGGGAATCCTATACTAAAAGGTTTTACACTAGGGGGAGGGAATCCTGAGAGGGAGGGGGGGGGGAGGGGGACAAGACTGCAGTACGCATGCCAAACTTCTCCCGGAGGCCAGGTAGGAGGCAGGGTCCTATATGGACTCTGCTACCCTCCTGATGGAAAGTTTTTGGGACTTTGGGGGGGGACTATAGGAGACCTTATGGAGCTGGGATGTGAGGTAAGGATTAAACTACACTACATGATGGGGCCAGTAGTTGGGGGGATTATGTTTTGGGGGTGGACATGCCCTTTAACGAAAAATGTATCAGATGATACGTCTAGTTTATAAAACTTTATAAATGTATTTAGGGAAGACCAAGTGGCAGCTCGACAAAGCTCCACTGGAGTTGCGCCAGCAGAAAATGCCCAGGAAGTGGAAATTGAACGGGTATTATTAGGTTCATCTTTGTTACTCATCCTGTAGCACAGCCTGATGCTTCTTTTATCTTTGATACCTTACGCCCTTTATTGGTTCCAGAGAATGAGATGAATAGGTTATTATCTTTACGAAATTCACCTGTTTTATCCAAGTAAGTGCTGAGGTATCTGACTGTGTCTACCAATGTAGTATTAGTTTCTTCCATATCTCCTTCAGGAGGAGGCAGAACAGGTATAATTATCTCCTGATTTATGTGGTATTTGGTTACCACTTTGGGTAGGTATGTGAGATCTGGTCTAAGGGTAATCTTGTTAGGATGGAAGATGAGGTAAGGCTCCGACATTCTAAGTGCTCCGATATCAGAAACTCTTCTAACTGAAGCTAGGGCGATTAATAGTACTGTTTTGAATGTTAATTCTTTGATGGGGAATGTCCTTGATGGGTTCAAATGGTTGTGATGTTAATGCGTCAAGTACCAAGGTAAGATCCCAGGGAGGAATAGTTTGCTTTCTTGCAGGTTTCAAGTGTTTTACGCCCCGAAAGAACCTTTCAACAAGTGGTTCTGATGACCATTGATAATTTGTCATTGCGGAAATGGCTGAAATTTGCCCTTTAAGGATATGAATGCTGAGACCCTTTTGAAACCCTGCTTGAAGAAATTCTACTATTATAGTAGGAGTAGAAGTGTTTGGTTCTATTTGATTTTCTACACACCAGCTCAAAAAGGTGTTCCAAATACGATAATATTTGGTTGATGTTGAATCTTTTCTGGCAGCAAGGAGAGTAGTTGTTGCTTCTTCCGAGAGCCCTAAGTTCGGTAAATTTCCCCCTGTCACAAGCCAGGCCGATAGTTTGAGCTTCCTGAGTTGTTGATGCAGGAATGGCCCTTGTGTCAGAAGATTTGGGATCAATGGAAGTTTGAATGGTGTTGCTATGGCTATATTCATAAGTGTTGAAAACCAGGGTCTCCTCGTCCAATAAGGTAATATCAGGATGGCCATTACCGATTCGCTGATGATTTTCTGCAGGATCCTGGGAACCAATGGCAGAGGTGGAAAAATATATGCAAGTTGGAAGCTCCATGGAATACTGAGAGCGTCTGTTGATATGGCTCCCTGGGTCTGGAAACGTGAGCAAAAAATGGTAAATTTCGCATTGAGTGGTGTGGCCATGAGGTCCACTTGAGGTGTTCCCCATACTTGCTGAAATATTGAGGGGTTGAGTTCACATTCCCATGGTGAAATCTGCCGTCTGCTCAAATAATCTGCCTCTAGGTTGTGGACTCCTGGGAGATGGTTTGCAATGATTATCTGAAGATTGATCTCTGCCCAAGTTAATATTTTCTCCATGAGATTCCATAAGGTTTTGTTTCAAGTTCCTCCACTTTTATTGATGTATGAGACCACGGTGGTATTGTCTGATAATATCCTGATTGGGCGATACCTGATGAGATGGTTGAAAGCATGTAATGCCATCCATACTGCCATCATTTCTCGGAAGTTCGAAGATTTACTCTCTCCCACTTCCCCTGTGCAGACCGATGTTGTAATGTGGCGCCCCATCCGTTGAGACTCACATCTGTGGTTATAGGTACCCAATCTACTAAATCCACAACCTGGCAATCAATTCCCAGGGTTAGCCAAATTTTTATAAAGAATCTACAGTGTGCTCCTGAGCCAATGGTTAAAAGGCTGGACTAGATGGGCTACATCTTCATATAACCTCACATACTATGTAACGCCATGTAAATATAGCACATAACAATGATCAATTTCCTGGTTAGATATGGGTTATTATATTTTTAGTATAATTTCCTCACAATAAATAATTAAGCAACGTGTTCAAGTTGAGGGGTTTGAGGAGCAGCTGTGTTCTTTGGTTCTCTTTGAATAAGGAACCTAAAGCTGCACAATAGTGATTGATATTGATTGATACTACCTAATCAAAATTCAAACGGGATGTAGAGATCGACAAAACACATCGCACCATCGACCTTGAGCTGAATTCAGCTGCTAAAAATGTTTTCTGGCATGTCCAATAAACTTCTGATTGATAAACTTTTCAAGCACTTTGACGAATAGAAACGTAAATGTGAAAAGGGATTGAATCAATCAAACATCAGTTTGTGTATGGCTAGCTTAAGGGTTTATTCATACTATACAAGTTTTTGTGTGTTTGCATGCAGTTTCGGGAACACATGACATTTTTGACATTTATTATTTCATCATAGACATCTATTTTAATGTTTACACCAATGCATGCCTCTATAAAACTGTATTTATGTATGTATTTGAATATCTTTTAACTCTTTGCATTTTGTAGTGTAAAAGTAGTCTGTCAGTATGAAGCCACAGAGTAGGGAGCAAAATGACACCAAATAACACCATAGACTGCACTTCCAACCCACTGTAGCAAACCTTTTCCTGGTTTTAGCCTCCATTCCTGCAGCACTTTGTATAAGAGCCCGAGCACAGTATACATTGTGGGAGTTCCTGCGAGTGTATGGTTTGATGAACAAGGGCCCTCTAATATGGCCCATACAATATGCTGTATGGAGTGAGGTATGCTCTGGATAATTCTTATAGCGGCTCGATCAACAAACAACCACCGCCCAAGTGCCCATACACGATGATCCTTGGCAAGAATGCTCGTTGTGCCCGGGTGAAAACTGACATATAAGTATATAGAACAAAACAGTAAGTAATATAGCCCCAAGTATAATGTGATTTTCTAAATAAATGACTTATCAGAGATGCTTGTGAAGGTTCTCATTTATCCAGGTCATGGTATATTCCGTTAGATCAACTCAACTTAAAAGTTTAGTTCTTCAAGACGTTTCCAGTCATCCGACTGGCTTTCTCAATTCAGAATAACTTGTACAATAATCTGTTGGCAATTATGTACCCTGGAAAGTCCCAATTAGCATATCACAGCCAGGTGTTAGGGACTTTCTTAATGCAAGGCGTGATTGCATTGTGGCTAAGAGGTGTTATAGGGACTGCCCAGGGTAAGGTGTCAAAACAGAATTGTACATGGCAGACAGTTGAACCAATTCCTCAGGTCAGAAGATTGTAATGTTAACATATTGGCAAAGGAAGATGACTGGTTCAAGAGAGGTGTCAAGGAGGCCATTTATGTCAAAATAAAGAAACCAAGCCTGAATAGAGGTGTGGGGGGGGGGGGTCAACAACAACTGTCTGCCATGTACAATTCTGTTTTGTCACTTTACCCTGGGAAGTTCCTATAACACCTCTTAGCCACAGTGCAATCAAGCCTTGTACACCAGGCTGTGATATGTTATTTCCAGCATACATAATTGCCAACAGATTTTTGTACAAGTCATTCTGAATTGAGAAAGCCAGTCGGATGACTAGCAAAACGTCTTGAAGAATTAAACTTTAAGTCCAGTTGATCTTACTGAATACAACAGATAGACTTATCAGAGAGGATGATAACTCATGTTGATAATATTAGTAATAAAACATACAATACAAACATGAAAATCAGGGAATGAAACTTGTGTTTACATACTTTACTGAGTCGGAATGGCCTTTCATGGGTATGTTCTGGATCAAATTTGTTTGCCCAGTTTCCTTTAAAGTAAATTGCATTCAGTATTACAAGCCTGGTAAGTGAATTCACACTTCCTGCTGATAACAGATCCTTTATTTTCCCTAGTGGGACAAAAGAAATGGAAAATTTCAGCAGTCTAAAAAGAAGGTATTTCGATATCTGCCTTGGCAGGCTACACTTATAGCACTAAATCCTTTGTCTTACGGCAGATTACATTTCTTTATCTGAACCCTTGGCAATGACCATTGTCCTTTCTTATTTTCATCAACCTATATAGGTGCAGAGGGCCGTAACCTCTGGTGACAACCTGGACATACTTATACTCTGCATCTCTCTAATCTGAAATGGAGAATATGGTTATTCTGACAATTGGTGATTTAAAGGACACATTTCCCAAATGCACTTTGGTCTACTATGGGGTTATTTGGTGGCTTTGTCTCTGTGTACACCCATGCATGCAGCGTACCATTTGATTTATGAGGGAAAATATTTACATTAACTTGCAATGTGGTTTTTGCCAAGATTTCTAATTTTTAAAGTGCATGTTCCCCCCCCCCTTCTAAAATTTGCACCACTGTTGAGCCCACTGTGTAGTGTTAAATGACCCCTTCCTGTTCCATGCACAGAAGCATCAGAAGGGGCTGGGAACGAAGGCTGGTAAGTACCTTTAGGAGACAATTTGGGGTTTTTAAACCTAGCCAGTTCTAGGTTAGGGGGATTTCCTACCTATTCCTAATTTTTGCTTTCGGTGTTGGAGTTACCCTTCAATCATATTTTACTTTTTTTCAGATAATCTAATAAAAGTTTGAGACTCTATGACAAACTGCATCCAAGATTACTGCATGTTCAAATGAAAAAATGGCACCATTATGTAGCTGAAAGTATGTAGATTTCAAAGTATATAGTTTAAACATCCCTTACACCACTGTTTCACTGTACATGCTAAAGGTGGATTAAACCTAGGACTCTGCAAGCAATTAGCGCTAAACAATAGTTAGCTTTAACCCTTTCCCTGCCACAGATCGTATATTCACGATCTGTGCAGTGAATGCTCAAACTGCCACAGATCGTGAATATACGATCTGTGGCTTCCCCCCTCCCAAAAATTTTTCCCCCCCTGCTAGGGCCGATCGGGGGGCAGCATTCAACTGCCCCCCTAGCCCCCTCGACCCCCCCTCAGTTTGGTGCAAATTCGAGGGGGGGATCAGGAGATATCCCTACCTTTTCCTGAGTCAGCCGGTCCCACGAGGAGGAAGTGAGGAGGAGCTCTTCAAAGACTGAAAGGGAGACCCCGGTGACTCACAGAACTTCCTCCTTCACCGGGGTCTTCCCATAGAGTGGTGCAAGACTGACACCTAGTGGTCTAGTGGAGGTACTGCATTTAGATTATGCTGCAGTACCTAGTATAGAAAAGCTGTCAAGCTGCCAGCTTTTCTATACATTTTGTGAATGGAACTCAAAGTTCCATTCACAAATAGGATTTTTTCTAAGTCTTTGCTACTTAGCGAAGACTTAGAAAAAAAATGGGGACAGAGATCAAAATTTGGTGATCACTTCTGATCACCAAATTATTGATCTTTGGCAATGAATGAAAAATCACTTCCTGGAAAATGATTTCCGGGAAGTGATTTTTCCGATCGGATTTCGAATGGGAAAACGGGCATTTATGCCCGTATTCCAAGTTCGGTATCATTCCCTAAGATGATTTGATGATCATCTTTGGGAATGATCCCCAAAAAAAAGGGGAAATGCACACAAAAAAAATCTTAAAGTGATACACACACCTTTTTTTTTTTTTTACCCTAAAACTATAAATAAGCAAAAAACTTTGTCTTCTCCAAGCTTCCCAATGTCCCAGGTGATATCGGTAAAGTAAACGCAGATCATTTATTTGTTGGATTTCAAGGGAAACTAAGCCTATTTTAGTAGGAAATTTTGCAGAGGTACCAAAAAAAGACCGTATTGATTTATTAGGATCAGTAAAGTGTGCAAAAACTTGTGTGACTCTCCGTACTAACTGGTTTTCACTAAAAGGGGAGTGGAGATAGGGGTGGGGGGTGGGTGTGGCGTTTTTATTTTTTCTTGTAATTGCAATTGGATGGATCCCTTTGAGCTAGTTGGTGGCCCGTCTCTGTTTGCCACCCACCTTATTGCATACCGTTTGATTCAGGACATGTGGGAGATTCCGTTTAGTGGGTTTTTTACTTGCCGAGTGGGTTTAGGTAGGATTTCAACCATTGAGTCCTCTTATTTTATTTTTTCACAAAATCTCCTAAAAGCACGGAGTTCTATGGATAAAAGCGCCTGGAATTCTTCATGTATATACGAAAGCATGATACCATCACGTAGCTGAAGGTGTGTAGTTCCAAAAATATATAGTTTGTGGGGGGAATTTCCAAGTTGATTAGGCTGTTCAATTACAGAACACTTTGATTTTTTTCTTGTAATTGGACTTGTGCATGCGTCCAATTTGAGCTAGTTGGTGGCCCCGTCTCTGTTTGCACCACCCTTATGGCATACCGTTTGATGCAGGATATGTGGGAGATTGACATTTAGTGGGTTTTTTTGCTTGTCAAAAGGGTTTAGGTAGGATTTCAACCCTTGAATCATCTTATTTTATTTTTCACAAAACCTCGTAAAAACACGGACTTCTTTGGATCAGTGGGTCTGGAATTCTTCATGTATGTATGAAAGCATGGCATTGTAACATAGCTGAAGGTGTGGTAGATTCCAAAAATATAGTTTGTGGGGAGAATTTCCATGTTTCGGGACTGTTTCCTTAGAAAAAGTGTGTAGGCTGTTCAAATTACAGAGCACTTTGATTCTTTCTTGTAATTGCATTTGTGCATGCGTCCACTTTGAGCTAGTTGGTGGCCACGTCTCTGTGTGCATCCACGCATATGGCTATAACGTTTGATTCAGAAAAGTGGGAGATTGATATTTAGTGGGGATTTTATTTGGGGGGGCATTTCCAGTTTTGGGGCTGTGTTTGAAATTACAGAGCACTTTGATTTTTTCTTGTAATTACATGTGCATGTGTCCCATTTGAGCTAGTTGGTGGCCATGTCCCTGTGTACATCCACGCATATGGCATACCGTTTGATTCAGGGCATTTGGAAGATTGATAATTGACAAGTTTTTTTTACATGACATGGAAATTTGCCATGATTTTTAACTTTGAATTGTTTTTTATACATTTTTCCTGAAAATCTGGTAAAAAAGCGAAATTTTACATGAAACTCCGCCCCACCATTGGTGGTATGCATAAAAAATCACACCATTGTGTAGCTGAAGTTGTAGATTCCAAAAATATATAGTTTGGGGGGGTATTTCTAATATAGAGGGTGTGTTTGTAGTTGACAAATCTGAAAAGTTGCTGTAATTGGGCCATTGTTCATTGGCTCACTTTGTGGCTAGTTGATTCCACGTTTGCGTGTGTAACCATAATAGGGCATACCGTTTGATTCGGGACATTTGGAAGATTGATATTTGGTAACTTTTTTTACATTACTTGTAATTTTGGCATGATTTCTACCTTCGAGAGTGTTTTTTTTCCAAATTTTTAGAAAATCTGCTAAAACTGTGAACTTCTACGAAGAAATGCGCCCACACCATTGATGGTACGAATGAACAAACTACAGAATTTCGTAGATAAAGGTGTGTGGATTTGAGAAATATATGGTTTGTGGGGGTTGTTTTGTGGGGAAAAATTGCAGACTGTTCAAATCAGATTTGGCTGAATATTTTTGCTGTTTCTGAGCCATCGTGCATTGTCTCACTTTGTGGCTTTTCGCTTCCACGTCCGCGTGTGTAACCACACATATGGCATACCGTTTGATTCAGGACATTTGGGAGATTGATATTTAGTAGCTTTTTTTTACATTCCATGAGGTTTGGCATGATTTCTACCTTTTGAAGTTGGTTTTTGTTCATTTTTTCAGACAAATGCGAACTCTATGAAGAACTGCGCCCACACCATTGATGGTATGAATGAACAAAACTACAGTGTTACATAGCTGAAGGTGTGTAGATTTCAGGAATATATAGTTTGTGGGGGTTATTTCTAAGTTACGGGGGTGTTTTGTGGAAAAAACTGCAGACTGTCAAAATTCGGATTGGCTAATATTTTTCGCTGTTTCTGAGCCATCGTGCATTGTCTCACTTTGTGGCTTTTCGCTTCCACGTCCGCGTGTGTAACCACACATATGGCATACCGTTTGATTCAGGATTTGGGAGATTGATATTTAGTAACTTTTTTTTACCTTCCATGAGGTTTTGGCATGAATTCTACCTTTTGAAGTTGTTTTTTGTCATTTTTCAGACAAATGCAAACTCTAACGAAGAATTGCGCCCACGCATTGATGGTATGAATGAAACAACTACAGTGTTACATAGCTGAAGGTGTGTAGATTTCAGGAATATATAGTTTGTGGGGGTTATTTCTAAGTTACGGGGGTGTTTTGTGGGAAAAAACTGCAGACTGTCAAAATTCGGAATTGGCTAAATATTTTCGCTGTTTCTGAGCCATCGTGCATTGTCTCACTTTGTGGCTTTTCGCTTCACGTCCGCGTGTGTAACCACACATATGGCATACCGTTTGATTCAGGACATTTGGGAGATTGATATTTAGTAACTTTTTTTACATTCATGAGGTTTGGCATGAATTCTACCTTTTGAAGTTGTTTTTTGTTCATTTTTCAGACAAATGCAAACTTCTACGAAGAATTGCGTCCCACGCCATTGATGGTATGAATGAACAAACTACAGTGTTAATAGCTGAAGGGGTGTAGATTTCAGGAATATATAGTTTGTGGGGGTTATTTCTAAGTTACGGGGGTGTTTTGTTGAAAAAACTGCAGACTGTCCAAATTCGGAGTTGGCTAAATATTTTTGCCGTTTCTGAGCCATCGTGCATTGTCTCACTTTGTGGCTTTTCGCTTCCACGTCCGCGGTGTAACCACACTATGGCATACCGTTTGATTCAGGACATTTGGGAGATTGATATTTGGTAACTTTTTTTTACATTCCATGGTGTTTTGGCATGATTTCTACCTTTTTGAATGTTGTTTGATGTTCATTTTTTTTGAAAATCTGGTAAAAGTGCAAACTTCTACGAAGAACTGCGCCCACACCATTGATGGTATCAATGAACGAACTACAGCGTTACATAGCTGATGGTGTGTAGATTTCAGGAATATATAGTTTGTGGGGGGTATTTCTGAGTTGGGGGGGTGATTTTTGGAAAAACTGCAGACTGTTCAAATACAAAACTGGCTAATTTTTTTTTGCTGCTACTGACATTTGGCACTGGTCACGCTCTGGGTTAGTTGGTAGCCATGTCTCTGGGTACACCCATGAATGTGGCATACCGTTTTATTCGGGAGGGGTTAGGCTTTCATATTTGAGATGCGTTTGAACTTTCCTCCACAGTTTTTAGCTGAAATTCGCATTTGATTTTGTCTCTGATTTTACAGTTGAGGAAAAAAAGGAAAATGTGAGAAAACAACTTACAATTGGACGAAGAGCTGCGTCCGGGTATCTGCATTTTGATCAAAACTTACCTCACTCATAAAATCCTGCGGGTGTGTAGTTTCTAAAAATATCTCACTTGTGGGGATATTTTAGTTAATTTGGTAGATATTCTATGTTAACTGTCAGTAGTGGTTATACATTTTAATTTGGTGTAATATTCTTGATGGTGCAGTTTTAGTTTGGGGGAGTCTCCTGTACAGGAAAAGTGGGGTACCTACATATATCTGGTATCGTTGTACTCGGGAGTATCAGAGCTTTTAGAAACAGTAAGATTTTTGTGTGTAACCTTAAGATAACTATAAATAAAAATGGGAAAAATCCATGAAAATTTGCAAATTTTTCATTTTTTTTACATATTTTACCCATAATTCCAGTAAAATTTCCAGAAAAGTTACAAAATACTGTTACCATGTTAAAGTACACTTTGTGCTGAAAAAAACAATGTATAATATTCCTGATTTACTGCAAGGTTTCCTACTGTAAAATTAGTCTAAAGCGATTGAGGGCAAAATCATGAAAATTCTTCTGGCAGTTAACGCAAAAAAAAATGAAAATCTCCTGGCAGTGAAAGGGTTAATTCTTTAGTTTTTGTTTGTAAACAAAAATAAAAAAAACACTTAATTGTTTTACCCTCTTCAATGTTGACACATTCTTCCCATTTATAAGATGATTATACTTGGTTCCCTTATGGTTTTATCTAGAAGGGCAACTTATCTTAAGTTGTTTAAAATGATTAATTTTTCATTTACATTGCTTTCTGTATTGCCATCTGCCATCTATAAAGCAGCAATGCATATATGGTGGGCCTATAGGGCAGAGCATTATATCGAAAATGTTGCCTACAACTCTCACCTTCTGTTTTCTGTTCCACCCAGTCATTAATTTCTTTTCTGGATTCCTCTGACTTTGCTGAAAAGTCAACTGATTTTAAGTTTGCTTGAAAATACTCTTGAGCCAACTTCAGAAACTCCTGTTTAAAAAGGGAGAGAGTAATATTTAATTAGGGTTTAGATAACTTGCCAAAGGACAAAATCACAAACTTCCTTATTTGCCTCATATTGGTGAGCCAAAAATAGGTAAAGTTTGGTCAGTGGAATGGTGGAATGGTGGTACAAAATTAGTTATTTGGGCAAAAGCAAAAATGTACAGTGAATGATTTACTGTATAGCATATAGCAGACGGATTCCATGGGATTTCATTGGTCTCTCAAGCTAAAAAACTGGCCACATGCATTCCTGATGCTCTCCCTATACTATCAGCTCCCTACACTAAACTACAGGAGCTGATAGAAATCTTTGGTCGCAAGCGACTATTATCATTACGGTATTGTTATTATCGTTCGGTAGCTTAAATTATCTCTTCTTTCATAATAAGCCAGTTCAATTCCTGAACTGAAGCTACAGTAGTTGCGGGATACACTGCTTCATGTGTCATTTTTTGCAATTGCTCCAGTGAACTATTGCTGCAGCTAAAGATTTCAAATGACAGAACATGTTTTGGGGCACTAAGTGATACCAATGTATTTTTCCAGTGGTCACAGAAAGACTGTGCCCTTGACATTTTTTGAGACTCAAAGGGGAACTTCAGTGGCTAAATCACCTTTAGGCCTAGACATATTTCACAGAAATATTACACAAACGTTCTTATTTACTAACCTATACAAAGCCCCCCATTTTATAGTGACGACATACTGTATCCATCTGAAGCGGTTGAAGTTAAAACAGCTGGGGACTACCAAGTTTCAGCTGTAGACATGCTCAGTAACTGAATTTCCCATGGTGCTTAGTTCCTTAGGGACCATGGAAAATTGTCAAAACTTTACCCACATTTGTAACTATAGAATTAAAACTCATTTTTCTAATGCATGCTGCAAGTATCAATGTTAATTAAATCATAAAACTCACATGCATACCATCAAACTTTCCCTTTTAATAGTTACACTTACAGATACAGCATGATGCAGAGCTGCAGGGGGAGGGTAATGAAGTGAACCTGATCTAAGCACAGCTCTGTACAATGCATTTCTTTTCAATGTACATTTTTAAAAGGAATTTTGGAGGTTATGGCTTCTATTAATGTTTCTTTAAAGGATAAGTGCTCTGTAAAATCAAATTATGTTCATTTGGAAGCTGCAGCTTTAAAAATAAGGTTGCCATTTTTTTTCCTATGCCCCTCCAGAGCCTAGCTTTGTGCCTTGAAAGTTGCTGGCATCTTGTTACTGGTTTGCTGAATGTTAAGCTCCACCCCTCTGAGATTTCCTCTGCTATCTTCTGCTTGAGCA
This sequence comes from Hymenochirus boettgeri, assembly GCA_019447015.1. Lineage (NCBI taxonomy): Eukaryota > Metazoa > Chordata > Amphibia > Anura > Pipidae > Hymenochirus > Hymenochirus boettgeri. The sequence continues at coordinate 167,943,823 of CM033474.1, forward strand.
TCAAACAGTAATGCTTGTGAGTTCCATGCACGTGTGCATGGAACTCACAGGCATTATCAATCGAGGCTCAAGCAAGAGAAAGCAGAGGAAATCTCAGAGGGGCGGAGCTTAACATTCAGCAAACCAGTAACAAGATGTCAGCAACTTTCAAGGCACAAAGGTAGGCTCTGGAGGGGCATAGGTTAAAAAAAATATGGCAACAGTATTTTTAAAGCTGCAGCTTCCAAATGAACATAACTTGATTTTACAGTGCACTTGTCCTTTAAGTGCATCTTTTAAAAGGGGAATGTTGGAGGGTATGTTTCCATACAAAATTGAATATGCAACATACTGTATGTGACATCAATCTTTGCCCTTTGTCATACACACCAATCCCCCTTAAAAATTAAACAATGTGCTGTGTATGGTGTGCTTCAGTCGTTATTATCCTGTAAAAACTATTCACAGAGCTTCAGACATATCAGCACATACACAAAAATTCATTATATCTTAAATTTGCAAGTCTCCCAGAAAAGAGTTACTTTATTCAGCTTACCTGACAAAAACAACTATATCCTATAACTGTCCAGCTTAAACAGGATTTAGAAAGTGTTGTTTTCTTTAAATCTTTATGCACAGTTTCTAAATCACAAGAAAAACGCAATACTATTCCTATTCTAACGTAGGTGCAGCATTAATTGTGATAGGTAAATAGCCATGCAAAATGTAAAGGTGTTTGATATTTAGCACCAGTCATGACTGGAAAAAGGAGCAAATATGGCAGCCTCCATTGGGCTGTGACTCTGAGCTGGTGCGTTATGTCACATGCAATATACACCCAATCAGGGCCGTTTTTAGGCATAGGCTACCTAAGAGCTAGGGCACCTATGATGAACTAAGGTGCCTACTCTCCTTAGCATCTCCCTGTCAGCTTTTACTTGCTGTGTTAGAACTGCTTTCCCTGTTCTGCTGCTGTAATTTGCAACATTGTAGTGAGAAGAGCGCCTCACTCTATTTGAAAACAATGTTGCAAATGAACAGAAGGTAAAGGAAGGAGGGGGGAGGATGAGTTCAGCTAAAAAAGAAGGAGAGCAGTTCTAAAATGCCAGGTTAAAGCTGCTGCAGACTTTATAACAGTGGCCCCTGTGACTAGCAACCATGAGATCACTATCCCTGCCTCTTTCTTCCTTCCACCCAACTCTCCAATTAGAACTTAGAGTAGGTGGGGAGTGAACAATTCAATGGAGGAGACATGGGAAGCAGGTATATACTGTATATCATGTCAATCCTGGCTGAAAAGGTTAAAGGTAATACTCTACTAGCACTTAAAGTGTTATTAGCAATACTCCGGGAAAGTGCTGGCACTAAAGAGTTAATGTTAATACTCTGCTGGCACTGTTAATGCCTATACCCTTGGATTGATAGGCTAGGCCACACTTTTAGCGTGATGGGGTTGTGATCTGATCACACTAAGGCAACAAGATGGCTAGAAATGGCCCTGCACCCAACCCAGGTTGTTGTTTTTTTTTTTTTTTTTACTTCACTTACCCTTTAAAAGAATTATCACACTGTCAAAGATACTAGTGATCTCATAATGTGGACTGCAAAAAAAAGTTCCTCCACTTACCTCAAGAAATGGAAATTCTTTCTCACCATAGAGGGCATTGGCAGTTCTTAAAATGTAATCTGCACCTGGCTTGTTAATTGCAGATATAAGGGCCTTGAACTTAACAGGGACATTATCCATTTTGTCAATGCTAAGCACCTGTTGGGAAAAACACATTTTTCAGAACTGAGGCTTACATCTGTTGAAAGGATTGTCATAGCAAAATACACAAAGTAAGCAACACAAACAGAGTGTGTAACTATGCGTGATTCCAAAGGCAATTCACAATTGCTCAATGAAATGGAAGTGCAGATTGGATTGAACAGCTGTGCCAATGTGTGTCAATTCCAAAACTCAAACAAATTAGTTAAAATGGAAAGTACTTGGGACAGAGATATAGGACTGGTAATTCCTACCTCCCAATATTGTTTATGTTAGGAGCAGCGGCCCAAAGAAAAATGGTTCTGCCAGTCTTTCTCCAGTCTTCAACACTATCTTTAAAGGGACTGTAAACTCCCCTAAACCCCAAAAAATAACTATTTGCCATTCGTTTGTATTATTCACAGGGAGGTGAGAACGCTTATTCTCACCTCCCTGTGAATAATATTACGCTCGGGGGACCTAGAACTTACCTTACCGCCGCTCCACTCGCAGCCGCTTCTTCACTGAACAGCTGTTCTCTCCCAATCGCGCGCCCTATCTTTTGTATTGGCGCGCATGCGCCAAAGATAGGGCGCGTGGTCGGGACAGAGCGGCTGTCCGTGAAGGAGCGGCTGCGAGTGGAGCGGCATTAAGGTAAATTCCAGGTTCCCCGAGCGTAATATTATTCACAGGGAGGTGAGAATAAGCGTTCTCACCTACCTGTGAATAATACAAACAAATGACAAATAGTTATTTTTTGGGGTTTAGTGTTCCTTTAATAAAGGAAAAGTCCAGGACTAACCTGGCAATTAAAAAACATACATGCAATAGCTCCTCAATGAAACAATATTTATTAATACATTTATTTATCCAAACAATTAATGGGAAAAAAATAGAGGAATGTGGCAGCACCAGGGGCCTTAATTCTAGGTAAAGGAGCGAGTGGTGCCTAGACATTAATTAATTTTAAAAAATGTCATCAAGGCATCACCTCTCCCATTTGAATGTAAAATATACCAAGCACACTGGGAATAAGCAGTTAGCCTTTAACTTCATTTTTATTGAAGTTAATAAATCACAATTGTGATACACAAATTTACACATTGCAATTAGAGCAATTACAACAATGATTCCTGCATAAAAGTGTTTTTTTCTATATTACACCCAGTGATAGGGACTTTATGCAAATGAACATAAACATAAATCACATCGATAGAAAAGAAAACTTAAGGGGAATAAAAATAAAGTGAATTAGAGTTATGAAAATTGATAAATAAACATTTTCTACCTTACAGACTCAATGGTCTCTTAAGTATGGTATATTTCCTTACAAAGTCACCAGTACCAGGTTTGAGTGTCAGGGAAATCGCACTATAGCTTCCACATTTTCTCAAATTTCTCTGAACATGTACATGCAATATTAATAGGATACTGCATTGTTCACTTAGCAAGCCAGGCTTGTATAGTGGGAATACAGATAAGTATCGAAATTCCAATGCACTCTAGTCCAACTTGTGGGTGTTGACTCCTCTGGTATCCAACCCTCTATTGATAATATACAGCAAGAAAATAAACTGAGGGTCGCACTCCAATGTCAATAAATGCTTTAATACGTGACCAACATCAAAAAACACACAACATTTCAAGGGGCAATCGGTGCCCCCTTCCTCAGCCTGAGTGGCCATCGCTATCAATATGACTACTTTCCTGGCCAAAGACAGTTTCACACAGGAGAATACAAGGGAGTAACTACCAGGGTAGCAGGGGGGCTGAGAGCCAAGAGGACCCCTTTTTTTTCATTTTCCTATGACAGATGTAGCCTCCTCCCAGAAAACCACTGTGGATAAAGCCCACTGTGGGGCCCCATCACTGTTTTGCTGAAGGGCCCAGTAATACCTAGTTATGCCACAGGGAGGATAGCTATGTATTTACCCCATTTTACCCCATCTATGACACCCAGTACACACAATTCTCCTGTAAGAGGGATTACAGTACAATTTGAGGCCAATTCCTTCTACTACGCGGTGGAGGAGTGATCGATCGGGTAATTATCTTACCTTCTTTCTGGCTCCTGCAGTTTTTATTGAAGAACGGGAGGTAAGGAACAGCTCCTTTAACTTCCCATTTTTCAATATAACTAAATGCCCAACCTTTTTTTTTTTTTTTTTAATGGAGATACCCTTTAAATAGGATCTGATTGGTTGGGGCAAACTTAGCACCATTTTTAACGCTAAGAACTTTAATTTAATCTCCCTGAATCTGTCAGATATATCCAGAGCCACAAATCGATATAGAATCTCGAGAAGGAGATCTACCCAGAGGGAATGTGACTCTGGGTAAATCTCCCTGTATGTCCCCTATATGTATAATTTCGTCCTCTTTGCATTGAACTGGTCCTGGGAAAACCAAGTTGTTCCATAAGGGAAAGGGAGTTTCTGGAGGGGTACCTATATAGTTGCAAATATTATGTAGCCTCTTGCCTCTATGTGCCCTCTATTACAAGTGCTTTCTGGTCTTCTTGCATCCGATCTTTCTCCCCATTCAGTCGATACTTAAATCAACTGCACGCAGTGACTAGCTCTCTAATAATCGGGAAATTAAATCTTCTCTGTGCCACACATCTACCTGGCTCCCCATTAAACAATGCATTATCTACATTTAACAATTAAATCCCTTTGCTCTGCTGCTCCTTCTTATATTTCTTCACAAGTCTCTGCCCCCCTCCGCTCATCACAGAACCATGTCTTATACAGACCCCCCGACTCACACTGCCTCCTCTCGCCTCTGCAATTCTATTCACTTTGCTCTTCATCAAGAAACCTAAATAAACAAGTTAAATCTAACCTCTCATCCTATCTCTCTGAGCACAGCACAGCATAGGACTGTTGCCACTGCAACAGTTTTTACTATAGCATTTCTACCCTTTCCTATGTATATGTATATTACTCTATATTATTATAGTATATTACTATATGTTTTAAGCACTTGTATATTTCATGATGCACATATATATTTATGTATTTATTTATTGTCCCCTTTGTACGTCTTTTTGTATTCTAATATTGTACAGCACTGCTTCCCCAAGTGGCACTATGTAACTAAACATATACACACACGCCTACCTTTAAAATGTCTTCAGGATCATGCTTTTAGCTGCAGTCTATCCAAACAGTACGTATGTGACATCACTAGAACCATATCTCCACCCCTCATCGCTGGTTTGAGCCCAACCACTTGTATCCTACTGCTGGGACAGAGTATCATCAGCTGCATCATAAGCCCCATCCCCAAACTTCTTTTTCAAAAGCTAGCCAAAAGCATGCAAAGGGAAAAAAAACTCCCAAAGGTGCCCATAGGCAGAGGAAAAGACAGAGCAGGTCTGTAACTTTTTAAAAGCTTTACACTGCTCATCATGTGCCTGTCAGAGAGATTTGGAGAGACAGGGTTACTTTTCATTTCCCTTACTCCTCACACTTAATATTTTGAACACATATTTTTTTTTTGCAGTGGGGGGTATAGTTGCCCTTTAAACTGCAAAAAAAGTTTCCTTTGCATTATTTCCTGCAACTTTACACAGGGCATCCTATGGCATAGAAAAATTAAAATAATGTTTTTTTTGGCTACCTTAGCCGATAAGCTTGTGTTTGTGCACTAAAGTTGTCTTTCAATAAACAAACAACCCCCTTTTAAATTCATACAGATAAAAATACATTTTGCAAGAAGCAGGTATCCGACCCCTCCCATGACCGAGAGGAGGCTCTTATCTCCTCCCCGTTCACGTTTACTGGTACTAAGCATTGTCAAAGAGATTATTAGAACATCTATTTTTATGAAGAACAGGTAGCAATAAAGAGACAATTCTTTAATTCTGTACATACCTGAGCAATCTGGACAGCGGTGTTCCCTTTAGCACCTAGTTGGACCATAGATAAAGCAGATGAAATGCTTGATGGCGAGAAGAACACATTATTGGATCCTGTGCCCATTGTATTAAACAAATTAATAGCAAATGTGTTATTTGCACTGGAAGTATCCATGTTGAGTCCTTTAAAGACAGGAACAAGAAAAATAATCTGGTCAACACTCCAGTCCCAGTATTTTCTAAATTTCCCTGCTGACAATTCTGTAACCGATATTTGAGTTCTGGTAAACTAAACATTCTATAACAATTCCTACTCATAATTTTTAAGGAAAACTAATTACAGGTGCTATTACTTAAACAGAATTTAAGATTACAGTACTAACAATAATAATAGCAGCTTCATTGGCATTTTAGGGGAAGCACATTTAATAGTCTACTCCCTAATATCTAATTTTGGTCCCAATTGAATATAAAAACTGAGATTTTGCTTATACTGTGAATAATTTGCTGCAATCTAGACCTACAGAACACATCAGACATGCTTCCCCCTTGCTCTGAATAGGAATCTGTTGACCTTGTCCTTCACCTCTCTATTAATGTAGCACACACAATAGCAAGTGTACGGTAATTTTGAAGGGCAATATGACTGGCATTTCATTTAGAGTTGATGGTTTTGAAAGCACACAAACTCAAATACAAGCAAGATCCCAATGAGAGTCAACTGGATCTGTTGGTTATCTAGCCTATGCACAACTAGTATTACTGTATGTCTGTAAGCCTTGAAATATATTTGCACATAACACTGGATGAAAGATCATACAGAATAGTTATCAATGTGACAACTTCTAAGAGAGCAAGTTCACCCCTCAGATAAAAAATTGTATAAAGGTAAATCTACCCCCCACCCCAAAACTGCAATAGTTAGAATGCTGAGAAATGCAAGTATAATCTGAAATGCTGCCTGATATTCTGCTTCATGGTTCTTCCACTTATCTGTCAGCCATGGATGCACAGATGACATCACAGCCAATTGCTGAATTCTATTCCCCTAGCTGCCTCCTATGAGATTATCCCTACATCTGTCAGCTGTAGTCTTGGTAGGTGATTTACCGTTATATAATTTTTCATTTGAGTGGTGTGTGAGATTAAAAAGGAACTAAAGCCCTGATCACCCCCTCCCTCTTGCGGTGCCCATTGTGAGTGCTTAAAATGCTAGATCATTCACCACTGGAAATACATCCCTATGGACCAAGTTACTCTGCAAGAAGCACATACTCCTATAGTTTATTCCCGTTTCCAGCCCCGGATAGCTTAAGGTATGTTTTAGATCCTCAACATGGGCACAGTGAGGCATGATGAACACATGGTAATTAATGTGTTATATTTGGATAATTTAACACCTTTCCAGTTAATTTTCTCATCTTGGTCAATACTAGGTGATTTGGTTTCAAGACACTGGGTGAAAGCAGGATTAGGATAAACCTGTGACAATGCGCCTTAGTCTCATATCCAATTCCTTTATATATGCATTTGTTAAAGCAATATTATCAGATGGTCTACCTATAAGTACAAATATTCCCCCCATGTCCGATAACAAACCAATTCAAATTTGTATCATGCTGTCAGGCTCCAAACATAATACCATTATTACATGAATGATACAAGATTGTTCAATCACATCATAGCATTTATAGCTTTCTCTGAAGGCCAGTAGATACTGGTTTTGATTTTCCTCAAATCTAGTATGCTTGTAGATTCAGAACGTGTAACTTGGGTAGGTCAGGTTACAATATAACCATGAGGCAGAGCTATCAGAGAGGTAGCAAGAAATCTTGGGCTAGGCCACACCACTGCGTTTTACAACAAAATACGGACGCACATTAGTGTTGCCCAATTAGTGTGGCCATACTAGGTACGATACCCTGCGGTTTGCTGCGATCCGCTATTCGGAGTGAACTACAACAAACAAATAAACAATTTGTTTGTGTATGGGCATTTGGTTGGGCGTCGTTGAGAATATGCCAGGTCACAGGTCTGTATCTAGCGCAAGATGATTCACTGCCTAAAGGTTTGAACAAAAAACAGGAATTGTGATTAGCTATTTATTACTGTAGAAATAATAAGAGCTAAACCTTTCACACTGTTCTTTAAAATTTAAGGGGTTTACACACACTTACAATAAAGGGATGATAATGTCATATCCTATGCTATCTACCCTTTCTCATTCCGTGAACGTTTGTCTGCCTCTCTTTATCATTCTGGTGAATGTTTAAATCTTGCAGATTGCATTAAGCTGGGGACACATACTACAGATTTCTGAAAGATGACAGACAGGATGTGCAAGATCCTGTCTGCCATCTTTCAAAGATCTGCATACACACAGTCCCAAGCATTCTCCCTATAGGAGAACGCTTGGGACTGTGTTTTTGCCTTGGCCGCGGCAGACTCCTCTATAGGGAGTCTAGCGCGGTCGAGGAAAATTTTCCCAAATGACAGATCGCCCGACAGGAACGTTCGTCGGCTGTGCGCTCATTCAGGAAAAACGCTGCACACACTAGCTATAAAGCCCCGATACCGTCAGATCTGACATTATTGGGGCTTTATCGCTAGTGTGTGTACCTAGCTTTAAGCTAGGTACACACATTACAGATTTCTGAAAGATGACAGACAGAATCTGCAAGATCCTGTCTGCCATCTTTCAAAGATCTGCATACACACAGTCCCGAGCGTTCTCCCTATAAACATCATAGGGAGATAGCTCGGGACTGTGTGTTTCCATTGGCCACGCTAGACTCCTCTATAGGGAGTCTAGCGCGGCCAATGGAAATTTTCGGTCTTTCCCAACCTGATCATTCGGGATAAGAAGGTACACACATAACGATAAAGCCCCGATACCGATGGTATCTGGGCTTTATCGTTACTGTGTGTACCCAGCTTAAGTCATTTTTAAAATATCTTTCATGTGTGTACCCAGCTTTATACAAGTTGATGTGTGGAACCACAGATCTACATTGTTATAAGGCAAGTGCAAAATAACCTTGTCACACTGTACAGACCATTCAGTTTCCAGCTGATTTCACTGCACCTTTCCCAGCTGATCTAAACTCATTCAGCACATAGCAATCCTGTCCACATAAAGATTGAAAAGTAACTAGTTCCTTATTCCTGGGGCAATGCACATGCACTAAGAGATTAACTTCACTATGTACTATGTACAGATAATTACCTGATTGCAGATCTTTGTAAGGGATTTCCTAGGCTGTATTTTTATCCGTGCAGTACAATTCTGACCCTGCCAGACTATCTATCTGTGCTCTAGAACTGGGCGTGTCTGAAAGAGAAAACCAGGAACAGGTCACTGAACCTCTGACTAATACTGCAGAAATGTAGGATAGGCTGGTGTGCAGGAAGGACACGCCCACTTAACTGTTTGGTGACATGATCTTTATTCATGTCCTACAGCAGCACCACATAACAGTTACATGCTGTCCTGATAGTAACACTTGGCTTCCTCCTGTTTGATTTCCTGTCTGATTGCAGAATGTATTTCATTTTAAAACCATAAGGGGATTCCTCCATAGCAATTTGCCTATAAACAACAAGTAAAAACTAAGGCTATGTACACATTCTTGATTCCCGCCACGACGCCTGTTTAACGAATGAGCAATTAATGTGCGGTTGGGCATCAATTGCAGGGCAGTGTGTTTGGACTTTTTCTCCCCTAGGCCAGCTAGGTCATGTATTTTATAGTTATGAGTTGAGGAGGTGACATTGCTTGAGGGACGTATAGCACATGTTTATTGCATATACAACATCAGTTTTTCCACTTGGAGCATAAATATACAAATGTGGTGGTAAACATGCTACATGGAATTTGCCGTTGGGAAAACATGTTGATTGCAACTGAATACCGCAGCACTTGAGCGACTGACGGGCGTCAGTGTCTCTGATCATGTGACGTGCGGCTTTGTCTTTGTCTGTGTTGTTAAAGCCGGGCTTCATTCTGTTGCGCTGTCTGAGCGTTGTGTGTTTTTAATAGGCGTGCTCAATTTTTTGGACATTTGTTAGCAGTATGTCACTTGGGCAGTGTGTGTCTGGTGCAAGTCCAGGTAATGCAGGCAATTCCTGTGTAGTCCATACCCCCCAACCGTCCCGGTTTGAATAGGTGGATAAGGCATGTCTGGGATGTTGCGGTGGGTGGGGGCACGGCATTTTAGAGTGTGGAAACTCTGGGTCGTGTCTGTGATGTTGTGGTGTCCAGGAGGCTTGGACGTGACATTTCGTGGTCGCAATATTTGGGGGCATGGCCATGTCATTTAGGGTATGGGTGTGGTGTTTGGGGGTGTGCCTGTGATGTTTTGGGACATGGACAGGATGTTTGTGTATGTGGGTGTGATTTGGGAACAGACCTGGGATGTTTGGGGGTGTGGCCATGATGTATGGGGTGGACCATAATGTTTTGGGGTTTTTTTGGGGAGTGACCACAATATCTGGTAACGTGGTCACAACATTTGGGGTCATGGTTGCAATGCATGGCAGTTATATTTGGGGGCATGGCCTTGATGGTTGTGGTATGAGCGTGACCATGATGTTTGGGGGTGTGGCCATGACAGCAATATTTGGGGGCATGGTCAAATTCCAGGAGGCTCTGCTTTAAATTTCTTAGCATGACAATAACCGCAAATGTGGTTCATATCACCGATAGCAACATAGTCTTTCCAGGGTTTATATTTGTATATAAATGTGGTTCATATCACCAATAGCAACGTCTTTCCAGGGTTAATATTTTAAACCTTCCAAGAGCAAATTGTGATGTCTTACAGACCTTAAGGGCACGGCCACACCGTTGTGCTCCACATGCGATTGTATGTGTGTTTCCGTGCGTTCGCGCATGCGATTTCTCCTTTTGAGATACGAAATCGCATGCATACAATTGTGTATCGCAAACGGAAAGGCAATTGCATGCATTGCTGCGACTGCAATGTTAGCAAAAATTGCATGTGCAAACGCAAAAGAATTGCGCAAGTGTGGCCTAGCCCTAGGGGAAATGTCTGGTTCCCTCTGTTATAGCAGCTTTTGTTCTGTGTGTGCAGCTCTCTGAGTTGTGTAGTCATACATTACACTGTTGTTGTGTCACTGAAGTGGACTCTGTGTCTGTGTTGTTGGGCAGCGCACAGAGCCCAGACCCTTTGTCTGAGTTACTGAATTGGGGAATCACCCTCTGCAAGTGACGTGCAGGCTTTTTATTGGTCAAACTGGACTTCATGGGAGTCAGCCCTGTCCGAGGGCGTCGCCATTATGTTGAGTCAGGGTGTGGCTTTGAGGTGAGCACATACATACATACATACATATATACAAGATTTCTGCTTTATATACTGTAGTAGATTTCCTCCTATCCCTGGTAACTCCCTGAAAAACCCATCTTAAAGTCATGCTAACCAATGTAGTGACCAGCACTGTAATTCTCTGTCAGTACCTTAAACTTTTAAATAGTGAAGTTTATATGAGATTGGAATCACAGGCCTGGAGGCCAGGCTTTTATTAAGGTTAGTTAAAGCGCCTTCCAGCACTACTTGCCAGTAGCAATCCCCAGGAAGGGGAAATCAGGACCAGTCTCCTGGTCTATTCATATATTGCGGCTGTCAGCAGCAGAGGCAGCATAGGAGCGGCGAGGGACCGGATCAGGTAAGCAAGTTCAGGAGCGTCTTTTGAAGGTGTGATATCGCAAAATTGAAGTTTGGGGGGTAATTTACATTTTGGAACTAACTTTTTTTTAATGGACATGCCCTTTAATACACATGCTCCCCATTCACAGCAATACCATGATACAATAGGAAAGAGGACCTTGCCCAAAGAGCTTACAGTCTATAGGAAATGGGGATGAGACATAATGTGATGGGAATAGGTAGGCTGTAAATAGATTAGCAGTAGAGTGTAAATGGCGGGTTGAATCATATAAGGTAATAAGAGGGGTAATGTCTAGGCTAGGTTATATACTTGAGGAGGTGGGTTTTACTTTTGAAGGTATTAAAGGGTATGACGCTGGAAATAGCTATAAACCCAGAATTCACAAGGTTTATAATCCCCCTAAATGTACTTACCAGACTTGTCCCCTGGCGCCTTCTGCTTAACTTTCGTGTCTTTCCAAGCACTGAAGTCAAGCAGGAGGGGCTCGATCGGCATTCGCTCCTGTGATTGGCTAAGGCATCACGTCAATCACAGGAGCGGATACCGGAGGTTGGAACATGTTGAAATGAAGTTGAGAGAATGGGTAGGTGTAAATGGTGTGATCCAAGTAAGCTGGTCACAGTGTTAGGGCACTTCAGGTTACTTCTGGTTTAAGGGCTAGGCCACACTTGCGCGATTTTACTGCTTTTGTGCTCGCGTTTGCACTTGCGTTTTCCCATCAACGCACAGAAAACGCACGTGTTTTTCACTTGTTTGCACATGCGTTTGTGCTTCACTAAAACGAAAATCGCGGGAACGTGAAAATTCCAGTTCCGTTGCACATACGATTGCGCGTTCGTTCGCATTTTGCGTTCAACCATTTTTTTTTGTTGAGTTATTTTGAGGGGACAGTAAATTTACACTGTTATACAAGCTGTACACTGACTGTTTTACATTGTATCAAAGTGTCATTCTGTATCTTCAGTATTGTCTCATGAAAGAATATATAATATATGTAACAAAAATGTGAGGGGTGTACTCACTTTTGTGACATATTGTATATTGATGGCAGCGTTCAGATTTTATTAAAGGACCCACCAAATCCATTCCAATCCTTTCAAATGATATCTCTATTATGGGCAAGGGTAACAAGGGGCTACAGAAGTTTACCTTAGGGGCAGTATACTGACATTCTGGGTACAAGGCACAGTAATCTGAAACATGACAACCCAGGCCAATATAATTAGTTTTCTCTGCTCCTAAGTGCCCACTCATTAGATGACCATACGCTAAATGCAAAGCCATCCTCTGATAGGGTTGAGTATTACCAGCTGTTCTACAACATCTTTTTAACACATGGTAAAATGAGCCTTCCTTCATGGCCATGTGGGAAAAGGACAGCACAGTATCAGTATCAATTTTAACATTCTCCCTTGCTTTAAATAGGATTAAATCATCGCTTTTTATTTTCAAATCTGGCGCTTTCTTACTTACAGGGTTATTCAATAAAAGTTCTTATCGTTTAAAACGGTGCTAATTTTGCCCCAACCAATCAGATGTTAGCTTTCAAATGTTAAATAACATAACATCTGATTGGTTGGGGCAAAATTAGCACCATTTTAAACGATAAGAACTTTTATTGAATAACCCTGTTAGTTCATTGCCACCACACTCGGTAACAGGCTGTAGCTCAGTGTTGGTAGCAGGCTCCTCTGCATCCCTAGCAAACACAGACAGTGAGGGGAACTCTTCTCTCTCAGAGGGAACCTCCACGGAACAGTTCTGTGTTTCTCTTCTCAGAAGTGTTACACTCTGTTTAACTCATTAGGGACCCTTAGTCTTTGCCATAATTCCCAGAAATGAGGAAAGTCTGTCCCCAAAATAACATCATGAAAAAGGGAGAGTACCAAACCCACCAAATGAGGGAGGGTACCAAACCCACCACTTAAGTTCTAAGTGTATTGCATCTTGAGAAAGTTGTCACCCAGACACCGAAACTTTGATCCAATAAATAATTATTGTTTAAAGGGTATGTCCATCAAAAAAAGCAAATCTTACAGGAGAGGAGGAGACACTTACCCGCGGGCCGCTCCAGCGACGAATTCCCCGACGCCTCAGACGCATCTCCAGTCCTTTGCACTGTGCGCACATGTGCACAGTGAAGTCGGCGCTGGAGCGGGTCCGCGGGTAAGTGTCTCCTCCTCTCCTGTAAGATTTACTTGGAGGTAAGAGATAGTGCATTTACCTCCTGTTCTTCGGTAAATCAGATAGAAACCAACTTACTTTTTGATGGACATACCCTTTAACACTAGTGTGCGGTGGAAACATGGACTATATGTATTATTGTGGTATCAGCTACTACTACCACCACCCAGCATTAAGGGCTAGGCCACACTAGCGCGTTTTCCGCGCGTTTGCGCACGCGTTTCGCGCTCGCGTGTGCGCCCGCGATTTTCTCTAAAATGGAAATCGCGGGAACACAAAAATTCCCGCGATTTCCGATGCGCATGCGATTGCGCGTCCGTTCGCGTTTTGGTAACGCATGCATTCACCATTTTTGGTGCGTTAACGCATGCGTGTCCATAACACGAAAAGGCGGAAACGCATGCGCAAAACGCGAGCGCGAAACGCACAAGAATCGCGCACACAATGTTTCGAGTCATTTGTTTTGACCAGTTGGACCATTGCTTTGCCTGTCACTTTTGATGAATGAAATCAGAATCTTTTCACCCCCCAGCATGAAATCACACCCCTGCACCACGCCCCCTTTCCCCACCCTGCCCGGAAACATGAAGGGGCAGGGTGGGATGTCTGCAAATGCAAAACAATGAACAGCTTGACCTGTTAAATTTTAGCCATTCCACTCAGTCATCATACAGTATGTCAAAATAAAACAGATTATGTATATTGTCGTGGAGCAGTAAGATATTAAACTATGAATTGCCTTTAGTTATCTCAGGAATCCCACTGCTCCCTTATACTAATAATAACAGATCATAGACACACTGGAATTATATACAATCTCCCTGAAATTAAAGTTAGGAGGTCGATGCAATTTCAGAGCTTATTGGAAAAAAGCGAATGGCATAAAAATATTGAATATGTGAGTCAATTTCCCTCTCCAAGGATAAGCTGTGTAACTCTAAACACCAGTATTAAGAAAAATTCTAGAGACAGATCATAGCATGTATCTTTCTTTGTTTCTTATATTTGTATGGAGACGCATCAGTAATTGTGTTGCTCCATAGTTATCCTTTTGGTTAAGGTGTAAATGCGTTACCTCTCTGGAATGGGTTTTTGCACGGTGTGATGTTTGTTTAATCATTTCTGCTTTATAGCTACTACTGTATGTGCGTGTTAACTTGTATTTTTAAACAAAAAATAAATAGATATAAACTGAGGTCAATAATCAAAAAAATTTGGATTTTACAAAAGGAATACAAGAAACATTTTATACAAACAAAACACAGCCCTGTGTAGACAATGGTTGTTTTGCCTGCAATATTTACATTTGGGCAGCATTAGTCATAGTTAGTGATCGCTTCCTGCTTTTCTCCCTGTCACGCCCAGTCCTCCTCCTCCCCTTACAGAACAGATTGTGGCTGGTGAGGCTGCTACATTGTGGAAATCTGCTGTAGAGACAAGAACTGGAAATTGTAGGTCTGTGTTTGTCCCCAACTTTTGCAAACAGGTAAGTGACTAATCTGGATGTTCTAGAGAACAGAAAATGATTTACAATACTACCAACTGATTGGAAAGCCTGGGTTAGGCTGGGTACACACAAAGGGTTATTTATTTTTGTCCTGACTGAGTGTTCGCTACGAGCAAACACTTGGCCGGGACAAATGACTGTCGTTCGTGGCAATAGTGGCCAGGAACCGCAAGTTTGCCCGCAATTTACCAACACGTCTGATCTGGACAAATAGGCGACCGATGGTGGTGGTGGGCCGAAAGCAGCACGGATTGATACATGGAAGTATCGGTCGATTTGGCAGACAAATCTGCCCGTGTGTACCCAGCCTTAGAGTCCGCATCAGGTTGTAGGTTACCCACAGGTTACTGTGTTTTTTCAATAAAAACTTTATTTTTCACAGCCATAGTTCTGTGCCTATGTATGCTACACTACATATTATATCTATTGAGATACTTAACCAGAGTGGTGGAAACTGCAGAGTATACCCTACTGGAACTCAGCTCTTGTGCTTGGAAGCCCCAATCTACTATAGAGAGAACTATGGGTCGGGTCAGGTAATATAATTCTAGTCTGTACAAAAAAAATTTTGTTCCTGTCTATGAAGATAGATCTATCTGTTATAGCTGGAACTGAGAACACATTATCAATCCAAGATGTGCAGTGTGCATAGCACCTTAAGATGGGTACACACCATAAGATGCTCTTTCCCGACTGACCTTTTGGCACTTCCGACTGGTCAGCTAGGATGAAGGACGGTCGGTCACGGCAAAAGAGGCTGTGGCAGGACCACACAAATACCCGTGGTTTTCGTATGCATCTAATCGCGTTGGTAGGTCATGGCCAGCCAAAATTTTTGCAATTTTTCAGGCCCAGTTGGCTGATACACTGAACTATCGGTCGATTGGCTCGAAAAATTGCATGGTGTATAGACAGCCTAGCACTATTTCACACTATGACAGATAAAGGGCAAATATATCTACAGGTAGATGAAAAAACTGAACTGCAACCCCAACCTTCTTACTGTGTTTTTGACTGAGTAACTATTGAGTTATCAGCTCTAATGTCCTTGAAATCTTATACAGCATGCCATTGTGGATAGGAATACAGACAGCTATGTTGAACTATAACAATTGTAGTGCCTAGGTAGGTTTTGCAGCAATCACTAGGTAAATAAGCAGTTAAAGGGTATGTCCATCCTAAATCAAAACATTGGATATATTGTAGCTCTACCTTGCCCACCCCAAAATGCAAAGTTAGATCTGTAATAAAGGCTTGAGAATCATACTTACAGCTCTTCACTCCAGCGGCTGTCTTCTCCGGCTCTCAGATAGCTAGAAGCAGTAGAGATGGGCTGCCACAACCTCAGAGATTAGCTGTTTTTAACCAGATGATCGCGCATATGAAGGAAACATATGTGCAATCAACTGTTTAAAAGACCTGACCCGAACTTCTGGTATTCCTCCAATCTCTTGGGGGGCCCGGGCCCCTGCAGTTAGGCCCCTGGCTGGACCGGCAACCGTGTCTGTGATTGGCTCCACCTGCTCCCTTCCCATAATGCTCTGTTTTGGTACCTACTTGTAGTTTTCGCTGCCTTACATAATGCAGGTTTAGACAGTGGGTGGAGATTGAAATATTTATTCTGCAGGACAGTTATAAAACCATGGATAGATAACAACCAAATCTCCAGTTGATTGAAAACTATAACTTGTGGGCCTACATTTGTTTGAAAAATATAACTCCCAGAATTCCACTACACATTTGGAGACCTGCAAGTTGAAGACCTCTGCTATATATTTTAATAGTATGGCATGTTGGTATGGACCTTTTTGGTTATGAATAACACAGTTATTTTAACTTGTAGACCTTTTTTAACTTCCCAGCACAAATTTTAGGAAGAAAGAATAAAAGCGTGTTGGGTTGCTGGTCCGAAAATTTTGGGTCGGGTTACGGGTATGAAGGTGGGTAGAAAAGCGTGTCAGGTGCAGATAGCGGTTTTGCAGGACAGGTGCGGGTCATTAAAAACGACAATGCCTTAAGCCTCGTACACACACTCGATTTTCGAGCGAGGCACGGCCCCCGGTGGCAGAGCTGTACACCTAACGAACGGCCGTGTGTATGCGCGCAGTCGTTGGGTGGATCAACGAACGACCCCCGACCGAGCGCATACACACAGACGATTCTCGTCCGGAACGGCCATTCGTCGGGTGTACCGCTCTGCCGTCGGGGGTCTTGCCTCGCTCGAAAATCGAACATGTGTATGAGGCTTTACAGCCTTATTATTTACAGAAAGCTGCCATTAGGGTTGCCACCTTTGCGTCCTTGCGCGAGCTGAAGTCACACGTGTGTAGCAAACGAGGAGTGCTTTTTGGGACTGGAATAAAAAGGAGATCAAGGAACTCGTGGAGGGGCGGAGCTAAGCAGTCTTCAAACAACATCCAAGATGTCAGCAACTTTACAGCAGCACAGGTAGGCTCAGGAGGGACCTGGAGTAAAAAAAGGGGGGGGGGGGGTTTAAAGCTGCAGCTTACAATTAAACCTAACTTGCTTTTACGGTGTACTTATCCTTTAATATCTGGTTAGTAATGCAGGTAGTAAAGTGCAAAATATATTAGTTGGGGTTGGGGGCAGGCAACTGACAATTGACCAATTTTTTTAAGGGTGGACATTACATTTAAAAGATGAGAGACAATATCTTTAAGGCTAGGTACACACAAATTGATATTTCGCTACGAGCAAGCACTCGGCCGGGACAGATGTATGTCATTGGCGGCAATAGTGGCCATAGGGAACCACTTGATCGGGCGTTATTTACCAACACATCCGATTGCCCGGTCGTCTGATCCTTACGAACGGGCGACCGACATCGGTTGCAGCTGCGGACAATAGCAGCAAAGATTTTTCGCCCCAACTGACTGAAACACAGAAGTTTTGGTCTATTGGGCCGATAAATCTGCCTGTGCGTACCCAGCCTAAAATTCTGTCTGTCAGTTTCTAAAGATCTCCGTATACACAGTCCTGGGACTAAACATTTCCTTCAGCTGCGGACGACTTCTTATACTTAAGTACAGCTGGGGGAAATTTTTGTCCAGTTCCAAGTGATCCCGAGGCAGTCTAAGTGAACGAGTTACAATGGATCAGTGATTGTAAATTACGTTCAGTTTAAAGGGGAACTGTGTCTCCTTACAAGTGGCCTTTAAAATTACTCCAGGATGGGGGTGGGGTTTATGATAGCTTATAACATGCCTGTCACAGAAACAGGGCAGTCTGGGAAGTGTAACTTTTCAAGCCTATAACTTATGATCTATAGAAACTAGAGACATCCTCCTAGGCTAATTTGAAAGGTATGAGAGAGCTCTTTTCCAAAGAATAGTATAGTGTTTGAGGTTGAATAAAGACAATTGTCCATCTGGTCTAACCTAATAGATTTCCTGCCTGTGGTCATAATGGCATTGAATCACTATTTGTGCCTGAAAAAAAACAAATACTTGATCCTTAATGCCAGCATCATCCTGAGTAGTCATTGACATCTGCTCTTGTTTCCTATGCTGAGAGGAGTATCTGGTAGAAGAGGTGGAATCCAAGATTAGATTATAGCGACAAATAAGCATTTTTAAGGATATAAATAGAGCAATGCAAGCCCCCATTTTGTGAGAAATCATCTGGGAATTTACTGATGGGATGGCAACTTATAAAATTTGATAAACATAATAGTTAAAGTTTTTATCTACCCACACAGTGTATTATTTACTAATTGTATCGGCAACACAGAAGAGTATTCCCTTGAACATGAAACCTTACTGTATAAAGCTTTTCTGCACATCTGTACCACATGACCCTTGTTAACCAGAAGTTCTTATTTTAAGACATCATAATGCCCCCCATTTTATTCTTACATGTATTAGTCAATTTTAGTTTAGTAAAGTTTTATAGAGCATTGCCAGGCCGTCATTACTATATTGCACAGTATTGTATTTGTGCACGTGTCCTGTTTTAGGGCTCCTAGTGAATCATACTGCTCCATACAGTAGACATGCATTGTACTACATTTATATGTGCTGATATATTTATATTTTTTAAGCTATTTCTATCCTGTCACCAAAACCAATACTACAATTGATAATTGCATTGTGTGACAAAATCACACAAATCCCTAAAGTAAATTATGTAATTAAGCATTAATACATCATCAGTCATCACATACAATAGTCATGTGTACTACAGTATTTTGTACATTGCAATGCTGAAACAAATTCTCAATGTTTTTATAGGTATCCAATGATGAGCTCCCTTAGTGCAGCTAATGGCAATTTTGCTGTTAATATTTTCCAAAAGCTAAATGAAGATAAGAAGTGCAATGTGTTTTTCTCTCCTCTGAGCATCTCATCTGCTCTTTCCATGGTCTACCTGGGAGCCAGAGGAAATACCGCTGCCCAGATGTCACAGGTGTGTTTGTTAATGCTAATTGTCACTATATATGTCATATGTATAGATAGCAAATCATAATACTTTTTCTTATTATTAAATTGTAACATGAGAAATGTTTGTAGTAGAATGTTCTAGTGGTTACAGACAGAGATATTTCATGAGATGTTGTTGTAACCATTGAAAATGATTTTTTTTTAATGCTATTTCATTTGAGTATACATTTTTTGAAAAACGTTTAGGAATGCAATGCAAGGTATTGGTTCTCTGTAAAAAAAAAGTAACTTTACTTGGTCAACAGGTGCTCCAGTTAGACAGAACAAAGGATGCACACACCAGTTTTCAATCACTTCTTACTGAAATAAACAAACCAGGAACAGATTACCTTTTAAGAACTGCCAACCGACTATACGGGGAAGAATCTTTTACTTTCCTTCAGGTAAGTGCTTTACAGTAGCATTCTATCAACAAGGGGGATAATATAAATACTTACAATATATTTATTAATTGGGGTTGATGCAACAGTGTCCAAAATTATCACTAACAGTACCTTTTGTGTATTAGAATGTTCCATTGTTTAGTGTATACTATTAAAGGGTATCTCCACTGCTAAAAGTCACCTGGGTTGTAAGGATAGATATGTGGATGGTGGAAATGTACCTGCAGTATCCTGTGTCTTTGAGCAGTAGTTTAGAAGAAATCCAATGAGTTTGTCCCAGAACGCTGTGGATGGTGCAGGTCCGCCCACTTTCATTGACTGCCTGCACGTAAAATGTCCGACGCGCGTTTTCCTTTTCCCGTCGG
The DNA here is from genome assembly GCA_019447015.1 of Hymenochirus boettgeri. Classification (NCBI taxonomy): domain Eukaryota; kingdom Metazoa; phylum Chordata; class Amphibia; order Anura; family Pipidae; genus Hymenochirus; species Hymenochirus boettgeri. Next base: position 167,963,998 of record CM033474.1, read on the forward strand.
GACTGCTGTCTGGTCACACACACACACACACACACACACACACACACACACACACACACACGATGTGCACGATGTGTACGTATGGCCATTTCGGTTAATAATTGTGCCATGTATGGCCATTTTATTTGCCAGAAATGGCCGTTCGGTCAGGGATCGCTGCCCGACCGGCTGGGCAGATCTTCAAATGACCGGCACGATTATCGGACGATTTATCGCACGTGTGTATGAACCTTAATAATGATACAGTGATACTTAGGAAGAATTATAGTTTTGAGTAATGTGCAATAATAAAAAAAAAATCCAAGTGTACATATCTTTTAATCTTTAATCTTTAAATTTCATGAAACAGAATCAGAAATCAAGGTTAGTTTCTTCTACTTTGAGGACTTAATATTACTCTGTGATTGCACATTATTTCTTTCTTTCTTTTACAGTAGCCTCCCCATTGTAATCAATAGAAGGGGTGGATTATACAAGAGATAATGCACCCCTAACAAGGCATATTTAAAGTAGAACTATAATGTGTATAAGGTTTTTTTTAAAAAACAGTTAAAATGTGCTCATCTCTCAAAATTTGGGATAGATGCAACTCAAAATACAACCTCATCCCCCACCCAACAAGCACCATGCCACTATTTTATACACCCTACTTTGGAGGAGCACACTCAAGTATAGAGGACACACAATGGATGAAGAAGCAAATATATAGAATATCGGATATAGCTAAACAAGATGGTTCCCTATTGAGCTGGCCCGAAGCCCAAGCGAAATTTCAAATACCCCCCCAACAATGGTTCTCATACACAAGAATCCTTTCCTACGCTAGAAAAACCCTACAGAGAAGCCCTAACCAACATAAAACAATATTCGAACTCTTAAGCACGAATCAATCTATACAAATAGGGACAATTTCAACACTATATAAGACAATATGGCATGATCAACAGGTGATTAGAATTCCCCCACTACAAAAGTGGGAAGCAAGACTTGAGATCACCCTGGAAGACAAGCAGTGGACCGACGCTATGAAAGCGTCGGCCACTTGCTCCCTAAACGCAGTATTTAAAGAAAAATCCTACAAAATCATGTACGACTGGTACACCACCCCAGCCTTCCTCCACAAAATAAATCCGTCAATCTCAGACATATGTTTCAGAGGATGTGGAATACCAGCTGATCAGCTACATTGCTGGTGGTCTTGTACTGAAGTCCAACATATGTGGGAATTGACCGAACAAATTATAATGGAAGTGTTGGGAGAGCCCTTCCGCCTATCCCCCTACTCCGCTCTCTTTAACCTTCCCCCGAATGGCTATAACAAATATATCTGTAAACTGATTAAAATTATTTGTGGTGTAACAAGGACCATTATAGCAAAAAAGTGGAAAGGTCCCACTGCCACGAGCACCGAAATAATCAAAAGAGTCTGGTGGATGCACGACAACGAACTCACAGCTCATATAGCAAACGATAATATGAACACATGGACAAAAACATGGAATATATGGATATTGAGAATGCAAAGATGATCGGAACCTGGACGGTGCGTGGAGGGAGACGTGGGGGGGTCGGCGGACGGGGTCGGAGGCCAGCTACTCAGATACACATATCTGATGGAGATGCTCAGAGAGGAGCAATAAGGTAAAACAATACAGACGAGACGAGATAGGAAAAGAGTTGTTCGAAGTTAATGCAAATGTTTATATTTATTTATATTCTCAAGTTTTAACACTGACAGTCATAAGTACAATATCATACATATAGATATAGATATTATTTTACTTTGTATCTTTATAAAAGTATGATTGTATATGTGAATGGCAAAATTCAGAAAACCAATAAAAATCATTGAACCAAAAAAAAAAAAAAAAAAAAAAACAGTTAAAATGTGTCACAATCATGTGCTTTATGAATGTTTATATGGGAAATGTATGTTATAACCTGTATATTTGTATATGATTCTCCAATTTGTTATGTTTTTAACTGTATAATTGTGATTTTTCAGTTCCCCGTATTATTTTCTGTCTGCACAAGGTGTTTTGTGTATTTGGTTAATGTGGATACCAACAGGTAACTTCATGATGCATAGTTAGCCAGGATGAAAGGACATCCTGTGAAGCAAGCCGGTATTTCCCAGGTGCTAAACAGACTCTGCTGGGGGTAATTAGCAATCCTGGAATCCATATTCCAGTCATAACTATGTAAGAAGCAAAATGTATATTGGGATTCATATTTCTGTCGGTGACCATAATTTCTGTAATCTGTTTTTAAAAGTGGACTCGGGAGCAAAAACCATTTCATGGGAATCCAAACAACCACGGCCTACTTGGTGTGGAACGGGACAGAGACACTTTTGGTTGGTTTATGTGTTAATAAGCAGTAACCATATTGAATTTGGTATCCACGAATTCATCTCTTCGCCCTGAACATGGATTTGTAAGTTGGTGCACTATGGCATGTTACCCCGTCGGCATACGGGATTTTTCAGGGACAGCCACCTTGTGAGTGTGTCAGGGAGACCACCTGGAGTGTGTTACACTCCTAGCTTAGCCCACCCCTTTCTATGATTGGGTGTGGGTAATTGGTTCCACCCTTATCAGCCGTTTATAAATGGCTCTCCATTTACCATCTAATTTTGGACTAAAAAGAGTTATTTTGAGGGCCGGTAACTCTGGACTCCATCTTACGCGGATCTACTTCCTTCACTTCATCCTGGAACATTAAGGACTGATCTAAGTATTATTTCATTTCATCCCATTTTGTTTTACTGTTGCTTGTGTTGTATTTTGTCTGTTATTTCTTTCTGTAGTTGTTTGCACAGTTTTTGTTTATATTAAACAATATTCAAATCGTTTGCTGAATCTAATTCAATCGTTTGATTGCTCTAATTAGAACTAAGGAACTCTGCCTCTGAGACGCTACGGTTTTACCAGTATATTATAGTCTATTGTATCCTGTTATATTCCTGCTTGAACGTGGTAGCGAAGTAACAGTCATTATTATTAGTTTTATTTTACAGCTGTGCATGCTGGGTAGGTTTGTGTACCTTTTAACACGCCTGGTGGTAGTTACGGATTGTTTATGGTAAATATATATAAGTGATGGTAAATATATATATAAGTGACGTGCAACTCTCAGTCGAGTTTGGGGGTTTTCGCAGTGAGCTAAGCGTGCTCAGAGTTCTCCCTGGGCTGAGGGTTGTAGTGTACTGCACTACTTACTTGTAATCTCCCTCGTCGCTCCGGTCCGATCCACCCCATTGTCACTCTGCAAGGAGGTGTGTCTTCCCATTGGCTGCCTCCTGGACTGTCACTGACAGTGCCAGTGGGGAGGATCCAACCGGAGCGACGAGGGAGATTACAAGCAAGTAGTGCAGGACTTTTGTAAAGTACCCAGAGGTGAGGACTTAGCGTTTTAGGTCCTCACCATGGGTACTTTGCAGGAATGGATCGGGGAAATGGTAAGTATAATTGTCCTTTAATTTACAACCAGAGAGATGGTTGTATTTAGAAATGGTGCGTTGTAAGTTTGGAATTCAAAATGGTCAGGTTGGGGACTGTTAAAAGCAATGAAATGAAAGAGGTTAAAGGATAACGAAACCTTTTTTTAAATCCTATTGTGAAATCTTTTCTTCCCAGTCAGAACACCTATACATTGAAAAGTTCTTCTCTAGTAAGTTGCATTTATGTATATGTAAGTAATATATTCTGTAACAAAGAAGGCTTCCATGTTGTTGCCATTACAACTCATAGCTTAATTACCTTGCCCTGTGCCTGGCTTTCTCCCTATAAGTTCAGACAATCTTAAGGGGGAGCTGTGCTGGGGTTAGTCTAGATTATCCAAAGTAGATAGCCTAAGTGTATTGGAGTTTAACAGGGGAGTTCAACAAGGAGATCAACACAAAGAAATTGCAGAAGAAGATGAGGATCCAATTTCTACTACGTCTATACTTCTGCCTTATTTGATTATAACCATTATGTATTTACTGTGTCTTGGTCTCACTGTTTTCTGCACTGTGTTCCCTAAATTGTATTTGTTTTCCACCCCTCCTCACCAATCTCCCAACTCTGTTTATATCTCTCCATCTCTTCTCTCTACTCCCTCTTACTACTCCCATACGCTATATAAGCTCCTCACTTACACTTCACTTCCCTCTCGTTCAAAGTCAAAAAAACAACAACTTGCAAATCCTCCTCCCACCTTCTGTCTCTGTTCGTCGTCCTCCTTCTGTCTGCTGGTGATGTGTCCCTTAATCCTGGGCCATGTAATATCTCGGTCTAAATAGACCAGATACACGTACCAGGGTCCAGGCCAGGAGCGCTCACCGATGGCGTCCGTGTACACAGCCACTCTGTGCTGTGTCCTGCTCGTGCTGATCCTGTTCATGCAGGTTCGCCTTCCCAAAGCGAGACCTCAGCAAGGTCTCACGATACTTCCGACTGGATACAAACACTAGGGAGCGGACCGCTCCGGAACACAGGACTCAGACGCGACAGGTAATATTATCATAAACTTTTATTCGGAACTCCATGTAAACATCAACGATTAGTGGCAGAAAAACATCTCAAAGGTGCAACCAAAAGGTGGTCTGACGCGTTTCACGGCGTCCCCGCCGCTTCATCAGAGACTCACTCATCTCGGTCTGCCATTGTCCACGCCCTGTCTTACCTTAGCTTGCACCCTGTCGTGGTTCAATTCCCTCCAACCTTTTAGCTACTCCTCTGATTCCTCAATCACTGGTTAACAAATCTTCCCTCATTCATGATCTCTTCTGCTCTAATAATTTTCACCTTTTTGCCCTTACTGAAACATGACTCTGCTATCGAGGCCTTGCTTGCTCATGGTGGGCTCCTCTTTTAACATTCGCCTCGCTCCTCTGGTCGTGTTGGGGATTTCGATCTTTTACTTTCCTCCTCCTGTCGATTTACTAAAATTACTTACCCGCCTGACCTTTCATTCATCTTTTGAGGCTCATTCAATTCAGCTCTCCCACCCCTTGTCCCTACGAGTAGCTGTGGTGTACAGACCGCCGTCTACATCGTCTCCGTCCACATTTCTCTCCGACTTTGAAACTTGGCTTACTTTCTTCCTCTCCGCTGACTGTCCTGTTCTGATTCTGGGGGACTTTAACTGTCACATTGACAACTCCTCCCTCTCCTGGCCCACTCGCTTCCTACACTTAACCTCCTTGTTCGATTTTCAGCAATGGATTAACGCTAGTACTATCATGTCCGCTCACGACCTGTCCTCTTGATCCCATGCCCTCTGTATTACTGAAGCACTGTAATCACATGCTTACCCCTATACTCACCCACATATTCAATATCTCCCTTACATCTGGAATTTCCCTTACATCTTTAAGCATGCCCTTGTTAAGCCCATACCTAAAAAACCCTCGTAAGGATCCTCTTGGTTAGCTAACTACCGTCTGATCTCTCTCTTACCGATAGCCTCTAAACTGCTAGAACGATTAGTCTTCTCCCGTATCACTAATTACCTCCATGCTCATAACCTATTGGATCCTTTGCAATCTGGATTCCGTCCTGTGCATTCTACTGAGACGGCCCTGTCACAAACCCCCCTGTCCGGTCCGCTTACCCACCTATCAGTTATCGGAAAAACGCACTCCAAGTAACCGACAAGTCGATAAAACAGAACTGACAAGGAGGGGGTAGTGAACAAAATTGATATAATACACACTTAATATTTCTCAATATCTATATGCTCGCTGCCACCACATTCCGAGATCAGCGGAATGACCTGCTAAATCTATATTTGGGGTTATCCACACCCCCTAAATTATACAATCCTGTAAGAAAAAGGTTATCCACGTCTATACACAGTTATATATATACCTAAACAATACTCGTCTATACTAGCATAACTTCGAAGACGCAGATTCGTTTTTGGGATATACTCAGAATAAGACAATTGCCTTTAAATTATTTTATATAATTTATTAAAAGGTAACAAAAGAGTGCATAAAAAATATACAGAAAACTTAGTTTACTTACTGAACATAAAAGGTAACACACAAGTGAGGGTAGAATGGCATAAAGAAAGAATACTTAGAGATTAAATGGCATCTGAAAGTCCATGAGCACAGTCCAAGAAACTTGTAAATCCAATATGTAAAAAGCAACCAGTCCAAATTGAAAGTCCCTGATGGAAGGGGAACTGTGGTCTCCAAATAAATGAAAGGCCAGTTTCTTACTTTTAAAACGAGCCATCAACCAACTCTCTACGTGCTCCACAGCCCAAGATATAAAGAAATGACTGACCAGAAAGTTAATGGGTGGGAGGCCGACATGTGACATTCCTAAGTCTTCTCCTGCACAGTGCTGCCGGTGAGCACAGCCTCAGACTCCCTCAGTTTGTGAGGGAGACAGGAAGTCCCTCCCCCTCTCTGCTGTGTGAATTCCTGACAGAGAAGATAAGGGAATCTACAGCCCTTTCACTCTCTGTTCTCACTCTGCCTAAAAAGACTGTTTCCACAGAGTTTTCTGACACCCCCGAGTTGGTGGGGCCACGGCACCTGCAAGTGGGCGGGTCTATGGCACCTGCGAGTGGGCAGAGCCACATGGGGCTGTAAGGGAATGGGCCAAGGGGGGCCTGCAACTGGAGGGACCATGGGGTCCATGAGGGGGAGGGACCAGGGGGCTGCAAATGGGAGGGGACACAGGGCAGATTGACTGACAGGTTTGGAAGCAGGAAGTGCAGGGGACCTGGTGATGCTGCTGCCATATCACACACAAAAATGTAAATATCTTCAAAACTATGTAAAAATAAACAATGAAAATAAAATTCTCAGGAAAGCAATTCCTATCAATTTACCTAAAGTCATTTTTGGACCACAGTTCCCCTTTAAGATGTTATGACGAACTCCTGGGCTGAGTCCATACTCCCAATTTATCCTTTCTCCTGAAAATGGGAGCGGACTGGTCTCTTAAGGGTTGGGTTTGGTTCTGTCCCTGAAAGGTGTTTTTGGAGGGAACTTTTAATTTCCATTTTCCCTCTAGGATATACTGTCCGTACTGTACAAGCTACATTCAAAATAATAACACGATTGTCATTAACTAATTTTACACAATAAAAAGATACCAAACATGACATATCTTGATCGTAGGCCTAAGAAGGATAATATTTCAAGTTTGGCTCTGGCTATCATATTATGCAAGGTATCTATAAATTCAGATTTAATTCCAGTATAAACAGAGTGTATGTAAGGGTTTACCTGAATGTAGACAGGAGAAGTCAGGACCAACGAGGAAGTCGACACCACCGGAACAGCAAGCCACAGGAACGAATACCGAAGTAATGGAGTGAGGCATTCCAGACAAAGATAGCAGGGAAGCAGAATCAGGAACTACAAAAGAAATCCAGGAACTAGAGGAAGAACAGGGAACAAGAACCCAGCACAGCTCAGTAGGGGAAGCAGTGCTATTTTCGGGCATCTGTCTGCTGTTTCTGGCCCTTTTTAAATCTTTGCGCCGCCGAGCGCACTTCTGTGACATCGGCAGAGTGAGCCTGGGCGCCGCCATCTTGGAAGGACCCGAGCTGCGGTAAAGGTAAGTATGTATCCTTACAGTTTAGTTATGAAAATATGAAATAATTCTATACCCTGTATTATTAAGAAATATGAATGGCCTTTGAACTGCCATTTGGTTTTGGCTCAGTTCTAAACTAGAAGACCACATGCTGTTCTCCTGCTACGATGTCTGCTGTGGCAGTGAGATTTCACACCTATGGCCTCTTTGAAACCAGACCCCGTGCCGGGCTAAACAAACACAAATGGAGCTGGGTATGGGAAAGAAAAGTCTTCTACAAATCGTTAACCCTGTGATTGCCTGACAGTTAAACAATGTAGGTGCTGCCATATCGGTTGACTATGCCAATAAAGTGTGATAATTTAAAAAATTAAGGCTGCAATTTCAGACATTGTCTATGGGAGTTTACATTGCACTCCTATTCGTGACAGGCCCTGTGTAAGGTTGTGAATGATCTGAAGGTTGCAAAGGCCAATGGTCACTTTTATATTCTTATTCTCCTTGACCTCTCCTCTGCTTTCGACACAGTCGATCGTTCCCTCCTAATGCAGATACTTCACTCTTTGGGCATTCGGAATGAAGTGGCATCCTGGTTTCTATCCTATCTCTCTGACCGAACTTACTCAACAACTTGTACCTGTTGCCAACAACACCTCTTCTCCAGTTCCTCTTAATGTGGGGGTACCCCAGGGGTCTGTACTTGAACCCTTATTGTTCTCCATGTACACTATCTCCTTGGGAGATGTCATTAGCTCTTTTGGCTTCAAGTATCATTTATATGCAGACAAATCTACTTGTCAACACCTACGCTAACTCCTGACATCCAATCACGTGTCTCCAACTGCCTCCTTGCCATCTTCTCCTAGATGTCTCAATGCTACCTCAAATTAAATCTTTCTAATACTGAACTGATTGTTTTTCCACCTAAACCTGGTCCAGTCCCATCTTTCTCCATCTCTGTTGACAAAACACCCATTTATCCTATCCAATCGGCACGCTGCCTAGGAATAATTATTGACTCCTCTCTCTCCTTTTCTAACCACATTAACTATGTTGCGAAAACTTGCTCCTTTTTTCTTCACAATATAGCCAAGGTTTCTTTCTCTCCCGACCACCGCTATGCTTATGCATGCTCTCATCCTATCGCGCATAGACTATTGCAACCTACTACTTTCTGGTCTTCCTGCTTCCCACCTCTCTCCCCTTCAGTCTATATTTAACTCTACCACATGTATTGTTCGCTCTCTAATAAACAGGATCCCAAATCTCCGGACAACAACCTGGCTCCCCATTAAACAGCGCATTGTTTACAAAATCCTTCTCCTAACGTTTAAAGCCCTTCGCTCTGCTGCTCCTCCTTTTCTTCCCTAGTGTCCCCATATGTTCCAGCCCATACCCTCCGCTCATCACAGAATCAGCTCCTGTACAGACCCCCGACTCATACTGCTTCTTCTCACCTTAAAACTTTCTCTCTTGTTGCTCCCATCCTCTCTCTTTAAGTCAAGAAACCTCCTATTAGCAGGTTTAAATCTAGCTGTACACCCTACCTATCTGGAAACCAGCACAGTCTGTGATTGTTTATTTTGCACTGCATACGTCTCTCTCTGGGACTTATACCCATTCCATTGTATCTGTATGTTTTCCACCTAACTAGATTGTAAACTCTACGGGGCAGGGACCTCCTTTCCTCATGTGGCAAAGCTCTAGCACTTCTATTTCTATAATTTATATATTTTTGTACTGAACTATCTATGTATTTATCCCCCTTGTATGACGTTATTGACTTGTATTTTGTATTGTATTTTATTACTGTACAGCGCTGCATCCCCAATTTGCGCATTATAAATAAACTATACATACATACATAGCCCATCTTGGCTTCAAAGAGCCACGCCTCTGACCCCAGGATTTAGTCTCTCTGCAATTTATCATTGTTAGGGACAGGAGCATTTGTATTGTGTTTACACAAAAACTGCACTTAAGATGGGTACACACCTATCGATTTTTCCTCCTGACCGACCGTTCGATACTTTCGAACGGTTGTCCAGGAGGAAGGACTGTCGGTCGCGGCAAAAGCAGCCACGTCCGATAGTCACCGCGACTGATCGTGCGGTCCATAGAGGACCGCACGATCGGACGAGGTTTTCCACCCTGTCCGATCGTCCTTTCGTCCGATTCGGACGAACGGTCGATCGGACATGGGCACTTTCAGATGCGATAATTTCGGTCCGATCGACCGATACACTGAACTATCGGTCGATCGGACCGAAATATCTCATCGTGTGTACCCAGCTTAAAATCTGTGAGGTATGATCTCTAAGCTGTAACGTAATTGGCTGTCAGCTTACAGGAAGCAAAGCTGTAGCTTCCTGAGAAGTGTACTGCATACACTTAGCTGGATGTTCCCATATAAGGTGAATTATGGGAGCTGACCCCTAGTCTCCACAGGTTATTTTCCTGTGCCTTTCCTATTGGGGCAATGGTGTCTGGAGACTTTAGTTCTCCTTTAACTTCCCCACTTGTACTTGTAAAATCTAATGGATGGGAGAGCACACTCAAAAAGGAAAAACCTGCAGGTGGTGCTAGGGATCAATGAAATAATTCAAAAGCAGAAAATAATGGGACAAAACCTATAAAACCCCATACAGCACTTAATTAAATTACTATAATTAAAGTGCATGTCTGCCCCAAAACTGGCCCCACTGTGTAGTTTAAAAAAATCCTTACCTTACATCTATGCTCCTTATAGTTCTCCTGCTGTGCCTTTTCCAGGAAAGTGAAGAGTAGAAGCCGTCAGTTAGTCATCCGGTGTATTTTTCTTCCTTAACCTCAGCAATGACTGAGGCAAGCGCAGGGGAGCCCTTCCCCCCCCTCCCACCATCCGGATCCATCCTCTGCAGCCGTGGCACCTAGCGTGAAAATCTTTTACCATAAGTTAGGTACACCCTGCCCACCCCAACCACTAAAAGATTTCTTAAAAAAATGTTTAGATCAATACTTAGCCCCTTCTCTCCCACTGTGTCTCCATTGAAAGCAGCCGCGTCTGTGATTGGCTGCCTTTTAGCCAACCACAGATGCTGCTGCCGGTCTGGCCCCTGTTTGCAACTTCTGCAAACAGGGAGCCAGGAGGAGATGCTGCGGGAATGTAAGGGCTGTAAGTATCGATCTATACATTTTTTGGAAGAAATATATCGTCGGTTGGGGGTGGGCAGGGGCTACCTTCCTTATGTTAAAAGTTTTCGGGGGAGATATGCCCTTTAAAGAAATCAGACCCCTTACATAGTAAAAAAACCCACAGTCACCAGCATTTGAATTTGAAATTAAAAAAAAAAAACCTTTATTAAATATACACACTCAATCTATAAAAAATCGGCATCCACAATGTGAACCATATCGCTAAAAGTCCTAATTCCTAGATGAGGTATACCCTTAAAATCCCGACAATGGAGACAAGAAGGAATTCATACAGGGGAACACCCAATGAACATCCAACAGTATCAAAAAGTTGGGGATAGAATCCAGAGCACTACATCCCACAAGTAGCACGCTACCCCATGACGTTCACAGCATCAACTGGGGCTAAAGAGACAGACTGGGTCACTGAAATAAAGCAACAGTGTACAGCACTGGATACTCACGGTCCCCTCTAGACATGAACTGAGCATTAATCCAACAGTGAACACGCTCCTGTTCAGGACCTCCCAGAAGTAAAGGCCAGTGACCAGACCTGTCCGTTAAATTCTTCACCCGGCCTTTCCAAGGGCTTCGGGTTAAACTTCCGGCATAGGCATAGAAACAGACCGAAGTGCATTTCACCAGCTAAATCTAGTGGCTTTGTCAGTTTGCTTTTGCTTTTGATATCAAAATAGGATATCTACAACAAAATGAATTGTTCAAGAAATAAGTAAAATGCTTAAAGGGAAAGTTTAGTGGAAATTATTATTAAGAGAAATTATTTTTAAAATTCCTAGTTTATATTGTGCATACCTAGTCATTCTGCATATTCTCTTCCATTTTGAAAAATCAGTTGAATTTATACCCCTTGCTATTCCCTGCTGTTGACATAAGTGAGCTGACATTTCAGTTTCTGTAACTCTGTAACGGTCCTTCATCTCCCCAGAATGCACAGTACCTTTGAAGGTTCCTAACAGTAATTTCTACTGATTGGCTGTTGGATGGGTCAAACATGCTCAGATCTTTACTGAGCAACTGAATCAACCCAGGTGCTTGGTATAACGGTCTTTATTAGAGGTCCTGCAAACAGGAAGTCAGTATTTGGAAGCATTTATTTATGCACAGATAAAATGCATAAATGGTCATTAGGATGGGAAAATATTGCTCTTTTTCTTTAAAGTATATGTATTTGCACTTAACTTCCCCTTTAAATGACATGTACAATGCTGGCCCCACTGTGTAGTGTTAAAAAAAACTGTCTCCTCTGCTCCTTGGTTGTCGTCCAGTGTCTGTTTAAAGTTCAGGAAACGGAAAAGTTGACAACCCTAACAAAAGAAGCACATTAAACTACCGTTTGTCTAGCACAGTGTTTCTCAACATTTTTCTCCTTGTGGAACCCTTAAAACTATATTCAGACCTCAGGGAACCCCTAATATAAATTTTATATATCTTTATTTATAACTTTCATTCTCTGTCACCAAAACTGCATTCATGCAAGTATAACGGAGAGATGTATAAAGCGCTCTAAAATTGTTCAGGGTGGATCTTCCTGTCATTTGCTTTTGGGACACACTAGAAAGCACTGGTCTAGCATTGAACCTTTGAACCCTGCACAATTAAAGAACACTTTGAATTGTAACCATTCAACACAAAATTGTATTTTTACTGAACCAACAGTGATTAGTATTATTACCCTACAATTTATTCAGGTTTTATCAAACTGGCTGTTCTTTTTTTTATTTATAGGAATTTCTAGAATCAACTAAAACATATTATCATGCAGACTCACAGCCTGTGGACTTTTCAGGGAAGCCAGAGGAATGCAGGAAAGAAATAAATGATTGGGTGTCCCAAAAGACAGAAGGTGAGAAATCATGACAAACAGAGCAATATTAAACAGACAAGAAATAGTTTTTATATTTCTGCCTTTTATAAATAAAATAATTATTAATATTTTATGGGTATTAAATAAAAATGTACAAAATATTTATTTGTCTTTGATTCATTATTTGTATTTCTTTTTTATTCAGGGAAAATCCTAGACCTGTTACCAAGCAATAGTGTTGATTCACTCACAAGACTAATACTTGTCAATGCGATATACTTCAAAGGAAATTGGGATAAACCATTTGACAAACATAGCACTAGAGAAATGCCTTTCCGACTCAGTAAGGTCTGTGTATCCTACATCCTCACTTCATTCCATGTTCAGTTGAACTGTAGTTGTTATGCCAAGAGTGGCATCTAGTTCATGGTCATACTTGGTTATCTAGAAAGTATTACAATAGACTGTTTCTGGTAATCTACCAGATGTTTCCTGCTGTTTTACTTCTGATATATCTTACAAGCTTCACTAGATATTACTAGTAAGTTTAAGAGCTTATGTAATAATAGGTGCAAAAGCCAGTGCTGTTAATCTGCATCAACCAATTAGATGTGATGTGTAACCCAGTAAAAAGCTACATACAATACAAGAATTGTGGAAGCACTCCAATTAGGCTAATTTACAACTACATATACCAAAAGATTGGGCCTAGGCACTCCTTGTTGGCAACGTGCCACTGATGTTGAAGGTGCAGCTTCCATTCGTCCTCTACCTGTAGGACTCCCAGCTATAGCACAAGCGTTTAGAGATGGAAGCGCACACTTATCCTCAGATTTAACTGTTTATTTAGATCACACAAACGAACAACGTTTCGGAGAGCACTATGTCTCCTTCATCAGGTATAACTCACACAATGTGCCCCTTCACCTTAAGTAGACCATTAACCAAGCCTAACTCCTCCCTCCTCATCAAGTGGGAGGGATTAGTGCAACCCAAAATTTAGTGACAATAAAGCATATATAATAACCAGTGTCTATATGCACCAGGTTCCATGTATTTATAGTGTCCATTTTTGTCCAACATATCATTGTATTTTTTATAAAAAGTGAATCAAAATTTTGCCTGGTAGGTGGCGTGGATGTTTACTTTATCTGTGGCTGTGAAATAAAAGAAAATTGCATATATATATACAGTGTATAGCAATAAAATCCATAATTAAAAGTATAGAATCATATTGTATCTTATTTTCTGATCCATACAGGTAATCCTATTCTGGTTTACCATTATTCAACCACTAGGTGGCAACATCATAACCCTTTCAAAGTTAGAAAAAGGTTTTACATTGTATCCAATTACATTGTGTCAAAGCAGTACTTAGTCTTACACAAGCAGTACTTAGCCTTACATAATGTTATTTATAGATAAACGATATATCTGACATGTTTGTGAAGATCACAATGTAGCGAGTTACCTATGTTTAAAAGAAAGTTGCAACTCTTTAACCTTTGGGTTGCACTAATCCCTCCCACTTGATGAGGAGGGAGGAGTTAGGCTTGATTAATGGTCTACTTAAGGTGAAGGGGCACATTGTGTGAGTTATACCTGATGAAGGAGACATAGTGCTCTCCGAAACGTTGTTCGTTTGTGTGATATAAATAAACAGTTAAATCTGAGGATAAGTGTGCGCTTCCATCTCTAAACGCTTGTGCTATAATTTAAAACTACATTTAGCGGAAGTGCTATCTGGTCAAAAATTTATACAAACATAGAAAAGATAATCAATGCACATTCCTAGGCCCTATACAATATCATATTATCTGCACACTGGCATACTTTATAAACAAAGGGGTTTTAGTATACATTACTGTGATCACATGAATGAAAAGCCTTTCAACCACCTCAAGGTAACCCCAGTCTGGAAGGTCCTGACTTCTAGCCTTTTTTACTTCTATTACGATTAGCAAACTTTTGCATTTCTCATTTTTACACACTGGATCCATACAACAGGCTTTCTCACTTCCCCCCAGCCCTTTGGCTTTTTAAAATGAGGGAAGAAGCCATCCAGTGCTTTATATTAAAGGCATAGGACCTCCCATAAAAGGGGCGTTTTGGGGGTGCTATTACCACATGGAAGCTTGACCAAGCCTCCTTATAGATACATACAATACAAGGATTGTGGAAGCACTCCAATTAGGCTAATTTACAACTACACTTAGCAGAAGTGCTACTGATCTGGTCAACCATTTATACAAACATAGAAAAGATAATCAATGCACATTCCTAGGCCCCATACAATATCATATTATCTGCACACTGGCATACTTTATAAATAAGGAGTTTTAGTATACATTACTGTGATCACATGAATGAAATGATGTTCATAAAGTATGCCAGTGTGCAGATAATGATATTGTATGGGGCCTAGTAATGTGCATTGATTATCTTTTCTATGTTTCCAGTAAAAAGCTACCATCTTATTGACATCACTTTTTTTAAAACAGATGTTCCGGCACTAAACATTAGGGTAAGATGCAGTTATGTTCATGTCAGCAGCTTACTTTACCGTGTTCCATAATCACTTTGCAGCAGTTAGGGCATTGCACAATCATTTCAGGTAAGCTGTGACTTTCCTGCTCCCAAGAACCAGCGGGTGTTAAGTTTTGCTATGTAGCACAAAACTTAAATCTTACAGCATTGGGTGCGCAGCACAAAGTCCAAAATGTTGACCCACACTGACCCAATATTACATCAGGTAACATGGATTTTAGTCTGTGTAAAGAACGGGCATCCCACTGCATCAAACTGTATAAACTTTACTTTACTTTTATTTATAACTTAAATATTGTTATCTGTAACAAGAGGAAAGGAGGAATCAGCCTTTCAGCTTTTCGTGACGTCACTTCCTCAGACACACGCTCTCCTTTATTACTCCGGAATACGTTTGTTCTATAACGTGGATTTTAGACGCATTTAAGCAGTAGCAATCTTTACAGCATATCTCCCTACTTGATACTATACAGTAAATACACATTGGGGAGATGAACTATCACTAGGCAGCATTACTTACCTGTACGAGATCCCATAATGAAGTAATCATTTTAAAATTTACTGCATCGTGGAATTGCGCCTTCTTGAGAATCAAAAAAAAAACCTTGATCGACCAGAACTTTGTGTTAAAGGACAACTACACTGTAAAAATGTACTTGTACCTGGGACAGGGAGGTAGGAATAATTGTTCCTACTTCTCAATATTTTTTTGTTGAGGAGCTACAGCACATACAGTTTTCATCTGCCAGATTATGGTCCCGGGCCTTCCTGTAATTAAGATACAGTAGTGCTGAAGCACTCAGGAAGCCTGGCAGAAGCAGTTTTCCTCATGCTGCCACTTCTCATAGAATAGATATTGGGAGGTAGACAGTGCCAATCCCACCTCCCTTCCTTAGATACTTTTCATTTTAACTATTTTTGAAAAAAGTTAATACACACTTTACTTCTCCGTTAATACTTTTGAGAAACTGATCCAACTCTTGAAACTATCCAATAAACCTGTCATTAAAGGGGAACTTTGGTCTCCAAACAAGTTGAGTTTAAAGGAAAGGCCAGTCTCCTACCTTTTAAAACGAGCCATCAACCACCTCTCTACGGGCTTCACAGCCCAAGATATAAAGAAATAACTGACCAGAAAGTTAATGGGTGGGAGGCTGACATGTGACATTCCTAAGTCTTCACCTGCACAGTGCCGCCGGCGAGCACAGCCTCAGACTCCCTCAGTGTGTGAGGGAGACAGGAAGTCCCTCCTCTCCCTGCTGTGTGAAGGACCTGCAGCTGCAGAGAAGGTAAGGGAATCTACAGCCCTTCTTTCTCACTATGTGAAAACAGCCTTTTCAGGCAGAGTTCTCCCTCTGCCTGAAAAAGCTGTTTCCACAAAGTTTTCTGTAGGGGTGGGGGTCTGAGTGGTCCACGGCACCCATGAGTGGGCGGGGTTTAGGCACCCTCGAGTGGACGGGGCTTAGGCACCCGTGGGTGGGTGGGGCCATATGGGTCTGTAAGGGAATGGCCCAAGGGGGCCTGCAACTGGAGGGACCATGGGGTCCATGAGTGGGAGTGACCAGGGTGCTGCAAAGGGGAGGAGGAGACAGACATGGCAGATTGACTGACATGGTTTCAGAGCAGGAAGCAGGTAGTGCAGGGGACCTGGTGATGCTGCTGCCATGTCACACACAAAAATGTAAATATCTTCAAAACTATGCAAAATAAACAATGAAAATGAATTGCAAAAATTCTCAGGATAGCAATTCCTATCAATTTACCTAAAGTCATTTTTGGACCGCAGTTCCCCTTTAACACATCGATTGGAAGACACAACTTCTTTACTTTTAATCTTAACAAAGCCCATGTGTCCTCTTATAGGATCTGTTGGTTAACAATACACCAGCATTATTTTCTGCTTTATTAACAGTCAAAACTTTAATATAAAGCCTTTAGTTCTCCTTTAAAGGGTATCTCCACTGAGAAATTCAATATAGCCTCCAATAGTAGTGTCTGTTAAGTTATCCACCTACCCTGAATTACAGCCTCCTCAGAGCAATACATACAAAGATATTAAGCTTCAGATGCCTGTATGCAATACTCATTTTCGTGCACGCCTGCTAGAGAACCTGCCGACGTGCGTGCACCATTTCGCGCATGCGCACAAACTGTCTTCCGTAGTCGGGAGAAATTGACCCTGCTCTGTCTTCCGTCAGCCAATGGGAACATTAGCGTCATGTTCCCATGGCTACCAGTGCTGTAAGTGCTCGCGCATGTATCTGTAATTTCCCTGATGTATTTTAGCAGTTGTTCTCCTTTGCTGTAAAGTGCCCACACGAAACTGTACTGTATATGGTGGATCTATTCAGTTCTTAACTTTTACTTTACCTTCTGTCTGTCTGTCTGTAAAGCAGGGGCCCAGGTGGCACCAGTTGCTCAGGGGGCTGTGACCAGGACACGCTGGATTATCACGCTCCCTCTCTAGGTGTACCAGCAGACAGTGCCCAGTCCCACCCCAGTGTCAGGGAGGCAGGAAGGAAGCGGATCAGCCGATCCCAGGTTGAACTAAGTGGAACGAGCTTCCTCCTTTCTCTGTGTCTCTGCGGGAGGGAAACGCTAGGAAAGTTTCCATATTGTGATCAGCGGAGGCGGCGCCCTCCGTCCACACTCACAGCTCTGCCCGGGGAACCAATTACCAACCAAGGGAGGGGCAACCGTCCTGGGCACACACACTGCTACTTCCCACTGCTGGCATGGGCATAGACCTTTATCAATGTGACGGTGCCAAGCTCTACCCTGTCATAAACAGTCCCCTCCCATAAAACACAACCCCTCAATCTCCCAGAGGTCTGGTGCTGCCATACTGCAACATTCAAATGTGGTGCTGCCATACTGCAACTTTCAAATGTGCTGCCATACTGCAACATCAATGTCACCCCTACCTGTAAAACATCTGGTCTGTGGTCAGTGGTGGATTATAGCAGTAAAGAGCCAGGTGGCTGGTAGAGCCTGAGTTAACCCTGAGGATAGGACTGGTGATTGTTGATGGGGCAGGTGGATGCTTCCCATTGAAGTAGCAGAGGGGGCATTACTGACAGAGACCATGGGGAGGGTGATGCTGTCTCTGTGCTGGGTACTGTGGGGGTTCTGCTGTAACGCTGTTTCACCCCTTCAGCCCAGGGTACCGTCAGGAGATCGGACAGTGGGTTTGTATACAGGTGGCTTAAGTGCCACGAGAAGCGGGAGATGCAGAAGAAGATCATGTCTGTCCTCTTGCTTCCCCACAGACCCAGACTGGTATATGGACTGAACTCAGCCCAACTCAACCAGTCAGGGAAACTGAACTCAGCGCTGCTCTTCATGTTGGACCTGTACAATGTCCTGTCCAGTGAGGAGCAGGGACCAGAGCAGAAAGGCTGGTCACAGCGGGGACAGTCACATAGTCATCAGATCAGGGTCAACACCTTGCTGGGCAGCACACAGGACAGCGAGTTCCTCAATGATGCAGATATGGTCATGAGCTTCGTCAACTTAGGTCAGAGGGGCTGTGGCACTGATGAACAACTTTTATTTACAGGTTCATGGCCTAAGACTCCTGGCTGGTGCCCCCCCTCTTCCCTCTCTACATAGAAAACCCATTTTACCCCCCCAGACAGCCCCCACCAACAAAGCAGATAAAGTTCTGTCTTGTTAGTGGAGACTTGGACCGATTGCTCCAGATTTTCGCGTTTTTGTCTTCCATGGCAGACATTATGTTATGTGTGTAACACAGTTTATATGATTTATTATTATTATGTGTATCATAATTAGTGATTGAAAAATAATATTTTAATATGTGCTACTTATGTTCTATAAAAATTTTTAGACCAACAATTCTGGAATGCTAGCAAAATTCTACAAGTCTTTATACAACCTCCAATACTATGTTACTATGTAACTGTTAGACAGACATTATGGGTAGGGTATACAGGTTGGACTAGATGGATGTATGTCTTTATACAACCTCCAATAATATGTTACTATGTAACTGTTATACAGACATTATGGGTAGGGTATAAAGGTTGGACTAGATGGACGTATGTCTTTATACAACCTCCAATACTATGTTACTATGTAACAGTTATACAGACATTATGGGTAGGGTATACAGGTTGGACTAGATGGACGTATGTCTTTATACAATCTCCAATACTATGTTACTATGTATCCCCTGTAAAATACACCTTCTGTCTCACTCCCATAAAGCACTGCAATAAAGCTTGTTAAACTCCCAGCATCCCCTCTGGAATAAATCCTCTATCTTCCACCTATCCCCCCCCATGTTTTTTATAAAGCTATTAACTTTTGACTTTATAAATATATATTTATACAATTGAAAAACACACCAGTCCCCCCAGCCTTCTTACAGAAGTGTGTACAAGCTTCTTTCCCTGGTCCTCATCCGGCAGTGGAAGTGAATGGGTTAATTCTTCCCTCCGGATGAGTGACAGGCTTGTTCCCCAATAAAAGCATCTGCTCTTCCCCCTTACCTCCATGTCTTTTTCTCCTGTGTAGGTGACGGATCGTATCTCTCCCCCTTTTCAATATGTTAGTCCAGCTGCAGCTCTCTCCCTCAGCTGATGGCCGCTCCCCCTGTAATAGCAGGGAACGGCAAGGTCTAGCGTGGACCGGGACTTCCACATCCAGTAACTGGAATCCGGAAGTAGCGTGTGCACTGACGTCGCGCGATGATGACGTTATCGCGCGGGAGTTTCAAAAAGCCGGCAGTGAACGCGAGCGTACAGCTGATCTAAAACAACCAGGAAATAGCTGGTGCTGCTAATCGCTCACTCCAAGTTGTCATCAAAGATCCTGCTGATACAACCAGAATCACGCTGCCTTGGGTGTCTTTCTGCCTATATGCTGTGAGTAGCATACAGGACTTTGTATATACCAAATTAATACTGTTTTTAGTGGCATAACCTATACAAGTGTTTGGTTGATTATGTCTCTTGGAGTGTTCAACAATGAGTTCATCAAAAAGACACAGATCAAGGTCAAGGGGGTGAGCAACGACTAGGAGAGAGCTGGATTAAAGGTGAAGTAAAACATAAATTTAATAAAACTTTTCTGTTTGTAGTTAAGATCTCCAGACAGAAGGGAGTCTGCAAGTAAATCCAGGACAAAAGAATGTGTTCTCTGCAACAGAAATGCAGAACTGGGGAAGCAATTATGCAAAGAGTGCATTAATCCATCCTCATCTATAACACAAGAACAAATTCACACAGCCATGAAAGCTGTACTAGACTCTTCTATGGAGACAATGATATCAAAAGTCTCAGAGGTTACCATGGAAAAGGTAACAAATATGTTTAAAGAATATCGCATTAACAAGCCAACACCTATAGAAAATCCCAGATCAGAGGAAGAATCTGAAGGGGAAGTATTGTCACAAGACGAAGCTGTAGAGGAAATTACAGCAGGGAATGTTAATCAGAATACAATTGATTATCTGATTACAAGAATGAAAGAAACACTACATATAGTAGATAAGACGGCAGAACCAATAGAAGACCTTATGTTTGGAGATCAGGTGGAAAAATCTTCAGAATTCTTTGTGCATTCGCATATAACGGAGTTAATAAAGAATGAATGGCAAAACCCAGACAAGAGATTCAATATTCCGCTAAATATTCAAAAAATGTATCCCTTCCCTAAAGAGGAAGCAAAATCTTGGGACGAAGCCCCTAAAGTTGATACAGCTATAGCAAAGACAACAAGGAGAATGGCATTAGCTATAGAAGATGGAACATCATTGAGAGACCCAATGGAGCGAAAAGAGGAGGCAGCTATGAAGAGGTCGTACCTGTCCTCTGGAGCAGCAGTTAGACCTGCTATAGCGATCACGAGCCTAGCTAGAGCAAATAGAGTTTGGATAAAGGAACTTGAAGAAGCTATAGCTGAAGGAGTGTCTAGAGAAGAGATGACAAAAATGTTACAAGATATTAAAATATCAAACGACTTCATAGCAGAGGCATCCTTAGACGTTATAAAGTTAAGTTCCAAAGCAATGGGCCAAGCCACAGTGGCAAGACGTGCTTTATGGCTAAGACAATGGAAAGTTGATAATATGTCAAAGCAAGGCTTAACAAAAGTTCCGTTCGAAGGAGACCTACTGTTTGGATCATCACTGGACGATATTATAGAAAAGAACTCGGCAAAGAAGGCTCTGCCAGTAATCAAAAGAAATAGAAGAGAAATACCAACTACTTCGTCTAATATGACATTTAGGCAATCTAAACAGTATAGGCCAGGAAGATTAAACACACAAAGACAGTCATGGAAGCCTGAACAATCGCTTTTTCGTGACACTAAAACTAATAGAGGAAGAGGAAGAACATTATGACAGAATACACCGTCACAAACTAGGAGGAAGATTAGACCAGTTTGTGACGGAATGGAAAAAGATCAAAGCCGATGCATGGGTAATGCAAACAATATCAAAGGGGTACAGTATAGAATTCATACAAAAACCTCAAGGGAAATTAATAGAATCACCGGTGCCAAAACAAGTTCAAGCAATGAAGCAATTATGCAGTATTATACAAGACCTTCTGTTACAGGGAGTAATAGAGAAAGTTCCAAAGCGAGAAGAGAAAATGGGGATATATTCACCACTCTTTTTACGCAGGAAGAAAGAAGGAGATTACAGGGCAATATTGGATCTGAGGTACTTAAACTCTTTCATAAGAAAAACAAAGTTCAAGATGGAGACACTCAAGTCTATAACATTACAGATTCACAAACAAGATTGGATGGCAAAAATCGATCTGAAGAGTGCATATCACCACATTCCAATCATATACAGTCACAGGAAGTATCTCAGATTCATGACAATAGGTCAACATTTTCAGTACAAATGTTTACCGTTTGGTCTGACATCATCTCCAAGAGTGTTTACAAAGACACTAGCACCAATAATAGCTCACCTAAGATTGTAGAAAATGGAAGTGTACGCCTATCTAGACGATATACTAGTCAAGGCAAAGACTCAAACGACACTTCAAGGAAACCTAAAGAAAATAAATTCTTGTCTAACCCGTCTGGGTTGGCTTATAAATCAGGAAAAATCCTGTCTAATACCAAGTCAACAGATTCAGTTTCTGGGAGTATCGATAAATTCAGTTAAATTACAAATATCTCTACCAACTGTCAAGACGCAAGAGATAAAGAAAGAGATGAAACAATTCATCAAATATCCCTATTCAACGGCACAAATATGTCAAAAAATATTAGGGAAGTTAGTGTCAACTACAGAAGCAGTAAAATGGTCAATGTTCCACCTCAGACCCCTACAACTATTATTACTGAAGCAATGGAACACACTGATGGATCCACAACAAATAATATTTCTTCCTCAATCACTAAAGAAAAAGATGAAATGGTGGATGAAAGACAAGAACTTTGTCCCAAAGGAAATCTATATTTTCTGTTGGACCACAATTACTGTGGATGCGAGCCCAACGGGTTGGGGTGCAGTGTGCAAGTATCAAACAAAACAAGGTGTATGGGACAAAACATGGAGAATGAAACATCAAAACCAGAGGGAAATGAGGTCTGTATACTTAGCGATGAAAGCATTCAAGCTGTCGATACAAGGTCAAGCAGTCCAAATTCAGTCCGACAATATGGCTGTAGTAAGCTATATAAACAAACAGGGTGGAACGAGGAGTGTGAATCTTTGAGAACAAGTCTCAGAAATTCTGACTTGGGCAGAGAAATACTTGATAGATATCCGGGCTATCCATATTCCCGGGGAACAGAACAAACAAGCAGACTGGCTGAGCAGACACAAACTCAACCCAGGAGAGTGGAGCCTAAATCAGTCAATCTTCAACCAGATAACAGAAACATGGGGGATACCAGAAATCGACCTCATGGCAACCCGACACTCCAGAAATATTGTTCATGGTTCCCAGACAAGATGGCAGTAGCGACCAATGCTTTTTCAATCTCATGGTCGAACCAGATGTTGTACATATTTCCTCCTGTCCCTATGATACAGAGGGTTCTCAGGAAAATAGAGGAGGACAGAGCAGAGGTGATTACAATCCTACCCTGGTGGCCAAGGAGACCATGGTTTGCGTGGGCGCAGTCAATAGCCCAATACCCACCAATAAAGTTACCGACGATACCACATCTGCTAACTCAGGGAGATGTGAATCACCCAGAAATATACAAACTAAAACTGACGGCATGAAAACTGAAATCAGTCCCATGAGAAAAAGGGGATTGTCCACAGAAGTGATACAAACCCTAATGTCATCAAGGAAAGAGTCAACTAAAAAATCTTACTACAAGACATGGGAAAAGTTCCAACAGTGGTGTGGCACAAAAACCATACAGCCAAAGTCAGTACAGATTGAGCAACTCTTACAGTTTCTACAAGAAGGATTACAAAAAAACTTAAGTTCATCAACTCTAAAGAGACAGGTATCAGCATTATCAGCAGTGTTAAACAAAAATTGGGCATCAGACCCACTAATGATAAGATTTTTCAAGGGAATTAAGCATATTAATCCACCAGTTAAAAACCAAGTTCCACAGTGGAACCTGCCGACGGTTCAAAGTAAAACCTTTGAACCATCAGAAACAATAACTATAAAGAACCTTACACTAAAAACACTGTTTTTGATAGCAATAACATCTGGTAGAAGAGTTTCGGAAATAAATGCTCTGAGAGTGTCTCCACCATACTTGGTTTTCAACGAAGAAAATGTAACCCTGAGACCAGACATAAAATTTATTCCAAAAGTCATATCGCAATTTCATATGAATCAAGACATCGTCCTACCATATATACAACAAACTGAAGCAGACTGCTCCCTAGATGTAGGACGAACAATAAAACAATATCTACAGAGAACTCAAGAGTTCAGAAAGTCGGATTCACTAATTGTGTTATTTCAAGGTGGAAGAAAAGGATTACAACCCTCGAAGCAGACGCTGTCAGCATGGATTACACAGACTATAAAACAAGCATATAAAATGGCAGAATTAAGTGAACTTGACAGAGTGACGGCATACTCAACAAGGGCAGTATCTACATCATGGGCTTCTCTACGAAAGTATCAATCAATGACATCTGTAATGCGGCAGCATGATCGAACACTACAACTTTTATAAAACATTATATGTTGGATATTATGAATAAGGCAAAGTCTGAGTTTGGTTCTAAAATATTAGAATCAGCCACTAATGTCGAATAAATAATTTTCTTTGTTTAAACGCGTTCCCTCCCCTTTATTATAAACTGCTTTAAAAAAAAACATTCACTTCCACTGCCGGATGAGGACCAGGGAAAATAGAAAATCAAAATTACTTACCGAGATTTTCTTTTCCTGGTCTGAAAGATGGCAGTGATACAATCGGGACACACAGTCGTCAAAGACATGGAGGTAAGGGGGAGGAGCAGATGCTTTTATTGGGGAACAAGCCTGTCACTCATACGGAGGGAAGAATTAACCCATTCACTTCCACTGCCGTCTTTCAGACCAGGATAAGAAAATCTCGGTAAGTAATTTTGATTTTCTATTATCTTTCCTCTGTCTCTCCCTGCACTATCAGCTGTGAATAGATTATGCAGACAGGGAGGAAAGGCTTTGTTTACATCAGGCATCACTGGGGTCAAGTGGGTGTGGCAGCAATCATGAATATGCATGTGATGATGCACATTGACTGACAGCCTGCCCAGCACAGTAGCAGACACACCCCAGAAATATAGATAATAAAGGTAGGAGGAGGGTTGGGGGAAGGTGTACTATCAGATAGAAATAAAAAAAAAAAAGTTTTTACATCAGTGGAGATACCCTTTAAAATACATTAAAGGAGAACTAAACCCAAAAAAATCCAAGTTTAGGTTAAAAAGTACTTGCCTCAACATCCTTCTCAGCATGGAAGATTCCACTCAGGGTCCTTTTTCTTTACATCTATGAGCTCATTTTTGGTCATGTTTGTTCCCCCAATCTGAAGCTGACATTTTCCCTTGCCTGCCAGTACTTTTACCTTGATTACATTTTCAGCACCTGTGTGATTTCCACTCCCACCTCTTTACCCCCATGATGTATGAACATATTAAATCATCAATATTCAAATTGGTGGTGCAGCTGATTAACACTTTCCTAGTAGCAGTGTTGTAGTGTGATGTATATAGGTCTGGGTATCTAGTGTGTCCGGATCTGAAATAATGTATGTCTCACCTACGGCTTTCACTCCACCAAATCTGATATATAAACAATAAATTGCAGGTGAAACATACAAAGACACAGGTCTGTAGCTGTGAATATTGCAAGTTCATTGCAAGACATGCGTACTACATGTTTCAGACCCACTCAAGCACTTGAGGAAGGACAAGTGGGTCAGAAACATGTAGCATGCATGTTATGCAGTAAACCTGCGCTATTCAGTTACAGACCTGTGTCTTTGTATGTTTTACCTGCAATGTATTGTTTAAGTGTTGGAGGGCCATATTCAAAAACTTGAAATGCATTGCACAGAGCTGTGCTAAGATCAGGGTCATTATATTATCCTCCACCTGCAGCACTGCACCATGTTCTATAAGTGTACCTTATTAAAGGGAATTTTGGAGGGTAGGAAGAGTGTGTATTTGATTTAGCTGTCTGTATAAAACAAGCTAAGAAATGCATTACACAGAGCTGTGTTAAGATCAGGGTCATTATAATATCCTCCACCTGCAGCACTGCACCATGCTCTATAAGTGCACAGCAACACCGCAATGCAAACGCAATCGCATGCGGTCTTTTCATTAACTATTGAAAAACACGGTGCGTTGCCGCGTTTTCAATGATATGAAAAAAACGCATGCGCAAACGCAAAAAAAGCGCAGCAGTGTGGCTTAGCCTTTAGTGTATGTATTAAAGTTGAATGTTGGAGGGTATGCCATTTGCAGCTATGTACCATTTGTTTCTATAAATGTACATATTAATAGGAATTATTGGAGGGAAAGGGGTACTGTTAGAGGGATGCAAACATGTTATATAAAATTAATGCAGCAGGGCTGCCTGTGGGAAGTTTTGCATAAACAAAAACCCAATTCCAACTAGGATTCCCACCTTTGCCTTTAAGACCCGAATGCATATACAGGCCAATGTATTAAAAGTTCTTATCCTTAAAAATGGTGCAAATTTTACCCAACCAATCAGATTTTAAGAATTTTTATGACATGATAATATCTACACAACAAAAGGTTGTTAGTGTTTTCTTTAGAAGCATGATGCAGGCTGATACAGTTTGTATTTAATGCAATGTTACTACATGTTGTACTGCAACATGTAGATTTAATACGTGTTTGGGTCTTAAAGGCAAAGGTGGCCTGTAAAATGCATTGCACAGAGCTGTGCTAAGACCATGTGTAAGTCAATATGCTGCACCTGCTGCTGTGAGCTGTTTTGTTTTTATAATTGTACCTTGTAAAGTGGTCAGTTCAATTCTACTGGGGTTGCCACCTTTCCCTTTAAGACTCAAACTCTTAGGGTTACTCCCACTAGCGAGTTTTGGATTGCAGTTTGCGATCCGATTGTGCTAGTGAGGGTGCAGTCATGTAATAGCCTATGGGACCGGCCCCACTACATGCGATGCGTTTCAGTGTGCTATTGGAGTGCATGTGATCACCATTTTTGGTCTGTATTGCAAGCGCTCTGCTAGAGTCCAATTGTGGAAGTGCCACACCCATGCACTGAAGCGAGCATGATCGCTCATTATTGCGAACGTGAGTCCTCCCTATCGCTGTGGGTAAATGTCCTGTTCACCATTTAATATCACGTTTGCAAATCCCGGTCAGGGATTTACCCATTGCGGGATTTTAACGCCAGCTATTTGCTGGAATTAAAATCTTGAGCTAAAACTAGCACACACGCAATATTGAATTGCGAGCGTCAGATGCGCAGGTGATTTTTGCATAACCCCTGCATCCAACGCTAATATGGCGTTAAAGTCACGCTAACCAGTAGCGAACTTGCTAGCACGATCTGCCCAGCGAGTCTGGGTAAATGAGCCTGATAGTCTCTTGCATCAATGCTCCCAAATATAAAGGGTTAACAAGTTACTTCCTAAATACACCCTGTTTGAGCAGGAAAATCTGCTAATAATATTCACTGCTTTCTCTGATGATTGTCTGGGAGACATTGGCAGGTGGTAACTCTGAGTTTAACTGTTACATGCAGCTTAGCATAAAGGGAGTGGGAAACAAACACAAGGTAGCTAGTTAGCATGTGCAGAAGGAGTTTTGGGTCCTGGACAACCCGGAAGAGGCAACACTAGAAGCCAGCGGTGACATCATAGATTGCCAGTACTCAGAAATGTTCTATAAATGATTTCTACACTAAGAGGCTGAATTCAGAGGTGAGAGACAAATGGTTTTACTAAGTGACAGTTATAGAGTCTGTGGAGCTGCCTTTGTATTTTGGGTTTAGTTCTCCTTTAACTTTAAGTTCCCCAGTATGTTAATATCCCTAATTTAATGCCCAAATTTAATTGTGTAACTTGGTCTAGGCCATAAGCTAACAGTGGGTTAAAATCACAAGCCGCAGAAAAAGATTGATAAATTATTCAAGCCAACAGTGGCGTAACTTGGAATCACTGGCCACCCAGCAAAACTATGATGAGGCCCCTATCCCTGCTTCATCCTCAGTGGTTTTCTGGGAGGAGGCTATATCTGTCATAGAAAAAATAAGATAGGGCCCCCTTGGCTCCTGCATAGAAAAAATAAGAAGATAGGGATCCCCTTGGATCCTGGGCCCCCCTGCGTTTGCTCCCCTGTAGTTACGCCCCGGCTAAAGTTCATCTGATTGAATGAATATTGCTCAACATTACTGGGATTTATCTAGATTTCAACTCAGGAGCTCTTATAATAATTCTATATACAGTTATATTCTATATGGATAATATATTAGATGAGGAGAACACTTCTTCCAACAATATACAGTTGTATAACCATTTTTCAGAGAATATGAATAACACCAAAATTTTTCTTTCACTGATGGTTAGTGGTTGGCTGAATCCATTTATTGTCAAACAACTGTGTTTACTCTTTTTAAATCATAATCACAACACAAACTACCTAAATGAGGAAAAATTGCTCTCATCAGCACAGAAGCTGTGCTTGGGATGTACTTGGACATTCCAACATGACAAACAATCTAAAACATAGGGCAAGGTCAAACTGTTATTGGCTACAGCAACATAAAGTGAAGGTTCTGGAGTTGCCATCTCAGTCTCCTGATCTAAATAGCAATAAATGGCTCCAGCCAACCATCAACCATGAGTGCAAGAAAAGTTTTTGTGTTATTCATATTCTCTGAAAAATGGGGAAGAAATCATAAATTCTGCCACTGTATGTAAACTTATGAGCACAACTCTACGCAACAGTAGCAGTGGTTTGGATCACGTGATCAAAGAAAAATGTTTTAAAATGAGTTCTTTGACTTTTTTGTATTGGTGGTAAATGGGAATTTTTACCTCATTGGTTACAAAAGAGCACTACTGCAATCTTGTAAAATTGTTACACTGTAAATGCTAACAGCTATACCATTCTGTATGATTGGGTCCTCAATGACCTCAATAGGGTTCAATGTCTTGGAATGCAATATTCAATTGCATTCTTAAATAAAAAAACGGTTTATATCAAATGAACTTAAAAAAGCAGGGACTTTCTTGTAAAGATCTTTGTATCCAGAAATATCCATGTTGTGTTTTGTACATTTTTTGTTAACTTTTATGAGTAAAGAAACAATTTTCATGTACTGTATAACTAACATACCATTCCAAGGTCTTAAACCCTACTGAGGTCACATTATTCAGTGAACATTAAATACACATTGAACATTAAATATGTAGTGCATACAGTACTTTTTATACACAGTGTACACACATGGTGAAAATGATGTAAATAACCATATGTATGTGTACAGGCAGAAAATAAAAGGAGTACATTTTTATAGCAATGAAATGATACAACGTATTTATCTACTATCTCATATAGCTCTGCCTACCTGCCTTTCATTTTCATTTTTTTTGTATATCTATTTACCTACCGTTTTATCAAAATCACATCAATATTTATCTGATGTTATATCTCCGGTAAATCTGTCCATTTGTGTATTTACAGACTGAATCCAAACCTGTGCAAATGATGTTTATTGACACAGAGTTTCCAATGACTTATGTAGAAAGTTTAAAAACCAAAATTGTAGAAGTGCCTTACGTTAACAATGAACTGAGTATGATTATAATGCTCCCTGATGATATTGAAGATGGTACCACTGGGCTGGAGAAGGTAAGAAAAAACAATGAAAGCACAAATCTGGTGAAAGGTGTAACATTTAGCAAGTACTAAAGTATCAACCTGTGTTTTATTGAAAGACAGATCATATACTTGAGCTGATATCTTTACAACCGGATCAGAAGTGGAAAATAAACAAAAAAACACAAACTCCTGCATGTTTGTGCTGTTGGGCATAGTATATACTACCTATACAAGTTCCCTACTGTAAAACACAGTGAGCAACTATGGAACTATGGGGGCGATGTAAACCATGGTTTAATATTTTCTCCCGAGATATGAGTTCTGCAAAAAACACAATTGAGAAACACTGCTCTAAAACAGTTAAGATTTTACTGGATTTTGGGCACTTGAGAAAAATTTATTAGCACCCATGCACAATCACAATTTACTAATCTGCACACAGTGAAGCAAATATATATATATATATATATATATATATATATATATATATATATATAATTTTGCCTTTATGTAATCTTTCTGCCCATTACTGGAAACTATAATTTTATTCTTCCAAACTACCACTGCACCATTTTTTTTTTCTGTCCCCAATTTATTTTAGATATCCAGTCTGAAACATTTTCAGTACTCATTTAACTGCCTTATCATAAACTATTCTGCTGTGTACAGATTTGCTGTAACTGGAATGGTGACAATCGGTATCAGAGTTGCATAGTAGGAAATTCCCTCTTCCACTGCTGGCTCATAGTGATTTTCTGAGCATGCTTGCACTTATGGTTAGTTAGATTAGTCACGGAAGGGGTATACTTAATTGTAAGTGCTAATTTTATGTATTAATTTGTAGATGTTTAAAACCCTTCTAAATGTGTTGGAACACATGCACGTATAATTCTAAACTTAAAAGGCATGTCCACCCCATTTTTGAATTTTTGCTGTAGTGTAGGGCTCCCTCCCCCAGCCCCAACCGCCATAGTAATATTTGCAGAAACTCCCCCGATCATTACTTACCTTGCCTCTCTCCTCTGCCGTACTGTCAAGGCCCTCTGCTTGCATGAAACTGCAAGCAGGGGGCCGTACCGGCAGCCGCATCCGTGATTGGCTGAGAGGTAGGAAATCACGGACGCGGCTTCCGGCTATCCTGAACGCCGGAGGAGAGAGGCAAGGTAAATAATGATCGGGGGAGTTTCTGCAAATATTACTATAGCGGTTGGGGGAGTGAGCCCTAAACTACAGAAAAGGGTTTTTGTGCTAGGGGGAGGGAGAGGTAGAGTGACATGCGCTGTGGAGTGGATTCCCTCCATCTAGATCCATTAAGCTAACCATTCATTGTTGCGGGAAACACTTTCTGTAATGTAGCTTTCCCCCTCCAAACCTTAACCGCATGGTCCATTTTCAAAAAAAGCCCCCAGAACATTACTTACCAGCTCACGGCTACATCGGCAGTCGCAACTGTGATTGTTTGACTCTCAGCCAATCACATACGCGGCTGCCGGCCAAGCCTCCAATGCAACTCCGTTCCCGGAAGTTGCATTGGAGGCTGATGCCACGGGATCACCGTCTGGTAAGTAATGTTCTGCTGGCTTTTTTTAAAAACGGTCCATGTGGTTAGGGTTGGGAGGGGGGACACTACATTACATCAAAAAGGTTATTTTTATGGTGGACATACCCTTTAATCGGGTTACCAAGGGTTAGCGCAGCTTTAAGACACAACTAGCTGCAATGCAACCGCTGCAACCAATGTACTGAGCTGATAACGACTCTTTAGGATAAAATCTTTAACACCAACAGATAGCTGGCATTAAAGAGTTAAAGAGTGGTAAAACCCCATCCACAATGCACAGAGACTATATCGGCATACAAACTCTCTCACACACACTGGATATACACACTCCCTTTACACACACTGGACATACACACTCTTACGCACACTATACATACACTCACACTGGACATACACACTGTCTCACACTGGACATAAACACTCACACACACTCACATACACACTGGACATGCACACTCTCTTACACACACTGGACATGCACACTCTCTTACACACACTGGGACCATGCCCACTCTCTTACACACACTGGACATGCACACTCTCTTACACACACTGGACATGCACACTCTCTTACACACACTGGACGTGCACACTCTCTTACAGACACTGGATGTGCACACTCTCTTACACACACTGGATGTGCACACTCTCTTACACACACTGGACGTGCACACTCTCTTACACACACTGGACGTGCATACTGGACATGCACACGCACACTGGACATGCACACTCACACGCACACTGGACATCCACACTCACACGCACACTGGACATGCACACTCTCACGCACACTATACATACACACTGACATGCACACTCAAACACACTGGACTTGCACACTCACACACACTGAACATGCACACTCGCACACTCTCAAACACACTGGACTTGCACACTCCTGCACACTCACACACACTGAACATGCACACTCACACACACTGAACATGCACACTCTCATACACACTGGACATGCACAGAGAGACAATATTGGTATACTGGGCATACACACTGTCACACACAATGGACATGAGTTAAAGAGTGGTAAAACCCCATCCAAAATGCATATATATATATATATATATATCGGCATACAAACTCTCTCACACACACTGGACATACACACTCCCTTTACACACACTGGAAATACACACGCACACTATACACTCACACTGGACATACACACTGTCTCACACACTGGACATAAACACACTCTCTCATACACACTGGATATGCACACTTTCTTACACACACTGGACATGCACACTCTCTTACACACACTAGACATGCACACTCTCTTACACACACTAGACAAGCACACTCTCTTACACACACTAGACATGCACACTCTCTTACACACACTGGACATGCACACTCTCTTACACACACTGGACATGCACACTCTCTTACACCCAGTGACATGCACACTCTCTACACCCAGTGGACATGCACACTCTCTTACACCCAGTGGACTGCACACTCACACACTGGACTGCACACTCACAATGGACATGTACACTCTTGCATACACACTCTCACCCACACACTGGACATGCACACTCATACACACTGGACCTGCACAGAAAGACGATATTGGCATACTGGAGATGCACACTCTCACACACACTGGACATGCAAACTCTCTCCAGGGACACATTACCATTAGGCAGAGTGAGAACTTTGTCTCAGGCGGCAAACCTGCACTGAAAAGAAAGGTGGCAGACAGGCAGTGGTGAGAAAAATTTTTCCTTGACCAGTCAAAAAAAGATAAATCCCTATAACGATATGATGCTGTTAAAATCTATATGGTTAGTTGATGGTTAGGTTAGCTTTAGTTAGTTTGTTAGGCTAGGTTAAACTAGTTAGATTAGTTAGGACCCTGCTAAAAGTGTCAACCTTGACATCGTGAAGGCTTACAATCTTTTGGATAAAATCTTTTATACTACAGAAAGTATGGCATTTCTAATGTATTGTAACAGTTGAACCAACATTTATAGCACAGGCTATAAACTAAGTATTTGATTTGAGCAACAAATTCTGAAGGAGCAATATGGTAGTGGCAACACAAGTTGTATGAAAAAGGGATGTAATATCGTTTCTAGTAATTTACATTATTGCTAATTGATTGTCTGAGGAACTGTTTAAATACCGAGTGTGATATTGTAAATCATAAAGTTTTACCCACGTCCATCGACAAAACCATGCCCACCGATATAGCCACACCCACTTTAATGCGGCAGCAGAAATAATCAAGGGTGGGTTCAAAAGTTTGGCTCGGGCAGCAAAAACCCACACAGTGGCCATGCACACTCTCTACAACAGTGCCATGCACATCTCTTACACACAGTGGCCATGCACACTCTCACACACATGGCCATGCACACTCTCTTACACACAGTGGCCATGCACACTCTCTTACACACAGTGGCCATGCACACGTCTCACACAGTGGCCATGCACACTCTCTTACACACAGTGGCCATGCACTTCTTACACACAGTGGCCATGCACACTCTCTTACAACAGTGGCCAGCACACTCTCTTACACACAGTGGCCATGCACACTCTCTTACACACAGTGGCCAGCACACTCTCTTACACCACAGTGGCCAGCACACTCTCTTACACAAGTGGCCATGCACACTGTCTTACACACAGTGGCCATGCACACTCTCTTACACACAGTGGCCATGCACACTCTCTTACACACAGTGGCCATGCACACTCTCTTACACACAGTGGCCATGCACACTCTCTTACACACAGTGGCCATGCACACTCTCTTACACACAGTGGCCATGACACTTACCTGAGTGAACACATTCTGCTTGTGGTAATTAGAATAATTTAAGCTGGCCTAGTGGAGAAAAAAAAATGTTGCCTCTACTGTCAACAATTTTTAAGTTGTACTAAAGTAATGATGTACAGTATAGTGATGAGGTCTGTTTTATTTCACAGCTTGAGCAGGAAATAACATTGAGAAATTTGTCAAGTGGACAAATCCATTAAAAAAGAATAAGACAGAGGTTAAACTCTTTATTCCTAATTTAAAATGGATGAAAGCTATAAACTGGAGCTGTTCTCTGCCACATGGGGATGTCGGATGCTTTTGTCGAGGGAAAATCAGATTTCTCAGGGATGTCTGGAGACAAGAATTTTATTATGTCTAAAGTGGTGCACAAATCCTTGTGGATGTCAATGAAGAAGGAACAGAGGCAGCCGCAGCCACAGGAATACCAATAATGTTGTACTGTGCAAAATTACACCATCTTTGTTTGTGATCATCCTTTCCTCTTCTTTATTGTCCATAAACAAAGTCACAGCATTTGTTCTTTGGCAGATTCTGTGCACAAACTGTTTTATTAGAAAGAACCCTTTCTTGACAATAAATGAAATGTTTGAATTTAATAAATATGAAACTAAATAAAGTTACTACTGTTTCAACAAAAACTTGAAGGTGTGTTGGTGGCCTTAAATGTTGTGTTATGCAGTATAGCAGAAACTCCGGGCTGTATTATAAAGGAGCACTGTTTGCTGTTTGCATTGGTTGCAATATCGGAGGTTGTAATGTTTGTTGCAAAATATGATTGGCGAGACCGAATGTCAGGGGGGGGAATATCAGCAAGGGTAAGAAATCTGTGTATGGCCAGACTAATTCTTTTTTTATTCATTTTCTTAAATTAAGCCACATGCATTTAATTACAAATAATGGTTACTATTATCAAAGCTTTTCTTGACTTTAATTACTGTGAACTCTCTAAATTGCTAGAATTACATTGCCTGCTTTATTTCACAGCTTGAACAAGAATTAACCTATGGCAAATTGAAGAATGGACAAATCCCGAAAATATGAAAAAGAC
Organism: Hymenochirus boettgeri; assembly: GCA_019447015.1. Classification (NCBI taxonomy): domain Eukaryota; kingdom Metazoa; phylum Chordata; class Amphibia; order Anura; family Pipidae; genus Hymenochirus; species Hymenochirus boettgeri. The sequence goes on from CM033474.1 coordinate 167,998,796, forward strand.
AGAATTGGAACTTTATCTTCCTAAATTCAAACTAGAAGGCGAATATAACCTGAATTCTGTACTTAGTAGCATGGGAATGTCTGATGCCTTTAACAAAGGTAATTCAGATTTTTCAGGGATGTCTGGCAAAAGGGATCTATTCCTCTCTAAGGTGGTGCACAAATCCTTTGTGGATGTGAACGAGGAGGGGACCGAGGCTGCAGCAGAAACTGGAGTTCCGATAATGCTTTGTTGTTTAAAAAATTACCAAGAGTCGTTTGTGACCATCTTTTCTCTTCTTTATTGTGCATAAACAAAGTCACAGCATCTTGTTCTTTGGTAGATTCTCTTCACCCTAAATGACAAAATTGTTGTTATGAGAAAACCTTAACAATGTTGGATTTGTTTAGGTTTTTCTAATTACCAGAGGTACAGCATGACCTGGATGAAAGAGAGCTATGAAAAAATTACTCTGACTAAAAGTTTATTAAGAAATATAAATAAATTGTCCTAATGATTTGATTACTACTCCCAATCTGACTAATGGTTTAATCAGTTGTAATCAAGGGAAGCCAATCTTCTGGATACAGGGTTTCTCACTGATGTGCCTTCAGAGATCCAGAGGTGGACCAGGTTAATTTATATTTGTGTGCTATGGTCTACAAATGTTTAAAGGGTATGTTCACACACACAACCCCCAAATTTTTTTTTTTTTATATTGTGTGTAAGAACCCCCCCAAACTTCAACTTCACAAGGTTCGGGGGGGCAGCATCTTCTGTGATGTTCAGCCAATCACAGGAGATGCTGCCAGTCCGGCCCGGAAGCAAGCAGAAGCAAACAGATGGAAAGAAGGCTGGTAAATAAGTATGCAGCATCTGATAACGTTAAAGGATAAGTACACTCAAAAAACAAATTAAGTTTAATGGACGCTGTATCTTTAACTAACCTCCCCCCCCCTTTTTTTAGGTCCCTTCAGTCTACCTATGCCCAAGTAAAGTTCTGGTTGTTACAAACGGTGCGACGTCATGCGCCACGACTCCGTGCCTGTGCTGACGTCACGGCGCTCACGTCATGGCGTCACGCGCGGGTGGTGCGCGGGCATGGAGCAAACTGCCCCTGGATTTTTAGACACAGACAGCAACGAGGTCCATCAAGTCTCGGGGGGCGGAGCTTAGATGACGGCAGACATGAACCAAGATGGCCAGAACTTTCTGGGGCACAGGTTTTTTGAGTGTACTATGCTTTAAAAACCTTGCGAGATTGAGGTTTGGGGGGGGTTCTAACACAATATTAAAGTTTTTCGGGGGGATGAACTTTCCCTTTAAGAATCACTGTCTTATTAAAATAAAAATAACTATTGTGTTTTAACCAATACTTTATATGGTATATTTACCATGGGTTTAAAGGGCATGTCCACCCCCAAAACTATAATCCCCCAACTACTGGCCCCACCATGTAGTGTAGTTTAATCCTTACCTCACATCCCAGCTCCATAGGGTTCTCCTGTAGTCCCCCCCAAAGTCCCAAAAAATGACTACCAGGAGGTAGCAGAGTCCATATAGGACACTGCCTGCTAGCTGGCCTCAGGTAGATTTTGCATGCGTACTGCAGCCCTCCCCCCTCCCTCCCTCCCTCTCCCTCCCTCTCCCTCCGTTCTAGTATCCCTCCCCCTAGCATAAAACCCTTCAGAATCATTTCCCCCATGTCCCAGCCCCAACGCCATATTTTTTTTTTTAGAAAGCTCCCCAAACTCTTACTTCTACCTCCTCTTTCCTCCGGCGAAGTGAGCTGCCGGCAGCCGCGTCTGTGATTGGCTGCGCTAGCCAATCACAGAGCGGCTGCCGGTCCCGCCCCTTGCTTGCATTTCCTGCAAGCAGAGGGCCGGGAGCACGGCGGAGGATCGGAGGGATGTAAGTAGAGTTTGGGGGGCTTTCTAAAAAAAAAATTATAGCGGTGGGGCTGGGAGCCCAGGGGGGACCTTATAAAAAAAAATTTTTTTAGGGTGGACATAGCCTTTAAAAAAATTGCTGAGGGTTTTCTGCTTTATATTATCCGCTGATTAGGTCATGGGGGTTAATTACTATTAACTAAGTACATGAGCAGATAGTTTAAATCGAGAATGTCCAACCTGCGACCCTCTGGATGTTTAAAAATACAATTCCAAGCATTCCTGGCGGGCTTGGTTTGCAAAAGAAAAGTCAGAATGAAGAAATACCACTTACCAGCTGTGGAAGTTTAAAAGACCTATACATTGTAAGATCCTTTTTTAGGAAGTTGCATTTAGTACATGTAAGAAATAGATTCTTTAACTAAGAAGGTTTCCTGTTGTTGCCAGTACAACTCACAACCCATGTAGTGTTCAAAGAGCCGCACCCCCTGACCCCAGTATTCACTGTCTATATGCAATATGTATTTTCTATACAGATGTCCCCAACAATATGAAAGTCCTGATAAGACTTTGAAAACTGCTTGTTACCCTGCAGTTTAATTCAGCCAGCATGCATTACTTACAACCTTGAACAACGCAAAATAGGTGATTTTAATACCATGTTTTTGGGGGGGATTTGCTTCTGTTTCTAGCAAAGATTTACAGGGAGATGCAATATCCCGCACATGATTAACGGTCGCAAAGTGATTAATACATTGCGGAAACGATTGTATGTAGGTTGGATAGCGAAATATATTGCATTCTCCTTTAGTTCTGAATGCACCTGTATTCTTTTTGGTGGGCAACATATACCGTATATACTTGAGTATAAGTTGAATTTTTAAGGCTTGAAAGTTAGCCTGAAAACCTAACCTCGACTCATACTTGGGTCAAGTCCAATTTAGATCCAAATTCTGCAATTGCGGAGTACCAGTAGTGGCGCTGTGTTAACCAGCGTAGAAAGTTACAGGAGCTTATCTGCCTTTACACTTCCTGCTTCCTGAAGTCTGGCAGCTGGACTCACTCTGCACTGTCATGCTCATCTGGATGCTGTAAATCTGATGGGTCTCCTAGTTTGGGGCAAAAAACAGCTGCTAGTTCAGTGCAAATGACAGTTGAAACTACAACTCTAAGGTGACATTTTTAAACTATTGGGGTCAGAGAGTCCTTTACTATATAGGGGTCAGAGGGCCCTTTACTATATGGGGTCAGAGAGCCTTTATGGGTGTCAGGAAAATTGTAAATGATGGTCAGCTTAATTAAAAGTTTACTGAACCTTGCCACTCCACATGTTTAGAAACTGAAGCTCCCAGCAACCAAGCATGCTGGGAATTGTAGTTTCCAAACATCGGAGTGCCAAGGAATGGGAGTTACTGGTACTGGATGTGTTATTACTGTATGGGATTCATGTATGGGAATTCTGCTGTCCATTTCTACCCTCGACTTATACTCGAGTCAATCAGTTTTTATATATTTTCAGGTAAAAAGGTACCACGGCATATACTCTGATCGACTTATACTCAAGTATATACTGTATGCTGATTTTTCTTACTTCTAAAATAGTATATTCCCCAGAATGGCAGATTTTTTTCAGGACCAACCTACAGCCCTCCTTGTGTATTTTTCTTGCTGATAAGCTTTAGTTAGAGCCATAACAATAATCTCTATATTATAGCCTCTTTCCAGAGGCATGTTTCAATTCTAGGGATTCCATCCAGAACTTAGTTTATCCTCAGAAACTGGCCTTTTTAAATACATTAGGTGGGTGACACAATTCCGTCTCAAGAGTTATTAACGGAGCATGGTTTAGGTACAGGGAAGTTGTAATCCCTTATTATTTCCAGTTATAGGTTGGACAAACAGATCCCAGAGGAACTTTAGCTGGTTTGGCTCGGAATCACACATTTGGGCCATATTTAAGAATGCAATTTAGCGATAACTGCTCGTTAAGTACTGTACAACATTTACGACCGAACTTTCGTTAATTAAACAGCGTTCAGCCGTAGAATACTATTCGGTTGTAAACTACCACAATGGTATTCTATGGAGATTGTAAATCATAATCTCCTTAATTTATGATAACGACTGTAAATTAACGAATGTTAAAATGATCGGAAATTAACAATCATTTTAGCAATGTAGCTTTTTATCAGTACAGTGCCATTATAAAATAGGGCCCTATTTATAAAAGATCGTTATCGAAAAATAATGATCGATATCGTAAGATAATGACCGGTATTTTTCCGTTATCGGGAATACTGGGTCGTTATCGTAAAATACCGGTCGCTATCGGAAAAACATGCACACTCTCTTACACCCAGTGGACATGCACACTCTCTTACACCCAGTGGACATGCACACTCTCTTACACCCAGTGGACATGCACACTCACACACTGGACATGCACACTCACACTGGACATGTACACTCTTGCATACACACTCTCACCCACACACTGGACATGCACACTCATACACACTGGACATGCACAGAAAGACGATATTGGCATACTGGAGATGCACACTCTCACACACACTGGACATGCAAACTCTCTCCAGGGACACATATACCATTAGGCAGAGTGAGACATTTGTCTCAGGCGGCAAACCTGCACTGAAAAAGAAAGGTGGCAGACAGGCAGTGGTGAGAAAAAATTTTTTCCTTGACCAGTCAAAAAAAGATAAATCCCTATTAACAGATATGATGCTGTTAAAATCTATATGGTTAGGTTATGGTTAGGTTAGCTTTAGTTAGTTTGTTAGGCTAGGTTAAACTAGTTAGATTAGTTAGGACCCTGCTAAAAGTGTCAACCTTGACATCGTGACGGGCTTACAAATCTTTTGGATAAAATCTTTTATACTACAGAAAGTATGGCATTTCTAATGTATTGTAACAGTTGAACCAACATTTATAGCACAGGCTATAAACTAAGTTATTTTGATTTGAGCAACAAATTCTGAAAGGAGCAATATGGTAGTGGCAACACAAGTTGTATGAAAAAGGGATGTAATATCTGTTTCTAGTAATTTACATTATTGCTAATTGATTGTCTGAGGAACTGTTTAAATACCGATGTGATATTCGTAAATCATAAAGTTTTACCCACGTCCATCGACAAAACCATGCCCACCGATATAGCCACACCCACTTTAATGCGGCAGCAGAAATAATCAAGGGTGGCGTTCAAAAGTTTGGCTCGGGCAGCAAAAACCCACACAGTGGCCATGCACACTCTCTTACACACAGTGGCCATGCACACTCTCTTACACACAGTGGCCATGCACACTCTCTTACACACAGTGGCCATGCACACCATTCTTACACACAGTGCCATGCACACTCTCTTACACACAGTGGCCATGCACCACTCTCTACACACAGTGGCCATGCACACTTCTACACACAGTGGCCATGCACACTCTCTTACACACCGTGGCCATGCACACCTCTCTTAACACACACAGTGGCCATGCACACTCTCTTACACACAGTGGCATGCACCGTCTTACACACAGTGGCCATGCACACTCTCTTACACACAGTGGCCATGCACACTCTCTTACACACAGTGGCCATGCACACTCTCTCTTACACCACAGTGGCCAGCACACTCTCTTACACAAGTGGCCATGCGCACACTGTCTTACACACAGTGGCCATGCACACTCTCTTACACACAGTGGCCATGCACACTCTCTTACACACAGTGGCCATGCACACTCTCTTACACACAGTGGCCATGCACACTCTCTTACACACAGTGGCCATGCACACTCTACCTGAGTGAACACATTCTGCTTGTGGTAAATTAGAAATAATTTAAGCTGGCCTAGTGGAGAAAAAAAAAATTGTTGCCTCTACTGTCAACAATTTTTAAGTTGTACTAAAGTAATGATGTACAGTATAGTAGCTGAGGTCTGTTTTATTTCACAGCTGGAGCAGGAACTAACATTTGAGAAATTTGTCAAGTGGACAAATCCATTAAAAATGAATAAGACAGAGGTTAAACTCTTTATTCCTAAATTTAAAATGGATGAAAGCTATAAACTGGAGCCTGTTCTCTGCCACATGGGGATGTCGGATGCTTTTGTCGAGGGAAAATCAGATTTCTCAGGGATGTCTGGAGACAAGAATTTATTTATGTCTAAAGTGGTGCACAAATCCTTTGTGGATGTCAATGAAGAAGGAACAGAGGCAGCCGCAGCCACAGGAATACAAATAATGTTGTACTGTGCAAAATTTACACCATCTATTGTTTGTGATCATCCTTTCCTCTTCTTTATTGTCCATAAACAAAGTCACAGCATTTTGTTCTTTGGCAGATTCTGTGCACCATAAACTGTTTTATTAGAAAGAACCCTTTCTTGACAATTAAAATGAAATGTTTGAATTTAATAAATATGAAACTTAAATAAAGTTACTACTGTTTCAACAAAAACTTGAAGGTGTGTTGGTGGCCTTAAATGTTGTGTTATGCAGTATAGCAGAAACTCAGGGCTGTATTTATAAAGGAGCACTGTTTTTGCTGTTTTGCATTGGTTGCAATATCGGAGGTTGTAATGTTAGTTGCAAAATATGATTGGCGAGACCGAATGTCAGGGGGGGGAATATCAGCAAGGGTAAGAAATCTGTGTATGGCCAGACTAATTCTTTTTTTATTCATTTTCTTAAATTAAGCCACATGCATTTAATTACAACATAATGGTTACTATTATCAAAGCTTTTCTTGACTTTAATTACTGTGAACTCTCTAAATTGCTAGAATTTACATTGCCTGCTTTATTTCACAGCTTGAACAAGAATTAACCTATGGCAAATTTGAAGAATGGACAAATCCCGAAAATATGAAAAGAACAGAATTGGAACTTTATCTTCCTAAATTCAAACTAGAAGGCGAATATAACCTGAATTCTGTACTTAGTAGCATGGGAATGTCTGATGCCTTTAACAAAGGTAATTCAGATTTTTCAGGGATGTCTGGCAAAAGGGATCTATTCCTCTCTAAGGTGGTGCACAAATCCTTTGTGGATGTGAACGAGGAGGGGACCGAGGCTGCAGCAGCAACTGGAGTTCAGATAATGCTTTGTTGTTTAAAAATTCTACCAAGAGTCGTTTGTGACCATCCTTTTCTCTTCTTTATTGTGCATAAACAAAGTCACAGCATCTTGTTCTTTGGTAGATTCTCTTCACCCTAAATGACAAAATTGTTGTTATGAGAAAACCTTAACAATGTTGGATTTGTTTAGGTTTTTCTAATTACCAGAGGTACAGCATGACCTGGATGAAAGAGAGCCTATGGAAAAATTACTCTGACTAAAAGTTTATTAAGCAATATTAAAATAAATTGTCCTAATGATTTGATTACTACTCCCAATCTGACTAATGGTTTAATCAGTTGTAATCAAGGGAAGCCAATCTTTCTGGATAACAGGGTTTCTCACTGATGTGCCTTCAGAGATCCAGAGGTGGACCAGGTTAATTTATATTTGTGTGCTATGGTCTACAAATGTTTAAAGGGTATGTTCACACACACAACCCCCAAATTTTTTTTTTTTTTATATTGTGTTAAGAACCCCCCCAAACTTCAACTTCACAAGGTTCGGGGGGGCAGCATCTTCTGTGATGTCTCAGCCAATCACAGGAGATGCTGCCAGTCCGGCCCGGAAGCAAGCAGAAGCAAACAGATGGAAAGAAGGCTGGTAAATAATGTATGCAGCATCTGATAACGTTAAAGGATAAGTACACTCAAAAAACAAATTAAGTTTAAATGGACGCTGTATCTTTAACTAACCTCCCCCCCCCTTTTTTTTTAGGTCCCTTCAGTCTACCTATGCCCAAGTAAAGTTCTGGTTGTTACAAACGCGTGCGACGTCATGCGCCCACGACTCCGTGCCTGTGCTGACGTCACGGCGCTCACGTCATGGCGTCACGCGCGGGTGGTGCGCGGGCATGGAGCAAACTGCCCCTGGATTTTTAGACACAGACAGCAACGAGGTCCATCAAGTCTCGGGGGGCGGAGCTTAGATGACGGCAGACATGAACCAAGATGGCCAGAACTTTTCTGGGGCACAGGTTTTTTGAGTGTACTTATGCTTTAAAAACCTTGCGAGATTGAGGTTTGGGGGGGGTTCTTAACACAATATTAAAGTTTTTCGGGGGGATGAACTTTCCCTTTAAGAATCACTGTCTTATTAAATATTAAAAATAACTATTGTGTTTTAACCAATACTTTTATGGTATATTTACCATTGGGTTTAAAGGGCATGTCCACCCCCAAAACTATAATCCCCCCAACTACTGGCCCCACCATGTAGTGTAGTTTAATCCTTACCTCACATCCCAGCTCCATAGGGTTCTCCTGTAGTCCCCCCCCAAAGTCCCAAAAAATGACTACCAGGAGGCTAGCAGAGTCCATATAGGACACTGCCTGCTAGCTGGCCTCAGGTAGATTTTTGCCATGCGTACTGCAGCCCTTCTCCCCCCTCCCTCCCCCTCCCTCTCCCTCCCTCTCCCTCCCGTTCTAGTATCCTCCCCCTAGATAAAACCCTTCAGTAATCATTTCCCCATGTCTCCCAGCCCCAACGCATATTTTTTTTTTTAGAAAGCTCCCCAAACTCTTACTTACCTCTCCTCTTTCCTCCGGCGAAGTGAGCTGCCGGCAGCCGCGTCTGTGATTGGCTGCCGCTCAGCCAATCACAGACGCGGCTGCGGTCCCGCCCCTCTGCTTGCATTCCTTGCAAGCAGAGGGCCGGGAGCACGGCGGAGGATCGAGGGGATGTAAGTAGAGTTTGGGGGGCTTTCTAAAAAAAAAATTATAGCGGTTGGGGCTGGGAGCCCAGGGGGGACCTTATAAAAAAAAATTTTTTTTAGGGTGGACATAGCCTTTAAAATAAATATGCTGAGGGTTTTCTGCTTTATATTATCCGCTGATTAGGTCATGGGGGTTAATTACTATTACTAAGTACATGAGCAGATAGTTTAAATCGAGAATGTCCAACCTGCGACCCTCTGGATGTTTAAAAATTACAATTCCAAGCATTCCCTGGCGGGCTTGGTTTGCAAAAGAAAAGTCAGAATGAAGAAATACCACTTAACCAGCTGTGGAAGTTTAAAAGACCTATACATTGTAAGATCCTTTTTTAGGAAGTTGCATTTAGTACATGTAAGAAATAGATTCTTTAACTAAGAAGGTTTCCATGTTGTTGCCAGTACAACTCACAACCCATGTAGTGTTCAAAGAGCCGCACCCCCTGACCCCAGTATTCACTGTCTATATGCACATATGTATTTTCTATACAGATGTCCCCACACAATATGAAAGTCCCTGATAAGACTTTGAAAACTGCTTGTTACCCTGCAGTTTAATTCAGCCAGCATGCATTACTTACAACCTTGAACAACGCAAAATAGGTGATTTTAATACCATGTTTTTGGGGGGGATTTGCTTCTGTTTCTAGCAAAGATTTACAGGGAGATGCAATATCCCGCACATGTATTAACGGTCGCAAAGTGATTAATACATTGCGGAAACGATTGTATGTAGGTTGCGATAGCGAAATATATTGCATTTCTCCTTTAGTTTCTGAATGCACCTGTATTCTTTTTGGTGGCGCAACATATACCGTATATACTTGAGTATAAGTTGAATTTTTAAGGCTTGAAAGTTAGCCTGAAAACCTAACCTCGACTCATACTTGGGTCAAGTCCTAATTTAGATCCAAATTCTGCAATTGCGGAGTACCAGTAGGTGGCGCTGTGTTAACCAGCGTAGAAAGTTACAGGAGCTTATCTGCCTTTACACTTCCTGCTTCCTGAAGTCTGGCAGCTGGACTCACTCTGCACTGTCACTGCTCATCTGGATGCTGTAAATCTGATGGGTCTCCTCAGTTTGGGGCAAAAAACAGCTGCTAGTTCAGTGCAAATGACAGCTTGAAACTACAACTCTAAGGTGACATTTTTAACTATTGGGGTCAGAGAGTCCTTTACTATATAGGGGTCAGAGGGCCCTTTACTATATGGGGTCAGAGAGCCCTTTATGGGTGTCAGGAAAATTGTAAATGATGGTCAGCTTAATTAAAAGTTTACTGAACCTTGCCACTCCACATGTTTAGAAACTGAAGCTCCCAGCAACAAAGCATGCTGGGAATTGTAGTTTCCAAACATCTGGAGTGCCAAGGAATTGGAGGTTACTGGTACTGGATGTGTCTATTACTGTATGGGATTCATGTATGGGAATTCTGCTGTCCATTTCTACCCTCGACTTATACTCGAGTCAATCAGTTTTTATATATTTTTCAGGTAAAAATAGGTACCACGGCATATACTCTGATCGACTTATACTCAAGTATATACTGTATGCTGATTTTTCTTACTTCTAAAAATAGTATATTCCCCAGAATGGCAGATTTTTTTCAGGACCAACCTACAGCCCTCCTTGTGTATTTTTTTCTTGCTGATAAGCTTTAGTTAGAGCCATAACAATAATCTCTATATTATAGCCTCTTTCCAGAGGCATGTCTTCAATTCTAGGGATTCCATCCAGAACTCTAGTTTATCCTCAGAAACTGGCCTTTTTAAATACATTAGGTGGGTGACACAATTCCGCTCTCAAGATGTTATTAACGGAGCATGGTTTATGGTACAGGGAAGTTGTAATCCCTTATTTATTTCCAGTTATAGGTTGGACAAACAGATCCCAGAGGAGAACTTTAGCTGAGTTTGGCTCGGAATCACACATTTGGGCCATATTTAAGAATGCAATTTAGCGATACTGCTCGTTAAGGTACTGTACAACATTTACGACCGAACTTTCGTTAATTAACAAGCGTTCAGCCGTAGAATACTATTCGGTTGTAAACTACCACAATGGTATTCTATGGAGATTGTAAATCTATAATCTCCTTAATTTATGATAACGACTGTAAATTAACGAATGTTAAAATGATCGGAAATTAACAATCATTTTAGCAATGTAGCTTTTTATCAGTACAGTGCCATTATAAATATAGGGCCCTATTTATAAAAGATCGTTATCGAAAAAATAATGATCGATATCGTAAGATAATGACCGGTATTTTCCGTTATCGGGAAATACTGGTCGTTATCGTAAAATACCGGTCGCTATCGGAAAATAACGGTCGTTATCAGAACAATTTAGGCTTTGGCCACACTGTAACAAACGGCAAGGTGCGTCAAACGACATGAGTGCAATGCTGTGCTACCACCTGTTTGCACTGCAATTCTGCTAATATTCCATTATCGGATTGCATGTAATTCAGCAAAAAATAGTGAGGGCACACGCTCCGAAAATGCAGCAAAAAATAGCGATGGCACACGCTCCGAAAATGCAGCACGGTGCACAAAATGTGGCCAGGATCCTCTCTTAGGGCTAGTCCACACTAACGCATTTTTTGCGCATTTGCGCACGCGGACATCGCATGTGAATTTGGTTAAAATGAAAATCGCAGGAATGCAAAAATTTCCGCTGTTTCCAATGCGCATGCGATTGCATGTCCGCTTGCAGTTTGCGTGCACCATTTATTTACGCAAACGCATTCGTTTTTATAATGTTAAATTACAAAAACGCATGCGCAAACGCAGAACGATGCACAACAACGCACAGAAATCGCACACACAATTGTTTGCGTGATCGCTTTTGTTCGTTGTCGTGTAGCTTCAGCCTTACTAACGGATAGCAAAACTTGATTGTTAGCGTGTGGGAAATGTGCTAGCATCGTCTAGCTTTTACTTTTAATGTCAAATCCTTCTCTGTTTCTGCATCCCACAATAACCAGTGATCCAGTGCAGTTAGTGCAGTTAATAGTTATTTCCAACCACCACTGTATCATTTTGTTGTTGATCTACCTATTTCTTTAGATACCCAATCTAGAACATCTTACATTTCAGCTGTCAATCAAGTTCCTTGCTCTCAAAAACTTATCTTCTGTGAGTAGTTTTAATGTAGCTGGAAAGTTTTGACAGTTAGAATGAGATTCTACAAATGACAGCAACAAAGAATGTTAATGAATAACTCAGTAAAGTAAAGAATTGTTTTATTTTATTCATTCTGTATTGTTTATGGAGACATAACTTTCCCAAAAAACAGCAAAGAATTGGTGGCATCATGTTTTATGAAAAACCAAAAAGGATGATCAACTTTGATTTCAACTGGGGGTTTTGAATGAAAACTTGCACCGACCATTGTTACACCTGTGGCAGCTGCTGCCTCTGTCCCTTCCTCGTTGACGTCAATAAAGCACTTGTGGATCACTTTTGACACCTGCAGGCCTTCATCTTTAGTGATCCCAGAGAGATCAGCATTTTTAAACAGCTTGGTTATTCCCATGGAAGCCAGAACATCTTCAAGGTTGTATGTCTGTTCAAGTTTGAATTGTGGAACGTGCAAAAGTACTTCAGTTATTTGCATATTTTCTGAATTCAGCAGCTTTGCAAACTTTTCAGGCGTCATTTTAGTTTCAAGCTGAATAAAAAAAACAAAACAATCTAATTAATTAGGGTAGAAACAGGTAGTCCAAACAGTGATAAAGGACTATATTTATAAAAGCACGGTATCTCAATTACGTGATACCGCACTTTAAACGATTGTTGCCGCAATTGTAAATCTACGATTGCGGATGTAAATTTACAATCGCCCATACAACACCATTGCGGTATTTAGCTACTGCATGGTATTGTACAAACAATATATGTATATTTATGCCTGCGGTCGTACTTTTCTGATTATCCACAGTACCTAAAGTCCCAAGAAATTCTTGTGTGAAGTTCACAGTGCATTTGTTACCTGTCACCTTCTTAGCTCCCTCCCCTAAATGTGCACTCTTTAGGCTCATGTGCACCTATAGATAACGCCTGAATGTCCTCTCAGGGGAAACAGCTTGCAATGCTTCAATGGCAAACTGTTTTCTGGAATTAACCGAGGGAAGCCATAATGCTTTCAGCTTAAACATGCCCATGTCTAGGACATTATAACCCAAACAGAGATGTATCTACTATGGAAGCAGGGGGGGCTCAAATTCTTATTTTCATACCACAGATACAGCCCTCAGGAAACTACTGTAGATAAAGCAAGGAAGGGGACACATTTTGTTTTGCTGGGGGGACCAGGGATTTCTAGATATGCCACTGAACCCAATATAAAACCAAATCACTGATTTCGGTTCTTGTAAATCAATGTACCTATTGCTAAATTTCTACTATAAGGGACAAAAATTGCCTATTATTGCAGCTGCCATTCTTTCAACCTGGCAAGCAAGTGAGGGGTACACATCCCATCATTCCTTTAGCATTACACTTTTCTCCATTCTTAGGCCACACTTAAGCCCTCACTGGGCCTTTAACAATCATTATGGCAATCATACATTTAAGATTGCTATCATAAATGTACTGTACGATAGTGATCGTTAATGTATAACTGCGATTTACTATCGCCCATAGAATACCATTGTGGTAGTTTACTAGCGCTTGGTATGCGACAAACTAAGGCTCTCACATTTACAAACGTTCGCTGTAAATGTACAGCCGTGATCGCACAGTAAAAAAAACAAGTTTTTTTTTAAAAAAAGAGACAGCCTCAACAACCTGAAATTTTGTGGTCTGTTATTATATTAGCAATTTTAAAATTAAACATATGGAAATGTCCACCCCCAAAATGACATTTGATATTCTTATAGAGAAGCCCCCAAACAATCAAAATTGTTGTACTTACACTGCTCAAAACTGCACATAAATTATTAAGCACAATTCCTACAGGCAATTTTCTGAGAGCAGCGAAAGAGCTGTCACTCTTGTTCATTTGAGCTTTCCACTGCTCTCAATGGACAAGCCTCCAGGTAACTCGTTAGTCTGTGACATCATACATTCTGGCTATGACTCCAGTTCAACCAGGAAAGGTGTTTGCTAGAATCTGAGGTAGGGATTGGGCTGAATAATTAGTTTTGTGTGCAGGTTTGGGTAGTGTGAGTATAACGATCTTAGGATTTTTTTGTGGACATGCCCTTTAATTGACCGTATTTCTCTGTATTGATAAATGCAACTTATTTTCTCTTTCACTTTCTGCTTAGCAAACATCATGCTTCATTTAATACTGAATGTACAGTATAATTTTACCTCAGCCAGTCCATCAATCTCATCTGGCAAAATAATGTTCATACTCAGTCCTCCTTTATAAGGTAGCCCCAGAATCCTGCATTTCAGATCTGACAGGTGGCCCAGTTGGAATTTTTCTTTCTGAAACATCATCTTTACTGAGACTTTGTCTTTCTTATAGATAAAAGAAAAATGGGAAAATTATAATTAAAATGCAACTTTTTGAATGTTACCAAAATCTAATATGTGCCTGTGTCCTTAGGCGTATTATTAGAGGAATGCTTATTAAAGTAATCAACATGTTTAATGGTGACTCTTCATAAGTTGTTTATTCTATAACTGAGTTTTAGGTGTTGAAATGCTAATCTTCTCCTACAGTTTGGATCGGTCTCTATGGTCTCTATTTTTTCCCATTGTCTTGTTGTCTTTACATTCTTATTTACACTTTACTGAAAGCCACAATAGCTATATAAAATCAGCACACGGAGAACTACAATTAGGACTCACTGGTAATGAGTCCTAATGAGTCCAACTGCCTTTTCATAATTTGTTCACTTATGGTCGTGTGTGACTTGTCAAACCCATTCTAATTCAGTTCCTATTGGAAGGATTTGCTAAATGTAGTACATCCACACAGGTAGGTAGTATGATTTCCTTGCTTCTTTAGTTATTTCACCTGCAATTCTCTACGTATTCCTCCATATACCCCTTCATTCTATTCCTCCATAAAAAGTATACCCCTTATTCTATTCCTCTTTAAAAATTATACCCCTTCATTCCATTCCTCCATAAAAAGGTATACCACTTCATTGGTTTGCAACTATGGGAGTTTGGGTGTCTATATTGGCATCAGTCATTATTGTTTAACTTTGGAGAAGAATTTGACACTAAATCATCTAAACCAAAGTGAACATGGAGAAATATCACAATACCGATGCTTGTTATGTCCAGATTGGCATAGTAACTATATTGCTTGACTCTCAATAACTGATACTACATAGACACAAAACATGGTACCATACTATCAGGGTTATTCAATAAAAGTTCTTATCGTTTAAAATGGTGCTAATTTTGCCCCAACCAATTAGATATCATTTAACATTTGAAATCTAACATCTGATTGGTTGGGGCAAAATTAGCACCATTTTAAATGATAAGAACTTTTATTGAATCTCCCTTTATGTGTTTCTCAGGTACTGTTGCTACAGCATTATAAATGAATCCCAACAACTGTTATTATATACCGTAAGTATATTATACTGAATTAATCAAAAGCACTAGCTTGGTTCTCGCTTGTTTACAGAACAGCTCCTTAGTAGAGATGGACTAGAACTCGAACCCGAGTTCGAGCCAAACTATTCAAGTTCGAACGGACTCGGACTTCTCTAACTATCCCAGACCAGGATTTTCGATATTTTTCGGACTTTCGATAATTATTGAATGTTCAAACGTTTGAGGCGTGAGAATATGCGAGTAAAATGTCTAGTATACCTATATGCGAGTAAATATCGAATTATCGAATCCGCAAGTAAAATGTCTATTATACCTACACGCGAGTAAATATCGAATTATCGAATCCACAAGTAAAATGTCTATTATACTTACACGCAAGTAAATATCGAATATCGAATCCGCGAGTAAAATGTCTTATACCTATACACGAGTAAATATTGAATCGGCGAGTAAAATGTCTATTATATCTATACACGAGTAAATATCGAATTCACAAATCCGCGGGTCATTCATGGGATAATTATCGAATATTCAAACGCGAGAGCTTGAAAGTAGCGCCCGGAGAGTAAAATCGAGTTTTCGAAAGTCCTGGTTATTTGAAAATGTTGCCCAGACCATTTCCCAGGTCCCACAGCCATTTACATTAAGTTACCATTGATATTTTAATTGTATTTCATTCGAACTTTTTGAACTATTTGACTCCCATTGACTTTAATAGGTCCATTTTTGAACTTTCCATATAGTTCGAAAACGGACCGAACTTTTGAAAATTCGGCTATCTCTACTCCTTAGAGACTGTCAGTTTACCAACTGATACACCATTAGAAAGTGGAATTTTGACAGCTTCAGGAACTGATGATGTCTTACTGCTCTTAGGAGCCTTATATAAACCCGCTTTATAGTGGTACCGCGGATTAGTTAATGTACGATCGCAGTCGTAAATGTACGGCCACAATCGTACATTTACGACCGAGTGTTCGGTCGTAGATTACCAGGCGGTAGATAAAATATCTACGATTTTGTTATCTTAGATTTATGATCAGTAATTTACGTTAAACCGTTCGGAAATTAAATATCGGATTAACGATCATTTTACTGATCGTTAATGGTGCGGTACCGTGCCCTCATAAATACGGACCTTTCTGTATACAAGAGAAACTGGGTTAGTGCTTTTGATTGATTTAGCTAAAATACAGTGAAGGTCATTTGTTTAGGGTAGGCAGGGAGAGACACAGAGAAATTAGCAGTGGAATTTTTTCTTGTACAAGTGAGTGATTCTTATAAGCAAATGTTCCACTTCAGATCAGTCATGTTTTATACGTTCTGGTGCCCAAAAATGTTTTATCCCAGGCACCCCAAACATGGTTATAATGCAGGGAATCCAGTCATTGTAAAATTACTGCTTAAAAATTATATTTGGATTAATTTTGAAATATTCCAAAATCTTGTGTCTGTACACATGCGACTCTGGTCAATTATTGTTTATAGAGATATTCAACTGAATGAGTTGAATAAATGCCCAAAGCTGCAAGGTAAATAAACATTTATACCATTGTTTTTCCTTTATTTAGGTTAGAATCTGTAAAGTGTAAACCTGGGTACACACAGTACTGATAATAGGCTAGTCCCGTATCGGCGGTATTGGCCTAGTATGAGCCACAGCCGAAAATTCTTATTGGTCCCAATACTTTAGTATAAGGAGCCAACAGTGGCTGCTCTCTACACATAGTATAGGAAGGTCATATCAGTAATATGTGTAGCCAGCTGACATGCAGCTTCCAATGCAACGTCTGTTATTTGCTATAAATCTTTACATTACATAAATTGCAGCTGCCTGCAATTAGATTTAGATAAACCGTGCATGGAAAGATTATCTATTAATGCCCAGATAGACAGGCTGGTTGACATCATTAAGCAATCCATCAGGATGTATCACTTCAAGGTGTTGGCAGATGCCTCCACACAAGTAAGTTTGTTGGCTGGAAAAGTCTGTGTTTGGTGTTTCACAGGAAAATGATCTAATAGGTGTGTATAGAGCTTAACTGTGTCTTTACATTTTGACAGTTTTGAAATTACCTTATTCAAATAGAAAGGTGCATCTTTTGTATTATCTTTGTTAAATTTCTTCATCCACGTCCCCTTAAAATATATTGCATTTACTAAAGCCATCTTGGTAGAATCAGTAAGGGAACCTTTGGCAAAGAGATTTTTGATTTTCCCTTGGGGCAGAAGACATTTAAACATGAAGGACATATTAGTAGAACATTCATATCAAGAACTTGCTTCATTTTTATATTTTATATCTCCTATTTTCAAATCAATATTTATTGCTAGACAGAACAAAAAATGTGCATATACTTTGTCATATAGCGAATAACAGAGCAATTTTGAATAAAGAGTAGAATTAACAATTTTTTGCAAAGCAATACCGGTAATTCCTTTTGCATGGGAGACACATATGATCTCTTCGTGAAGGTTTTGTTTTTAGTGATTTTTTTTCATCTGAGAAGCAGATGCTGCTTATCTACTATTTTCCTTTCTACTCATTTAGTCTAGAATATTGTTTCCTGTGTTCCATGTATCTGCCTGCTTCGTTAGCTGCTGTTAAGGTGCACACCCATTATTTGACAATTTGATGTACCTCCCACCTTCTGCAATACTTCAAAAACATCCTTTACCAACCATTTTGGGATGGACATTATGCCCATGCACAGGCCTCGAAACGTCAGCAAAACCTCGGCAGGTAAATCACCACCAATCTATTGCATCAAAATGGCTAGCATTAAGAATTGTCGCCACCTGGCTTAAAGGGCAACTGTGGTCTCAAAACAAGTTAGGGTTAAATGAAAGCCTGCAGTATTTCCTTTACACTGAGCCAACAATCACATCTCTGGCTGGAGCCTGTAAGAAACTACATTGGGGTGAATTTTCAAACTTCCTTCTTCCAGTAGGTTGAGTGACATCACCTAACCTCTGCCAGCCCTTTTCCCCCGGGGGAGAAGCATATGACTTATTGCTGGGGAAATCAGGAAGTACCTGAGGAAAAAATTGACAGTTGAGAAGGGGAGCCTATTAATCCAGGCAGAGGCTGGTCACATGACTACAAGCTGGTCACATGGCTAAAAACAGGAAGAGTTCAACCAGGAAGTTACATTGCTGAACTTTTGATATCTAATCCTAAGTCAAGTGGACACAGAACACTGAAAGGCCAGAATGGGATTACATATCCTAGAGGGACAGCACCATGTCAGAGTTTCTAGTTAGGTGACCTTAACCAATAAAATGAAGACAAATGAAACCAAAAAGAATCATGTTCTTATTCTGCAAGCTAAATTTACATTAATCGTCCTTACCTTTTGTTTGGCTTTCAATCCACAAATTAATTTTCTCTCTTGCACTTTCTGCATTATGTTTGAAGTCAACAGATTCAAGTGTTGCATTATAGAACTTTTCAGTCCCAAGTATATAGTCCTGAAATAATGTAATTTACTTAAATAAAGAGTTTTATACTAAAACTTTAATTGTAGAATTGAATATGCACAAGGACCCCTCTACAGCAAGATAACTTATTGTTCCATATTGGTTTAGTTACAAAATGTCCCCAGTCAATAGTGTTTCTCTAATGAGGCAATATGAGCAGAATGCTCAGGGTGGCGCCCCAGCTAAATATCAGAAAGGTGGCAGGCAGAGCTCACTGTAAAAGCAGCTGGCAGAGCAGAAGGAAAATAAAATCACGGGTGTATGATTGTTAGCTCTGCACTAACTGCCACCTTCATGCAGGCCTGCTCTGGTTGTCATCGGGGTAATTATTTATCTTATTTTCATTGTAGTTTGGGTGATCTGGGCGTTAAGGCATGTTATTCAACCTCAACTTCTATGTTACTATAAACTTCCTACTGTGCTTGTTTGATGGTAACCCAATCAGGAATCCCCTACTCAAAAATCCTGCCCCTGCATGTGCCCCCTGTATTAGCCTTTGTTCGCATGTTGTCCCCCAAAAAATGCTGGAGCTGGAGCTGCCAGCTCCAAACTCTAAATTAAGCCACACGGATTTGGACTTTTTGCATTTTGTTCTCTAACAGTATAAATTTCGAACTGTAATAGTTTAATATTGCTTTGAATGCATTCCACTTTTTTGAGCAGATTTGCTTTAGAAAATGTCAAACCTATCTATTTTCTCTAACAGTAAATTATTTAAAAGTAAAATAAAATTTGCTATCCTGTTTTAATCCACATACTACATTTTTTTGTAACATATATCAAATTACACTTTACATTTATTACTTTGCCATTTTTAACACTTTGTGCATTCTTAAAAATTGTTACCGCCAACAGAGCATCTTTTCTATTCTACCACTAATATATTATGCTGCAAAATACTGACAGCGTCACAAAATCCATATACCTTACCTTGGAAAACGCAAACTTCTTATCTCCGTATAGACGATTTGCTACACTCAGTTCGTATGCTTGGTTGGGTTTGTTGAGAGTTGAGAGAAGTTCTTTAAATGCCTGGTGAATTGCTTCATCTTGGCTGGTCTGCAAACAGGTCATTAAATTTCTTTAATTAATTATCCTTCCTTATGTCCACCTCTCCTTCATTAGAATATACTACTATAAATTTCACCATTCTATGGTGTATTAACATTAGACTTTAAAATGTAGGCACAGTTGTGTATTTCTCTAAAAGTTACATATGTAGTTTACAATAAACCTCTTACATTGACAACATGCTTGCAAAGCATCAATCCAGTTTCTGCTTGACACAGTTTAATGGATTGTTTTTCTGTTGTTTGTGTCTGCCAGGTTAAATTGTCAACATAATGATTGGACAGATGAAACACTCATTCGCTGTAGCTTAAAGAGAACTTGGGGGTGTTTTTCACTGGTCTTTCACAGTTAGATAACATTTGATAATATATGATTCACTGCTGTGCATAAGGAACACAGTAACATTTTGCACCTCTTATTCAAGTATATCTGTTGTATTCAATTAGATCAACTGGACTTGAAGTTTAGTTCTTGAAGACGTTTCGCTAGTCATCCGACTGTCAAGTCCAGTTGATCTAATTGAATACAACAGATATACCATGACCTGGATGAATGAGAACCTTCACAAGCACTCTTATTCAAGTGTTTGTTTTAGTATAGGTACAATAGCATGTGAATGGTTTTCTAGGAACTAAGGGACTGTTTTGAAGATTAACACAACACCTTTACCACTACTGTAAACTACCGATGAAGATTGTCTGTTAACAATGTGTAAATGTATGGCTGCAATGCAATATACCAATACTGTGCAGTATATTGCTACCACTGGGAATCGCCCATACAATACCACAGCAGTCCATGCTTCATTGAAAATTTACAACTATAAAAGAACATACATAGTAACATACATAGTAACGTAGCAATTGAGGTTGAATAAAGGCATATGTCCATCAAGTCCAACCTTTTCACCCTCCTTTTTAACTACCTAACAGTTGATCCAGAGGAAGGCAAAAAACCCAGCTAAAAAGGGGGGAGAATTTTCCTTCCTGGCTCCAAATGGCAATTGGAAAGTATACCTGGATCAACCATAACTGCAGTATATGAATTAATACCAGTAATTCTCAATATTATTTAGTATCCCTGTACCAACCAGAACTACAGTATATGTATTAATACCAGTAATTCTCAATATGATATAGTATCCCTGTACCAACCAAAACTACAGTATATGTATTAATACCAGTAATTCTCAATATGATATAGTATCCCTGTACCAACCAGAACTACAGTATATGTATTAATACCAGTAGTTCTCAATATAGTATCCCTGTACCAACCAGAACTACAGTATATGTATTAATACCAGTAATTCTCAATATTATATAGTATCCCTGTACCAACCAGAACTGCAGTATATGTATTAATACCAGTAATTCTCAATATGATATAGTATCCCTGTACCAACCAGAACTGCAGTATATGTATTAATACCAGTAATTCTCAATATTATATAGTATCCCTGTACCAACGAGATCTACAGTATATGTATTTATCCCAGTAATTCTCAATATTATGTAGTATCCCTGTACCAACCAGAACTACAGTACATGTATTAATACCAGTAATTCTCAATATTATATAGTATCCCGGTACCAACCAGAACTGCAGTATATGTATTAATACCAGTAATTCTCAATATTATATAGTATCCCTGTACCAACCAGAACTGCAGTATATGTATTAATACCAGTAATTCTCAATATTATATAGTATCCCTGTACCAACCAGAACTGCAGTATATGTATTTATCCCAGTAATTCTCAATATTATATAGTATCTCTGTACCAACCAGAACTGCAGTATATGTATTAATACCAGTAATTCTCAATATTATATAGTATCCCTGCACCAACCAGAACTACAGTATATGTATTAATACCAGCCATTCTCAATATTTTTTAGTTTTAGAAGCTTATCTAGGCCACTTTTATTGTCTTAAAGGGGCGGTACTTAACCAACTTAGCCACATTCTTTTTGGACAGGATAAACATGCCGTATTGGACATTTCCTCTACAATGGGATTATAAATAAAACTTGATGGTACATTTTCCTAAAATGTCATTAGTATTGCATTATTTTATACAGTCACCGCCACCCATGCCAAAGGTAAAGTAACTACCTGAACGTGGTTGGTATTGGTGCTTTTTCGACTGAACATATTGTTGATCACTTAAAAGCCTCAACAGACACCATTCCTTTAATGTTCTCGTTGCTTTTACTGTCTGTGGTTTACTCCCTGCCTGTCTTTAATGTTATAGTTTCCATTTTTATCTCTCCAAACCATCTTGATTTTCATGGGGCAGTTCCGTTTTTACAGGCTTGTCCTGCTGTTTCGGACCTGCTGATCCTTGTTCAAGAATGGGCATGGCTTTTTCAGGGTGGGTTGCAGACACCTCACATGTCCTACCACACTTCACTACTACAAACATTTTACAGTTGTTTTGAAATTATTTATTCTACTTTTCCATTGAAGGTAGAAAATTGAAAAAAAACACATACAAATAAATTGGTCATGACAATGCTACTTGTTAATTTTATTCCTAAATCTACCTACTGGTCTCTCTTGAGGTCAGTACACATGTCCGATATGATGGACTACGAACGACTCCAGAGCGCACACACGCTACAAACAGATGTTTTGGCCAATATATGCACTTGTGTATGCTTTCTCTTGGGGGTCGTTTTTAATCACCATCCTAGTTACAAGATACTATTGTACCACAATATAAAACTCCCTAGTGCAAGAAGAATAAAGTGCAAATACAAGAAGTCCACCTACACAAGTCAATATATAGACAACCCAGCATCTCTCAGTTAAAAGATCAAGGATACAAGATATTCAGTCTAGGTGCTAAACCGAAGTTAGCCACCTTGGTACCTTCCTCAGTCTAGGCTCAAATGGCCCTATTCTTTGGAGGACTTCAGTTAGCATCACTCTGTGTTGCTTGAAGTTTTTGTGCTCTATAACACAGCTACCTATGTGGCTTTTCTCATGTGTTCATCTATAACTTTTATTGTGGATCAACATTGGATGTGTTGCATAACCACCATAATTTGGTGCACCTAAATTAATGGAGATGTAAGAGAAGCCTCTCTTTCTCCTGCATTCTTGCACCTAAGACTAATTCATACATACCTTTGCACAGGTAGCTTTTGGCCCATGATGTGCAACAAAATGAAGCACCTGCAAAAGAATAAATAGTTAAAGTATTGGAGTGGCTAAGTTTATCAATATTGTAAACTCATTCATTTGGGACCCCCTCATTGTGATTATTTGTTACATTGCAATATCAGAGTATCTATCTTTTATAAGAGCAAGTGATGTATATTTAATACAACAATGTCGGGTGTTAGGAATTTGGCAGGCTTTATCTATACTAATAAAAGGCAAAGCCCTCACTCACTCACTCTCTCACTCACTCACTCATCACTAATTCTCCAACTTGCCGTGGAGGCAGACGGCTTAAATTCCACCTGTAACGATGAGTATCTGACATTGCACAGACTTATGGTTACCTAGCTTACAAGCTATGCAAATCTATATGGTTGGTCCGATTTCAACTAAATTTTGTATGCATATACTCCTTTACCAGTAAATGGTTAACGAAATATTTTATTTTAGGGTGGGGGTGAATGGGGGGGGAATAGAATTTTGAACTCCTGCACACTAACGGCTGGACCGATTTTTACCAAAATTTCAGGGTGTGTGCGGGGACTGGCTGAGGTGTAAGGGGAAGGGTTTGGAGGGTGGACAGAGAGGAATAGTGGGGGGTATTGGGGGCGGACGGGGAGGGGTGGTGGGGGTTATTTTCACCAAAATTTCGTAGTTGAATAAAAAATATAATATTAAATTAAAGTTAATGAGTGTTGCATTATCGTAAAGCTTATTGAATTGTCTTTCTTTAATATATCAAGTACCGAGTGATTACAGCAATCTTGATACATTATTGCTTTCTTACTAAAAAGGTTATTTGAATACATCTCCGCTGCGAAGCGCGGGTATTTTGCTAGTCTTTAATATTAGTTAAAAATAATGTGATACAACAAGCCATGTCTCTCCTCTCCCTTTGCTGTGGCACAGCAGATAAAAACAAGGACAGATAATGTTACAGCAGATCCTGCCTCTTAAACACACAATAGAGATCTAATAATGTTAGAAGCACAGTGCTGAGATTTAAGAAGTGAACAATCTATGTTCCTCCACACCTTCATTTGCTTTTCATAAAAAGTAATCTTTGCAGTTTATTTCCTATCAAGCTTTGAGGAAGAATAAAAAAAAAAGTTTGGGGATTTGAACCTGGAACCTTATGGGCTGTTTGTTTCTAAACATGAAGCATTTGTCCTCACCCACAGAGAAAAATAAAAATGTTAAATTTGGCTAGGAACAGAATGGAAGCATTATCAGGGTTATTCAATAAAAGTTCCTATTGTTTAAAATGGTGCTAATTTTGCCCCAACCAATCAGATGTTAGCTTTCAAATATTAAATAAAATCTGATTGGTTGAGGCTAAATTAGCACCATTTTAAATGATAAGAACTGTTATTGAATTTCCCTGTAAGTCTGTAATATCAACTGACTATTTTATATTGTTCCTGGTAGGCTCTCTGCAATAGATACTGGCTGGAAAATAATCTGCAGGGTAAAAGGCAGCTTTCAAGATCTTATCAGGGTCTTCCATAGAAAAATAGCAGGGCACTTCTGCCTGAACCAAACTTTTGAATGCCGCCTTGACTATTTCCGATGGTGCGCGAAGTGCAGCAGGGTGTGTGTCCTGACTCTGGCTCTTGACTCACTTAAGAAGCGGAAGAAGAGTTGAAGCAACTTCAAGGTACCGTGTATATTGGAGTCATGCAGGCCGCACTCACACTTATCGTGGCCACACATGCACTTTCTTTGTCATCAGTCAAGGGGAAATTCCCCCCCCCCCCACTGCCTGTCTGCCTCCTTTCTTCCTTACTGTAGGGGTGTCGTTTGAGACAAATGTCTCACTCTGCCTCATGGTAGATGTGGCCCTGGTTAATAGATGCACATGTTATTCAGGCTTAATTAATTACAGCCTTCTTAATTACAGAATCTACTTTTTAAATGACGGTAAATGCAACATTGTACACTGTTAAATCTGTGTTCTATGACAGAGAGGCAGTATCTGCTGTAGCCTGATCTGTGCTTTACATAGGCAGGTCTCTGTGCTTTAACATGATTATCCATCAGCTTCTAGGGTGAAAGGCTGCAGCATCTTTGTTTTGATCTGGTGTGAACTAGAGAGCATGTATGTTTTACCACTTGATGTCTGTAAACACGTCCGATGCCACAGACAAGCCCTGAGGCCATGGCAGACTGACAAATGATGCATACACACATGCGATTATCAGTCAAAATAGCTATTTATCATACATGTGCTTGGGCATCGAGCCCCGTCTGTGGCAATGGACGTGTGTAAGAGGCTTTAGACTTTTACCCAAACAAAGGAAATTGTGGGAGCTGACCTCTAATAGTTAATTTAATAAATAAACTAACACCACATAGTTGAGAAACAGTTTATTGTATATGCTCTGTCTTTTGGGACAATGCTGTTTGGTGACGTTAGTTCCCCATTGAGTTTGTTTTATTATACTGTAAGACATTATTTAATACATGTATTATCCACCAAATAAAGAATTAAAGGTTATAAAAAGTGATGCCCAAGTCAGCCACTAGTGGGACATTTGTTATGTTCACTGACAGTTTATAGGGTTATCTGACATTTTGACTGCTATTTATTATGTGAGTTTGAAATTCCAATTAATAACATACAGAATAATTGAATTGTTTGTGGCTGTTTACTAGATACTAAACATATTTAAGAGAGTCTCTTGCCAATTGCTTTTAGTGAAGTCATCTAGTACTATCATAAGGCCAACCCAACCATCCTTGTAAAGCTTAAATTCCCTGCTACAAAATAAAGCACACCTTATTGAAATTCCTGTGTACCAGAAATACATATCAATATATTAGAGTCATATACGAGAGATGGTCCTAACCTTTTCCATTTGCGCAGCTGTCTCTCCTCTTGCCCCTAATAGAACCATGGACAAAGCTGTTGCTATACTGAACGGCGAGTAACTGACGTTTGATGTTTTTGCATCTTTTTCCAGGGTTTTGAAAAGTTCAAGTGAAAATCCTGAAATCGATTGGCTCAGGCTACTCATTGTCACTTTTAACTGGATCCTGCTATAAAAGGAGGAAATCACAGAATTAGCTTTATCTGTAGTGCATTTATACTGAATAGTGTTAGTGTCGTTTAAAAAAAATCTACTTTTTGGCTCGACCTTCACCCTTACATGAGAAGTAAGTGCTTTTTATCTATTTAATGTATGTTTTATTGAATTTTAACCAAATAAGAACTTTTAAAACAACTTGTTATTTTTATTCTTTTTATCGTTAAACTAGCAGAGTACCCGGCGTTGCCCGTTTTTTCTAAAGATCCAGCCCGAACCTGCATCCAAAATTCAGCTTTCTAACCTGACCCACAAATCTGATAAACTTCGGGGTGCCCGACACAATGTAGGATTCTAGAGCAGATCTCCAATTAGCATACCTCACGACATTTGGGGGGCTATTGTTGTGCCATAATGGAATATTGCAAAATGTCCAAATTTGAGGGCAAATAATGTTGGTATTTACCCTAAAAAATAAATTAATGTGAGGTGTTGTACCCCGTTGCTAAAGGAGAAGTTGATATGATACGCTTTAAAGCATATTACGTCAACTTCCCCTTTAATGCATATCACACCAACTACCCTTTTAAGGAGTATCACACCAACCTCCCCTTTAAGGCATATCACATCAATTTTCCCTTTAAGGCGTTTCACACCAACTTCCCCTTTAAGGCGTATCACACCAACTTCCCCTTTAACACATATTGCAATCAACTACCCCTTTAACATATATCATACCAACTTTCCCTTTAACATGTATCACACCAACTTACCCTTTAAGGCATATCGCACCAACTTCCTCTTTAGCACGTACTGCATCAACTTCCCCTTTAGCGAGAATCGCATCAACTCCCCCTTAAGCATGTATCACATCAACTCCCCTTTTAGTGTGTATCACATCAACTCCCTTTTTAGCACATATCGCATCAACTTCCCCTTTAGAGTGCATCACATCAACTTCCCCTTTTAATAGGTATCGCATCAACTTCCCCTTTAGTGTGAATCACATCAACTCCCTCTTTGGCGCGTATCGCATCAACTTCCCCTTTAACAATGAGTAGAGGACATCTCACATTAATTTGATTTTTTACTGCTATCGATGATTATTGACACACAATGTCCCCCAGAAAACACAATTGTCTTGCAAAAATGACACATGGAAAAGAAATATACTGGGGTTTTAGTAGTTTGTGGGAAAAGAGACACAAGGTGTGAAGTAAAATGAACTCCTTACAGTATAGTTGTATTGCAGTGTGGGCAGTGTCATCCCATTCACAGATGTCATTGTCTTTCAATAAGTAAAACTACACATTTCTTTAGCTTCCTTCTCTGAACTCCATTGGTAACTGCCTGCCCAACCCCTTGTACAAGAGACTTATCTTGAATTGGTCAGTTTACCTCTCAATCTTGACTCTGGGCAAACCACAAGTTAGAGGAGGTGACCGAGTGTGTGTGGTCACATGACATTGTTACATTACATGGTCTGATGCTCCTCATAATTGACAGCTCTATCCTCCTATCACAGAAACAACATGAAGCATTGTACTGCCCTGAACAATCTGTGATATTTGGAAGGTGTGCAATTAACTTAAAGAATGTTTTAAAAAAGGAGGTACAGAGGCATTTTTAAAAGTTGTAAAGTAGCCTATGCTTTTCCACAGGATCTTATATGTAAGTTTACCAAGTCTCATGAAAATTGTCCCAGCCGTTTTAAAGTTTTTCTGGAACATACCAACATACATACACACATACATACATTGACTTTTATATATATATAGATGTGTGCAACCAATCAATACTGAGTGTACTGTTTCGTTATACAAGTGGAACTTTTGGAGTGCATTTCACACCTGCTCACTATATAGTGTGATGATTACATACCCTCCAACATTCCCAAGAAAGAAAATGGTACGCTTTGACACACCCCTTGCTCCGCCCAAACCCCACCCATTGCTCCGCCCAAACCCCACCCATTGCTCCACCCCCAAATATCTAGCCCAAGCCAGTAACGGTAGCACTGTGCAGCCGAGTGACTGGTGCACACATGATCGGGCGGTACACATGCCAGGCACCCGGTACAAGCCGGTACTTTTGTTATGCCCGGTACTCCCGTTTTAAAAAGGGTACAATACCGGGAAAATCGGTACACTTGGAGGGTATGTGATTATAGTTGTGGAGAATGTAGGCCATATTTATAGGAGAATACATTAAGTTTTTAGGAGCTACCAATGAGCTGGGGGTATAGGATATTACATATAGGAAAGGTGTATATGTATGTGTGTACTATATCAATGTTACCATTTAAATGACAATCAATAAATGTATGTAAATTATAGCACTGACTTATATTAGGTACAAGACAAAATATACAAAATACATAAACTTACTTACAGAGCTAAGATTCCTATTATAATTTGGGATAGCCAAACAGGGAGATTAAACCACACCCCTGTGACCAGTGTTCCCTCTAAGCTGTGCGCTCGTGTGCGCGCTCACAACTCTGCAGGCCTGTGCACGCAGATTAAAGTGGTGCGCACAAAAATCTTCTGGAATGTGAGTGCCGCAGTATGGAGCGCACAAAATTAAATTTTGTATGCGCACAGAAAATGTTTTTCTGCGCACACAGCCAATTTAAGGTTAGAGGGAACATTGCCTGTGACTGCTAAGGGGTCTCCATGTGAATACTGGAAGGAAGTGGTAATGTCAGTATAACATCCAATGATGTGCTGTTTGTAAAACATGAGGCAGTCATAGCCAATCCAAAAAAGGTTTCTGTATTCTACACAGGACGTGATGTGTATTATAATGGACATATACTCCGAGGCTCCTTATATACCACTTCAAGCCAGCAAGTAGTATCAGTGAGTAATAAAAAACAAGACATCCCTGCTCTCTATGGCTAGGAGGAGAGAAAATGAAAGTAGATTGTGTTGTGTGCTCCTGATTGGGCCGATCTGTTTGGAGTGATATATCCTGTGTATAAGATCCTGTTAACACCTTTTGGGAGGACAGATTATTGGACAGACAATTTACCTTATTGGATACAAACTCCCTCGGCAACAGATAAGTGTACACACAATATACAGGCATGGGCAGTATTTGTGGTGCACCATAGGCAAGGACTACTCCATTACTGCACATGTTATGTGGGCAAACTGTTTATGTTTTGTTATTAAATCATTGCAATACTTACTGTTAAATGTAATTAAAACTAGATTATTGTTTAAAGTAAGTGCACTGTCGGCTTTGTGCCAGACCACCAGAGTAACCCACTGTGTGCCATGCTACCCATAATCATTCCATAAAGCAGTAATCTGGTACAAATTGGTGGCAGCAGAGCTGGTAATACCATTCATTATCTCTGTTTTCTCTTTATATTTGTTCTCTGTATTAAGCTATGGAGGCTGCTACTGATAGTATTGATTTAAATCCTCCTGTCCTTGTACCTGCAGACGAAATGCCCCAGTTAGACTCAGTAGCTCTACCAGGCCCAATTGCCAAACCTATTTTTAAACCTGATCCTGAACAATTTGAATTTGCAGTCACTATTAATGACTAAGATGAAGGTGCTTGCTCACAAGTCCTTAGCCTTTTACTTAGTGGTAAAGCCAGGCAGGTATAGCAAGGATTTAATACTGCAATTAAAGCAGTTATCTGTTATCAAAAAGTGCTCTGAAGAAAGCTTTTCAATTAAATCTGCATGAAAGAGTATATAAAGGATAATACTTTGCTATTCCCGCCCATTTCTCTAGGTAACCTGGAAATGAGAAATATTTGTTTACCGTTATATGTTAAATTATTAGGGCAACTGTAAAAGACACAATATAAATCGAGGCACAGGGAATATAGTAATATCCATTGGGCAGTGGTGCATGTAACATATAAAGATGAGATTAAAAACTAAAAAGAGAAAAGAAAGTACAGCACTCACTAGTTCATTATAAAAATGTTTATATATAAACACCCTTTATTGAAACATGCTTACAAAGACATGGGGTATGCGCAGGACAGTACAGAAAATTTAAAAACAGTTAAAAATACACATAAGATCAGTCATGTTCCCTATTCCTGTAAGTAAAAAAGTCAGTGCAGCCCTCCAACCCAAAATTAGCCTCTATGTAGGATCCTAGATAGACGAGAGTGAGAGTCATACACTTATCTGTCCGATGTCAGTCACAGTACAATGTTACCCAGGATGGACTCATGGAGGAGAGCTCAGACAGGGAACAGGTAGAAAACTTCTGCCTGTTATAAACAATTATTAGGGCAATGCTATTATAATAACATCAGAGTTGTGAGGTACCTTCTGTTAAAAGAAGGCTCTATTTCACAACAGCAGACTTTCTAGCAGACTTCCAGGGACAAATACCAAATATAGCTCTGCACCCAATATTACAAATCCTTAAACGACCCACACGGAGAAAAATAATATGAAGACTGTATCAAGCTCTCCTGCAAGTGAACATGACCAGGGTTTTGTAAGAAACTGCCCCCAGAAGTTGGGAAACTCCATGCCGTGGAAGTTCAGGAGGAGCTCCTTCTAGGCAATGTGTAGTCTCCTGCCAAATTTGAACCATTGAAACTCTTTCTACCAGCAACTATCACCTTTAATGGTAAAACTTTTTCCTCCCAGGCCTTTGTCGATTCCGGTGCAGCTGGAAACTTCATTGATGCTACCTATGCAGCACAATTGGGGCTTCCTTTCCTTCATTTGCAGCAACCTCTTCGAGTTCTGGCTATTGACAATAACCCTTTGGCTTCTGAATATCTTCCCAATATACATACAGAAGTCCTTTCCGCATTGGCATATTTTACCAGGAACGTTTGTCTTTTCTTGTCATCCAAAGCCCTTCCACTTGGATTCTCTGACTTCCATGGCTCAGATTACACAACCCTGTTATAGATTGGTCTAACAATGAACTCAAGTCTTGGAGCCCCTTCTGTTTTGAAAATTGCCTTTCCACTCATTGCACCACCATTACTGTGAAAAGATATCTGAGAAAAACCTCCCTGAATGTTATCCACATTGATTTCTCTGATGTTTTTTGTAAAAAACGAGCTGAGAAGCTACCACCGCACTGATCGTACGATTGCCCCATCGATCTTCTCTCAGGTACTATGCCTCCTCGGGGACGCACATACCCACTGTCCCCTTCTGAAACTCTAGCCATGAAAGAATACATTACTGAACATTTGTCTAGGGGTTTCATACAACCTTCCTCTTCCCCTGCTGGAGCTGGGTTCTTTTTTGTTGAAAAAAAAGACGGAGGGTTACGACCCTGCATCGACTGGATCTTCGGGGGGCATACAATCTGATCCATATACGCAAAGGTGACGAGTGGAAAACAGCCTTTAACACTAGGGACGGTCACTACGAATATCTCGTTATGCCCTTTGGCCTTTGTAATGCTCCAGCGGTGTTCCAGGAATTCGTGAATGACATTTTCCGGGATATGTTGGGAATCTCTGTAGTTGTGTATCTCGATGACATTTTAATCTTTTCTCAAGATTTGCCCTCACACCGCCTCCATGTTAAACAGGTGTTACTACATCTGAGAGAGAATAGCCTATATGCCAAACTGGAAAAATGTCTGTTTGAGTGTTCGCAAGTACCCTTTCAGGGCTACATCGTATCTGCACAAGGTTTCCAGATGGATCCTGTGAAAGTTTCGGCCATCCAAGATTGGTCTCTTCCTATGGGAACCAAAGCTATTCAAAGGTTCATTGGCTTTGCCAATTATTACAGACAATTCATTCAAGGGTTCTCTTCTATAATTTCTCCGATATTAGCCCTCATCAGTAAAGGTGGTAAGCCTCATTCATGGACCCCTGCAGCCCTCAAAGCCTTCAAACGACTCAAGGAAGCCTTTGCTGATGCACCTATTCTAGTACATCCTGATCCTAGTCTCCCTTTCTACATCGAAGTTGATCCCTCGGACTTGGGTGCAGGAGCCATCCTTTCCCAAAGACAAGGCACTAAGAGGAAACTCCATCCCTGCGCTTATTTCTCTAAGAAGTTTCTACCCAATGAGCGGAACTATGATGTTGGGAATAGGGAACTTCTTGCCATCAAGTTGGCCCTCGAGGAGTGGCGTCACCTATTGGAAGGCACCTCTGTACCTATCACCATCCTTACCGACCATAAGAACCTCGAATACATCCAGAATCTTAAAAGGTTAAATCCCCGTCAAGCACGGTGGTCCTTATTCTTTTCCCGATTCAACTTTATCACTTATCAACCTGGTTCCAAAAACAAAAAAAGCTGACGCCCTTTCCAGATCATTTGTATTAATCAAGATAAGGGCCCCATTATCCCAACCACTAAAATTTTGGCCTCTATATCTCCTCAACTCTGTTCCAAGATTCAAGCCGCACAATATTCTGCTCCTCCAGACACACCCTCCGGCAAAATCTTTGTTCCTGTTTCACTTCGGAAAACTATCCTTCTTCATACTCACGGTTCCAAGCAAGCCGGGCATCCCGGTGTTAACAAAACCTTTAATATTCTTGCCCGTTCCCTTTGGTGGCCCAAAATGAGAAAAGATGTTAAAGACTTTATTCAAGTGTGTACCAGCTGTGCTCAATCCAAATCTTCTAGAACCCTCCCCTGTGGCCTTCTTCAACCCCTCCCCATTCCGTCCAGACCTTGGACCCGTCTATCCATGGACTTTATTGTGGAACTTCCGCCTTCCAAGAAAAACACGGTTATATGGGTGACAGTAGACTGCTTCAGCAAAATGGCCCATTTTGTTCCCCTTCCCAGACTACCATCTTCGACAGAGTTAGCTCAACTATTTATTTCGCATATCTTCCGCTTTCATGGACTCCCTTCTGAAATAGTATCTGACAGAGGTACTCAATTTGTTTCCAAATTTTGGAGAGCACTTTGTAAATCCATGAACATAAAGTTACAATTTTCTTCGGCTTACCACCCACAGTCCAACGGGGCTACTGAATGCACTAACCAGTCTTTGGAACAATATCTTCGTTGTTACATTTCCTATACTCAGGATGATTGGGCCGAACTTCTGCCCATAGCAATTCACCTCATGCTTCTACTGGGAAATCTCCTTTTTTATGTGTCTTTGGGACGAATCCTAGATGTTTTCCTCAAGATTTTCTTTCACACAAGTACCCGCTGCCAATGACTCTGCGGCCCAGATGACCGCTATCTGGCATGCTACGGAAATCAGCTTTCAGAAATCTGCTTTGGTACAAAAAACTGCAGCAGATAGGAGACGTAGAGAACCCCCAGCTTATTCGGTTGGAGATAAAGTGTGGCTCTCCTCGGCTCATATTAACCTACGGGTTCCTTCCTCCAAACTGGGACCCAAATTTATTGGTCCTTTTCCTATCCTGGAATTAATCGGTCCAGTGGCTGTTCGCCTCCAACTTCCTTCCAGCATGCGGATTCCTAACGTGTTTCATATTTCCCTCATCAAGCCAGTATGCTCTAATCAGTATTCCACATCTTTACTACCTCCCGTTCCAATTTCCGTTGATGGTCAGCAGGAATTTGAGGTCGAGAAGATATTGGACTCTAGATTCTTGAGGAGGTCTCTTCAGTATTTGGTCCACTGGAAAGGTTTTGGTCCAGAAGAAAGAGCTTGGATTAAACATTCTGATTTGCACGCTCCTCATCTAGTCGGAGCTTTCCACAGTTTCCGTTGGGTCCTGCCGCTCCGGTCGCACGCCGCTCTGCACTTCCGGGTGGGCGTCTTCGTAGATGTCATGATGTCATGACACCGACACGCCGGGCGGCGCGAGAATTTAAAAGCCGGCGTCCTCCTGGACCCGGTGCCCGATAGTAGCGTTTGCTACCTCCTGTACTCACCTGCCTTGGATCCTATTCCTCTCCTGCTACAGCTACTTACCTTCCCGCTCTAGTGACTATACCTACCTTGCTTGTTACAGTTCCCAGCAGCAGCTTGTTCCAGCCTACAGTTCCCAGGCAAGCACCTTGTTCCAGAATCCTGCCTACAGTTCCCAGCAGCACCTTGTTCCAGACTACAGTTCCCAGCAGCACCTTGTTCCAGAATCCTGCCTACAGTTCCCAGCAGCATCTTGCTCCAGCCTACAGTTCCCAGCAGCCCCTCGTTCCAGATTCCAGCCTTCTGTTCCCAGCAGCCTCTGTATCCTGCATTATCCGGACTATCTGCCTCCTCCTAAAGCGTACTTGTAAGTCCCCCGGCCTCCTGGCCGTTTGTTACACAGGCAAACATCACTGTTATTGGATAAATGGCGTAAAGTCATATCAATACCAGACTCCGAAATAGCCAGTGACCTCTTGGAGAGTCACATTCTAGCATCTCCTGCTGCACAAAACAAACTGATCCAGTTTTATTTTCCAAACCAAACCTCAAACCATCAACGTGTGCTGTATAAACATAGGAAATGCCATCAGAAGTACAAAAAAATATGGAACCTATGGGGCGAATCAGACTGTAGATAGTCTATTCGGCTTCCTGGTATGCGTACCCGGACAAAGCCATAACTAAGCCATAACTATCTTACTATTATCCTTTTCATTCTCTTACCCCTCCCCTGAGAGACTGACATGATATAAATATGCTTTAAATTTGCAACCTCCCTTGAGGGACAGTATATTGATACAATTTGTATTGAATAGACAAATGTACAATAAAGCTGAGACAATTGTAAATAGTTAAAAATTTTTAAATTTTATTGATAAATATTGCAATATTACAGGTTTACATGTAAAGTGTAATAATACTTATGTCATCTTCATTCTGAAATGTGTACAACTGTCAAGCATGTTTAAACCTTACATAAATAAACCGAATAAAAAAAAAAAAAAGAAGGCTCTATTTTAATTTACTCTCTGTCAGGAACTTCTAGCTTCTTTAACCTCACCTTCAGGTTTAAAGTTAATCAGTATCCTGTGCTCCCAAGTCTTAACCCAATAGCAACTGTAAATCTGGAACATGCTTTGGTAATTACTAATAAGTATGAACATAGCATGTTACTCTGGATCCTGTTTAGAGTCACAGCTCACCCATTGGTGCTGTTTAGTTTGAACTGCACATTGTGGCAAGGTTATCTGGGTCTATTCTCAGACCTGCAGGTTAATTCCACTTAGACCCCATGGATTCTAGCTGGCAGGTAGATGCAATAGGAAAAGAAGGGCAGGTTTGGTAAGGTTCATGACTCCTACTGCCAGAAGTGACCTAAATAATCCTTCCCTAGGCCAATAGTTTAATAGCTATGGATGTAAGGGAAGGGCAGATGGATACTTGTTTATATGTAAGATTATTAGGGCAATGCTATTATAATAATGAGGCTGTGAGGTACCTTCTGTTACAAGAAGGCTCTATTTCATTTTATTCTCTGTGAGGAGTATTTAGCACCTTTAGCCCCTCACTAGGGATGGCCGGTTCGCGGATCCGAACCCGGATCCGCCGCGGACTTATCCCGTTCGCGAACGGCGGATTTTTCCGGACTTTCTGCCTTCCGAACTTCCGAACCGCGGAAAATTTTCGAAATTACGAGGATTTTTTGTATTTTCGAAAATACATATTTTTGAAAATTTTCGAAAATTTCGAAATTACAAGGATTCCTCGTATTTTCAGAAATACTTATTTTTGAAAATTTTAGAAATTACGAGGATTTCTCGTATTTTCAAGGTTTTTTTTATTTTAATGGGTCCTCTCGTGGATTTTCGAATTTTTTCGAAAATTCGCGGGATCCTCGAGCGGACCGGATTTTGCGAAGTTCGGACATCTCTACCCCTCACCATAATCTATAAAGCTAATCAGTATCATGTGCTCCCAATTCATAACATAAGAAGGTATAAATGTGGAAATTGCTGTGGTGAATATGTATGAACATAGCTTGTTTAGTTTGAACC
The DNA here is from genome assembly GCA_019447015.1 of Hymenochirus boettgeri. Lineage (NCBI taxonomy): Eukaryota > Metazoa > Chordata > Amphibia > Anura > Pipidae > Hymenochirus > Hymenochirus boettgeri. The sequence goes on from CM033474.1 coordinate 168,034,658, forward strand.
ACACAGTGTGGCAGATGAACCACACAGTGTGGCAGGACTGTGTCACAGACTAAACATTTTTTAGAATTAGGACATGACATTTCAAAATTCAAGTTCAGAACAATAGATCATGTACCATTACCATGCCAAGGAGGGGACAGATCGAAATTATTGTTGCAAAGGGAGGCTTATTGCATGAAGACTTTAATCACAGTTAACCCTTATGGGTTAAATGAGCATATTTCATATAAATGTTTTCTTAATGAATTTTAAATTAACAATGGGCATCTTCAATTGTTATTTTAAACTGTTATGAGTATTTATTAACATATTTTTAAGAAACTTCAGCTCAGCCTCAGTAATTTATTGTACCTTTAAAAAAAATGTAAATTAATATATATTCACTATTAGCACTTTAATATGTGCAATTTTGTTAAAATGGAAGATTAGCACTTTCTTCAGCGCCAGTCACTTTATTATAATTTAGCACTTTAATGCACTTTTAAAATAACATATTTATTACCCAGTATTAGGTTAGACTTTTGTGGATAAATAGTTACACCAATTAAGAATATTGATCACTGGGAGGAGTTACTTCTCACTATAAGTAGTTTGCACTGTATTTGAATCACATGGTTTAATAAAGGCTTCATGCACAGAGCCTGCACATGCACAGAGCAAATCTTTTTGAATAAATCCTGGAGTGAACACCCTTTTTATAACATTAACAATCTCCTCCCACCATGTGACATCTTGTCCGTTAAAGGTAAAGTGCTTAAAGGTAAAGTGCAATATGATTAAAGGTAAAGTGCATATGATTATTCATCTTGCATACTTTATAAACATCATTTCATTCATGTGATCACAGTAATGTATACTAAAACCCCTTTGTTTATAAAGTATGCCAGTGTGCAGATAATATGATATTGTATGGGGCCTAGGAATGTGCATTGATTATCTTTAGCCTAATTGGAGTGCTTCCACAATCCTTGTATTGCATGTATTTATTGGGAAGCCTGGTCAAGCTTCCATGTGGTAATAGCACCCCCAACACACCCTTTTATGGGAGGTTGTATGCCTTTAATATAAAGCACTGGATGGATGGCCTCTTCCCTCATTTTAAAAAGCCAAAGGGGGAAGATAGAAAGCCTGTTATATGGATCCAGTGCACAACTATGAGAATGTGCATTGATCATCATTTCTATGTTTGTATAAATGTTTGATCAGATCAGTAGCACTTCCGCTAAATGTAGTTGTAAATTAGCCTAATTGGAGTGCTTCCACAATCCTTGTATTGTATGTATTTATTGGTCAAGCCTCCATGTGGTAATAGCACCCCCAACACGCCCCTTTTATGGGAGGTCCTATGCCTTTAATATAAAGCAGTTGATGGCCTCTTCCCTCATTTTAAAAAGCCAAAGGGCTGGGGGGAAGTGAGAGAGACTGTTATACGGATCCAGTGTGTAAGAATGAGAAATGCAAAAGTTTGCTAATCGTAATTGAAGTAAAAGAAATTGAAAAGGTTAGACGTTAGGACCTTCCAGACTGGGGTTACCTTGACGTGGTTGGAAGGCTTTTCATTCATGTGATCACAGTAATGTATACTAAAACCCCTTTGTTTATAAAGTATGCCAGTGTACAGATAATAACATATAATATTTTAATTTTTTTTTTACTAAGCAAGATACTTGGCTGGCCATCAGCTATATTTGTTTAAATATTAAAATAATTATTAACTGATTATTTGTTGTTATCATCTGGTGTATTAAATCAAATTTTCGGATGAAATTATTGGAATTTAACATTTTTCAAGTGATACATTTTGGTAATTCCATCTTTGGAATTAAATTTTTTTTTTTTTAAATGCACAGGACTACAAGGAAAAAAGATTTAGAAATCATGACAATAAGATTTTTAAATGCATTGTATAAGTGCATTTTCCCCCATTACATTCCCTTTACATGATTGATAGATTAATAATATATCATATGCAATCATTTGTATGTTCAATAGATAATGTACTGTACCTTAACAGAAGATGTCTGAAAGCTGGTGTAACTGCGGTTCTGCTTTTTGCCAAGGACTTTATATTATGTGTAGCAGAGGATACACCCCCTTGGCAACACTCATGTGTTATGCAATTCTTCTAACATGTTATACTCATAAATAATTGATTGATTTGCAGCAAGTATAATCAAAAGCAAAACATGATTCATAATTTTGTTGACTCCCCAAGGCAATCCGAGACAATGAAGAGTTACAAAACATCCAGATTAGTGCTATATTAATTTCCATGTGAAACGTGTCACTGCCCAATGCATGCAGTAGGGAAATGGGGAGGTAAATGATTCACTGAAATAATTTCCCCTTGATCTCACATACACTTTGGAATTGGCTTAGGGAAGGTGGGCGTTCAGTTCAATAAGAAACAACTTATATTTAAACTATTTCAAGATGGGAAATTTCTAGACATATCAAGTATAATCATTTACACTCCCTATTTGATGGATATCATTTTAATGTGTAAAATGTTTGGACACCTCTAGTGAATAGAGGTTCGCATACACGTGCAATTGGCGATCTGCCCAGCAGATCGGGCAACGATCCCTGAACGGAAGGCCATTTCGGGAGATAAAGTGCCCATACACAGGCCAATTATCGGCTGAAATGTCCGTTCGTACACACCGTGACCCGCGATCGCACGTGTTTACGAACCTATATATTAGAATGTTTAAGATAAATGAAATGAGATGTCTAAGGCTGAGACCACACTGTAACGCACTCCCTCGTGGTGTTTGTGCAAAGAATGTGGATTGCATGCGCTCCAATTTACAGATCGCACAAATCAACTGGCAATCATGATCGGATCACGCTTAAAAGCGCATCAGTGTGGCCTAGCCCTAACTCACTTCTAGGTACACTTGCAAGCTATAAAGTCAGAATAGTGTATATTGGCAAATTTGAACATTGTCGGTCAACAGCAGCTTCATATTTAGAGAAAGCCAAATATAGGACGGACATGTTCAGCCAAGCACATAACAATTTATACTTACCTCTCCTACCCTTGAAAACTCCAGGGCTGTAATAGTGACTTACCTGCCCAACATTCCAGAAGAGAGTTATTCAGTCAGCTTTTCTTATTTATAAGATGTGTCTTTCAAATTTAGAAGAGTTTATCTTTATTCCCAGACAAATATATATACAGAAGATAAGTTAGCACTTGTGAACACACCTGAACATTTTCTTAGACACTTCTTATTTAATTATACTGCTAGAGATGTTCGAAACTGATGAGTTTCATCCTGTTTTCGAATTTTCGAATTTACAGTTAAAACAGTCCGAAAACGGACCCATAGAAGTCTATGGGAGAAAAAAATTCGAAAGTTTCTATCAATTTGAAGGGTGAAATAGTAATAGTAGGTTACTGTAAATAACACAGGGACCTGGGGAATGGTCTGGGGAACCCGTAAATATAAGTAAAATTCATTTAAAATCTATCTTTCCTTACAATCGGGCTGTTTTCGAGCTTTCACAGGCTATTTTCGAGGGTTACCGAAATCGAACATTATTTTTGAGGGCTACCGATATTACAAATTCGAGGGTTACCGAAATCAGCTTGTACATTCGAGGGTTGGCAAAATCGGCACATACATTCGAGGGTTACCGAAATCATCTACTTTCGATTTTGATAATCATCTACTTTTGATTTCGATAATCATCTACTTTCGATTTCGATAATTATCGAATTTTCAATAAAAATCGAAAACTCGGAAAATTCGAGTTTTGAAAAATCCGGGAGTTCCGAAAGTTTCGTCGGGACTTCGAAACCGCCGGATTTGATTCGAATCTGGGTTCTATTAGAACCCAAAGTACATCCCTATATACTGCTTATGCTACTGTGGCTGCACATTTGAGAAATAATAATCATAATATCGTAGAAACTTATTTATTATCCCTTTTTAACAAAAGTAGTCAGCACCAAAGGCAAAACTTCATTAATATAAAACGTTAATTTATGGGATTTATGTTTAAGTGTATCTCCACTCATATTAACAGATTTGGGGAATTTAGTTTTATTAAAAAATGGGGGAGGTAAAGGAGCTGTGTCTTACCTCCTGTTGTTCAATAAAACAATCAGGAACCAGGAGAACTTACACGCTTGCTCGCTCCCCGGCGCATAGTCTGACAGCTCCGGACAAACTCTGTCTTCTGTGTGCATACATATATCCTGTTGGGAATAAACAAAGGACCGGGTCCAGATGGTAAAGTGCCACATGCATGGGCTTACACACAAACATGGCCAACCAGCTCAGTATTTTGAACAGCGTCCAGTTTTTGAAACAAAACACTTCTGAATCCAAATGTATATATGGGCCATATTTATCGGAAATTTACGTGGGCTATGGTAAAAGTACATTTGCGGCTATGAAATTATGTCTGTGATCGTTGAATTACGATTGCAAATCTACAACCGCTATGATAGGATTGTGTCCACAATCATAAATTTACAATTGCTGCAACGTTTGTTTAAAGTGTGGTATCGCAAAATAGTGATATCAAGCGTTTATAAATATGGCCCTATATACAATTGATTATAGGATCTTTTTTTGCCCAAAAACGTTTGTACAACTTTTTAATGACTTGGTTGTTATTGTGTTTAAATTAAATGTATCTACATTTTAAAGGAGATATATTTTTAAAGCAAATGTGAGTATTGCTGAGTAGGTTGGATTAAATGGACGTATGTCTTTATTCAACCTCAAATTCTCTAATTATCTTACAGTTTCATATGCATATGACATGTTTTTAGGTCTTAATGACTAGGGGTTGGGGTTGCTCCATAGTAATATATTTTTTTGTGCTTTTGGGCATTTTATATTTCCTGTTATTCTTTATAACCATACAGTATCTCATTGTTCTTTTATTTTGCTTGTCTGTGCTTGGCATTGTTTTCTAGCCTGCTCAGCAAGAATCACAGGTTTTACCCAATGAAAATATTTGCCCAACCTAAAAGACTTGCAGGGGAATTTAGCTTCAATTTAGTTTAATTTTTAGTTTAATAACCAGGTCTTTAACACATATAGCTTACACAAATATCACACTAGTTATGCCATAATAGGTGCAAAAGTATTTTTTTGCTATAATTCTTCATCAATTTCCTGCATTAACCTAATTGCTTGATGTAGGTTAAAGGGCAATTATACTAAAAAATGTATAGTATTTTTTCCTGCCTATACCTAACAAATATAAGGAGTTACAGTCACAAAAGATATATTCATTTAGTGCAACTTGTGTAGGGTAGAGTGAGTGCTGCTAATAATAAATTACAAACCATGGTGTTGCAGGACATAACAACAAAATAACATTCCATCAGGAGTAATGAATTTCTAGTTTAACAGGCCATACACAGCTCAATTTGTGCTGAAGATCGAGGGCACAAGGTGGTAATTTCCACCTTGAGCCTTCAATTTTCAGAATATTTCAGTTTGAAATCTAATAAAGATATAAACAGAAAGATGAGGTCGGTGAAAAATTATCTGCCTGACCTGAACAACATTTTTTTTGATTGACTACTTACCCTTCGATTTTCAGGCAGTTTAATCGAATTGGTGTAAAAATGTACCCTTTGTATGGCATGCTTTATGGTCTGTGGTGTAACTACCACAAGATCAGCTGTTTAAAAGACCAGACCCGAACTTCCAGAACCTAACGGGAAGTTGGTTTCCTTCATATGTGCGATCAGCTGTTTAAAAAAAGCTGATCGTGGACCCTGAGTTTGGGGAGGGGGGTGGGTCTGTCAGGGGCCTGGCATCCAACTTGGGGGGGGGGTAATTTTTTAAGTTACTATGGGTTCGTTAACACTAGACCGGATTTTGTCCGTTTTCGGTCAGAAACCTGCATTGAGGTACATTTTTTTTAATGGATTGGATTGAACCGGTCTGTTAAAAAAAGCACCATACACATTTCAAAATCAAATGCATTTTAATTAAAAAGATAGGGGAAATGGACTGCTAAAAACGGACCTGAAAAGCAGACTGTCCGTTGTAGTCTTTTTTGGTACATGTGTAGTGTAAACTCAGCCTTATAGTAATTTTCACCTCTTTTGCTGTTGGATAGGTGAAACATGCTGAGATCACTACTTGAGTGATAGGCAGGACCAGAACAAGCACTATTAATCATTGGATGGGCAGGTTAAGGTTAGTGGAATAAGAAAATACTCCTATTTATATATTTTGCACTGAACCCCAAATTTAATAAGGACATACACACTTTAATATGATTGATACTCAATTGTATAATCATTGTATTATGTGTGGTAACCAAAAATTAAATTGAACTGGGCTGTCTCTAGACTTTTTGGCACCTGAAACAAAATTCCAAATGCTGCCCCTCGCCTTGTGCCGCCAGAAGGGGTGTGGTTTTATAATTGAAAGTGGGTGGTTTGCCCACAGTGCCTGGTATCAAGTTTGGCCACAGTGCCTGGTGTCAAATTTACCCACAGTGACTGGTAACAAGTTTACCCATTGACTGGTATCAAGTTTGCCCACAGTGACTGGTATCAAGTTTGCCCAAGGTGACTGGTATCAAGTTTACCCACAGTGACGGGTATCAAGTTTCCCCAAAGTGACTGGTATTAAGTTTGCCCACAGTGACTGGACTGGTATCAAATTATCCCACTGTGACTGGTATCAAATTTGCCAACAGTGACTGGTATTAAGTTTGCCGACAGCAACTGGGATCAAGTTTACCCACAGTGATTGCTGGTATTAGCAACTTCTCATACCTGAGGCTGAATTCCGCCACAGCGCAGCTATTTTTTACAGGAAACCTTGAGCAACAGAGACAGTGCACACAATGAGGCGCTCACAGACAGGAGAACAGAATTTGGACATAATAAATCCAAAAGAGAAGGGTCCGGTATTAAAAGGGACAGCACCTCTATCCGTCCTCTGCCTATAGGCACAGGCCTCGCATGCCTAGTTGAAAATCCGGCCCTGGCCCCGGGCATATGTCGCTAAGTTGAATTTCATAAGTTGAATTGCAATGCAATTTTTTTTTCTGGCATAAAAATGGTCGCCTCCACCCTGCCTCATTAGGGAGAGAAGATTAGAGACTGAGAAGATCTGTCCTTTTTTATTATCTGGCATACTGGAAAATGTATGATTGGTAAATTGTCCAATAATGTTGCTGTGTGCAATCTTTTTGAACCAAAGAATTTACATATCAGTGTGTGGAAGCTAATAGGGAATCTCACAGCACATTAAATTAGATGCTGGCCACCTAGGGAATGAGCAATTCAAATGGAAAAGGACCCAAGTAGCAAGAAGAGCCGTAGGGCAATTCAGCATGGGCTGCGTGCTTGTTCACCTGAACCTTCGATCCTCATACAGAGTATCAGAAGTTGAGATGGCCAATCCATTGGTTCTGCATAAATTTACAAAATTTGACTGCAAAGTTTTGACAGCGATATTTTGTATTGGAAAGAGAAATCCTTCCTCAATTAAATCACTTGCAACAACTGTGGGGGGGACTTGTGTAAATCTGCACAGCTGCTGCAGCTCTCTTCTTAAAATGATGCTATTAAATGTGCTATTCGGCTATACAATACCAAGTAGACTACCACTATGGTCTTGTATAGGTGATCGTAAAAGTATGAGCGTGACCATAATTTTATGACTGTGATCGTAATTGTGCGGTCTTGGTAATAAAAATAGTGATCGTTAAAGGAGCGATATTGTAAAATAGTGATACCATGCCTTAATAAATATGGAGCTCTTGGTAAATCTCCCTGAGAATGTCCAGGGTTATACTTACTGTAGTTAGCTGTATGAATGGGTGTATATAGGTGACTGGCTATGTCTTTGCTTGTGTGGAGTATGTGGACTAGGGGTGGGATCTGGTCCATATGGGTGTTGATGGCTGTTATATTGGTGTTGTTAGATTTTGCATGGAAAAGTTGAACTTGATTGACTTTTGTTCTTTGTTTTTTCCAACCCAAAAATAACTATGTAACTACTCTCAACAAAACCAGAAGGGCTAGTCCAGATCATCGCTATTGCAAATAACTTGCCAATACAATTATTCATGTAAATTCTATACAATTTTCACATTCAGTACTAAGACAATTTCTATCTGAATCATTTTTTAAGAAGAGAAACCGCAATCTCTATGAACATCAGTCAAACAAATGCTACAGTATATACCCTAGATAAATCTAAAGCACTTGCAGGGTTGTTCAATAAAAGTTCTTATTGTTAAAAATGGTGCTAATTTTGCTCCAATCAATCAGATGTTAGCTTTCAAATGTTAAACAAGATTTGATTTGATTTGGCTGGTGCAGAATTAACACCATTTTAAACGATAAGAACTTTTATTGAATCTCCCTGCTGGTGTAAAATGAGTGTAAAATCCATGCTACGCAATGTAATATCAGGTAGCATGGTTTATACACTCTTTTTACAGGGCCTGTGCAACTTACAAATGTTTTTGGTAGTAGTGCACTGCAGCTCAAGCAAAAAAAGGGGCAATGCAATAAGAAAGTTCAAGAAAGTTGTATTAATCCATTTACAGCAATGTTTGGGACAGCTTTAAGAAGGCTTGTGTGGCTGTTGCAGCATGAGGCTTATTTCTTGATACACGTGTTTCCTTTGATTTACACCATTCACTGACTGCCCTTTGATGTTGGGTACTTGTTGGGAATAGTGGGGGGATTATTTTGATTATATCTGTAATAATGTTACCAAATCTTTTAACCAAAGAAGCAATTTGTATTATCTATTTAAAGGCACTAACCAGTAACTATTTGGAAGCTGACTTTAGTAAAGAGAGCTACCAAACCGCACTCACAAAGATCCTGTACCCCAACTGCCCATTTAGACAGCCCAGTCAAGCCCATCTCATGCTCACATGTCACATAACCTACAAGTTCAGTTGCTAGGACTGTTTAAAGTTTCGCTGGGGAACTTTGGCCATTTTATAGTGTGTCATAGACACACCCCTAAAAAAAGATTGGTTCCAGATCCAAGGACCTATTGGATTTAAGATTTGTTTTAGACCAATTAGATTTGAGTGTGTGTTTAGGCATACCTCCATACAAACATTTGAAATTGATAAAGAGGGACGGGAGGGTTTGGTGCGTGCGTAAGCACGTGCTAAAATTTTCAAACTGTGCCTCCTTTTCTTAGGCTTCATCTGCTTTTATTAGGTTATGCCCAATTTAAAGACTTCCCATTTTACTTTTTACCCAAGTGTTAGTTATATATATATATATATATATATATATATATATATATATATATATAAAATGGTAACCAAAAGAAATAGGAGCACTCCAGGGTCTCTTCAAATAGTGCAATATTTATTTGCACGTCTATCGACGCGTTTCGGCCCGTCAAAGGCCGTTCTCAAGATAACAAGTGCAATGTGTTCACGGTTTTTTATAACTAAATATATATATATATATATATATATATATATATATATACCAAATAATGCTTTTAAGGTGCAAAACTCGGACTTTATTTAAAGCTTTTTATTGAACAGCAATGTTTTGGTCTTTTTTTTTATCAAGAGCTGGATAAAGTCTTAGAATAAAGACCAAAATGTTGCTGTTCTGTTTAACCTCAATAAAAAGCTTAAATAAAGTACAAGTTGTGCCCCTTGAAAGCATCAATTTGATCATCCTGGATCGGCCTAAAAAAATGTCTGAAAGTCCTAGAAGTTCTCCGTGGAGTTCTTCTGCTTCACAACAAGAAACAAGGATCCATGATTTGGCAGCACCCAGGAGTGTGAAGGAATTTACCTTGTATGTATATATATATATATATATATATATATATATATATATGCATACATAAGGCGATAGTAAAATAGGTGTACTTAATTTGCTCCAGAGACTGTCAGCCTTATCCAAATTCTATGTGCAAGACTCTTATTTATCAGGACCGGGCATATGTTGGAGGCAGGGTGTTGCTGAACTACAACTCTAGGAGAATGAAAAAATGGGCGCCAGTGGTTCTTGAACTTAAACAATATCTATTTATTAACAGAACAATATTAAAAAGGTTTTGCAATTAGCAAAATAGAGGTGACATAGCAAACCAGAGGAATCAGAAAACAGCATAAATAACAATCAGCTTGTAAATGCCACCCCAGCTCTCAGGTCATTGTAGGGGACTCTTCTACCCCTATGTCTGGCACTATGTCCCTATTCTTGGGTGGTATACCCAGGACTCTAGTCCTTACTAAATCTCCTTGTTGGAGCTCAGGCTGCTCACTAGCTACCCTACTCCAATCTATCACTTCTGGAGTGATTTATAACAGAATATACTCTCTCACTAACTAACATAATTAATCTCCTATTTATACTTTTACACAGAAAATCATACTGGCTAAATACTGCCAAAACAAGAAGACTAAAAGGTAATTTTGTTTATCAGTTCCCTACATATATAAATACACACACACACACACACACATATATAGTAGCATGTCTCTGTGCTTATCATTCATACACTCACTCACTCACTCACTCACTCACACATGCATTATTATATATACACACATACATGCTATAATGCACATACATGTGTTCATATACATACTCATTCACATGCTCTTATACACACGTGATTTCTCTTTTACACACATTCATGCTTATACATACACTCATGATTTTATATACACGTACATGCTTTAGTTATTCACATACATGCATGCATGCTTTCATATACACACACACATGCATTCTTTAATAGAAATACATGCTTTTACACACAAATATACTCATTTGCTTTTACACACACAGTAAGAATTTACACACACACAGTAAGAATTTACACACAGTGTGTATATTGAAAAGTTGAAAAGGAGGACTCTATGACCCAGCAGAAAATAAATGAATCCAAATCAACCAGGATCTGCATCTACCAGCAGCTACAAGAAGCACAGACTATGTAGCACATGATTTACTGCACTTTAAAGTCCCTGACACTGACCTCTGCTCCCTTGACTCACTGAACTCACTGTTTCTGTGTCTGTGTTCTCAGTCCAGCTGATCTCCACAGCACACAGACTGACACTCACTGACAGAGCCTTGATAGCCAGCAAAACTCTCAACTGTGTCTGCAAGTTCCATTGGGTCCCTCCCATGGCACTGCACTTCCGTTTTGCTCTTCGAGACCACTTTGTTTTTTGTTTTTTTAATACTTACATTTTTAACTCAAAATCATGACATCATCGGCACATTGTGGGTAAGCACCTGGTCTGCCGGTACACGGTGAAAGTCACCCTAAAGTGGGACAATCACAGCGAAACCCGGATGTTTGGGAGCTATTTACTGTTTAGGGGACACTATAAAACAGTAAGAATGCCTAGATCAGCATTTATTGAGCAGCTAATTGTTAAGTTTTGCCATTGTAAACGATTTGTTTGAGATAGGCTGCCTGGCTGGGCTCTGTGAAAGTATAGCCTTCAGCCCTGGTAGTCTACGGTTGAGGGACAGTTCCTTTTGCATATTATATCTCTCCGTGCAATGGTTATACGATGAATAATAAACAAACATATGTGTTATGTGTAATATATCAACAATTTGGGCTTGTGTTCTGAGCTTGTGCTCTGGATTTTCTTTTACAGCAGATTCTAGCAATGTTAATGCAGATGTAGTTGGATTCCTTCTTCTAATAGTTTCCCAATTTCTAACAGTAGAGGGCAGGGAATGGTGGAGTTGTATATTGGAATGTTTGGATATTACCCAGAGGAACCAATGCAGCTTCTGCAGCTGCAATCGGTGTGTAATCACTGCAGTCCTGCTACTATTATTGTGTGTCCTTCATTCATGAGATGATCTGGTAACTAAATATAAATCATCTAACACTATAAACATGTTATAGAACAAAACTATACCGACAAATGTCAGGATCCTGACAGTCCCCTAGGGCCTAGAGGAAAGAAATGCATAGATGTGATTGCTAAGTTTCTTTGACAAATTCTAATATATATATATATCAGATATATATTAGATTATATATATATATTTATATATATATATATAAAATAAATGTGGTGTACCTTGACATATTAGGAAAGAGATCCCTGCCCCGAAGAGCTTACAATCTAAGTGGGAGGGACAACATACAGATACAACTGGAGGGAGGGATAAAGGGCTCAGACAGCAAACAATCATTAATAGTGCTGGTTTTCAGAAAGGTAGGATAACAGTCTAGATTTAAAAGGGCTAATGGATGTCACCTTGCGAAGTTAGAGAGGGAGAGAGTTCCAAAGGTAGCAGCAAGAGAGAATGGTTTAAGTTGGGAGGAAGTAGTGTTCATTGGGGATTTGTAGCGAGGATTGCGCAGGGCATGTAAAGGAACATAATGGACCAAGAAAGAAGATAAGATAGGGAGGTTCAGGAGAGTGAAGGAATTTTGCAAATGTAGGGATTCTCCTAAACTATTACAAACCCAGTCATGATTATGTATCAGTTCAGGACAAAACCATGTGTTCCCATGATGCTATTAACATCATCGAAACATGAGCGATAAGTTGCAGGGTTTTGGAGCCACCAGTGTAAAAATAATCGCTAAATGTATTGCCCTTTACAGCCAACTTTCTTTCTCTACCCACTTTTCCTAAAGCGAACTAAGAGATGATCCTGCACACACCTAGTGGAGGTAGTAAGCAAAGAGAAGTGGCTGAGTGCAATGGCACACCATGGTAAGTGGTAGATAATAGCAAGTAATAATTAAGACCATGCACATCAGTCTTGCAAGCCCATGTATTTTATTGTGTCATACACGGGTACACAAAAGTGTAACGTTTCGGTACACAGCGGTACCTTCTTCAGACATTTATGACACAATAAAATACATGGGCTTGCAAGAATGATGTGCATGGTCTTAATTATTACTTATATCACGTTGGGGGTTAAAAAAACAAAGTTTTTTGATTATTGATCAAAATTTGCTTTTTTGACTTTAGTTACCCTTTAAAGTATGGCTTCCATAGTAATGGATAAGTAGATCAGTAGGTGTGTGTACCTGGGTCTGGTTGAGGGGGTATGTCTTTTTTGTGTTTACAACCATAAAACTATCTTTTATTGAGGATAAATCTTAATTTGTTTTTTTGACTTTAGTTACCCTTTAAATATTTCTGCCACCGTAATGCATAAGTAGATCAGTAGGTGTGTGTACCTGGGTCTGGTTAGGGGGGTATGTCTTTTTTGTGTTTACAACCATCTTTTATTGAGAATAAATCTAAATTAGTTTTTTTGACTTTAGTTACCCTTTAAATATGGCTTCCATGGGAATGGAAAGGTAGGTCAGTAGGTGGGTGTACCTGGGTCTGTGTGGGGGGTTGGGGGTATCACCATTTGTATTTATGACCATGAAAAAAACTGTTTTGAAATATCCACATTTAAGGATTGTTACCATTATAGTCTATGGAAAAAAAATGTCCGGAAATTCGCCGATAACGCCGTAACGCTTCCGTGGATTCCTTAGCTAGAAGATAGCACACGTCTCCTATATGCCCCGCACATCTGTACCGAATTTCATGTCTCTAACTCAAAAACTGTGGTAGGAGATACGGCCCAAAAAAGCGGAAGAATAAAACAGAAAAAGAAGAAGAAGAAGAAATAGAAAGAACAGTAATTTCAAGCCAAATTAATAAACTGGAGGACTGAATAACACTGTGGAATGACCTGGAGAACTGACTAACACTGTGTAATAAACTGGAAGCCTGACAACACTGGCTGAAAGGTTTAACATATTCCAGTGAACAGGGGGGTTCCTAGGGTTTTTGACACCCAAAACAACATTTTAATGCCGCCTATCGGCAGACGGGTGGCGGCTTGTGAAGTGGGCGTGGCTTCATCATGGAACATAGGCGTGGCTTGTGGAAGTAGGTATGGTGGGCTGACTAACACTGACTGGTGAATTGGAGGGCTGACTTAACACTGATTGGTGGACTGATGCTGAAATGCGGTTTTGCAGGAAGGAGGATTTTTTTTAAAACTGATGCCTTTTAAGTGTTCCTCAGGGGCGCACCCTGAGCAAATGTTTCAGTTTGCTTCATGGTAGGGGCACCCCTGCCAGTGGAGGAATGATAGATTTAAACTAATAAATTACACTGTTTAAAGGGCATCTCCACCCCTCCTATAAAATTTTGATATACTGTAGTCCACCCCCCAAAACCCCATTTACGCTATACTTACATTTAGAATAGATGCTCCCAGAGTGAGATATTCTCCTTACAAATCCCTGATAAACCAGAGCTTGGTCCCACCTCCTCCACTGCTGTAGCGTGCCCTTTAAGTGTGCAAGCACCAACAGTGAAGGGAGAAAAATATTATTCTTTCCCTTTACAAAGCAATGATAAGTCTTTGTTTGTAATATGCAGTGCTGTTTTGGAATCTTGTGTACATAAAGAACATCTTGGAAATGGAAAGGCTTCCGAGAGGGGCAACTAAAATAATAAGGGGACTGGGGGGGGAGCTTGAATATAAAGACAGATTGGATAAGTTGTAATTATGCATATTGGAGAAAAATACGCTTTAGTGGAGATAAAATCATTCTGTATCCCTGGACTGAAAGCAGTGGTGTAACAACTGCCCCCACCACTGCAGGGGGGCCCGGAGGCATAGGGGGCCCGGAGGCATAGGGGGCCCAGAGCCGGCTCTACTAAATCAGCCAGTTTTTAGAACTTTGCTTTTTTTTTTTGGTCGGTTTTTATTTCTGGGTTTTTTTTATTTTAACTTGTAGCCGGGGGGTGGGGGATGTTGGTAAAGTGCTGCTGTTCAGTCACTGTGATATCCATGTACTGACCTGATTGGCCTCTGCTGCACACTGGAAGAAACTATCATGTGGAGGGAGGGCGGAGCTCTAAAAGTGAAAGTAGCATTGGAGAGTTTGGTTGACTGGTCCGGTATGTGTACAGGCTCTGTCTGCGGTGTCCTCACTCCTCCTGGCTGCTTGAGAGGAGAGTGAGTGAGACTGTGTCTGTCTTGTAGGCTGTTGACGACCTGTCATCTGCCTGCTGCTGCTGCTTGGTTCTGCAGCCATTAGCAAATCAGAGAGGTGAGGTGAATATTTCAGTATTTTGGTCACGGTAAATAATTATAATACCAAGTGTTTAATGGGACTTATTTGTCATTGAATTTGTGCAGAGACTTTGCAGATTACAGTGACCAGGTATCTCTGTCTATCAATAAATAGATAGTATGTGATAGATAGATAGATAGATAGATAGATAGATAGATAGATAGATAGATAGATAGATAGATAGATAGACCGACCGACAGACAGACAGAGATATAGATCGATCGACACATAGGGCCATATTTATAAAAAATGTTATCATAATAATAACAATCGGTGTTCTACGATATCGACCATTATTTTATGATATCATAATTCTACGGTGCCGTTATCGTAGAATAACGATCGTTATTGTAAAATACCGATCGTTATCGTTGATGACAATCGGTAATCTACA
Organism: Hymenochirus boettgeri; assembly: GCA_019447015.1. Taxonomy (NCBI): domain Eukaryota; kingdom Metazoa; phylum Chordata; class Amphibia; order Anura; family Pipidae; genus Hymenochirus; species Hymenochirus boettgeri. Next base: position 168,050,129 of record CM033474.1, read on the forward strand.
ATATTGATCGGTATTTTATGATAACGACACCGTAGAATTATGATATCGTAAAATAATGGTCGATATCGTAGAACACCGATCGTTATTATTACGATAACGATTTTTTATAAATATGGTCCATAGATAGATAGATTGACATGAGAGAGGGAGAGATGTACAGGTACATAGATAAATACAGACACATAACTTATAGATAAATAGACACAGATAGATACAGCTTTTCCCTTCCCTCCCTATCTTATTCAATGTATTAGTGACATCTGTCCATAGGTGCTTCACACTGCAAAACCAGAGGCCTGCACTACACTGATGATGGCTCAATTAAGCCGAAACCAGTCTGTAGTTGGCGCTCTGGTTTTGCATTTAGCTTGTGGAATGCCGTAGAAGTCTTTTTAAAGACAGCATTCCATAGAGCTTCCATGGAAACATGGTAAATTCCCAGAAGTCTTTGTTCCCTTATTTGCATATTGCTGAGGAGGGAGATTTGAAGCCTGTTCTCTCCCTATCTTATTCAATGTATTAGTGACGTCTGTCCAAAGTATAGCTGTTGTGTTCAATTAGATCAACTGGACTTGAAGTTTAGTTCTTAAAGACGTTTCGCTAGTCATCTGACTGGCTTTCTCAATTCAGAATGACTAGTACAAGAATCTGTTGGAAATTATGTACCCTGGAAAATCCTAATTAGCATATCACAGCCAGGTGTTAAGGGCGTGATTGCATAGTAGCTAAGAGGTGTTACAGGAATGCCCAGGATAAGGTGTCAAAACAGTATTGTACATGGCAGACAGTTGGTGTCGAACCCCCCACCTCTATTTAGGCTTGGTTTCTTTAAGAAAAGAACACGAATACCAACAGTGAAGGGGGAAAGCAAGACAGGATGAAGAACATGGTCATCCCATATGAAGCAGGGGTCTCCGAGAAACTAAGAAGAATTTAGCGAAAATTTAGAGAAAACCAGTCGGATGACTAGCGAAACGTCTTCAAGACCTAAACTTCAAGTCCAGTTGATCTAATTGAATACAACAGATATACCATTACCTGGATGAATGAGAACCTTCACAAATCTGTCCATAGGCACTTCACACTGCAAAACAAGAGGCCTGCACTACACTGATGATGGCTCAATAACGCTGAAACCGGTCTGTAGTTGGCACTCTGGTTTTACATTTAGCTTGTGGAATGCTGTAGAAGTCTTTTTATAGACATAGCATTCCATAGAGCTTCTATGGAAACATGGTAAATTCCCAGAAGTCTTTGTTCATTACTTGCATAAAAATAAGGAATGTTTCTTGTATTGATACATAAAGTTGATCCAGGGATATTTCCAGTTGCCACTTTTTATTCCCCTTATATATTGGTTTTTTTTCTTGCTTTTCTCTAAATCAACTGTTAGGCAGGAGTATTTCTGAATAGGTTGGATTAGATGGACATACATCTTTATTCAACCTCAAATACTATACTGTACTAATCAGACAGCAAACCTTGTTGTAGATAAGTGCACTATTGAGAAACGTATTGCACATTGCTGTGCCAAGATCAGGTTCACTTTATTATCCTCCCCAGGGCCACCTTGTCCATGAAGCAAGGTGAAAATCTTGCTCATGGTGCGGTGGTCCTGGACAATACAAGTTAATGCCAGCGTTCTCAGATCACAAGAGTGCTCTGTAATTGACTTCTTTTGTAAGAGGAGTGGCACGGAGGAAAAATGCTCCTGCCGTTGGTCCCCCTAGCAGCGCTACCAATGCTCCCCCTGCAGCTCTGTTGCTATAAGATTTATGTTGTTTGAAAGCAATATCTAAGAGACATCTAGGAGACTGTGACAGAATAAAAGTAATCTTGTGAAGCATGTGACAGACTGAGTCTGAATACACATGCAATATACATATTACAAAGGCTGTGTCACAGTTCATTAAATACATGCATACATTGAAAACAATGACGCCTTAATCATGCTTCTAATGGTAATACCAACCAACGTTTCTGCATGTAAATATAATATGTGTTCATGTCTTAAAGGGAAAGGTGACAACTGGGTTGCTGTATCATCGATCATGGCAACGATCGTTTAAGACGCGGTATCACAAAATAGATTTACTTTTACATCATCGCGCCTTTATGAATATTGCCCAAAGGGTCGATTCTGTCAGATCCAATGGATTTGTCCCTTTTTATCATTTAACAGGGAGATTCAATAAAAGTTCTTATCGTTAAAAATGGTGCTAATTTTGCCCCAACCAATCAGATCTTAGTTAACATTTGAAAGCTACATCTGATTGGTTGGGGCAGAATTAGCACCATTTTTAACGATAATAACTTTTATTGAATAACCCTGTAAGTGTCTACCCACCTTAAGCCCTTTATGTTGCCAAAAATAAAAGAATCTGTATCTATTGTAAGTGGAGGGCTTGCTGTAGTAAAACATACTGGTCTCATACAGGTGTATCTTTGGTTTAGATTCCATTTAATAAAAACTACACCCTCATAAGAACATCTTTAAGAAAGAATGGCCTCTTTAAAATATGTTGATATATCATAGTTTGTCCTATGAATTCATTACTGTATGCCTGCTATGCTTCTGGAGGCCTCATGGAAACTGAAAATTTAGAAACCTGTACTGAGCCTGTACAGTAATGTCAAATGAACAGAAGCCAGTAAACTGTAGTTTCGCAGCGTATTTAAAAGGTATGTCCATCGTATTTGACAACTTTAATTTTTACTGTTTTACTGAAGAACAGGAGGCATATGCGCACACAGTGCGAAGAAGCGTGGATGCGTCGGAGGCTGTCAGAGAAGGCGGCGCTGGAGCGATCTGTGGGTAAGTTTCTCCTGCTCGATTTACTGAAGAACGCGAGGTAAGAGATAGTGCATTTACCTCCTGTTCTTCAGTAAAAAAGAAAGTTGTCAAATACGATGGACATACCCTTTAAACTAGTTACTTTAAGAAACAAAATATAATTTTTGTTCTATTTCTGCTATGGTTACATTACAATAGCTCATTGAAAATATACCTGCCAAATGTCACAAATGATCCTGTGTTTATGTAAACATGCTGTCAGCACTCACACGGAGCTGGGCCTAGTCTCACAGTTTGATGCTGTAGCTTTGACAGCTTTGTATATACTTATTGTTATGCTCTTCAAGCTGCAGGTGTAAAACAAGCACAGAGGTTTTATTTTAGTTTACAATTCAGTAAAAAAAGAAATAATTGATTTTAATCTGTCAACCCTCTCCCTTCTCTGTGCCCTTTCTAAAATACAAATATATTCCTGTTCGTTCAAATGGCAGTGGTCACTAATGGGTTAACCCCATTTATAATACATAAGTGTGATATTTTATAATGGGAGGTGCAGTGGTATATATCCTTATAAAAATCACTCAGCTATGTCACTAAGTGACTAATTTCTTATATTTATTATATCCCACTACTCCGCCCATTCCAGTGTTTATGCCTGGACAATGACTCAGCATTTTTTTGCCATGTTTAACTTCGCTAACAGAACTGGCTGGAGCTGCTTAAGAAACCAAGCCTAAATAGAGGTGGGGGGGTTCGACACCAACTGTCGAAGAAACCAAGCCTAAATAGAGGTGGGGGGGTTCGACACCAACTGTCTGCCATGTACAATGCTGTTTTAACACCTTACTCTGGGCGTTCCTATAAACACCTCTAGCCATATCCAATCACACCCTAACACCTGGCTGTGATATGCTAATGGGATTTTCCAGGGTACATAATTGCCACAGATTCTGTACAAGTCATTCTGAATTGAGAAAGCCAGTCGGATGACTAGCGAAACGTCTTCAAGAACTACATTTCAAGTCCAGTTGATCTAATTGAATACAACAGAAATGCCACTTATTGATATCTGAAGAAGCAAAGACATTTATAGGACCTAAACACTCAATAAAAATATAAGAATTAAATAAAGTTAAATAAAGAATTTTGATTTGGAATAGCAGAAAGGAATATAATTCAGTAATAAGTGTCATCTATTGTAACTGAGTTAATGGGGAATAAATGTTTTCTCCATTACAGCTTAGTAAGTTATATGCACTACTATGTACAGAATGCACTACTGTATGCAATACAGTGCACATGCAGTGATATAATAATTGTTCATCTCTATGTTGTTGTCAGGTACGGTAATTCTGAAAGATAAACACATGTAAAGTGTAAAACGGAATGATGCAACTGCCATAATAATGATGATTCAATGATGAAGTAATGACCTTTTCTATGCTATGGCTTTTTAACAAAACAATGAAAAAAAATATGTTTTTGAATGTGGAGGAAGATCTACCCTATAGACAGGGTTGTGCCTGAGCATTTCAAAGTTAATTATACTCTCATTAGGAAATAGGTCATATCCTCTGCCAAACCATTGTGAAATACCAAGGTTTACTGGGTAAATGGCCCATATAGAATATAGTATATATAGATCTGCTTGACATTAGTAGTCTACATAAATAAAATGTAAAGTTAAAAATAGAAAAAAAAGGATATTTGGGTATTTAAGGGGCAAAAATATTTTGGGTCCCTGTATTTCCCAGGGAAGTAGGACATCTAAAACTTTTGCTTATGTACAGTATATATTATTTAATAATGCAACAATATAGGTTACCTCAGCATTATTATTTCTTATGAATGGCAACATGAAATTCTACCTTAAACTTCTGCACTAGTAATATCTCTGTATCTTTATACAATCTTGAAAATTCCCACTACCTGCATTTCCTCTGTATGTTAATGTTCACATAGGTGTGCATAGATACAATACATTACCTTTTCCAGACCAAACTTTTCATTGGTAAGCAATATAAACATGCTCAGCTTTTCCTCTTGATATGGTAACTCAAGGATGTGGGCATTCAGTTCTTTAATTTCACCCAAATTAAGACGTTCAGACTGAAACATCATTGGGATAAACTTTACAACTTCCTGAAATAAACATTAAGGAGGAGAAGAAGTTTTAGTAATTAACCTGATACACACATAAGTAATTATGCCCAGCTCACACAGATAGGTACATATAAGATGCCATCATGCCCAGTCCACACAGACTGGTACATATAAGATGTCCTCATGCCAAGCTCATACAGGCAGGTACATATATGATGCCCTCATGCCCAGCTCACACGGATAGGTACCTTTAAGATGCCCTCATGCCCAGCTCACATGGACAGGTACCTTTAAGATGCCCTCATGCCCAGGTCACCCATATAGGTACATATAAGATGCCCTCATGTCCAGCTCACTTAGACTAAGTTGATGATGATGATGACCCCATGAGCAGGGCTTGATTGGCTACATGAACTAAATACAAAGGCGACTGTTAAAGCAGTGGGGGAAAACGTGGGTGTACTGCCGCCATTCAAGTGGATCACAGGGGCGCTCTGTGAGCAAATATTTCAGTTTGCATTATGGTAGGCATGCCCTTTTCTCCTTTAGAAAGCTATAGGACGGAAGTAGCGTAGCACTCTTGTACAGTACTGTATAATGTTTTTTTTGATTGGCTAATTTTTAAATTAGTAAAGAACTGGATGCTATAGTAAAAGGTATGTGAAATTTACTTCCTTTCAGTTTTAATTGTTGTAAACACAAACCTTTTAGCAGAGATGTGGCTAAACCTTCCATTTTGACTATTACATTTTTAAATAGGGCTTTCAGCTCTGTAATAGAGATGGACAGGATCAAGCATCCGAACCCCGTTACAAAGCGGATTTCCGAAATACACGGATCACAGATTTAGCATATTTTCCAGAATTCTGCTATATTTCCCGATATTTTGATCAGTGCCAACCCCCTGGGTATAAAATTCAGCTCTACAGGTGCCATTTTGTCAGTGTGTTAGAGAGAGGCTAGTTGTGACTAGAGATGGACTAGAATGTGAACTCAAACACGAGTTCGATCCAAACTTTAATAGTTCAAAGGAACCCAAACTTTTTGAACTATTCCGGATTTCGAACTCTCAGAACATTTGATATTATTGAATTTTCAATAATGATTGAACATTTGAGTCGATATCCCTCGACTTTAGCTCTCCATAACCCTAGAATGCAACGTTCGGTAACCCTCAAAAATATAATCCTCGAATGTGGCATTCGATTTCGGTAACCCTCAAATTTGGCGATAACCCTCGACTTTAGAGTCGGTAACCCTTGAAAATTCAATGTGGAATCTTAAAAATAGCTTGACTGTGGGGAAAGTTAGTATTTAAACAAGTTTTGGTGATATGTATGTGTTCCTCAGACCATCTTCCAAGTCCCAGAGCCATGTACAGTAAGTTACCATTGCTATTTTTACAGTATTTAATCTGAACTTTCTGTGTGGTATTATAGGGTATGTCTTTGTAGGTATGACAAAAAACAAACTTTTTTAATGATCTAGTTATGTTTGCAATGGAAATGTAAGGGTAGGTTGGGTGTGAGGGTGTATTAGTAGGTGTGTATACCTGTGTCTGTGTGGTGTTGGGGGGACGTTTTTGTGTTGTGAAAAAGGGATCTTTTTACTATGGCCCTGCATGTGTTTGAAAACTACAACACCCATGACTCACCAACAGCAGATTGCAAACTACAATTCCCAGCATTCGTTCGCTGATAAAATCTGGAAGATCACAGGATCGACATCCCTGCTATAAAACTACATTTTTATACCTCATTCTAAATACATAAAACATACATTGTGTTTTCCATATATTTATTACTGAGCTTTTATTTTAGATCTATTAGTACTAGAGAGGCACAGTGTCACTTAGTGTAGCTTTAGACCCAAGTGCATTAAATAAGAAAGTGACAGTCGGAATTTGATCACATGACCCTGAAACCTCCATGTATTGTTAATGCTTAAGTCAATACAGAAAAATTTGCGTTTAACAGGGGGGTTTGTTTTTAAACTTCTATTTTGAAAAAAAAATCCCTGACTCATAAAAACTAGTTTGTGATGTTATACACAGTAAAATTGAGTACTCACCGTCATGGTATAAAAATTTCAGTTTACAGTTTTTGTCATTATTTTGAGTTGCACAATGAAGGAAGAAAGTGCCAGTTTTTTTCTTGTGCTGAAAATCCTTTCTTTGTGCATCTTTTAGTAATTTCCTAGCAAGATTATGACTTGTCAATATCAGCACAGCTTATGGAAAACTTTGCTAAGCTATATTTATATCCTAATAATATTAATCTTATTAGACTTCTCCTATGAAGTGTTCAACATTTTTACAGTTACATCTGTCTGCTTCAAAGGGTAGTCATTCTCAGCCTGGTAATTATATACCTGTAAGCCTAATATCAGTGGTAGGGAAGGTGCTGGAAACTTTGTTACGGGATCATATCCTTAACATTGTCTCCAAAATTGATTTTGTTAATAGTAGTCACAGTGGAATCGCTGGGACCCCTGCAAAACTATTATGGAGCCCTCAATCAGTGCTTCATTCACAGTGTTTTTTTGGGAGAAGGCTATATATATATGGAAAAATATTATGGAAAAATATTAGGGGGTTCTAGAAGATAACACAGCTCTAGCAAACAATGCCAGGCAGCCATGGCTAGAGCTAGCAAGATATTGTCTTGCTAGCTCTAGAGGGGAATAGATTCAAGAGAGAAAAATATTATTCCCCCTCTTTACAAGGCACTGGTAAGGCCTCATTTGCAATATGCGGTGCAGTTTTGGAATCCTATTAAAAAAAAGGACATCTTGGAAATTGAAAAATTTCAGAAAAGGGCAACTAAAATAATAAGGGGCTGGAGGGGCTTGCAGATTAGACAAGTTAGGCCATATACACACACCACACACATATATACAGTGTATCATTGTTTTCATACTGTAAATGATGCACTATTGTGTATATGAATTTGTGAATATATTCCAGCTACATACCGTATTTTTTTTTACATGTTCTTGAAAAGTAAATTCATTTATTTGCCCACATCAATGTAACAATTCACTAATGCATACTTTACCTTGTTCACATAGAATGAAGAATCCTTTGTATTCTGATTTGGGAACAGTTTGCTCCATTTTCCCTTAAAATAGATTGCACTGACCAGGGCCAGGACAGTATTTTGATCCAGAGATTGTTTGTCAAATAAATTTTTGATTTTCCCTAGGGTTAAAAAAAAACTATATGTATATATATATATATATATTCAAATGTATTGATCATGGATACATAATAATATTCACTGTCTCCAAACTGATATGAAATGTAGTGGTAATGTTTGGTAAGTAAGGTATAGTTTATTTTTGCTTCCTATACATCTGGAAACTGAGGGTTCAAGGTGCCACACGACCCCACTATTTACACAACTATCTCTTTGGGGAGGAGGGGCACAGATGTGTGCGGGAGGGAGGAATCCGCTGAAGGAACCCTACATGCTTATTAAAATATTTTAAGTAGGTATTATTTAAAGGCTGGACAATTTAGTTGTAGGCGAAAATGTACCTCCCAATTATATAAGGGATAATGCATTATATATTGGGTAATGTACCCCCTACTGTAAATTATAAGGATATTAGAAGTCACAGAGATGCTTTTATACAGGCCACGCAACTGCGAGGTGACTTAATATAGCTTTAATTTAAGACTCTGACCTTTAGAGGCTTTTCTGTCTGAACACTCCTCCATTTTTTATAGATTTAAAACTGCTGCTAATAACCCAATATCCCTGCTTCTTACAAATGTGTGCTGCTGCGTTATGGTCTTGCATAAGCCCCCCCACCCCTCTTTACAGAAATATAAAATAATCTTTTTTTTTTTAATTTCCTTCCCAGCAGCACACCTGCTACATAAATAACAGTGTAAATCCTCCATATTAACACCCCTCCCCACCCACATAAATCAACTGCTCATTCCCCCTCATCTGCCACTCCCTTATGGTTTTGTGCTGTAGTTCAGGAACTTTAAAACATCAGAAAAAAATTCTCCCAGCTCTGTTTCCCTCCCCCTTAACGCCTGGCTGCTGTTAACTTCACTCATGCGAGGGTGGCATTATTGGGCTAGGTACCTAGCAACATTCATGTGATGTTCCCTAATGAATAATGCTATACAATGAATGTTTTGTAACATCATTTGCAAAGTATGAAAGGTTTTAAGGAACGTTGTAAGTTAGCCTTTTGACTAAGGCGGGAGAGCAGCAGGTTTGAAATCCCTGTGCTAAGGACCCCGCTGCTTGTGAGCTTGTGAAGATCTGTTGAAGCCCCTGGCCCTGCCTTAGGGAATAAAACCTATTTTCACATAGTTATTTATTTATGTCCTTATTGATAAAATGCAATTAAATAAAATAACCCACATTCTTTTAAAGGGGTGGCCTGGCACTTACACTACAGTTTTAAATGGTTAGTGTGCCCCCCTCTCACATTGCTCCTGCCTAGTAAAGCCAATCATTCCTTCCTTTACCTGTCTATTAATGGTGAGGAGCAGTCTCATGCATTGCAAGGAGAGTGACAGGCAGAGTGCTGACTGCCAATGTCATATTAGTATGAGAGGGAACAGTCTAGGCTGCTGGGGGTTTCTGGGATGTGGGGGCAACTTTGGGAAACTCTGGAGGAGCTGGGAACTCTGTGGGCTGTGGGAATACTGTTTGGACTGTGGGGATGCTATGGGGTCATGGGTTGCTATGGAGGCTGTGGGGATGCTTTTTGTGGATCTCTTGTTAAGGGGCCTGTGGGAGCTCTGTGGACTGTGGGGATGCTGTAGACAGGCTCTGGACAAGTTATGGGAGTTGTCATCAGGGTTTTCAAATTCCAGATTGTCCCAACTGCATGAGAGAAAAACCAAGTCACTCAGTGAGAACTCCTGTCTGGCAACCCAGATTGAAAGGGGCTTGGGTGATCCTAGATAGATCCCTTTCCTTCTCTGCCCTTCCTCCCTTTCCTGACCTGGGCTGACAAAAGTCTGCCAACCCCATTGGACAATCAGTGGACTGTTGGTCACTGTAGGCTGTGTGGGGATGCCAAGGGTGGGTCCTGGGCTCCATTACACCCACCTCTATAAGCCATGCCCACTTTACGCACCACAGAAAGATATACAAGAAGATGCAATAAAAGTTCTCATCGTTAAAAATGGTGATCATTTTGCCCCAACCAATCAGATGTGATTTACTATTTGAGAGATAACATCTGATTGGTTGGGGCAAAATTAGCACAATTTTTAACAAGAACTTTTATTACATCTCCCTGATAGAGTTTGCTTTATAAATGTTGGCCAAAAAGTCTAGAAGCACCTCTGTGTAACATTAGGGACATAAGGGCATGTCCACCACCAAAATTTTAAGACACTGCTGGCCCCACTCTGTAGTGTTGAAAAATCATTACCTTACATCTCTGCGTCTAATGGTTCTACTACAGTACCTATTGAAAGTCCAGGAAACTGAAGAGTAGGAGCCTGTCTGTGCGTAAAAGGTATCTGTCCCTTCCCTGTCCTCCTGGAGGACTCTGGCACGCACAGGGGAAAAAACAGCATAACTAAAAAAAAAATGTAACACAACGATACCAAATAAATGCAGAGCCACTTCCAATCCCAAGTATAAAGAAACTTGAACACCAGATAAAAACAACACAAACAAGCTAATAAACTTACACATTATAAAGCTAGGTACACACAGTACCAATATTTAACATATGATAGGCAGAATCCGTAAGATACCCTTTAAGTATAGGGAAGATCATTTGGGACTGCCACACCAATTGTTCCCGAGGCTGACATTGCACGTTCACTGGCCTAGGGAATGATCCTGTTGGAATTGCACCTTTATTGTTACTGTGTTTACCCAGCTTTAGAAATAACAATACCACTTATTGTGTATAATTTGGATAGGAGAAGATTCCTTTACACTCTTTTTGACTATGTAGCCAAACTAAAACATTACCTTGTGTTACACTTTCCACCCATTTGTTTATTTCTTCTCTGGTCTTGTCTTTTTTAAAATCCACAGTTTCCAACTTTGCCTGATAAAGCAGCTGAGCACATCCTAGATATTGCTAAAACAATAGAAAAAACTAAATGTAGCTGGCAATATTCCTCCAAATTTCCTAACAACACATTTCATCAGACCCCATTTCATTCAGCCTTCCCAAGGTTCAGCCTTGGGAAGGCTGAACCTTCCCAAGCCTTATGGAAAATCTGCCCATGTCTGTTTAGTAATCTTTAAAAGGCCTTTACAGACCCAGCCCTAATGAAAACAATTTGTTATTATTTACAATCAGATAATGAACCTCACTTTTAAGAAAGGGAAATCCGTTTGTGCGAACATTCCATTGGCAATTTTAAGCTCTGTCCCATTAATTGGCGCTGTTAGTTTAGACAATAGGACCTGAAACATTGAATGGACTTTGGCTACCAGGTTACACTCAGGTGCCTGTTAAAAGATAAAATTGTATTAATGTTTAATAAGAAATACAAATATGTAAATACATTTGTTTGTTTGTTCAGAATTAAAAAAAAACATATTAAGAAAAACTATACTGAGAATCTCAATTTATAATTAAATACATGTCAGAAGCATTTACAGCAGGTATCCCACCCCTCTCGCATTGTCCGGGAGTCTCCCTCATTCTGGGGTGGTCTTCCGCACTCCCACAAGACCACCCCAGACTTGAGAGGATTGCTGATTGCAAAATCAAAACTTTGTGACTATATTTCTCAATAATTTTCACCAAAAGATTTACAAGTAAGGATGCACGGTGGGTTTGTGGAACAGGCTAAGGATTTGTCACTGAATGCTGACCACTGAAACCGAAATTTCACGTCAAAACTTTCAATGGCAGACAACTGACAAACTGACAAAACTGCCAAAGACAGTAGTATTGGGTCAAAACTCCAGTACATCCCAAACCAATAGAAATAAAACACCCCAATATTAATAATACCATTACTGTCTGTTCTGGAATGTTCCCCTTATTTTCTTTGGTTTGTTGCTTTGTTTCACATCTACCCTCGGTGGTGTCCTCTTCTGTATCCTCTGGATAATGAAGCACCTGGAAAATAGTATTTATTTGTGATTGTTCACACATTAAAGGTCATGTCCACCCCCAAAACTAGAATTTAACCCACTACTGGCCCAACAGAGTAGTGTAGTAAAATCCTTACCTTACATCCCTGCTCCAAATGGTTTTCCTGTAATGTCCTTCCAAAGTCCCGAAAACTGACAACCAGGATCCTGGCAGAGTCCATATAGGACTCTGCCTCCTGTCTCTCCTCCTGGAGAATTTTGCCATGCGCACTGCAGCCCTCCACCCACTCCCTCTCCCGCCCTCTCCCACCCGTTTTTGCTCTCCCCCTAGCACAATTCCCCTTTGCTGTAGTGTACGGCTCCCTCCCCCAGCCCCAACCGCCATATTACTTTTTGCAGAAACTCCCCCGAACTGTAATTACATTACCTCTTTCCCCCGGTGTTCTGGATAGCCAGAAGCCATGCCCGTGATTGGCTGCTTCTCAGAGGAGGCAAGGTAAGTACAATTCAGGGGAGTTTCTGCAAAAATATATGGCGGTTGGGGCTGGGGGAGGGAGCCCTACACTACAGCAAAATTTAGTAAATGGGATGGACATGCCCTTTAATGTTCATGCAGTGTAGTCAGCAGACCTGTAATTAGGGGCACTTTTGTATCACTACTTCATGGATGAACCACTAAAAAAGGACATTGAATTTGTAGAGTGACTTTTGTTTTAGTTCAGAGCTTCAATACAAGGTCAAAAAAATAAAGGGCAACATTACCCTCCAAAACCACCCTTCCTTCCCTAATAACACCCTTGGTGAGGACCTAAACTGCTGGTGCTTGTTTTATTTTACTCAAATGTGAACCTTGAGGTTCTTCCCATTGACTATGCTTGATAGCTAGCAAGGGATTGATAGCAAGATTGGCACTTCAAGCTGCTCTTTCACAATTTTGCCTGGGCAAATTAAAGTAAATTCTGGGGATCTGGCAGTTTAAGTCCTCACCCTGAGTACTATTAGGGGTGGGATTGTTTTGTCATACATTTTAGCAAATAAACAATAAGGAATGGTTTAAAGGGCATCTATATAAATAATGAACTTATTTTTCTTTCTTTCCATGTGTTCTATAATTCCCCCCAATCCCCAGAGTGTCTTCACATTTTTCAGATTCCCTCTCTGTCCTGAGATACACCAGTTAGAAGAATAAGTGATTGCATTCCTCTACTCCTACTTGGACTGTCAATCAAATCCCTGTGACGTGATCCCCCCTCCCTGCTCTGTAATAAACATAGACATAAGAGCATTAGCAGGGGGAGAGAGGTAGCTTTGATGGTAGATATAAGGCTGCACTTGAACCCCTCTTCTTAATAGCTTTCACTGATTGATAATGGGTGCACATGATAAGCTTGTCGGTTAGCCAGAGTTGAGACATGGAGGAGGTAACAGGGGAGGGGGAAGGGGGGAGTGCTGCACACAGATCTGACACCATGTTTAAACAGAGTCACTGACAGAGATAGGATTAAGGCAGCACAGAGTACATGAATTTAACTTTGCAAAGGGGCAATGTGTTTTTTTCACTATAGATGCCCTTTAAGGAAAACCCTAATATTAGCAATATCATTACAGTAAAGGTTTATAAAATTATTAAACATTACTCTGCATAGTTTATTGAATGATTTGAGTTTAATTTTTGCTTATGCAAAAAGTTATTGAGGCTTAGCAAGTCTTCTTACTATACACTATAAAAGGAACTGTACTGAGTTAACTGTCATATACCGTACTGAACTTATATATAAAGGGTAGGAAGCAATGATTTAGGATTTACAGATCATCTTCTCATTATCTTAATAAATGTATAAGGCAGGATTGCACTGATTTTATTAAAATGCACATTAAATAGGTGGCCTGATCTGAAAACCCTAAAATAGGTACTGAGACACAGCATTGTCTGTGTATGCTGCTTTGTGTTCTAGGTTATGTGCAGAAAATAATATGCTGAACAGAATATGAAATCTTTCAAAGGAACCAGATAAAAATAGCTCCATCAGGACTGTTATAGGACCTGCACAAGGGGTTTTAAAACACATAAAAGTACATATTATTATGGTAATGCAGGAACATGCACTAGTATGCACTAAATGTTATGCAAATGTCATGCTAACCCTTTAGCACCAATGCAATAAGGGGTTAGCATGTAATAAATATTATCAGTAGGGGCAGTAAAGGCACAGAGATACTGAAAGTGCTATTTTATTTACCTTCTGAATTTGACTTGCAGTGTTTCCTTTGGACCCCAAAAGCAGGAGGGACAATGCAGCAGAGATACTTGTAGGTGATAGGAAGACATTGCTCCTACTGCTTGAGCTGATCAGCTCTTCAAAAATTGCAAACGAAAATTCATTGATGCTTTTACTAATTGACTCCATGGTCACACAACCTTAAAACAATCAATTGTATAAGTTGTTATATTATTTCATTATGAACGTTATTTATTTTTTAAAATGTTGTTTTGATAATTTACATATATTATTGTTTAATATTGTCCCTTGGTTGTATTTTTACTCACTTTTAAAGGGGAACTGAAATCTCCAGACAACATTGCCCCAATAGAAAGAGCACAGTCACAAAGATCCAAAAGCTGTGTTACCTCTCCCTTTGCTCTGGATGCTGGGTGAAAATAGCCCGTGGGTACTAGGGGCCATATTAATAAAGCCGTGGTATCGGGTTTTAGCGATACTGTGGGGTAGTTAATTTACAAAAGCATCGTAAATTTACAATCACAATCGTATATCTATGACCAAACGTTTGGTAATTAGCGAACGTTCGGTCGTAGAATATCATGCGGCAGTAAACTACCACAATGGTATTCTAAGGGGATCGTATATCAACTATTTCTTTTTCAACTATTATTTTTTTAATTTACAATAGTAAATTAATGATCGATAAGTTGAACGTAAATAAACAATATTTTTTTACCGATCGTTAAAGGCGGGGTATCGGTAAAAAGTGATACCGCGCCTTTATAAATATGGCCCTAGGGGTCAGTCCAATAAATCACCTTAGCTGGGAACACCCAGCTAATTGTACACTTCACAGGAAGTTGCAGCATTGCTTCCTGGAAGCTGACAGCCAATCATGTTACAGCTCAGAGATCATCCCTCCCTCTGACACAGGACACTGATTTTAGTGCAGTTTTTGTGTAAACACAATATAAATGCTCCTGTCCCTAACAATGATAAATCCCTTTGCTTTTCATACAAAAAAGAAAAATAATCTTTGCAGTTTATTTCTTTGCTAGCATGGATGTAAGAAACTTTATCAGGGGGCGTGGCTCTTTGAAGGCAACATGGGCTGTGGGTTGTACAGGTAACAACATGGAAGCCTTCTTTGTTACAGAATCTATTACTTAGATTTACTAAAAGTTTTATATTACGATTAAAAAAATGTAAGCTCTCCTTTAACAACCATTTCAATGAGTGGAGTAAAGATCCAATTATTTAGGTGATAATTTTATTTTTTATTTAAGAATTTTATTTAAGAATTTTTTTTACAAAAATAAAAAATGTAGTATAAATGTTTGATTTGTGAAATCAGCACAGCAGAAACCTGCCTGTGCTATTGCTGAGTTGTAGTTTTGCAAAAATGAAAAGTTTTTTATTCCACTTTTTCTTGGTAGTCCATTTATACCTAAAATAATTTAGTAAAGCATACATAAGGAACCCAGGATAATGAAAAAAAAACCTCCCAGTCCATGACTGTTCCCTGACTGGCCAATGGAGCGTTCGTTAATAACCACTGAAAGAAATCTGGGATGTGTCAAGTGGAAGGGTTAGGACCAGGAACATTAGGGAGGGTTTGACAGCTTCTTTTAAATTTAATACTAAAAACACGGGTAGCTACACATTATGTGGCTGGTGCTAAATACTTTTTATATTAGTTTCACGAGTCAATACATTTTTATTGTGCTTTTACATAATTTTAATGTTAAAAAAACAAATAGCAAACACAGTAAAAGAATCATTAAAGGAGAACTGTTGTGTGTATAAAGTTTTATAAAATAAACACTTAAAATGAAAAGTACATGGGACAAGGGATGTAGGATTGGTAATTCCTACATTCCTATATTTTTTCTGTGAGGAGCACCAGCCCCAAGAAAACAGATTCTACCAGATTCTGGCTTCAGCACTATCTTTATTACATACGGTAGTAACATAGTAGTTGAGGTTGACATACATCCATCAAGTCCAACATTTTCACCCTCTTTTTTAACCCTACCTAATTGTTGATTCAGAAGAAGGCAAAAAAAAAGGGGGGGGGGGTTTATTCCTTCCTGACAAATGGATGACAGGACTAGTCCTGGACTATCCTGGCAAATGAAAACTATATTTGCTGTAGCTCCTCAACAAAACATATTGTGAGGTAGGAATAATCAATCATACCTCCCTGTCCCAGGTACTTTCTATTTTTAAAAAGTTAAGGCCTAATGATTAAACAAACAATATTTTGATAGTCCACTAAGGTAAGTGTATATATACTAGAGGTCAACATATTGGAGTATATAGAATAATAAGAACATCATATTGTATGTATTTGCTAACTGGGCTAAAATGAAAGTTACACCCAATGAGAACCCCCCCCCCAAAAAAAAAACCTCCACTAAAAATCAATCTCTGGTGTTTTCTGAAATATATGTTACGCCCCATGCATAGGTGCACAAAGATACTGTATGTGTCAGGCAGTGGGGAAATTTCAGACCCACAGAAATCCACAGTAAAGTGAAAATGCTATAAAGGATTCTACATATTTACTCTACCATTTATTAAAGAGAAAACTAATCAATGCATTCATTAACATCTAATAAACAATATTTTAAATAAATCCAAGCTAAAAATCACTACAATGAAATCAAAATAAAGATTTAGTACATTACCTTGTAAAAATGCAAAAGCTGTAATCGAGATAAACGAAGGTATTCTTTACAAACAAAGGTAAGTTATACAATAAGAAACCACTCCTATTTGTGGATGATTATATTTAATAGGACTTGTCTAGGTGTGTCTTTACTGACTCATTTTTATTTATAAAAAAAAGAAAATTGCATTACATAAGCTCAAAATAAGTTCACCACTTTATCTTTTTTGTTAGTATTGAATTTTAGGTCAGTAGACCCTTTTAGAATTTCCCACAGCTCTCAAGCGGATCATAAATGGAGCAATCCCAATCGTACAATTTCAGAAACAGGACTAGTAGCAGTGGTGTAAGGGACAGCCAAAGGCCTGGATGTGCCCCCCTCAAAAGGTTGAGGAGAATCTATAACTGCAGTCTGTGGGATATTAATTGGACCAGGAAGAACCTTTAAGTGTGAAGCATTCCTGGTTATGCTGTATCCATCAAGCTGTACTGTGATCAGATGAGATTCAATGTTGTGGCAGATGAGATTCAATGTTGATAAATGTAAGGTGATGCATTTGGGATTTAATAATCCCTGTGCCACCTACACCATAAATAACTCTGTGTTAAGTGCATCTGTAATGGAAAAAGGGTTGGGGGTTCTGGTAGATAACAGACTTAGCTATAGCAAACAATGCCAGGTAGCAACGGCTAGAGCTAGCAAGATATTGTCTTGTATAAAAAGGGGAATAGATTCAAGAGAGAAAAATATTATTCTCCCTCTTTACAAGGCACTGGTAAGGCCTCATTTGGAATATGCGGTGCAGTTTTGGAATCCCCTATACAAAAGGGACATCTTGGAAATTGGGGCAGTTCAGAGAAGGGCAACTAAAATAATAAGGGGAATGGAGGAGCTTGAATATGCAGGCAGATTAGACAAGTTAGGGCTGTTTACATTGGAGAAGCGACGTTTGCGTGGGGACATGATAACCTTATACAAATATATTAATGGGCCATACAATGAACTCTCTGGTGCATTGTTTACTAACAGGTCATATCAGAGGACTCGTGGACATCCTTTAAGGTTGGAAGAAAAGAAGTTTCATATTCAGGTTAGGAAAGGTTTCTTTACAGTGAGAACGGTGAAACTGTAGAACTGTCTTCCAGCAGATGTGGTAATGGCAAGTTCATTAAATAGCTTTAAAAATAACCTGGATAAGTTTCTAAAACTAAAAAATATTGAGAATTACTGGTATTAATACATATAGATCTGGTTGATCCAGGGATACTATCCGATTGCTGTTTGGAGTCAGGAAGGATTTTTTCCCCTTCTTTTTTAGCTGTTTTTTTTTGCCTTCCTCTTGATAAACTGTTAGGTAGGGTTAAAAAAAAAAGGGGATGAATAGGTTGGACTTGATGGACGTATGTCTTTATTCAACCATAATTACTATGTAACTATGTAACTATGATCATGCTACCTTTTCTGACTATAACAGTGTAAGGATTGGGATTGTATGTGGATGAAGTTTTATTATGTCTCTTTTGTAACACAACCTTATCAGTCAGAGGTGCATAGGAAGGCTGAGCATGACGTCTCAGGTCTGCATACTGTTTCATTTTCTGTTTAGATTTTGAATCTGATACTCTTGAAGAAGAGTCACTTGGTAGTTGAGAGTTTATATTAGGGACTTCTGAAAGAAGTATTCAAATTAGTCTGTTAAAACAAGTTTTGAATGAGGAGAATTTTGGAAATTGCGATAGAATTTGTACAATGCCTGCTTTAGGGGAATGTGTTCTGAGGAAGCAGCCTTGACTCTTTTACCTAGAGTATTCATGAACCGTTCTGCAGTGCCATTAGCTTGGGGCCAGCAGGGAGTATTTTCCTGTGCTTGAATTGAAAAATGCAGAAGTTTTTTGAAATCGATGTCCATTGTCTGCTTTCACTACCCGAGGTATGCCGTATGGTGAAAATATGCAACCCAGGGCAAGTAATATGGTGGCAGACATGTGCAGTGGTTCAGGTTTGGAAGAAATTGTTACTTCTTGGCAAGTGGAACAGTGCCATATTATTTTTTCAACTATTTGATCTAAGTAAGGGAACCAAACATTTTTTATGAGAAAAGGGCCCAGTATCGCTTTTTAGCGAGGCCGTGCCTTAAACGTTTGGTTAATATTTCAAATATTATTAGTTAATGTGTGATCATATGATTGCAAGCATTGAAATATTAACCAATCATAACTGGATCTGGTCCTTCAGAAAACCTATATAAAGAGGTGCAAACCCCCGCAGAACTCAGAAGTCATTGATGGCAGAAGGAGGAGGAAAAGACATTGGCAACACCGGCAACGTTAATGTCACGGGCGTTGGCGGTGTCACTGATAGGGATGGCGGGTTCGCGGATCCGAACCCGGATCCGCTGCGGATTTATCCCATCCGCGAACAGTGGATTATTCCGGATTTTCCGCTTTCCGAACGGAGGATTTCCCGTATTTTCAAAAATTTCCGAAATTACGAGGATCTCCGTATTTTCGAAAAACGGAGATCCTCGTAATTTTGAAAGTTCTCGTATTTTCGAAAATACGAGAAATTCTTGTAAATTCGCGGAATTTAAGCATTTTGGGGATTATTTTCAAGACGGAGCAAGCCACATGTGCCAAATTATCCAATGGCAGCTAACATGATTATTGCCAGCCCCCTGGGTATAAAAGGCTGCTTCACAGGCTCCATTTTGTCAGTGTGTTGGAGTGTGTTTAGTGGAGACCTGACAGTGTAGGAGTTTGGCAGCAATCAGTTTTGTGTAGCTGACAGTGCTGCCTTTAGCAGCAATCAGCAGCTTTTGCTGTCTGATCTGCTGTTTTCTGTCAGTTGTGTCTGTGTCCTATTTGTGCTTTTATTGTTAAAAAAAAAAAGCTTTGTGTTTATTTGTTTGCTTCTGTGTTGCTTTGTTTTTTGTGTTTGTGTGTGTGTATATATACATATATATATATTTTGCTGTTGTTGTTAAAATTTGGGAGAGGGAAATGGCTGGCAGGGCAAGAGTAAGAGCCAGGAGCAGGGGTGCTTCTGCACGTGGAGGGAGAGGAAGAGGGAGAGGCAGAGGAGAGCCTACTGAAGGCTCTGGCCAGGAGCTACCTGGCCCTTCGCAGGGCAGCCGGGTAACCGTACCCGATATGTTTAGGGGTAGCCATGCTAGGGCTATCCCTTCTGATCAAGGAAGGCGGGTAGTAGACCAGGGTTACCCAGCCTTCCTCATCCACCTGCTCACAGGCACAGAGCAGCCGAGCTGCCACTGTAGATACTGTGCTTGCTCCTTCCTCACCTGAGGCTCCTACTGTGGGCATGGACCCTGATCCTCTCTATCAGGAGTTCATTGCCCACATGGCCCGTACCTTCGGGGATCCGGAGGAGGAGTCTCAGGATCTGTTTTCGCACACTATGTGTGGGGCTAGTGTGCTTGAGGAGGAGCCGTGCACTGATGCACAATCTTTCCTGTCGCCCGAGGAGGAGGAAAGTGCTCAGTGCACAGGGGGAGAGGAGGCTGACGATGTCACGCAGCAGTCTGTGAGCAGCCAGGGAACTATTGCAGGGGGTGAGGTTCCAGATGCTGCTGCTGTTAGTGACGCAGCCTCCAGTATTGAGGAGGTGGAAGTGGACGATGAGGTCACCGATCGTCCATGGGTGCCCTCTGTGAGAGAGGAGGAGGATAGTGTCTCTGAGGGATGTCCCTCAGAGCATGAGCACGATCCTGAACCCAGAGGCAGGACTGGGGGCAGGGGCCGGGGCAGAGGCAGTGCACCTAGTGGTGCACGTGGAGGTACGGCACCAATGAGATCTGCGGTGTGGGAGTTCTTCTCACTGGCTCCAGCTGACAGCACGGTTGCAGTGTGCAAGTTGTGCCTGCAACGTGTTAGCCGTGGGAAGACCGCATCACATTTGGGCACCTCCTCTATGAGGAGACATGGTACTGCACCACTTTGCCCGGTGGGAGCAGCGGACAGGGAACGTGCAGGCACCCACACGTTCCCTACCTCGTGCCCAGGTAGCCACCGTTCCTCCTCCCCCTCCGGCCCCATCAGCTGCTTCCTCTGTGGAAGTTAGGAAGGAGAGGCAGCCTTTGGCCCCAGCACGCGGTGTTAAGAGGCCTCTTGACACTGCTGTTGGAGCGTCAGCTAAAAGGCAGGTCTCTCTTCCCCAGTTGTTGGAGCGGAGGCAGAAACTTTCCACCAGTCACCCCCAAGCCCAGCGTCTCACTGCCGGCTTAGCCAAACTCCTGGCGGTGCAGCTGCTACCTTTCAGCCAGTGGCAGGTCCCTGGCTGTAGGTACTTTGCCCAGAAGGCAGTACCAGCCCTGAACGACCATCAGCAGGGCAATATATCTGCTTCGCTGGACCACAGTGTGGGCAAGTGTGTCCACATTACTATGGACGCGTGGTCCAGCAAGCATGGCCAGGGGCGGTATGTGTCATTTACTGCCCAATGGGTCACTCTGCTAGCCGGCAGAGACGCGGCACGGAGCGCAAGTGGGGAGATGGTGGTACCACCACGCATTGGTGATACGCCAGTCTCCACCCCCCCTCATCTCAACCCTCCCAAGTATCACATGTCATTCGTGGTTAGGGAGAGGTTGAGCCCGACACTATTGTCCTCAGTGATATCGAGGACATGGGGTCCTCTGCGGCAGGCAGTTTGCGGCGCATGGGTTCGTTCATGCTGCAATGCCTGTGCAAGGACCCCAGGATTAAGGCCATCAAAGAGAAGGAGCAGTACTGGGTGGCCACCCTTATAGATCCCCGCTATAAGGGTAAAGTGTCGGAGTTTATCCCCGCATCTCAGAGGGAAGGTAGAATGCAGCACTATGAGGCAACACTGCTACGTTGCCTCTGTTCTGCCTTCCCAGGTGCTGGCAGGCCTACAGCACCTGATGTTGGGGATCAACAGGGCTCATGTCCCCCTGTGCCTGACAGGAGGAGCAGCAGTACTGGAGACGGCCTTGTGGCCAACTTCAGGGTGTTCTTCCAGCCACAGTTGCCAGGCCCATCTACTGGCAACTCCACCAGGCAACACCTCAGTCGCCAGGTCACCGACTACATCGGATCCAGGGCCGGTGTAGCCACATCAGAGACTGAGGATCCACTGGACTACTGGGTGGCGAGGCTTGATATCTGGCCCGAGTTGGCACAGTATGCCATCGAGGTCCTTTCATGCCCATCATCCAGTGTTCTTTCGGAGAGGACCTTCGGTGCGGCAGGGGGTGTTGTAACAGAGAGGAGGACCCGTCTCTCCACTGAGAATGTGGACCACCTTACATTCATCAAGATGAATGAGGCGTAGATCACATCTCAGTACAGCACCCCTATTGCTGATGCCCGTGACTGAAGGCCTCCTGCCCCTGGCCACCCGTACTGCTCCTTCCGCCTCATTTTCCACCTAGAGTCTTAGCTGATGCCAGCTTAGCTGGCAAATGGCAATTTTTTCTTATTGGCAGGGCCATATATGGTCTTACCTTGCTCTACTGCATTCAGGTTGTGAAATAACAAATGCTCTGCGACAACAGCTACTCTGTGGCTAATTTTTCTAAGATTGGGTCGATCCTACTTGGCCCGAGAGCAATACTCCATATTTGTTCTTCTTTCTCTCTCCATGAGGCACCTTTGTGGTGTCACCTACTCTGACCATCCACACAGCTACTCTGTGGCTATGTTTTCAGCTTGGGTCAATCCTGCCTGGCCACAGACAGTACTCCTTTGTTCTTCCTTCTCTCTCCATGAGGCACCTTTGTGGTGTCACCTACTCTGACCATCTCATACAGCCACAACAGCTACTCTGTGGCTAATGTTTTCAGCTCTGGGTCAATCCTGCTTGGCCAGAGAGCAGTACTCCATTTTTGTTCTTCCTTCTCTCTCCATGAGGCACCTTTGTGGTGTCACCTACTCTGATCATCTCATACAGCCACAACAGCTACTCTGTGGCTAATGTTTTCAGCTCTGGGTCAATCCTGCCTGGCCCGAGAGCAGTACTCCATTTTTGTTCTTCCTTCTCTCTCCATGAGGCACCTTTGTGGTGTCACCTACTCTGACCATCTCATACAGCCACAACAGCTACTCTGTGGCTAATGTTTTCAGCTTTGGGTCAATCCTGCCTGGCCCAAGAGCAGTACTCCATATTACAAAGTTTGGGCCTGCTGTAACTTAATGGTGCTGTTCCTACGAAGCCTTACCCTTTCACCCGCTTTCCCTTGCATGAAGCATACTCTGAGGGAGAGAAGCCAATGGGGTGAGGGGTATGTCCAGTGGGGCCACGCATGCCTGGCTCTTCATCAATGGTGGCAAGCTGCAGTGGGCCTGCTGTAACTCAATGGTGCTGTTCCTACAAAGCCTTACCCTTTCACCTGCTTTCCCTTGCACGAAGCATACTCTGAGGGAGAGTAGCCAAGAATCTGAATAATCTGTTATATCGAAAAATAAAGCCCAAAAACATTCTTTTGTTACCAAAAAGTTTTATAAGGGATAGACCTCTTTTTATTTACAAAAACAAACAAAAGCAAATTAAAAAAATTATATTTTGGGGTTACGGGAACGGGATTCCCTCCTCTCCAGTCTGGTCAAGCGGCCGCCCATGCGACGCATCTCCCGTCACATGCTCTCGAATTCTGTGGAGGAAGATATTGAGAGAATTGTGTTGAAGATGTTCGAGCACATTTCCTAAAGCACCATGTCGGTGATGCAATTTTGCACCTGACAGCTACATACACATACATTGAACTGCAATGCAATAATGTTGTCATAAAAAGGAAAGCTCAGTATAAAATATCATTATTTCTAAAATTCGTAGTTTATATTATGCATACCTAGTTATGGTAACAGTGATTTCTACTGATTGGCTGTTGGATGGGTCACACATGCTCAGATCTCTACTGAGCAACTGAATCAACACGGACTGGGTCAAGGGCAAGACCATAACAATCTCTATTAGGGGTCCTGCAAACAGGAAGTCAGTATTTCTTTATACACAGACACAATGCTGATTTGACAGGTTAAGGTCATTCGGATGGAAAAATACTGCTCTTTTTTCTTAAAAGTTTATGTATTTTCACTGAACTTCCACTTAAAGCGATATTATTGCATCATGGGGGATCACTGATAAACAGCAGGAGGTAATGCTGGCATAAAACATTACGTTTATTGCGAAATTGTATCAGAACATTCTTGGTTTTGTATCACTAGGACCGTGCTACATACAAAAATTTTTGGAAGTGGTGCAGCCCCCATAAAAGCATTGTCAAACCCACATTACCCATTGTTGCATCATGTAGCGTGGATTTTACACTGGGAAAATACAGATATTAATAGTCTTAAATATAACATTTCATTAACGTTGCATATGATTTACTTACGATTTTGAATCATGGCCTCTAGAGAGGCTGGAGAGGCTGGAGGGGCTGGAGCGGCTGGAGGGGCTGGAGAGGGTGGAGGGGCTGGAGAGGGTGGAGGGCCTGGAGAGGGTGGAGGGCCTGAGGCTGGTCCTGCTTCTAGAAAAAAAAAGTTTTATTTACACAATCACTGTCCAAGCCATTAGTAATATTACATGTATAAGAACATTTCCTAAAAGGCTACGTAGTGAACATTTCTTGGATAATTTTTGAACCACAAAAATGCAATGAAAAACTGGTTTAATGAAAGATTTTAAAAAACATTAACTTCACTAGGATGCACTTACGTTGTTGGCTGCAGGAGGGACCTCATACTCCCACGCTGGCATCTCATGCAGGGGGGTGGGGGTTGAAGAGTCATCATCATCTGAAGGTTTAAATAAAAAAAAGACAATGATATATCTGAAGGTATTTCTTCAGACCAAAAAAATGAAAGGGAATGTTGGGAGGGTTGGGTGTAGGAGGATATCAGTAGTTGTGTTGTGTTTACCTGTATCTGTTTAGGTTTAGTGGGTATAATTTACCATCTATAAAAAATCAACATTTCATTTTCACTTTAGTTGCCCCAGTAGGTGTAAATAGCTGTGTGGGGTTGATGGGTATGTGTTTGTCGGACAATGTTGGAAAGGATACTTAAGATAATCGCACACTTGTACTGCACGTTTGGACCGAATTTCATGACTTAAGCTCAAAAACTGAGGGACAAGATACAGCCCAAACAATGGGGAGTCGGGGACAATAAATGGGAATGAGAAATGAGAAGAACTATGATCTGTCTCTCAAGCCAAATTAATAGATTTGTTGCATTTTTTTTTTACAAATTTTTTTATCAGTGAAATAATAAAATTCACTTAATTATCACTGATAATTTCACTAATTATTTGCTGACAATCAAGGTCAATAAAAAGATAAAAAAATGCACTTAGGATGCACTTACGTGTCTGGCTGATGCCAGGTGCCTCCACTTGGGGCGGTGGACTGCCCGGTGGGGGCAATGGACTTCCCGGAGGGGTAGTTGGTGGTAGTGCTAAAAAGAAAAGGAAATTTATTTTAACTCTCACTTGTCATTAAATGTTCGAATACATTTACTAAAACAATTCTCGGAGAAGTTGTCAAAAAATATGCAAACATTTGGATAAAGGGCTTGGACACATCAACGTGTTAAAAAGCACACAATAGTGTGGCACAATTAATGTGATCCTCAATTTTTGCACAATTGTGCAATCGTACTGCACTCGCACAGCAATACACATGAGCGCACCAGAAACACGCGCTTGTATGCTTGTTTCTGGAGCGCTCGTGTGAGTTGTAATGTGGCCTTCGACAAATGAAAAATGTAGAATTTTTTTTTTTTTCAATAGGCTGCACTTACATTCTTCCTCTGGAGGGGACGGTGGTGGGGGTGGGGTGTCCGAGGATGACTCAGCTGCAAATTAAAATAAAAAAAATACATAATGAATGATATATCTAAAGGATATATTTAATTATATACTTTGGATTCTGCTTGAAAATACAGATTAAATAAGGCAATATGTTATAGTTGCTTTAAAATTCAATCATTTTTCTATGGCAATGATTTCATACCTTATTCTGGCTAAGTACTTATATTTTTATTGTGTGTATTGTAGCCATGGAAAGGGAAAAGTTGGTTGGGTGTAGGGGAGCATCAGTACCTGTGTGTACTTGTATCTGTATAGATTTTGTGGGTAACACAACATTTTTAATTTTGGAGTGTAAAAATCAATTTTTAATAATTGATCAACATTTTATTTTTGACTCTACTTTCCCTTCAAATAGGGCTGCCATGTAACTAAAAGGGTGGGTCAGTAAAGTGTGTTTAACTGTGTCTATGTGTGGGTATCAGTGTGCATTTATAAGGTATAAAGAAATCAATTTTTAATGATCAATTTCATTTTTAACTTTACTTAGCCTTTAAATAAGGCTGCCATGGAAATGGAAGGGTGGGCCACCAAGTGTGTTTACCTGTGTCTATGTGTGGGTATCATTTTGAATTTATAGGTGATATGTTAAATAAAGTCACTTTTCAGTGATTTATTTTTCGACTTTACTTACCCTTTAAATAGGGCTGATATTGAATAATATAAGAATAATAATAATGTAATAATAACCAGTGAATGAGAAATACAAAGAACTTGGATCTCTCTCTCTCTCAAGCCAAATTTAAGGATTATAGATGTTTTTAAAAATATATATATAAATATCTTTTTGTCAGAAGTGTATTAAAATATTTTACTACTTATTACAATACAGTAATATAATAAATAGTATACTTGCCTTCCATCATTTGCCGTATGGCTTCCACATAATGAGGCCTTTGCCTCTTAAGATCAGACCACTGTCTCTGGAGGGTAGAGACAGTGGTCTGGAAGTCAAAGCGGCGCGCAAACCGGCGCTGCAGACCCTCTATTATAGTGCGCTTTCTGCGCCGCACATGCCGGGTCTCTGGCATAGAGCTGCCTAACAGACCTGGACATTGTGCAGGCAGGATGTAGTAAAAAGCAATGGATCATCGAAGTTCCGGGTCGGGTCCGTATTTCCGAAGAATCCGCGTATTTACGGAAATCCTAATTTTTACGAAAATCCTCGTTTTACGAAAATCCTTATTTTTACGAAAATCCTCATTTTTACGGAAATCCTCATATTTATGGAAATCCTCGTATTTTCGAAAAATACCATTTTTTTAAATTCACGCTAGCGGACTGTAATTTTTAGGTATTGTAGGCATTGATACGTGTTTCCAAGGTCTTTACCCAGGTCCCTGAGTGATTTAGTGTACGTTACCAAGGCTTTTTAGACCACTTTTAATGCGGATTTTGCCGAACTTTCATTTTAATACGTTTTATTAAAGGGTGCGCTCGCGGATTTTCGAATTTTCGGATTTTTTCGAAAATCCACGGATCCTCGAGTGGACCGGATTTTTCAAAGTTCGGATGCATCTGTTCCATCACTGTGAAATTTCTGCTTGCATAGGGAATTATACGTGAATCTGGGTTTTCTGGTTTATACTGGACAAGAATGGCCTCAAGTATCCACAATAAGTTCAGTTCTTTGTGCAGGATCAAAGTAAGCTTTAATTGTTAAAAAAAAACTTAGTTTTGTTGAATTTCCTCAGATGATTTTTGACATGTTGACAACCATTGAAATGCACATCCCTGTTTGGTGAGTTCTTGCAAAGGTGCCCTGATTATAGAGAAATCCTTGATGCACCTGGTACAGTAACTCGCCATTCAAAGAAAAGAGAAAACCTCATTAGCATAATATGGTATGGAAGTGGATTTTATTGCCTGTACCTTTTTAGAAGTAGTCTGTAGGTAAAGTGCAGTAAATGTCATAAACTGCTGGACCAGCATAATGAAGTGATAATTCTTTCTTTTTTTTATCCTCCATGGTAGCCATAGCCTCCAGGAAATTTTCAAGACAGAGTAACCATTTTTCCAGCTCTGTGCTAGATTATTGGTATCAGACAAGTTAAATGGTACATTTTTATGTGTGATATGGTAGCAGCATCACCAGATCCTCTGGACTTCCTGCTTCCTGCTCTAAAACCATGTGACAGTCCCTCTTTCCTGTGTCTCCTCCTCCTCATGGGCCCCCATGGCCCCTCCCCTTTCAGTCACCTTGAAACCCCCGGTGACCCCTCCCACTCCTCCTTGTGACTGTAACTCAAACTCTTCCTGGTTTCTTCTGCTTTCTCCTGCACTGAGCATGTGCCACCCACAAATTAGAAGGAGGAACTAGAATTAGACTGCAGATTCAACCTCCCGCTACCTAACTTTCTGATTAGTAATTTCTTCATATCTTGTACTGTGCAGCACGTAGATAGGTGGTTGATGGGTCATTTTAAAGCTAGTAACCTGGCCTTTTATTTAAAAGCAACTTGTTTGGAGACCACATTTCCCCTTTAAAGTTGCAGCAATGATGCAATTACACTGAACAGTGCAGAAAATAAAGGAAATCTGTACAGTCTGATGTAGCGCAACAGTGGTTGTTAATAATTGTACTTGGCCCTGTATGCAGAGGACTTGTGCAGGTGATCAAAATGTATACTATTGAACCCAAAACAAGATGAGCATTTTTTCGACAATTGCACTCTCTTAAGGTAGATATTATGGGGGCGATGCAATATTGGGCGCAAAATGCCCAAGTCAGTGTAAAACCTACGCTATCTGATGTATTATAAGGTTAGCGGGGGTTTTACACAGTTTGCTTTGCCTGCGCCATTTCTGAGAATGCTCAGAAATAGCGTGGTGCAGGCGATGCAAAACCGCCCTTAGTAAAGTTTTGCGCTACTATGTAGCGTGAAACTTTACGCCACTGAATGGGAGGCGTTAGCCGGCACACTTACCTTGCAGAGATCCCACGATGTACAAAATCTCGCACAGGGATTTTTGCATCGCGGGAACTCGGGCAGGTAAGCTGCGTCGCATAAAAAATTGCATCGCCCCCTATATGTCTACAAAAGACTCAATCTCCTACAAACTACTTTACACATTAAAACCATAGATCGGATGGGCAGCACATATCTAACTCTACTGGAGTATCAATTCTTCTGGGTAAACACCTAAGATACACAATCCAAGACATCAAATCGAACGAACTGGGACAGTACCTATGTGTGGCTCTCACTATAGACACAACACAATATGTTATAATGTGAATTTATGACCCCCCTCCCTGCTTCCCTGAGACCTACTCAACTTCCATCCCTTTTGTCTGAACCTATTCTCTGAAAAGGATCCTATTTTTGAACATATTGACATATATCTTTCCCAAGATCACAGCTATATCCAAAAATACCCATTGGGAGGACCTTAAAACAATCCTCAGGGGACACCTTCAGCATACCATCTCTCATATAAAATATACTGTGGTACAAGAAGAGACCAAAGTGACATGATGTGAGGAGCGGTACTTACCTTCCCACTCCCACATTTTTTTATACTACATCAGGCTTACCTCTCACCCCACAGAATCTCTTGCATCTCCCTTTCCCACTCCTCAGAAAGTCCTAAATGTCAAAAAACAGAAGCTGAATTCTGGCATTTACTATGTAGCTGTTCAAGGGTTGCTAGATTTTGGTATAGATTTGGTCACAAACTACCTTTCTAATATATTACCACACCCTGTCTCCTAGGACCCCAAGCTACGTGTGCTGGGAATCCCAGAACTTGAATTCTGGACCAGGTATGAATTGACATTTATCCAAGAGGGATGTTATATGGGCCATAGTACTAACAAGGGTGGCTCCTTTTTAGGATGGAAAACTAAGATAACTCAAATGCTTCCTTACTTAAGAATAATATATAAGAATAGAGGATGTCTCTCCAAATTCACTAAAGTATGAACCTCTTCGGACACTCACTTATGATTAATAATTATATAAATACCACCTATGTTGAACCTGTTGTGAGTTCTACTCCAAGTCAAGTTTGTTGATACTCCATGATTGCAGCCCTAAATGAGGTTATTCCGATCAATACAAGTCTAATGTTACTTTTTTATGATCATATGATTACTTTGTTTCCCCTGCCTTCTTCCCAGTTCACCCCTGCCTACTCCTTTTATAATATAACTAGACAATTAAGCCAGTTAAATTAACGGGCGCTAGACATTAAGCCTGTGACATTAAAATGTAGAAGGCAGATAAACACAGACATGCATCCATATACACATCTATATAGACATATACATGCATGTACACACACATACAGACACAGACAGATACACATAAACACACATATATAACCATGCATGCAAACAGACAAATACATGAATACATACATATACACACATGCATGCAGACACATACACACATGCATGCAAACACATACATACACACATGAAGACAAAAACATGCATGCATACAGACCAGCAAAATGGAAGGTACAGTAGATATATAGCAGCCAATCGCCATTCCTAAAATACTGATCAATCAATTTAAGTATTAGTAAATACAATCAAAGCAAAAATGGCTTAATATTATCAGTATTTTATTAGATCATTTATCGGGAGGGATCTGGTAAAAACATTATTGCAGGAGTCTTTATCGCTCATATAGTTCTCCTGTATAAGGTCATCTATACATATATCATATAATATAATGTCATGACTATTTGACTAAAAATCCTAACATCAAATTAATCAGGTGTCAGAAAAAAATAAATACAATTTGAAAGTCTGTATGCATTTTGTGTAAAATAATGTGTCATTATCTGCGTAGCCTAGTCACTCCCTTTTTTTATTCCCTAGTCTGGTTTACAGTTGCTACAGTAGCATATCACAGAATCACAATTTCTAATATATAGCTTGTTTCTACCAGGGCAATGTACCAAGAGCTGCAGCCAATAAACATGTATTAAACCTGTGCTAGCCTGTTTGTACTGATGATGCAAAGACAAGTTTTGCAGTGGTTGTAGTACTCTGTGTATCTGCATGTTGCAAGGCTATCAAATACCTGAATTACCTGAGCATAGCTGGGTCTGTGTGGAGCAATTGCAGATGTTGTAATAATACAGGCACAAATAGAGCCTGCATACATGATGATTTTCTGAGTGTGTAATTGGGACAGTGTACCCGATATTTAATTTACAAAATAATTTGGTTTGTAAAGAACGGATGTTCAAAAAATCTTTAGTTTCACTTTGCAAACAAGCCACAATTTAGAGCATTTCAGCATCACTGGAGATAGGTAAATCCATTGGTTATAGGAGAGGTACAGTAGTATATAAGCAATAAAGATAGGTATGGACAGGCAATAATTTTACACCCATGATTATTACTGCCATTCAGTAAATTATGCCATATGCGTAAATTACATTGTTTCTAGTTTTATTCTTATTCTTGTCTGTTGGGATGCAGTATGGGGCACAGAAACATTCGATAAAAGTTCATATTGTTAAAAATGTTAAATTTGCCCATACCAATCAGATATTATTTAACATTTGAAAGCCAACATCTGATTGGTTGGGGCAAAATTAGCTCCATTTTTAACCATAAGAACTTGTATTTAATAAGAGAGCTTTCTCACCCAAAATGCACATATATATAATATATTAATGTTTAAACTAATCAATACAGTATCACACCACTGATGGAACACTGTCCCAAACAAAGGCAATACTGCAGCAGTGATAGCACTTTAAAAGTAGAAACAGATGATACAGATTAATTTCGTTGTAGGGCATGTTTTAAAAATACTCAGGGAGGTGTAATAAAAGTTTGTATCCTTAATTTTGCCCCAACCATTCAGATGTTAGCTTTAAAATGGTAAATAACATCTGATTGGTTGGGGCAAAATTAGCACCATTTTTAACTATAAGAACTTGTATTACATCTCCCTGACTGTTTCTTAAAACATAAATACAAATACAATATTAATATATATTAATATTATTCTTCCTTCTTAAATTTTAGACTTTTTAGAAACAGACATTTGGAATCACAATTTAGCCTTGTTTTTGAAAAATTGGATAACAGCATTCTTAGCTTCTTCTGAATCTCTTCTTTCAAGGATACATCTACTCTCCTCATCACAAATGGCATGGAGTTTCTCCTTTTCTGCTCCACGCATCAGTTGTTTGGATGTAGCTAGAGACTAAATTATGCAGGAAAAAAGAAAATAGGTCAGAAATAACTGAGGCTTATGTAAAATAATAAAGTGCTACTTCATTTATAAAGGAGAATGAGTTTCTATACTGCAGGAGCTACATACCTGAAGACAAGGATGATCACTACCTGTCTCTTTAGTAAGTTAGTAAAATTCAAAAATACCAATCACCCACGTGCCAGCCTGATCACTATTTTAAACAGGTAGTTTTATTGAATGGCCTAAAGAAGTAGAAAGTAAAACTCGGTTGCTTCTAAAGCTGGAAACACACCATCCAACAATTCGATCCAACCGCCCAACATTTCAGTGTATAGGTTGATCGGCCGAAATATTGGATGGTGTCCAACCGTCGACCGTTCATTTCTTCAAATTGAATGTGAAAACAATCGGATGTGTCTCAAAAGAGCGCTACTTTTGCCACAACCAACAGTCCTTCATCCTGGATGACTGGTTGGAAGTGCTGAACGGCCTGTAGGGATGAAGGATTGGCACATGTGTACCCACCTTAAAAGATGAATAAATTCAATAAGTCTTACAGATTTTGGTGTACTTTTCAGCAAATCCTATGCCAGGTTATTGTTTGTGCACCCTTTAAATAATCTTAAAGATGGTCATGTACTTATATAGTCTCTCCAGTGAATTAATGTGCGAATTGGTAGCAAATCGGGACCAAAAGAAAAGAAATAATCTATGTGCATGCTATGTTTTATAGAGGCCTAATATTGTTTACACTATATTTACAGAGGTCGATTAGTAGAATGTGTCAGTGAGCAATTTTCTTTTTTTTTTAAACTCTGCAGTTGCCAAATATTTAAAAATAGTAATGGTGGTGTAGCGCTCCTCTCTGATATATACTGGTAATATGTGGATCCTCTAAAATAATTGAGGGTGCCTCCAGGGAAAAAACATAAAAATATTAAATACCTACCTTCCCTACCTACCCTAAATAGGCACAACCACAATAAAAAACACTTCAAAGTTTTTTTTATTGTGGTTGTGCCTATTTAGGGACTTTTTACTACCTTCTACGTTCTCTTAAAGGGAAGCTAGGTATTTAATAGTTGCATAATATTAAAACAATAAGGACTAGGCAACACTTGCGCATTTTCTCACACATTTACAATAAGGGCTAGGCCACGGTTGCGTCTGAGAATCAAGAGCAGCAATTGGCCACATTGTATGCACTGAGATCTGTGATCTGAGATTCCCATACAGTAAACAAACTATGTGTGATGGCTGTTCTTAAATGGCATTTGATTGGAAATGTATGTTAAAAATGCATGTATTTAAAGGGTATGTAAGTGGAAACTATAATTCTTCCCAACTATCACTGTACCATTTTTTTGTTGGATACATATAGTTCATAGGAAGGCACACTCCATATAGTATTTAAACAATACTCATTTATTAGTGCTGAAAAACAATGAATGCCAAAATACACACAACGTTTCGGGGGGTCCAACCCCCTTCCTCAGGTGCCATTTTTTTGTTGACCTGCCCCCTATTTCTTTAGATATCCAATCTGAAACATCTTACATTTTAGCATTTCTGTAAGCAGTTTTTCTGTAGCTGGAATGGTTTGACAGTTGGTATACTGTATGCAGTATTGACAGTTGATACTTTCCTTAGTTAGTTGATACTTTGACAAAGTTACTTTCCTTAGTTGTGAATTCTTTAATTTTTATTGCGTAATATATATACATTTACATTTTTGGGGAGTTTGGCATATTCCTTTAGTCTTTTCCAAACTTCTTGCTTAAAGGTTTGATCTGGAAAGACCTCGGTCACCAATCCCAGGTTGCAAGCTTCCTGGGCTGTTAGGATCTTGTTGAAAAGTAGGACCTCTGCAGCCTAATGAGGATATAAATAAACAGAATGGCATAGGCTGCAGTACAAGATATTATACATACAAATAATGCAAAAAAAACCCAGAAAACATACTAGGTAAAGACAGTATTAAAATGTTATTGCAAAACAGCAAAGCTCCTGGCTATCATTTAGTCACATTTCCCTTTTCCACTATTTTTCGGGATTCCACAGAAACAAAAAGGGGAATATAAATAAAGCAGAAATAATTCAGCTATGTTTTTTTCACTAGACTTTAACCTTAATATTTTTGCATATTTAGAAAATCGCCAAAATAATGTGATAATTACATAGGCAAATAATACTAAAAAAAAATTGTTCCAGGCTTACTGATGTTAAATAGAGCAACACACTCAGTAAGAAAACCTTTTCTGTTGTTGTCACTAGACAAGGCAGCTATATAGCTTTGGGTACGGTGGGCCAAAAGGAGCAAAAAGACCTCCACAGAGGTTAAAAATGGAGCAGAACCTTTTTATAACACAAGGTATTTTACAGTCTCATGCTATATGTAATAATAGCATTGCCCACAAAATCTAAAACTTCTTACTCCCAGGTTCCCCAGAGTAAGGGGCAAAGATATGCAAAAATTCTCCTTTATGTCCTATGGCTAATGCATGTGTACAGAACTGCTGGCTTAATAACATGCAATACAGGCTATTGTATAGAGCCAATCATCTGACCTGCAGACAGGACATGTTTCGATCTTGTTAGATCTCATCAGTGCAAGATACAGATTCATGGCTCTATAGGGTAGGACTTGGGTGTCTATTGTGCGCCCAAGCATGAGACTGCAAGATACCTTCTGTTATAAGAAGGTTCTGCTCCATTTTTATGTTCTGTTGTTACTAGCAAACCCCCAATTCTTTAAAGAATCTCAAATCCATCCCTGTGCAACATTTCGCTAGTCATCTGACTGGTTTTCTCAGTTCAGAATGACTTGTAGGCTCCCTGGACAGTCCCAATTGGCATATCACAGCCAGGTGTTAGGGACCTTCCTCCTTAATGAACTATTGGAGTTAAATAAAAAATCTTTTTCTGAATTAAGCCATTTTCTAAAACGTGTTAAAAAAAGAACTGGTTTTGAAGAGTTTTGTGCAGAAGAGACTGTTATATACCGTAAATATGCCCCACAGTGTAGGTTCTGCACACTACATCGATTTAACGTGCAATCCGATTGTGTGTTAAAAAGCGCACACTAGTGTTGGCCATTTGGTCTGGCCCCACTAAGTGTGCTGCAATCAGCTTATCGAAGCGCATGCGATAACATTTTTTGTGACTTGCATGCGCTCCAATAGCGCAACATTGCCGACAATATTGCTATAGACTTGCTATATAGTTTTGAATTTCCCATGGTGCTTAGTTCCTTAGGGGCCATGAAGCATTTAAAATCCTTTAACAACATTTGTATCTTTTCTAATGCATGCCACAAAGTGTTGCATTAAATACACCTGAAAGGGAGATGCCCAGACTGCTGTTTTTTGTTTAGAGGGGAATATACAGTATATAATACATAAGGCTCTGGCATTTCAATGGGGAGGTGCAGTGGCAAGAATCTATATAATCAGTCACTCAGTGATGTCACTGAGTGACTTCCTGTATCCCCATTTCTCTCTCCCTGCCTGTATTAGTAATATAGATAACAAGCCCATTTCTGTACACGGACTGACTGACTGACTGACTGAATTACTGTGCTGATAAGGAGGAGCGAGTGGGCGAGTCAATTATGAATCACAGGAATGCGCTCGCTCCTCCTTATCAGCACAGTAATTCAGTCAGTGTAACAAACTGGAACTGCACCGGGTGAGAGACGATGTTTATTGTCTTCTTCTAGTTTGAGATAAAAATGGCAGTTAACTATTTGTATGTACAAAAATGGGCTTGTTATCAATATTACTAATACAGGGAGGGGGGGGAGAAGGGGGGGGGGCTGAGTGCCTGTGCTGGATTTTTCTTTTTTTGACCTTATATATTATATGGAATAATACGCTACCTACAGAATAATATATAAGGGGTAATACGCTACCAACAGGGTAATATAAGGAGATTATGCCACCAAGGAGTTCCCTGACCATACAGAAGCACAAGGCCATTAGACAGAGTGCTTTTATACAGGTCAGGGAACTCCGAGGTGAAGTGATATCCGCAAATTATTCTGTAGGTAGCGTATTATTCCATATAATACTTAAGGCACATAATACATTAAAAAAAAAAAAAACAACAGCACAGGCAGCACACAACCAATCAACAGCACACTCACTCACCTACCCCCTCCTGTTGATACTTCCTGTATCTACCCCCACCACCCTGTATCTACCTCCCACCTTCCTGCATCTACCCCCACCACCCTGTATCTACCCCCCCCCCCTATCTACCCCAGCCTCCCTGTCCGTCCCCCCGTATCTATCCCCTTTCTCTCCCTCCCTGTATCTACCCCCCTCCATACTCCATTTTAAAGTGAAGCTGTTTTCTGGAACATAAAGTGTTAACCATGCTGTTTTCTATTTAAATGTAAAGGTACTGACCAGGTTACACTCCGGCCTTCCCCCCCTCCCATCCGGATCCTGTCACATATTGAACTACACGGAAGATAAGGAGTAGCTCCAGCCGCCAGCTGAGACAATTTATGACTCATTGGAATGCGACACTGCTCCTTATCTTCCATGTAGTTCAATCTGTGACAAGATCCGGATGGGAGAGGAACGGAGTGTAGCCTGGTCAGTACTTTTACATTTAAATAGAAAACGGCTTGGTTAACACTTTATATTCCAAAAAAACAGCTTGGGTGGTGCAGTGGCGAAAATTCTTATTATAGTCACTCAGTGACGCACCTGAGTGACTGTAATAAGGATTCTCGCTACTGCACCTCCCCATTCAAAGTATAGGAGCCTTATGTATTATATAAGGGATAATACGCTACCTACAGTGTAATATAAGGATATTACGACACTGAGGATTTCCATGTCCATACAGAAGCACAAGGCCGCAGGCATTTTCAATGAGGAGGTGCAGTGGCGAGAATATATATTACAAACACTCAGTGATGTCACTGAGTGACTTCCTGTCTCCCACTGCCCCTCCCACTGTCTCCCCCTCCCTGTATTAGTCATTTATATAGGAAGCCCTGTTTATTTTTGACAGACAATGTTCGGTCCTTCTTTCTCTTTTCAATAGGAACAGTAATTAACTATTTAGACATTAAACAGGGATTCCTGTATAAATGACTATTACAGGAACGGGGAGAGACAGTGGTAATGGGCAGGTTTTGACTGGCCAAATGTATTATAAGAAATAATACGCTACCTACAGTGTAATATATGGATTTACTTCACCTCGGAGTTCCATGACCTGTGCGACCTGCGGCCTTGTGCTTCTGTATGAACATGGAAATCCATATATTACACTGTAAGTAGCGTATTATTTCTTATAATACATATGGCCAGCCAAAAAAAACCTGCCCATTACCACTGTCTCTCTCCCTTCCTGTAATAGTCATTTATACAGGAATCCCTGTTTAATGTCTAAATAGTTAATTTTTTGATTGTAATATAGATGCTCGCCACTGCACCTCCCCATTGAAAATGCCTAGCCTTATGTATTATATGGATATTACTTCACCTCGGAGTTCCCTGACCTCTATAAAAACACTCAGCCTGACGTACTTGTGTTATTATATGGTGAGGGAACTCCGAGGCGAAGTAATATACTTATAATACACTGTAGGTTGCATATTATCCCATATATATTGTAGAATATTATTTATTTCAACTCTGTAGCAAGCACAGGATTTTCAAGGGGGGGGGATCCTAAATGGGTTACCATTAAATAAGCCCAGAGGGAATATTCTATTACACTAGCAAACGTCACAGCACGCCCACCCCCTCCATCCCTCCCACAATGTGACGTGCCACTCAGCCTTCGGTTAGTATATAAGATATGAGTCATATAATAATATTATATATATTCTCCAATTGCCATGATTATGATCACAGTGAGCCAATACAGATATCTCCTTTACTTTTGTTATAGTACATTCATTAAGGCTGGGTACACACAGACAGATTTTCCGTGTGTCAGTGATTTCGGTGGCAAATGCTGTCAGTTGCTTATTTGCCTGGATCAGACGAACGGGCAATTTGACATGCCGGTAAATCATTGCCAATCGTGTGGTCCATAGGAGACATTTGCTGCGGCCAACCACTCTATAGTGGGAAACGGACAGGACAGAAAATTTATCAGTGTGTATCCAGCGTTGTGACACTGACGAATTGGCTTATTTTGTCAGCATCGTGACTTATTGGGCAAGTCGGACAATTTCCATTACCGGCTCCCTTTACTACAGAAGAAGCCGATAACATCAGACCCTGTAGGGGCACATTGAATAATCATTCTTTATAAAGAAATATGGAACAATCATTCCTGAGTATATATTGTATAATAATACAATGTTGACAACCACCTCCAGGATTTGTCCTCCATTTGTCCTGCTCTCTAAGCTCCATCACAGTGTAGTAGGTACAGTAAGTGCTGTAAGTGAACCCAGTCTCAGCATTTACCTCAGACAGCTGCAAGGTTAATATTGCTACATATTGATTGAGACAGCAGCAGTACAGGATTGCAGATAAATAAGTACGGATAACTTTGCTTAGAAGTTACTATGGGAGACAGAATCAAGTGCTTGTGCCTCCCTGGAAATTATTGATATGATATGTAAAAAGGTTGAATTATAGGGTATATAGTTTTTATATTCAAATCTAGACATCTTTGGAACTGACCAGATGAAACAACACAATTTAATTGTTGAAATAAATACTTTAAGGTACGTAATTCTTTGTACAAGAGTAATCGTTTACCTTAACTAATACTTTAGAATCACTGAACCCCACAGCAAAACCCTGTGGGAAGGCAGTATCTACCATAAGGAAAGTTAGAAGATGGGGCCCCCTGGCTGCATCCTTGGTAGTTACGCCCCTGCCTTTCACTCAAGTGTGGCTTGTGTGATTTATCCACCACTGCATTTAATCAAACTTAGCATAGAAAGAGACTTACCTTGGCAAAGCCCATTATCTTAGGAAATGTGTAAGAAGAGCAGGCCTCGGGACACAGGCCTAATTTGGTAAAAGGTGTTCTAAAGGTGGCCTGCATTGAAACACAGATGCCTAATGAAATTATTTCAAAATACAGGGAAATTTCCTGTGTTAATAAAATTCATTAAATTCCAATCGATTCCTTTTGTTCTAATTAAAAAGTGGAATTATTCCAATATGTAATCATTACTGCCATGTCTTAAACATAAAACAAAATACAAATTAAAGTTTCTAGGATAGTAAAAGAAAAACTAGAACTTGTCATGGTAATGTAGACATTACCATAAGAAGAACGATTAATGTCCAGCATGTTTGGTTATTTATTTCATCCTCTACTGCAACGAGAAGCTGTACCGATGTTCCGATAATCGTTATACTAAATACGTATCAACAGAAAAATGAACAGACTTTTATTCGACCAAGTTAAGATTTACTATTATAATATTCGACTGATTCTTAGTAGATTCTTGTTGAATAATGGCATCATATATATATATGATTTTTCTATATAAGCATATGGGCCCAATAATTTAACTGAACCAATGAACTTAGTGTATAGATGTAAAGGGCTTTGTGATGGAATGATTATGGTTCCAGGTGTTTGACTTGAGTAAGGACAAAGAGTTTGAAGAAGGTATATTTAGGTTTGGATTACAATGATAATTGTGATGATCAGGGAGGTTTGGGTAACCATGTAGCCAAGGTTTTTAAGTCCAAAAGTTTATCTTACTTTGGAGAGAGAGTTTCTCCCTCCCACTTGGACAAATATACTAGGGCTAATAAAAAAGAGATTGGTGACAAACAAGGACAATCAAGTTATCCATGCAGCTGACTTGATTCCTAGAGGACAGATAGACCAACTTCACAGACATTCACACATACTTATATTTACAATGAACATTTACTTTTTGCTATTTTGTTACTTTGTTTTTATATTGTATATCCATATTATTCAATTTATATATCTTTGCATTTGTTCCTGTATTATTATGATTATTAGTGTGATCCAATAAACTTCACACTTATTGCTGGACATTGGTCATTTCTGAAATTATACACCAATTACCTCCGTTGCACTTTATACAACAAAGTGCATACATACAGGAAAAGTCTGATGCTTTTCAACAATCCCTATGGCATCCTGCTGCTCAGTGATAACCAACACAGGTAGACCTAATATAGCACGATAACAGCAAAACATGTTTTGGTCCAATGGGACTGACACATGTAGAGCAACAAGGTGTTTAAGCAGTGCTGGAGTAGAATTTATAAATTGCACTACATAAATAGAAAA
The DNA here is from genome assembly GCA_019447015.1 of Hymenochirus boettgeri. Lineage (NCBI taxonomy): Eukaryota > Metazoa > Chordata > Amphibia > Anura > Pipidae > Hymenochirus > Hymenochirus boettgeri. The sequence goes on from CM033474.1 coordinate 168,090,245, forward strand.
TACCAGAAAATAGTTGTAATAACTCACAGCAAAAGGAACATAAAATGCTAATAAAAAATTAAGAAGATTCCCCAAACTTTAATATTTTCAAATGTAAACATGCTAATGAGTACCTTAAAGGGAATGTTCACCCTTAAAAAAAACCAAAAATTAGTTAGTTGTCAGTTACATGCCCCCATGCCCACCAACCTCTATCTGATATATCATATATATTAGCACCTTATTACCTGCATTTCTAACCAGATATTTAAGAATAATTATTTTCCATATTCTGGAGTAAATTTAATGGAACCAATACATGCACCAATCCTGATCAAGCAGGAAAAGAATGGTCCAAGAAAAGCACAATCAACAATACGCAAACCAACAATCGTACAACCGGGATTGGTGTGTGAATGGCCCCTCCCACCAGAAATTCAATCAAGTCTTTGACTACTGTCTTTACAGCTGTTGTCTGCTGTTTCACTTACTATCTCCTCTGCACTTGTTCAAGCTTATAAAATCTCAAAAAGCAGAGGGATGAGGAAGATACCTTTGCCAGAAAGGAATAGAACGTATTATTAAATATCTGGTTACAAATGCATGTAATAAACTTGGAAAAATAGCAGCTTTGGTTTGCGGACAGATAATTAACAAGTCACCAGTTTTATTTTGTTTTAAGGGTGTGCATGCCCTTTAAAAATGTTATTGGTAATGCTGCTTCTTTTCTTGTTTCCCGTGGTACACTGGTAGGGAAAGCCTGTTTTACTGATCCAGTGCATGGTTTGGGAGGCAAACTTTCCCAAGAAAATGTTAACCAAGCAGTGGGTTAAATAACCCAAGATAATTGATATAATATAAAGCAGAGATAGGCAAACAGTAGCCCTTCAGATGTTTTTAAAACTCCTAGCATTCCTCTACAAAGCCTAACCCTGCTATTTCATACCATGAGTACATCCTATTAGAGGTTATTAAAACCATTACATTTTGTACATGAATTTTGTGGTAGAAAGCCAATATACACAAAGATCCTGCCTTGAGATTAAAATAAGACATCTTGTAATATCATGACCTTACCCTGTCAGAGGCATAGACAAGATCCATCAGTCCTAGAATGGTCATACCAATGCCAATAGCAGGTCCATTAACCACAGCAATGAGAGGTTTAGGAAAATCAATAAATTTACCAACAAAGCTTCTTAAACTGAAAAGAGACAATTAAGGATTAAAGTTATGTACAGGTCTGGTTTTAAAGGGTATGTCCAGTGTTTTTTTTTTTTACTTTCTTTTTTTCTGTTTAACTGAAGAACGCGAGGTAAGACATAGCTCATTTACCTCCTGTTCAGTTAAATAGAAAAATATGCTGGACATTCCCTTTAAGCTTTGTAGTGTGCTAGATAATTGTGGGCTGCACTGGCCAAGAATGACCAGTTATGCCAACAATTTATCATTCAGGTGCATAACATATCGTTCAGGTGCCTCCTAACATTGTTTAGTGATCTATCTTGTGGACTTTCTAAACATTGTCAGGGAATAATTTCTTTGTTTTCTAACGCTGTGATGCTCCCATTCCCCTCCACATCCTATAGAAGAAAACAGGATGAAAGGCTTCGGGGGCAGGGCCTGGTGTGAATGGATGAAATAAGTGTAAAGCACTGTGTGTTATGTTAATCACTATATAATTAAACAAATACATACATGTAATTTACAGCAATGGCAAAACTAGGGTCAGGCCCTTTTACAGTCACTCCTTACTATAACCAAGGCCCCATTTAAAAGTTACTTACTATGAATCACTAATGATACTTGGGGCCTATGTGGTTAAATAACTAGTAACTATTATGATTGATAAAGAGTTACTTACTGTATATTATAGTAACTCCTTATCATCAAATACCCATCACTTATTAGCCAGCGCCATTCGCATCTGTTTTAAAAATGAATCCTTGTGCAACAAAACGATCCGCACTATTTTGTATAGCATCCTCCAAGACAGACAATCCAGATTCATAACCTACATAAAATACTATGCAGATACCTAAGTATTGTGTTATCCTTGGGGTTCTTGGTAGAATTTGACAGATCATTGCCGCTGCTGAAATAATCACCAAATCCTATATCGAACATAAACAAACTATTTTAAAATTAAAATAGCTATAGGACGTTTAACCACTACAGACAATATAAACATTCAGTTTCAAGCTAATTTAAATAAAATAAAAAATAAACAAGAAAAATATGGATTGGTGTAAACTGCCCACAGAACACACAGATGATATTTTAGGAAAAGGCATCAACCCCTATAAATAACATTTGCTAAATGCTTACCAATGTGATTTTCATTGGACTTCTAAATTTCATTGCTGGATGTGTGATTCATTAATGAATTAAAAAAAACTGGAATATTCAATCCTTGGTGAATGTAAATTGTAGTCAACTGCCACTAATTTTATAAGAATTTTCGAAGATTTTAACAATACTTACCGTATATACTCGAGTATAAACCGACCCGAGTATAAACCGAGGTACCTATTTTTACCCAAAAAAGGAATAAAAACGATTGACTCGAGTATAAACCGAGGGAATGCCTTTACTCAGTGTCCTAACTTACCCCAACCCCCCACCCACCCCTCCACTGTACAGACTTCCACCCCTCCACTGTACAGACTTACGGTATTACCGGTAGCCCACCCTTAAACCCACCATAAATAAGAGTTTCCTTACTGTAGGCTGAAGGCTGAGCCGAAGGCTGACAGGCTCTGCTGGTAGGCTGAAGGCTGAGCCGAAGGCTGACAGGCTCTGCTGGATTGTACTGCATGTCCGGTGCAGTCAGGAGTCGCTGGTGGCGTAAGCAGTACGAGCGTCCTGCGTGACGTGCGTAACGTACGTGCCCGACGTCCCACACATACTGCCTGCTCTTGACTGCTCGGATCCTGCATTTCCGAAAGGTCTGCGATCGGTAGGCTGTTCTTCCTATGCGTATGACCCGAGTATAAACCGAGGGTAGGTTTTTAAGGTATTTTTAAAACCTAAAGTATTGGCATTTTCTGTTTCGATAGAAATCAAAACCAGGTTTTGTTTTTAAAACCGGGATTCATCACTACTTGTAAGGTGTTTTTATTGGTCTGGCATTTATTATTACAAAATGTGGTTAATATTGCTTTATTTTGTTTTTAACATTTTCCCCTCACCTATAGTTTAGAAACAGCCAGTCAAAATGATGTATAACTTAAGAGATTTATAATTAAGATATACCCTTTGGGAATAAGTAAACTCTCACGCACTTTCCTTCTCAGCACTGAGAGATACAAAGTGATTCATTGAATATCTCATCTCACTGCCTGGATGATGCACACATTTCAACACTAGCATTTAACCAATCATTTGCAACTGATTTTCTTCCAAATCAGTTGATCTGAACAATCAATGGTGTTCATAAATAATGACTAAACTTTAAAATATAAACCTTTAACTACTTTAATAAACAATTTCAGGGATATACTGTAGATCCAGAAAAAAATTGTTTTAGGTCAAATTTGTTGTTTAAATAGAACATAATGGTAACCTTAGCCTTCCTCTTTAACAGAGAAAGGAACATTCAGTAGAAGAATGGGGAGCAAAAATACCATTAGTGGCGTCACATAAAATCATAAACATACATTGAAAGTTGCATATATACCGTAGTGCCTCCCTTTATTACACCTTTACACTGCATCACATCCATTTTTACATAGACACACTTATACTTGACATGCATACACAGGACACTAAAAGGGGGAAAATACAGTGAAGTGCTTCAAATACGTACCTGTTAGGACTGTTAAAACAGAATCATCTGCGGAAGCATCATCTAATGCTAAATAAAGTTCTTCAAACATCTGCAATGAAGTAAAAAAGTAAAAATCAACATACTGTATAAGGCAACTAGTGTTACGCAAAAATTAAGCTAGAAACAATGTAATCTATATTGTGTTTCACCAGTCTTAAGCTGGGTACACACAGTACCGATAAAGCCCCGATACCGTTGGATCCGTTGTGTACCTTACTTTTTCAAGCGAGTGTGTGGCCATCGAACGATCAGGTTGGCCAAACACTCGTTCGGAAAAGAGGGAAAATTTCCCCTGGCCGCGGTAGACTCCCTATAAGGGAGTTGGGCGAGGGAACACAGAGTCCCGAGCGTTCTCCCTATGCTGTGCATAGAGGGAGCGCTTGGGACTGTGTGTAGCCCGATCATTTGAAAAATGACATACAGGATCTTGCAGATCCTGTCTGTCATCTTTCAAAGATCTTTCAGGCGTGTACCTAGCTTAAAGAATTACAATTTTGTAGATGTGTATTGTAATTCAAGATCTATAACCTATACAGAGGTATTTGTCCTTTTTTCTCTAGAGGTGATCGTACATGTGACTTTCATTGCAAATTCATAGCAGATTTTATTGTACTCTGCATCAATTTGCACATCCATCTCCCCAATTGGCTTTCCTGTACTCTGTATAGGGGTTGGTCATTTGGAGAGTAACACATGCTGTGATCATTATCGTTTTGTTTAAAAGAAACAACAATGGACATAGTTTGTTGCTGTTGGGATCAGTTTTTTTAAGGCATATGCATGCCTAATAATCAGCAAATAATGCCAGATAATTTGCCTATTATTGGGCATGTGTATGCATACTTGTAGCACTTAGCTTAGCCTAACTTTGTCAAATGGCAAGCTTATAAATTTTGAGCGTAAAAATGTAAAACAAGAGTAAAGCATATCACCTTAGAACTAATTGCATTTTTCTTCTTTGGTCGATTCATTGCTATGGTAGTAATGTTGTCTTGATGGGTAATAAGAAGGGTCTCATATTTTTGACGTTCGTTTCTACATTCTGAGCTTTCTTGCTGCAAAAAATTAGAAGATACCATAGTGCATCTTGGTTGAAATTTTCCATTTTCCTGAAATTAAATACGACAAAGTTTATTTCTTAATACATAAAATATTCAAGACAAAATAGCGACTGACATTTTAAAGAAATGTTAAGCAGTAAAGGTGTGTGGAGGTTTAAAAATAACACATTCAGCCACTGAAAGGTGAAAGTTCTAGGATAGCCATACGATAACATGACATAAACATGTCCCTCATTCCTATAAAAAGGGGTCATTAAGTTATAAACAGAACACAATCTACAATTGCAACTGTAAGAATATTTTCACTCATACAGTGCACATTGTATGATGTTGGACAGGTTATGTCAGACACATTATATGCCCTTCCCTTTCTCCCCACCCCTGCAACCACTGTGCCCCCTAGACAAATAACTACTGCTAGTGAATTGTTTGCAATTAGTGCAGCCCACTTTGCTACATTTATTAGTGTCCCTACTGGACCAAATTATCTGACAACCCAGTTGCTACCTTTCCCTTTAAGACACAAACATATATTAAAGGATAACTATTGTGTGTATAAAGTTTTTTTTAAAATACAGTAAAAATGAAAAGTACTTGGGGCAGGCATATAGGATTGGTACCAGCCTAAAGAAAACTGATCCTGCCAGTCTTCCTCCTGGCTTCAGCACTATCTTTAATATAGGATTAGTTCAGGATTAACCTGGCAAACGAAAACAGCTAGTGTTGTAGCTCTTTAACAAAATGATATTTTGAGGTAGGAAGAATCAATCCTACCTCCCTGCCCCAGGTACTTTCCATATTTAAAAAGTTCAAAGTATAGATATCCTTTAAATCTACATTGTGAAATGTTGATTGGTATTTGCATTAGAGGCATAATGCAGGCTGCATTGCTATCAGTGTAGCTATACATCATCAGGGTTATTCAATAAAAGTTTTTATCGTTTAAAACGGTGCTAATTTTGCCCCAGCCAATCAGATGTTAGCTTTCAAATGTTAAATAAGATCTGACTTGTTGGGGCAAAATTAGCACCATTTTAAACAATAAGAACTTTTATTGAATCTCTCTGCATGTTTTTAATGAAGTGCTAAATAGCCTTGTAGTATGTAGACCTAATATGTGTACAGGCTCATTCTGTCACAAGCTCCACAAGATTGCTTTTAATCCTCCATTGTCTTCTAGATATTGCTTTCAATCTGCCACAGTCTCTTACAAATTGCTGTCCATCTGCATACCCTTCAACTTTACCCCTTAAATAGTTACACATATAGAAACAACATAGTACAGGAGGATAATGAAGTGAACCTGGTTTTTGCACAGCTTTGTGCAATGCATTTCTCAATAGTTATCTGAAGGTAAATTAATACCCCAGTTAAGCAGGGGCACCTCTCCCATGAGGCAAAGTGAGCCTTTGGGCTCAGTCTTGTGAGTATCGGTGTGTGTCACTTCTGCCTGTCTGCCATCACCTGACTCCTGGCACAGTAAGATCAAATTGCAACAGTCAATGTGGGAAAACTTTTATGTACCAGTCACACTCACTGTGGAAAAACTTTTTTGTACCGGTCATTGTGGGCAAACTTGCATGTACCAGTCACTGTGGACAAACTTAAATGGACCAATCACTGTGGGCAAACATGTATTTACCAGTAACTGTGGGTAAACTTGTATGTACTAGTCAGTCACACTCACTGTAGGCAGAGTTGTATGTACCAGTCACTGTGGGCAAACATGTATGTACTAGTCACTGTGGGCTGACTTATATGTACCACTAACTGTTGTACACCATGGGCAACTTATATGTACCAGTCTCTGTTTGGGGCCACTGTTTGCCATATATATTACCACCCTTTATGTGGAATATATATGTCAGACCTCCAGTTTCCCAGCCACCATTTAAGCCAGCCCTCCAGTTCACCAGCCACTGTTATGTAAGCACTGGCTGGTGAACTGGTGGGCTGACCTAACAGTATCTGCCGAACTGGAGGGCTGACCAAACAGTGTGTGCTGAACTAGAGGGCTGACCTAACAGTGTGTGCTGAACTGGAGGACTGACGTAACTGTGTCTGCTGAATTGGGGGGGTTGACCTTACAGTATATACTGAACTGAAGGGCTAACCTAACAGTGTCTGCTGAACTGGAGGGCTGACCTAACCGTGTCTACTGAACTGGAGGGCTGACCAAACAGTGTGTGCTAAACTGGAGGGCTGACCTAACTGTGTCCACTGAACTGGAGGACTGACCAAACAGTGTGTGCTGAACTGGAGGGCTGACCTAACAGTGTGTGCTGAACTGGAGGACTGACTTAACAGTGTCTGCTGAACTGGGGGGGTGACCTAACAGTGTATGCTGAACTGAAGGGCTGACCTAACAGTGTCTGCTGAACTGGAGGGCTGACCTAACCGTGTCCGCTGAACTGGAGGACTGACCAAACACTGTCTGCTGAACTGGCGGGCAGACCTAAGAGTGTCTGGTGAACAGGAGTGCTGATTTAAGAGTGTCTGCTGAACTGGATGGCTGACCTAACAGTGTATGCTAAACTGGAAGGCTTACCTAACAGTTTCTGCTGAACCGTGTCCTTTAAAGTTTCATATTTCTAGAGAAGCTTTGTTCAGCTTACCTAGTACAAAAACAAGCTACCATATATTTTATAAATATCCAGTTTAAATTTGATTTAGCAAGACAATGGTTTCAAAAAGCATGCACACAATTTTAATTTACATGTAAAGTGCCATATAGAATTTTCTGTAGGTGCGTTTTTAATCAGTTCTGATTAATACTAGCACTGCAAAATGTATAGGAGTTCAATATTTTGCTTTAGCCCCCCAGGCTACTGGCCATGTACCATATACAGTGGGTACAGGAGCAGGTGTAAGGTAACAGCCTCCATGGGATTAAGTTAAAACAATCTATCTTTGCTGTCATATGGCTTTTGTGACACTAAGGTAATGTAGTATGTACCATGCAACTCCTGTTTCGTCCCAGTTGTTTAGTTACTTTAAAAGAAACCCTCTTTTGTGTATTCTTATTATTATGTAAACTCTTTCTGTTTATGTTTCATTAATTCTTTTTTTACAAAGTGTAATTTTTTTTTCCTCTTAAATCCTCCCCCCCCCCCCCAAAAAAAAAAATGTTCCCGCCTCATGTTCAGAGGAGGTGGTCCAGGCAGCACCAGTCAGTCATTAGCTGTGATGTCAGCTGTCATTGCCATGACTGACTACTGCTATGAGGGAAAAGACAGGAGGGATGACAAACTACAGTGTAGTATTGAAGTATTGCGGTCTTGGGGTTTGGCGAGAAAAGCAGTTCTGGACATTTTTGTGCACTAAGCAAGTCTCTCCTGGTGCCCCCTTCCCAGCTTCCCCACAACCACCTTTTGCATTAGTATTTGCATAAATTAAAAACTTGAATCAACTGTATTCAGTTACGTTTGTTCTGAATTCTGTTTTAAGCAGTGTAACTGCAAAGATGATGATTATACTGTATGCACACAGAGAAGCTACAGGGAACTAGATGTTCTATGGATGATAAGAATCCCTGTCTTGAAAAAGTAAAAAACGTCAAATGCCACCCTCCAACCTCTCGGAACCCTAGCAGTTCATCTGGGTCACTTAAGCTTAAAAACAGTCTAGGACTGGGGAAGGTAAGAAAACATTTTTGTCTGAGTGGGTGGACATGCCCTTTAAGTAAAATAATTTCATGTCTTTAAAATACTATATTTTTGTGATGATATTATATACAAATGTGATTTAGCTTTCTTCCCATATATTTTCCTTAAAAGAGAACTAAAGTTATTTTTTTTAATCCTAATGTGAAAGGTTTTCTCCCCAAAACACCTATACACTGTAAGATTCTTCTCTAGTAAGTTGCATTCACGTACATGTGAGAAATAGATTATTTTACCGAGAAGGCTTTCATGACCTTGCCACTACAATGTAGTTCTCAAAAGAGCCCTGTGAACATGTGCACCTATTGGCCATGCCCCCCTGACCCCAATATTCATAAACAGAGGTCTCCACACCAATATAGAAGTCCCTTTAAAAGCTGTTTGTTACCCTGCAGTTTATTTTCCAGCCATGTTTTGCCGACAGCTTTCCACCCTTCAAACACTACAAAAGATAAAATTCCTTATGTGCCTGTATTCTTTTTGATAGCTCTGATGGCTTAACATATAAATCACAATACCTGCCGGCAAGGTACTGAATGTTTAAATATAATTCAACCATATAATATCCAGCTGGTATCTAAATGAGAAAGTTAATCTCTCTACCAATATACAGTTGCCTGTAAATTGGAAAGAAGCAAAAGGACTGAACAAAAAAGTTTTTAAAAAAGGTTAATATGTTGCTATAAACATTCTTAATAATTTAGATTGTCTAACTTCTTTGGGGAATCCACAAAAAATGGTAACAAATACACTGGGACCTCTTGAGAGGTACCTGACAAGGACAGAAGATATTGTGATTTTATTGATTTTTTAAATGTTATGTATGATAGACATATAGTAGTTTTCATACATCCATGCTACTGTAGCTAAGAAATACACTGCAAAGTTCTTGAAGAAGAAAAGTACTTTCCTTTTTTGTTTGAAAAGCAAAGGAATATATGTTTACATAAAAATTACGCTGAAATCCCTGTTCTGTGTCAAATGGACGAACTCTGAGCTGTAACATGATTGGCTATCAGCTTCTAGGAAGCAAGGCTGCATCTTCTTGTGAAGGCCAGCTAGGGTGCATTATAGAAACTCACCCCTAATTTCATACTGTAAATAATCCAGCAGCTACAGCAAAGGGAGAGTTAAGACGCAGCTTTTTGTATCTTTGTAAATGTGCTCTATTGGCGTAATGTTATCAGAAGACTTTATTTCCCCTTTAATAGCCAATCTATGTACAGGACAAAAAAAGTATAAATTATATTTTGCATTTCCCCAGCCTCTTACATTAATGGATGTGAATCATTTTACCATCACAATAATGTGGCTTAACGTTAGAATTTTGCGTACAGTACCTTTTCTGTAAAGATCCATTCGGAAATTCGCCCAGGACTTTGCATTTTTGTTGTGAACTAGCAGACACTCTACCAAACAAAAAGAGTTAAAGAGAAACTGATATTTAACATTCTGTGTTGGCCTAGGAAAAGCAAATACATTTTGAAAATTATTTTTACTGTGCAGTTTTCTGCTTTCAAGTTAACGGAGAACAAAACCCTAAGGCTAGTTTCCCATGAGGCAAGATCCCAGGCAAACAGAACTGTCTCCACATGTCACTTTACATGGATTTTAACATGACTTACTTTCAGACTTAACCCTGTGTAGGAGTCATAATAAGGGAAGACAAGACCTATAATTAAAAACATAACAGAAGATCCAGTACCCTGCCTAAAGACATATACGTACATGTTAGTTGTTGGGCAAAGTAGTTGGCAAATACGCCTCCCAAATGGAATCATTGCATACAAATCAATGAATCAATCAGTCCTAATAATCCTTACAGTCTGTCAAAAATTCCTCTTCTGCAGTGGCTGGCAGCTGTCTGCTCATTCTGCTTCCAGAGTGTGACTTTCTTTAACGCTAGGGGAGTGATGCATGCTTAGATCAGAGAGATGTAAGCTGTTAGCTGCAGCATGAGCACTGCTTATGCCAGCCTATTTAAATCTCCCTGGGTAACGCACACACATACCCCAAGCCAAAACGCTAGGGTTTTAACTTTAAGAAGTACCCAGAAATAGACTTATCCAACCCTGTTCTTTTGGCCTCTGCATCTAATGCTACTTCTGGGCACGGAAGAGCAGTGGGGCAGGCCCGGCAGCTGCGTCTGTAAATAATTGAGACTCAGCCAATTACAGACGTGGCTGACAGTTATTAAGTACCTTACCTTCTCTCCTGGCTCCTGCAGGTTTTATTGAAGAACAATAGGTAAGACACAGCTCCTTTACCTCCCATCTTCAACTGAATACCAACATTTTTTTTACCAGTGATGATAGTCTTTAAAGTTAAACCCCTAGGTTTTATGGTTGAGGAGGTCTCTTCACCACTCTACACCACTGGGGCTGTGTATCCCAGAGTCCTCAGGACAGGGAATGGGATGATACTGGATGACACACACAAAAGCTCCTACTCAGAATCCTGGACTTTCAGGAATTGCAGTCATTTGGAGCAGAGGAGGAAGGTAGGATTTATTATTAACACTACATACTGGGGCAAATTTTAGTTGGTGGTGGGAGAGTGTTGGACATGCCCTACTGGAAAGAGAAAGTTTATAAATATTGAATTTGGCTGTGATACAGCTGAATGCAATCAAGAGAAATCAGAGCTAGGTCTGTCACAGCTGAATGCATTTAAAAGGCAGGCATTCAATGTCTATCCACTATTCTCATACACATACAGTTAGATTTAAATAAGAGGAATTTTCTGACAATGAACTATTCACCCACTCTGAGCCTATTATGTGGACTATTAAAGGGTATCTATAGTGTAAAAATAAACACATTTTTAAAAATAAATGAGTGCATGTAATAGTATATCTGTTGTATTCAAATAGATCAACTGGACTAAACAGAGGTGGGGGGGTTCGACACCAACTGTCTGCCATGTACAATGCTGTTTTGACACCTTACTCTGGGCGTTCCTATAACACCTCTTAGCCACTATCCAATCACGCCCTTAACACCTGGCTGTGATATGCTAATTGGGATTTTCCAGGGTACATAATTGCCACAGATTCTTGTACAAGTCATTCTGAATTGAGAAAGCCAGTCGGATGACTAGCGAAACGTCTTCAAGAACTAAACTTCAAGAGATATACCATGACCTGGATGAATGAGAACCTTCACAAGCATGTAATAGTATAATTTAGAGTGAAGTGGGAGACCTTACTCCCACCTTCGTACATACCTACTAAATGCCATTTAGTTATTGAAGAATGGGAGGTAAAGGTGCTGTGTGTAACCTCCCGTTCTTCAATAAAGCCTGCAGGAGCCAGAAGAGAAGGTAAGGTACTTACCCACCTGATCGCTCCCTCCTCCGCTGCGTCTTCTGACAGGTCCCGACCGACTCTGTCTTCTATGCGCATCGGGACCTGGCAACGTGGTGATCTATCGGATAAGTAGCTTATCCTCTCTACTGGCTCCTTCAAGTTTTATTGAGGAACAGGAGGTAAGACGCAGCTCCTTTACCTCCCGTTCTGCAATAAAACTAAATGGCATTTTTCCCCCCCAGTGGAGAGACCTTTTAACCCTCTCTATACAATGCAATCCTTACACGGTCTATAGAATGGGAGGTTAACACTATCTGTCCTGCACACTCAATCTATAAATGGGCAACCATTCAACCTCTTTATGTCCTGCAGGCTGCAGCACTTACACAGTCTATAACTGAGGGAGCATGAACACTTTCTGTTTACCACGATTATAATGTCCCAAAGAGTTCCCTAAACTAGACCATATAAAAGCAAGGCCTGAGGGGAGAAATTGAATGCACACAGTCTGTAAGGAAACCAACAAGCTATACTTACAGTTCCCTGCCTTCCTGAAATCTAACCCTTTCCCCAGGTTTGCCTCTCACACTGACAGCTAAACAGAGTGGTCCCGCCTCCCCAGCACAGATATCACTGGTCTCATTAGTTGCTGGTTGTGTCTGTGCAGCCGCTTCCCCCAATCAGTACAGCTTGAACTCTTACACAGCTACAGACAGAATAGCAGGAGGGGAATGTACAAAGTCCTCCCAGATGCCTTAAAATTCAGGGCAATATAAGGTACAGACAGGGCTATGTACCGAGAGCAGTTATCGGCTATTTGTTTCTTAAAGGAATAGTTCACACAAAAAGCGAACTATTCCTTTAAAGCAGTGATTGAAGACCGGGAGGTAAAGGACCTTTTTGTGTGAACTATTCCTTTAACCAATATACCGTGTTAACGTGACTTTAAGACACAAATAACGGCAGTTGCGACAGTAAGCAAACTACCAGTTACTAAGCAGTTAATGGGTTTTTAAGACGTAATCGCTAACGCCAGCAGATAGCTGGCATTAAAGATTCGCAAAAGGAAAAATGCATTTGCAATGCACTGAGAGCCACTATCAGCTCCGTGCATTGCCTAAAGGGTGCAATAGAGAGAGATAGTGACTCTCGGTACATAGCCCCTAGTGTTTCAAAACTCTGAACACTGTATAAAGCTAGATATTACAAAAATATTACACAGTCTTGCAACCCCCCCTAAACATTATTGAGCTATGGATGTTAAAAATGGGACTGGGTACATTTTTCCATGCAGTTCCCAATGTTGAGTGGTAGAAAGTGGCACGCTATGTTTCACCAAGGGCACACAATTAGAAACTATGAAAAAGTAAAACAAACTTGTGCTCAGGTGAGCAATTCCACACCAACACTCAAATCGATACAAATCAGGAGAACCCCCCTAAAACCACAATACCTGTTTCCCCCAACATCCATAAACAGAGATATCATTCTTCATCCTTGCTGGTTCCAGGATTCTTCAGTAAAAATATTATAGCACACGTGCTTCCCTAATTCTGATTTTACCAGAATGCTCAATGATCTATGTGCAACATTAGAAGTTGGGTTTTGGGGGGTGTTTCGTCACATTTTACATTTCTGTAAGAGGGGTGGACATGCCCTTAAAATTGCTATTAAAGCATATAATAAACCTCCTTGCTATAGCTGTTATAATTTAAATGCTATTTAAGGCTGTCACCCTTATCTTCTTATCATAAAAATGACATTGTTATTAACTCCATTTCTCAGCACCCTCACCCTGTCTGCACACTTGTAGACCCATTCAGGGAGTTCTGTTAAGCTGTGTTTTAAGTAAGCCAGGGGGCATGCATCATTATAAAGCACCCACACACCCTCTGCAATTGGAACCAGTATGGAAGAATGGAACTAATAACCTTTTTTAAAGAGGGGGATTAAGAGATTACAAATGTCCAGAATCCCCAGTTTCAGATGGATTATAGTTACCATCAATTCTGGCACCTAAAGGAATAGTTCACTCAAAAAGTGAACTATTCCTTTAATGTATTAATTGAGGACCGGGAGTTTAAGCATCTATGCCTTATCCGTTCTTCAATCAGTTCACCAGGAGCGACGGACATAGAAAGAAATTTACCTTACACATGATCCACCGCAGCAGCGACAGGTCCCGACTGCTTCAAAGTAACTATAGCGCACATTCACGATAATGCAACCGGAAGCGGTCAGGATTTCCACTGCTGCTACAGAGGATCGTGTGTAAGGTAAGTTTCTTCTTTCTTTGTCCATCACTCCTGGAGAATTGATTGAAGAACAGGTGGTAAAGCATAGCTCCTTAACCTCCCGGTCCTCAATACATTAAAGGAATAGTTCACTTTTTCTGTGAACTATTCCTTTAAAGTCCTCAGTAAGAATAAGAGGGAAAAGCTTGAACTTGGATTAAACAGCATGTCCACCCCCCAAACTAAAATTTAGATTTACGCTAATTACCCACCAAAATTAGACCTCGCAAGGGTTAAACCATTCTTTAAGTATACTTACCAGCAATCACACCTAGCCGGTCTTCTGCTGCTGTTCCATGCATCTGGCCGTAACTCCACCCATTGAATAGTATAAGGGCTAGGCAACACTAGCAAAATTTCCTTGCGTTTGCGCTTTCTATTCAACATTGGAATCGCGGCAATGCACCAAAATCATGTGATTTCGGGTGTGTTGCGATAATGCATCCATTTGTGATATGCAATCGCTTGCATTTGCATGCTATTTGCTATCTCAAAAGGAGAAAGCGCAAGTGCACAGAAATTGCAGGAAATCGTACACACAATTGGGTGCGATTACGTGAGCGCTTCCAGTTTGGCCATGTCCTAAAGCTTTATGGGGTAAAATTAAGTTAAACCCACGCTTCCCAATGTAAGATTAACTTCCCAAGCATAAATTTTTGCTCTATATACAGTAGTAGCACATAATAAATTGTGGCGTTATCTCCACGCGCCTTACCTGCCGTGTTTCTGCAATGCAGTAAATTAAGCTTAGTGATTACTGCATTGTGAGAACCCAGAAGAAAGAGGAGTACGCAGGGCAAGTATTGCATCTCCCTGTTGGTGTCTGTATCCCCGAAAGGATGTTTTGTCCCACCAAAATTTTGGGCCGTTTTTTTTGTCTGATTATCACTATAATCACCTGCAACCAGAGTGGTGTATGGTTTATTATTTTGTTAAATTACTATTGGCCAATTGGAGCATCACTATTACTATTTACAGCAGCAGCTGGTGGAATAGGAGGTGAGATTGTGAGTGTGCTTACCTATACGGTGTCTTGTGATGCTTGAGGCATTAAACAAGCCTATATATGCATTAAAATAAGTTTGAGCTGCAAGCCCACTAATTAGCCTCATGCCTTCCTGTTCCAAGGGTGTCCCTAACAAACCAGGTATTACCTCAGTAAAGATTGTTTTTTTTCTCACTATAGAACGACCTTTTAGAATCCTCCTTCTGTATATATGCGTTAATACCAGTAACTTTCAATATTTTTCCTAATGTTCTAAACCATGATTACTAAATCCTAAAAATACTAGAAAAGTGTGAAAACACTGACACTAAAAGGGTTAATGGTGTACACATATTGGGCATATTTGTAAAGAATTAACATCGTGGCTGGGAGCAGAAAGAGACCACCTGCAGCAGTGCAGAACTTTGCCTAGTGTGATCGTGGCTGCAAAGGTACTATCTGCGATAGGTTCAATTCATTAAGACACAATACTATTATAAATACCCCTTGAATATATATTATTAAATTTCATATATATGCTTACATCTCTAGAGTGCAAATATTGTTAAAGTTCAATGCCAACCTATGTTTTCATAAATCATTTACTACTACCAAGGATTATGTTTAGTAACCGATTAACTATGGATCCGTAACTGTGAGGCAAATAAAATCTAAAATCAACAAACATCCAGATGTGCTGTTTTTGGAGAACACTTTTTCAGGTTCAGTGGTTTCCAGAATGTTAGCTGTACGTGTTATGTTTCGGTTTCCCTAATTTTTTTTTTAGCCCTATTAACTTTGCTTTTTTTACATAAATGAACATGTCCTTGCCTTTAATGATTTTTTTCAGTAATAGAGAATAGAACAGTCATACTGATCTGAACAGGCCCTATAGGTCAAAATAAATGTATCTAAAACTGAAGCAATAATTTTGCACACAGAATACTGTAATCATTTTCTTAAAAGGCAGATTTGCTTTTTAAAAAGAAGCAAGTGCAAGGACTTTCACTACATTAGGTGATGTTTAAATGCAAACTATTTGTTTAACCCTATCTAAAATTAGGGTTGTTCAACTGGCAGCTATAAGGGACTTTTATAGGTTACATGACCCGCCATACTCCTCAGTGTATCAACTGCCTTTATCTCAGTTATATTCACAGTATGAATTGAGGCCCAGTCAATGCATCGATCTACATAAGTTAAAACCATTTTACCCTACCCAAAACCCATGAATACTTACACAAAGACAATCAGAAAAAAGAAAAAAAAAAAAAAGAACTCTTCCTTCCAATTTGCACTAAGGGCACGGCCACACTGCAATTTCATGTGGGATTTTGTTGCGTTTGCGCATGCATTTTTTCATTAAGTATTGATAAATGCATGCGATTGCGATTTAAAATGTGGAACGCAAATCGCAATCGCATCGCACCCGAAAACGCGTATTTTCGGTGCGTTGCCGCAATTCCAATGATTTGGGGGGGAAAAACGCAAGTGCAGAAAAATCGAAGCAGTGTGGCCTAGCCCTAAAAGGGTAAAATTCCTTCCTGGCTCCAAATGGCAATTGGTAATAAGTGGCTAAAACATAAAAGGGTTGCACATACAAGTTTATGTTAATCAGTTTATTTTCTTTGTCTTATAATACAAAATTAACAGACAACATTTGCTAAAGACAAGAACCTCATTGCTCTAATAGAACCAGAATCCTTGATAATTTTATACATGAATCTGAGTATCTCTAGAGGAAAAATAGATCTAGGCAAAAACTGTTGGTGAAAAAACGTTTTAATAAGCTTCCTTTACACAATAAGGAAAATACGTTAAAGCCTATTTACAATTTTGCTCTTTTTTGGAAAAAGCTAATAATGGCATTCATACACTCTTCTGACAACCAGCGTTCCTTAAGGCGTTCACACTCCTGATGATTTACTGCATGTAGCTTCTCTTTTTCATTTGCCCGAATCAATTGCTTGGATAAGGCTAGAGACTACAGGAGAAAAAAAAAAAAAAAGATGGATCCAATGTGGGTATTTATTTCAAGATTCAAACAAATTTTACTGGTAGTAAAGTGGATATTGATTCTTCTAGTTACACAATATGGCACTGGCCCTAAGTCATATTACAGTTCATCTTTTAAAAAAAATAACTGGTGATAAATATGACAATATTATGATGGTGATTAAACTTAATATTCTCATCATTTACAAGACCAATTATCTTTTTAGCAGTATTTTATGAGTGGCCTCTAGCTCTTTTGACACTAATACAATAGAACATTTGTTTTATAGAAAAAGTTTTATACAAAAATATGCTTGTGAAGGTTCTCATTCATCCAGGTTATGGTATATCTGTTGTATTCAATTAGATCAACTGGACTTGAAGTTTAGTTCTAGAAGACGTTTCGCTAGTCACCCGACTGGCTTTCTCAATTCAGAATGACTTGTACAAGAATCTGTGGCAAAAACAAACTGGCTTTCTTGGACTGCTTGGTAGAAGTTAAGGAAAATGGTAAACAGGAAGTAGAGGTTTACAGAAAACCAACACACACAGACAGTATTTGATGTTTGACTCCACCACCCTTTAGGTCACAAGCTGGGTGTCATCAGAACCCTGCAACACAGAGCTGAGAACATCCCACACGCACAGAGGCAAAGGCGAAAGTGGCAGTGTGGCCGCATAGAGGCTGCAGATACAGTTTTGCTAGGATGGCAAAAAACCCTAGATACATCCTGTAACTCCCCCATATGCAGGGCCCTTGGACAGTAACCCCACCATATGCAGGGCCCGTGGGCAGTAAGTCTCCCCCATACGCATGGACCGTGGGCAGTAAGTGTGGGCAGTATGCCTCTTCTACATAGGGCCGTTTGCAGTAATTCCCCAATACGCATGGACCGTGGGCAGTATGTGTGGGCAACATGCCTCCCCTCTAATAGGGCCCATGGGCAGTAAGTCCCCCCCATACGCATGGACCGTGGGCAGTAAGTTTGAGCAGCCTGCCCCCCCTCTAATAGGGCCCATGGGCAGTAAGTCCCCCCATACGCATGGACCGTGGGCAGTAAGTGTGGGCAGCATGCCTCCCCTCTTCATAGGGCCCATGGGCAGTAAGTCCCCCCATACGCATAATGTGATATAGTTAGAATAGTTTTATTAGAGTTATGGGTTTTAATTGTTTGCACTTTACTTATATCATAGTATTGAAGTTTGACTAAAAGATAACTAAATGACTCTTATTGAATTGCCGGATTTCTTAACAAACATACTTTGTATGGTGGCAGACTAGAGGCTGCAGATACAGTTTTGCTCAGATGGCAAAAACCCTAGAGAACATCCTAGTAAACTTCCCCCCCCATTTGCAGGGCCCTTGGGAGTAAGCCCCCCCCCATATGCAGGGCCCTTGGATAGTAATCCCCCCCTATGCAGGGCCCTTCTACATAGGGCCTGTGGGCAATAAGTCCCCCCATATGCTTGGACCGTGGGCAGTAGTAAGTGGGGCAGCATGCCTCCCTCTACATAGGGCGTGGGCAATAAGTCCCCCCACACGCTTGGACCGTGGGCAGTACCATGCTTTACTAATATAACGCAGATTCAGTTTCCTCTCCATCTCTAATCAGTCCATATAGAAAATAATCATCACGTGGAAAGTCAAAGTTATAAAGTCATATAATGGTAATCTGGAAGGTTGAATCCTGCAGATTGGAATCCAGGGTCTTGATAGTTTATATCCCAAACATCATAATCTAACTTGTTGGCTTGTGGCTGTTGTTCTGAACCTAACTGAGCTGGGTAAGGACAGTCACGGGCCCGATGTTCTCTTGCCCAGCATTGTAGCATGCATGTGTTAGACTTAATGCGTCCTTTCCCTCTGCCCAAAATTTGAAATTTGTAATAGTTGTAACTTATTTTGTTGTTTCAATGCTCTTCAATGGCATTTTCAACAAACATTTGTTTCTTGTGCCTTTTGGTCCTTATCTAGGACACCTAACTGCAAATTCCGCATACTACGCATGTTTGCGACAGTAGCTCCTTAACGCTGGTCGTAATCCATGTACTCCCCTGCACACAATTCATCTGCAGCAGTTGCATGGGTGCGGCTGGTCTGGTGTGCTGGCTGGCTGATGGTTCTCACGATGCTGAGAACCATCAGCCAGCCACACACAGTGAGAGTGCAGCGGCGGATGGAGACAAATAAATAATTATATATATATATAAATATATATATATATATATATATACTATATATATATAATTATATATATATATATAAAAAGAAAAAAGCTTGCTAATGTTCCCTTTAAATGACCCTTTACTTAGAAGGGTTTTTACCCTCTTAGATATCTAGGAAATGATTGTGGTTTTGCCATTGCTAGTCAATGCAGGACTTAAATTTATTGATTGGTTGGGTGTTTTCACATTTAAAGGACATTTAAATGTGATAAACACCCAACCAATCCATAAATTTAAGTTGCTTTGACTAGCAATGGTAATACCGGCCATAGAGCAGGTTTATATCAATCTTATCTGTGATTGGCTGGAGACAATGATCTCATTAATATTAAGTTGCTTTGAATGACATCACACAAACATTTATCAAATATTTCATTTTGACTTTAGACTTTCAGGTGAGTGCAGCTCCCACTTTCACTCTTCTAAATAATGTAAAATAATAATATAGACAGAAAATCACATTGAGAAAATGTTTATAGGTAGAAATCATGGGATTAGGTTTGATTGATTTTTTATTATGTCTAATCCTGTGGTGGGTAATTGATGGGCCCATCTTATGGGCATGTAAAGGTAAAAATGTCAGTTTGTTAACTGGAAATGTGTATTATTGATTCTATCCCTAATGTATAGTCAGGAAAGCTCTGTGTATTAATGGGTTCTTATACTGGGTGACAGGACACCCTGATGGGTATTGAGAGGGACAGAGATCTGGAAATATTGGTAGTCAATGAATTGTAACAGCCATTTTCACTTTCAGTGAAAGATACGGTATGTAACCTATTCCTGTTACTTTTAGGAGATTTTAGTGGTATTGGGAGTTTTAGTTCTTGCTACATTTGATAATCAAGAGACACTGGATGCACACCCTAATGGCCATTTTACTGTATTAGTTCCTAGATTCTCACAATGGTAAAGTTATTTCTGCCTCCAGCTGCATCTTAGTCCCAATGCTTTGGTAAATGGGTTTTAGACCTGTTATACTGTGATTGTTAGGGCAACTTCCATACCATAGATCAGTTAAAAAGATTTATTACAGATGCATGTAATTTATATAGTAAAATATAACTTTGATATAGTGTAATTAATTACTTCATAAATAACGGTATTACCTCCTTTTATAAATGATATACATGTACCTATATGTGTATGCTTTATAATATATGTTTTATTTTTCGTAAAATTGCCTGTGAACCAACTAGTTCTTCCGACTGTCTCTTGTGAATAACCATGGAATGGTTGTTTTTTTTTTTTTTTTTCTTGTTCCATATTGTCTAGAATATTGCAAGAATGTACAAGATCTGGTTTGCTCCTCTAGAAAAAGTCTTTAAGAGAGATGGAGCCGATACATTTTGAAGAAGAAATTTAAGGTAAAGCCTTGATTATTAAAGGAAAGATATACTTAGCTCCTCCCCGCTTCTCTTCTTTTTTCTAGGCTTTGTACCCAGGGTAAGAATTGAAAACCGCTAGGTCCTACCCTGGGCTTTTTTAGTTAAGCGCTGCTGTTCTCCCTTTCTTGATCGCTGATGTATCCAAAAGGAAGACAAACACATTTACTGGGGGCAAACTTGTATGTACCAGTGATCTGGACCTAGAGACAGTTCTGCTTCATTAACAGCCGTTTTAAGGTGACCTACCAATAGCCACGTGAGTACCACCAGCCAGGCAGCAGGACCAGCCGCGCCCATGCAACTACAGCAGACACCTACCACAGTGGAGAGGACTCCTCTGACTTATGAATTGTGTGCAGAGGGAAAGGACTCAGTAAGTCTAACACTGCATGCTACAACGCTGGGCATGAAGAACATCGGGCCCAGTGACTTTCCTTACCCAGCTCAGGTTGGTACCGAACTAACAGCTTCAAGCCAACAAGTTGGATTATAGTTGTTTGGGATATAAACTATCAAACCCTGGATTCCAATCTGAGGATTTCAACCTTCAGATTACCATTATGTGACTTTGAAAACGTCGACTTTCCTCGTGATGATTATTTTCTATATGCATGATTAGAGATGGAGAGGAAACTGAAGCTTGCCAGACACTCTGCTTTGACTCAGGAAAACCGTGAGTTTCAAATGATCATTTTTAATATTTATGTTAAAGGTAATGTGAGTTTGCCTTCAAAGAAATACCATCAGACTCATTTACCCAGAGCTGCTATCTCTCTGGGGTAAAGTCCTGTTCGCAGTTCAATATCGTGTTCGCGATTGTGGGATTTGCCCACTAGGGTTTTAACGCAGCTATTTGCTGGCGTTTAAATCCTGCGCTAAAACGCGACATTGACCGGGAGAGCGTCGATGCGTGGGTGATTTTTGTGTAACCCGCGCCACCGACGCTGGTATGGTGATAAAGTGCGCAACCGTTAGCGAACTGGTTAGCGCAACCTTAGCACCATATATTTGCTAGCAAGTCTGGGTAAATCAGCTTCATGTGTTACATTAGAGGTTGCGAATGTCCCATTGTTTAGTTGTGGATCTTGGAGACAGGTGTCTATGATCCACAATTTACACTCACTGGGTGCAAACTTGTATGTGCTAGGAACACTCACTGGGGATGACTTGTATGTACCAGTCACACTTCCTATGGGCAAACTTGTATGGAGAGCATTTTTTACATGGGTGTGTGTGTGTGTCATTTATACTATGTGGGATATTTTATTTTATGGGGGAATGTGTGTCATTTATACTCTGGAGGGAGATTTTGTTACATGGGTGGGTTTGTTTGTCATTTATAGAGATGGCGAACTATAGTTTAGTCCATTTTCGAACTTTCGAACCTCCAGAGAAAGTTTGAAGTTCGAATTCGGACCCATTCAAGTCTATGGGAGAGTGATAGTCGAAAAGTTGAGGATTTATAGCTAACAGAGGTAACTTACTGTAAATGGCTGTGGCCATGGGAAATGGTCTGGGGAACATGTCACTATCACCAAAACTTGTTAAAACACTTCCTGAAGTAAGGCAGGCAGGCAATTCTCGGGTATTGCGCAAGCTACATTCAATGATACATTCAAGGATTATCGAACGATCACGAACGGTACATTCGAGGATTATCAAACGAACGATCCTTCCAGTATTAGCGAACGGTACATTCGAGGATTATTGAACGATGAAAGATCCTTCTGTATTAGCGAACGGTAACAGTGGACTAACATGAGTGCCCCCCCCCCATAGAAGATGCAGATACAGTTTTGCTCAGATGGCAAAAACCGTAGAGACACCCCTGAACTCCCCCCCATATGCAGGGCCCTTTGGCAGTAAGTCCCCCCCATATGCATGGACCGTGGGCAGTAATGGTGGGCGCATGCCTCCCCTCTACATAGGACCCGTGGGCAGTAAGTCCCCCCCCATTCGCATGGACCGTGGGCAGTAAGTGTGGCCAGCAGCCCCCCCTCTACATAGGGCCCGTGGGAAGTCCCCCCATAAGCATGGACCGTGGGCAGTAAGTGTGGGCAGCATGCCTCCCCTCTACATAGGGCCCGTGGGAAGTCCCCCCCATACACATGGACTGTGGGCAGTAAGTGTAGGCAGCATGCTCCCCTCTACATAGGGCCCGTAGGCAGTAAGTCCCCCCATACACATGGACCGTGGGCAGTAAGTTTGGGCAACATGCCCCCCCTCTACAAGGGCCCGTGGGCAGTAAGTCCCCCCATACACATGGACCGTGGGCAGTAAGTGTGGGCAGCAGGCCTCCCCTCTACAAGGGCCCGGGGCAGTAGTGTGGGCAGCATGCTCCCTTACATAGGGCCAGGGCAGTAAGTCCCCCCATACACATGGACCGTGGGCAGTAAGTGTGGGCAGCAGCCTCCCTCCTACATAGGGCCTGTGGGCAGTAAGTCCCCCCCAATACACATGGACCATGGGCAGTAAGTGTGGGCAGCATGTCTCCCCTCTACAAGGGCCCGTGGGCAGTAAGTGTGGCAGCATGCCTCCCCTCTACAATAGGGGCCGGGGCAGTAAGTCCCCCCCATACACATGGACCATGGGCAGTAAGTGTGGGCAGCATGCCTCCCCTCTACATAGGGCCCGTGGGCAGTAAGTCCCCCCATACACATGGACGTGGGCAGTAAGTGTGGGCAGCATGCCTCCCCTCTACATAGGGCCCGTGGGCAGTAAGTCCCCCCCATACACATGGACCCGGGGCAGTAAGTGTAGGCAGCATGCCTCCGCTCACATAGGGCCGTGGGCAGTAAGTCCCCCCCCATACGCATGGACCGTGGGCAGTAAGTGTGGCCAGCATGCTTCCCCTCTACATAGGGCCATGGGCAGTAAGTCCCCCCATACGCATGGACCGTGGGTATAAATGTGGGCAGCATGCCACCCCTTACATAGGGCCCGTGGGCAGTAAGTCCCCCCATACGCATGGACCGTGGGCAGTAAGTGTGGAGCATGCCTCCCCTCTACAAGGGCGCCGTGGCAGTAGTGTGGGCAGCATGCCTCCCCTCTACATAGGGCCAGTGGGCAGTAAGTCCCACCCATACAATGGAACGTGGGCAGTAGTGTGGGCAGCATGCCTCCCTCTACATAGGGCCTGTGGGCAGTAAGTCCCCCCCATACACATGGACCGTGGGCAGTAAGTGTGGGCAGCATGCTCCCCTCTAATAGGGCCCGTAGGCAGTAAGTCCCCCCATACACATGGACCGTGGGCAGTAAGTGGGGAGCAGGCCTCCCCTCAAAGGGCGTGCGCAGTAAGTGTGGGCAGCATGCCTCCCCTCTACATAGGGCCCGTGGGCAGTAAGCCCCCCCCATATGCATGGACCATGGGCAGTAAGTGTGGGCAGCATGCCTCCCCTCTATATAGGGCACGTGGGCAGAAGTCCCCCCATACACATGGACCATGGGCAGAAGTGGGGGCAACATTCCCCCCCTGTACAAGGGCCCGTGGGAGTAAGTCCCCCCCATATACATGGACCATGGGCAGTAAGTGTGGGCAGCATGCCTCCCTCTACATAGGGCCGTGGGCAGTAAGTCCCCCATACGCATGGACCGTGGGCAGTAGGTGTGGGCAGCATGCCTCCCCTCTACATAGGGCCCTTGTGCAGTAAGTCCTCCCCATACGCATGACCATGGGCAGCATGCCTCCCCTCTACATAGGGCCCATGGGCAGTAAGTCCCCCCATACACATGGACCGTGGGCAGTAAGTGTGGGCAGCATGCCTCCCCTCTACATAGGGCCCGTGGGCAGTAAGTCCCCCCCATACACATGGACCGTGGGCAGTAAGTGTGGGCAGCATGCCTCCCTCTACATAGGGCCCGTGGGCTGTAGGTCCCATGCATACGCATGGACCGTGGGCAGAATGCCTCCCTTCTACATAGGGCCCTTGGGCAGTAAGTCCCCCCATACACATGGACCGTGGGCAGAGTGTGGGCAACATGCCCCCCCCTGTACAAGGGCCCGTGGGCAGTAAGTCCCCCCCATATAATGGACCGTGGGCAGTAAGTGAACATCTAAGAGGAGCCCTTAAAGCTTGTGGATATCCAGACTGGGCCTTTGTCAAAAGAAGTAGAAGGAAAGAAAAGAATACGAATACCAACAGTGAAGGGGAAAAGCAAGACAGGAGAAAGAAAATGGGCATCCCATATGTGCAGAGGTCTCCAAGAAATTAAGAAGAATTTTCAAAAAACACCGTATCCCTGTCTGCTTTAAACCAACAACACACTGAGGCAGCCATTGGTACATCGAAAGACCCAATACCCAAATACAAAAAAAGTGACATCATATACGCAGTGCAGTGAAGAATGCTCTGATTTGTATGTGGGGAGACCAAACAGCAACTACATTAACGTATGGCCCAGCACAGAAGAGCCAATTCCTCGGGTCAGGTCTCAGCTGATGTTTGACACCTTACTCTTGGCATTCCTATAACACCTCTTAGCCACTATGTAATCACGCCCTTAACACCTGGCTGTGATATGTTAATTGGGATTTTCCAGGGTACCTAATTGCCCACAGATTCTTGTACAAGTCATTCTGAATTGAGAAAGCCAGTGGATGACTAACAAATGTCTTCAAGAACTAACTTCAATCAGTTGATCTAATTGAATACAACGATTTTATACAAAAAGAAAAAGATGTATATAAATTCTGCCCAAAATTGTATTGTAGGAATTTCTCAATGCCCTAAAGCTAAAGGATATTACCACCCCAAAAAACACATTTTAATATATTATAGATATCCCCAGCCCACCCCCAAACACCATGTTTTTAATTAAAAAAACGAATAGAACATTACTGAGACGTGGTCAATCACAGATGCAGCTGACGTCAATACTGTACACTGTAAATACAGTTTGATTGGATTTTTTTGGCAGTTAGGTCTGGGCAGCGGGTATCTATAATTAATTTAAAGGATTTTTTGCTAGGTGGAAGGAGAGGCAAGGATGGATTCGTATGGTGGGAGGGGGCTCGTCACAAATATGAAGAGGATGAAGGCTGCACAGGAATGGAAAAGGCACGGGTGTGAGGTGAGCTTGGATTACACTGAGAGCCCATGGTCTGCAAAAAGAGGTAGTAAAAAACGTATGTATCTTAAAATTGGCACACACGAACCCTGCAACCCAGATGCGCCTAAAGCGCAGATATCCAGCACAATCCCTGCAAGGGAGCTTAGTGGCACCTCTTAAGGTAGTTTAGCAACACATATAAAAAGTGTAGGTATTGCGGGGGGGGGGGCGGGGGGGGGGCAACCTGTGGCTTAGGCTGCAACAAAGCAATGCTGCATGTTATCTGCACCCTCAGCTATTATGCTCCACTGTTAACAAAAGTACAGTATAGCATTATGAAAGTAATAAGATATCAGATAACATTAGATTTAAATTAACAATAGAAAAAAATAAGGATTTCTCATGCTCACATTTTTAGGAAGCAACTATAGCTTTTAAGTCTTTGCCAAACTTCCTGCTGGAAAGAACAGTCAGGAAGACTTCCGTCACCAGTCTACATGCATGCTTCTTGTGCTGTAACTTCTTATTGAAAAGAAGCACCTCTGGGGCCAAAGGGAAAAACACACACGATAACAAAACACACACGAAAAAAAAAAAAAAAATAAAAATTTAAAAAAAAATAAACACAAAACACACACACACATGATATTCTATACATACACACACACACACAGTATTTATATTCTATACATACACCACACACACACACACACACTGTATTTATATTCTATACATACACACACACACGTATTATATTCTATACAACATACACACACTGTATTTATATTCTATCTACACACACTGTATTATATTCTATACATACACACTGTATTATATCTATACATACACACACTATAATTTACACACACACTGTATTATATTCTATACATACACACACGATGTTAATTTTATTCATACATACACACACACGTATTATTATTCTATACATACACACACGGTTATTTATACCAACAACCACCACACTGAAATGAACAGACACACACAACGGATTATACAACAGACACCACCACGAAACAACAACACACACGATAACAACACACACACACAAAGACACAACACCACAAATCATACAACACACACACTGTATTTATATCTAACATACACACAACACTGTATTTATCCACTGACACACACACACGATAACACAACCACACACACAATAACATACCAACACACACTTAATATCTAACAACAACACACACGATATTACAACAACACACACACGTATATCAACATAAACACACACTGTATTTATATTCTATACATACACACACACTGTATTATATTATAAATACACACACACTGTATTTATATCAACATACACACACACGTATTTAATCATACAACACACACAGTATAATTCTATACATACACACACACTGGATATATCAACAACTACACACACATAACAACAGACACACACACGATAACTATACAACACACACACGGGATAACTAACAACTACACACACTGGATTATCAACATAAACACAACACGTATTATATCTTATACATACACAACACTGTATTATATTCTATTACATACACACACACTGTATATCAACATACACAAACTGTATTATACTCAAAACACACACACGGAATACAACAACACCACACAAGAAACATTTACATACACACACACGTATATATCAACATCCACACACACTGGATATCATCAACACACCGATTATTCTAAATACACACACACTGTATTTATATTATTACACACCACACTGTATTTTTTAAATACCAAAGTTCTGTTTAGAATTAGAGTTATTTCACATTTTAAAGGGGAATGTGGTCCAAAAATGACTTTAGGTAAATGGAGGTAAATTGGTGGGATTGCTCCCCTGAGAATTTTGCAATTTATTTCCATGTTTATTTGCATAGTTTTGAAGATATTTACATTTTTGTGTGTGATATGGCAGCAGCACAAACCAGGTCCCCTGCACTTCCTGCTTTGAATCTGTCAGTCAATCTGTCCTGTGTCTCCTCCTCCTTTGCAGCCCCCCTGGTCCCTCCCACTCATGGACCCCATGGTCCTCCATTTACAGGCCCCCCTATGGCCCATTATCTTGCAGCCCCATGTGGCCCCGCCAATCACAGGTGCTAAGCCCCACCTACTTGCGGGTGCCGTGGTCCCGCCCCTCGTGGGTGCCCAAAGCCCCACCCACTCATGGGTGAGAAATCTGCCTGAAAAGGCAGTTTTCACACAGTGAAAGAGAAGGGCTGTAGATTCTTACACAGCAGAGAGGAGATGGACTTCCTGTCTCCCTCACACACTGAGGGAGTCTGAGGCTGTCAATGTCAGCCTCCCACCCATTAACTTTCTGGTCAGTCATTTCTGTATATCTTGGGTGGGAGCACGAAGAGAGGTGGCTTGTTTTAAAGGTAGGAAACTGGCCTTTCATTTAAACTCAACTTGTTTGGAGACCACAGTTCCCTTCAAGAACTACTATGCAACTCTACTTACCTTCCCTCTCTCTCCCGGCATTCTGAGAAGCCGGCAGCGGCGTCTGTGATTGGCTGCCTCTCAGCCAATCACGGACTTGGCTGCCGGCCCGCTCCCTGCTTGCAGTGTCTTGCAAGCAGAAGGCCGGGCCGGGGTCGGAGGAGAGAGGGAAGGTAAGTAAACATCGGGGCACTTTCTAAATTTATTTTATAGCGGTTGGGGCTGGGGGAAGATATACTATGATATTGCAAAAGTTTATAATAAGGGTGGACATGCCCTTTAAGACCTTCTCCTGATGTCACCATCACAGCCTTGAACGATGGCTAGCACACTGAAGAGGTAAAACACAGTATTCTATTCTTTATCCACACACACATACAATCTTTTTATTCCAGATATTTAAAAAATTAAGTTCTGTTTATCATTTGGGTAAATATTTTTATCCCAGGAGAACCGGGGAGAAAAGTAAGTAGGGTTTTGAGTGGTGCGATTATGTAGTTAAATTGTTGGGGGTTGAACATGCCCTTTACCTTGTTAAGCGATTTATCTTAAATATGTCACTTTTAGCAAATAGCAGCAGGGGTCAAAAAAGGAAGACCAAATGAAGACCAAAATAATTACAAAAGTGTGCTCGGGATTATTGACTATGAGAAGGCAAATGACCAGTAATAGACAGAAATAAACACATATCAAATGGAAATTAATCTCAGTTGCCAAAATGCCCAAATCTTTTACAAAGGTCTCATTTAATCATGTAAAGTTAGGTAAAAGGCATTTAACTATAAATTAATCAGAGGAGACCACCATTGGCCTGCAGGCTGTGGCCTGCAGGCCCAATTGCAATCACAAGCATTTTGCCCCTAAAATATTCTTGTCCTTTTTAACTTCCCCCATGCACAAACTGTTCCCAGGCAGCAACTCCACACCCTGGCCATTACCATTATTGTTAAAAGTTTTGTGCTCTCCGTGGTCCAGGTCATCACTGTCAGTGAATGTTCTGAAGTAAATCTGGGGGGGCAGGGCAGCCAAAGATCACAGAAGGCAGCCGAGGAGAGGAAGAGAGGAGGGGCGGAGCTTCAAGTTGGCTGATTATGAGGGAACAAGACATGCGATCCTCACCAGAAGGAAGTCAAACCAGAGGCGGTCAGAGTGGGGGGAAAACTACAGAGCAGGAGGAGTTAGTAAGTGTATGAGAGTGGAGCCCGAGATGTGGTAATGAGATCACATGTTTCCCCCAACTTTTAAAAGTTAAAATGTCATCCCTCACCACCATCACAAGTCAGTGCAGATGCCCTCCAGTTCACCAGCCCAGTTTGTTTGGCCTCCAATTCACCTGCAGTACTAGTCGGCCCTCCAGTTCCTGAGCCACTGTTTGTCGGCCCTCCAGTTCCTGAGCTAGTTAGTCGGCCCTCCAGTTACACTGCCAATGTGAGTCACGACAAATGCAGACAATTTGTGACTCCTAGCCGGCTGCACGTCTAAGTATATAGGCCTATAAATCTATTGTGCGGTCCTCAAAGGTGGTCAGGGGCCGCACATAAGGCCTTAAGGCCAGACTGGCTGGGCCCCCCTGCATTACACCATTCATTAAGTCAATAATTTGGGAGGTTAGAGGTTCTCAATTTTGGAGCACATCAGAGGAATTGGGTCAAAACGTTTTCATGTATGCGCAGATGTGGAAAGGATATATATATATAGCCACTTACTATAATTAAAGACCCTCTCCAGCACCCTGAAATTTAATTCATTATCAGTGTGGGCTGCCTCACATAGTGCTTGGGTACAGGCAACTACATTTCCTTTACCCAGCATTTGTGGAGGCAGGCCACACTGATAATGAATTAAATTTCAGGGTGCTGGAGAGGGTCTCTTTAATTATAGTAGCGGGGGATATCGTGGTCTCAGATTGAAAAAAAAAGAGAGGTTTGGTGGGTACACCAACTAAGAGTTATACCCAGATGGGTTGAATAAAGACTAGGATACTACCACTATATAAATAATGTTGAGTGCTGATACACCTTGTCTCTTTTCCAAAACAGAGATTTTGAGTGTGGATTGAATTATAATGTGATGTAAGGGGTTACTATCAAGGAGAATGTTCTAAGATGTGGGTGGGCTATGTGTATTTCCTGGGGGGGAGGGTATATGATTGTTTTACATCCAGCATTATGTGAATGTTTGTACCTGAGGAAGGGGAGTGCGACCCCCCCAATTTTCCATGCAGTAAGACTACCTGCCTAAGCCATTATTCGAGGAAAGGTGGTAAGAAGAACAGCCTTCAGGACTTTGTCCTAACTGACTAAACGGAGTGTGGAATGTAGCCATAGAGGATAAAAAAAGAAATCTAAAACCTTGTAAGAAATACTTCAATTTCACATGATGCAGAACACCTTAATAACAAAGGTTATTAATTCATAACATTTACTCGGACTTCTATCTGGTCCTCTATCAGGAGGACAACATACTTTAACTACTTTAAAAAAGAAAGATAAGAGATGTTTTAAAGCACAAGTTAAAGAAAAAACAATTTAGCCTAGATTATACAGGGGTGGATTTACACCTCAGGAGCCTGTAGGCATAAAAGATTTGCCTTTCCCCACCCCTAAACACAGACCATCCTTTTTCTTTTTTGGTAAGAAAAGGACTATATAGGGGGTGGAGAGAGATATGACAGCCGCCTCTCCAACCATAGGTGCCCCCTGAGCCTAATGGTAAATCCAGGCCTGCCTAGACTATTCATGCCAAAAACTTCAGACCCCACTACCTATTTCAACCACAATATATAGGCTAAACTATTATGCTCCACAGATGTTGACATCATGCCAGATGGCTAAAAACTGTGAGAACAAGGAAATGTTTGTTCTGTTAGAGGAGACTTGGGTAGTATTCACAATCAGACTAGATTTAGATACTGTAGATGAAGGGGACTCCAGTATAAGGGTTTTTAAGCAGCCAGAAAACACAGGGGGACTTACAAGAGCTATGTGATTATAGCGATTTCAGCAGCAGTGATTCATGTGCACCTCCATAATGGGCATACCACCAAAACTAACATTTAACCCACCACTGGCCCTCTAGTAGTGTTTAAAATCCTAACTTACATCTCTGCTCCAAATGGTTCTTTGGTGAGTGCTTGTTCAAAGTTCTAGAAAGTATAGTGTAGGAGCTTTCGTGAGTCATCAGGTCCATGCTGCTGTCCTATTGAGGTTTACATGTGCAGATGACCCCCTTCCCTCACATCTCATTTTTTTTTTTAATGGTGCCCTACGTTTAATTTTCTGTGTGTAGGGCATCCTATCCCACACATATATGCCAGGTTTGATGTCAAAAAAAAGATCAGAACTGTACTTATATGGGATAGGGTGCCCTACCCTCCAGAAAAGATTTTTTGTAGGGTGAAGATCCCTTTAAAACAGGAAGTAGAGGTTTACAGAAAACCAACACACACACAGATCAGTATTTGATGTTTGACTCCCACCACCCTTTAGGTCACAAGCTGGGTGTCATCAGAACCCTGCAACACAGAGCTGAGAACATCCCCACTAGCACAGAGGCAAAGGCGAAAGTGGCAGTGTGGCCGCATAGAGGCTGCAGATACAGTTTTGCTAGGATGGCAAAAAACCCTAGATACATCCCTGTAACTCTCCCCCATATGCAGGGCCCTTGGACAGTAACCCCACCATATGCAGGGCTGTTTTAAAGGGATCTTCCCCTACAAAAAATCTTTTCGGAGGGTAGGGCACCCTATCCCATATAAGTACAGTTCTGATCTTTTTTTTGACACAAACCTGGCATATATGTGTGGGATAGGATGCCCTACACACAGAAAATTAAACGTAGGGCACCATTAAAAAAAAAAATGAGATTGAGGGAAGGGGGGTCATCTGCACATGTAGAACCTCAATAGGACAGCAGCATGGACCTGATGACTCACGAAGCTCCTACACTATACTTTCTAGAACTTTGAACAAGCACTCACCAAAGAACCATTTGGAGCAGAGATGTAAGTTAGGATTTTAAACACTACTAGAGGGCCAGTGGTGGGTTAAATGTTAGTTTTGGTGGTATGCCCATTATGGAGGTGCACATGAATCACTGCTGCTGAAATCGCTATAATCACATAGCTCTTGTAAGTCCCCCTGTGTTTTCTGGCTGCTTAAAAACCCTTATACTGGAGTCCCCTTCATCTACAGTATCTAAATCTAGTCTGATTGTGAATACTACCCAAGTCTCCTCTAACAGAACAAACATTTCCTTGTTCTCACAGTTTTTAGCCATCTGGCATGATGTCAACATCTGTGGAGCATAATAGTTTAGCCTATATATTGTGGTTGAAATAG
The DNA here is from genome assembly GCA_019447015.1 of Hymenochirus boettgeri. Taxonomy (NCBI): domain Eukaryota; kingdom Metazoa; phylum Chordata; class Amphibia; order Anura; family Pipidae; genus Hymenochirus; species Hymenochirus boettgeri. Next base: position 168,122,835 of record CM033474.1, read on the forward strand.
GTAGTGGGGTCTGAAGTTTTTGGCATGAATAGTCTAGGCAGGCCTGGATTTACCATTAGGCTCAGGGGGCACCTATGGTTGGAGAGGCGGCTGTCATATCTCTCTCCACCCCCTATATAGTCCTTTTCTTACCAAAAAAGAAAAAGGATGGTCTGTGTTTAGGGGTGGGGAAAGGCAAATCTTTTATGCCTACAGGCTCCTGAGGTGTAAATCCACCCCTGTATAATCTAGGCTAAATTGTTTTTTCTTTAACTTGTGCTTTAAAACATCTCTTATCTTTCTTTTTTAAAGTAGTTAAAGTATGTTGTCCTCCTGATAGAGGACCAGATAGAAGTCCGAGTAAATGTTATGAATTAATAACCTTTGTTATTAAGGTGTTCTGCATCATGTGAAATTGAAGTATTTCTTACAAGGTTTTAGATTTCTTTTTTTATCCTCTATGGCTACATTCCACACTCCGTTTAGTCAGTTAGGACAAAGTCCTGAAGGCTGTTCTTCTTACCACCTTTCCTCGAATAATGGCTTAGGCAGGTAGTCTTACTGCATGGAAATTGGGGGGGTCGCACTCCCCTTCCTCAGGTACAAACATTCACATAATGCTGGATGTAAAACAATCATATACCCTCCCCCCCAGGAAATACACATAGCCCACCCACATCTTAGAACATTCTCCTTGATAGTAACCCCTTACATCACATTATAATTCAATCCACACTCAAAATCTCTGTTTTGGAAAAGAGACAAGGTGTATCAGCACTCAACATTATTTATATAGTGGTAGTATCCTAGTCTTTATTCAACCCATCTGGGTATAACTCTTAGTTGGTGTACCCACCAAACCTCTCTTTTTTTTTCAATCTGAGACCACGATATCCCCCGCTACTATAATTAAAGAGACCCTCTCCAGCACCCTGAAATTTAATTCATTATCAGTGTGGCCTGCCTCCACAAATGCTGGGTAAAGGAAATGTAGTTGCCTGTACCCAAGCACTATGTGAGGCAGCCCACACTGATAATGAATTAAATTTCAGGGTGCTGGAGAGGGTCTTTAATTATAGTAAGTGGCTATATATATATATCCTTTCCACATCTGCGCATACATGAAAACGTTTTGACCCAATTCCTCTGATGTGCTCCAAAATTGAGAACCTCTAACCTCCCAAATTATTGACTTAATGAATGGTGTAATGCAGGGGGGCCCAGCCAGTCTGGCCTTAAGGCCTTATGTGCGGCCCCTGACCACCTTTGAGGACCGCACAATAGATTTATAGGCCTATATACTTAGACGTGCAGCCGGCTAGGAGTCACAAATTGTCTGCATTTGTCGTGACTCACATTGGCAGTGTAACTGGAGGGCCGACTAACATAGCTCAGGAACTGGAGGGCCGACAAACAGTGGCTCAGGAACTGGAGGGCCGACTAGTACTGCAGGTGAATTGGAGGCCAAACAAACTGGGCTGGTGAACTGGAGGGCATCTGCACGACTTGTGATGGTGGTGAGGGATGACATTTTAACTTTTAAAAGTTGGGGGAAACATGTGATCTCATTACCACATCTCGGGCTCCACTCTCATACACTTACTAACTCCTCCTGCTCTGTAGTTTTCCCCCCACTCTGACCGCCTCTGGTTTGACTTCCTTCTGGTGAGGATCGCATGTCTTGTTCCCTCATAATCAGCCAACTTGAAGCTCCGCCCCTCCTCTCTTCCTCTCCTCGGCTGCCTTCTGTGATCTTTGGCTGCCCTGCCCCCCCAGATTTACTTCAGAACATTCACTGACAGTGATGACCTGGACCACGGAGAGCACAAAACTTTTAACAATAATGGTAATGGCCAGGGTGTGGAGTTGCTGCCTGGGAACAGTTTGTGCATGGGGGAAGTTAAAAAGGACAAGAATATTTTAGGGGCAAAATGCTTGTGATTGCAATTGGGCCTGCAGGCCAACAGCCTGCAGGCCAATGGTGGTCTCCTCTGATTAATTTATAGTTAAATGCCTTTTACCTAACTTTACATGATTAAATGAGACCTTTGTAAAAGATTTGGGCATTTTGGCAACTGAGATTAATTTCCATTTGATATGTGTTTATTTCTGTCTATTACTGGTCATTTGCCTTCTCATAGTCAATAATCCCGAGCACACTTTTGTAATTATTTTGGTCTTCATTTGGTCTTCCTTTTTTGACCCCTGCTGCTATTTGCTAAAAGTGACATATTTAAGATAAATCGCTTAACAAGGTAAAGGGCATGTTCAACCCCCAACAATTTAACTACATAATCGCACCACTCAAAACCCTACTTACTTTTCTCCCCGGTTCTCCTGGGATAAAAATATTTACCCAAATGATAAACAGAACTTAATTTTTTAAATATCTGGAATAAAAAGATTGTATGTGTGTGTGGATAAAGAATAGAATACTGTGTTTTACCTCTTCAGTGTGCTAGCCATCGTTCAAGGCTGTGATGGTGACATCAGGAGAAGGTCTTAAAGGGCATGTCCACCCTTATTATAAACTTTTGCAATATCATAGTATATCTTCCCCCAGCCCCAACCGCTATAAAATAAATTTAAGAAAGTGCCCCGATGTTTACTTACCTTCCCTCTCTCCTCCGACCCCGGCCCGGCCTTCTGCTTGCAAGACACTGCAAGCAGGGAGCGGGCCGGCAGCCAAGTCCGTGATTGGCTGAGAGGCAGCCAATCACAGACGCCGCTGCCGGCTTCTCAGAATGCCGGGAGAGAGAGGGAAGGTAAGTAGAGTTGCATAGTAGTTCTTGAAGGGAACTGTGGTCTCCAAACAAGTTGAGTTTAAATGAAAGGCCAGTTTCCTACCTTTAAAACAAGCCACCTCTCTTCGTGCTCCCACCCAAGATATACAGAAATGACTGACCAGAAAGTTAATGGGTGGGAGGCTGACATTGACAGCCTCAGACTCCCTCAGTGTGTGAGGGAGACAGGAAGTCCATCTCCTCTCTGCTGTGTAAGAATCTACAGCCCTTCTCTTTCACTGTGTGAAAACTGCCTTTTCAGGCAGATTTCTCACCCATGAGTGGGTGGGGCTTTGGGCACCCACGAGGGGCGGGACCACGGCACCCGCAAGTAGGTGGGGCTTAGCACCTGTGAGTTGGCGGGGCCACATGGGGCTGCAAGATAATGGGCCATAGGGGGGCCTGTAAATGGAGGACCATGGGGTCCATGAGTGGGAGGGACCAGGGGGGCTGCAAAGGAGGAGGAGACACAGGACAGATTGACTGACAGATTCAAAGCAGGAAGTGCAGGGGACCTGGTTTGTGCTGCTGCCATATCACACACAAAAATGTAAATATCTTCAAAACTATGCAAATAAACAATGGAAATAAATTGCAAAATTCTCAGGGGAGCAATCCCACCAATTTACCTCCATTTACCTAAAGTCATTTTTGGACCACATTCCCCTTTAAAATGTGAAATAACTCTAATTCTAAACAGAACTTTGGTATTTAAAAAATACAGTGTGGTGTGTAATAATATAAATACAGTGTGTGTGTATTTAGAATAATCGGTGTGTTGATGATATCCAGTGTGTGTGGATGTTGATATATACAGTGTGTGTGTATGTAAATGTTTCTTGTGTGGTGTTGTTGTATTCCGTGTGTGTGTTTTGAGTATAATACAGTTTGTGTATGTTGATATACAGTGTGTGTGTATGTAATAGAATATAATACAGTGTTGTGTATGTATAAGATATAATACGTTTGTGTTTATGTTGATAATCCAGTGTGTGTAGTTGTTAGTTATCCCGTGTGTGTGTTGTATAGTTATCGTGTGTGTGTCTGTTGTTATGTGTGTGTAGTTGTTGATTATCCAGTGTGTGTGTATGTATAGAATTATACTGTGTGTGTTGTATGATTAAATACGTGTGTGTGTATGTTGATATAAATACAGTGTGTGTGTATTTATAATATAATACAGTGTGTGTGTATGTATAGAATATAAATACAGTGTGTGTTATATGTTGATATACGTGTGTGTGTTGTTCGTAATATCGTGTGTTTGTTGTTAGATATTACAGTGTGTGTGGTATGTTATTGTGTGTGTGGTTGTGTTATCAGTGTGTGTGTGTCAGTGGATAAATACAGTGTTGTGTGTATGTTAGATATAAATACAGTGTGTGTGTTGTATGATTTGTGTGTTGTGTCTTTGTGTGTGTGTGTTGTTATCGTGTGTGTTGTTAGTTTCGTGGTGGTGTCTGTTGTATAATCCGTTGTGTGTGTCTGTTCATTTAGTGTGGTGGTTGTTGGTATAAATAACCGTGTGTGTATGTATAGAATAATAATACGTGTGTGTGTATGTATAGAATAAAATTAACATCGTGTGTGTATGTATAGAATATAAATACAGTGTGTGTGTAAATTATAGTGTGTGTATGTATAGATATAATACAGTGTGTATGTATAGAATATAATACAGTGTGTGTAGATAGAATATAAATACAGTGTGTGTATGTTGTATAGAATATAATACGTGTGTGTGTGTATGTATAGAATAAAATACAGTGTGTGTGTGTGTGTGTGGTGTATGTATAGAATATAAATACTGTGTGTGTGTGTGTATGTATAGAATATCATGTGTGTGTGTGTTTTGTGTTTATTTTTTTTTAAATTTTTATTTTTTTTTTTTTTTTCGTGTGTGTTTTGTTATCGTGTGTGTTTTTCCCTTTGGCCCCAGAGGTGCTTCTTTTCAATAAGAAGTTACAGCACAAGAAGCATGCATGTAGACTGGTGACGGAAGTCTTCCTGACTGTTCTTTCCAGCAGGAAGTTTGGCAAAGACTTAAAAGCTATAGTTGCTTCCTAAAAATGTGAGCATGAGAAATCCTTATTTTTTTCTATTGTTAATTTAAATCTAATGTTATCTGATATCTTATTACTTTCATAATGCTATACTGTACTTTTGTTAACAGTGGAGCATAATAGCTGAGGGTGCAGATAACATGCAGCATTGCTTTGTTGCAGCCTAAGCCACAGGTTGCCCCCCCCCCGCCCCCCCCCCCGCAATACCTACACTTTTTATATGTGTTGCTAAACTACCTTAAGAGGTGCCACTAAGCTCCCTTGCAGGGATTGTGCTGGATATCTGGCGCTTTAGGCGCATCTGGGTTGCAGGGTTCGTGTGTGCCAATTTTAAGATACATACGTTTTTTACTACCTCTTTTTGCAGACCATGGGCTCTCAGTGTAATCCAGCTCACCTCACACCCGTGCCTTTTCCATTCCTGTGCAGCCTTCATCCTCTTCATATTTGTGACGAGCCCCCTCCCACCATACGAATCCATCCTTGCCTCTCCTTCCACCTAGCAAAAAATCCTTTAAATTAATTATAGATACCCGCTGCCCAGACTAACTGCCAAAAAAATCCAATCAAACTGTATTTACAGTGTACAGTATTGACGTCAGCTGCATCTGTGATTGACCACGTCTCAGTAATGTTCTATTCGTTTTTTTAATTAAAAACATGGTGTTTGGGGGTGGGCTGGGGATATCTATAATATATTAAAATGTGTTTTTTGGGGTGGTAATATCCTTTAGCTTTAGGGCATTGAGAAATTCCTACAATACAATTTTGGGCAGAATTTATATACATCTTTTTCTTTTTGTATAAAATCGTTGTATTCAATTAGATCAACTGATTGAAGTTAGTTCTTGAAGACATTTGTTAGTCATCCGACTGGCTTTCTCAATTCAGAATGACTTGTACAAGAATCTGTGGCAATTAGGTACCCTGGAAAATCCCAATTAACATATCACAGCCAGGTGTTAAGGGCGTGATTACATAGTGGCTAAGAGGTGTTATAGGAATGCCAAGAGTAAGGTGTCAAACATCAGCTGAGACCTGACCCGAGGAATTGGCTCTTCTGTGCTGGGCCATACGTTAATGTAGTTGCTGTTTGGTCTCCCCACATACAAATCAGAGCATTCTTCACTGCACTGCGTATATGATGTCACTTTTTTTGTATTTGGGTATTGGGTCTTTCGATGTACCAATGGCTGCCTCAGTGTGTTGTTGGTTTAAAGCAGACAGGGATACGGTGTTTTTTGAAAATTCTTCTTAATTTCTTGGAGACCTCTGCACATATGGGATGCCATTTCTTTCTCCTGTCTTGCTTTTCCCCTTCACTGTTGGTATTCGTATTCTTTTCTTTCCTTCTACTTCTTTTGACAAAGGCCCAGTCTGGATATCCACAAGCTTTAAGGGCTCCTCTTAGATGTTCACTTACTGCCCACGGTCCATGTATATGGGGGGGACTTACTGCCCACGGGCCCTTGTACAGGGGGGGGCATGTTGCCCACACTTACTGCCCACGGTCCATGTGTATGGGGGGGACTTACTGCCCAAGGGCCCTATGTAGAAGGGAGGCATTCTGCCCACGGTCCATGCGTATGCATGGGACCTACAGCCCACGGGCCCTATGTAGAGGGGAGGCATGCTGCCCACACTTACTGCCCACGGTCCATGTGTATGGGGGGGACTTACTGCCCACGGGCCCTATGTAGAGGGGAGGCATGCTGCCCACACTTACTGCCCACGGTCCATGTGTATGGGGGGGACTTACTGCCCATGGGCCCTATGTAGAGGGGAGGCATGCTGCCTATGGTCCATGCGTATGGGGAGGACTTACTGCACAAGGGCCCTATGTAGAGGGGAGGCATGCTGCCCACACCTACTGCCCACGGTCCATGCGTATGGGGGACTTACTGCCCACGGCCCTATGTAGAGGGAGGCATGCTGCCCACACTTACTGCCCATGGTCCATGTATATGGGGGGGACTTACTCCCACGGGCCCTTGTACAGGGGGGGAATGTTGCCCCCACTTCTGCCCATGGTCCATGTGTATGGGGGGACTTCTGCCCACGTGCCCTATATAGAGGGGAGGCATGCTGCCCACACTTACTGCCCATGGTCCATGCATATGGGGGGGGCTTACTGCCCACGGGCCCTATGTAGAGGGGAGGCATGCTGCCCACACTTACTGCGCACGCCCTTTGAGGGGAGGCCTGCTCCCCACTTACTGCCCACGGTCCATGTGTATGGGGGGACTTACTGCCTACGGGCCCTATTAGAGGGGAGCATGCTGCCCACACTTACTGCCCACGGTCCATGTGTATGGGGGGGACTTACTGCCCACAGGCCCTATGTAGAGGGAGGCATGCTGCCCACACTACTGCCCACGTTCCATTGTATGGGTGGGACTTACTGCCCACTGGCCCTATGTAGAGGGGAGGCATGCTGCCCACACTACTGCCACGGCGCCCTTGTAGAGGGGAGGCATGCTCCACACTTACTGCCCACGGTCCATGCGTATGGGGGGACTTACTGCCCACGGGCCCTATGTAAGGGGTGGCATGCTGCCCACATTTATACCCACGGTCCATGCGTATGGGGGGACTTACTGCCCATGGCCCTATGTAGAGGGGAAGCATGCTGGCCACACTTACTGCCCACGGTCCATGCGTATGGGGGGGGACTTACTGCCCACGGCCCTATGTGAGCGGAGGCATGCTGCCTACACTTACTGCCCATGGTCCATGTGTATGGGGGGGACTTACTGCCCACGGGCCCTATGTAGAGGGGAGGCATGCTGCCCACACTTACTGCCCACGGTCCATGTGTATGGGGGGACTTACTGCCCACGGGCCCTATGTAGAGGGGAGGCATGCTGCCCACACTTACTGCCCATGGTCCATGTGTATGGGGGGACTTACTGCCCCGGCCCCTATTTAGAGGGGAGGCATGCTGCCACACTTACTGCCCACGGGCCCTTGTAGAGGGGAGACATGCTGCCCACACTTACTGCCCATGGTCCATGTGTATTGGGGGGGACTTACTGCCCACAGGCCCTATGTAGGAGGGAGGCTGCTGCCCACACTTACTGCCCACGGTCCATGTGTATGGGGGGACTTACTGCCCTGGCCCTATGTAAGGGAGCATGCTGCCCACACTACTGCCCCGGGCCCTTGTAGAGGGGAGGCATGCTGCCCACACTTACTGCCCACGGTCCATGTGTATGGGGGGACTTACTGCCCACGGGCCCTTGTAGAGGGGGGGCATGTTGCCCAAACTTACTGCCCACGGTCCATGTGTATGGGGGGACTTACTGCCCACAGGCCCTATGTAGAGGGGAGCATGCTGCCCACACTTACTGCCCACAGTCCATGTGTATGGGGGGGACTTCCCACGGGCCCTATGTAGAGGGGAGGCATGCTGCCCACACTTACTGCCCACGGTCCATGCTTATGGGGGGACTTCCCACGGGCCCTATGTAGAGGGGGGGCATGCTGGCCACACTTACTGCCCACGGTCCATCGAATGGGGGGGGACTTACTGCCCACGGGTCCTATGTAGAGGGGAGGCATGCGCCCACCATTACTGCCCACGGTCCATGCATATGGGGGGGACTTACTGCCAAAGGGCCCTGCATATGGGGGGGAGTTCAGGGGTGTCTCTACGGTTTTTGCCATCTGAGCAAAACTGTATCTGCATCTTCTATGGGGGGGGGGCACTCATGTTAGTCCACTGTTACCGTTCGCTAATACAGAAGGATCTTTCATCGTTCAATAATCCTCGAATGTACCGTTCGCTAATACTGGAAGGATCGTTCGTTTGATAATCCTCGAATGTACCGTTCGTGATCGTTCGATAATCCTTGAATGTATCATTGAATGTAGCTTGCGCAATACCCGAGAATTGCCTGCCTGCCTTACTTCAGGAAGTGTTTTAACAAGTTTTGGTGATAGTGACATGTTCCCCAGACCATTTCCCATGGCCACAGCCATTTACAGTAAGTTACCTCTGTTAGCTATAAATCCTCAACTTTTCGACTATCACTCTCCCATAGACTTGAATGGGTCCGAATTCGAACTTCAAACTTTCTCTGGAGGTTCGAAAGTTCGAAAATGGACTAAACTATAGTTCGCCATCTCTATAAATGACAAACAAACCCACCCATGTAACAAAATCTCCCTCCAGAGTATAAATGACACACATTCCCCCATAAAATAAAATATCCCACATAGTATAAATGACACACACACACACCCATGTAAAAAATGCTCTCCATACAAGTTTGCCCATAGGAAGTGTGACTGGTACATACAAGTCATCCCCAGTGAGTGTTCCTAGCACATACAAGTTTGCACCCAGTGAGTGTAAATTGTGGATCATAGACACCTGTCTCCAAGATCCACAACTAAACAATGGGACATTCGCAACCTCTAATGTAACACATGAAGCTGATTTACCCAGACTTGCTAGCAAATATATGGTGCTAAGGTTGCGCTAACCAGTTCGCTAACGGTTGCGCACTTTATCACCATACCAGCGTCGGTGGCGCGGGTTACACAAAAATCACCCACGCATCGACGCTCTCCCGGTCAATGTCGCGTTTTAGCGCAGGATTTAAACGCCAGCAAATAGCTGCGTTAAAACCCTAGTGGGCAAATCCCACAATCGCGAACACGATATTGAACTGCGAACAGGACTTTACCCCAGAGAGATAGCAGCTCTGGGTAAATGAGTCTGATGGTATTTCTTTGAAGGCAAACTCACATTACCTTTAACATAAATATTAAAAATGATCATTTGAAACTCACGGTTTTCCTGAGTCAAAGCAGAGTGTCTGGCAAGCTTCAGTTTCCTCTCCATCTCTAATCATCCATATAGAAAATAATCATCACGAGGAAAGTCGACGTTTTCAAAGTCACATAATGGTAATCTGAAGGTTGAAATCCTCAGATTGGAATCCAGGGTTTGATAGTTTATATCCCAAACAACTATAATCCAACTTGTTGGCTTGAAGCTGTTAGTTCGGTACCAACCTGAGCTGGGTAAGGAAAGTCACTGGGCCCGATGTTCTTCATGCCCAGCGTTGTAGCATGCAGTGTTAGACTTACTGAGTCCTTTCCCTCTGCACACAATTCATAAGTCAGAGGAGTCCTCTCCACTGTGGTAGGTGTCTGCTGTAGTTGCATGGGCGCGGCTGGTCCTGCTGCCTGGCTGGTGGTACTCACGTGGCTATTGGTAGGTCACCTTAAAACGGCTGTTAATGAAGCAGAACTGTCTCTAGGTCCAGATCACTGGTACATACAAGTTTGCCCCCAGTAAATGTGTTTGTCTTCCTTTTGGATACATCAGCGATCAAGAAAGGGAGAACAGCAGCGCTTAACTAAAAAAGCCCAGGGTAGGACCTAGCGGTTTTCAATTCTTACCCTGGGTACAAAGCCTAGAAAAAAGAAGAGAAGCGGGGAGGAGCTAAGTATATCTTTCCTTTAATAATCAAGGCTTTACCTTAAATTTCTTCTTCAAAATGTATCGGCTCCATCTCTCTTAAAGACTTTTTCTAGAGGAGCAAACCAGATCTTGTACATTCTTGCAATATTCTAGACAATATGGAACAAGAAAAAAAAAAAAAAAAACAACCATTCCATGGTTATTCACAAGAGACAGTCGGAAGAACTAGTTGGTTCACAGGCAATTTTACGAAAAATAAAACATATATTATAAAGCATACACATATAGGTACATGTATATCATTTATAAAAGGAGGTAATACCGTTATTTATGAAGTAATTAATTACACTATATCAAAGTTATATTTTACTATATAAATTACATGCATCTGTAATAAATCTTTTTAACTGATCTATGGTATGGAAGTTGCCCTAACAATCACAGTATAACAGGTCTAAAACCCATTTACCAAAGCATTGGGACTAAGATGCAGCTGGAGGCAGAAATAACTTTACCATTGTGAGAATCTAGGAACTAATACAGTAAAATGGCCATTAGGGTGTGCATCCAGTGTCTCTTGATTATCAAATGTAGCAAGAACTAAAACTCCCAATACCACTAAAATCTCCTAAAAGTAACAGGAATAGGTTACATACCGTATCTTTCACTGAAAGTGAAAATGGCTGTTACAATTCATTGACTACCAATATTTCCAGATCTCTGTCCCTCTCAATACCCATCAGGGTGTCCTGTCACCCAGTATAAGAACCCATTAATACACAGAGCTTTCCTGACTATACATTAGGGATAGAATCAATAATACACATTTCCAGTTAACAAACTGACATTTTTACCTTTACATGCCCCATAAGATGGGCCCATCAATTACCCACCACAGGATTAGACATAATAAAAAATCAATCAAACCTAATCCCATGATTTCTACCTATAAACATTTTCTCAATGTGATTTTCTGTCTATATTATTATTTTACATTATTTAGAAGAGTGAAAGTGGGAGCTGCACTCACCTGAAAGTCTAAAGTCAAAATGAAATATTTGATAAATGTTTGTGTGATGTCATTCAAAGCAACTTAATATTAATGAGATCATTGTCTCCAGCCAATCACAGATAAGATTGATATAAACCTGCTCTATGGCCGGTATTACCATTGCTAGTCAAAGCAACTTAAATTTATGGATTGGTTGGGTGTTTATCACATTTAAATGTCCTTTAAATGTGAAAACACCCAACCAATCAATAAATTTAAGTCCTGCATTGACTAGCAATGGCAAAACCACAATCATTTCCTAGATATCTAAGAGGGTAAAAACCCTTCTAAGTAAAGGGTCATTTAAAGGGAACATTAGCAAGCTTTTTTCTTTTTATATATATATATATAATTATATATATATAGTATATATATATATATATATATATTTATATATATATATAATTATTTATTTGTCTCCATCCGCCGCTGCACTCTCACTGTGTGTGGCTGGCTGATGGTTCTCAGCATCGTGAGAACCATCAGCCAGCCAGCAACCAGACCAGCCGCACCCATGCAACTGCTGCAGATGAATTGTGTGCAGGGGAGTACATGGATTACGACCAGCGTTAAGGAGCTACTGTCGCAAACATGCGTAGTATGCGGAATTTGCAGTTAGGTGTCCTAGATAAGGACCAAAAGGCACAAGAAACAAATGTTTGTTGAAAATGCCATTGAAGAGCATTGAAACAACAAAATAAGTTACAACTATTACAAATTTCAAATTTTGGGCAGAGGGAAAGGACGCATTAAGTCTAACACATGCATGCTACAATGCTGGGCAAGAGAACATCGGGCCCGTGACTGTCCTTACCCAGCTCAGTTAGGTTCAGAACAACAGCCACAAGCCAACAAGTTAGATTATGATGTTTGGGATATAAACTATCAAGACCCTGGATTCCAATCTGCAGGATTCAACCTTCCAGATTACCATTATATGACTTTATAACTTTGACTTTCCACGTGATGATTATTTTCTATATGGACTGATTAGAGATGGAGAGGAAACTGAATCTGCGTTATATTAGTAAAGCATGGTACTGCCCACGGTCCAAGCGTGTGGGGGGACTTATTGCCCACGCCCTATGTAGAGGGAGGCATGCTGCCCCACTTACTACTGCCCACGGTCCAAGCATATGGGGGGACTTATTGCCCACAGGCCCTATGTAGAAGGGCCCTGCATAGGGGGGGATTACTATCCAAGGGCCCTGCATATGGGGGGGGGCTTACTCCCAAGGGCCCTGCAAATGGGGGGGGAAGTTTACTAGGATGTTCTCTAGGGTTTTTGCCATCTGAGCAAAACTGTATCTGCAGCCTCTAGTCTGCCACCATACAAAGTATGTTTGTTAAGAAATCCGGCAATTCAATAAGAGTCATTTAGTTATCTTTTAGTCAAACTTCAATACTATGATATAAGTAAAGTGCAAACAATTAAAACCCATAACTCTAATAAAACTATTCTAACTATATCACATTATGCGTATGGGGGGACTTACTGCCCATGGGCCCTATGAAGAGGGGAGGCATGCTGCCCACACTTACTGCCCACGGTCCATGCGTATGGGGGGACTTACTGCCCATGGGCCCTATTAGAGGGGGGGCAGGCTGCTCAAACTTACTGCCCACGGTCCATGCGTATGGGGGGGACTTACTGCCCATGGGCCCTATTAGAGGGGAGGCATGTTGCCCACACATACTGCCCACGGTCCATGCGTATTGGGGAATTACTGCAAACGGCCCTATGTAGAAGAGGCATACTGCCCACACTTACTGCCCACGGTCCATGCGTATGGGGGAGACTTACTGCCCACGGAGTTAATAGCCTATGGGGGGAACCCCGGGGCCGGGGCCCCGGGGGGGGCACGGGGGCGCGGCGCCACCCATACATCTGATGTTTACAGTGTGCATGGAGTGCGTGATCACCATTTTTGGTCTGTATTGCAAGCGCTCTGCTAGAGTCCAATGTTGGAAGTGCCACACCATGCACTGAAGCGAGCATGATCGCTCATTATTGCGAACGTGAGTCTCCCTATCGCTGTGGGTAAATGTCCTGTTCACCATTTAATATCACGTTTGCAAATCCGGTCAGGGATTTACCCATTGCGGGATTTTAACGCCAGCTATTTGCTGGAATTAAAATTTGAGCTAAAACTAGCACACACGCAATATTGAATTGCGAGCGTCAGATGCGCAGGTGATTTTTGCAAACCCCTGCATCCAACGCTAATATGCGGTTAAAGTCACGCTAACCAGTAGCGAACTTGCTAGCACGATCTGCCCAGCGAGTCTGGGTAAATGAGCCTGATAGTCTCTTGATCAATGCTCCCAAAATTAAAGGGTTAACAAGTTACTTCCTAAATACACCCTGTTTGGCAGGAAAATCTGCTAATAATATTCACTGCTTTCTGATGATTGTCTGGGAGACATTGGCAGGTGGTAACTCTGAGTTTAACTGTTACATGCGCTTAGCATAAAGGAGTGGGAATGAACAAACCAAGGTAGTAGTTAGCATGTGCAGAAGGAGTTTGGGTCCTGGACAACCCGGAAGAGGCAACACTAAGAAGCCAGCGGTGACATCATAGATTGCCAGTACTCAGAAATGTTCTATAAATGATTTCTCACTAAGAGGCTGAATTCAGAGGTGAGAGACAAATGGTTTTACTAAGTGACAGTTATAGAGTCTGTGGAGCTGCCTTTGTATTTTGGGTTTAGTTCTCCTTTAACTTTAAGTCCCCAGTATGTTAATATCCCTAATTTAATGCCCCAATTTAATTGTGTAACTTGGTCTAGGCCATAAGCTAACAGTGGGTTTTAAAATCAAGCGCGAGAAAAAGATTGATAATTATTCAAGCCAACAGTGGCGTAACTTGGAATCACTGGCCACCCAGCAAAACTATGATGAGGCCCCTATCCCTGCTTCATCCTCAGTGGTTTTCTGGGAGGAGGCTATATCTGTCATAGAAAAAATAAGATAGGGCCCCCTTGGCTCCTGCATAGAAAAAATAAGAAGATAGGGATCCCCTTGGATCCTGGGCCCCCCTGCGTTTGCTCCCTGTAGTTACGCCCCGGCTAAAGTTCATCTGATTGAATGAATATTGCTCAACATTACTGGGATTATCTAGATTTCAATCAGGAGCTCTTATAATAATTCTATATACAGTTATATTCTATATGGATAATATATTAGATGAGGAGAACACTTCTTCCAACAATATACAGTTTATAACCATTTTTCAGAGAATATGAATAAACACAAAATTTTTCTTCACTGATGGTTAGTGGTTGGCTGAATCCATTATTGTCAAACAACTGTGTTACTCTTTTTAAATCATAATCACACCAAAAATACCTAAATGAGGAAAAATTGCTCTATCAGCACAGAAGCTGTGCTTGGGATGTACTTGGAACTTCCAACATGACAAACAATCTAAAACATAGGGCAAGGTCAAACTGTTATTGGGCTCAGCAACATAAAGTGAAGGTTTGGAGTTGCCATCTCAGTCTCCTGATCTAAATAGCAATAAATGGCTCCAGCCAACCATCAACCATGAGTGCAAGAAAAGTTTTTGTGTTATTATATTCTCTGAAAAATGGGGAAGAAATCATAAATTGCCACTGTATGTAAACTTATGAGCACAACTCTACGCAACAGTAGCAGTGGTTTGGATCACGTGATCAAAGAAAAATGTTTTAAAATGAGTTCTTTGACTTTTTTGTATTGGTGGTAATGGGAATTTTTACCTATTGTTACAAAAGAGCACTACTGCAATCTTGTAAAATTGTTACACTGTAAATGCTAACAGCTATACCATCTGTATGATTGGGTCCTCAATGACCTCAATAGGGTTCAATGTCTTGGAATGCAATATTCAATTGCATTCTTAAATAAAAAAACGGTTTATATCAAATGAACTTAAAAAGCAGGGACTTTCTTGTAAGATCTTTGTATCCAGAAATATCATGTTGTGTTTGTACATTTTTGTTAACTTTATGAGTAAAGAAACAATTTTCATGTACTGTATAACTAACATACCATTCCAAGGTCTTAAACCCTACTGAGGGCACATTATTCAGTGAACATAAATACACATTGAACATTAAATATGTAGTGCATACAGTACTTTTTATACACAGTGTACACACATGGTGAAAATGATGTAAATAACCATATGTATGTGTACAGGACAGAAATAAAAGGAGTACATTTTTATAGCAATGAAATGATACAACGTATTTATCTACTATCTCATATAGCTCTGCCTACCTGCCTTTCATTTTCATTTTTTTTGTATATCTATTTACCTACCGTTTTATCAAAATCACATCAATATTTATCTGATGTTATATCTCCGGTAAATCTGTCCATTTGTGTATTTACAGACTGAATCCAAACCTGTGCAAATGATGTTTATTGACACAGAGTTTCCAATGACTTATGTAGAAAGTTTAAAAACCAAAATTGTAGAAGTGTTACGTAACAATGAACTGAGTATGATTATAATGCTCCCTGATGATATTGAAGATGGTACACTGGGCTGGAGAAGGTAAGAAAAAACAATGAAAGCACAAATCTGGTGAAAGGTGTAACATTTAGCAAGTACTAAAGTATCAACCTGTGTTTATTGAAAGACAGATCATATACTTGAGCTGATATCTTTACAACCGGATCAGAAGTGGAAATAAACAAAAAACACAAACTCCTGCATGTTTGTGCTGTTGGGCATAGTATATACTACCTATACAAGTTCCCTACTGTAAAACACAGTGAGCAACTATGGAACTATGGGGCGATGTAAACCATGGTTTAATATTTTCTCCCGAGATATGAGTTCTGCAAAAAACACAATTGAGAAACACTGCTCAAAACAGTTAAGATTTTACTGGATTTTGGGCACTTGAGAAAAATTTATTAGCACCCATGCACAATCACATTTACTATCTGCACACAGTGAAGCAAATATATATATATATATATATATATATATATATATATATATATAATTTTGCCTTTAGTAATCTTTCTGCCCATTACTGGAAACTATAATTTTATTCTTCCAAACTACCACTGCACCATTTTTTTTTTCTGTCCCCAATTTATTTTAGAATATCCAGTCTGAAACATTTTCAGTACTCATTTAACTGCCTTATCATAAACTATTCTGCTGTGTACAGATTTGCTGTAACTGGAATGGTGACAATCGGTATCAGAGTTGCATAGTAGGAAATTCCCTCTTCCACTGCTGGCTCATAGTGATTTTCTGAGCATGCTTGCACTTATGGTTAGTTAGATTAGTCACGGAGGGGTATACTTAATTGTAAGTGCTAATTTTATGTATTAATTTGTAGATGTTTAAAACCCTTCTAAATGTGTTGGAACACTGCACGTATAATTCTAAACTTAAAAGGCATGTCCACCCCATTTTTGAATTTTTGCTGTAGTGTAGGGCTCCCTCCCCAGCCCCAACCGCCATAGTAATATTTGCAGAAACTCCCCCGATCATTACTTACCTTGCCTCTCTCCTCTGCCGTACTGTCAAGGCCCTCTGCTTGCATGAAACTGCAAGCAGGGGGCCGTACCGGCAGCCGCATCCGTGATTGGCTGAGAGGTAGGAATCACGGACGCGGCTTCCGGCTATCCTGAACGCCGGAGGAGAGAGGCAAGGTAAATAATGATCGGGGGAGTTTCTGCAAATATTACTATAGCGGTGGGGAGTGAGCCCTAAACTACAGAAAAGGGTTTTTGTGCTAGGGGTAGGGGCTGGATGGGGAGGAGAGGTAGCAGAAAAGACGAAGAAAGAGGTAGACGAGAGAGAGGTAAGAGAGAGGTAAGAGGAGAGGTTAGACGAGAAGCGGGTAGAGAAAGAGAGAGAGGAAAGACGGAAGAGGGAGAAGGAGAGAGAGAGAAGGAAGAGGTAGACAAGAAAGTGAGAAAGAGAGAGCGGTAGAGAGCGGTAGTAGAGGAGGTAGAGGGACGAACGAAGAGAGAGGAAGCAGAGAAGAGTTTTTTTTTTTTTTTGAAGACAGCGGTAGAGAGAGAGGGTAGAGAAGAGAAGAAGAAAGAGAGAAGCGGTAGAGTAGAAGACCAGAAGGTAGAGGTAAGAGAAAAGAAGAGGAGAGACTAGAGAGGAGAGGGAAGAGGGAGAGATGAGAGGTAAGAGAGAGAAGAAAGAGGCTAGAGGTAGAAGAAGAGAGGTAGATGAGGTAGAGAGAGAAAGAGAAGAAGGAAGAGAGAGGAGAGGTAGAGAGAGAGAGAGAAGGTAGAGAGGAGAGAGACGAAGAGAAAAGAAGAGGAGAAGAGAGGAAGGAGAGAGGTAAGAGAGAAAAGAAGAAGAGGAAGAGAGAGAGAAAGAGAGAGAGAGGGACGAAGAGGAGAAGAGAGAGAGGTTAGAGAGAGGAGAGCAGAGAGGGAGAAGATGGAGGAAGAAGAGAAAGAAAGAGGTTAGAGAGGTGAGAAAAAGAGAAAGAAGAGGAGGTTATGAGGTAGAAAGAGGTAAGAGGTCGCAGAGAGAGAGAAGAGAGGGAGAGAGAGGAGAAGAGGAGAGAGGAGAAGGTAAGAGTAGAGGTCCGAAAGCGGAGAAGAGAGTAGAGTTAGTCAGAAAGAAGAGGATAGAAGAGCGAAGAAGGTAGAGAGATGGTTAGAAGAGAGAGAGAGAAAGGAAAGAAGAGTAGAGGAGAGGTGTAAAAGAGAGAGGAGAGAGAGTGAAGAGAGAGGAGAAGAAAGAGAGGAGAAGAAGAAAGAGAGAAGGGGAGAGAGAGAGGGGGGAAGCAGAGGAGAAAGAGGAGGTAGAGAGGTCAAGGAGGTAGAGAAAGAGGTAGAGAGGAGAGAGAGAAGAGGTAAGAGAGGAGAGAGAGGAGAAGAGGTAGACAAAAGAGAGAGGAGAGGAGAAGAGGTAGCGGAGAGAGAGGAGAGAAGAGAGAAGGAGAGAGGTAGCGAGAGAGGAGCGAGAGCGAGAGAGGACGAGGGGAGAGAAAGAAGAGAAGAGGTAGTAGAGAAGGTAAGAGGTAGAGAAGAGGTAGGTAAGAGAAGAAGGCAGAGGAAGAGGTAGAAGAGAGGAGAAATGAGGGGAGAGAAAATGAGGTAGGAGAGAAGAAGGAGACGGTAGAAGAAAGAGGTAGAGTTGTGGAGAGAGAGGAGAGAAGAGAGAAGGAGAAGGGTGAGAGAGGGAGAAGCCCCATGAGAGAGAGAGAGAAGAGGTAAAAAGAGAGAGAAGAGAAAAGAAGAAGAGAGCAGAGAAGGAGAGGTAGGTGAAGATGAGGTAGAAAAAGAGAAGAAGAGATAGAGAGAAGAAAAGAAGAAAAAAGAGAGAGGTGGTAGAGAGAAGAGAGGAGAACGAGGAGGTTTACAAGACAGAAGAAGAGAAGAGGTAGAAGGAGAGAGAAGAGAGGTGAGAGAGATTAAGAAATAGCAGAGAGGTTTAGAGGAGAGAGAGAGGAGAGAGAAAAAGAGTAAGGAGAGCGAGGAGAGAGAGGAGAGGAAGGTAGAAAAGAAAGAGGTGAGTGAAAGAAGCAGAAGAGGTCAAGATGGTAGAGAGGGAGATGAGGGAGCAGAAAAGAAAGAGGAAGAAGATGAGAAAAGAAGAGGTAGAGAGGAAGAGAAGAGAAGAAGAGAGTGAGAGAGAGGTGGAGAGAGGTAGAGTGACATGCGCTGTGGAGTGGATTCCCTCCATCTAGATCCATAAGCTAACCATTCATTGTTGCGGGAAACACTTTCTGTAATGTAGCTTTCCCCTCCAAACCTTAACCGCATGGTCCATTTTCAAAAAAAGCCCCCAGAACATTACTTACCAGCTCACGGCTACATCGGCAGTCGCAAACTGTGATTGTTTGACTCTCAGCCAATCACATACGCGGCTTGCGGCCAAGCCTCCAATGCAACTCCGTTCCCGGAAGTTGCATTGGAGGCTGATCCACGGGATCACCGTCTGGAAGTAATGTTCTGCTGGCTTTTTTAAAAACGGTCCATGTGGTTAGGGTTGGGAGG
The DNA here is from genome assembly GCA_019447015.1 of Hymenochirus boettgeri. Classification (NCBI taxonomy): domain Eukaryota; kingdom Metazoa; phylum Chordata; class Amphibia; order Anura; family Pipidae; genus Hymenochirus; species Hymenochirus boettgeri. The sequence goes on from CM033474.1 coordinate 168,142,126, forward strand.
GGGGACACTACATTACATCAAAAAGGTTATTTTTATGGTGGACATACCCTTTAATTTTAGGGTTACCAAGGGTTAGCGCAGCTTTAAGACACAACTGCTGCAATGCAACCGCTGCAACCAATGTACTGAGCTGATAACGACTCTTTAGGATAAAAATCTTAACACCAACAGATAGCTGGCATTAAAGAGTTAAGAGTGGTTAAACCCCATCCACAATGCACAGAGACTATATCGGCATACAAACTCTCTCACACACACTGGATATACACACTCCCTTTACACACACTGGGACATACACACTCTTACGCACACTATACATACACTCACACTGGACATACACACTGTCTCACACTGGACATAAACACTCACACACACTACATACACACTGGACATGCACACTCTCTTACACACACTGGACATGCACACTCTCTTCACACACTGACACACCCTTACAACACACTGGACATGCACACTCTCTTACACACACTGGACATGCCACACTCTTACACACACTGGACATGCACACTCCTTACACCACATGCGACATGCACACTCTCTTACACACAACTGGACGTGCACACTCTCTTACAGACACTGGATGTGCACCTCTCTTACACACACTGGATGTGCACACTCTCTTACACACACTGGACGTGCACACTCTTTACACACACTGGACGTGCATACTGGACATGCACACGCACACTGGACATGCACACTCACACGCACACTGGACATCCACACTCACACGCACACTGGACATGCACACTCTCACGCCACACTATACATACACACTGACATGCACACTCAAACACACTGGACTTGCACACTCACACACACTGAACATGCACACTCGCACACTCTCAAACACACTGGACTTGCACACTCCTGCACACTCACACACACTGAACATGCACACTCACACACACTGAACATGCACACTCTCATACACACTGGACATGCACAGAGAGAACAATTGGTATACTGGGCATACACACTGTCACACCACAATGGACATGAGTTAAAGAGTGGTTAAACCCATCAAAATGCATATATATATATATTATATATCGGCATACAAAACTCTCTCACACACACTGGACATACACACTCCCTTTACACACACTGGAAATACACACGCACACTATACACTCACACTGGACATACACACTGTCTCACACATGGACATAAACACACTCTCTCATACACACTGGATATGCACACTTCCACACTCTCTTACACACACTAGACATGCACACTCTCTTACACACACTGGACATGCACACTCTCTTACATTACACCCAGTGACATGCACACTCTCTTACACCCAGTGGACATGCACACTCTCTTACACCCAGTGGACCTGCACACTCACACACTGGACTGCACACTCACACATGGACATGTACACTCTTGCATACACACTCTCACCCACACACTGGACATGCACACTCATACACACTGGACTGCACAGAAAGACGATATTGGCATACTGGAGATGCACACTCTCACACACACTGGACATGCAAACTCTCTCCAGGGACACATTACCATTAGGCAGAGTGAGAACTTTGTCTCAGGCGGCAAACCTGCACTGAAAAGAAAGGTGGCAGACAGGCAGTGGTGAGAAAAATTTTTCCTTGACCAGTCAAAAAAAGATAAATCCCTATAACGATATGATGCTGTTAAAATCTATATGGTTAGTTGATGGTTAGGTTAGCTTTAGTTAGTTTGTTAGGCTAGGTTAAACTAGTTAGATTAGTTAGGACCCTGCTAAAAGTGTCAACCTTGACATCGTGAAGGCTTACAATCTTTTGGATAAAATCTTTTATACTACAGAAAGTATGGCATTTCTAATGTATTGTAACAGTTGAACCAACATTTATAGCACAGGCTATAAACTAAGTATTTGATTTGAGCAACAAATTCTGAAGGAGCAATATGGTAGTGGCAACACAAGTTGTATGAAAAAGGGATGTAATATCGTTTCTAGTAATTTACATTATTGCTAATTGATTGTCTGAGGAACTGTTTAAATACCGAGTGTGATATTGTAAATCATAAAGTTTTACCCACGTCCATCGACAAAACCATGCCCACCGATATAGCCACACCCACTTTAATGCGGCAGCAGAAATAATCAAGGGTGGGTTCAAAAGTTTGGCTCGGGCAGCAAAAACCCACACAGTGGCCATGCACACTCTCTACAACAGTGCCATGCACATCTCTTACACACAGTGGCCATGCACACTCTCACACACAGGCCATGCACACTCTCTTACACACAGTGGCCATGCACACTCTCTTACACACAGTGGCCATGCACACGTCTCACACAGTGGCCATGCACACTCTCTTACACACAGTGGCCATGCACTTCTTACACACAGTGGCCATGCACACTCTCTTACAACAGTGGCCAGCACACTCTCTTACACACAGTGGCCATGCACACTCTCTTACACACAGTGGCCAGCACACTCTCTTACACCACAGTGGCCAGCACACTCTCTTACACAAGTGGCCATGCACACTGTCTTACACACAGTGGCCATGCACACTCTTTACACACAGTGGCCATGCACACTCTCTTACACACAGTGGCCATGCACACTCTCTTACACACAGTGGCCATGCACACTCTCTTACACACCGTGGCCATGCACACTCTCTTACACACAGTGGCCATGACACTTACCTGAGTGAACACATTCTGCTTGTGGTAATTAGAATAATTTAAGCTGGCCTAGTGGAGAAAAAAAAATGTTGCCTCTACTGTCAACAATTTTTAAGTTGTACTAAAGTAATGATGTACAGTATAGTGATGAGGTCTGTTTTATTTCACAGCTTGAGCAGGAAATAACATTGAGAAATTTGTCAAGTGGACAAATCCATTAAAAAAGAATAAGACAGAGGTTAAACTCTTTATTCCTAATTTAAAATGGATGAAAGCTATAAACTGGAGCTGTCTCTGCCACATGGGGATGTCGGATGCTTTTGTCGAGGGAAAATCAGATTTCTCAGGGATGTCTGGAGACAAGAATTTTATTATGTCTAAAGTGGTGCACAAATCCTTGTGGATGTCAATGAAGAAGGAACAGAGGCAGCCGCAGCCACAGGAATACCAATAATGTTGTACTGTGCAAAATTACACCATCTTTGTTTGTGATCATCCTTTCCTCTTCTTTATTGTCCATAAACAAAGTCACAGCATTTGTTCTTTGGCAGATTCTGTGCACAAACTGTTTTATTAGAAAGAACCCTTTCTTGACAATAAATGAAATGTTTGAATTTAATAAATATGAAACTAAATAAAGTTACTACTGTTTCAACAAAAACTTGAAGGTGTGTTGGTGGCCTTAAATGTTGTGTTATGCAGTATAGCAGAAACTCCGGGCTGTATTTATAAAGGAGCACTGTTTGCTGTTTGCATTGGTTGCAATATCGGAGGTTGTAATGTTTGTTGCAAAATATGATTGGCGAGACCGAATGTCAGGGGGGGGAATATCAGCAAGGGTAAGAAATCTGTGTATGGCCAGACTAATTCTTTTTTTATTCATTTTCTTAAATTAAGCCACATGCATTTAATTACAAATAATGGTTACTATTATCAAAGCTTTTCTTGACTTTAATTACTGTGAACTCTCTAAATTGCTAGAATTACATTGCCTGCTTTATTTCACAGCTTGAACAAGAATTAACCTATGGCAAATTGAAGAATGGACAAATCCCGAAAATATGAAAAAGACAGAATTGGAACTTTATCTTCCTAAATTCAAACTAGAAGGCGAATATAACCTGAATTCTGTACTTAGTAGCATGGGAATGTCTGATGCCTTTAACAAAGGTAATTCAGATTTTTCAGGGATGTCTGGCAAAAGGGATCTATTCCTCTCTAAGGTGGTGCACAAATCCTTTGTGGATGTGAACGAGGAGGGGACCGAGGCTGCAGCAGAAACTGGAGTTCCGATAATGCTTTGTTGTTTAAAAAATTACCAAGAGTCGTTTGGACCATCTTTTCTCTTCTTTATTGTGCATAAACAAAGTCACAGCATCTTGTTCTTTGGTAGATTCTCTTCACCCTAAATGACAAAATTGTTGTTATGAGAAAACCTTAACAATGTTGGATTTGTTTAGGTTTTTCTAATTACCAGAGGTACAGCATGACCTGGATGAAAGAGAGCTATGAAAAAATTACTCTGACTAAAAGTTTATTAAGAAATATAAATAAATTGTCCTAATGATTTGATTACTACTCCCAATCTGACTAATGGTTTAATCAGTTGTAATCAAGGGAAGCCAATCTTCTGGATACAGGGTTTCTCACTGATGTGCCTTCAGAGATCCAGAGGTGGACCAGGTTAATTTATATTTGTGTGCTATGGTCTACAAATGTTTAAAGGGTATGTTCACACACACAACCCCCAAATTTTTTTTTTTTTATATTGTGTGTAAGAACCCCCCCAAACTTCAACTTCACAAGGTTCGGGGGGGCAGCATCTTCTGTGATGTTCAGCCAATCACAGGAGATGCTGCCAGTCCGGCCCGGAAGCAAGCAGAAGCAAACAGATGGAAAGAAGGCTGGTAAATAAGTATGCAGCATCTGATAACGTTAAAGGATAAGTACACTCAAAAAACAAATTAAGTTTAATGGACGCTGTATCTTTAACTAACCTCCCCCCCCCTTTTTTTAGGTCCCTTCAGTCTACCTATGCCCAAGTAAAGTTCTGGTTGTTACAAACGGTGCGACGTCATGCGCCACGACTCCGTGCCTGTGCTGACGTCACGGCGCTCACGTCATGGCGTCACGCGCGGGTGGTGCGCGGGCATGGAGCAAACTGCCCCTGGATTTTTAGACACAGACAGCAACGAGGTCCATCAAGTCTCGGGGGGCGGAGCTTAGATGACGGCAGACATGAACCAAGATGGCCAGAACTTTCTGGGGCACAGGTTTTTTGAGTGTACTTGCTTTAAAAACCTTGCGAGATTGAGGTTTGGGGGGGGTTCTAACACAATATTAAAGTTTTTCGGGGGGATGAACTTTCCCTTTAAGAATCACTGTCTTATTAAAATAAAAATAACTATTGTGTTTTAACCAATACTTTTATGGTATATTTACCATGGGTTTAAAGGGCATGTCCACCCCCAAAACTATAATCCCCCAACTACTGGCCCCACCATGTAGTGTAGTTTAATCCTTACCTCACATCCCAGCTCCATAGGGTTCTCCTGTAGTCCCCCCCAAAGTCCCAAAAAATGACTACCAGGAGGTAGCAGAGTCCATATAGGACACTGCCTGCTAGCTGGCCTCAGGTAGATTTTGCATGCGTACTGCAGCCCTCCCCCCTCCCTCCCTCCCTCTCCCTCCCTCTCCCTCCGTTCTAGTATCCCTCCCCCTAGCATAAAACCCTTCAGGAATCATTTCCCCCATGTCCCAGCCCCAACGCCATATTTTTTTTTTTAGAAAGCTCCCCAAACTCTTACTTATACCTCCTCTTTCCTCCGGCGAAGTGAGCTGCCGGCAGCGCGTCTGTGATTGGCTGCGCTAGCCAATCACAGAAGCGGCTGCCGGTCCCGCCCCTTGCTTGCATTTCCTGCAAGCAGAGGGCCGGGAGCACGGCGGAGGATCGGAGGGATGTAAGTAGAGTTTGGGGGGCTTTCTAAAAAAAAAATTATAGCGGTGGGGCTGGGAGCCCAGGGGGGACCTTATAAAAAAAAATTTTTTTAGGGTGGACATAGCCTTTAAAAAAATTGCTGAGGGTTTTCTGCTTTATATTATCCGCTGATTAGGTCATGGGGGTTAATTACTATTACTAAGTACATGAGCAGATAGTTTAAATCGAGAATGTCCAACCTGCGACCCTCTGGATGTTTAAAAATACAATTCCAAGCATTCCTGGCGGGCTTGGTTTGCAAAAGAAAAGTCAGAATGAAGAAATACCACTATACCAGCTGTGGAAGTTTAAAAGACCTATACATTGTAAGATCCTTTTTTAGGAAGTTGCATTTAGTACATGTAAGAAATAGATTCTTTAACTAAGAAGGTTTCCTGTTGTTGCCAGTACAACTCACAACCCATGTAGTGTTCAAAGAGCCGCACCCCCTGACCCCAGTATTCACTGTCTATATGCAATATGTATTTTCTATACAGATGTCCCCAACAATATGAAAGTCCTGATAAGACTTTGAAAACTGCTTGTTACCCTGCAGTTTAATTCAGCCAGCATGCATTACTTACAACCTTGAACAACGCAAAATAGGTGATTTTAATACCATGTTTTTGGGGGGGATTTGCTTCTGTTTCTAGCAAAGATTTACAGGGAGATGCAATATCCCGCACATGATTAACGGTCGCAAAGTGATTAATACATTGCGGAAACGATTGTATGTAGGTTGGATAGCGAAATATATTGCATTCTCCTTTAGTTTCTGAATGCACCTGTATTCTTTTTGGTGGGCAACATATACCGTATATACTTGAGTATAAGTTGAATTTTTAAGGCTTGAAAGTTAGCCTGAAAACCTAACCTCGACTCATACTTGGGTCAAGTCCTAATTTAGATCCAAATTCTGCAATTGCGGAGTACCAGTAGTGGCGCTGTGTTAACCAGCGTAGAAAGTTACAGGAGCTTATCTGCCTTTACACTTCCTGCTTCCTGAAGTCTGGCAGCTGGACTCACTCTGCACTGTCACTGCTCATCTGGATGCTGTAAATCTGATGGGTCTCCTAGTTTGGGGCAAAAAACAGCTGCTAGTTCAGTGCAAATGACAGTTGAAACTACAACTCTAAGGTGACATTTTTAAACTATTGGGGTCAGAGAGTCCTTTACTATATAGGGGTCAGAGGGCCCTTTACTATATGGGGTCAGAGAGCCTTTATGGGTGTCAGGAAAATTGTAAATGATGGTCAGCTTAATTAAAAGTTTACTGAACCTTGCCACTCCACATGTTTAGAAACTGAAGCTCCCAGCAACCAGCATGCTGGGAATTGTAGTTTCCAAACATCGGAGTGCCAAGGAATGGGAGTTACTGGTACTGGATGTGTTATTACTGTATGGGATTCATGTATGGGAATTCTGCTGTCCATTTCTACCCTCGACTTATACTCGAGTCAATCAGTTTTTATATATTTTCAGGTAAAAAGGTACCACGGCATATACTCTGATCGACTTATACTCAAGTATATACTGTATGCTGATTTTTCTTACTTCTAAAATAGTATATTCCCCAGAATGGCAGATTTTTTTCAGGACCAACCTACAGCCCTCCTTGTGTATTTTTCTTGCTGATAAGCTTTAGTTAGAGCCATAACAATAATCTCTATATTATAGCCTCTTTCCAGAGGCATGTTTCAATTCTAGGGATTCCATCCAGAACTTAGTTTATCCTCAGAAACTGGCCTTTTTAAATACATTAGGTGGGTGACACAATTCCGCTCTCAAGAGTTATTAACGGAGCATGGTTTAGGTACAGGGAAGTTGTAATCCCTTATTATTTCCAGTTATAGGTTGGACAAACAGATCCCAGAGGAACTTTAGCTGGTTTGGCTCGGAATCACACATTGGGCCATATTTAAGAATGCAATTTAGCGATAACTGCTCGTTAAGTACTGTACAACATTTACGACCGAACTTTCGTTAATTAAACAGCGTTCAGCCGTAGAATACTATTCGGTTGTAAACTACCACAATGGTATTCTATGGAGATTGTAAATCATAATCTCCTTAATTTATGATAACGACTGTAAATTAACGAATGTTAAAATGATCGGAAATTAACAATCATTTAGCAATGTAGCTTTTTATCAGTACAGTGCCATTATAAAATAGGGCCCTATTTATAAAAGATCGTTATCGAAAAATAATGATCGATATCGTAAGATAATGACCGTATTTTTCCGTTATCGGGAATACTGGTCGTTATCGTAAAATACCGGTCGCTATCGGAAAATCACAAGCTGGGTGTCATCAGAACCCTGCAACACAGAGCTGAGAACATCCCCACTAGCACAGAGGCAAAGGCGAAAGTGGCAGTGTGGCCGCATAGAGGCTGCAGATACAGTTTTGCTAGGATGGCAAAAAACCCTAGATACATCCCTGTAACTCTCCCCCATATGCAGGGCCCTTGGACAGTAACCCCACCATATGCAGGGCCCGTGGGCAGTAAGTCTCCCCCATACGCATGGACCGTGGGCAGTAAGTGTGGGCAGTATGCCTCCCTTCTACATAGGGCCGTTCTGCAGTAATTCCCCCAATACGCATGGACCGTGGGCAGTATGTGTGGGCAACATGCCTCCCCTCTACATAGGGCCCATGGGCAGTAAGTCCCCCCCATACGCATGGACCGTGGGCAGTAAGTTTGAGCAGCATGCCCCCCCTCTACATAGGGCCCATGGGCAGTAAGTCCCCCCATACGCATGGACCGTGGGCAGTAAGTGTGGGCAGCATGCCTCCCCTCTTCATAGGGCCCATGGGCAGTAAGTCCCCCCCATACGCATAATGTGATATAGTTAGAATAGTTTTATTAGAGTTTATGGGTTTTAATTGTTTGCACTTTACTTTTATATCATAGTATTGAAAGCTTTTGACTAAAAGATTTAACTAAATGACTCTTATTGAATTTGCCTGGATTTCTTAAACAAACATACTTTGTATGGTGGCAGCATAGAGGCTGCAGATACAGTTTTGCTCAGATGGCAAAAACCCTAGAGACATCCTAGTAACTTCCCCCCCCATTTGCAGGGCCCTTGGGCAGTAAGCCCCCCCCCATATGCAGGGCCCTTGGATAGTAATCCCCCCATATGCAGGGCCCTTCTACATAGGGCCTGTGGGCAATAAGTCCCCCCATATGCTTGGACCGTGGGCAGTAAGTGTGGGCAGCATGCCTCCCCTCTACATAGGGCCTGTGGGCAATAAGTCCCCCCACACGCTTGGACCGTGGGCAGTACCATGCTTTACTAATATAACGCAGATTCAGTTTCCTCTCCATCTCTAATCAGTCCATATAGAAAATAATCATCACGTGGAAAGTCAAAGTTATAAAGTCATATAATGGTAATCTGGAAGGTTGAATCCTGCAGATTGGAATCCAGGGTCTTGATAGTTTATATCCCAAACATCTATAATCTAACTTGTTGGCTTGTGGCTGTTAGTTCTGAACCTAACCTGAGCTGGGTAAGGACAGTCACGGGCCCGATGTTCTTCTTGCCCAGCATTGTAGCATGCAGTGTTAGACTTACTGCGTCCTTTCCCTCTGCCCAAAATTTGAAATTTGTAATAGTTGTAACTTATTTTGTTGTTTTCAATGCTCTTCAATGGCATTTTCAACAAACATTTGTTTCTTGTGCCTTTTGGTCCTTATCTAGGACACCTAACTGCAAATTCAGCATACTACGCATGTTTGCGACAGTAGCTCCTTAACGCTGGTCGTAATCCATGTACTCCCCTGCACACAATTCATTCTGCAGCAGTTGCATGGGTGCGGCTGGTCCTGGTGCTGCTGGCTGGCTGATGGTTCTCACGATGCTGAGAACCATCATGCCCGCCACACACAGTGAGAGTGCAGCTGCGGAAGTGATAAATAATTACTTTTATATATATATAAAAGAAAAAAGCTTGCTAATGTTCCCTTTAATATGACCCTTTACTTTAGAAAGGGTTTTTACCCTCTTAGATATCTAGGAAATGATTGTGGTTTTTACCATTGCTAGTCAATGCAGGACTTAAATTTATTGATTGGTTGGGTGTTTATCACATTTAAAGGACATTTAAATGTGATAAACACCCAACCAATCAATAAATTTAAGTTCTGCTTTGACTAGCAATGGTAATACCCGGCCATAGAGCAGGTTTATATCAATGTTGTCTGTGATTGGCTGGAGACGATGATCTCATTAACATTCAGTTGCATTGAATGACATCACACAAACATTTATCAAATATTTCATTTTGACTTTAGACTTTCAGGTGAGTGCAGCTCCCACTTTCACTCTTCTAAATAATGTAAAATAATAATATAGACAGAAAATCACATTGAGAAAATGTTTATAGGTAGAAATCATGGGATTAGGTTTGATTGATTTTTTATTATGTCTAATCCTGTGGTGGGTAATTGATGGGCCCATCTTATGGGCATGTAAAGGTAAAAATGTCAGTTTGTTAACTGGAAATGTGTATTATTGATTCTATCCCTAATGTTAGTCAGGAAAGCTCTGTGTATTAATGGGTTCTTATACTGGGTGACAGGACACCCTGATGGGTATTGAGAGGGACAGAGATCTGGAAATATTGGTAGTCAATGAATTGTAACAGCCATTTTCACTTTTCAGTGAAAGATACGGTATGTAACCTATTCCTGTTACTTTTAGGAGATTTTAGTGGCTATTGGGAGTTTTAGTTCTGCTACATTTGATAATCAAGAGACACTGGATGCACACCCCTAATGGCCATTTTACTGTATTAGTTCCTAGATTCTCACAATGGTAAAGTTATTTCTGCCTCCAGCTGCATCTTAGTCCCAATGCTTTGGTAAATGGGTTTTAGACCTGTTATTACTGTGATTGTTAGGGCAACTTCCATACCATAGATCAGATTAAATAAGATTTTATTACAGATGCATGTAATTTATATAGTAAAATATAACTTTGATATAGTGTAATTAATTACCTTCATAAATAACGGTATTACCTCCTTTTATAAATGATATACATGTACCTATATGGTAATGCTTTATAATATATGTTTTCATTTTTCGTAAAATTGCCTGTGAACCAATCCTAGTTCTTCCGACTGTCTCTTGTGAATAACCATGGAATGGTTGTTTTTTTTTTTTTTTTCTTGTTCCATATTGTTCTAGAATATTGCAAGAAATGTACAAGATCTGGTTTGCTCCTCTAGAAACAAGTCTTTAATGAGAGATGGAGCCGATACATTTTGAAGAAGAAATTTAAGGTAAAGCCTTGATTATTAAAGGAAAGATATACTTAGCTCCTCCCCGCTTCTCTTCTTTTTTCTAGGCTTTGTACCCAGGGTAAGAATTGAAAACCGCTAGGTCCTCACCCCTGGGCTCTTTTTAGTTACAGCGCTGCTGTTCTCCCTCTTCTTGATCCGTGATGTATCCAAAAGGAAGACAAACACATTTACTGGGGGCAAACTTGTATGTACCAGTGATCTGGACCTAGAGACAGTTCTGCTTCATTAACAGCCGTTTTAAGGTGACCTACCAATAGCACCGTGAGTACCACCAGCCAGGCAGCAGGACCAGCAGCGCCCATGCAACTACAGCAGACACCTACCACAGTGGAGAGGACTCCTCTGACTTATGAATTGTGTGCAGAGGGAAAGGACTCAGTAAGTCTAACACTGCATGCTACAACGCTGGGCATGAAGAACATCGGGCCCAGTGACTGTCCTTACCCAGCTGAGGTTTGGTACAGAACTAACAGCTTCAAGCCAACAAGTTGGATTATAGTTGTTTGGGATATAAACTATCAAGACCCTGGATTCCAATCTGCAGGATTTCAACCTTCCAGATTACCATTATGTGACTTTGAAAACGTTGACTTTCCTCGTGATGATTATTTTCTATATGGACTGATTAGAGATGGAGAGGAAACTGAAGCTCGCCAGACACTCTGCTTTGACTCAGGAAAACCGTGAGTTCTCAAATGATCATTTTAATATTTAATGTTAAAGGTAATGTGAGTTTGCCTTCAAAGAAATACCATCAGGCTCATTTACCCAGAGCTGCTATCTCTCTGGGTAAAAGTCCTGTTCGCAGTTCAATATCGTGTTCGCGATTGTGGGATTTGCCCACTACGGGATTTTAACGCCAGCTATTTGCTGGCGTTTAAATCCTGCGCTAAAACGCGACATTGACCGGAGAGCGTCGGATGCGTGGGTGATTTTTGTGTAACCCGCGCATCCGACGCTGGTATGGTGATAAAGTTGCGCTAACCGTTAGCGAACTGGTTAGCGCAACCTTAGCACCATATATTTGCCTAGCAAGTCTGGGTAAATCAGCTTCCATGTGTTACATTAGAGGTTGCGAATGTCCCATTGTTTAGTTGGTGGATTCTGGAGCACAGGTGTCTATGATCCACAATTTACACTCACTGGGTGCAAACTTGTATGTGCTAGGAACACTCACTGGGGATGACTTGTATGTACCAGTCACACTTCCTATGGGCAAACTTGTATGGAGAGCATTTTTTACATGGGTGTGTGTGTGTGTCATTTATACTATGTGGGATATTTTATTTTATGGGGGAATGTGTGTCATTTATACTCTGGAGGGAGATTTTGTTACATGGGTGGGTTTGTTTGTCATTTATAGAGATGGCCGAACTATAAGTTTAGTCCATTTTCGAACTTTCGAACCTCCAGAGAAAGTTTGAAAGTTCGAATTCGGACCCATTCAAGTCTATGGGAGAGTGATAGTTCGAAAAGTCTGAGTGATTTATAGCTAACAGAGGTAACTTACTGTAAATGGCTGTGGCACCTGGGAAATGGTCTGGGGAACATGTCACTATCACCAAAACTTGTTAAAACACTTCCTGAAGTAAGGCAGGCAGGCAATTCTCGGGTATTGCGCAAGCTACATTCAATGATACATTCAAGGATTATCGAACGATCACGAACGGTACATTCGAGGATTATCAAACGAACGATCCTTCCAGTATTAGCGAACGGTACATTCGAGGATTATTGAACGATGAAAGATCCTTCCTGTATTAGCGAACGGTAACAGTGGACTAACATGAGTGCCCCCCCCCCATAGAAGATGCAGATACAGTTTTGCTCAGATGGCAAAAACCGTAGAGACACCCCTGTAACTCCCCCCCATATGCAGGGCCCTTTGGCAGTAAGTCCCCCCCATATGCATGGACCGTGGGCAGTAATGGTGGGCAGCATGCCTCCCCTCTACATAGGACCCGTGGGCAGTAAGTCCCCCCCCATTCGCATGGACCGTGGGCAGTAAGTGTGGCCAGCATGCCCCCCCTCTACATAGGGCCCGTGGGAAGTCCCCCCCATAAGCATGGACCGTGGGCAGTAAGTGTGGGCAGCATGCCTCCCCTCTACATAGGGCCCGTGGGAAGTCCCCCCCATACACATGGACTGTGGGCAGTAAGTGTAGGCAGCATGCCTCCCCTCTACATAGGGCCCGTAGGCAGTAAGTCCCCCCCATACACATGGACCGTGGGCAGTAAGTTTGGGCAACATGCCCCCCCTCTACAAGGGCCCGTGGGCAGTAAGTCCCCCCCATACACATGGACCGTGGGCAGTAAGTGTGGGCAGCAGGCCTCCCCTCTACAAGGGCCCGTGGGCAGTAAGTGTGGGCAGCATGCCTCCCCTCTACATAGGGCCAGTGGGCAGTAAGTCCCCCCCATACACATGGACCGTGGGCAGTAAGTGTGGGCAGCATGCCTCCCCTCTACATAGGGCCTGTGGGCAGTAAGTCCCCCCCAATACACATGGACCATGGGCAGTAAGTGTGGGCAGCATGTCTCCCCTCTACAAGGGCCCGTGGGCAGTAAGTGTGGGCAGCATGCCTCCCCTCTACAAGGGCCCGTGGGCAGTAAGTGTGGGCAGCATGCCTCCCCTCTACATAGGGGCCGTGGGCAGTAAGTCCCCCCCATACACATGGACCATGGGCAGTAAGTGTGGGCAGCATGCCTCCCCTCTACATAGGGCCCGTGGGCAGTAAGTCCCCCCCATACACATGGACCGTGGGCAGTAAGTGTGGGCAGCATGCCTCCCCTCTACATAGGGCCCGTGGGCAGTAAGTCCCCCCCATACACATGGACCGCGGGCAGTAAGTGTAGGCAGCATGCCTCCGCTCTACATAGGGCCCGTGGGCAGTAAGTCCCCCCCATACGCATGGACCGTGGGCAGTAAGTGTGGCCAGCATGCTTCCCCTCTACATAGGGCCCATGGGCAGTAAGTCCCCCCATACGCATGGACCGTGGGTAGTAAATGTGGGCAGCATGCCACCCCTCTACATAGGGCCCGTGGGCAGTAAGTCCCCCCCATACGCATGGACCGTGGGCAGTAAGTGTGGGCAGCATGCCTCCCCTCTACAAGGGCCCGTGGGCAGTAAGTGTGGGCAGCATGCCTCCCCTCTACATAGGGCCAGTGGGCAGTATTCCCACCCATACACATGGCCGTGGGCATGTAAAAGTGGGGTGGTGTGGGGGTTTGGGCAGCATGCCTCCCCTCTACATAGGGCCTGTGGGCAGTAAGTCCCCCCCATACACATGGACCGTGGGCAGTAAGTGTGGGCAGCATGCCTCCCCTCTACATAGGGCCCGTAGGCAGTAAGTCCCCCCATACACATGGACCGTGGGCAGTAAGTGTGGGCAGCAGGCCTCCCCTCTACAAGGGCCCGTGCGCAGTAAGTGTGGGCAGCATGCCTCCCCTCTACATAGGGCCCGTGGGCAGTAAGCCCCCCCCATATGCATGGACCATGGGCAGTAAGTGTGGGCAGCATGCCTCCCCTCTATATAGGGCACGTGGGCAGTAAGTCCCCCCCATACACATGGACCATGGGCAGTAAGTGTGGGCAACATTCCCCCCCTGTACAAGGGCCCGTGGGCAGTAAGTCCCCCCCATATACATGGACCATGGGCAGTAAGTGTGGGCAGCATGCCTCCCCTCTACATAGGGCCCGTGGGCAGTAAGTCCCCCCATACGCATGGACCGTGGGCAGTAGGTGTGGGCAGCATGCCTCCCCTCTACATAGGGCCCTTGTGCAGTAAGTCCTCCCCATACGCATGGACCATAGGCAGCATGCCTCCCCTCTACATAGGGCCCATGGGCAGTAAGTCCCCCCCATACACATGGACCGTGGGCAGTAAGTGTGTATGGGGGGACTTACTGCCCACGGGCCCTTGTAGAGGGGGGCATGCTGCCCACACTTACCTCCCTGGTCCATGTATATGGGGGGGACTTACTGCCCACGGGCCCTGTAAGGGGGGGATGTTGCCCACACTTACTGCCCATGGTCCATGTGTATGGGGGGGACTTACTGCCCACGTGCCCTATATAGAGGGGGGGCATGCGCCCACACTACTGCCCATGGTCCATGCATATGGGGGGGCTTACTGCCCACGGGCCCTATGTAGAGGGGAGGCATGCTGCCGCACACTTACTGCGCACGGGCCCTTGTAGAGGGGAGGCCTTCTGCCCACACTTACTGCCCACGGTCCATGTGTATGGGGGGACTTACTGCCTACGGGCCCTATGTAGAGGGGAGGCATGCTGCCCACACTTACGCCACGGTCCATGTGTATGGGGGGGACTTACTGCCCACAGGCCCATGTAGAGGGGAGGCATGATGCCCACACTTACTGCCCACGGTCCATGTGTATGGGTGGGACTTACTGCCCACTGGCCCTATGTAGAGGGGAGGCATGCTGCCCACACTTACTGCCCACGGGCCCTTGTAGAGGGGAGGCATGTCTGCCCACACTTACTGCCCACGGTCCATGTGTATGGGGGGGACTTACTGCCCACGGGCCCTATGTAGAGGGGGGCATGTGCCCACATTTATCTACCCACGGTCCATGGTATGGGGGACTTACTGCCCATGGGCCCTATTAGAGGGGAACATGTGCCCACACTTACTGCCCACGGTCCATGTGTATGGGGGGGACTTACTGCCCACGGGCCCTATGTAGAGGGGGCATGCTGCCACTTACTGCCCGCGGTCCATGTGTATGGGGGGACTACTGCCCACGGGCCCTATGTAGAGGGGAGGCATGCTGCCCACACTTACTGCCACGGTCCATGTGTATGGGGGGGACTTACTGCCCAGGGCCCATGTGAGGGGAGGCATGCCCCACCTTACTGCCCATGGTCCATGTGTATGGGGGGACTTACTGCCACGGCCCCTATGTAGAGGGGAGGCATGCTCCCACACTTACTGCCCACGGGCCCTGTAGAGGGGAGACATGCTGCCCACACTTACTGCCCATGGTCCATGTGTATTGGGGGGGACTTACTGCCCACAGGCCCTATGTAGAGGGGAGGCATGCTGCCCACACTTACTGCCCACGGTCCATGTGTATGGGGGGGACTTACTGCCCACTGGCCCTATTAGAGAGGAGGCATGCTGCCCACACTTACTGCCCACGGGCCCTTGTAGAGGGGAGGCCTGCTGCCCACACTTACTGCCACGGTCCAGGTGTATGGGGGGGACTTACTGCCCACGGGCCCTTGTAAGAGGGGGGCATGTTGCCCAACTTACTGCCCACGGTCCATGTGTATGGGGGGACTTACTGCCATACGGGCCCTATGTAGAGGGGAGGCATGCTGCCTCACACTTACTGCCCACTCCATGTGTATGGGGGGGACTTCCCACGGGCCCTATGTAGAGGGGAGGCATGCTGCCCACACTTACTGCCCACGGTCCATGCTTATGGGGGGGACTTCCCACGGGCCCTATGTAGAGGGGGGGCATGCTGGCCACACTTACTGCCCCACTCATGCGAATGGGGGGGGACTTACTGCCCACGGGTCCTATGTAGAGGGGAGGCATGCTGCCCACCATTACTGCCCACGGTCCATGCATATGGGGGACTTACTGCCAAAGGGCCCTGCATATGGGGGGGAGTTACAGGGGTGTCTCTACGGTTTTTGCCATCTGAGCAAAACTGATCTGCATCTTCTATGGGGGGGGGCACTCATGTTAGTCCACTGTTACCGTTCGCTAATACAGGAAGGACTTTCATCGTTCATAATCCTCAATGTACCGTTCGCTAATACTGGAAGGATCGTTCGTTTGATAATCCTCGAATGTACCGTTCGTGATCGTTCGATAATCCTTGAATGTATCATTGAATGTAGCTTGCGCAATACCCAGAAGTTGCCTGCCTGCCTTACTTCAGGAAGTGTTTTAACAAGTTTTGGTGATAGTGACATGTTCCCCAGACCATTTCCCAGGTGCCACAGCCATTACAGTAAGTTACCTCTGTTAGCTATAAATCACTCAGACTTTTCGAACTATCACTCTCCCATAGACTTGAATGGGTCCGAATTCGAACTTTCAAACTTTCTCTGAGGTTCGAAAGTTCGAAAATGGACTAAACTTATATAGTTCGGCCATCTCTATAAATGACAAACAAACCCACCCATGTAACAAAATCTCCTCCAGAGTATAAATGACACACATTCCCCTCATAAATAAAATATCCCACATAGTATAAATGACACCCACACACCCATGTAAAAAATGCTCTCCATACAAGTTTGCCCATAGGAAGTGTGACTGGTACATACAAGTCATCCCCAGTGATGTTCCTAGCACATACAAGTTTGCACCCAGTGAGTGTAAATGTGGATCATAGACACCTGTGCTCCAGAATCCACCAACTAACAATGGGACATTCGCAACCTCATGTAACACATGGAAGCTGATTTACCCAGACTTGCTAGGCAAATATATGGTGCTAAGGTTGCGCTAACCAGTTCGCTAACGGTTAGCGCAACTTTATCACCATACCAGCGTCGGATGCGCGGGTTACACAAAAATCACCCACGCATCCGACTCTCCTCCGGTCAATGTCGCGTTTTAGCGCAGATTTAAACGCCAGCAAATAGCTGGCGTTAAAATCCCTAGTGGGCAAATCCCACAATCGCGAACACGATATTGAACTGCGAACAGGACTTTTACCCAGAGAGATAGCAGCTCTGGGTAAATGAGTCTGATGGTATTTCTTTGAAGGCAAACTCACATTACCTTTAACATTAAATATTAAAAATGATCATTTGAGAACTCACGGTTTTCCGGAGTCAAAGCAGAGTGTCTGGCAAGCTTCAGTTTCCTCTCCATCTCTAATCAGTCCATAGAAAATAATCATCACGAGGAAAGTCACGTTTTCAAAGTCACATAATGGTAATCTGGAAGGTTGAAATCCTGCAGATTGGAATCCAGGGTCTTGATAGTTTAATCCCAAACAACTATAATCCAACTTGTTGGCTTGAAGCTGTTAGTTCTGTACCAACCTGAGCTGGGTAAGGAAAGTCACTGGGCCCGATGTTCTTCATGCCCAGCGTTGTAGCATGCAGTGTTAAACTTACTGAGCCTTTCCCTCTGCACACAATCATAAAGTCAGAGGAGTCCTCTCCACTGTGGTAGGTTGTCTGCTGTAGTTGCATGGGCGCTGCTGGTCCTGCTGCTGGCTGGTGGTACTCACGGTGCTATTGGTAGGTCACCTTAAAACGGCTGTTAATGAAGCAGAACTGTCTCTAGGTCCAGATCACTGGTACATACAAGTTTCCCCAGTAAGTGTTTTGTCTTCCTTTTGGATACATCACGGATCAAGAAGAGGAGAACAGCAGCGCTGTAACTAAAAAGAGCCCAGGGGTGAGGACCTAGCGTTTTCAATTCTTACCCTGGGTACAAACCTAGAAAAAAGAAGAGAAGCGGGGGGAGCTAAGTATATCTTTCCTTTAATAATCAAGGCTTTACCTTAAATTTCTTCTAAATGTATCGGCTCCATCTCTCATTAAAGACTTGTTTCTAGAGGAGCAAACCAGATCTTGTACATTTCTTGCAATATTCTAGAACAATATGGAACAAGAAAAAAAAAAAAACAACCCATCCATGGTTATTCACAGAGACAGTCGGAAAACTAGGATTGGTTCACAGGCAATTTTACGAAAAATGAAACATATATTATAAAGCATTACCATAATGGTACATGTATATCATTTATAAAGGAGGTAATACCGTTATTTATGAAGGTAATTAATTACACTATATCAAAGTTATATTTTACTATATAATTACATGCATCTGTAATAAAATTATTTAATCTGATCTATGGTATGGAAGTTGCCCTAACAATCACAGTAATACAGGTCTAAACCCATTTACCAAAGCATTGGGACTAAGATGCAGCTGGAGGCAGAAATAACTTTACCATTGTGAGAATCTGGAACTAATACAGTAAAATGGCCATTAGGGGTGTGCATCCAGTGTCTCTTGATTATCAAATGTAGCAGAACTAAAACTAACTCCAATAGCCACTAAAATCTCCTAAAAGTAACAGGAATAGGTTACATACCGTATCTTTCACTGAAAAGTGAAAATGCTGTTACAATTCATTGACTACCAATATTTCCAGATCTCTGTCCCCTCAATACCCATCAGGGTGTCCTGTCACCCAGTATAAGACCCGATTAATACACAGAGCTTTCCTGATCTACATTGAGATAGAATCAATAAATAACACTTTCCAGTTAACAAACTGACATTTTTACCTTTACATGGCCCATAAGATGGGCCCACATCATGTACCCACCACAGATTAGACATATAAAAAATCAATCAAACCTATCCCATGATTTCTACCTATAAACATTTTCTCAATGTGATTTATCTGTCTATATTATTATTTACATATTTAGAAGAGTGAAGGTGGGAGCTGCACTCACCTTGAAAGTCTAAAGTCAAATGAAATATTTAATAAATGTTTGTGTGATGTCATTCAAACAACTTAATATTAATGAGATCATTGTCTCCAGCCAATCACAGATAAGATTGATATAAACCTGCCTATGGCCGGGTATTACCATGGCTAGTCAAAGCAGAACTTAAATTTATTGATTGGTTGGGTGTTATCACATTTAAATGTCCTTTAAATGTATAAACACCCAACCAATCAAAATTTAAGTCCTGCATTGACTAGCAATGGCAAAAACCACAATCATTTCCTAGATATCTAAGAGGGTAAAAACCCTTTCTAAAGTAAAGGGTCATATTAAAGAACATTAGCAAGCTTTTTTCTTTTATTATATATAATATATATATATATATATATATATATTATATATATATATATATATATAATTATAATATATATTATTTTGTCACTTCCGCCGCTGCACTCTCACTGTGTGTGGCTGGCTGATGGTTCTCACATCGTGAAACCATCAGCCAGCCAGCAGCACCAGACCACCGCACCCATCAACTGCTGCAGAATGAATTTGTGTCAGGGGAGTACATATTACGACAGCGTTAGGAGCTACTGTCGCAAACATCGTAGTATGCTGAATTTGCAGTTAGGTGTCCTAGATAAGGACCAAAAGGCACAAGAAACAAATGTTTGTTGAAAATGCCATTGAAGAGCATTGAAAACAACAAAATAAGTTACAACTATTACAAATTTCAAATTTTGGGCAGAGGGAAAGGACGCAGTAAGTCTAACACTGCATGCTACAATGCTGGGCAAGAAGAACATCGGGCCCGTGACTGTCCTTACCCGCTCAGGTTAGGTTCAGAACTAACAGCCACAAGCCAACAATTAGATTATAGATGTTTGGGATATAAACTATCAAGACCCTGGATTCCAATCTGCAGGATTCAACCTTCCAGATTACCATTATATGACTTTATAACTTTGACTTTCCACGTGATGATTATTTTCTATATGGACTGATTAGAGATGGAGAGGAAACTGAATCTGCGTTATATTAGTAAAGCATGGTACTGCCCACGGTCCAAGCGTGTGGGGACTTATTGCCCACAGGCCCTATGTAGAGGGGAGCAGGCTGCCCACACTTACTGCCCACGGTCCAAGCATATGGGGGGACTTATTGCCCACAGGCCCTATGTAGAAGGCGCCCTGCATATGGGGGGATTACTATCCAAGGCGCCTGCATATGGGGGGGGCTTACTGCCCAAGGGCCCTGCAAATGGGGGGGAAGTTACTAGGATGTCTCTAGGGTTTTTGCCATCTGAGCAAAACTGTATCTGCAGCCTCTTATCTGCCACCATACAAAGTATGTTTGTTTAAGAAATCCAGGCAAATTCAATAAGAGTCATTTAGTTAATCTTTTATGAAAAGCTTTCAATACTATGATATAAAAGTAAGTGCAACAATTAAAACCCATAAACTCTAATAAAACTATTCTAACTATATCACATTATGCGTATGGGGGGGACTTACTGCCCATGGCCCTAGAGAGGGGAGGCTGCTGCCCACACTTACTGCCCACGTCCATGCGTATGGGGGACTTACTGCCCATGGGCCCTATGTAGAGGGGGGGCATGCTGCTCAAACTTACTGCCCACGGTCCATGCGTATGGGGGGGACTTACTGCCCATGGGCCCTATTAGAGGGGAGGCTGTTGCCCACACATACTGCCCACGGTCCTGCGTATTGGGGAATTACTGCAAGACGGCCCTATGTAGAAGGGAGGCATACTGCCCACAACTACTGCCCACGGTCCAGCGTATGGGGGAGACTTACTGCCCACGGGCCCTGCATATGGTGGGGTTACTGTCCAAGGGCCCTGCATATGGGGGAGAGTTACGGATGTATCTAGGGTTTTTTGCCATCCTAGCAAAACTGTATCTGCAGCCTCTATGCGGCCACACTGCCACTTTTCGCCTTTGCCTCTGTGCTAGTGGGGATGTTCTCAGCTCTGTGTTGCAGGGTTCTGATGACACCCAGCTTGTGACCTAAAGGGTGGTGGGAGTCAAACATCAAATACTGATCTGTGTGTGTGTTGGTTTTCTGTAAACCTCTACTTCCTGTTTACCATTTTCCTTAACTTCTACCGCAGTCCAAGAAAGCCAGTTTTTTTTTGCCACAGATTCTTGTACAAGTCATTCTGAATTGAGAAGCCAGTCGGGTGACTAGCGAACGTCTTCTAGAACTAAACTTCAAGTCCAGTTGATCTAATTGAATACAACAGATATACCATAACCTGGATGAATGAGAACCTTCACAAGCATATTTTTGTAATAAACTTTTTCTATAAAACAAATGTTCATTGTATTAGTGTCAAAAGAGCTAGAGGCCACTCATAAATACTGCTAAAAGATAATTGGTCTTGTAAATGATGAGAATATTAAGTTATATCACCATCATATATGTCATATTTATCACACAGTTATTTTTTTTAAAAGATGAACTGTAATATGACTTAGGGCCAGTGCCATATTGTGTAACTAGAAGAATCAATATCCACTTTACTACCAGTAAAATTTGTTTGAATCTTGAAATAAATACCCACATTGGATCCATCTTTTTTTTTTTTTTTCTCCTGTGTCTCTAGCCTTATCCGCAATTGATTCGGGCAAATGAAAAAGAGAAGCTACATGCAGTAAATCATCAGGAGTGTGAACGCCTTAGGAACGCTGGTTGTCAGAAGAGTGTATGAATGCCATTATTAGCTTTTTCCAAAAAAGAGCAAAATTGTAAATAGGCTTTAACGTATTTTCCTTATTGTGTAAAGGAAGCTTATTAAACGTTTTTTCACCAACAGTTTTTGCCTAATCTATTTTTCCTCTAGAGATACTCAGATTCATGTATAAAATTATCAAGGATTCTGGTTCTATTAGAGCAATGAGGTTCTTGTCTTTAGCAAATGTTGTCTGTTAATTTTGTATTATAGACAAAGAAAATAAACTGATTACATAAACTTGTATGTGCAACCCTTTTATGTTTAGCCACTTATTACCAATGGCCATTTGGAGCCAGGAAGGAATTTTACCCTTTTAGGCTAGGCACACTGCTTCGATTTTCTGCACTGGCGTTTTTCTCCCCCCCAAATCATTGGAATTGCGGCAACGCACCGAAAATACGCGTTTTCGGGTGCGATGCGATTGCGATTTGCGTTCCACATTTTAATCGCAATCAATGCATTTATCAATACTTAATGAAAAAATGCATGCGCAAACGCACAACAAATCCCACGAAATTGCAGTGTGGCCGTGCCCTTAGTGCAAATTGGAAGGAAGAGTTCTTTTTTTTTTTTTTTTCTTTTTTCTGATTGTCTTTGTGTAGTATTCATGGGTTTTGGGTAGGTAAAATGGTTTTAACTTATGTAGATCGATGCATTGACTGGCCCTCAATTCATACGTGAATATAACTGAGATAAAGGCAGTTGATACACTGAGGAGTATGGCGGGTCATGTAACCTATAAAAGTCCCTTATAGCTGCCAGTTGAACAACCCTAATTTTAGATAGGGTTAAACAAATAGTTTGCATTTAAACATCACCTAATGTAGTGAAAGTCCTTGCCCTTGCTTCTTTTTAAAAAGCAAATCTGCCTTTTAAGAAAATGATTACAGTATTCTGTGTGCAAAATTATTGCTTCAGTTTTAGATACATTTATTTTGACCTATAGGGCCGTCAGATCAGTATGACTGTTCTATCTCTCTTACTGAAAAAAATCATTAAAGGCAAGACATGTTCATTTATGTAAAAAAAGCAAAGTTATAGGGCTAAAAAAAAAATTAGGGAAACCGAAACATAACACCGTACAGCTAACATTCTGGAAACCACTGAACCTGAAAAAGTGTTCTCCAAAAACAGCACATCTGGATGTTTGTGATTTTAGATTTTATTTGCCTCACAGTTACGATCCATAGTTAATCGGTTACTAAACATAATCCTTGGTAGTAGTAAATGATTTATGAAACATAGGTTGGCATGAACTTTAACAATATTTGCACTCTAGAGATGTAAGCATATATATGAAATTTAAAAATATATTCAAGGGTATTTATAATAGTATTGTGTCTTATGAATTGAACCTATCGCAGATAGTACCTTTGCAGCCACGATCACACTAGGCAAAGTTCTGCACTGCTGCAGGTGGTCTCTTTCTGCTCCCAGCCACGATGTTAATTCTTTACAAATATGCCCAATATGTGTACACCATTAACCCTTTTAGTGTCAGTGTTTCACACTTTTCTAGTATTTTTAGGATTTAGTAATCATGGTTTAGAACATTAGGAAAAATATTGAAAGTTACTGGTATTAACGCATATATACAGAAGGAGATTCTAAAAGGTCGTTTCTATAGTGAGAAAAAAAACAATCTTTACTGAGGTAATACCTGGTTTGTTAGGGACACCCTTGGAACAGGAAGGCATGAGGCAATTAGTGGGCTTGCAGCTCAAACTTATTTTAATGCATATTAGGCTTGTTTAATGCCTCAAGCATCACAAGACACCGTATAGTAAGCACACTCACAATCCACCTCCTATTCCACCAGCTGCTGCTGTAAATGTAATAGTGATGCTCCAATTGGCCAATAGTAATTTAACAAAATATAAACCATACACCACTCTGGTTGCAGTGATTATAGTGATAATCAGACAAAAAAAACGGCCCAAAATTTTGGTGGGACAAAACATCCTTTCGGGATAACAGCACCAACAGGAGATGCAATACTTGCCCTGCGTACTCCTCTTTCTTCTGGGTTCTCACAATGCAGTAATCACTAAGCTTAATTTCCTGCATTGCAGAAACACGGCAGGTAAGGCGCGTGGAGATAACGCCACAATTTATTATGTGCTACTACGTATATAGAGCAAAAATTTATGCTTGGAAGTTAATCTTACATTGGGAGCGTGGGTTTAACTTAATTTTACCCCATAAAGCTTTAGGACATGGCCAAACTGGAAGCGCTCACGTAATCGCACCATTGTGTGTACGATTTCCTGCAATTTCTGTGCACTTGCGCTTTCTCTCTTTTGAGATAGCAATAGCATGCAAATGCAAGCGATTGCATATCCACAAATGGATGCATTATGCAACACACCCGAATCACATGATTTTGGTGCATTGCCGCGATTCCAATGTTGAATAGAAAGCGCAAACGCAGGAAATTTTGCTAGTGTTGCCTAGCCCTTATACTATTCAATGGGTGGAGTTACGGCCAGATGCATGGAACAGCAGCAGAAGACCGGCTAGGTGTGATTGCTGGTAAGTATACTAAAGAATGGTTAACCCCTTGCGAGTCTAATTTTGGTGGGTAATTAGCGTAAATCTAAATTTTAGTTTGGGGGGTGGACATGCTGTTTAATCCAAGTTCAAGCTTTTCCCTCTTATTCTTACTGAGGACTTTAAAGGAATAGTTCACAGAAAAAGTGAACTATTCCTTTAATGTATTGAGGACCGGGAGGTTAAGGAGCTATGCTTTACCACCTGTTCTTCAATCAATTCTCCAGGAGTGATGGACAAAGAAAGAAAAACTTACCTTACACACGATCCTCTGTAGCAGCAGTGGAAATCCTGACCGCGTTCCGGTTGCATTTCGTGAATGTGCGCTATAGTTACTTTGAAGCAGTCGGGACCTGTCGCTGCTGCGGTGGATCTGTGTAAGGTAAATTTCTTTCTATGTCCGTCGCTCCTGGTGAACTGATTGAAGAACGGTATAGGCATAGATGCTTAACTCCCGGTCCTCAATTAATACATTAAGGAATAGTTCACTTTTTGAGTGAACTATTCCTTTAGGTGCCAGAATTGATGGTAACTATAATCCATCTGAAACTGGGGATTCTGGACATTTGTAATCTCTTCCCCCTCTTTAAAAAAGGTTATATTTCCATTCTTCCATACTGGTTCCAATTGCAGAGGGTGTGGTGGTGCTTTATAATGATGCATGCCCCCTGGCTTACTTAAAACACAGCTTAACAGAACTCCCTGAATGGGTCTACAAGTGTGCAGACGGGTGAGGGTGCTGAGAAATGGAGTTAATAACAATGTCATTTTTATGATAAGAAGATAAGGTGACAGCCTTAAATAGCATTTAAATTATAACAGCTATAGCAAGTTTTATTATATGCTTTATAGCAATTTTAAGGGCATGTCCACCCCTCTTACAGAAATGTAAATGTGACGAAACACCCCCCAAAACCCAACTTCTAATGTTGCACATAGATCATTGAGCATCTGGTAAAATCAAATTAGGGAGCCGTGTGCTATAATTTTTTACTGAAGAATCCTGGAACCAGCAAGGATGAAATGATATCTCTGTTTATGGATGTTGGGGGAAACAGGTATTGTTGTTAGGGGGGTTCTCCTGATTTGTATCGATTGAGTGTTGGTGTGGAATTGCTCACCTGAGCACAAGTTTGTTTACTTTTCATAGTTTCTAATTGTGTGCCCTTGGTGAAACATAGCGTGCCACTTTCTACCACTCAACATTGGGAACTGCTGGAAAAATGTACCCAGTCCCATTTTAAACATCCATAGCTCAATAATGTTTAGGGGGGGTTGCAAACTGTGTAATATTTTGTAATATCTAGCTTTATACAGTGTCAGAGTTTTGAAACACTAGGGCTATGTACCGAGAGTCACTATCTCCTCTATGCACCCTTTAGGCAATGCACGGAGCTGATAGTGGCTCTCAGTGCATTGCAAATGCATTTTTCCTTTTGCGAATCTTTAATGCCAGCTATCTGCTGGCGTTAGCGATTACGTCTTAAAAACCCATTAACTGCTTAGTAACTGGTAGTTTGCTTACTGTCGCAACTGCCGTTATTTGTGTCTTAAAGTCACGTTAAACACGGTATATTGGTTAAGGATAGTTCAACAAAAAGGTCCTTTACCCTCCCGGTCTTCATCACTGCTTTAAAGGAATAGTTCGCTTTTGTGTTGAACTATTCCTTTAAGAAACAAATAGCCGATAACTGCTCTCGGTACATAGCCCTGTCTGTACCTTATATTGCCCTGAATTTAAGGCATCTGGGAGGACTTTGTACATTCCCCTCCTGCTATTCTGTCTGTAGCTGTGTAAGATTCAAGCTGTACTGATTGGGGGAAGCGGCTGCACAGACACAACCAGCAACTAATGAGACCAGTGATATCTGTGCTGGGGGAGCGGGACCACTCTGTTTAGCTGTCAGTGTGAGAGGCAAACCTGGGGAAAGGGTTGATTTCAGGAAGGCAGGGAACTGTAAGTATAGTCTTGTGGTTTCCTTACAGACTGTGTGCATTCAATTTCTCCCCTCAGGCCTTGCTTTTATATGGTCTAGTTTAGGGAACTCTTTGGGACATTATAATCGTGGTAAACAGAAAGTGTTCATGCTCCCTCAGTTATAGACTTTGTAAGTGCTGCAGCCTGCAGGACATAAAGAGGTTGAATGGTTGCCCATTTATAGATGAGTGTGCAGGACAGATAGTGTTAACCTCCCTTCTATAGACCGTGTAAGGATTGCATTGTATAGAGGGTTAAAAGGTCTCTCCACTGGGGGGGAAAAATGCCATTTAGTTTTATTGCAGACGGGAGGTAAAGGAGCTGCGTCTTACCTCCTGTTCCTCAATAAAACTTGAAGGAGCCAGTAGAGAGGATAAGCTACTTATCCGATAGATCACCACGTTGCCAGGTCCGATGCGCATAGAAGACAGGTCGGTCGGGACCTGTCAGAAGACGCAGCGGAGGAGGGAGCGATCAGGTGGGTAAGTACCTTACCTTCTCTTCTGGCTCCTGCAGGCTTTATTGAAAAACGGGAGGTTACACACAGCACCTTTACCTCCCATTCTTCATAACTAAATGGCATTTAGTAGGTAGTACGAAGTGGGATGAGGTCTCCCACTTCATCATCTAAATTATACTATTACATGCTTGTGAAGGTTCTCATTCATCCAGGTCATGGTATATCTTCTGAAGTTTAGTTCTTGAAGACGTTCGCTAGTCATCCGACTGGCTTTCTCAATTCAGAATGACTTGTACAAGAATCTGTGGCAATTATGTACCCTGGAAAATCCCAATTAGCATATCACAGCCAGGTGTTAAGGGCGTGATTGATAGTGGCTAAGAGGTGTTATAGGAACGCCCAGAGTAAGGTGTCAAAACACATTGTACATGGAAGACAGTTTGGTGTCGAACCCCCCCACCTCTGTTTAGTCCAGTTAATCTTTTGAATACAACAGATATACTATACATGCACTCATTTATTTTTAAAATGTGTTTATTTTACACTATAGATACCCTTTATAGTCCACATATAGGCTCAGTGGGTGAATAGTTCATTGTCAGAAAATTCCTCTTATTTAAATCTAACTGTATGTGTATGAGAATAGTGGATAGACATTGAATGCCTGCTTTTAATGCATTCAGCTGTGCCAGACCTAGCTCTGATTCTCTTGATTGCATTCAGCTGTATCACAGCCCAATTCAATATTTATAAACTTTCTCTTTCCAGTAGGGCATGTCCAACACTCTCCCACCACCAACTAAAATTTGCCCCAGTATGTAGTGTTAATATAAATAAATCCTACCTTCCTCCTCTGCTCAAATGACTGCAATTCCTGAAAGTCCAGGATTCTGAGTAGGAGCTTTGTGTGTGGTCATCCAGTATCATCCCATTCCCTGTCTGAGGACTCGGGTCACAGCCCCAGTGGTGTAGAGTGGTGAAGAGCCCTCCTCAACCATAAAACCTAGGGTTTAACTTTAAAGACTATCATCACTGGTAAAAAAAATGTTGGTATTCAGTTGAAGATGGGAGGTAAAGGAGCTGTGTCTTACTATTGTTCTTCAATAAAACCTGCAGAGCCGAGAGAAGGTAAGGTACTTAATAACTGTCAGCCACGTCTGTAATTGGCTGAGTCTCAATATTTACAGACGCAGCTGCCGGGCCTCCCACTGTCTCTTCCGTGCCCAGAAGTAGCATTAGATGCAGAGGCCAAAGAACAGGGTTGGATAAGTCTATTTCTGGGTACTTCTTAAGTTAAAACCCTAGCGTTTTGGCTTGGGGTATGTGTGTGCGTTACCCAGGGAGATTTAATAGGCTGGCATAAGCAGTGCTCATGCTGCAGCTACAGCTTACATCTCTCTGATCTAAGCATGCATCACTCCCCTAGCGTTAAAGAAAGTCACCTCTGGAAGCAAATGAGCAGACAGCTGCCACCACTGCAGAAGAGGAATTTTGACGACTGAAGGATTATAGGACTGATTGATTCATTGATTTGTATGCAATGATTCCATTTGGAGGCGTATTTGCCAACTACTTTGCCCAACAACACATGTACGTAATGTCTTTAGGCGGGTACTGGATCTTCTGTTATGTTTTTAATTATAGGTCTTGTCTTCCTTATTATCTCCTACACAGGGTTAAGTCTGAAAGTAAGTTCAGTTAAAATCCATGTAAAGTGGCATGTGGAGACAGTTCTGTTGCCTGGGATCTTGCCTCATGGGGAAACTAGCCTTAGGGTTTTGTTCTCCGTACTTGAAAGCAGAAAACTGCACAGTAAAAAAATTTTCAAAATGTATTTGCTTTCCTAGGCAACACAGAATGTTAAATATCAGTTTCTTAACTCTTTTTGTTTGGTAGAGTGTCTGCTAGTTCACCAACAAAAATGCAAAGTCCTGGGCGAATTTCCGAATGGATCTTTACAGAAAAGGTACTGTACGCAAAATTCTAACGTTAAGCCACATTATTGTGATGGTAAAATGATTCACATCCATTAATGTAAGAGGCTGGGGAAAATGCAAAATATAATTTATACTTTTTTTGTCCTGTACATAGATTGGCTTAAAGGGGAAATAAAGTCTTCTGATACATACGCCAATAGAGCACATTACAAAGATACAAAAAGCTGCGTCTTAACTCTCCCTTTGCTGTAGCTGCTGGATATTACAGTATGAAAATTAGGGGTGAGTTTCTATAATGCACCCTAGCTGGCCTTCACAAGAAGAGCAGCCTTGCTCCTAGAAGTGATAGCCAATCATGTTACAGCTCAGAGTTCGTCCATTTGACACAGAACAGGGATTCAGCGTAATTTTATGTAAACATATATTCCTTGCTTTTCAAACAAAAAAGGGAAAGTACTTTTCTTCTCAAGAACTTTGCAGTGTATTTCTTAGCTACAGTAGCATGGACGTATGAAAACTACTATATGTCTATCATACAAACATTTAAAAAATCAATAAATCACAATATCTCTGTCCTTGTCAGGTAACCTCTCAGAGTCCCAGTGTATTTGTTACCATTTTTTGTGGATTCCCCAAAGAAGTTAGACAATCTAAATTATAAGAATGTTTATAGCAACATATTAACCTTTTTTAAAAACTTTTTGTCAGTTCCTTTGTGCTTCTTTCCAATTTACAGGCAACTGTATATTGGTAGAGAGATTAACTTTCTCATTTAGATACCGCTGGATATTATATGGTTGAATTATATTTAAACATTCGTACTTGCCGAGCAGGTATTTATTTAGTTTAAAGCCATCAGAGCTATCAAAAAGAATACAGCACATAAGGAATTTTATCTTTGTAGTGTTTGAAGGGTGGAAAGCTGTCGGCAAAACATGGCTGGAAAATAAACTGCAGGGTAACAACAGCTTTAAAGGGACTCTATATTGGGGTGGAGACCTTCGTTTATGAATATTGGGTCAGGGGGGGCATGGCCAATAGGTTGCACATGTCACAGGGCTCTTTTGAGAACTACTGTAGTGGCAAGGTCATGAAGCCTTCTCGGTAAAATAATCTATTTCTCACAGTACGTGAATGCAACTACTAGAGAAGAATTTACGTGGATAGGTGTTTTGGGGAGAAAACCTTTCACATTAGGATTAAAAAAATAACTTTAGTTCTCTTTAAGGAAAATAGATGGGAAGAAGCTAAATCACATTTGTATAATATCATCACAAAAATATAGTATTTTAAAGACATGAAATTATTTATATTAAAGGGCACTGTCCACCCACTCAGACAAAAAATGTTTCTTACCTCCCCAGTCTAGACTGTTTTAGCTTAAGTGACCCAGATGAAAGCTAGGGTTCCGAGAGGTTGGAGGTGGCTTTGACGTTTTTTACTTTTTCAAGACAGGGATTTTCATCATAGAACATCTAGTCCCTGTAGTTCTCTGGTGTGCATACAGATAATCATCATCTTTGCAGTTACATGCTTAAAACAGAATTCAGAACAAAACGAACTGAATACAGTTGATTCAAGTTTTTAATGTATGCAAATACATGCAAAAGGTGGTTGTGGGAAGCTGGGAAGGGGGGCACCAGGAGAGACTTGCTTAGTCACAAAAATGTCCATGAACTGCTTTTCTCGCCAAACCCAAGACCGCAATACTTCAATTACACTGTAGTTTGTCATCCCTCTGTCTTTTCCCTCATAGCAGTAGTCCGTCATGGCAATGACAGCTGACACTCACAGCTAATGACTGACTGGTGCTGCCTGGACCACTCCTCTGAACATGAGGCGGGAACATTTTTTTTTTTTGGGGGGGGGGGAGGATTTAAGAGGAAAAAAAAATTACACTTTGTAAAAAAAGAATAAGAAACCTAACAGAAAGAGTTGACATAATAATAAGAATACACAAAAGAGGGTTTCTTTAAAGTAACTAACAACTGGGGAGAAACAGGAGTTGCATGGTACAACTACCATTACCTTAGTGTCACAAAAGCCATATGGACAGCAAAAGATAGATTGTTTAACTAATCCCATGGAGGCTGTACCTTACACCTGCTCCTGTACCCATCTGTATATGGTACAATGGCCAGTCAGCCTGGGGGGCTAAAGCAAAATATTGAACTCCTAACATTTTGCAGTGCTAGTATTAATCAGAACTGATTAAAAACGCACCTACAGAAAATTCTATATGGCACTTTACATGTAAATTAAAAATTGTGTGCATGCTTTTTGAACCATTGTCTTGCTAAATCAAATTTAAACTGGATATTTATAAATATTGGTAGTTGTTTTTGTACTAGGTAGTGAACAAAGCTTCCTAGGAAAATATGAAAACTTTAAAGAGACACGGTTTCAGCAAACTGTAGTAAGCCTTCAGTTTAGCATACCACTGTTAGGTCGCATCCAAGTTCAACGCAGACCACTACTTAAATCAGCACTCCTGTTCACCAGACACTCTTAGGTACTGCGCCAGTTTCAGCAGACAGTGTTTGGTCATGTCCTCCAGTTTCAGCGGCACACGGTTAGGGGTCAGCCTCCAGTTCCGTCAGTACACTGTTAGGTACAGCCCTTCATTCAGCATACACTGTTAGGTCACCCCCCAGTTTCAGCAGACCTGTTACGTCAGTCCTCCAGTTCAGCACACCACTGTAGGTCAGCCCTCCAGTTCACGTTCAGCACACC
Organism: Hymenochirus boettgeri; assembly: GCA_019447015.1. Classification (NCBI taxonomy): domain Eukaryota; kingdom Metazoa; phylum Chordata; class Amphibia; order Anura; family Pipidae; genus Hymenochirus; species Hymenochirus boettgeri. The sequence continues at coordinate 168,173,977 of CM033474.1, forward strand.
TGGTTTGGCATTCCTCCAGTTCAGTGACACAGTTTAGGTCAGCCCTCCAGTTGCACATCACTGTTTGGTCATCCCTCAGTTCAGTAGACACGGGTTAGAGGTCAGCCCTCCAGTTCAGGCAACCTGTTGGTAGCCCTTCAGTTCAGTATATACTGGTAAGGTCAACCCCACCAATTCGCAGACCACAGTTACGTCAGTCACTCCAGTTTCAGCACACACTGTTAGGTCAGCCCTCTATTTCCACACCACACTGTTTGTACAGCCCTCCAGTCGCAGTACTGTTAGGTAAGGCCCCCAGTTCACCAGCCAGTGCTTACTAAAGTTGGCTGGGAATGGAGGCTGGCTTAATGGTGGCTGGGAGAAACTGGGTGAGGTCTGACTTATAGTCTCCACATTAAGGAGTGGTAATATATATGGCATAAACGTGGCCCCAAACACTAGACTGGTACATATAAGTTTTTGGGGCCCATGGTGTAAACAGTTAGTGGTACATATAGTCGCCCACATGTGACTAGTACATGTACATGTTTGCCCACAAGTGACTGGTACAAAACTCTGCCTTACGTGAGGTGACTGACTAGTACATACAAGTTTACCCACAGTTACTGGTAAATACAGGTTTGCCCACAGTGATTGTTCCATTTAAGTTTGTCCACGTGACTGGTACAATGCAAGTTTGCCCACAAGACCGGTACAAAAAGTTTTTTTCCACGTGAGTGTGACTGGTAACATAAAAGTTTTCCCACATTGGAACTGTTGCAATTTGATCTTACTGTGCCAGGAGTCAGGTGGATGGCAGAAGGCAGAAGTGACCACACACCGATACTCACAAGACTGAGCCCAAAGCTTCACTTTGCCTCATGGGAGAGGTTGCCCCTGCTTAACTGGGGTTTAATTTACCTCAGGATAACTTTGAGAAACTGCATGGCACAAGCTGTGCAAAAAAACCAGGTCACTTCATTATCCTCCTGTACATGGTTGTTTCTATATGTGTACCTAAGGGTTTACGGTGGTAAAGTTGAAGGTATGCAGTATGGACGCAGTTGTAAGAAGACTGTGTGCAGATGAAAGGCAATATCTTAGAAGACACATGGAGGGATTAAAGCAATCTGGTGGAGCTTGTGAAGCAATGAGCCTGTACCATATTAGGTCTACATACTAAAGGCTATTTAAGCACTTTCATTAAAAACATGCAGAGAGATTCAATAAAGTCTTATTGTTAAAATGGTGCTATTTTGCCCTACAACGTCAGATCTTATTTAACATTTGAAAGCTTACATCTGATTGGCTGGGGCAAATTAGCCAACCGGTTTTAAACGATAAAACTTTGTAGAATAACTACTCTGATTAGTATGTCTACACTGATAGCAATGCAGCCTGCATTATGCTCCTTAACTGGTCAAATCCATCAACAATTTCACAAATGTAGATTTAAGGATATCTATACTTGATTTTTTAAAATTGGAAGTACCTGGGGCAGGGAGGTAGGATTGATTCTTCTACCTCAAAATATCATTTTTGTTAAAGCTACACCTAGCTGTTTCGTTTGCCCGGTTAATCTGAACTCCATCCTATATTAAAGATAGTGCTGAAGCCAGGAGGAGACGTGGCAGGATCAGTTTCTTATCTGTAACCAATTACCTATATGCCTGCCCAAGTATATTTTACATTTTTACTGATTTTAAAAAAACTTTAATACCACAAATAGTTATCCTTTAATATATGTTTGTAGTTAAGGGAAAGTCCCCGCACGATTGTGCTGGATATCTGCGCTTTAGGGCATCTGGGTTGCAGGGTTCGTGGTGTGCCAATTTTAAGATACATACGTTTTACTACCTTCTTTTTGCAGACCATGGGCTCTCAGTGTAAATCCAAGCTCACCTCACACCCGTGCCTTTTCCATTCCTGTGCAGCCTTCATCCTCTTCATATTTGTGACGAGCCCCCTCCCACCATACGAATCCATCCTTGCCTCTCCTTCCACCTAGCAAAAAATCCTTTAAATTAATTATAGATACCCGCTGCCCAGACTACTGCCAAAAAAATCCAATCAAACTGTATTTACAGTGTACAGTATTGACGTCAGCTGCATCTGTGATTGACCACGTCTCAGTAATGTTCTATTCGTTTTTTTAATTAAATAACATGGTGTTTGGGGGTGGGCTGGGGATATCTATAATATATTAAAATGTGATTTTTGGGGTGGTAATATCCTTTAAGCTTTGGGCATTGAGAAATTCCTACAAATACTAATTTTGGGCAAGATTTATATAGCATCTTTTTCTTTTTGTATAAAATCTGTTGTATTCAATTAGATCAACTGGACTTGAAGTTTAGTTCTTGAAGACATTTGCTGTCTCCGACTGGCTTTCTCAATTCGAATGACTTGTACAAGAATCTGTGGCAATTATGTACCCTGGAAAATCCCAATTAACATATCACAGCCAGGTGTTAAGGGCGTGATTACATAGTGGCTAAGAGGTGTTATAGGAATGCCAAGAGTAAGGTGTCAAAACATCGGCTGAGACCTGACCCGAGGAATTGGCTCTTCTGTGCTGGGCCATACGTTAATGTAGTTGCTGTTTGGTCTCCCCCACATACAAATCAGAGCATTCTACTGCACTGCGTAATGATGTCACTTTTTTTGTATTTGGGTATTGGGTCTTTCGGATGTACCAATTGCTGCCTCATGTGTTGTTCGGTTTAAAGCAGACAGGGATACGGTTGTTTTTGAAAATTCTTCTTAATTCTTGGAGACCTCTGCTACATATGGGATGACCATGTTCTCTCCTGTCTTGCTTTTCCCCTTCACTGTTGGTATTCGTATTCTTTTCTTTCCTTCTACTTCTTTTGAAAAAGGCCCAGTCTGGATATCCACAAGCTTTAAGGGCTCCTCTTAGATGTTCACTTACTGCCCACGGTCCATGTTATATGGGGGGGACTTACTGCCCACGGGCCCTTGTACAGGGGGGGGCATGTTGCCCACAATTACTGCCCACGGTCCATGTGTATGGGGGGGACTTACTGCCCCAAGGGCCCTATGGAGAAGGAGGCATTCTGCCACGGTCCATGCGTATGCATGGGACCTACAGCCCACGGGCCCTATGTAGAGGGGAGGCATGCTGCCCACACTTACTGCCCACGGTCCATGTGTATGGGGGGGACTTATGCCCACGGGCCCTATGTAGAGGGGAGGCATGCCATGGACCGTGGGCAGTAAGTGTGGGCAGCATGCCTCCCCTCTACATAGGGCCCGTGGGCAGTAAGTCCCCCCCATACACATGGACCGTGGGCAGTAAGTGTGGGCAGCATGCCTCCCCTCTACATAGGGCCAGGGGCTGTAGGTCCCATGCATACGCATGGACCGTGGGCAGAATGCCTCCCTTCTACATAGGGCCCTTGGGCAGTAAGTCCCCCCCATACACATGGACCGTGGGCAGTAAGTGTGGGCTGGGCACATCGCCTCCCCTCTCTTCATAGGGCCCATGGGCGGAGTAAGTCCCCCCCATACGCATAATGTGATATAGTTAGAATAGTTTTATTAGAGTTTATGGGTTTTAATTGTTTGCACTTTACTTTTATATCATAGTATTGAAAGCTTTTGACTAAAAGATTTAACTAAATGACTCTTATTGAATTTGCCTGGATTTCTTAAAACAACATACTTGTTATGGTGGCAGCATAGAGGCTGCAGATACAGTTTTGCTCAGATGGCAAAAACCCTAGAGACATCCTAGTAACTTCCCCCCCCATTTGCAGGGCCCTTGGGCAGTAAGCCCCCCCCATATGCAGGGCCCTTGGATAGTAATCCCCCCATATGCAGGGCCCTTCTACATAGGGCCTGTGGGCAATAAGTCCCCCCATATGCTTGGACCGTGGGCAGTAAGTGTGGCAGCATGCCTCCCCTCTACATAGGGCCTGTGGGCAATAAGTCCCCCCACACGCTTGGACCGTGGGCAGTACCATGCTTTACTAATATAACGCAGATTCAGTTTCCTCTCCATCTCTAATCAGTCCTATAAGAAAATAATCATCACGTGGAAAGTCAAAGTTATAAAGTCATATAATGGTAATCTGGAAGGTTGAATCCTGCAGATTGGAATCCAGGGTCTTGATAGTTTATATCCCAAACATCTATAATCTAACTTGTTGGCTTGTGGCTGTTAGTTCTGAACCAACCTGAGCTGGGTTAGGACAGTCACGGGCCCGATGTTCTTCTTGCCCAGCATTGTAGCATGCAGTGTTAGACTTACTGCGTCCTTTCCTCTGCCCAAAATTTGAAATTTGTAATAGTTGTAACTTATTGTTGTTTTCAATGTCTTCAATGGCATTTTCAACAAACATTTGTTTCTTGTGCCTTTTGTCCTTATTAGGACACCTAACTGCAAATTCAGCATACTACGCATGTTTGCGCACAGTAGCTCCTTAACGCTGGTCGTAATCCATGTACTCCCCTGCACACAATTCATTCTGCAGCAGTTGCATGGGTGCGGCTGGTCCTGGTGCTGCTGGCTGGCTGATGGTCTCACGATGCTGAGAACCATCAGCCAGCACACACAGTGAGAGTGCAGCGGCGGAAGTGACAAAATAATATATATATATTATATATATATATTATATATATATATATATATATAAAATATATATATTATATATATATTAAAAGAAAAAAGCTTGCTAATGTTCCCTTTAATATGACCCTTTACTTTAGAAAGGTTTTTACCCTCTTAGATATCTAGGAAATGATTGTGGTTTTGCCATTGCTAGTCAATGCAGGACTTAAATTTATGATTGGTTGGGTGTTTATCACATTTAAAGGACATTTAAATGTGAAAACACCCAACCAATCAAAAATTAAGTTCTGCTTTGACTAGCAATGGTAATACCCGGCCATAGAGCAGGTTTTATCAATCTTATCTGTGATTGGCTGGAGACAATGACTCATTAATATAAGTTGCTTTGAATGACATCCACAAACATTTATCAAATATTCATTTTGACTTTAGACTTTCAAGGTGAGTGCAGCTCCCACTTTCACTCTTCTAAATAATGTAAAATAATAATATAGACAGATAATCACATGAGAAAATGTTATATAGAGAAATCATGGGATTAGGTTTGATTGATTTTTTATATGTCTAATCCTGTGGTGGGTACATTGATGGGCCCATCTTATGGGCCATGTAAAGGTAAAAAATGTCAGTTTGTTAACTGGAATGTGTATTTATGATTCTATCCCTAATGTGAGATCAGGAAAGCTTGTGTATTAATCGGGTTCTTATACTGGGTGAACGGACACCCTGATGGGTATTGAGAGGGACAGAGATCTGGAAATATTGGTAGTCAATGAATGTAACAGCCATTTTCACTTTTCAGTGAAGATACGGTATGTAACCTATTCTGTTACTTTTAGGAGATTTTAGTGGCTATTGGGAGTTTTAGTTCTGCTACATTTGATAATCAAGAGACACTGGATGCACACCCCTAATGGCCATTTTACTGTATTAGTTCCTAGATTCTCACAATGGTAAAGTTATTTCTGCCTCCAGCTGCATCTAGTCCCAATGCTTTGGTAAATGGGTTTTAGACCTGTTATTACTGTGATTGTTAGGGCAACTTCCATACCATAGATCAGATTAAATAAGATTTATTACAGATGCATGTAATTTATATAGTAAAATATAACTTGAAAGTGTAATTAATTACCTTCATAAATAACGGTATTACCCCTTTTATAAATGATATACATGTACCTAAGATGTAATCTTTATAATATATGTTTTCATTTTTCGTAAATTGCCGTGAACCAATCCTAGTTCTTCCGACTGTCTCTTGTGAATAACCATGGAATGGTTGTTTTTTTTTTTTTTTTTCTTGTTCATATTGTTCTAGAATATTGCAAGAAATGTACAAGATCTGGTTTGCTCCTCTAGAAACAAGTCTTATATGAGAGATGGAGCCGATACATTTTGAAGAAGAAATTTAAGGTAAAGCCTTGATTATTAAAGGAAAGATATACTTAGCTCCTCCCCGCTTCTCTTCTTTTTTCTAGGCTTTGTACCCAGGGTAAGAATTGAAAACCGCTAGGTCCACCCCTGGGCTCTTTTTAGTTACAGCGCTGCTGTTCTCCTCTTCTTGATCGTGATGTATCCAAAAGGAGACAAACACATTTACTGGGGGCAAACTTGTATGTACCAGTGATCTGGACCTAGGACAGTTCTGCTCATTAACAGCCGTTTTAAGGTGACCTACCAATAGCCACCGTGAGTACCACCAGCCAGGCAGCAGGCCAGCAGCGCCATGCAACTACAGCAGCACAACTACCACAGTGGAGAGGACTCCTCTGACTTATGAATTGTGTGCAGAGGGAAAGGACTCAGTAAGTCTAACACTGCATGCTACAACGCTGGGCATGAAGAACATCGGGCCCAGGACTTTCCTTACCCAGCTCAGGTTTGTACGAAACTAACAGCTTCAAGCCAACAAGTTGGATTATAGTTGTTTGGGATATAAATATCAAGACCCTGGATTCCAATCTGCAGGATTTCAACCTTCCAGATTACCATTATGTGACTTGAAAACGTCGACTTTCCTCGTGATGATTATTTTCTATATGGACTGATTAGAGAGGAGAGGAAACTGAAGCTTGCCAGACACTCTGCTTTGACTCAGGAAAACCGTGAGTTCTCAAATGATCATTTTTAATATTTAATGTTAAAGGTATGTGAGTTTGCTTCAAAGAAATACCATCAGACTCATTTACCCAGAGCTGCTATCTCTCTGGGTAAAAGTCCTGTTCGCAGTTCATATCGTGTTCGCGATTGTGGGATTTGCCCACACGGGATTTTAACGCCAGCTATTTGCTGGCGTTTAATCCTGCGCTAAAACCGACATTGACCGGAGGAGAGCGTCGGATGCGTGGGTGATTTTTGTGTAACCCGCGCATCCGACGCTGGTATGGTGATAAAGTTGCGCTAACCGTTAGCGAACTGGTTAGCGCAACCTTAGCACCATATATTTGCCTACAAGTCTGGGTAAATCAGCTTCCATGTGTTACATTAGAGGTTGCGAATGTCCATTGTTTAGTTGGTGGATTCTTGGAGCACAGGTGTCTATGATCCACAATTTACACTCACTGGGTGCAAACTTGTATGTGTAGGAACACTCACTGGGGATGACTTGTATGTACCAGTCACACTTCCTATGGGCAAACTTGTATGGAGAGCATTTTTACATGGTGTGTGTGTGTGTGTCATTATACTATGTGGGGATTTTATTTTATGGGGAATGTGTGTCATTTATACTCTGGAGGGAGATTTTGTTACATGGGTGGGTTTGTTTGTCATTTATAGAGATGGCCGAACTATAAGTTTAGTCCATTTTCGAACTTTCGAACCTCCAGAGAAAGTTTGAAAGTTCGAATTCGGACCCATTCAAGTCTATGGGAGAGTGATAGTTCGAAAAGTCTGAGTGATTTATAGCTAACAGAGGTAACTTACTGTAAATGGCTGTGGCACCTGGGAAATGGTCTGGGGAACATGTCACTATCACCAAAACTTGTTTAAACACTTCCTGAAGTAAGGCAGGCAGGCAATTCTCGGGTATTGCGCAAGCTACATTCAATGATACATTCAAGGATTTCGAACGATCACGAACGGTACATTCGAGGATTATCAAACGAACGATCCTTCCAGTATTAGGAACGGTACATTCGAGGATTATTGAACGATGAAGATCTTCCTGTATTAGCGAACGGTAACAGTGGACTAACATGAGTGCCCCCCCCCCATAGAAGATGCAGATACAGTTTGCTCAGATGGCAAAAACCGTAGGACACCCCTGTAACTCCCCCCCATATGCAGGGCCCTTTGGCAGTAAGTCCCCATATGCATGGACCGTGGGCAGTAATGGTGGGCAGCATGCCTCCCCTCTACATAGGACCCGTGGGCAGTAAGTCCCCCCCCATTCGCATGAGTAAGTCCCCCCCATACACATGGACCGTGGGCAGTAAGTGTGGGCAACATGCCCCCCCCTGTACAAGGGCCCGTGGGCAGTAAGTCCCCCCCATATACATGGACCGTGGGCAGTAAGTGAACATCTAAGAGGAGCCCTTAAAGCTTGTGGATATCCAGACTGGGCCTTTGTCAAAAGAAGTAGAAGGAAAGAAAAGAATACGAATACCAACAGTGAAGGGGAAAAGCAAGACAGGAGAAAGAACATGGTCATCCCATATGTAGCAGAGGTCTCCAAGAAATTAAGAAGAATTTTCAAAAAACACCGTATCCCTGTCTGCTTTAAACCGAACAACACACTGAGGCAGCAATTGGTACATCCGAAAGACCCAATACCCAAATACAAAAAAAGTGACATCATATACGCAGTGCAGTGAAGAATGCTCTGATTTGTATGTGGGGGAGACCAAACAGCAACTACATTAACGTATGGCCCAGCACAGAAGAGCCAATTCCTCGGGTCAGGTCTCAGCCTGATGTTTTGACACCTTACTCTTGGCATTCCTATAACACCTCTTAGCCACTATGTAATCACGCCCTTAACACCTGGCTGTGATATGTTAATTGGGATTTTCCAGGGTACATAATTGCCACAGATTCTTGTACAAGTCATTCTGAATTGAGAAAGCCAGTCGGATGACTAGCGAAATGTCTTCAAGAACTAAACTTCAAGTCCAGTTGATCTAATTGAATACAACAGATTTTATACAAAAAGAAAAAGATGCTATATAAATTCTTGCCCAAAATTAGTATTTGTAGGAATTTCTCAATGCCCTAAAGCTTAAAGGATATTACCACCCCAAAAATCACATTTTAATATATTATAGATATCCCCAGCCCACCCCCAAACACCATGTTATTTAATTAAAAAAACGAATAGAACATTACTGAGACGTGGTCAATCACAGATGCAGCTGACGTCAATACTGTACACTGTAAATACAGTTTGATTGGATTTTTTTGGCAGTTAGGTCTGGGCAGCGGGTATCTATAATTAATTTAAAGGATTTTTTGCTAGGTGGAAGGAGAGGCAAGGATGGATTCGTATGGTGGGAGGGGGCTCGTCACAAATATGAAGAGGATGAAGGCTGCACAGGAATGGAAAAGGCACGGGTGTGAGGTGAGCTTGGATTTACACTGAGATGCCCATGGTCTGCAAAAAGAAGGTAGTAAAAACGTATGTATCTTAAAATTGGCACACCACGAACCCTGCAACCCAGATGCGCCTAAAGCGCAGATATCCAGCACAATCCCTGCAAGGGAGCTTAGTGGCACCTCTAAGGTAAGTTTAGCAACACATATAAAAAGTGTAGGTATTGCGGGGGGGGGGGGGCAACCTGTGGCTTAGGCTGCAACAAAGCAATGCTGCATGTTATCTGCACCCTCCAGCTATTATGCTCCACTGTTAACAAAAGTACAGCTATAGCATTCATGAAAGTAATAAGATATCAGATATACATTAGATTTAAAATTAACAATAGAAAAAAATAAGGATTTCTCATGCTCACATTTTTAGGAAGGCAACTATAGCTTTTAAGTCTTTGCCAAACTTCCTGCTGGAAAGAACAGTCAGGGAAGACTTCCGTCACCAGTCCTACATTGCATGCTTCTTGTGCTGTTAACTTCTTATTGAAAAGAAGCACCTCTGTGGCCTAAAGGGAAAACACACACTGTATTTATATTCTATATATACACACACTGTATTTATATACTATATATATATATATATATATATATATATATATATATATCACACACACACTGTATTTATATCTATACCCCACACCAACTGTATTTATATTCTATACATACCAACCACACACAGTATTTATATTCTATACATACACACACACACACACACACACACTGTATTTATATTCTTACATACACACACACACTGTATTTAATTCTATACATACATAACACACTGTATTTATTCTATACATACACACACTGTTATTTATATTCTATACATACACACACTGTATTTATATTCTATACATACACACACTGTATTTATATTCTATACATACACACACTGTATTTATATCTATACATACACACACTGTATTATATTCTATACATACACACACACTGTATTTATATTCTATACATCACACACACTGTATTATATTCTATACTACACAACACTGTATTATATTCTATACATACACACACACTGTATTTTATTCTATACATACACACACACTGTATTATATTCTATACATACACACACACTGTATTTATATTCTATACATACACACACACTGTATTATATTCTATACATACACACACACTGTATTTATATTCTATACATACACACACACTGTATTTATATTCTATACATACACACACACTGTATTTATATTCTATACATACACACACACTGTATTTATATTCTATACATACACACACCTGTATTTATATTCTATACATACAACACCACTGTATTTATTTCTATACATACACACACACTGTTTTATATTCTTCTATACATACACACACAACTGTATTTATATTCTATACATACACACACACTGTATTTATATTCTATACATACACACACACTGTATTTATATCTATACATACACACACACGTATTTATATTTCTATACATACACACACACTGTATTTATATTCATACATACACACACACTGTATTTATATTCTATCCATACACACACACATGTATTTATATTCTATACATACACACACACTGTATTTATATTCTATACATACACACACACTGTATTTATATTCTATACATACACACACACTGTATTTATATTCTATACATACATCACACAACACACATGTATTTATATTCTATACATACACACACACTGTATTTATATTCTATACATACACACACACTGTATTTATATTCTATACATACACACACACTGTATTTATATTCTATACATACACACACACTGTATTTATATTCTATACATACACACACACTGTATTTATATTCTATACATACACACACACTGTATTTATATTCTATACATACACCACAGGTATTTATAGTCGATACATTGACACACACGATTTATATTCGTAGAATACACACATCGGTAATGTATATTTTCTATACATAACACACACTGATGGATATCTATAAAGACACACACTGTAGTAGAGGCGAGACAGACGCACACCACTGGAGGGAGAGCGAGACAGACAAACACCTGTGAGGTATAGCTATGAAGAACACACACACTGTATTTGATGCTATACATACAACACAACTGTAGGTATAGGCGAGGACAGACACACACACTGAGTGATAGCTATACAGACACCCACACGGGAGGGAGAGGCGAGACGACACACACACGGGATGGAGAGGCCGAGCCGACGAGGCGCGAAAAGAGTCAACCCCCCATATACACAACAAATGTATTTATATTCTATAATACACACACACTGTATTATCATACAACACACACGGTATATTCAACATACATATATCAACAACACCACACACGTGATATTTCATTACATACACACCACACTGTATTTTATTCTATACATACACACACACTGTATTATATTCTATACAACACACCCACTGTATTTATTCTATACTATACACACACACTGTATTATATGATATTATACATACACACACACTGTATTTATATTCTATACAGACACACACACGAAAAAACATACACACAACACTGATAATCATATAAAACACACACGATAACTAACATACACAACAAACTTTAACTATACATACACACACGATGTATATTCTACATACACACACACGTATTAATTCTATAAATACCACACCACTGTATTTATATCTATACATACACACCACACTGTATTTATATTCTATACATACACACACACTGTATTTATATTCTATACATACACACACACTGTATTTATATTCTATACATACACACACACGGTATAATTTCTATACATACACACACACTGTTATATTATTCTATACATACACACACACTGTATTTATATTCTATACATACCACACACACTGTATTTATAATACTATTTACATACACAACACTGTATTTATATTCTATACATACACACACACTGTATTTATATTCTATACATACACACACACACTGTATTTTTAAATACCTAAAGTTCTGTTTTAGAATTTAGAGTTATTTACACATTTTAAAGGGGAACTGTGGTCCAAAAATGACTTTAGGTAAATGGAGGTAAATTGGTGGGATTTGCTCCCCTGAGAATTTTTGCAATTTATTTCCATTGTTTATTTTGCATAGTTTTGAAGATATTTACATTTTTGTGTGTGATATGGCAGCAGCAACACCAGGTCCCCTGCACTTCCTGCTCTGAATCTGTCAGTCAATCTGTCCTGTGTCTCCTCCTCCCCTTTGCAGCCCCCCTGGTCCCTCCCACTCATGGACCCCATGGTCCCTCCATTTACAGGCCCCCCTATGGCCCATTATCTTGCAGCCCCATGTGGCCCCGCCAACTCACAGGTGCCTAAGCCCCACCTACTTGCGGGTGCCGTGGTCCCGCCCCCTCGTGGGTGCCCAAGCCCCACCCACTCATGGGTGAGAACTCTGCCTGAAAAGGCAGTTTTCACACAGTGAAAGAGAAGGGCTGTAGATTCTCTCACACAGCAGAGAGGAGGATGGACTTCCTGTCTCCCTCACACACTGAGGGAGTCTGAGGCTGTCAAATGTCAGCCTCCCACCCATTAACTTTCTGGTCAGTCATTTCTGTATATCTTGGGCTGTGGAGCACGAAGAGAGGTGGCTTGTTTTAAAGGTAGGAAACTGGCCTTTCATTTAAACTCAACTTGTTTGGAGACCACAGTTCCCCTTCAAGAACTACTATGCAACTCTACTTACCTTCCCTCTCTCTCCCGGCATTCTGAGAAGCCGGCAGCGGCGTCTGTGATTGGCTGCCTCTCAGCCAATCACGGACTTGGCTGCCGGCCCCGCTCCCTGCTTGCAGTGTCTTGCAAGCAGAAGGCCGGGCCGGGCGTCGGAGGAGAGAGGGAAGGTAAGTAAACATCGGGGCACTTTCTTAAATTTATTTTATAGCGGTTGGGGCTGGGGGAAGATATACTATGATATTGCAAAAGTTTATAATAAGGGTGGACATGCCCTTTAAGACATTCTCCTGATGTCACCATCACAGCCTTGAACGATGGCTAGCACACTGAAGAGGTAAACACAGTATTTCTATTCTTTATACACACACACATACAATCTTTTTATTCCAGATATTTAAAAATATTAAGTTCTGTTTATCATTTGGAGTAAATATTTTATCCCAGGAGAACCGGGGAGAAAAGTAAGTAGGGTTTTGAGTGGTGCAGATTATGTAGTTAAAAGTTTGTTGGGGGTGAACATGCCCTTTAAGCCTTGTTAAGCGATTTATCTTAAATATGTCACTTTTTAGCACATAGCATGCAGGGGTCAAAAAAGGAAGACCAAATGAAGACCAAAATAATTACAAAAGTTGTGCTCTGGGATTATTGACTATGAGAAGGCAAATAGACCAGTAATAGACAGAAATAAACACATATCAAATGGAATAATTACTCAGTTGCCAAAATGCCCAAATCTTTTACAAAGGTCTCATTTAATCATGTAAAGTTAGGTAAAAGGCATTTAACTATAAATTACATCAGAGGAGACCAACACTTGGCCTGCAGGCTGTTGGCCCTGCAGGCCCAATTGCAATCACAAGCATTTTGCCCCTAAAATATTCTTGTCCTTTTTAACTTCCCCCATGCACAAACTGTTCCCAGGCAGCAACTCCACACCCTGGCCATTACCATTATTGCTTAAAAGTTTTGTGCTCTCCGTGGTCCAGGTCATCACTGTCAGTGAATGTTCTGAAGTAAATCTGGGGGGGCAGGGCAGCCAAAGATCTCACAGAAGGCAGCCGAGGAGAGGAAGAGAGGAGGGGCGGAGCTTCAAGTTGGCTGATTATGAGGAGAACAAGACATGCGATCCTCACCAGAAGGAAGTCAAACCAGAGGCGGTCAGAGTGGGGAAAACTACAGAGCAGGAGGAGTTAGTAAGTGTATGAGAGTGGAGCCCGAGATGTGGTAATGAGATCACATGTTTCCCCCAACTTTTAAAAGTTAAAATGTCATCCCTCCACCACCATCACAAGTCAGTGCAGATAAGCCCTCCAGTTCACCAGCCCAGTTTGTTTGGCCTCCAATTCACCTGCAGTACTAGTCGGCCCTCCAGTTCCTGAGCCACTGTTTGTCGGCCCTCCAGTTCCTGAGCTACTGTTAGTCGGCCCTCCAGTTTACCTGCCAATGTGAGTCACGACAAATGCAGACAATTTGTGACTCCTAGCCGGCTGCACGTCTAAGTATATAGGCCTATAAATCTATTGTGCGGTCCTCAAAGGTGGTCAGGGGCCGCACATAAGGCCCTTAAGGCCAGACTGGCTGGGCACCCCTGCATTACACCATTCATTAAGTCAATAATTTGTGGAGGTTAGAGGTTCTCAATTTTGGAGCACATCAGAGGAATTGGGTCAAAACGTTTTCATGTATGCGCAGATGTGGAAAGGATATATATATATAGCCACCTCTACTATAATTAAAGACCCTCTCCAGCACCCTGAACTTTAATTCATTATCAGTGTGGGCTGCCTCCACATAGTGCTTGGGTACAGGCAACTACATTTCCTTTTACCCAAGCATTATGTGGAGGCAGGCCACACTGATAATGAATTAAATTTCAGGGTGCTGGAGAGGGTCTTTAATTATAGTAGCGGTGGATATCGTGGTCTCAGATTGAAAAAAAAAGAGAGGTTTGGTGGGTACACCAACTTAAGAGTTTATACCCAGATGGGTTGAATAAAGACTAGGATATCTACCACTATATTAAATAATGTTGAGTGCTGATACACCTTGTCTCTTTTCCAAAACAGAGATTTTGAGTGTGGATTGAATTATTACTGTGATGTAAGGGGTTATCTTCAAGGAGAATGTTCTAAGATGTGGGTTGGGCTATGTAGTCATTTCCTGGGGGGGAGGGTATATGATTGTTTTACATCCAGCATTATGTGAATGTTTGTACCTGAGGAAGGGGAGTGCGACCCCCCCCAATTTTCCATGCAGTAAGACTTACCTTGCCTAAGCCCATTATTCGAGGAAAGGTGTAAGAAGAACAGCCTTCAGGACTTTGTCCTAACTGACTAAACGGAGTGTGGAATGTAGCCTATAGAGGATAAAAAAAGAAATCTAAAACCTTGTAAGAAATACTTCAATTTCACATGATGCAGAACACTTACTAACTCAAAGGTTATTAATTCATTAACATTTACTCGGACTTCTATCTGGTCCTCTATCAGGAGGACAACATACTTTAACTACTTTACAAAAGAAAGATAAAGAGCTGTTTAAAGCACAAGTTAAAGAAAAATAACCTTTAGCCTAGATTATACAGGGGTGGATTTACACCTCAGGAGCCTGTAGGCATAAAAAGATTTGCCTTTCCCCACCCCTAAACACAGACCACATCCTTTTTCTTTTTTGGTAAGAAAATGGACTATATAGGGGGTGGAGAGAGATTGACAGCCGCCTCTCCAACCATAGGTGCCCCCTGAGCCTAATGGTAAATCCAGGCCTGCCTAGACTATTCCATGCCAAATAACTTTCAGACTCCCACTACCTATTTCAACCACAATATTATAGGCTAAACTATTATGCTCCACAGATGTTGACATCATGCCAGATGGCTAAAAACTGTGAGAACAAGGAAATGTTCTCTGTTATGTGAGGAGACTTGGGTAGTATTCACAATCAGACTATGATTTAGATACTGTAGATGAAGGGGACTCCATGTATAAGGGTTTTTAAGCAGCCAGAAAACACTAGGGGGAACTTACAAGAGCCTATGTGATTTATTATGCGATTTCAGCAGCAGTGATTCATGTGCACCTCACTTAATGGGCATATCCACCAAAACTAACATTTAACCCACCACTGGCCCCTCTATGTAGTGTTTAAAAATCCTAACTTACATCTCTGCTCCAAATGGTTCTTTTGTAGTGCTTGTTCAAAGTTCTAGAAAGTATAGTGTAGGAGCTTTCTGTGAGTCATCAGGTCCATGCTGCTACCTTGTCCTTATTGAGGTTCTACATGTGCAGATGACCCCCCCTTCCCTCCCAATCTATTTTTTTTTTTTAATGGTGCCCTACGTTTTAATTTTTCTGTAGTGTAGGGCATCCTATCCCACACATATATGCCAGGTTTGATTGTCAAAAAAAAGATCAGAACTGTACTTATATGGGATAGGGTGCCCTACACTACAGAAAAAGATTTTTTAAGGGTGAAGATACCCTTTAAAACATCAATTTGTTGTCAATGCAAAACGTGGCAACACCATGGGTGCCCAACCTGCCCCAGGCTTTGGTTGGAATAGTGGCACCCCACGCACTGACCAGGCTGCTTACGTTGCTCCTCCTGCAGTATGTCCAGACAGCACCACTGCCCACACACATCTGATGGGCCCACAGAATGTAGTTTTAACAAAACTGTATATATGTGGAACAGGGCCTGCAGGTTGGGCACCTATGGGTTACACAAACTAATACTGCCTTTGTTTTATGTGCTAGTTTTTAAAACAAAGAGAGGCCAACGCTAGTCCAATCAGTTACATTGTATCTTCCTGTGCTAAAATGTGAAAGTAATCAACTAAAAGGTTCACATTCATCCAGGTCATGGTACATCTGAAGTATTCTGTTAGGTAAACTAAGGAACTAAACTTTAAGTTCAGTAGACCTAGCCGAATACCACAGATACAGTATATCTATTACTTAACAATTGGTTTCATTTTACATACAAAAAGTTTGAATACTTACTCTATCGGTAGCATAAACAAGGTCAAATAATCCTAAAACCGTTACACTGATCCCAGTTGCTGGTCCATTTATTACAGCAATGAGAGGCTTTGGAAAATCAATAAATTTGCTAACAAATTTTCTGTAAAAAGCAAACATTGCATTAACAGATTTTATATGATCTAGATATATATATAATATATATATATATTATAGAGTATATATATAATATATATATAATATAATATATTATATATATATAAAGGTGAAAACAGATTTATAAAAACAACAACAAAAAAAACCAGTAGGCTTTCATCCCCTTTGCTGTGGTCAGTAGTTAGTTGCCATTCATTTCAGGTTCTGTAATTGTCTGCCTTTTTTCTTAAAAGTATATGTATTTGCCCTAAGCTGAAATGGCAGAGCTGTAAAAGCTGCTTCCTGATAAGACTTTACAGGATCAGTTAACTTTTCTGCATAGTAAAATGAATGCTTAAAGAGGAAGTTCAGTACAAATACATATGCTTTTCAGAAAAAAGAGCAGTATTTTTTCCATCCCAATGACCTTAATCTGCCAATTCAGCATTGTGTCCGTGTATAAATAAATGCTTATGAAATACTGACTTCCTGTTTGCAGGACCCCTAGTAGAGACGGTTATGGTCTTGCCCTTGACCCAGCGCCTGGGTTGATTCAGTTGCTCAGTAGGGATCTGAGCATCTTTGACCCATCCAACAGCCAATCAGTATAAATTACTGTTAGGAACATTCCAAGGATATGGTGCATCCTGGGAAGAAGAAGGACCGTTAGAACCTGAAATGTCAGCTCACTAATGTCATCAGCAGGGAACAGCAAAGGGTATGAAATTAACTGATTTTTCAAAATGGAAGAGAATATGTAGAATAACTAAGAAGGCATTACACAAACTAACAATTTAACAAATATTGATAATTTCCACTGAACTGTCCCTTTAACATTCTAATTATTTATAAATCTAACACCCCTCTCTGTTCCAGGTCACAGTAATGAAAGAATACATTATGCACTTCTATCTCTCACCTTAGATATAGGAAAGCATGCCCTTCTCATTGGGGCTTTTGTATGGCTGGACTATGGTTGAGGTGATTTTTTGAATGAATCCAAAAGTAATTGTGCACTTTTGTGATAGTTTAAAGCATTTATTATGTTACATAATAATAGTGGCAAAGCCTGTCCTAATATTAGGGCTGTTAACAGGAAACTCCTTTAGCCATTAATTTTAATATTTATACAATTTGAAATCCATTAAAAATGTTAAAGAGTTGTATAAGATTACACTTATTTACATGAAATTAAAAAGGACATGAAACTTCTAGGTGAGTTCTAATAATTATACAATTTAAAGTAGGGGGTACAATATAGTTTATAAGTGTAGCATGCACAATGTGTTTGGTTATTTTGGTAACCTCCCTATTGTGTTTTACATTTGTCTTGTGGTAATACTGTTTATTTACCACAAGGGGAGTTTTTTTTGTAGAGAGAGACATATCGGCAAGGGAGATTTAAAAAAGGGAGGGAGGGGGGAGCAGGGGCCTGGACTATGAGAGCTGGTGCCTGTATCTGGATTTTGTGAGGGAGGCATTCTCATCTCATCAGAGGAATTTTGGTTTGGGAGCTGCTATATCTGGACATCCGTAGAGCTGTCTGTACATCCTGCTTGCTACCAAATCATTAGATGGTCATTAGATGGAGAGACTGGCACTGTCCTGGAACTGAAACGATTTAGGACTTAGGCCCAAACAGTACTGATCATCATACGTGGGACTGTGTTTTCTTTTACTAACTCAGTAAGGAGTTTCTTCATCACATTGTTCCTTAAAAGTTATTGTGTTTCACACGAGCTCCAACAGGGCCCCACCATTAAGACTACTAATAGCCACTGGCCAATGAGCAGGGTATAATCTTATAGATTACTATAGGATTGTTTACACTGTCCATACACTGTTACTGTGAGATTTGTTTTATACTTTTATGGCTGTTGAAATTAAAGGACAATTATACTTACCTCCTACCTGCTCCGCTTTTTATATCCACGTTCTCTACCAAGGGTGAGGACCTAAGACACTGGGTCCTCACCCCATGGCTGTTTGCACTTACACCGATATACTTACACACCGCTGCTCTGCTTCCTAGTCTGCTTCCGCGAAGGGTCCAATAGGAAGACATTGGCCTTGTCGCCAACGGAGAGGTGGGGGCGGAGCTTAGCAGAACAGTGCTGTGTAAATATAGCAGTGTAAGTGCAAATAGCCCAATAGGCAAGCAATGGGCAAATAGGCAATACCCCCTTCTTCACTTGAAGAAGCGGGTATCCCCTCGAAACGTTGTGTTACGTGTGATTCACAATAAATTGAATTACTATTTGGAGTGCGACCCTCAGTTTTTTTGTTAAGTGAAAAAAGCCCAGGGGTGAGGACCTAGCGGCTTAGGTCCTCACCCTTGGTAGAAAGAGTGGATATAAGAAGAGGAGCGGGGAGAAAGTAAAATATTTGTCCTCTAAAGGGGTTCGCATTAGAATAAATCCTTTCTGTTTCTGCTTCCCTGGCTTGTTGGGTGTTTAGAAGTCTCTGGGCTGAATTATACTATAGGAACAAAACAGGAGGACCAGAGTTAAATTCAGCAGCCCTAAACAGGGTTTGCTACATAATCTAAATCTTTTAGACATGTCTAGCGCTTATCAATCCCTACTGGATTAATTTTAAATTAATTTATACCCGTGGCTACAATGCTGTATTATAAAATAAATACCTTTTTGCCCAATTATCTTAATGATTCTTTGTAAAGCAATCGAAAAATTCTGAGATGTAAAAGTTGTGAAAAATAATTTTCAGAGATCATTTTTAGCATTTGTAGGATTGTATTTTTTTTTTTTTGCACAAGTTTATACTTTGTAAATTTGTAACACACTATACATTTTGTTATACTTTTTATGTATTGTAACATTTTCAGGTAGCACGGACCATTCTCCCAGCAGTTTTCAATGCTGAAAATGAGGTAAAAGACAGCTGACTGACTGTATCGCATCTCACTGAACTGTACTGAGGGGAATGCAGATTACAGTCCCTGCAGAAAAAGTACATGGTGACGTCCTTCCTTTGCATCCCAGGATACATCACCATTTCTGTAGTAACAGAAGTAACAGGGTGACGTTATACTTGCCTTCTATGCTCCTCTTCCTGACAAGTTCTCGCAATGCAGTACTCAGCATGAGTTACTGTGCCGCTGGAACGAGGCAGGTAAGGAGCGAGAAGGCCACGGCACCTTTGAAATCACATTCGTTATCGCGCTACAAAATAGCAGAAATACGAACATTTTTTGTTTTGCATCATGCATCTGTGCCGTTAAGATGCAACAGCATAGACCCCAATGTAATATCAGGTTAGAGTGGGGTTAATTAAATTTTTCTGGGAAGTGTGGGTTTTACTCTATTTCACCATTGAAACCACCATATTACTTCTCCCTGTAGGTGTTTGTATCAAGCAAAAGCAGGGTAAGAGGAATTTCCATGTTTCTTTGTAAATGTCATGCCGATACACAGTGTATAGTGCCCAGATCATAAGGGTATTATTTTACAATTTGACCCACTGTCTACCATGTAAGATGTAGATTATAATTAGATTATGTTTAGAAACTAAATCTGTTTTTTTCTTAAATCGGATATGCTGGAAATGTTTATCAAATTGCAATAAATTATATGATTGTCTAGATCTTTTTTTCTCAGCATACAAATGCAAGAACTGAAATAGAAAATGCTACAAAAAGTTCTAACTTATTACAAGTCCATGGGTGATTTATATATTTATGTAGAAATCATTTTAAATAATGAACACTGTTACAGTACTATTTGGAACAGTTTTTTTAAACACTTACTCCAAAATGACTGCACTATCATTTGCCATCTTTTCCTTGCCCTCTGGTGGAATATTGGTAAAATTATTTAAATCATTGCCACTGCAGAAATAATCGCCATAACCTAAAATAAATAAATACTTGCTCATAAATAAATGTCACAAATCATAGGGAAGGCAATGCAAACAATAATATGCAGGATAATGGGCCACGTGTAGGATTTCTTCTACATGAATTGAATAAACTTGGGAAGTAAAATTCTAATTATGCCAAAAATGGAATGGTTTGGGGCTTGAAAAACAGGGTTTTCTGGGTAACAGACTGTGTAACATTGTAGTGTCAGGTGGTGTCTGCTAAAACCAGTTCTCATACTTTTCATATATATTAATTTATGCAGTTTACCGAGCATAACAAAATGTTTACATTATCAGTATAAATTAACACAGCGCTGGCTTTATTAAAATGTTGTTAAACATACATTTTTTGAAAAATATTTTAGCAATCTACAATATTTATTTAACGGGTATACCTTCCCAGAACCAAGCTCCTAATACAGTTCAAGGCACTAGCTCTTAATTCGTTATTCCTCAACAGCCTAAACCTACCCAAGCATCTCTGTTTTTACTGAAATTTAATAAAAGTATGTTATACAAGATGTTAGAGCATAAAAGGAAAATGTTTTATCTTGCAAACCATGTAAAAATCAGTAGATAAGCTCTATTCTGTAGGCTTTTGTCATATACCTGATAATTTGAAGCACTAAATTCCACAAGTCAATTTTTTTTTAGCATACTTTACTGACCAATTTTTGCATATTCAAAAGTTAATTGAACCATTTATTTGCCATGTTTGAGTATGTTATTATGTATCTCCTACCAGTCAACACAGCAAAAACAGATTCATCCTTTTCTGCTTCTTCCAAAGCGTCCACAATTTCCTCATACATCTGAAATGAGATGTGAGGAAGGCCATGACAACTGCTGCTTTCAAAAGGCCAAGTACACAGTAAAAATTAAAGTACCTGGGTCAAGTAGGCAGGATTGATTATTTCTACCTCTCTATATTATTTCATTGAGGAGTGACAGCACGTTTCCATCTGCCAGATTAGTGTCCTGGGCTTTCCTTTATTAAAGATATTGCTCAAGCCACAAGGATGCCTGACAGAAGAAGTTTTTTTCGTTCTGGCACTCCTTACAGAAACAATATTGGGGGGTAGGAATTATCAACACTGACCCAGTGACTTTGATGTTTAAAAAAAAAAACAAAAAAACTTGCACTATAGTTCTCCTTTAAATTACGGGCAATACCAGAAATTGGGTGTCCAATCCACTGTCCACCGGAGCTATTCCCTAAGTTCTCTAAATGATCCTTCAGATACTTTGGCTAAAGTTATTTGGGTAACCCAAAACAGATAATAAAATAAGGGGAGTGTATATAAGACTTCAGTACATTTTCTCATATCTTGCCTTTGATTTTTCACATTTTTACAAATATTCCTTATAAATAAGTAACTATACAGTAATTCAAGTTATTGCGGAGGGATATTATCCACCTTCCTACAAGATTCAGCAGCATCCAGTATTTTTTCTATAATAAAAATATACATCACATACATAAAGGACCTCTATTTTACCTTAAGAGTAATGGCATTTTTCTTTTCTGGGCGGTTTAGAAATATTTTAGTTATATTATCTTCACTAAAAACTTTAAGTGTTTCATAGTTTTGAAGGCCAGAATTATGTGACGTGTCTTGTTTAGCTGAAGTTTCTGCAGACACCAGACCAGAAACCAGTTCAACATAGGAATGCCTTGCATCATCCTGAAAAACAATACACAGAGGACAACACAATCTAATAAACCAAATATTTGTTGCTCAATATCCATTCAAATTTCCTTGGCTATACTATATTCATTCAACCTTTCTGATGTGAGCTACTTTATTCAAACACGCACTTTTTTTAAATAGTTTTTGGACTTAAACGTGTGGTGGGTTTTGAAAATAGAAAAGTCCGGTCACTTTAAACTATAGTGTTTAAAGGGCAATACTAGTTGAGAGATAGGATGGAGGCTTAGGTAGGGTCTGCTAGCATTTTTAAGTAATGTCTGCTTTCATTTAGTAAATGCTGAATATGTGTAAAAGCTGATTCTGATAGTAAACCTATGATACGTTAGTATCCTGATCAAAAATTAAAACAATTGTTTTCAAAAGCATTATCAGAAAACTTAAATATTTTTCCAATTTAATTTTCTACACATTATTAACTTTAAGCTCAGAAAAGAAAACAAATTAAGATACTAACGGGCAGATGCAGAAACAAAAAGCTTACGTCTTAGCTGACCACAATCCCTCAAAGCCCCTTACGCCTCTATAGAAAAGACGTACCCTTTCTACATAGGCTATGCCGCAATATTTCCGAAAAGTTTTGGTAGTCGCCCAAAAATGGCTGATATATCATCCCGTTGAAAAGTTTGCTTAGAATGCAGTTATGTTTGCCAGTGGAATTAAAGCAAAGTCTTTGGTCGGTTGCCAGGGCAGCTTTAATAAGGAGCAGCTAGATTCAGACAGCACATTAAAATTCTTCAGCCACCATCCCTGATATCCCTATGAAGTTAAAGATACTGTAGCAAGACCTTTCAATTAATTTGAAGTTTAGGTGGTAGCACTACTAAGTTGAAATCAAAAGGCAAACCCTCATATAATATTCCTTCTAAACTGTAACCAAATTAGCCATATGCACCAAATTCTGTGCAGATGTCAACTAAAATGTCATATACATTATATATTTTCCATTTTATGTTTTGTGTACACTAGAGAAAATCAATCCAATTCTGCCCACATGTATACTCAAAATATACTACTAGAGAAACATACCTTTGACAAACTTCCTAATGATTTCCAGGCATCCCATTTTGCTTTGTTGACAAAGTCCAACATACCAGGTTTAGGTGTGTTACAAGGCCCTTGAGTTGCCTGATAAAAAAATTTTCAGATTTGTATAGAATTAAAAGATAAGGTTGAAATGCTAAAATCAATATCTGTCAGTTTTTTCCTCACACAATACATGTCTACTAAGCAATCTGGGTGAACTGCTATGAGGGCACCTCTGCCCACACTCAACCGCTATGTTACATTGCTAAAAAAAGAACCAGAACTTTACTTACAGCCCTTCACTCCTGATGTGCTCTGATCTGGCCCTGTTTGCCAGAACATTTTTTTAGCAATCGAACATAACAGTTGGGGAAAGGAAAGGCATGCCCTACATTATATAAAAATCCTTTTATGCTAGCCATGAAGGGATCAGGAGGGGGGGCTCCCCTGGGCATGCCACTGTATAAATATATTGCCACAATAGCCTGATTCTTGACACAAGTGCACAGAATAAAATTATTAATATTTTCTTACCTGCTTAAACAGTGCATACAGTTTGAGTTTGACTTCATTTCCAGGGTCACTTTTCAATAACTTCAAATTACTTTGTGCTTTTTCAAAGATTTCCAGGTGTGTTTGCATGGATTGCCCAGTGGTATGCAGGTTAAGCACTGGAAGACTTCCTTGCACACTTTTCCTATGGGGAACAAGATACTATTTCATAATTCACCAACTCTAGAAAATAGCTGTTCTTTATGAAAATGAATTACTCAATAGAAACACGTCACGTTTAACAAGAAGGGTAATTTGAAAGGGCATGTCCACTCCTTCCACAATTTTAAACATACCTTTCCCATCCATGAAAAAGCCAAGTATCTCAGTTGGGGAATGCCAGGGAGGCAAGTAAAGTTTGCAAGGTCAGGGCTTTTGGGATGGAAAAAGATAGGATAAAATTGTGAGGGGATTTGCCCTTTTAAGTAAGGTTTAATTAAAAGTTTTAATTAGGCTGAATTTTGAAAGGCAATACACCATGGCTGCACAATGTTCTATTAATGTGAGTGTCTGGGTGTGCGGTGAGTTTAAAAACGAAATAAAATGTATATTATGATGAAAGAGGGCATGTCAATATAGATAAAAATAGTACTATACTAAAAATGTATCTATCATTAATAATTATAGGGTAATTATAAACATGTATTCCTACAGGTACCTTCCATTTTTTTATTAGGTACAGAGAAAAAAAGAGGTTAATGTAACTGTTTAAAGTGCACTTATGGCTGATTTATCTGCTCAAGCTACTATTTGTTCTTACTGCACATTCACGCTGCACACAAAATATGAAACACTTTTGTGTATGTGTGTGTGTGTGGGGGGGGGGTATAATATACAGGGACTTTGCTGCAAGAGCACTCAGCGAAGTTTAACAGCTGATTTCCTACTGCCTAAAGATTGGGAAGGAGAAATTCCCACTCCTACCTTTCCTATAATTAAGTAATGCAGGTATAAATATAAAAAGGTCATTATTGGCGTCCTTCAAACTTTTTTTTAGCACCATTTAGAATTCAAACTCTAGGCATATTCTAAACTCTGGGCAGCACGGTGGTTAGCCTGATGCCTTGCAGCGCTGAAGTCCTGGGTTCAAATCCACCCTTGGACACATCTGCAAGGAGTTTGTATGTTCTCCCTGTGCTTGTGTTTGTTCTCTCTGGGTACTCCGGTTTCCCCCACAATTATAAAGACATATTGATAGGTTGTATGTGTCAAAGAAATGTGCTTAAAGGGTATCTCCACTGAGAAATTCAACATAGGCTAAAATAGTAGTGTCTGTAAAGTTATCCACCTACCCTGAATTACAGCCTCCTCAGAGCAATACATCAAAAGATATTAAGCTTCAGATGCCTGTACGCAATACAGGCATCCAATTCTCCTCATTTTAGTGCACGCCTGCTAGAGAACCTGCCGACGCGCGTGCACTATTTCGTGCATGCGCATAAACTGTCTTCCGTAGTCGGAAGAAACTGACCCTGCTCTATCTTCAGTCAGCCAATGGGAACATTAGCATCATGTTCCCATGGCTACCAGAGCTGTAAGCGCACGCACGCACGAATGGATCTGTAATTTCCCTGCTGTGGTTTAGCAGTTGTTCAGTGCTATTGGCTGTAAAGTGCCCACACAAAGCTGGAACTTGCTACAAACACGGACCCGGGCTGTCACTGCTCCAGGCTTGCAGCTGTCACTTCTCCCTCCACGTGTCCCTGTGCTGCAGAGTGGAGGAATTACTGTAACACTCTCACAGACAGAACATGACTCTCACAGTCATTGCAGGCTTTGCAGCTACGGGACTCTGACTGTCCCCTCCCTCCTCCTCCTATCAGCAGCATTTCCAGCAAGATTTCTTCTCCTCACCTTCCAGTGTGTTTGGTGGGCGGAGCGGCTCTGGGTCCTGGAAGCAATGGGGAGGGGACAAGATCCAAACGTCCTGACAGAAAAACTTCACACACAGTAAGTGTTAGAAAGTCAGCGGACTGAAGGTGCTGCTGGGTTGGGAAGGAGGGAGGCTGGGGACAGATAACACTGTACATACATACAGAGATAGATAGACAAATACAGAGAGAGAGATAGATAGATAGATAGATAGATGATAGAGAGAAAGAGAGGGATAGATGATAGAGAGAGAGATGATAGAGAGAGCGAGAAAGATGATAGAGAGAGCGAGAAAGATGATAGAGAGAGAGCACACAAAAAGAGATAGACAAGAGAGAGAGATGATAGAGACAGAGAGATGATAGAGAGATAAGAGAGATAGATAGATAGATAGATAGATAATAGATAGATGATAGATAGATAGATATAGAGAGAAAGAAAGATCAATATATGATAGATAGACAGAGAGAGAGAGAGATAGATGATAGATAGATAGATAGATGATTGATAGATAGATAGAGAGATGATAGACAGATAGATGATAGATAGATAGACAAATAGATAGATAGATGATTGATAGATAGATAGATATAGAGAGAAAGAAAGATCGATATATGATAGATAGACAGAGAGAGAGAGATAGATGATAGAGATAGATAGATATATGATAGACAAATAGATAGATAGATGATAGATAGATATAGAACAATAGATAAATGATAGATAGACAAATAGATTGATAGATGATAGACAGATAGAGAGGTAGATAGATGATCGATAGAGAGAGATGATAGAGAGATAGGTATATATATATATATAGAAAGATAGATAGATGATAGATCGATATATGATAGATAGGTAGATAGATAGATACACAAATAGATAGATAGATAGATAGATGATTGATAGATAGATGATAGATAGATATAGAGAGAAAGATCGATATATGATAGATAGACAGAGAGAGTGATAGATAGCTAGCTAGATAGATATAGAGAGAAAGATAGATGATAGACAAATAGATAGATAGATATAGAGAGAGAAAGATAGATAGATGATAGATAGATAGACAAATAGATAGATAGATGATAGATAGATAGATAGAGATGTAGATAGATGATCGATAGAGAGAGAGAGAGAGATAGATAGATATAGAAAGAAAGATAGATAGATGATAGATAGATATATGATAGATAGATGATAGATAGATGATAGAGATATAGACAGAGATATATAGATAGATGATAGATAGATAAAGAGAGAATTCAATTGCTGTATTATTTATCTATCTATAATCTATCTATCTATATATCTTGTTATACAGCTTTTTAAACTCCCAGCATCCCCTGTAAAATAAACCTTCTGTCTCCCATGAAGCACTGCAATACAGCTTGTGAAACTCCTAGCATCCCCTGTAAAATACACCTTCTGTCTCCCATCAAGCACTGCAATACAGCTTGTGAAACTCCTAGCATCCCTGTAAAATACACCTTGTCTCCCATGAAGCACTGCAATACAGCTTGTGAAACTCCTAGCATCCCCTGTAAAATACACCTTGTCTCCCATGAAGCACTGCAATACAGCTTGTGAACCTCCCAGCATCCCCTGTAAAATAACCCTCGGTCCCATCAAGCACTGCAATACAGCTTGTGAAACTCCTAGCATCCCCTGTAAAATACACCTTGTCTCCCATGAAGCACTGCAATACAGCTTGTGAAACTCCCAGCATCCCCTCTAAAATAAACCTTCTGTCTCACTCCCATCAAGCACTGCAATACAGCTTGTGAAACTTCCAGCATTCCCTCTGAAATAATCATCTACCTTCCACCTATACCCCTCAATCTGGTTTTTATAACGCTATTAACTTTTTTTGACTTTATAAATATATATTCATATTGAAAAACACACCAGTCCCCCCAGCCTTCTTACAGCAGTGTGTTACAAGTTTCTATCTTTCCTATGTCTCTCTCTGCATGAAAAGATCATGCAGAGACAGGTAGAAAGCCTTTGTTTACATTTGGCTTTACTGGGGTCAAGTGGGAGTGGCAGAAATCATGAATATTCATGTGATGATGCACATTGACTGACAGCCTGCCCAGCACAGTAGCAGAAACGAACAGAACTTCCCCTGGTTGCTGCAAAGAAACAGAGGAGTTTTTTGAGATAATAAAGGTAGGAGGGGGGTTGGGGGAAGGTATACTATCAGATAGATTAAAAAAAAAAAAACGTTTTTACATCAGTGGAGATACCCTTTAAATTGTAAGTTCTCCGGGGCAGGGCTTGATGTGAATGTATACATGTAATTGTAAAGCGCCACGGAAGATGTTGGCGCAATATAAATCCATAATAATGTGTTTGCTGAAAACACAAAACTTTGTCAACCATTAAAAACTTTAGAGGATGTGCGCCACGGAAGATGTTGCAGGTGGATCTAGATAGAGCGTCACATTGGGCTGCTAAGTGGCAGATGAGATTTAATGTTGATAAATGCAAAGTGATGCATTTTGGACTCATTCATTGTGCAGGAGAGATGACGGCCCACAAGAAGGTTGAGTGTAAAGGGAACACAGTCAACCCAATCCAGCAGCGAAGGAGAGGGCAGTCAAGCAGAATCCTACCAGTCTTCTTTTTTAGGCAGAGACTCGTCAGACACCAACAGAGGGGATAGAGAAACAGCAAAAAGAAGGAATCTGAAACCACCACCACCCCAAAGAAGGGAAATGTACCCGAGGAAGGCCAGAAGAACTTAGAGGTAAACAATTTGGTTATTAATATCTCATCCAGTATATTAAACAATTATGCCATATCTGTGTTGAAACTTAAGATGCATTTTAAAGACCATAGTAGTACACCAGTGTTTCCTCCGCTTAGAAAGAAAAGCACGTTTATACCTGATGTATAAAGTGCTACTCTAGAGATGTTTACCAAATTGGTAGTAGAAGAAACCCATGCACTACTAAAAAAGGGAGAACCACCACCAAACCGGACTGAAAAAGAGAAAGAGGCGTTAAGGAAACAACAAAACAACCAAGATATTGTGATACGCAAGGCCGATAAAGGGGGGGGGGGGCATAGTGGTCATGGATAGAACTGAATATGTAACAGAGGTCCTTAGACAACTGCACACCCCGGGACACTGTGCGAGATGCCCCTACGATCCCGCATGGGAGATAAAGAAAGTAATAGATTTAATTGTGGATGATGCAATCCAAATAATATAATAAGTGAAATGCAAAAAAAAAATTTAAAAACAGAATCCCCGAGAATCCCGGTACTTTATACGCTGCCAAAAATCCGCAAGAGACTTAATAATCCACCGGGCAGACAAATAGTGTCAGGCATTGGGTCAGTTCTAGAACCACTCTCACAATTTGTGGACCAGTACCTTCAACCAATAACACAGAAAATACCTACCCGTGTTAAAGACACAACGGACCTGCTGAACAAGTTGAAGGATATTGGTCCACTTAGTGATGAGACTTACCTATGTGGAGTCGATATACAATCACTCTACATGTCAATACCACAAGAGGAATGTTTAAGATATATAGAGGAATGTCTCCTCTCCACAGACCTCCCTACTGGCAAGGTTTACTTTTTGATGGATTGTCTTGAAGTAGTACTAAGAAAAGAACTACTTCCGGTTCCTAGACAGCTACTACTTCTACTACTACTACACCCATACAACTATTAAATTCACTTATGAGGTATACAGAACCAGCTTGCCCTTCCTAGATGTAAAACTACACCTAAATGATGGCCAAATCATAACTGATCTTTACACTAAGCCCACTAACATGAACAACCTACTATTAGCTAAAAGCTTTCACCACCCGAAAGTATTCAAGGGAATACCAAAAGGACAGTTTATGAGGGCAAAGAGAATCACAAGCAATTAAAAAATATAAGACAGGACAAGAAATGTGGTACACTGACCCTGTACGCTACTGTTATAGAAGAGGGAAAACGCTGAGGGATATGTTATGTCCCTCAAACATTGCTCCTCAAAAAAAGAGGACACAAACAATAAGAAAAGGAATGTACCCTAGTCTTAATTGTAACTGCTGTGGTTCTATAATCAAAGGCGACATTGTGCACCACCCAACAAAAGGGCACAGAGTACCAGCATTTTATCATACCACATGCAACACCAAAAATGTGGTATATATGATAAAATAGCCTTGTGGCAAATGCTATATAGGCCAAACCAGCAGACAATTAAAGACAAGGATACAGGAGCACAAATATGACATCCGCAATTTTAAGGAAAAAAAAACAGCACTGACACAGCTGTTGCTAGACATTTTGCCGAAACTAAACACAATGTATCCCAGCTAAAGTGGTGCATACTAGAAAAAGTAGAGCAACAACAGAGAGGGGGGGGAATATCAGAGTAAAACTGCTCCAAACCGAGGCTAAATGGAATAAAAAGTTCCAGAGCATGAAACATGGTCTGTCAAACCATTTTTAGTGTCCAGTGAAACAGTCAGAAGCCTTATTAATGGCTGGTTTGCAACAATATGCTATAATAGTTACATGTCTTAAGTTGGAAATACCAATGATTGTATCAACATGTTACTTAATGCAATAATGAATTGTATCGACTTGGAGTATGGAGTACCAGCTGACAGGAAGATACATAAAGTTAGAGATATCGGTAGAAACTAAGGCTGGTACTAAATATATATATTTTCTACATAGATATATATATGTAGACTGTTCCATGTACAGATTTTATTATGGTAGGCATGTTTATATGCAGTTCCATGGTTGTGTATATATTTCCCTTCTCTCTAGGTACATCTCCTAAGGTAGTGGTGACTACACACATTTGGATTTAAAGACACTACTGTGATTAGACTATTTTTGTTTAATGGGCGTTTTTGTGCACCAATTGGGTTAAGGGTGTATGTGATGCCATTTCAACTCCCATGTGGGAGTATCCAGTTTATGCTTGAAAAAGAACACGCTGATGTTCGAAACATGTCACAGCAATAAACGTGTGCAGATTTAACTGCCTGGGTGTCCTCTTCCTCCCTTATTGAATTTTGCGTAATACTGGCAGACGGTCCAGTGGAAGTGTGACCCAACAAGCCAAGGTATAATGTCGTGCACCTGCAAACTTCTTTCCCTTGTTTAAAGAGAGGTATGGATTCATGGGAGAAAATGTTATTCTCCCTCTTTACAAAGCATTGGTAAGGACTGGAATATGCAGTGCAATTTTGGAATCCTTTGTACAAAAAGGACATCTTGGAAATGGAGAGGGTTCAGAGAAAGGCAACTAAAATAATAAAGGGAATAATAAAAGTTCACTAGAGAAAAAACGTTTGTGTGGGGATATAATTACTGTTTATAAATACATTAACAGGCCATGCAATACACTATCTGGGGCATTGTTTGCCAAAAGAACATGTCAGAGGACACACAGACATCCCTTAAAACTAGAAGAAAAGAAGTTTAGTCTCCAAGTTTGGAAAGGGTTTTTCACTGTGAGAAAGGTAAAACTATGGGACGGTCTTCCATTAGACGTTGTGATGGCAGGTTCATTGGTCAGTTTTAAAAGAAAGCTGGATGAGTTTCTGCAAACAAGGAATGTTGCAGGTTACTGGTATTGATTCATAAAGTAGAGTTGATCCAGGGATATTTTCAATTGCCACTTGGAGTCAGGAAGGATTTTTTTCCCCTTCATAATTCTGGTGGTGGTCGGGGGGGTTTGCCTTCCCCTGGATCAATACTTAGGCAGGAAATGTGGGTATTGCTGAGTAGCTTGGACTGGATGGACCTATGTCTTTATTCAACCTCAAATACTATACTATACTATTACAAGAAGGCTTTGAACTTCCTGGATTAAATAAGAGGTGAGAAGTTAGCAAGTGTTAAGGTAAACCACAAGGTTGCTGGGAATTTTAGTTATGAACTATACAGCTAAAGATCAGCAGATAAGAGATTTCTGGGCTAAACGTATAATAACAGTTGTAATCTGAATGACCCTTTATTAGATTCCAGTATAGGTAATCTAGAGATGCTTCCTTGCTATTTATTCTGCAGCACAGGTGCCTATATCTGTGCAGGGAGGGGTGAGGAATGCTCACCTCCCTAGAAAGAGAGAGGAAAGTAGAAAATAAAGAGGGAAATCTCTGTGGCAGCACCAACAGAGACTTATGTTACTACCCTCCAGCAGATGCAGTATTAATATTAACTTGTTTGCTGCAAAACTCACACCTTCCAGACAGATTGTAAGTACTGCTACAAATATGATATCTTCCTCTAAACAAACGTTTCCATTGTATTCAGTCAGTGGATTAAATGGATTAATTAAATTAAAAAAAAATATTTATAGAAAATGCCAAAATAATAACTTATTACTACCTCCCCGTGCACAATAAAAACTAACCCCGCTTAGTGATATGGGGCCCATCCACACACCAATACTAACTACAACTTCCTAATGTGTCCGTTAAGAAAGAAATTCAGACCATTGGCCATACATGGTCCAACAATCATACAATATTAGAATATCCCAAAATCGTACCACTGGGATTGGTGCCTGTATTGGCCCCTTTACATGCCAGCAGGATGGCCAACATGCCTCCTATCATCTCCACATGTGCACGTATAGGAAAGATAAAAGGCACATTGGGAGGGCATGCTGTAAGTGACAAACTTCCTTTCTGTGTAACCAGAGGGCTACACCTGGAAAAAAACATTATTTGTATATAACATAACTGTATAGAATATCTATATAGTAAGAAAGGATTCGGCTAATAAAGATCTGGGTAACATATTGCATATACATAACCTGTAATGTGTACAGCACAACATGCAGATCATAAAACCCAAATAGGGAAGGGGACAACTCACCTGACTACTCTGGAGAGTGGGATCCACCGGTAGCTGTGAGCATAGAAAACTGAGGCAGCCATAGAGATTACCAGGAAGACCTTGTACTCAGGGATCTCTGTAGATAATATAATGTGTGGGTTACAGGAGGGGTGGAGCGTTGGAATCATGTGAACAGTCAGGCAGGGAAACTCCATCTCATCAGTTATACAGTGTCCCAGTGGCAGTGAGGGTTGGGGAATGTCACCCAAATTCCAGGAAAGTAAAATCCATCTTTCCTACATTCCCCTCCTGCTATTCTGAATGCCCCAGTCTGTCCGTACAAGAGTTCAAGCTGGACTGACTGTCTGATTGGGGGAAGCGGCTGCACAGACACAACCAGCAACTAATGAGACCAGTGATATCCTAACTGGGGAGGCGGGACCACGCTGGTTAACTGTCAGTGTGAGAGGCAAACCTGGGGAAAGGGTTAGATTTCAGGAAGGCAGGGAACTAGGGTTACAGAAAAGAGAAATTTGATAGAATGAAGTCAGGTCCATGTCTGACAGATTGGCAGTGTGTGTGTTATAGTACATATATGTACTGTATGTGTGTGTTAATGTCTACGCACGCCCAATTTGTGAGCGAGCAACGACCGAGCGATGCACGCACCGAACGGACAAGAATAGTCCGTGTGTATGTGTTTGGTCGGGGGTCGTTCGGCGATCCACCAGGTGGAATCAAAAAAAGGACCCCCGACGGAACGCATACACACGGATGATTCTTGCCTGAAATTGAGCGTGTAAACGAACCTTTATGATTGTTTGTACCATTGCATATATACAGATACATGCTGGGAAATTTACCCAGAGCCACAAGCGATGCAAGGCTTTAATAGTGATATCGGCTGGAGTTACATACAGTAAGAGCATATAGTAAAATAACAGAAATTGATTAACCTAAATTATTATCCTATGGAAAGTAAACCCAAATTGTATGGGGTGGATCGGATGGGTAAAGCCACCCCATACTAATATGGTCTGTCAGTCACTCCAACAGTAGGATTCAAATCCCATGTGTTAGATCTCACAAGATCCTAAATGGTTTACTCAAAATAATGGATAAGTTAGGGCACTGAAAGTGTATGAACCTAATTAGGGAGGTGCTAGACCCAGAAAACAATGGAAAACTAGAAAAATAGGAGAAAAAAGGTCTGGTCTGCAACACTCTAAATGAGAAAGGCATAAATAACGTGTAAAGCTAAAAATCCTTTATTGTGATTGGCAGGGATATATGCATTAAAAACAATAAAAAATTGCCCAATATTCTCTTAAGATATAATAAGCGTAAACATCCTACAACTGTGCAAATGAAAGTCTATATAAGATACCAATAACAGTCAAATGGTAACACTTGGTCAAGTCAGTCTACATCATGGGGGTTCCCCTACTTACGACCAGTAATGGAAACACAGCGCAAGGAAGAGAAGTGGGATAAAATCGAATCCTATCATCACTCACGGGAGCTTTTTCAGCTACAGCCTATGCCTGTCTCTCCTTCCTTTAAGTAGCGTAGCGCCGTAGAAGCGCGTGACGTCACTCCCTCGCGAGATCTCGTGAGGTAACGCTATTTGAGTTTAAGAACTGGTTGATAGGCTGTCTGCATCGTGATCTCAGGCTGTCAAAATTAACTCTGAATTAACCCTGCCTTTATGCCAACAGTCAAAGTCTTAGCAAAAAATGAACATGCCATCAGAAAACAATATCAAAATTGCATATTAACATCAAAACATAAGTCAAGGTGCCAATGCTACTTATTTCAAATCATTAACACAACATTTAGTAGTATTTAAACAATAAGTCCATGTTGTAATCGTTGATGAGAGAATAATTCAACCTCAGATAAGTGCAGTATGACACATCAACAGAGACCCGTAAACTGGGTAATCTCATTAGAGCAAGGTAAGTGTCTTATATACATCCAAGGGCTCAATTAATTACAATTGTTGCCCCCATGTCATTCTGGGATGTCCAAATACCTATAGGAGGGCACGAGTCAAACGTCCAACAGGTCCATTCCCAAGAGGGACACCATCCGTTGGTGTCCCCATATCGACCAACGATGCTCTCAGCGAAAGATACACAGTGTTCCATCAATTTCAAACAGGGAGAAGTCCGCAGTGTCCAAACTTCTATGTGATAACCAACCCAGCGAGTGTCCTATAGTGTTTAGGTATGTATGCCGGGAGATAATATACTTTCCAGTCTTGTGATATTTAAATTCATGAAGGTAATCCGACAAATGGATAAAAGGTAAGTATATGCATAAAAGGTAAGTATAGTAAAATATGTCATCCAAGATAGCGTAAGTCCAATGAATTTCAGGTAGCGAAGAGTCTATAAGATACAAGGTTATTAAATAAATATAAATAAATTGATTACACTGTATTTATTGTATTTATTTATTGTTGATGTGTCATACTGCACTTATCTGAGGTTGAATTATTCTCTCATCAACGATTACAACAAGGAGTTATTGTTTAAATACTACTAAATGTTGTGTTAATGATTTGAAATAAGTAACATTGGCACCTTGACTCACCGTATATACTCGAGTATAAACCGAGTTTTTCAGGCTGTAAAATCAGCCTGAAAACTTGGACTCGGTTTATACTCGAGTCACTACTTACCTTAGCACTCCGGCAGCTTCCCTGTACTGGCGCGCCGGCCTAATGTCACTGCCCGGCGCCAAGCCCGGCGCAAATTAGTGACGTCAGCCGGCGCGCCAGTACAAGAATGAGCGCGCGGATGCCGGAATGGAGAGGACGCTTACCTTCAATGCTGGCACACAGTCCCAACAGAAAGCCCTTGGATGGAGGAGAGCGCACAGTTCCTGGATGGAGGAGAGCCCACAAGTACAAACTGAACTGGGTGGGAGGGTGAGGGTGGCATTCAAGATTTTGGAAACTACAACTCCCAGCATGCTTTATTAGCTGGGAGTTGTAGTTTCCAAATATCTTGAATGCCAAGTGAGGGTGGCATTCAAGATGTTTGGAAACTACAACTTCCAGCATGCTTTATTAGCTGGGAGTTGTAGTTTTCAAACATCTTGAATGCCAAGTTTCTACCCTCTGTTTATACTCGAGTCAACACTTTTATTAGATTTTTTAGGTGAAATTGGGTACCTCGGTTTATACTCGGGTCGGTTTATACTCAAGTATATAGGTATGTTTTGATGTTAATATGCAATTTTGATATTCTTTTCTGATGGCATGCTCATTTTTTGCTAAGACTTTGACTGTTGGCATAAAGGCAGGGTTAATTCAGAGTTAATTTTGACAGCCTGAGATCACATGATGCAGACAGCCTATCAACCAGTTCTTAAACTCAAATAGCGTTACCTCGCGAGATCTCACGAGGGAGTGACATCACGCGCTTCTACGGCTCTACGCTACTTAAAGGGAGGAGAGACAGGCATAGGCTGTAGCTGAAAAAGCTCCCGTGAGATTAAGGCGGAGCAAA
The DNA here is from genome assembly GCA_019447015.1 of Hymenochirus boettgeri. Taxonomy (NCBI): domain Eukaryota; kingdom Metazoa; phylum Chordata; class Amphibia; order Anura; family Pipidae; genus Hymenochirus; species Hymenochirus boettgeri. The sequence continues at coordinate 168,210,339 of CM033474.1, forward strand.
ACGCGTCCTACCATGTGATGATAGGATTCGATTTTGTCCCACTTCTCTTCCTTGCACTGTGTTTCCATTACTGGTCGTAAGTAGGGGAACCCCCATGATGTAGACTGACTTGACCGAGTGTTACCATTTGACTGTTATTGGTATCTTATATAGACTTTCATTTGCACAGTTGTAGGATGTTTACACTTATTATATCTTAAGAGAATATTGGGCAATTTTTAATTGTTTTTAATGCATATATCCCTGCCAATCTCATTTAGAGTGTTGCAGACCAGACCTTTTTTCTCCTATCTTTCTAGTTTTCCTAAATGGTTTACTGACATGCCCCAATACTGAGTAACCCCATACGATATGTATTTATTTTATACACAATAGCAATATAGTTAATAAAGCAAAGGGTTTGCTAGTTAATAAGATTGTATCAATTTACATAGTTAATAATGTACCCCCAACTGTAAATTATAGGGATATTTGAAGTCACCGAGGAGTACCGTGACCATATAAAAGCACGAGGCCGCAGTGGCAAGGGACCGGGTCCAGGGCCGAATTTACACCTCAGGAGCCTGTAGACCCAAAGAGCCTGGCGCCCCAAACCCCACCCCTAAACACAGACCACACCCCTAAACCACACCTATTTTCTCTTTTTTGGGAAAGAAAATAGACTATAAAGGGGTGCCTAATGGTAAATCCAGCCCTGACCGGGTCAGTTCAGGGGCATCTTTGGGAATTATGTATAATGCGAAACTGGGGGGGGGGCGCTGTGCATATATACAAAAATATTTTTTTACACTGGACACACCCTAAGCTACATAGAGAAGGAGCAACCTGTTATGCACGACTGGTTGACGAATATCAGCCAAATTGGTTGGGCATCTGTAAGAAACTTAACTTCTGTGTAATACTTCATTATATTACCATAGAATTCCCTGATCCTCCTTTTGTTTGTGTGTTGGACTGGTACTTGGGGTGGTTTGTCGGGGATGCCCTTGAAGCAGGACATTGTGGGGCTAATTAATGGGTGTGCGGCTCAAACGTATTATGAGGAACTTACCTTCTGATGTGATGAAGTCATGATGTCAGCGCAAAAATATCAATTCTAATCCTCAAATACATTGCCTGTTTGTAGAACCTGCCTGTGTCTGTTCCTTGTGATATCCAGCACCTGTCTAGTACCTGTATCCTGCTACATATCAATACCTGTATCCTGTCCATACCAGTACCTGTATTCAGCTCCATACAAGTACCTGGTTCCAGCTCTATACCAGTTCCAGTATTCGCTTTAAACCAGCCCTATTATCCAGCTCTATACCAGATTCAGTATCCAGCCTTCATACCAGTATCCAGTATTTGTACCTCTACTCAGAATACCGTGGGCCCTTTAGGGCCTATATTCTTTATAGCGTTGTTGATGATGGGACCAACCAGATCATCAATGATGCACAACCCATCATACAAACACAAGATTATTCTCAGTTGTTAGACATTTGTCAGCCAGTCGTGTGCCATGGGTCGCTCCCACAATTGTACGTCTGTACGTCCCTTAATCGAAAAGGTGTCTGCATATTTACCTGATGACATTTCAGAAAACCACTGGCGTAATGTTGACCGTAAACCTGTATCCAGCTGGGGGATGAGGCAGGAACATTGGCAGGAAAAAAACACTGGGGCAGTAGATATTACTGCTGATTCACTGTTCATCAGTTTGAATGTCAAATTAGCTGTAATGTCTAAATAGTGTGGGGTCCCCTTATGGGCAGCAGGGGAAAAAAATATTAATGGTCCCTAGTTGTAGAGTGTGTAAGGGATGCAGGGAACAGGGAGGTTTAATAGCCATATACTTTAAAAATAAACTTGTTTATCTAATATCCAAAAAAAGTCCATAAAGTTAATTTTGTGATTAAACAGAGAGAGGTTCAATGGTCCTTAATTTTTAAAGCAAGCCACAAGGTCGAGAAGAGGCTTGTCCATAGGTATATGAACAGAGAATAGTTGCTGGCCTGTAACTAGCTTGAGAAAATATCAATTTTGGGGAGTGGGACTTATGACATAGTATATAACACATGCATGTCACAGTCACAGAGGGGCAGTCTGAGAAGCGTAAACTTCACAAGCCTATAACTTAAGATTCAGAGAAGCTGGATTATCCTAGGATTGAGCTGATATATGAGCTAGATGGCACTTGAATGGAGATCACAGTTACCCTTTAAAGGTTTACTACTTATAGACTATGTGTAAATGCTGCAGGGTAGATAGGATTAATAATCTACCACCATACATGACCGTAGTATTACCAAGTATCTGCAAGGTGTAGGTGCCAAAAATGACCAACAAAGACGCCGTCTGCATTGCAGTTGGTCATTTCAGAAAAAAAAATTTTCTCAGCTTACCTCTACTATAGTAAAGGGAGCCGATACCGCATATGGGGCTTGTATCAATGTCAGACACAACTTCTATATTTTGTTTGTGTGTGAGAGTGTATGTATCTGAGAGAATGGGGTAAAAAAAAATATATATATGTGAGTGATTTAGAAAGTGTGTGAGAAAGAGAGCGGAACTGTGGTCTCCATTCAATTGTCTTTTTAAAACAGTTCTCTCATAACTTTCAAACAAGCCTAGGATGGTGTCTCTAGTTTTTCTGCGTCTTAAGTTATGGGCTTGTAAAGTTACACTCAGACTGTCAGGAGTAACAAGGAAGTGTGTGAAAGTCACATGATGAGCTGTTTGAGAAGCACCACTACCCCAAAACAAATATTTTCTGAGGCTATTTAAAGACCTGGAACTATTCCCTCTCCATTTCTCTACCAAGTTTTCTTTTCAGGCTTCTGTCTAGCTTTAAAAATTATTAAGAAATTTAGGGGCCGGGACTTATAATGCAGCAGGTGATCATCTGATAAAGGTGGAGGAGCCCCCGAAACACGTGTTTGATGTTTTGTTGGTTCAATAAAAGTTCTTAAATTTCCCTAATTGTGCGACGTTCCATAAGCTTACCTGCCATTTTGGATTGATTAACCCTTCTAGGGGTATGGGTGGGAATGATCTGCACCCTCTTCTGTGGATGAGCATAGGAAACCTATATCAGAGACCAAGGCAGTGAAGCCCAGAGAGTGGAGCCCAGAGATCCCAAGAACTATATCCCAAGGACAGTGCTTGCTTGGTAGGATAAGGTTGTGCTTGATACTGGTGCGTTATAATAAAGCTCCTCCAATAGCCAAAGAGCTTGTGCTGCCTGGTTTGTCTTATTTCCCACAACCTTACACAGGGCGTCCTGTGATATAAACATTTCACAATGTCTCATTAATGATGTTTATCACCTTTATTTTAAACAACCACAAATAGATCTAGGTCTTCATTTAAACATTTTGGGAATTTCATGCATAAATTATAAATCCAACGGGATTCTTTGGTGAGTAGTTTCTGATTAATGTCTCCACCTCTAATATTTAAGGGAGAACAAAACCTAAATGTTTAAAATCCTAATGTGAAAGCTTTTCTCTCCAGAACACCTATAGAATGTAACATTCTAGTAAGTTGCATTTAGTACATGTAAGTAATAGATTCTGTAACTAAGAAGGCTTTCAAGCTGTTGCCAGTACAACTCACCCATGTAGGCTTCAAAGAACCAGGTCCCCTGACCCCAGTATTCACTGTCTCTGTGCAGAGTTTCTAGCTTGTGTTTCTAATAACAGCTACAGTTTCTAAATGTACCTGTGTTCTTTGTAGTATCTCTGGTGGTGCAACGTATAAATGCCATGTTTTTAGAGCCCAAAAAGTCACAGGTTCAAGAGCCATAGAAGGAGCAGATAAACAAGACAGATCCTCCCTACTTAAACCAAAGAATAAAGGGGGGAAAGTGAGAGTGAGTGTCACTTTGACCATGAAGCACTGATACAGTTTGTGTATATGTATATTGAGTTATTATTTATGATTTAGCACTTTGTTTATATAATGTGGTATACATATCACTTAATAGTTTTGTTTCTATATTAAACCAATATATATCTTTTTGAAATTGTTCCTATTATGTTTACCATATTTTACTCTACGGGTTCAAATTCCCGGTCTCAGTTTATTATTTTTTTTTTAAATTTTCATTATTGTTATAGAATAATATAAAATTTAAACATGTACAAACTTTATATATACCAGCTCTGTTTTTTATTTACCAACCAGTGTGAATTGCCGACAGCCTTCCTGGAGCAATACAAAATAGTCAACAGATTTTACTGAGATTTTTCCCTAGACCCTAAATGCTGGCTTTAAAACATCTTACTCAGCCCCTAAATGTACTTATCCGACCATGGCTCCCTCTGCTGACCGGCAACCGGATCATTGATTAGCTAAGTCTCAGCCAATCACAGACACGGCTGCCGGTCTGGCCCCTTCTGCTCTTCCGTGCACGAAAGTAGCAGAAGAGGCCGTGAACGAAGGCGTGTAAGTACATTTTGGGGCTGATATAAATGTTTTAAAGCAAGTGTAAAGGGGTTGGGGTGGGTGCCTTATTTTATATGAAATTTAAGGTTTGGGGATGGCAATACCCTTTAATGTGTTCATTGATACTAGTCAGTGCATATTCAAAAAAAGTCATGTAGATGGCGCTGTATTACCTAGGTGAATGAAGGACAATTGCACCTACCTTAACTGGCAATTGTCAAATCTGTCTACAACTGCAAAGTTTAGTACCAAAGGAATGTGCATTGGCAGAGAGAATCCCCAGGGGTCTGCTATTTAACAAATGTACCCTACATCTAATTCATTTGACTATTAAACATTTGCAGCCAGCAATTAGGAAAACACAAATAACTGTCAAGGAATTTGAATTAAAAGTTTTGGCCATGACTGAAAAGCCTCAATTTCAGTACTCTGTGAACAGTTAATCCAACTTAAATTGAAGAAATTCAAAAGGTATACACAAGATTACAAACTAAAACAAATCCTACTTGAACCAATAACGCCACGTGCCAAAACAGGAGGAATAGAGGAGAGAGGATAGGGTCTGAGTCTAGTAACCCAAGATGGAGAAGACTTCATAGAGCCCTGACTGATACGAGCACAAGCCCATACCGCTCCTTGCAGTCTTCAAAGTTAGGGAAAATTTTTTAGAGGCACAGTCCCAAACAAAGAAAATAAAGGTCCTAAAGGGCAGGAAACAGTGATCGGGCAAAGAAAAGAATCACTCCAGAGGAGCATGTAAGAACACAAAGACAAGAGGACACGGAGACATTGGTGGTAAATATATCTCAATGTACTTTAATACATACACAAACTGATTTGTTTGAGAGGGGCCTGGGATTTCTGCCTACCTACAGGGGGGACCTTTTTGACTTTAAGTTGGAGTGGCACAAATTTGGGTGCTCACTGAAACTTAAAATGTGTTTTTATCTAAAAATGAAAAAGAAATCTACCTGCCTTACAAAACAATTCCTTGGATGTTTTCAATAACTTTCACACATACCTGCTCAGCCAGGATATTCTCTGTGCGGAACCAGAGGGGGTGGAGAGTGAGGTACGTACTAAATCCACGGGCTGTAAGGCTGAGACCACACTGCAACGCCCAGGAATCGCACACAAAATGCAAGCATTATTACACGCGATTGTGTGCGCGATTCTTGTGCGTTTTGCATTTGCGCATGAGATTTTTCCGTTTTTCACCAAAAATTGTGAACACATGCGTTACCAAAACGCGAACGGACACGCAATCGGAACGCGAAAATTCCCGCGATTTCCATTACGGCAAAAATCGCACATGCAATCGCGAGCGCAAAACGCGCTAGTGTGGCCTAGCCCTAACTCCTGCTGACAGCGGGGGAGGGATCGCAACAGATCGCTGATGATGCTGCCTGTTTTGACTTCCGAATATGAAAGGTGCAGGGGAGGGTTGAGGTGTGTGATTCACTAATAAACACATTAAGAATTTAGGATAGTGTGCATCTCTCAACTCTATACTAATTGGCTGTATGATCATAGTCCTTAGGTAGAGGGCTGTGGAGACTTGCACCTGTAGAATTGTTGGCAAGTTGCCATCTGGTGTGCCTAAGCTCCTACAACTTATGTGATTTAAATAGATAATACTCTCTGTGATTTAAATAGGTAATACTCCCTGTGATTTAAATAGGTAATACTCCCTGGGGGGTTTTCAGCAAAAGATATGATAAATAGTGTTAAACTCACCCGGGCAAATTTTGTCTATATTATTAATAGGACAAATTTTTGGTATTGCTTATTTTCAGCAAACTGCAGCTAATTATCAGACCAGTTCCATTAACATGGGAACATACCATAGTGCTGTGTAAGAAATAGTCATGTTAATAGAACATTCCAGTAAGTAATGATGTTTGGCGAAAATTCTGGTAAAACTGCAAATATTTATAAATAGCTTTAAATAAAAAAAAAATGACAAAAATAACTGAAATTTCACCTTCTCTGGTCTGGTAATAGTCGGCGCTAGAGAGCAATTTCTCTTTTCGCCAGGATATCAGACTTACCGCAATGAATAAGGAGAAGTTGTTTCTTCTGGCAATACTGCCAATACTACCGTCACACACTGCCACAGCGATACTTTTCCGTGAAAGCGAAAATGAGCGTTTTTATAAATACGGCAAAAAATAGCGCTTTGTCATTGCGATGTTCTGTGATAGCAAAATGGTGAAAATAGCGATTGTTTATAAATATGCCCCTAAATAAATGTTAGTTCTTTTAACATTACAACATAACTTCTTATAACATTTTACATGTTATAAGAAGGCCCTGCTCCATTCTATTAACATTGCAATAAATGCATAATACCTCAAGCTCAGTGCTCCATAGGCCCAAAGATATGTGATTTCTTGAAGACATTTTTATTTTTTATATTTTCTAAGAAAAAATGTATTTAATAGCCTTTCTTTTTCTTTCTTGTTGTAACTTTTATCAATTTCCTGAAAATGGAAAATTTTACATGTTGTTTTAAATCCTATGGATTATAGGGACATCTTGTGTATTTGGTCAATACTACATGCACTGCCTTCGAAATACATGTTAAAAAAAATGTAACACCTTGTTTACATTGCATAAGTTACCGCTCGCTCAAAGTTGATATTAACGTGATTTATTAAAGATCGAAGCCCACAGAAGCTCGCTTCTATTTATAAAGTGGCGGTAACTGATGCGCAGCGAGTGGTCGCATTCACCAGAGGGGCATGGTGGGGGGGCGTACACCAACCCCGCCCTCACCTCCCGTGGCGGCAACCACCCGCCACATGACCCCTTCCCAGCAGCCCCTCCCAGACCCTTGCCTCGTACTCTCGTGGGGAGGGGAAGGGAGGGACCTGCTGGGAGCACTTACAAGTGCCTTTTCCAGATTAGGGGGTCCCCCAGCTCGAACCGAGACCCCCCTCCCTGGCCCTATCAGGGCCCTTGCGGCTCTGACAAGAGCAATTTTGGCTTAAGGGGTGCCGCAGCTAAAACCGTACACACGGTGACGTCACAGACCACACAGTGACGTCACTGGAGGCTTAAGAAGAATGAGATCCAGGAAGTCTCGGACGGGCAGAGCTACAGAGTTTACACTGCAGATCCAAGATGTCACAAACTTTACAGCAGGAAAGGTAGGCTCAGGAGGGACTCTGGGAAAAAACAGAAAATCAAAATTGTGCTTACCGTTATTTTCTTTTCCTGGTCCTGAGACGGCAGTGGAAGTGCATGGGTTAAATCCCTTTAATCCCCCAATGACAGGCCGGTTTACCCAATAAAATGTGTAGCTCCACCCCTTCATCTCTGTGTCTTTGTCGACTGTATCTGTTGGAGGAATTATTTTTAAAAAAGAGGGGAGGGAGCTACTTCCACAGGCATCTCAGGACCAGGATAAGAAAATCACGGTAAGCACAACTTTGATTTTCTGTTTTCCCTGGTCCTTCCAAGTGCATGGGATATACCACGTAATAGATAATTGAAGGGAGGGAGACTGTTTTCAGTTTTATCTACTCAGTATTTATTTAGAAGATTTTGCCGCCTCCAGAATTTTGGAAGCAAACTCTGCCTTTTGTTTATCAATAATATCTAATTTATAGTGTTTGATGAATGTGGACATTGAGGTCCAAGTAGCTGCTCTGCAGATCTCCGAAGGAGTAACTCTTGCTTGGAATGCCCATGATGCAGCCATTTCCCTGGTGGAGTCTGCTGTCACTTTGTCAGGTAATTTACCTTCTTCCATAGTGCATGATTGCTTAATTGTGCTTATGATTCACGAGGATATAGTTTGTGTTGTTGGTTGTTGCCCTTTTTTGGGCCCTAAGAAATTCGAAATTCCTGTGTTTTGGATATGTATTGTTTTAATGTTCTGCCTATATCCAGCTGGTTTTCGTCCGTTGCATCTTGTAGTGATGGTAGGACTATTTCTTGGTTTATATGAAAGTCTGATATGACTTTTGGGATAAACTTTGAGTCTGGTTTTAGTATAACTTTGTTTCCCTGGAAAGTCAGGTATGGTGGGACACATTTCAATGTTCTGACTTCAGACACTCTGCGCCCTGATGTAACTGCTATCAGGAAGACAGTTTTGAGTGTTAATTCTTTAATATCTGCTTGATTTATTGGCTCAAACAGTATGTGTTGAAGCATATTTAATACCTTTGTTAGGTCCCATGGGGGGACTGGAGATTTGTATTGAGGCTTGAGATGTTTTACTCCTCTGAAAAATCTGATAACCAGTGGATCTGTTGCCCATTTTTTGTTAGTATCTGTGGATATAGCAGTTATTTTTCTTTTCAATGTCAAGATGATAAATTGTTTGTCTAATCCTTCTTGAAGGAATTCAAGGACTGTATCTATTTTTATATTCCTGGTTTGCCTCTTTTTGTCTTGGCACCACTCTAGGAACTTTTCCCAGGTCTTATAGTATGCGTTGGAGGTTGTTTTTTTCCTGGAAGACATTAAAGTATGTATTACTTCGTCAGATAGCCCTGCTTCTTTCATAGGTTTGACTTCAGCAGCCAGGCCGTCAGTTTTAGCTGTTTTAGATTGGGGTGAATGAGTATCCCCTGAGTTATTAGGTTGGGATTCTTTGGCAGCGATATAAGTGGGGCCAGACTCTGTACCCACGAGAACCAGGGTCTCCTTGCCCAGAATGGAAGGATGATGATTATCTGGGCTCTGTCTTCCTCTATTTTTCTGAGGGTTCTGTGGATTAGAGAGATTGGGGGAAAGGCATACATTAGGTGTGGACTCCATTTGATAGAGAAGGCATTTGTGGCTATTGCTCTGCTGTCTGGGTATCTGGACCAGAAATTCGATACTTTGGTATTTTGTCTTGTTGCCATGAGATCTATTACCAGTTTGCCCCATTTGGATGTCAGTTGATTGAATACTGACCAGACTCCACTCCAGTGGACTGATCATGTGTCTGCTGAGTCTGTCTGCTTGTATGTTCTCCTTCCCCGGGATGTGAATTGCTCTCAGCTGCTTGATTCTGATTTTTGCCCAGATAAATATTTCTTCTGTTTGGGTCCAGAGACTTCTGCTTCTGGTTGCACCCTGTTTGTTTAGGTAGTATACTACCGCTATATTGTCCGATTGAATTGGGGCATTTTGAATCAGAAAGTGGAATGCTTTTAATCCCAGGAAGACTGCTCACATATCTCTCATATTCTGATTTTAAGTTTTCCAGAATTGATTCCATGTCCCCTGTGCTTGTTGTTTGTTGCAGCATGCCCCCCAAACTAGAGGTTGGAAGTTCTTCGTTCGGTAGGAAGATGAAGTTAAAGTTTGGTTGTCTCTACAGTTATTCCCAAGTATTGAATTTCCTGGGATGGTATCAGGTTCGACTTTTCTAGATTTATTAGCCAACCATGATTGGTTAGGGCTTCCTGAACATGTGATGATATCATCAACAGGTTGTCCTTGTTTTGAGCTTTTATTAGGGTGTCGTCCAGATATGCGAACATTTCTATGTTCTGAGTCCTTAGAAATCAGTGGTGAGAGGATCTTTGTAAATGTACATGGAGACAACCAGGGCAGAGATTTGTACTGTGATGGTTTAAGATGTAGAACCTTAGGTATTTTCTGTGCTTCAGATGTATTGGGACATGATGGTAAGCATTCTGTAGATCGATTTTGATCATCCAGTCTCCCTTCTGTATCTGATATTGCTCTGAGTGTTTGAATATTTCTGTATGATTATTTCTCAAAGAATGATGTATACATTAAAAAAAACACATTAAGGGAATCAGCAGTTTAGCCTTGATTAATGATCGTATGCTCCGGGTATTGTGTTTTGTATTCACATAGTGTTATCGCTTTCAAAACATTTTGTTATTAGAACAAACACAGCAGTGTATAAAATCATAATTCTATAGTAAATAAACTATGAAATATGTTGATCGGTAATTGTTCTGTTTCAAACACTGCTTTATGCAAAGGCATTGACATCCCACCTAGATCCAGTCTGTGTGGACAGTATGGCACCTTACTGATATATAAAGAATTGACAACCCTCCTAGACCCAGTCTGTGTGGACAGTATGGCACCTTACTGATATATATAAAGAACTGACATCCCTCCTAGACCCAGTCTGTGTGGACTGTATGGCACCTTACTGATATATATATATAAAGAATTGACATCCCTCCTAGACTCAGTCTGTGTGGACAGTATGGCCTCTTGCTAATTTGGTGAGATGCACAGGCAGCTTTACATTTCCAATTAGACACAGAAGTTTAATCCAACGTAATTTTACTTCAGATTTTAGTTTAGTGCAATACAGAGGATGATTTGAAGGTTAATTTACTTATTTTGGTTTTGGTTTTGTGAGAAGACAATGACTTCCTAAACCTTCACTCTAAACTACATACTAAGAGCAGACAGGGAGCGTCTAGCTATAGGAAATACTAATTAACACTAGACGGGGGGGTACGGGGAAGGAAGGTCAGGAGGGGAAGAAAACATAAATCACCATTCTCAAACCAAGTGGGAGGAGTATCCCAGGGAAACACGACAGTTGAGGGACAGATGCAAGTGGGGATATCAAACTCGGCGGAAAAACAGGGATTAGGAGATGATTTACAAATAATGAATTTGTCCAGCCTTGCTCTTAATGAAGAGCATATCAATTTATTAAAAAAGGGATTATCTTTTGTACCTATGGCAAGACTGGATAAATTTACACTAACCAAAGGTTTGCACCTTTTTGCAAGTAAATTGTATCTGCTCACACACAATGATTTTATGCTTAATGGCCGTTTTTTCAGACAATTAAGGGGTACAGCAATGGGGTCTACCTGTGCCCCAACATATGCAGGTCTCCATTTAGGCCTTTTGGAGCAGGAGGTGGTCTATCCGATGATTGAAGCTCTGGAAGGCTCCCAAGTAGACCTTTGGATCAGGTATGTGGATGATGTCCTTCTCCTGTGGCATGGTCACCTAGATAGTATGAAGAATTTTTTAGGTCAATTGAACATCAATGATAGGAATATTAAGTTAACCTGGCGGGTAACTTTTTTAGACCTAACTATTTTTCAGAGAGATAACAAAATCTTAACAAAAACCTACAGAAAAGACACAGCCGTAAATTCGCTACTGTGTGCAGTCACCACCAACCGTCTTTAATCAAAGGAATCCCCATTGGACAGTTTCTAAGATGCAGAAGAAACTGTTCATTAAATACTGATTTTGCAAAAGAAACTGGAGGTCTCTTTAGGAGATTTGTTCAGAGAGGGTAATCTTTATCCTACATTAAGAAAGGATTTATAAGAGCAAATAAACAAACAAGATGTGATTTACTTTATAAACATCAAGGTAAAACCACAAAAAAGGAAGTAACAAGATTTGTTACGACATATAATGGACAATGGAACAATATCCAAACAATTCTAGATAAGTGGTGGTTCCTCTTAAGTGATGATCAAGAACTATCGGGCGAACTGGGCATAAAAGCCAGTATGGTAGAGCAAAAAATCTTAGTGACGAGTTGACACGCAGTCACTATACTCCAACAAAGGGAGGTTTGTCAGAATGGTTGGGGAAGCCACCCATAAAGGGACTGTATAAATGTGGAAGATGCTCCATTTGCCCATATATTGATTCCACAAAAAATCTGGATTGTAAGGGTGTATTGATCCCTATTAGATCTTTTATAAACTGTCAAACGTCACAAATTGTTTATCATATTAAATGTAAATGCGGTTTACTCTACATAGGTCAGACCAAAAGACAGTTGGTATTGAGGATATAAGAACATCTAAGAGCGGTACGCAATGTTGACATAAGAAACAGTTTGACGAAACACGATAAAGAGATTCATCCATGGGAATAAAAAGGGTCTCCCTGGGGATCAGAGGGGGAAACCTCGTAAAGAGACTACTCCAGAGAGAGTCCTTTTGGATCCACAAGTTTGATTCTGTGAATCCCAAAGGATTAAATGATGAACTGTCATTCTGTAGCTTCTTATAATGGAGGTTTTGAGGGTTGGGAAAAGGCGTAAATCGTTTTGCCCCCCCCCCCCTGAAAATGAACCTTTATTTTTAGTCAAATGTGGATGGTGCTGTATTAGTAACTTTTTTGCATTTAGCGTGTGACTTATAATCCAGGAAGGTTAATGTTAACATTATTTTGTGGTCTGAGAGAATTCCCCATCAATGTATTATTATATAGATTGTCAGATGTATTAGGAATTTGTGAAGCATTTTAAAGAAGTTACTATATTAAGATTAAGCAGCACATTTAGTGATGCTAATGTTCGTTACCAATTACCCATAAACACTAGTTGGAGTAACGATAATGCTTAGATTCCCAGAAACACTAATGAGTGTTTAGGTTTGAAATGATAATGGATATTGAGAGATATTAAAGGGTATCTCCACTGATGGAAAAACGTTTTTTTTTTTTTTTCCTATATGAAAGTTCAGTACGTACTTAATGATGAAGAGCTTTGCAAAAAATCGGCGCACACCGGAAAGGCACGAGTCCAAACTCACTTCTTGGATAAAAACAGTTACTTTATTTAAGCGTCTTACGCCATATCACTACAAACATGTAGAAGGAAATCCCGCCTTACGCGTTTCGAGCCTGTTATGGCTCTTACTCATAGGAGGATTTAACTTTGATCATAATGATTTAAGTAGGGCATATTTGTAGGTATAGTAAGATATATGCCTGTGTGCTTCATTGCATAGTGAATTTATATATCCAAAATTATTTTGTAGCACTGCAAAATGTAAGGAATGTGTATTTTGGTTTTAAGATTGTGACATTGTAAACAGAGTGTCTATTTTGGTGTATGTTGTTAAGATTGTTGCAAATAATCAGCTGTTTGGCTTTTAAACATTTTAGTTACATGATGGACTACGTGTTCTAGGGGGTGTTGTTGCGGCGTGACGCAATTTCCCCATAAAAAGAACGTAGTATGACACACCCCCAGCCTTAAGTAAGAGCCAAACAGGCTCGAAACGCGTAAGGCGGGATTCCTTCTACATGTTTGTAGTGATATGGCGTAAGACGCTTAAATAAAGTAACTGTTTTAATCAAGAAGTGAGTTTGGACTCGTGCCTTTCCGGTGTGCGCCGATTTTTTGCAAAGCTCTCATCATTATGTACGTACTGACTGGAACCAAAGCGAAGGGTTCGGGGCAGGCAGCACCCGGACCACCGAAGGGAAGGGTGAGTACGGTTGTTTCTGAGTCTGGTCTAAGATTGTGGTTTCATTCTGGACGCTGTTGAATACCTCTTGACCCATAATTATTTTCAGTTTGATGGAACTTTCTACATACAAAGTTGTGGAGCATCGATGGAGGCAAAATTCTCGCCCACATATGCTAACCTGTTTATGGGGTGGTGGGAGGAAGTTTATCTCTTCCACCACCCCATATATACAGGGTCTGAATCAAGAATAGTTCATATCATAGATACATAGATGACTTATTATAATATGGAAGGGAACTAAGATTGAATTTGAATTATGTTTTTCCTAGTTTTAATGTGAATCCTTTTAATTTAAGATTCACTTATCTATTTGGGGATTATCTGTTGTATACTTAGATTTAATTATAGGCATTAAGGAATCTTGCATATATACCAATAATTATCGTAAGCCAGAAGCAAGGAATACAATCTCCTAGCCTCTTCAAATCATCCACACAACTGCATCAAAGCAATTCCTTATGGTCGTTCAGTTTTGAGGCTTAGAAGGAACTGTTCCACAGAGGAGTTATTGATAAGGAGAGTAAACAATGATACAGGACTGAGAGAACGTGGGTATAACTACGGTTATTACAATCGGCCTATTACAAGCTAAAAGAATGAGTTGTGATAGACTCTTGAGAGGAGTTAAAGAAAAAAAGAAAGAAACAAAATCCCACCAAAATTATAATCAAAATAATAGCATATTGGTTAACCATAAGAATAAGAATGAAATATTTTTCAATACAAAATTTAGTCCACAATTTAAACAAATTGTAAACATCATAAAAAGATACTTACCAGTCTTGAACAGGATAATGCATTCCACAGTTCTAAAAAAGGCTGTAAATTTGTCCCAGAAGAGCGCGGTCTCTGGGAGACATTTATCACCCAGCCAATATCAGACTAAACAAGAACAGAGGACCACCTGGTATCTTGTAATGGTAGTTATATGTGTGGTGCCAATCGATGTAAAACATGTTCGCACATGTACAAATCCACAATGTTTAAAAGCTCTGTGATAGAGAAGACTTATGAGATAAGACAGCATATAAATTGCAATGTGACTATGTAGTATATCTTATTACATGCACAAACTGTAACATCCAATATGTTGGATGTACATCTCGTTCTGAAATCTAGAATACGTGAACATATCAGAGACATAACACATAATAATATTAATAGTCCAGTAGGACGTCATTTTCTACAATGCAATCAATCCAATTTTAAATACTTGAAAGTACAGGGTATACAGAGAGTGTACCAGGATAAAAGGAACAGGACAGATTAAACAATTCAAGGTTCTAAAACACAGCTGTATATGTGTTGTACAAGCTAAGAGCACGCTCTTAATTGCAAGTGCAGGTAACAAGATATATTGTCTAGCGAGGTACTTAGTCTAATGGAAGGTTCGGGTGTATATACCCCGAACCTGACGCTCCGGCAATCTGCCGTCCAGTCAGAAAAAATATATATGCTTTTGTACACATGCAAGACTCACCGCTTCCCCTTGGTGGTCCGGGTGCCGCCCGCCCCGAACCCTTCGCCTGGTTCGTGAAGTATCCACAGTTTAGAAGCGATTGTATCGCGACACCGGAAAGAGCATTTTGGATATTTAAAATCTAAAGTCTTATTTAGTCTTCAAACAGCAGCAGCATAATAACACAACGCCTACGCGTTTCAATCACAGGATTCACCCTGCCCTGATCAAGGAGGTCTCTTTCCCTTTAAGAACTGGTGTATAAAGGGCAGGGTGAATCCTGTGATCATGTGCCTTGATTAAGCCGTTTAAGGCTTGAAACGCGTAAGGCGTTGTGTGTTATTATGCTGCTGCTGTTTGAAGACTAAATAAAGACTTTAGATTTTAAAATATCCAAATGGCTCTACTTTCCGGTGTGCGCGCTACAATCGCTTCAAGACTGTGGATACAGAGACAGATTAGTCCAACTCAGAAAAGCGGAAGTACGTTGGATATTTAACTTAGACACCAGAATCCCTCAAGGGTTAAATTCAAGATACGACATCCTTTGCTATATAGAGTAAATTTAGGATGATTGATACATAGTGCTCTTCAATTAGGAGGATTAATGTTGCTCCTATGATTTAAGTAGGGCATATACTTTGTAGGTATAGTAAGATATATGCCTGTGTGCTCTCATTGCATAGTGTAATTTATATATCCAAAATTATTTTGTAGCACTGCAAAATGTAAGGAATGTGTATTTTGGTTTTAAGATTGTGACATTGTCACAGAGGTCCTATTTTGGTGTATGTTGTTAAGATTGTTGCAAATAATGCTGTTGCTTTTAAACATTTTAGTTACATGATGGCTACGTTGTTCTAGGGGTGTTGTTGCCTGACGCAATTTCCCCCATAAAAGGAACGTAGTATGACACACCCCCAGCCTATAAGTAAGAGCCATAACAGGCTCGAAACGCGTAGGCGGGATTTCCTTCTACATGTTTGTAGTGATATGGCGTAAGACGCTTAAATAAAGTAACTGTTTTAATCCAAGAAGTGAGTTTGGACTCGTGCCTTTCCGTGTGCGCCGATTTTTTTGCAAACTCTCTTCATCATTAAGTACGTACTGACTGGAACCAAGCGAAGGTTCGGGGCAGGCAGCACCCGGACCACCGAAGGGAAGGTTGAGTACGGTTGTTTCTGAGTCTGGTCTAAGATTGTGGTTTCATTCTGGACGCTGTTGAATACCTCTTGACCCATAATTATTTTCATTTGATGGAACTTTCTACAACAAAGTTGTGGAGCATCGTGGGAGCAAAATTCTCGCCCACATGCTAACCTGTTTATGGGGTGGGTGGAGGAAGTTTATCTCTTCCACACCCCCATATATACAGGGTCTGAATCAAGAATAGTATCATATCATAGATACATAGATGACTTATTAATAATATGAAGGGAACTAGATTGAATTTGAATTATGTTTTTCCAGTTTTAATGTAATCCTTTTAATTTAAGATTCACTTATCTATTGGGGATTAATCTGTTGTATACTTAGATTTAATTATAGGCATTAAGGAATCTTGCATATATACCAATAATTATCGTAAGCCAGAAGCAAGGAATACAATTCTCCTAGCCTCTTCAAATCATCCCACACACTGCATCAAAGCAATTCCTTATGGTCAGTTTCTGAGGCTTAGAAGGAACTGTTCCACAAGGAGTTATTTGATAGGAAGTAAACAAATGATACAGAGCTGAGAGAACGTGGGTATAACTACGGCTTATTCAATCGGCCTATTACAAAGCTAAAAGAATGAGTTGTGATAGACTCTTGAGAGAGTTAAGAAAAAAAGAAAGAAACAAAATCCCACCAAAATTATAATCAAAATAATAGCATATTGGTTAACCATAAGAATAAGAATGAAAATATATTTTTCACTACAAAATTTAGTCCACAATTTAAACAATTGTAAACATCATAAAAAGATACTTACCAGTTCTTGAACAGGATACTGCACTTCACACAGTTCAAAAAAAACAGGCTGTAAATTTGTCCCCAGAAGAGCGCGGTCTCTGGGAGACATATTATCACCCAGCCAATATCAGACTAAACAAGAACAGAGACCACCTGGCTATCTTGTAATGGTAGTTATATGTGTGGTGCCAATCGATGTAAAACATGTTCGCACATGTACAATCCACAATGTTTAAAAGCTCTGTGATAGAGAAGACTTATGAGATAAGACAGCATATAAATTGCAATAGTGACTATGTATATATTCTTATTACATGCACAAACTGTAACATCCAATATGTTGATGTACATCTCGTTCTCTGAAATCGATAACGTGAACATATCAGAGACATAACACATAATAATATATAGTCCAGTAGGACGTCATTTTCTACACTGCAATCAATCCAATTTAAAATACTTGAAAGTACAGGGTTACAGAGAGTGTACCAGGATAAAAGGAACAGAGACAGATTAAACATTCAAGGTTCTAAACACAGCTGTATATTTGTGTGTACACTAAAGCCACTCTATAATTGCAAGTGCAGGTACAAGATATATTGTCTAGCGAGCTTACTTAGTCTAATGGAAGGTTCGGGTGTATATACCCGAACCTGACGCTCCGGCAATCTGCCCGTCCAGTCAGAAAAAATATTATGCTTTTGTACACATGCAAGACTCACCGCTTCCCCTTGGTGTCCGGGTGCCGCCCGCCCCGAACCCTTCGCCTGGTTCGTGAATATCCCAGTCTTAGAAGCGATTGTACTGGGCGCACACCGGAAAGTAGAGCCTTTGGATATTTTAAATCTAAAGTCTTTATTTAGTCTTCAAACAGCAGCAGCATAATAACACAACGCCTTACGCGTTTCAATCACAGGATTCACCCTGCCCTGATCAAGGAGGTCTCTTTCCCTTTAAGAACTGGTGTATAAAGGGCAGGGTGAATCCTGTGATCATGTGCCTATGATTAGAGCCGTTTAAGGCTTGAAACGCGTAAGCGTTGTGTTATTATGCTGCTGCTGTTTGAAGACTAAATAAAGACTTTAGATTTTAAAATATCCAAATGGCTCTACTTTCCGGTGTGCGCCGATACAATCGCTTCTAAGACTGTGATACAGAGACAGATTAGTCCAACTCAGAAAAGCGGAAGTACGTTGGTATTTAACTTAGACACCAGAATCCCTCAAGGGTTATTCAAGATACGACATCCTTTGCTATATAGAGTAAATTTAGGATGATTGATACTAGTTTGCTCTTCAATTAGGAGGATTTAATTTTGATCATAATGATTTAAGTAGGGCATATACTTGTAGGTATAGTAAGATATATGCCTGTGTGCTCTCATTGCATAGTGTAATTTATATATCCAAAATTATTTTGTAGCACTTCAAACTGGAGGAATGTGTATTTTGGTTTTAAGATTGTGACATTGTAAACAGAGTGTCTATTTTGGTGTATGTTGTTAAGATTGTTGCAAATAATCAGCTGTTTGGCTTTTAAACATTTTAGTTACATGATGGACTACGTTGTTCTAGGGGGTGTTGTTGCGGCGTGACGCAATTTCCCCCATAAAAGGAACGTAGTATGACACACCCCCAGCCTATAAGTAAGAGCCATAACAGGCTCGAAACGCGTAAGGCGGGATTTCCTTCTACATGTTTGTAGTGATATGGCGTAAGACGCTTAAATAAAGTAACTGTTTTAATCCAAGAAGTGAGTTTGGACTCGTGCCTTTCCGGTGTGCGCCGATTTTTTGCAAAGCTCTTCATCATTAAGTACGTACTGACTGGAACCAAAGCGAAGGGTTCGGGGCAGGCAGCACCCGGACCACCGAAGGGAAGGGGTGAGTACGGTGTTTCGAGTTCTGGTCTAAGATTGTGGTTTCATTCTGGCGCTGTTGAATACCTCTTGACCCATAATTATTTTCAGTTTGATGGAACTTTCTACATACAAAGTTGTGGAGCATCGATGGGAGCAAAATTCTCGCCCACATATGCTAACCTGTTTATGGGGTGGTGGGAGGAAGTTTATCTCTTCCACCACCCCATATATACAGGGTCTGAATCAAGAATAGTTCATATCATAGATACATAGATGACTTATTATAATATGGAAGGGAACTAAGATTGAATTTGAATTATGTTTTTCCTAGTTTTAATGTGAATCCTTTTAATTTAAGATTCACTTATCTATTTGGGGATTATCTGTTGTATACTTAGATTTAATTATAGGCATTAAGGAATCTTGCATATATACCAATAATTATCGTAAGCCAGAAGCAAGGAATACAATCTCCTAGCCTCTTCAAATCATCCACACAACTGCATCAAAGCAATTCCTTATGGTCAGTTCAGTTTTGAGGCTTAGAAGGAACTGTTCCACAGAGGAGTTATTGATAAGGAGAGTAAACAATGATACAGGACTGAGAGAACGTGGGTATAACTACGGTTATTACAATCGGCCTATTACAAGCTAAAAGAATGAGTTGTGATAGACTCTTGAGAGGAGTTAAAGAAAAAAAGAAAGAAACAAAATCCCACCAAAATTATAATCAAAATAATAGCATATTGGTTAACCATAAGAATAAGAATGAAATATTTTTCAATACAAAATTTAGTCCACAATTTAAACAAATTGTAAACATCATAAAAAGATACTTACCAGTCTTGAACAGGATAATGCACTTCCACAGTTCTAAAAAAGGCTGTAAATTTGTCCCAGAAGAGCGCGGTCTCTGGGAGACATTTATCACCCAGCCAATATCAGACTAAACAAGAACAGAGGACCACCTGGTATCTTGTAATGGTAGTTATATGTGTGGTGCCAATCGATGTAAAACATGTTCGCACATGTACAAATCCACAATGTTTAAAAGCTCTGTGATAGAGAAGACTTATGAGATAAGACAGCATATAAATTGCAATGTGACTATGTAGTATATCTTATTACATGCACAAACTGTAACATCCAATATGTTGGATGTACATCTCGTTCTGAAATCTAGAATACGTGAACATATCAGAGACATAACACATAATAATATTAATAGTCCAGTAGGACGTCATTTTCTACAATGCAATCAATCCAATTTTAAATACTTGAAAGTACAGGGTATACAGAGAGTGTACCAGGATAAAAGGAACAGGACAGATTAAACAATTCAAGGTTCTAAAACACAGCTGTATATGTGTTGTACAAGCTAAGAGCACGCTCTTAATTGCAAGTGCAGGTAACAAGATATATTGTCTAGCGAGGTACTTAGTCTAATGGAAGGTTCGGGTGTATATACCCCGAACCTGACGCTCCGGCAATCTGCCGTCCAGTCAGAAAAAATATATATGCTTTTGTACACATGCAAGACTCACCGCTTCCCCTTGGTGGTCCGGGTGCCGCCCGCCCCGAACCCTTCGCCTGGTTCGTGAAGTATCCACAGTTTAGAAGCGATTGTATCGCGACACCGGAAGGAGAGCATTTGGATATTTAAAATCTAAAGTCTTATTTAGTCTTCAAACAGCAGCAGCATAATAACACAACGCCTACGCGTTTCAATCACAGGATTCACCCTGCCCTGATCAAGGAGGTCTCTTTCCCTTTAAGAACTGGTGTATAAAGGGCAGGGTGAATCCTGTGATCATGTGCCTTGATTAGAGCCGTTTAAGGCTTGAAACGCGTAAGGCGTTGTGTGTTATTATGCTGCTGCTGTTTGAAGACTAAATAAAGACTTTAGATTTTAAAATATCCAAATGGCTCTACTTTCCGGTGTGCGCGCTACAATCGCTTCAAGACTGTGGATACAGAGACAGATTAGTCCAACTCAGAAAAGCGGAAGTACGTTGGATATTTAACTTAGACACCAGAATCCCTCAAGGGTTAAATTCAAGATACGACATCCTTTGCTATATAGAGTAAATTTAGGATGATTGATACATAGTGCTCTTCAATTAGGAGGATTAATTTGTCTAATGATTTAAGTAGGGCATCTAATTGTAGGTATAGTAAGATATATGCCTGTGTGCCTTCATTGCATAGTGTAATTTATATATCCAAAATTATTTGTAGCACTGCAAAATGAAGGACTGTTTATTTTTGGTTTTAAGATTGTGACATTGTAAACAGATTGTAAACACGTGTCTATTTTGGTGTATGTTGTTACGATTGTTGCAAATAATCAGCTGTTTGGCTTTTAAACATTTTAGTAACATGATGGACTACGTTGTTCTAGGGGGTGTTGTTGCGGCGTGACGCAATTTCCCCCATAAAAGGAACGTAGTATGACACACCCCCAGCCTATGAGTAAGAGCCATAACAGGCTCGAAACGCGTAAGGCGGGATTTCCTTCTTCCAGTTTCGCTTTTAAACCAGCCCTATTATCCAGCTCTATAACCAGATTCGTATCCGCCTTCATACCAGTATCCAGTATTTGTACCTCTACTCACGATTACCGTGTGGGCCTTTAGGCCTATATTCTTATAGCGTTGTTGTGATGATGGGACCAACCAGATCATCAATGATGCAAACCCATCATACCAACACAAGATTATTCTCAGTTGTTAGACATTTGTCAGACCGTCGTGTGCTGGGTCGACTCCCACAATTGTACGTTGTACGTCCCTTAATCGAAAAGGTGTCTGCATATTACCTGATGACATTTCAGAAAACCACTGCGTAATGTTGACCGTTAACCTGTACCAGCTGGGGGATGAGCAGGAACATTGGCAGGAAAAAAAAACACTGGGGCAGTAGATATTATGCTGATTCACTGTTCATCAGTTTGAATGTCAAATTAGCTGTAATGTCTAAATAGTGTGGGGTCCCTTATGGGCAGCGGGGAAAAAAAATTAATGGTCCTAGTTGTAGAGTGTGTAAGGGATGCAGGGAACAAGGGAGGTTTAATAGCCATATACTTAAAATAAAACTGTTTATCTAATATCCAAAAAAAGTCCATAAAGTTAATTTGTGATTAAACAGAGAGAGGTGTCAATGGTCCTTAATTTTTAAAGCAAGCCACAAGGTTCGAGGAAGAGGCTTGTCCTAGGATATATGAACAGAGAATAGTTGCTGGCCTGAACTAGCTGGAGAAAATATCAATTTTGGGGAGTGGGGACTTATGACATAGTATATAACACATGCATGTCCACAGTCACAGAGGGCAGTTGAGAAGCGTAAACTTCACAAGCCTATAACTTAAGATCAGAGAAGCTGGATTATCCTAGGATTGAGCTGATATAGAGCTAGATGGCACTTGAATGGAGATCACAGTTACCCTTTAAAGGTTTCTACTTATAGACTATGTGGTAAATGCTGCACGGGTAGATAGGATTAATAATCTACCACCATACATGACCGTAGTATTACCAAGTATCTGCAAGGGTAGGTGCCAAAAATGACCAACAAAGACGCCGTCTGCATTGCATTGGTATTTCAGAAAAAAAAATTTTCTCAGCTTACCTCTACTATAGTAAGGGAGCCGATACCGCATATGGGGTTGTATCAATGTCAGGACACAACTTCTATATTTTGTTTGTGTGTGAGAGTGTAGTATCTGAGAGAAGGGGGTAAAAAAAAAATATATATATGTAGGTGATTTGAAAGTGTGTGAGAAAGAGAGCGGAACTGTGGTCTCCATTCAATTGTCTTTTTAAAACAGTTCTTCATACTTTCAAACAAGCCTAGGATGGTGTCTCTAGTTTTTCTGCGTCTTAAGTTATGGGCTTGTAAAGTTACCTCAGACTGTCAGAGTAACAGGAAGTGTGTGAAAGTCACTATGAGAGCTGTTTGAGAGCACCACTACCCCAAAACAAATATTTTCTGAGGCTATTTAAAGACCTGGAACTATTCCCTCTCCATTTCTACCAAGTTTCTTTCAGGCTTCTGTCTAGCTTTAAAAATTTAAGAAATTTAGGGGCCGGGATTATAATGCAGCAGGTGATCATTGATAAAGGTGGAGGAGCCCCCGAAACACGTGTTTGATGTTTGTTTTGTGGTTCAATAAAAGTTCTTAAATTTCCCTAAATTGTGCGACGTTCCATAAGCTACCTGCCTTTGGATTGATTAACCCTTCTAGGGGATGTTGGGGGAAGATCTGCACCCTCTTCTGTGGGAGAGCATAGGAAACCTATATCAGAGACCAAGGCAGTGAAGCCCAGAGAGTGGAGCCAGAGATCCCAAGAACTATATCCCAAGGACAGTGTGCTTGGTAGTGATAAGGTTGTGCTTGATACTGGTGCGTTATAATAAGCTCCTCCAATAGCCAAAGAGCTTGTGCTGCCTGGTTTGTCTTATTTCCCACAACCTTACAACAGGGGTCCCGTGATAAAACATTTCACAATGTCTCATTAATGATGTTTATCACCTTTATTTTAAACAACACAAATAGATCTAGGTCTTCATTAAACATTTTGGGAATTTCATGCATAAATTATAAATCCAACGGGATTCTTTGTGAGTAGTTTCTGATTAATGTCTCCACCTCTAATATTTAAGGGAGAACAACACCTAAATGTTTAAAATCTAATGTGAAAGCTTTTCTCTACGAACACCTATAGAATGTAAACATTCTAGTAAGTTGATTTAGTACATGTAAGTAATAGATTCTGTAACTAAGAAGGCTTTCAAGCTGTTGCCAGTACAACTACCCATGTAGGCTTCAAAGAACCAGGTCCCCGACCCAGTATTCACTGTCTCTGTGCAGCAGTTTCTAGCTTGTGTTTCAATAACAGCTACAGTTCTAAATGTACCTGTGTTCTTTGTAGTATCTCTGGTGGGTTGCAACGTAATAATGCCATGTTTTTAGAGCCCAAAAAGTCACAGTTCAAGAGCCATAGAAGGAGCAGATAAACAAGACAGATCCTCCCTACTTAAACAAAAAAAAAGAAGGGGGGAAAGTGAGAGTGAGTGTCACTTTGACCATGAAGCACTGATACAGTTTGTGTATATGTATATTGAGTATATTGTATGAATTTAGCACTTTGTTTATATAATGTGGTTACATATCATCTAATAGTTTTGTTTCTATATTAAACCAATATATATCTTTTTTGAAATTTGTTTCCTATTATGTTTACCAATTTTTACTCTACGGGTTTCAAAATTCCCCGTCTCAGTTTATTATTTTTTTTAAATTTTCATTATTGTATAGAATAAATAAAATTTAAACATGTACAAACTTTATATATACCAGCTCTGTTTTTTATTACCAACCAGTGTGGAATTGCCGACAGCCTTCCTGGAGCAATACAAAATAGTCAACAGATTTACTGAGATTTTCCCTAGACCCTAAATGCGCTTAAACATCTTACTCAGCCCCTAAATGTACTCTATCCGACCATGGCTCCCCTTGCTGACCGGCAACCGGATCATTGATTAGAAGTCTCAGCCAATCACCAGACACGGCTGCCGGTCTGGCCCCTTCTGCTTTCGTGACAAGAAAGTAGCAGAAGAGGCCGTGAACGAAGGCGTGTAAGTTACATTTTGGGGCTGATATAAATGTTTTTAAAGCAAGTGTAAAGGGGTTGGGTGGGTGTGCCTATTTTATATGAAATTTAAGGTTTGGGGATGGCAATACCCTTTAATGTGTTCATTGATACTAGTCAGTGCATATTCAAAAAAAAGTCATGTAGATGGCGCTGTATTACCTAGGTGAATGAAGGACAATTGCACCTACCTTAACTGGCAATTGTCAATCTGTCTACAACTGCAAAGTTTAGTACCAAAGGAATGTGCATTGGCAGAGAGAATCCCCAGGGGTCTGCTATTTAACAAAAGTACCTAAATCTAATTCATTGACTATTAAACATTTGCAGCCAGCCAATTAGGAAAACACAAAAACTGTCAAGGAATTTGAATTAAAAGTTTTGGCCATGACTGAAAAGCCTCATTTCAGTACTCTGTGACAGTTAATCCAACTTAAATTGAGAAGAAATTCAAAAGGTATACACAAGATTACAAACTAAAACAAATCCTACTTGAACCAATAACGCCACGTGCCAAAACAGAGGAATAGGGAGAGAGGATAGGGTCTGAGATCTAGTAACCCAAGATGGAGAAGACTTCATAGAGCCCTGACTGATACGAGCACAAGCCCATACCGCTCTTGCATGTCTTCAAAGTTAGGGAAAATTTTTTAGAGGCACAGTCCCAAACAAGAAAATAAAGGTCCTAAAGGGCAGGAAACAGTGATCGGGCAAAAGAAAAGAATCAATCCAGAGGAGCATGTAAGAACACAAAGACAAGAGGACACGGAGACATTTGGTGGTAAATATATCTCAATGTACTTAATACATACACAAACTGATTTGTTGAGAGGGGCTGGGATTTCGGCTACCTACAGGGGGGACCTTTTTGACTTTAAGTTGGAGTGGCACAAATTTGGGTGCTCACTGAAACTTAAAATGTGTTTTTATCTAAAAATGAAAAGAAATCTACCTGCCTTACAAAACAATTCCTTGGATGTTTTCAATAACTTTCACACATACCCTGCTCAGCCAGGATATTCTCTGTGCGGAACCAGAGGGGGGGGAGAGTGAGTACGTACTAAATCCACGGGCTGTAAGGTGAGACCACACTGCAACGCCCAGGAATCGCACACAAAATGCAAGCATTATTACACGCGATTGTGTGCGCGATTCTTGTGCGTTTTGCATTTGCGCATGAGATTTTTCCGTTTTCACCAAAAATTGTGAACACATGCGTTACCAAAACGCGAACGGACACGCAATCGGAACGCGAAAATTCCCGCGATTTCCATTACGGCCAAAAATCGCACATGCAATCGCGAGCGCAAAACGGCTAGTGTGGCCTAGCCCTAACTCCTGCTGACAGCGGGGGAGGGATCGCAACAGATCGCTGATGATGCTGTGTTTTGACTTCCGAATATGAAAGGTGCAGGGAGGGGGTTGAGGTGTGTGATTCACTAATAAACACATTAAGATTTAGGATAGTGTGCATCTTCAACTCTAACTAATTGGTGTATGATCAAGTCCTTAGGTAGAGGGCTGTGGAGACTTGCACCTGTAGAATTGTTGGCAAGTTGCCATCTGGTGTGCCTAAGCTCTACAACTTATGTGATTTAAATAGATAATACTCTCTGTGATTTAAATAGGTAATACTCCCTGTGATTTAAATAGGTAATACTCCCTGGGGGGTTTCAGCAAAAGATATGTAAAAAGTGTTAAACTCACCCGGGCAAATTTTGTCATATTATTAATAGACAATTTTTGGTATTGCTTATTTTCAGCAAACTGCAGCTAATTATCAGACCAGTTCCATTAACATGGGAACATACATAGTGCTGTGTAAGAATAGTATGTTAATAGAACATTCCAGTAAGTAATGATGTTTGGCGAAAATTCTGGTAAAACTGCAATATTTATAAATAGCTTTAAATAAAAAAAAATGACAAAAATAACTGAAATTTCACCTTCTCTGGTCTGGTAATAGTCGGCGCTAGAGAGCAATTTCTCTTTTCGCCAGGATATCAGACTCAGCAATGAATAAGGAGAAGTTGTTTCTTCTGGCAATACTGCCAATACTACCGTCACACACTGCCACAGCGATACTTTCCGTGAAAGCGAAATGAGCGTTTTTTAAATACGGCAAAAAATAGCGCTTTGTCCATGCGATGTTCTGTGATAGCAAATGAATGGTGAAAATAGCGATTGTTTATTAAATATGCCCCTAAAAAATGTTAGTTCTTTTTTTAACATTACAACATAACTTCTTATAACATTTTACATGTTATAAGAAGGCCCTGCTCCATTCTATTAAACATTGCAATAAATGCATAATACCTCAAGCTCAGTGCTCCATAGGCCCAAAGATATGTGATTTCTTGAAGACATTTTTATTTTTTATATTTTCTAAGAAAAATGTATTAATAGCCTTTCTTTTTCTTTTGTTGTAACTTTTATCAATTTCCTGAAAATGGAAAATTTTACATGTTGTTTTAAATCCTATGGATTATAGGGACATCTTGTGTATTTGGTCAATACTACATGCACTGTTCGAATACATGTTAAAAAAAATGTAACACCTTGTTTACATTGCATAAGTACCGCTCGCTCAAGTTGATATTAACGTGATTTATTAAAGATCGAAGCCCACAGAAGCTCGCTTCTATTATAAAGTGGCGGTAACTGATGCGCAGCGAGTGGTCGCATTCACCAGAGGGGCATGGTGGGGGGGCGTACACCAACCCCGCTCACCTCCCGTGGCGGCAACCACCGCCACATGACCCTTCCCAGCAGCCCCTCCCAGACCCTTGCCTCGTACTCTCGTGGGGAGGGGAAGGGAGGGACCTGCTGGGAGCACTTACAAGTGCCTTTCCAGATTAGGGGGTCCCCAGCTCGAACCGAGAACCCCTCCCTGGCCCTATCAGGGCCCTTGCGGTCTACAAGAGCAATTTTGGCTTAAGGGGTGCCGCAGCTAAAACCGTACAACGGTGACGTCACAGACCACACAGTGACGTCACTGGAGGCTTAAGAAGATGAGATCCAGGAAGTCTCGGACGGGCAGAGCTACAGAGTTTACACTGCAGATCCAAGATGTCACAAACTTTACAGCAGGAAAGGTGGCTCAGGAGGGACTCTGGGAAAAAACAGAAAATCAAAATTGTGCTTACCGTTATCTTTTCCTGGTCCTGAGACGGCAGTGGAAGTGCATGGGTTAAATCCCTTTAATCCCCACATGACAGGCCGGTTTACCCAATAAAATGTGTAGCTCCACCCCTTCATCTCTGTGTCTTTGTCGACTGTATCGTTGGAGGAATTATTTTTAAAAAAGAGGGGAGGGAGCTACTTCCACAGGCATCTCAGGACCAGGATAAGAAAATCACGGTAAGCACAACTTTGATTTTCTGTTTTCCCTGGTCCTTCCAAGTGCATGGGATATACCACGTAATAGATAATTGAAGGGGGAGACTGTTTTCAGTTTTATCACTCAGTATTTATTTAGAAGATTTTGCCGCCTCCAGAATTTTGGAAGCAAACTCTGCCTTTTGTTTATCAATAATATCTAATTTATAGTGTTTGATGAATGTGGACATTGAGGTCCAAGTAGCTGCTCTGCAGATCTCCGAAGGAGTAACTCTTGCTTGGAATGCCCATGATGCAGCCATTTCCCTGGTGGAGTCTGCTGTCACTTTGTCAGGTAATTTACCTTCTTCCATAGTGCATGATTGCTTAATTGTGCTTATGATTCACGAGGATATAGTTTGTGTTGTTGGTTGTTGCCCTTTTTGGGCCTAAGAAATTCGAAATTCCTGTGTTTTGGATATGTATTGTTTTAATGTTCTGCCTATATCCAGCTGGTTTTCGTCGTTGCATCTTGTAGTGATGGTAGGACTATTTCTTGGTTTATATGAAAGTCTGATATGACTTTTGGGATAAACTTTGAGTCTGGTTTTAGTATAACTTTGTTTCCCTGGAAAGTCAGGTATGGTGGGACACATTTCAATGTTCTGACTTCAGACACTCTGCCGCCCTGATGTAACTGCTATCAGGAAGACGTTTTGAGTGTTAATTCTTTAATATCTGCTTGATTTATTGGCTCAAACAGTATGTGTGAAGATATTTAATACCTTTGTTAGGTCCCATGGGGGGACTGGAGATTGTTATTGAGGCTTGAGATGTTTACTCCTCTGAAAAATCTGATAACCAGTGGATCTGTTGCCCATTTTTTGTTAGTATCTGTGGATATAGCAGTTATTTTTCTTTTCAATGTCAAGATGATAAATTGTTTGTCTAATCCTTCTTGAGGAATTCAAGGACTGTATCTATTTTTATATTCCTGGTTTGCCTCTTTTGTCTTGGCACCACTCTAGGAACTTTTCCCAGGTCTTATAGTATGCGTTGGAGGTTTTTTTTTTCCTGGAAGACATTAAGTTGTATTACTTCGTCAGATAGCCCTGCTTCTTTCATAGGTTTGACTTCAGCAGCCAGGCCGTCAGTTTTAGTTGTTTTAGATTGGGGTGAATGAGTATCCCCTGAGTTATTAGGTTGGATTCTTTGGCAGCGATATAAGTGGGGCCAGACTCTGTACCCACGAGAACCAGGGTCTCCTTGCCCAGAATGGAAGGATGATGATATCTGGCTGTCTTCCTCTATTTTTCTGGGGTTTCTGTGGATTAGAGAGAGATTGGGGGAAGGCATACATTAGGTGTGGACCCATTTGATAGAGAAGGCTTTGTGGCTATTGCTCTGCTGTCTGGGTATCTGGACCAGAAATTCGATACTTTGGTATTTTGTCTTGTTGCCATGAGATCTATTACCAGTTTGCCCCATTTGGATGTCAGTTGATTGAATACTGACCAGACTCCACTCCAGTGGACTGATCATGTGTCTGCTGAGTTGTCTGCTTGTAGTTCTCCTTCCCCCGGAGTGTGAATTGTCTCAGCTGCTTGATTCTGATTTTTGCCCAGATAATATTTCTTCTGTTTGGGTCCAGAGACTTCTGCTTCTGGTGCACCCTGTTTGTTTAGGTAGTATACTACCGCTATATTGTCCGTTGAATGGGGCATTTTGAATCAGAAAGTGGAATGCTTTTTAATCCCAGGGAAGATCTGCTCACATATCTCTCATATTCTGATTTTAAGTTTTCCAGAATTGATTCCATGTCCCCTGTGCTTGTTGTTTTGTGCAGCATGCCCCCAAACTAGAGGTTGGAAGTTCTTCGTTCGGTAGGAAGATGAAGTTAAAGTTTGGTTGTCTCTACAGTTATTCCCAAGTATTGAATTTCCTGGGATGGTATCAGGTTCGACTTTTCTAGATTTATTAGCCAACCATGATTGGTTAGGGCTTCCTGAACATGTGAGATATCATCAACAGGTTGTCCTTGTTTTGAGCTTTTATTAGGGTGTCGTCCAGATATGCGAACATTTCTATGTTCTTGAGTCCTAGAAATCAGTGGTGAGAGGATCTTTGTAAATGTACATGGAGACAACCAGGGCAGAGATTTGTACTGTGATGGTTTAAGATGTAGAACCTTAGGTATTTTCTGTGCTTCAGATGTATTGGACATGATGGTAAGCATTCTGTAGATCGATTTTGATCATCCAGTCTCCCTTCTGTATCTGATATTGCTCTGAGTGTTTGAATATTTCTGTATGATTATTTCTCAAAGAATGATGTATACATTAAAAAAACACATTAAGGGAATCAGCAGTTTAGCCTTGATTAATGATCGTATGCTCCGGGTATTGTGTTTTGTATTCACATAGTGTTATCGCTTTTCAAAACATTTTGTTATTAAAACAACACAGCAGTGTATAAAATCATAATTCTATAGTAAATAAACTATGAAATATGTTGATCGGTAATTGTTCTGTTTCCAAACACTGCTTTATGCAAAGGCATTGAATCCCACCTAGATCCAGTCTGTGTGGACAGTATGGCACCTTACTGATATATAAAGAATTGACAACCCTCCTAGACCCAGTCTGTGTGGACAGTATGGCACCTTACTGATATATATAAAGAACTGACATCCCTCCTAGACCCAGTCTGTGTGGACTGTATGGCACCTTACTGATATATATTATAAAGAATTGACATCCCTCCCTAGACTCAGTCTGTGTGGACAGTATGGCCTCTGCTAATTTGTGTGAGATGCACAGGCAGCTTTACATTTCCAATTAGACACAGAAGTTTAATCCAACGTAATTTTACTTCAGATTTTAGTTTAGTGCAATACAGAGGATGATTTGAAGGTTAATTTACTTATTTTGGTTTTGGTTTGTGAGAGACAATGACTTCCCTAAACCTTCACTCTAAACTACATACTAAGAGCGACAGGGAGCGTCTAGCTATAAGAAATACTAATTAACACTAGACGGGGGGTACGGGGAAGAGAAGGTCAGGAGGGGAGAGAAAAACATAAATCACCATTCTCAAACCAAGTGGGAGGAGTATCCAGGGAGGAAACACGACAGTTGAGGGACAGATGCAAGTGGGGATATCAAACTCGGCGGGAAAAACAGGGATTAGGAGATGATTTACAAATAATGAATTTGTCCAGCCTTGCTCTTAATGAAGGCATATCAATTTATTAAAAAAGGGATTATCTTTTGTACCTATGGCAAGACTGGATAAATTTACACTAACCAAAGGTTTGCACCTTTTTGCAAGTAAATGTTATCTGCTCAAACACAATGATTTTTATGCTTAATGGCCGTTTTTTCAGACAATTAAGGGTACGCAATGGGGTCTACCTGTGCCCCACATATGCAGGTCTCCATTAGGCCTTTTGGAGCAGGAGGTGGTCTATCCGATGATTAAGCTCGGAAGGCTCCAAGTAGACTTGGATCAGGTATGTGGATGATGTCCTTCTCCTGTGGCATGGTCACCTAGATAGTATGAAGAATTTTTTAGGTCAATTGAACATCAATGATAGGAATATTAAGTTAACCTGGCGGGTAACTTTTTAGACCTAACTATTTTTCAGAGAGATAACAAAATCTTAACAAAAACCTACAGAAAGACACAGCCGTAAATTCGCTACTGTGTGCAGTCACCCCAACCGTCTTTAATCAAGGAATCCCCATTGGACAGTTTCTAGATGCAGAAGAAACTGTTCATAAATACTGATTTTGCAAAAGAAACTGGAGGTCTCTTTAGGAGATTTGTTCAGAGAGGGTAATCTTTATCCTACATTAAGAAAGGATTTATAAGAGCAAATAAACAAACAAGATGTGATTTACTTTATAAACATCCAGGTAAAAACCAAAAAAAGGAAAAGTAAAGTAACAAGATTTGTTACGACATATAATGGAAAATGGAACAATATCCAAACAATTCTAGATTAAGTGGTGGTTCTCTAAGTGATGATCAAGAAACTATCGGGCGAACTGGGCATAAAAGCCAGTATGGTAGAGAAAAAAATCTTAGTGCGAGTTGACACGCAGTCACTATACTCCAACAAAGGGAGGTTTGTCAGAATGGTTGGGGAAGCCACCCATAAAGGGACTGTATAAATGTGGAAGATGCTCCATTTGCCCATATATTGATTCCACAAAAAAATGGATTGTAAGGGTTGTATTGATCCCTAAGATCTTTTAAAACTGTCAAACGTCACAAATTGTTATCATATTAAATGTAAATGCGGTTTACTCTACATAGGTCAGACCAAAAGACAGTTGGTATTGAGGATATAAGAAACATCTAAGAGCGGTACGCAATGTTGACTAAGAAACAGTTTGACGAAACACGATAAAGAGATTCATCCATGGGAATAAAAAGGGTCTCCCTGGGGATCAGAGGGGGAAACCTCGTAAAGAGAACTCCAGAGAGAGTCCTTTTGGATCCACAAGTTTGATTCTGTGAATCCCAAAGGATTAAATGATGAACTGTCATTCTGTAGCTTCTTATATGGAGGTTTTGGGGTTGGGAAAAGGCGTAAATCGTTTTGCCCCCCCCCCCCCTGAAAATGAACCTTTATTTTTAGTCAAATGTGGATTGGTGCTGTATTAGTAACTTTTTTGCATTTAGGTGTGACTTATAATCCAGGAAGGTTATGTTAACATTATTTTGTGGGTCTGAGAGAATTCCCCATCAATGTATTTATATAGATTGTCAGATGTATTAGGAATTTGTGAAGCATTTTAAAGAAGTACTATATTAAGATTAAGCAGCACATTTAGTGATGCTAATGTTCGTTACCAATACCCATAAACACTAGTTGGAGTACGATAATGTTAGATTCCCAGAAAACACTAATGAGGTGTTAGGTTTGAAATGATAATGGATATTGAGAGATATTAAAGGGTTATCTCACTGATGGAAAAACGTTTTTTTTTTTTTCCTCTATGAAAGTTCAGTAAGTACTTAATGA
Source organism: Hymenochirus boettgeri (assembly GCA_019447015.1). Classification (NCBI taxonomy): domain Eukaryota; kingdom Metazoa; phylum Chordata; class Amphibia; order Anura; family Pipidae; genus Hymenochirus; species Hymenochirus boettgeri. Next base: position 168,243,282 of record CM033474.1, read on the forward strand.
TGAGAGCTTTGCAAAAATCGGCGCACACCGGAAAGGCACGAGTCCAAACTCACTTCTTGGATAAAAACAGTTACTTTATTTAAGCGTCTTACGCCATATCACTACAAACATGTAGAAGAAATCCCGCCTTACGCGTTTCGGCCTGTTATGGCTCTTACTCATAGGAGGATTTAACTTTGATCATAATGATTTAAGAGGCATATACTTTGTAGGTATAGTAAGATATATGCCTGTGTGCTCTCATTGCATAGTGTAATTTATATATCCAAAATTATTTTGTAGCACTGCAAAATGTAAGGAATGTGTATTTTTTGGTTTTAAGATTGTGACATTGTAACAGAGTGTCATTTTGGTGTATGTGTTAAGATTGTTGCAAATAATCAGCTGTTTGGCTTTTAAACATTTAGTTACATGATGGACTACGTTTTTAGGGGGTGTTGTTGGGCGTGACGCAATTTCCCCCATAAAGGAACGTAGTATGACACACCCCCAGCCTATAAGTAAGAGCCATAACAGGCTCGAAACGCGTAAGGCGGGATTTCCTTCACATGTTTGTAGTGATATGGCGTAAGAAGCTTAAAAAAGTAACTGTTTTAATCCAAGAAGTGAGTTTGGACTCGTGCCTTTCGGTGTGCGCCGATTTTTGCAAAGCTCTTCATCATTAAGTACGTACTGACTGGAACCAAAGCGAAGGGTTCGGGGCAGGCAGCACCCGGACCACCGAAGGGAAGGGTGAGTACGGTTGTTTCTGAGTCTGGTCTAAGATTGTGGTTTCATTCTGGACGCTGTTGAATACCTCTTGACCCATAATTATTTTCAGTTTGATGGAACTTTCTACATACAAAGTTGTGGAGCATCGATGGGAGCAAAATTCTCGCCCACATATGCTAACCTGTTTATGGGGTGGTGGGAGGAAGTTTATCTCTTCCACCACCCCATATATACAGGGTCTGAATCAAGAATAGTATCATATCATAGATACATAGATGACTTATTAATAATATGGAAGGGAACTAAGATTGAATTTGAATTATGTTTTTCCAGTTTTAATGTGAATCCTTTTAATTTAAGATTCACTTATCTATTTGGGGATTAATCTGTTGTATACTTAGATTTAATTATAGGCATTAAGGAATCTTGCATATATACCAATAATTATCGTAAGCCAGAAGCAAGGAATACAATTCTCCTAGCCTCTTCAAATCATCCCACACACTGCATCAAAGCAATTCCTTATGGTCAGTTTCTGAGGCTTAGAAGGAACTGTTCCACAGAGGAGTTATTTGATAAGGAGAGTAAACAAATGATACAGAGACTGAGAGAACGTGGGTATAACTACGGCTTATTACAATCGGCCTATTACAAAGCTAAAAGAATGAGTTGTGATAGACTCTTGAGAGGAGTTAAAGAAAAAAAGAAAGAAACAAAATCCCACCAAAATTATAATCAAAATAATAGCATATGGTTAACCATAAGAATAGAATGAAAATATATTTTCACTACAAAATTTAGTCCACAATTTAAACAAATTGTAAACATCATAAAAAGATACTTACCAGTTCTTGAACAGGATACTGCACTTCACACAGTTCTAAAAACAGGCTGTAAATTTGTCCCCAGAAGAGCGCGGTCTCTGGGGACTATTATCACCCAGCCAATATCAGACTAAACAAGAACAGAGGACCACCTGGCTATCTTGTAATGGTAGTATGTGTGGTGCAATCGATGTAAAACATGTTCGCACATGTACAAATCCACAATGTTTAAAAGCTCGTGTGATAGAGAAGACTTATGAGATAAGACAGCATATAAATTGCAATAGTGACTATGGTAGTATATCTTATACATGACAAAACTGTAACATCCAATATGTTGGATGTACATCTCGTTCTCTGAAATCTAGAATACGTGAACATATCAGAGACATAACACATAATAATATTAATAGTCCAGTAGGACGTCATTTCTACACTGCAATCAATCCAATTTAAAATACTTGAAAGTACAGGGTATACAGAGAGTGTACCAGGATAAAAGGAACAGAGACAGATTAAACATTCAAGGGTTCAAAACACAGCTGTATATGTGTGTGTACAAGCTAAGAGCCAGCTCTATAATTGCAAGTGCGGTAACAAGATATATTGTCTAGCGAGCTTACTTAGTCTAATGGAAGGTTCGGGTGTATATACCCCGAACCTGACGCTCCGGCAATCTGCCCGTCCAGTCAGAAAAAATATATATGCTTTTGTACACATGCAAGAATCAACGTTCCCTTGGTGGTCCGGGTGCCGCCCCGCCCGAACCCTTCGCCTGGTTCGTGAAGTATCACAGTCTTAGAAGCGTTGTATGGCGCGCCACCGGAAAGTAGAGCCATTTGGATATTTTAAAATCTAAAGTCTTTATTTAGTCTTCAAAGCAGCAGCACATAATAACACAACGCCTTACGCGTTTCAATCACAGGATTCACCCTGCCCTGATCAAGGAGGTCTCTTTCCCTTAAGAACTGGTGTATAAAGGGCAGGGTGAATCCTGTGATCATGTGCCTATGATTAAGAGCGTTTAAGGCTTGAAACGCGGAAGGCGTTGGTTATTATGCTGCTGCTGTTTGAAGACTAATAAAGACTTTAGATTTTAAAATATCCAAATGGCTCTACTTTCCGGTGTGCGCCGATACAATCGCTTCTAAGACTGTGGATACAGAGACAGATTAGTCCAACTCAGAAAAGCGGAAGTACGTTGGATATTTAACTAGACACCAGAATCCCTCAAGGGTTAATTCAAGATACGACATCCTTGCTATATAGAGTAAATTTGGATGATTGATAACTAGTTGCTCTTCAATTAGGAGGATTTAATTTTGATCATAATGATTTAAGTAGGGCATATACTTTGTAGGTATAGTAAGATATATGCCTGTGTGCTCTCATTGCATAGTGTAATTTATTATCCAAAATATTTTTTGTAGCACTGCAAAATGTAAGGAATGTGTATTTGGTTTTAAGATTGTGACATTGTAAACAGATTGTAAACACGTGTCTATTTTGGTGTATGTTGTTACGATTGTTGCAAATAATCAGCTGTTTGGCTTTTAAACATTTTAGTAACATGATGGACTACGTTGTTCTAGGGGGTGTTGTTGCGGCGTGACGCAATCCCCCCTAAAAGGAACGTAGTATGACACACCCCCAGCCTATGAGTAAGAGCCAAACAGGCTCGAAACGCGTAAGCGGGATTCCTTTACATGTTTGTAGTGATAGGCGTAAGACGCTTAAATAAAGTAACTGTTTTTATCCAAGAAGTGAGTTTGGACTCGTGCCTTCCGGTGTGCGCCGATTTTTTGCAAAGCTCTTCATCATTAAGTACGTACTGACTGAACCAAAGCGAAGGGTTCGGGCAGGCGGCACACGGACCACCGAAGGGAAGGGGTGAGTACGGTTGTTTCTGAGTCTGGTCTAAGATTGTGGTCGATTTTTATCAGGAAATATTTCTAGTGAGAGCAAGGGTCTGTTACACCTGTGCCTGCAGTGACATCAAGTGAGTTTACAGTTGTCACAGCAAAGTGTACATTAGAATAAGATCACAATAGCATGCCTTTTTATATGAAAGTTCACCTTCCCCCAACCCCCCTCCTACCTTTTTTCCCCCAAAAATCAGCTCTGTTCCTTGCAGCAGCTCTGGAAGCTGTGTAGCTCCTGTTTACTGTGCTGGGCAGGCTGTCAGTCAATGCATCATCATCCATGCATATTCATGATTTCTGCCACACCCACTTGACCCCAGTGATGCCTGATGTAAACAAAGCCTTTCCTTCCTGTCCTGCATGATCTATTCACAGCTGATAGTGCAGGGAGAGAAGAAGGGGGAAGTTATAAGTTCAGCCACACAGCTTTATGTAAGGAGACTTTTTTTTAACAATTGCAAAAGTAATTTATAGGAATCAAATAGGGGGGAGGTGTGTGTGTTTGTAAGGGAGAACAGAAGGTGTATTTCAGAGGGGATGCTGGGAGTGTCACAAGTTCTATTGCAGGGGGGCCTGGGAGACAGAAGGTGTATTTCGAGGGGATGCTGGTATTGTCACTAGCTGTATTGCAGGGGGCCTGGGAGACAGAAGGTGTATTTCAGAGGGGATGCTGGGAGTGTCACAAGTTGATTGCAGGGGGGCCTGGGAGATGCTATTCCTTGGAGCAAGAAACAAAAAAGCCTATACCATCTATCATCATCTATCTATCTGTCTATCCTATCTGTCTGTCTATCTATCTGTCTATCATCTATATCTGTCTGCCTGTTGTCTATCTTCATATCTGTCTGTATCTATCCATATCTGTCTGTTCTATCTATCCATATCTGGGTCTATCTAATCATCCATATCTGTCTGTCTGTCTATCTATCTATCATTTATCTATCTATCCATATCTGTCTGTCTGTCTATCTATCTATATCTGTCTGTCTATCTAATCTATCCATATCTGTCTGTCTGTCTGTCTATCCATATCTGTCTATCTATCTATTCATCTATCTACTATATCTATCTATCTATCTATCTATCATCTATCTATCTATCTATATATCTATCTATATCTGTCTGTCTATCTATCTATCTATCCATGTATGTATCTATCTATCTATCTATCTATCTATCTATCTATTCGTAATCTATCTCACACATCTACTAAACGCACACAACTCCACACTAAAAACTAAGAATACTAGACAAACAACAACTAAACCAGCCTTTACAATTTAACTGTCAAGAGCTCGGCAGCACAACAGAAAGTATCTCTTTCTCTCCAAACCAGCCCTACATTTCACTGTAAGAGGAGCGGCAGCACAACAGAAGCAGAAAGTATCTTTTCTTCCAAACCAGCCTTACATTTAACTGTAAGAGCTCGGCAGCACAACAGAGAAAGTATCTCTTTCTCTCCAAACCAGCCCTTACATTTAACTGTCACAGAGCTCAGCAGCACAACGGAAAGTATATCTTTCTCTCCAAACCAGCCTTTACATTTAACTGTCAGAGCTCGGCAGCACAACAGAAAGTCCCGATATCTCTTGATCTTGTTACTATGGGGACGTGACGCCGACATTCCCATTGGCTGTCAGCAGTAGACTCGGGGTCAGCCTCTCCCGACTACGGAAGAGGCTTAGTGCGCATGTCCGTCGGGAGCGCGCGCGTCGGCAGAATAGGAGGCAGGCGGGCATGTCAGCCAGAGAAATCTTGCGGCTGACCAGTGTAAAGGCAAGAGAACAGAGCACATATGGAATAGAGTAACCTAACACTCCAGGTATGACCTAGTTTAGCTATAAACTGCTATAATAGCCAATGTAATTTTTCACAGTGGAGATACCCTTTAATGTTAAAATGAATTGCCAACTTTAAACCGCAAGACGAATTTTATTTTTATGTGTATGTATAGATTTTAACTTTGTTCCTTGGATAATCGGGTCTTCCCATAACTCACAGCAAAGCTGAAGGTGGAGGAGTTAATATTGTATAAAAGACCCGGGGGAGGAGTAGTAACTAATGTCCTGATGAAGCCCCGCCTTTGTTTCAGGGAGAAACGCACGTTGACTCATGGGTGCATAAACAGAAGTGTGGTATAATGGTTCCTACCTGCTGATCCTGATACGTGTGGAGGTGAGGTTCCTCAGACTCTGTTTCCAAAGCCGGCCTCTGGGACATAAGCTAATATAAAGGGATGCCTAACAGACTCAATAGTGGTATGTAACCGTTTCATGGACTATGCAAGTTACGGTCGTGTAAAACGGACGACCGAGGAGTCAGTGAGTATGTCCCTCTGTTATATTAAATAAAGAATGGAGACCTTTGTTGTGGAACCAAGGCCGGTTTAATAACTATCCGTGTTAACCACCATAAGGAACAGTTTGCTAATGGTGTTCTGGAATATGCTTGATTAACTATGATAGACTATTCTTAGACAATTTTGGATAACCCGTCCAATTTCCACACCAGGATGTATTGGATGTTGGATTAACTTACCACACACCTGTGGTTGTAACCTAAATGGTCCGTCCCCAGCCATCAAGTATTTGTAAATGCTGGATGGTATATTTAATGTCTGGGACTGCACAAATTCACTTAAGTTTGGACTTGTGTTTGTGTTCTGGTTTTAATGTTAGCATTTGTAAAGTGTGGGGGGGTAATTATGATCTAAGTAATTTTTGTATTGCGAATAAAGATATATATGGTTATATTGGTAACATATAGTCTGTTTAATTGTTTAATCCAGGCCGATGGACGATTAGTGTGTGGTTTATGGAAGACCTCCATTTTAAGGTTGGAGGAATCAGTACCTATTTGTAAATATTATCTTCTTATGCCGCGAGTGCTGTTTGGGGTTTCTTTTGGAAACATCTGTGTTCCTCTTTCCAGTTTATAGAAGCTGTGCCGCTTTTGGCAAAATCGGACTTACCGCGATTTATAAAACAGCACTCAGAAGTGGCCTTGCGGCAGCTCAAACCGGGATCCCCCTCCCCAGCACTTAGAAGTGCCTTTGTTGGGTATCCTGCAGCTTGAAACCAGCTCGTAGAAGAGCCCTTGGGCGTGTCTTCTTTCTTCCCAGCCAGCGACACCAACTCCGCTGATGTCGCCAACCCCGGGCGATGTCACCGCAGCTACCAGTGACACTGCCGGCACTTGCCGGCACTTGTCGGCAACACAATGCTTGTGTTGCCGACATCTTCTTTCTTCTGCCATCGCTGGGATGACTTCTGAGCTCCATGGGGTTTCCACCTCTTTAAATAGGTTTGCTGAAGGGCTAAATCCAATTGTGATTGGTTAATATTTCAATGCTTGCAATCATATGATTATACTTTAACCAATCATTTTTTTTTTAAATTAGGGGTTGTGGGCACATCCACCGCCAGGGGTGTGTGGGTGGGAAGGGATGCGCGCCGCCTCCTGGCGGCAGATGCGACCTCCTGCGGAACAACCCCTTCTCAGCCCCTCTCAGCCCTCTTCCCCGTACTTGGGGATTTGGTTATTTTTGCCGTGATACTATACTTAGCGCATTGCACTTAGTACATTATCGTGGCGAAAAGTGTTAAAATTACCATGGACTTTTCTCCGTGAAAATGATAGGCTTTAGAAATATTGCGATAATAATGATTTTTTTTCCTGCAGCAATGTGCTGCGGTAATTAAAGTCCAAAAAAACAGACCTTTATAAATATGCCTCTTTGTCTTCCATATGGAAGCGAGAGGCTTGCTCTCTTACCGCTTCTTTTTCTGCACTAGAAATTAAAGAAGAAAAACCCCAGGACCAGATGGATTTACACCTGAATTTTAATATATGTCGTCAACAGATAATCCCCCACATGCAGGATCTCTTTAATAAAGCAATAATTGAGCAGGACAACACATATCTATGCTACAAGCCATATACTATTCCCAAAATTTTACAGATAATTGAACTACAGTAATTATAGAGCAATTTCTTTAATTGTGTGCTGTGTAAGGAGCCCCACCCCCCAAAAAATATCAATCTTTTCTGTAGCTATTTAAAAACAGTTACAGCAGTAGGATACAACTAGGCATGCTTGTGCTTAGAGCATTAGGGGATGAACAATGGTGCTGGTGATGTAACAGTTCACAGTGTTAGCTGGAAACACCACCATTTATACTGCTATAAGTTTGCATAGATTGCAGAAAGAAGCATGATCCTGGAGGATCTTTTTAAAGGTAGCAATGTGCTCTTTTTAATAAAGGGCACTCGTATAGAGACCACAGTAACCCTTTATATAAAAACCTATGTCCCAACAGCTGAAACTGCAAATGAAGCAATGGATTTCCTATAAATCTTTGTTTGGAAGAATACAAATTCTGAGTTATCTCACACCCTCCCATTTCAGGTACCAATAATTGATTTAAATCTGCAACACGGAATCAGAAAGGATCCCTGGATCAATGAGAACTGCAGTGTATGTATTAATACCAGTTATTCTCAATATTATATAGTATCCCTGTACCAACCAGAATTACAGTATATGTATTAATACCAGTAATTCTCAATATTATATAGTATTCCTATACCAACCAGAACTATAGTATATGTATAAATACCATTAATTCTCAATATTATATAGTATCCCTGTACCAACCAGAACTACAGTATATGTATTAATACCAGTGATTCGAAATATTCTTTAGTTGAAGAACCTTATTCAGCCCATGTTTAAAGCTATTCAATGAACTTGCCTTACCACACCTGCTGGAAGACAGTTCCACAGTTTCCCTGTCCTCACTGTAAATAAACCTTTCCTAGCCTGAGGATGAAACTTCTTTTCTTCTGATCTTAAATGGTGTCCATGAATCCTCTGAAATTACCTATTGGTTAACAATGCATCTAAGACTGCATATGAAGGTGAATTTTCACCTCCTCACTGGCATTTGGTGGCTTATAACAGACACCTAATATTAATTAACCCACCTTCTTGTTTCCTGTTTTCCTTCTTTAAGGGCATGTCCATCCTTAAAAAAAAACTGGTTAATTTTGTTTCGACATGTGATGGCTCGTGTAGACAGATTATTGGGTGGGGCTGGATGTGAACCTGCGGTCTTGGTTCATGTTGGTGCCAATGACAAAGTTAGAGGTGGAGCTGAGGTCCTTAAAATGATTTCCGAGAGTTAAGGGGCCAAGTTAAAAGTAAGGACCTTAAGGATAGTGTTTTCAGAAATACTACCATAGCCATGTGCTACGTTAGGGAGGCAACTGGAGCTTAGGAGTATTAATGAGCTAAAAGGGTGGTGTAAGGAGATGGGGTTTGGGTTTTTAGAGAACTGGGCTGAATTTTCGGCTGGCTACAAACACTTTAGTAGAGATGGACTGCACCTCAATGATGATGGTGCAGCTGTTTTGGGGGAGAAGACGGCTAGGGGATTTTAAACTTGGTATGGGGGGAGGGTACATTGGACTACACAGGGGTAGATAGAGGAGTTAGGGGCCCAGGGGCTAATAAGATAACGGAGGGAGGGTGGAGCATAAAGGATAAGGAGGCATGTATGTCCAAGTATGGAAGTAAATTAATTGATAATCTAAAATGTATGTATACAAATGCAAGAAGTTTGGCTGGAAAAACTGGGGAACTAGAACTAATAGCTTTAAAGGAAAGGTATGATGTGATCGGTATAGCAGAAACATGGCTAAATTATTCACATGACTGGACAGTAAATATTGAAGGATACTCCTTATTTAGACATGACAGAGTTAATAAGAAAGGAGGAGGAGCATGTATGTATGTTAAACAAGAACTGAAGCCAAATTTAAAAGATGACATAGATGGGGGTATTAAGCAAAAGGTAGAAACAATATGAAGCTGTGTACAGGAAGCAAGAAGGTGGGTAAATTAATTGTTGGTGTATGTTTAAGCCGCCAAATGCCAGTGACTATGTGGAAATGAATCTCCATATGCATTTGGCGAAGGCTGTTGTATGGGGCATGTTCTTGTTACGGGGAATTTCAATTACCCTGACATAGATATATAGATAATGGAACTGCTAGCACCTCAAAATGTATAAAGTTCTTATTTCTCTCTGAGCATTTTCTTTCACAGATAGTAGAAGTTTCTACTAGACAGGATGCGTTGTTGGATCTGGTGATATCTAATAACCCTGAGCTCATTTTGGAGATGAAGGTAATTGGAAGCTTAGGGAATCATGATCATGATAAAGTGTCATTCAATATAGGTTGCAAATAACAAAAGGAAAGCTAATTTTTTTGTTGTTAAAGGAATCACTCTCATACACTGGGGGGATTTGTTCCTAGGTAAAGATATTGAGTAGAAGTGGACAGCTTTTAAAAGGACATTAAACTGTTACATTTCTAAATTTATACGTTTAGGGAACAAGTGTAAAAAAATTAGGTCCACTCCTGCATGGCTTAATGCTCAGGTAAAAAGGGAAATGGAAAAAAAGAAAAAGGCTACATGGAGTTTAAAATCTGTAATTTTAAAGCAATTAAACTAGCTAAAATAGAACATGAAATACGGATAGCAGAACATAGCAAATCCAACCAAAAATATTTTTATTTTTTTTAAGTTTATCAATAGTAAAAAGATGAGGACTGAGAATGTGGGACCATTAAATAATGTGTCTGAGATGGTTGAAGAGGGTGCCAAAAAGGCTAATATGCTAAAACTTCTTTTTCCCCATCGGTATTCACTATAGAGAACCCTAGTCCTTATAGCAGGGACTGTAATAATATCAATTGTATAAATGAGGAATATTCACTCTGGCTGACAGAAGCTATGGTATGGAAACAATTAGACAAAGTGAATATCATCAATAAGGCCCCAGGACTGGAGGCTTAGTCCAGTTTTATCTAGACCACTGTTTCTTATCTTTTCAGGTTCACTTTTGTCTGGTGATGTGCCGCTGGATTGGAAAAAAAGGTAATGTAATACCAATATTCAAAAAAGGTGTTTGTTCCCAGCCTGGTAACTATATACCAGTAAGCCTAACAAACGTTGTAGGGAAGGCATTGAAAACGTTCTTACTGGATCATATCCTTGACTTTGTCTCCAGAACTTATCTTATTAGAAGAAGTTAGAAATGATTTAAGAGAAATAGACTGTACCAGACAAATTTATTTGGTTTTCATGAAGAAGTTAGTAAGAATTTAGATTCTGGCATAGCAGTGGATGTAGTATACCTGGATTTTGCTAAAGCTTTTGATACTGTGCCACATAGGTGACATGTATAAACTGAGGACTATTGGCCTAGAAGAAAACGTTTGTACATGGATAGGCAATTGGTTATTGGATCGGAAACAGAGAGTGGTGGTCAATGAAGCTATATCTATGTGGACTAAAGGTCTAAGTGGAGTGTCTCAGGATTCTGTACTGGGGCCACTTCTTTTTAATCTGTTTATAAATGACTTAAAAAGGGGCATTGAGAGCAATGTTTCTGTGTTTGCTGATGACACTAAACTATGCAGAGCTTTGGAAACTTCAAATGATGCGCAATTGCTGCAAGCAGACCTAGATAGATTGTCAAAATCAGCAGCAGAATGGCAGATGAGATTCAATGTTGATAAATGTAAGGTAATGCGATCCTAGTGCCACCTACACCATAAATAACTCACTGTGTTAAGTGAATCTCTAATGGAAAAAGATTTGGGAGTTCTGGTTGATAACAGACTTGCTGGCAAGCAATGCCAGGCAGCAAAGACTGGAACTAGCAAGATATTGTCTTGTATAAAGAGGGGAATAGATTCAAAAGAGAAAAACATTATTCTCCGTCTTTACAAGGCACTGGTAAGACCTCATTTGGAATATGCGGTGTCGTTTTGAAATCCCATATACAAAAGGGGCATCTTGGAAATTTAAGCAGTTCAGAGAAGGGCAACTAAAATAATAAGGGGAATGGAGGAACTTGACTATGCAGGCAGATTAGACAAGTTAGGGCTGTGAACATTGGAGAATCGACGTTTGCGTTGGGATATGATAACTTTATAAAAAAAATTAATGGGCCATACAATAAACTCTCCGGTGCATTGTTCACTTTAAGATTAGAAGAAAATAATTTTCATCTTCAGGTTAGGAAAGGTTTCTTTACAGTGAGAAAGGTGAAACTGTTGGACTGTCTTCCAGCAGATGTGGTAATGGCAAGTCCATTGAATAGCTTTAAAAGTTTCTAAAACTAAAAAATACTGAGAATTATGGGTATTAATACATAAACTGTAGTTCTGGTTGATCCAGGGATACTTTCCAATTGCCATCTGGGGTCAGGTAGGAATTCCCCCCTCCCCCTTTTTTTAGCTGGGTTGTTTGCCTTACTCTGAATCAACTGTTAGGTAGGGTTATAAAGGAGGGTGAAAAGGTTGGACTTGATGGATGTATGTCTTCATTCAGCCTCAATTACTATGATTGATATGGTTTGTACTATTGTACTGTGTATTGAGGATGAGTTAAATACAAATGGAAATAAAAATGTCTTAAAAGTATACTGTCATCCCTAATCAATTAAAAGTTGGTAGGGTAAACAGGGAAGACAAAATGGCCTTGAAAGGATATGCAGAAAGAATAGCATTTACCAATATGGCCTTTAAAAATACCTTGGTGTCCAGCCCATTCTGGCAGTTTTGTTAGAAAAATCATGACTTGAAGGATTGCCAAGGTTAAGATTAGTATAATTAAATGGGTTCAAATTGTTTCAAAAGTTTGAACACTCATTGTAAATGCAGCAGCTAAAAAGTTTAAGGGGCTGGTATAATAAGTGGTGCAAAAGTTTATGTGTGCTAATAATTTGCAGCAACCAATAAGAGATTAGCTTTTTACTGGCGTACTGTAGTTAGCAATCTGATTGGTTGCTACAAATAAATAGCACAAGTAAACTTCAAAGGTGTTTTTTTTTGGGGGGGTCCAATAGTACCATGCGCTATACGTTTAGATTACACAGAAAATGGCCTTGGAGGCACAAAGATTCTAAAAAAGGACTTCAAACAACTACATAATTGAGTGTGACAGACAAATCTTTTGGTTGATGCTTTTTTAAACACTTAATTCAACTAGAACAGAGCCTGACTTTGCAGCTGCCTGTTGCTATTTAGGAAAGATTGATTTAATTAATCCTGGATAATGGTTTGAATTCTGCAATCACACTTATCAATAACATCAATAACGCATTTCGACAGTGAAAAGTTCCAAATATTCAAAATTGTGACAATCAAAAATGTATTTCAGTAGTCAAAGGTTTGAAAAGTGTGAAAATTTGAGCATAAACAATACGGTTAAACAGTCACAATTTTGAAAATTAGACTGTCGAAATGCGTTATTAATGGCCAATATATTGGTATCTTCTAACCTTTGACTTCTGAAATCTGTTTACACTGAACAGAAAATTATAGTTCTGATGGGTAGCTGGGCTTCCTCCATGCTCTACAGCATGGCTGAATTAGAGTTATTATTGTTTAATTGCAATCCCTTTGCAATCAGTGCTAATTGTATTTATTGTATTTATTAATCCCTTTATATCACACAAACAACCTAACATTATGTTTTAAAGATTGTAGGAGGAAACACACGCCAACAGAAGAAGAAAGAAAAAATGATTAAATCTACTATTTACAATTGACAGGGGAAAAAAATGAAATGAAGAATGGAAAAATTATGAAAAGACTATGAAGGCAGGAGAAAGCTATAAGGTGAGTGAAAAAGGGTACACATTCTCTTTAAGATATCTGCAGCCTTAGCCAGTGCTAAACCACCATCCTCAAATCTGACCACGTAGATTAAGGAAGATGCATGGAGATGCACCCTGGACTATCATGCTAAGTTGAACACACTTCTGACTGATAACACATACAAGGCTATAGTAAACGATCCAACTAGTGGTACAAGAAAAAGGTCATAGACTTATTGCAACAGCTTGAAAAGGACAAAGCAGTGTATAATCTACCCCAGTGTAACAACTACATGTGGAAGGGGCCCCACAGCAGCTTTAACTCTGTAACCTACACAGTGACAAATTATCTAGTCAAAATCTTAGTTGTCGTGGTTGGAAGTTCTAAGCTTCACATCCAAAACTGCCAGGACTTCACAAACAAGATTCTGTGCTGATTTGTACTGGAGGTTCAAAAACCCTCCCTGGGTGTGAGGTCTAAGTTCCTGTTGGTCTTCACCAGAGCCTCTGATGGAGGGTATGTTATTCTGTGAAACAGACACCGATTTGTGGTCCCAGGGAGTAACTGGCTCCAATAGGAACCTTAAAATGGGGAAGAAACTGGAAAGAAAACTTGTAAAACCTCTGGTCAGCAGATGATAAGCTGAATAGGGGTAGGATGCGTAGTTAGGTCACAGTAACAAAGATTAAAGTAGGCGGTAAAGGTTCAGTCGTTATTAAGGCAACAAATCAGGGCAGCTGATGTTTGTCTTCTGCACTCCTGTGTAGCGTAGCAATTTCTGCTGGGTGCTGCTATTGTATCATAGCCAATGATGTTTATATAAATATATATATAGCAAAGTAGGTGATTCGGCAGGCACTCCTCTCAGAATCGAACGCCCAGGTGCAGTCTAAATAATAATTTATGTAAAGAGATACATGAGTGGATGCACTCACGGGTCTTAAATGTGATCTTTTTATTGCAGAATTAACATGTTTCTGCCCGTAGGAACAAATTTGCGGCAGGGAGAAAGAACGCATGAACGTTCGAAACATGTTGTGATCCTGTTGAAGCAGCATTAAAGAAATTTCACTTTTGAATTGCAAGCTTTAGTCTGCCTGTGTCTCCCTGCCGCAAATTTGTTCCTATTGGATTATTCGGTGTGAGCGGACACACCTTGGGGATTGATACTACTAAAAGTTTGAAGCCACACTTAACTACCTGTTGATTGCTTGGTGAGTCAACATGTTTCTGCCCGTCTGGTGGGCCGTCATCAAAACATGTGAAAAAACATTTGTGACTTCCTTAAAACAGGAAACCCTAACACACCCACACCTGTAATGTGATCTCACAGTCCAATAAGAAACTAATTTGTGTTTAGAATAGTTTCTTATTGGACAGTGAGATCACGTTACAGGTGTGGGTGTGTTAGGGTTTCCTGTTTTAAGGAAGTCACAAATGTTTTTTCAGATTTTCTGATGACGGCCCGCTAGATGGGTGGAAACATGTATCTCTTTAAATAAATAAATATATATATATATAGAAAAGAGAACAAATCTGTGCAGCACTCGTAGAAAATTTATTCTTGGTTAATCATCGTATAAAAAAAAAAGGCGACGTTTCGGTAACATCCATTACCTTTCTCAAGCCATATTAGAATGATACTAGGTGGAGTGCTGCTGTTACACTTGTCTTTTATATATATATATAACACATTTATATTTTTATCTAGAGGATACCCCAAAAAGATATTAGACGGCGCCCTGGAAAAAGCATATTCCAAAATGGATAAAAAGACAACAGTATTGAGGCATAAAGAAGACAAATCAAAGTTCTTTTGCAGTATACAATTCAACAACATGGGAAATGAGATAAAAAACAGTTTGAAAAATAATTGGAAAGCTCTAACTACAGATGAAAACTTAAAAACAACACTACCACAATATCCGACCATAAGTTTCCGTAGGGGCAGAAACCTCAGAGATATTCTAGTAAAGACAGATCCAACAGCTAGTTATACAAACGAAAGCTCATGGTTCCCAAAAAAGAAACAAGGTTGCACATCATGTGGAAAATGCACTTCGTGTAAACAAATGATACAGGGACGAACATTCAAACACCCGCACACCGATGAAATTATTGAAATCAGATATCCCATTACATGTACCACCACACATGTCATATATATGACCACGTGCCCATGTGGACTTACATATATCGGAAAAACCGACTTGAGTTTGAGATTACGCATTGATGGCCATCGTTCGGCCATAATGACAGCAATCCGAGACAACCAAAGCAATAAACCGGTGGCAAAACATTACTTGCAAAAAAACCATACTCCGGATAACTTTAAATACATTGGAATTGACCATATACCTCACTTGAAGAGAGGGGGAGATAGATCCAAACTGTTACTACAAAAAGAGACATATTGGATCAATAGACTCAACACCATTAGTCCATGGGGACTCAACGAATATTGCTCCTACCGTAGCTACCTAAATGATAGATAATACCGTATTTCCCTGTAAAATTATGATTAATGGATGACCATTCTAAGATCGATATTATAAAAAAGTTTTGGGGACTGATCAGTCGACCAATTGGGTTTGATATTTAAACTGTGTTTTTAATATTCAATATTTTTAGCATTCACTGTAGATTTGACCACTATAAATATGTGAGTAACAATAACAAATAGCCACTATCTTTAACATTTTAAACAATCACTTTTAACAAGACCCCCTTTTTAATATTTTGAACACAGCACTGTATCACTTTAATAAGGAAGCACTTTATAACTTAAGATCATCTATGCACTTTCACAAGTAGTTGATTTAAACTAAGACATGCTGTATGCTTTTTTAATTAATGTTTGGCAGCCTAAGGGTTAATTATGTGTCCTACAGATAATTATGCAAATGTGATTAAGTGATCACCTATCTAGTTAAATAGTCACCATGTGTGAGATTCACTCAGCTTGAAAAAGGTCATAAACCACGACCGAAACGTCGCTGTATGCACTGAAAATATGTGTGAATAAAAATCGTTTTTGTTTATATGAAAGAAAAGACCTTATGTGTGCACTGGATACAACCAACTACAATAAACACCATCCCTCAGTAGCACCAAGGCAATACAACCTGTGAAGTGAGTGCCTGACTACAGCACAAATATATATATAGAAAATATACAGCACACCACCTCTATGGGACATTCAGAAAATGATCTCAGATTTATGGTACTAGAGATGGTTAAGCCACTAGTGAGGTGTGGAGATAGGACGCTAAGATTACGTCAAAGAGAAGTATGGTGGGTGCATAAAATGAACTCGTTGTACCCTAACGGATTAAATAAGGATTTTGATCTGTATCTGTTTTTGTGATATCATATCTGTTTTCCTAGGGTGATAGAAGATAAGAAAAAAGAAATGTATTGTTTTGTGCAGGTTTCAGGGTGGCATTTTTTACAAAGTAGGATGTCTAAGGGGAGGGGAGGGACTTTAGGGATGGGTCACTTCCTGTCATATGCTTTATATATTGGCTTGCATGTGGGATAACACCAGTATCTGTATCCAAGTGTGGCCTATGGACTATGTGGACTATGTATCCCCGAAACGTCGTATAATGTATATATTGGAATGCAGATGACTCAATAAATCATATAAAAGCAGAATCCGAGTGCTGTGTCCTGCCAGATGCTATATATATATATATATATATATATATATATATTTAAGAAAAAAGCTTGCTAAAGTAAGCGACGGGCTGTAAATTACAGCAGAGGAGCGCATGACGGGGCTAAAACGAGGGAATAAGGAAGTTTGAAGGGGGAGAAAGGCTAGATACTTAAAGGGGGGGTGGTTAGCAAAGAGAGAAAAGAAAAAAGCGGGAAAGGAGTAGGAGGAGCAAAAGATAGGAGGAAAGAACAGTGAAGAGAAGAAAACAGGTCGACAACACAGGAATATTATAGGAGAAATAGCAGGTATTCACCTTCATCGCTCAGCCAGGGATGGCATCCACACTGGAGCAGCTGTTGGAGCGGGTCCGACAAGGAGCAATAACAGGAGGAGAGACATGGATCCAAGGCCTGCTGAACTGTCCGGAACTTCTAGATACCGGGACCCAACAAGAGAGACCACGAAGATCTAGGCCGACGCATCGCTATTCACCTGCCTCCAGCCCCGAGAGACAGCGCAGAAGGCAGCAGTCTGAATCTCCGGCCGGACTCCAGGGCGACAGCAGCACTGAAGTAAGTGGCCCCAAAAGCAACCGAGGGGCGCGACAGGCAAGAGATACTCGCGCCCCTCGCGCAGCAAAGAAAGCCTCCCGATCCTGCTCAGGAGGCAAGAAGCCCAGGACCTCTCGCGCGCAAGCAGCTCTAATGGCTTGTGTGCCGCGGGGGGTAAGAACAGGGGCTGCACGGGACATAGGTCAATACGGTCCCACACAAGAAGGGACTGCCTCACTGCCACAGAGGAGCACAGAGCTTCATGGGACAGTTAGGCCGAGCACCTCTACAGCACCCCCTCCCACAGGAGAGTGGGTATCAGGTGTGTCGGCAATACTACTCCCCAACAGAGGGAATCATGCCAATTACAACCCACAACCCACAGTGGAAATTGGACAAGGAAGATCCCCTGCACCATATACAGCTGGGTCCAGTACAGTCATTGAAGAAAACCAGGGAGAAGAAAAAATATACTCCTCCCCTGGGAACAGAACCACAGCTGGAACATCAGGTGAGAACGCTCCAGATGTATTAAATTTAAACTCCGGGCATGGGGGGAGGGCTGTAAATGAATTTGTGTCGGGGCTTAGGGAATTGCTTGGAAGATGGGAATCGAGAGAAAAGGAGGTTGGGCCGGCGGGAGTGTGGGTAAATGAAGGGGTTAATAGTGCTCAAAGGAGCTCAAGCACGCTTGGATTACAAACACAAGAAACAAGCTTGCAAATAGTGGAACAAGAAAGGGGAATGAATAGTACAATTTTGTCGCAGCAACAACCCAGTACGCAAGGGCCAGAAAATCTAACAACAGGAGGGGTAGCAAGTGCCCGGCGCAATACAATAGGGCAAGAAATGGGGGAAAAAATAACAGAAAAACAGGTGTCAGATCACGCATGGGGGAACGCATATATGTGCTTTGAAGGGCCGCTAGGGGCACACCTGAAGCAAGAGATTAGGGAGAAGATTTGGTGCAGAGAATATATTGACATATTCACACTGCTGCCATTGGAGCGCTTCAATATAGATAAGTGGGAAAAAGGTAAGGAACACAGGAAAGAAGAGGATGAGGACCGCAGGAGATTTCGGTTAATACCACGGTCTTTTACTAATTGGTCACAAGCATTCTGCATTCTTGGTAGTGTGTTAGGCGAGAAGCACCCTGAATTATGCTCAGGTTTATTTTGTTACCTTGACACCATTAGCGAGGCGTATAGAGTCTATGGCGGCAGCGCATGGCTCAAATATGACGAACAATTCCGTCAGAGGATGGCCGTACGCCCGGCATTAAACTGGGATCATAGAGACATCGGTCTTTGGTTAAAAATAATGGTAGCCACAAAATCCACAGCTATCACCTCTGGCCCACAGCCCTTTCTCTTCGGGCCCGGCGGAATTTCAGCAGGTCCGCCGGGCGCGGGTAGAAGGGGAGTATGCTGGCTGTACAACGACAGCTCATGCAAGTGGGGGGCATCATGCCGTTTCCGGCATGATTGCTCCATATGCGGCGTGGCCAATCACCCGGCATTCAGATGCTTCCGAAAACAGCGAAGCACACCAATGGGTGGAGAACCCAATGGAAAAAGGGAGGACACCAGTGAGCATCGACGCCATGGTCCCTTACCTAAATAGTTACCCCAATCAGACACAGGCACGAATGTTGAAAAGGGGTTTTCGGGAGGGTTTTGTCATACCAAGTCAGGGAGTGGTAGGGATCGCCAATTGCAATAACCTTAAATCAGCAAAAGAAAATATTTCATTGGTTCGGGAAAAATTGACAAAGGAGGTGGTCTTGGGCAGAATGGCGGGACCTTTTAAGGAACCTCCGCTGCCGAATTTGATTATCTCCCCCCTAGGTCTAATACCCAAAAAAGAGGTTGGGAAATATCGCCTGATACACCATCTCTCCTTTCCCGAGGGCTCTTCGGTAAACGATGGAATAGATGAAGAAAGGACGAGAGTGTCATACGCATCCTTTGATCGGGCAGTGCAGCTTGTACAACGGGCAGGGAGGGGAGCTCTCATGGCGAAGGCAGATATTGAGGCGGCTTTCAGGCTTCTCCCAGTGCACCCAGGGAGCTTACGGCTATTGGGATGCAGGTTAGATGGGGAGTACTTTATCGATAGATGCCTTCCTATGGGCTGCTCGATCTCCTGCGCCTATTTCGAAGCTTTCAGCACGTTCCTTGAGTGGGTGGTTCGCAGGGAGTCAGGCAATCAAGATATTATCCACTATCTTGACGATTTTTTCCTGGTAGGCCCGCCCGCTGAAAAAAGATGCGAGCACTCTTTAGCTGTATTACAAGCAGTCTTCACACGTTTTGGTGTTCCACTATCAATAGAGAAAACTGTGGGCCCCAGTACAGTCATGTCCCTTTTAGGGATAGAACTAGATTCTAGTCAGATGATGTGCAGACTGCCCACAGACAAAGTTGAGGACCTCCGGGAAAAAGTGCAAGAGGCACTATGGGCAGCAAAATTAACATTAAGACAGATCCAATCGTTACTAGGCAAGCTGATGTTCACCTGCAAAATTATCCCTATGGGCCGGGTTTTTTGTAGGAGGATGGCAATGGCCACCTCTGGTATTAAAAAACGCCACCATTTCATACGTTTAACCAAACCAATCAAGGCTGATCTAAAAATATGGGCCCGTTTCCTAGTAGAATTTAATGGGAGATCAATCTGGTTGGAGACACAATCCTCCGAGGGTCTAGAGCTCTTTACTGATGCGGCAGGATCGGTGGGTTTTGGGGCATTTTTCCAAGGGCAGTGGTGCCAAGGAAAGTGGCCAGAGGAATGGGTCACGTTAGGCCTTAACCGAAACATAGCCTTTTTAGAACTTTTCCCAATCGTGGCCGCGGTTGAGTTATGGGCACAACAGCTAAGAAATAAAGAAGTTATCTTTAAATCCGATAACTTGGCCGTAGTACACGCAATTAACCATTGTTCAGCATTCTCCGTCCCAGTAGTGAATTTGTTAAGGCAGCTAGTTTTGAGATGCCTGCAGCACAATTTATGGGTTAGGGCGGTTCATGTGCCTGGCATTAACAACAGTATTGCGGATGCCCTCTCTCGCTTTCAGATGACCCGCTTTCGGGAGTTGGCACCAGCAGCAGAGCGAGACCCAACGCCATGCCCGCAACACCTTTGGGGCATTCATTTGACGAACTGGCAAGCTGGGTAAGACAGTCGGTGGCGCCTTCTACATGGGCAGCTTATCACAGAGTATGGCATAGCTGGTTGGAACTGCAAGAAAAAGTTCCTTATCCGGTGAGTGATGCCATGCGTGAGGACTTAGTGATGGAATGGGTGACTAAGCTAGCAGCAGCAGGGCAATCAGGAGTTTCCATAAGTAAACGGTTAGCGGCATTGGCATTCCTGTTTAAGTTGCAAGGAGTAAGGGATGTCACCAAGTCATTCCCGCTGCGGCAAGCTGTGAAGGGCATGAGGAGAATTCAGGTTAGACCGGACGAGGGTCGCCCGGTGACTTTTAACATCCTGGTAGGGCTGTTCACAGAATTGAAGGGAATATGCAGAACACCTTACGAGCTGCTCTTGTTTCGTTTAGCCTTCTCGCTAGCATTTTTTGGTGCGTTCAGGTTGGGGAAGCTGGTTAGCCCAAATTCTAAAGGGCATCGTTTGGGATAACGTGTCTCTGACAGAAGGGTCCCTCAATCTAACGATATTCCACTCGAAAACAGACAAGCAAGGCAAAGGCCTAAAAATCACACTGCACCAAGTGCCAGATTGCGTTTCATGTCCGGTAAAATGCTTTAAAGAATTTGTGGTAGTGCGTGCAAAAGGGGTTTCGTTGCTGCTCCATGCAAACGGGTCGAGTTTGTCAAAGTACCAGTTCACAGCAGTCTTCAAAAAAGGACTGAAGGCATTGGGCCTATCGGAAAAGGGTTACAGTTCGCACTCGTTTTGCATAGGAGCAGCGACAGAAGCAGCTCAGAGGGGTCTGAGCGATGCAGCTATTAAGAGAATAGGACGTTGGGAATCACACTGCTTCAGATTATACGTTCGCCCTCATTTGGCTGATACTATTAAAAAAACATTAAAAAATAAATAAATAAATAAATATTAAAAAAAAAAAAAAAAAAAGGCGCATAATATGTCGCAGCATTTCTTTGTTTTGGCAGGTATGGCTACATGTCTGATCTGGGTTGTAGGTCACTCCTACGTGTACTGGGCGGAGCAGCGAGCAAAACTTCGGTTGCAAGGCATTCGGTTCGGCCAACCCGAGGAGGAGGTGCAAGTTCGATGGTTTGGGTTTAAGGGTTTAGGCTGGGAGAACGTAAGGCCACAGCTTGAGAATCTGTTTGCAACAGGTAATTTACCACACATCTTGATTTTGCATGCAGAAGGGAACGACCTAGGCCTTATCCCCATAAAGGACCTGATTAGTCAGGTAAAGAGGGACGTCAACTTCATACTAGAATGCCTACCAAGGCTGATTATATTGTGGTCTGAAATTGTTCCCCGCCTTAGATGGCACCACGCCAGATCCCCAAAAGCCATAGAGAGAGCTCGAATAAAGGTAAACAAGGCAGTGGCAAAGTTTGTGAGGCTTCGGGGGGGTTTGGCCATCCGACACTGGATGCTAGAAAGAGACCATAGTTACCTACGTCAGGACGGAGTGCATCTCACAGATGTAGGTCTGGACATTTTCAATTTCGGCCTAAGAGAAGGGGTAGAGTTAGCCCTAGAATTGTGGAGGGGCAAAGGGGATTGAGGCTTCAACCCCCCTTTGCCATGGCGGTCACTGGCAATGCGGTTAGGCCCAAAAGGGCTATGGAAATAGAAAAATGCAGAGACATGGGTGGATTGGATGGTAACTTCGCTGGGGGAGGGGCTAAGGAGCACGGAGCCCCCGGGAGGTGGGTTTTAAAAGCAACCAGGCGTACACGCCAAGCTGGAAAGGTCGGCGGCTGGCAGTCAGTATGGTTAAATAAGGGGTTGCAGGGTATTGCCAGCTAGACTTGGGGACAGTTTAAAACAATGTTAGTAAAAGTTTTACAGAAGTTGCTAATTGATTATTAATGTTTGAACAGTAAAATTTTGTCACAATAAAGCTGTGGCCTATTTCCATTCCAAAGCGGAACCTCTGTTGTGGTGTCAGTTATTTAAAGTAAAATATAAAGGGTAATAGAAAGTAGGGTTAAAGGGTGAGTATCATCCTTAACCTTCGGGTTTAGCATTACCGTCATGTTCCCTTTAATATGACCCTTTACTTTAGAAAGGGTTTTTACCCTCTTAGATATCTAGGAAATGATTGTGGTTTTTGCCATTGCTAGTCAATGCAGGACTTAAATTTATTGATTGGTTGGGTGTTTATCACATTTAAAGGACATTTAAATGTGATAAACACCCAACCAATCAATAAATTTAAAAAACATACGAAGAGCGCGGTCTCTGGGAGACATATTACACCCAGCCAAATCAGAATAAACAAGAACAGAGGACCACCTGGCTATCTTGTATGGTAGTTATATGTGTGGTGCCAACGATGTAAAACATGTTCGCACATGTACAAATCCACAATGTTTAAAAGCTCTGTGATAGAGAAGACTTATGAGATAAGACAGCATATAAATTGCAATAGTGACTATGTAGTATATCTTATTACATGCACAAACTGTAACATCCAATATGTTGGATGTACATCTCGTTCTCTGAAATCTAGAATACGTGAACATATCAGAGACATAACACATAATAATATTAATAGTCCAGTAGGACGTCATTTTCTACACTGCAATCAATCCAATTTAAATACTTGAAAGTACAGGGATACAGAGAGGTTACCAGGATAAAAGGAACAGAGACAGATTAAACAATTCAAGGTTCTAAAACACAGCTGTATATGTGTGTGTACAAGCTAAGAGCCAGCTCTATAATTGCAAGTGCAGGTAACAAGATATATTGTCTAGCGAGCTTACTTAGTCTAATGGAAGGTTCGGGTGTATATACCCCGAACCTGAAGCTCCGGCAATCTGCCCGTCCAGTCAGAAAAAATATATATGCTTTTGTACACATGCAAGACTCACCGCTTCCCTTGGTGGTCCGGGTGCGCCCCGCCCCGAACCCTTCGCCTGGTTCGTGAAGTATCCACAGTCTTAGAAGCGATTGTATCGGCGCACACCGGAAAGTAGAGCCATTTGGATATTTTAAAATCTAAAGTCTTTATTTAGTCTTCAAACAGCAGCAGCATAATAACAACAACGCCTTACGCGTTTCAATCACAGGATTCACCTGCCTGATCAAGGAGGTCTCTTTCCCTTTAAGAAACTGGTGTATAAAGGGCAGGGTGAATCCTGTGATCATGTGCCTATGATTAAGAGCCGTTTAAGGCTTGAAACGCGTAAGGCGTTGTGTTATTAGTGTGCTGCTGTTTGAAGACTAAATAAAAGACTTTAGATTTTAAAATATCCAAATGGCTCTACTTTCCGGGTGTGCCGCCGATACAATCGCTTCTAAGACTGTGGATACAGAGACAGATTAGTCCAACTCAGAAAGCGGAAGTACGTTGGATATTTAACTTAGACACCAGAATCCCTCAAGGGTTAAATTCAAGATACGACATCCTTTGCTATATAGAGTAAATTTAGGATGATTGATACATAGTTGCTCTTCAATTAGGAGGATTTAATTTTGATCATAATGATTTAAGTAGGGCATATACTTTGTAGGTATAGTAAGATATATGCCTGTGTGCTCTCATTGCATAGTGTAATTTATATATCCAAAATTATTTTGTAGCACTGCAAAATGTAAGGAATGTGTATTTTGGTTTTAAGATTGTGACATTGTAAACAGATTGTAAACACGTGTCTATTTTGGTGGATGTTGTTACGATTGTTGCAAATAATCAGCTGTTTGGCTTTTAAACATTTTAGTAACATGATGGACTACGTGTTCTAGGGGTGTGTTGTTGCGGCGTGACGCAATTTCCCCCATAAAAGGACGTAGTATGACACACCCCCAGCCTATGAGTAAGAGCCATAACAGGCTCGAAACGGTAAGGCGGGATTTCCTTCTACATGTTTGTAGTGATATGGCGTAAGAACGCTTAATAAAGTAACTGTTTTTATCCAAGAAGTGAGTTTGGACTCGTGCCTTTCCGGTGTTGCGGTGTGCGCCGATTTTTTGCAAAGCTCTTCATCATTAAGTACGTACTGACTGGAACCAAAGCGAAGGGTTCGGGGCAGGCAGCACCCGGACCACCGAAGGGAAGGGGTGAGTACGGTTGTTTCTGAGTCTGGTCTAAGATTGTGGTCGATTTTTATCAGGAAATATTTCTAGTGAGAGGCACAGGGTCTGTTACACCTGTGCCTGCAGTGACATCAAGTGAGTTTACAGTTGTCACAGCAAAGTGTACATTAGAATAAGATTCACAATAGCATGCCTTTTTATATGAAAGTTCACCTTCCCCCAACCCCCCTCCTACCTTTTTTCCCCCAAAAATCAGCTCTGTTCCTTTGCAGCAGCCTCTGGAAGCTGTGTAGCTCCTGTTTACTGTGCTGGGCAGGCTGTCAGTCAATGTGCATCATCACATGCATATTCATGATTTCTGCCACACCCACTTGACCCCAGTGATGCCTGATGTAAACAAAGCCTTTCCTTCCTGTCTCTGCATGATCTATTCACAGCTGATAGTGCAGGGAGAGACAGAAGGGGGAAGTTATAAAGTTCAGCCACACAGCTTTATGTAAGGAGACTTTTTTTTAACAATTGCAAAAGTAATTTATAGGAATCAAATAGGGGGGAGGTGTGTGTGTTTGTAAGGGAGACAGAAGGTGTATTTCAGAGGGGATGCTGGGAGTGTCACAAGTTCTATTGCAGGGGGGCCTGGGAGACAGAAGGTGTATTTCAGAGGGGATGCTGGTATTGTCACTAGCTGTATTGCAGGGGGGCCTGGGAGACAGAAGGTGTATTTCAGAGGGGATGCTGGGAGTGTCACAAGTTGTATTGCAGGGGGGCCTGGGAGATGCTATTCCTTGGAGCAAGAAACAAAAAGCCTATACCATCTATCATCTATCTATCTATCTGTCTATCCATATCTGTCTGTCTATCTATCTGTCTATCTATCTATATCTGTCTGCCTGTCTGTCTATCTATCCATATCTGTCTGTCTATCTATCCATATCTGTCTGTCTATCTATCTATCCATATCTGTCTGTCTGTCTATCTATCTATCTATTTATCTATCTATCCATATCTGTCTGTCTGTCTATCTATCTATATCTGTCTGTCTATCTATATCTATCCATATCTGTCTGTCTGTCTGTCTATCCATATCTGTCTATCTATCTATCTATCTATCTATCTATATCTATCTATCTATCTATCTATCTATCTATCTATCTATCTATATATCTATCTATATCTGTCTGTCTATCTATCTATCTATCCATGTCTGTCTATCTATCTATCTATCTATCTATCTATCTATCTATCTATCTATCTATCTATCTATCTATCTATCTATCTATCTATCTATGAGACAGAAGGTGTATTTCAGAGGGGATGCTGGGAGTGTCACAAGTTCTATTGCAGGGGGGCCTGGGAGACAGAAGGTGTATTTCAGAGGGGATGCTGGTATTGTCACTAGCTGTATTGCAGGGGGGCCTGGGAGACAGAAGGTGTATTTCAGAGGGGATGCTGGGAGTGTCACAAGAAAACATACGAAGAGCGCGGTCTCTGGGAGACATATTACACCCAGCAATATCAGAACTAAACAAGAACAGAGGACCACCTGGCTATCTTGTATGGTAGTTATATGTGTGGTGCCAATCGATGTAAAACATGTTCGCACATGTACAAATCCACAATGTTTAAAAGCTCTGTGATAGAGAAGACTTATGAGATAAGACAGCATATAAATTGCATAGTGACTATGTAGTATATCTTATTACATGCACAAACTGTAACATCCAATATGTTGGATGTCATCTCGTTCTCTGAAATCTAGAATACGTGAACATATCAGAGACATAACACATAATAATATTAATAGTCCAGTAGGACGTCATTTTCTACACTGCAATCAATCCAATTTAAAATACTTGAAAGTACAGGGTATACAGAGAGTGTACCAGGATAAAAGGAACAGAGACAGATTAAACAATTCAAGGTTCTAAAACACAGCTGTATATGTGTGTGTACAAGCTAAGAGCCAGCTCTATAATTGCAAGTGCGGTAACAAGATATATTGTCTAGCAGCTTACTTAGTCTAATGGAAGGTTCGGGTGTATATACCCCGAACCTGACGCTCCGGCAATCTGCCCGTCCAGTCAGAAAAAATATATATGCTTTTGTACACATGCAAGACTCACCGCTTCCCCTTGGTGGTCCGGGTGCCGCCCGCCCCGAACCCTTCGCCTGGTTCGTGAAGTATCCACAGTCTTAGAAGCGATTGTATCGGCGCACACCGGAAAGTAGAGCCATTTGGATATTTTAAAATCTAAAGTCTTTATTTAGTCTTCAAACAGCAGCAGCATAATAACACAACGCCTTACGCGTTTCAATCACAGGATTCACCCTGCCCTGATCAAGGAGGTCTCTTTCCCTTTAAGAACTGGTGTATAAAGGGCAGGGTGAATCCTGTGATCATGTGCCTATGATTAAGAGCCGTTTAAGGCTTGAAACGCGTAAGGCGTTGTGTTATTAGTGTGCTGCTGTTTGAAGACTAAATAAAGACTTTAGATTTTAAAATATCCAAATGGCTCTACTTTCCGGGTGTGCGCCGATACAATCGCTTCTAAGACTGTGGATACAGAGACAGATTAGTCCAACTCAGAAAGCGGAAGTACGTTGGATATTTAACTTAGACACCAGAATCCCTCAAGGGTTAAATTCAAGATACGACATCCTTTGCTATATAGAGTAAATTTAGGATGATTGATACATAGTTGCTCTTCAATTAGGAGGATTTAATTTTGATCATAATGATTTAAGTAGGGCATATACTTTGTAGGTATAGTAAGATATATGCCTGTGTGCTCTCATTGCATAGTGTAATTTATATATCCAAAATTATTTTGTAGCACTGCAAAATGTAAGGAATGTGTATTTTGGTTTTAAGATTGTGACATTGTAAACAGATTGTAAACACGTGTCTATTTTGGTGGATGTTGTTACGATTGTTGCAAATAATCAGCTGTTTGGCTTTTAAACATTTTAGTAACATGATGGACTACGTGTTCTAGGGGGTGTTGTTGCGGCGTGACGCAATTTCCCCCATAAAAGGACGTAGTATGACACACCCCCAGCCTATGAGTAAGAGCCATAACAGGCTCGAAACGGTAAGGCGGGATTTCCTTCTACATGTTTGTAGTGATATGGCGTAAGAACGCTTAATAAAGTAACTGTTTTATCCAAGAAGTGAGTTTGGACTCGTGCCTTTCCGGTGTGCGCCGATTTTTTGCAAAGCTCTTCATCATTAAGTACGTACTGACTGGAACCAAAGCGAAGGGTTCGGGGCAGGCAGCACCCGGACCACCGAAGGGAAGGGGTGAGTACGGTTGTTTCTGAGTCTGGTCTAAGATTGTGGTCGATTTTTATCAGGAAATATTTCTAGTGAGAGGCACAGGGTCTGTTACACCTGTGCTGCAGTGACATCAAGTGAGTTTACAGTTGTCACAGCAAAGTGTACATTAGAATAAGATTCACAATAGATGCCTTTTTATATGAAAGTTCACCTTCCCCCAACCCCCTCCTACTTTTTTCCCCCAAAAATCAGCTCTGTTCCTTTGCAGCAGCCTCTGGAAGCTGTGTAGCTCTGTTTACTGTGCTGGGCAGGCTGTCAGTCAATGTGCATCATCACATGCATATTCATGATTTCTGCCCAACCCACTTGACCCCAGTGATGCCTGATGTAAACAAAGCCTTTCCTTCCTGTCTCTGCATGATCTATTCACAGCTGATAGTGCAGGGAGAGACAGAAGGGGGAAGTTATAAAGTTCAGCCACACAGTTTATGTAAGGAGACTTTTTTTAACAATTGCAAAAGTAATTTATAGGAATCAAATAGGGGGGAGGTGTGTGTGTTTGTAAGGGAGACAGAAGGTGTATTTCAGAGGGGATGCTGGGAGTGTCACAAGTTCTATGAGGGGGGCCTGGGAGACAGAAGGTGTATTTCAGAGGGATGCTGGTATTGTCACTAGCTGTATTGCGGGGGGCCTGGGAGACAGAAGGTGATTTCAGAGGGGATGTGGAGTGTCACAAGTTGTATTGCAGGGGGGCCTGGGAGATGCTATTCCTTGGAGCAAGAAACAAAAAGCCTAACCATCTATCATCTATCTATCTATCTGTCTACCAATCTGTCTGTCTATATCGTCTATCTATCTTATCTGTCTGCCTGTCTGTCTATCTATCCATATCTGTCTGTCTATCTATCCATATCTGTCTGTTCTATCTATCCATATCTGTCTGTCTATCTATCTATCCCATATCTGTCTGTCTGTCTATCTATCTATCTATTTATCTATCTATCCATATCTGTCTGTCTGTCTATATCTATATCGTCTGTCTATCTATATCTATCCATATCTGTCTGTCGTCTGTCTATCCATATGTCTATCTATCTATCTATCTATCTATCTATATCTATCTATCTATCTATCTACTATCTATCTATATCTATATATACTATCTATATCTGTCTGTCTATCTATCTACTATCCATCTGTTCTGTCTATCTATTATCTATCTATCTATCTATCTATCTATCTATCTATCTATCTATCTATATCTGTCTGTCTATCTATCTATCTATCTGTCTATCTATATCTGTCTATCCATATCTCTCTCCTCTCTCCTCTCTCTCTCTCTCTCTCTAAACCAGCCTTTACATTTAACTGTCAGAGAGCTCGGCAGCACAACAGAAAGTATCTCTTTCTCTCCAAACCAGCCCTTACATTTCACTGTAAGAGATCGGCAGCACAACAGAAAGTATCTCTTTCTCTCCAAACCAGCCTTTACATTTAACTGTAAGAGCTCGGCAGCACAACAGAAAGTATCTCTTTCTCTCCAATCTGGGTAAATCGGCTTCCATGTGTTACATAGAGGTTGCGAATGTCCCATGTTTAGTTGGTGGATTCTGGAGCACAGGTGTCTATGATCCACCATTTACACTCACTGGGTGCAAACTTGTATGTGCTAGGAACACTCACTGGGGATAACTTGTATGTACCAGTCACACTTCCTATGGGCAAAACTTGTAGGGGCATTTTTAAGGCGCGGTGGTGTTTATTGGGGGAATGTGTGTCATTTATACTCTGGAGGGAGATTTTGTTACATGGGTGGGTGTGTTTGTCATTTATAGAGATGGCCGAACTATATAAAGTTTAGTTCATTTTCGAACTTTCGAACCTCAGAGAAAGTTTGAAAGTTCGAATTTGAACCCATTCAAGTCTATGGGAGAGTGATAGTTCGAAAAGTCTGAGTGATTTATAGCTAAACTAACAGAGGTAACTTACTGTAAATGGCTGTGGCACCTGGGAAATGGTCTGGGGAACATGTCACTGTCACCAAAACTTGTTAAAACACTTCCTGAAGTCAGGAAGTCAGGCAATTCTTGAGTATCTGCATCTAGGAAGATGCAGATACAGTTTTGCTCAGATGGCAAAAACCGTAGAGACACCCCTGTAACTCCCCCCATATGCAGGGCCCTTGGGCAGTAAGTCCCCCCCATATGCATGGACCGTGGGCAGTAAGTGTGGGCAGCATGCCTCCCCTCTACATTTACAGTCTTCTTTATTCCTGAAACAGACCAGTGTAACTACTAGGGCCCAATCGCTTGAGTGGGAGTAAAAGAGCCTCTTTTGGCTGCAGGGTAAGGGAGCCCCATGCCACTGAGGTGGCGTGAGCGGCGTCCCTGGCTGGAGGGTCCGGGAGTGGGTGATGAAATAGTCTCTGGCTGCCTTAAAATCAGCTCAGAGGGAAAAAGGCCAATGGCCTTGGCCACACCAGCCAAATTGCACCTGATTCCTGTCTGACATTGGCAAGCAAACTGGGAATACAGGTGTAATAGACCTTTTCTCTGCTTCACTTCAACTGGCAGATTTAAAAAAGGTTCCAGCATACAATGACGATGAGAAAGGAATGGCCTGATGAAATCGGGGCGCTCATCGGGACATCCAAGATGGCTGGAGGCCAACAGCAGCGGCCCAGGATCCGCTAGCTGAGAGAAGAGGGAGACTCCCCAGGACCTTGCCCCTGTTGGTGGGTGAAGGCAGCATCCCTGATTGAAAAGTACAGGTGAATGGGTTACCGTCTCTGGATGCCCTTGAATCAGCCAGAGGAAATATCTAGGCCCCATGGCGGAGGGGGAGTAAGGAGCCTCTTTTGGCTGGAGTGTTAGAGGAGCCCCATTGCCACTGGCTCTGGTGGGCCGTGAACGGCCATCCTGGCTGAGTGTACCGGGGAGAGTGGGATGGAAAAGTCTTGGCTGCCTTAAAATCAGATCAGAGGGAATCGGCCAATGGCCCTTGGCCACACCAGCCCAAAGGCCACCCGTATCCTGTTCTGACATTGGAAGCTAAGCGGTGCCGGCCTGAGTCAGTACTTGGTTGGGAGACCAACGGGTAATACAGGGTATAGACCTTTTCTTCTGCTTTCTACCAACTGGCAGGCTTTAAACAAAAGGTGCCAGCTCATTGACAATGGAAAGGACTGGCCTGTGAAGACGGGGGGGGCTTCATAGGGACATCCAAGATGGCTGGGCGGCCCAAACCGCAGCCGTCCAGATTCCCCCAGCCCAGACTGAGAGAGAGGGAGACTCCCCCAGGACCTTGCCCCCGTTTGGTGGGTGACAGACTCCATGGATTGAAAGCTACAGGTGAATGGGTTACCGTCTCTGGTGCCTTGAAATCATGCCAGAGGAAATATCTAGGCCCCATGGTGGAGGCGGGAGTAAGAGCATCTTGTTTGGAGGGTGAGGAGGCCCCATTGCACTGGCTGGTGAGGTGAGCGGCGTCCCAGGCTTGAGTGTACGGGGAGCTGTGGGTGAAAGTCTTGGCTGCCTTAAAATAAGCTCAGAGGGAAAGCCAATGGCTTGGCCACACCAGCCCCAAATGCCCCTGATCATGTCTGACATTGGAAAGCAACTGGGAAGCAACTGGGAATACCAGGTGTCATAGACCTTTTATTTGCTTCACCTCAACTGGCAGGCTTTTTAAAAAGGTCTCAGCGTACAATGATATGGAAAGGAATGGCCTGTGAAGCGGTGGCTACATCGGGACATCCAAGATGGATCTGGGGGCCAACAGCAGCTGCCCAGGATCCGCCCTACTGAGAGAAGAGGGAGACTCCCAGCGACCGTGCCCCTGTCGGTGGGTGAGCAGCATCCCTGGAGTGAAAATACAGGTGAATGGGTTACCAGTCTCTACGGATGCCTTGAAATCAGCCCCAGTGGAAATATCTAGGCCCACATGCTGGAGGGGGCGTAAGCTCCTCTTTTGGTGGGGGTAGAGGAGCCCATTGCCACTGGCTAGTGGGTGAGCGGCGTCCCTGGCTGGTGTTACCGGGGGAGTGGTGTGAAAGTTCTGGAGGACGTAAAGCAGCTTTCAGAGGGAAAGGCCAAGGCCCTTGGCCCACAGCCCAAATGCCACCTGATCCTGTCTGACTGGGAAGCAACTGGGAGAGAAACTGTGAATAACATGTGTCCATAGACTTTCTTTCGCCTTCACTCAACTGGCAGGACTGTAAAAAGGTTCCAGCATACAATGACGATGCGAAAGGAATGGCTCTGTGAAGATTGGGCGCTCATCGGGACATCCAGATGGTGGAGGCCAACAGAAGCTGCCCAGGATCCGCCCAGCTGAGAGAAGAGGGAGACTCCCAGGACACCTTGCCCCTGCTTGGTGGGAGCAGGAATCCGGATTGACAGTTACAGGTGAAGGGTACAGTCTCTGGATGCTGAAATCAGCCCAGAGGACATATCTAGGCCCATGGCTTAGAGGGGGAGTAAAAGTAAAAAGCCTCTTGGGGAGGGTAGAGGAGCCCCATTGCCACTGGCTGGGGGGTGAGCGGCATCTGGCGTGAGGTACCGGGGAGTGGGTGAAAGTCTCTGGTGCCTTAAAATCAGGTCAGAGGGAAAGGCCAATGCCCTTGCGCAACACCAGACCCAAAGCACCCTATTTGTCGGAATTAAGGCGAAGGCAGGTGCAGGACCTGGTCAAGCTTGGATGGGAGACCAACTGGGAAGACAGGCTCATAGACTTTGTCTTTGCTTCACCCAACTGGCAGGCTTAAAAAAAGGTTCCAGCGTTACAATGACAATGGAAAGGAATGCCTGTGAAGATCGGGGGGCTCATCGGGACATCCAAGATGGCTGGGGGCCAAACAGCAGCCACCCAAGATCCCCCAGCCCAGCTGAGAGAAGAGGGAGAATCCCAGGAACCCTTGCCCTTTTGGTGGGGTGAGCAGAATCCCTGGATTGAAAGGCAGTGAATGGGTGCAGTCTTGGATGCCTTGAAATCAGCCGAGGAAACATACTAGGCCCATGGCTGGAGGGGGAGTAGTAAGAGCCTCTTTTTTTGGAGGGTAGAGGAGCCCCAATTGACACTGGGCTGGTGGGTGAGCGGCGTCCCGGCTTGCGTTGTACCGGGGAAGATTGGGGTGAAAGTCTATGGCTGCCTTAAAATCAGCTCAGAGCGGAAAGGGCAATGGCACCTTGCACACCAGCCCAAATGCACCGGAGCTGTTGACATTGGAAGCAACTGGAAGCAACTGGGAATACCAGGTGTCATAGACCTTTTCTTCTGCTTCACTCAAACTGGCAGGCTTTGAAAAAGGTTCCAGCGTTACAAGACATGGAAAGGAATGGCCTGTGAAGACGGGGGGCCATCGGACATCCAAGATGGCTGGGGCCAAAAGACAGCTGCCAGGATCCGCCTAGTGAAGAAGAAGAGGGATAATCCCCAGGACTCTGCCCCGGTCTGGTGGGGGAGCAGCATCC
Source organism: Hymenochirus boettgeri (assembly GCA_019447015.1). Classification (NCBI taxonomy): domain Eukaryota; kingdom Metazoa; phylum Chordata; class Amphibia; order Anura; family Pipidae; genus Hymenochirus; species Hymenochirus boettgeri. The sequence continues at coordinate 168,276,589 of CM033474.1, forward strand.
CTGGATGGAAAGTAAGGGTGAATGGGTTACAGTCTCTGGCTGCCCGAAATCAGCCCCAGAGGAAATAGCTAGGCCCCCCGCTGGAGGGGGGTAAGGCCTCTTTTGGCTGGAGGTTAGGGAGCCCATTGCCACTGGACTGGTGGGTGAGCGGTTGTCCCTGGCTTGAGTGTACGGGAGTGGGTTGTGAAAGTCTCAGCTGCCTTAAATCAGCTCACGAGGGAACGGCAATGGCCTTGCCACACCAGCCCAAATGCACTGATTCTGTCTGACTATTGGAAGCAAATGGGAAATAGCAACTGTGAATACCAGGTGTCATAGACCGTCTTCTGCTTCACTAAAAATGGCAGGCTTTAAAAAAGGTGCAGCATACAATTGACGATGGAAAGGAATGGCTGTGAAGATCTGGGGTCATCGGGACATCCAAGAGGCTGGAGGCCAACAGCAGCTGCCCAGGATCCGCCAGCTGAGTGAAGAGGGAGACTCCCCAGGACCTGCCCCGTTTGGTGTGTGAGCAAGAATCCATGGATGAAAGTAAGTGTGAAGGGTACAGGCGCTGGGCTGCCTGAAATCAGCCCAGAGGAAATATCTAGGCCCCATGGCTGGGGGGAGTACGAGACTCTTTTGCTGGAGGGTAGAGGAAGCCCTTGACCCGGGCTTGTGAGTGGAGCGGCATCCCTGGCTGAGGGTTACGGGGGGTGGGTGATGAAAGTCTCTGGCTGCCTTAAAATCAGCTCAGAGGGAAAGGCCCAATGGCCCTTGGCCAAACCAGCCCAAAGGAACCTATCCTGTTGACATTGGAAGCTAAGCAGGGCAGGCCTGGGCAGTACTTGGATGGAGGACCAAACTGGAATACCAGGGTCATAATAGGACCTTTTCTTCTGGTCACCAATGGAGGCTTTAAAAAAAAGGTTCCAGCGTACAATGACCAATGGAAAGGAAGGGCCTGTGAAGATCGGGGGGCTCATCGGACATCCACGATGGCTGGGGGCCAACAGCAGCCACCCAAGATCCCCCCAGCCCAGCTGAGAGAAGAGGGAGACTCCCCAGGACCTTGCCCCTGTTTGGTGGGTGAGCAGACTCCCTGGATTGAAAGTACAGGTGAATGGGTTACAGTCTCTGGATGCCTTGAAACCAGCCCAGAGGAAATATCTAGGCCCCATGGCTGGAGGGGGAGTAAGAGCCTCTTTTGGCTGGAGGGTAGAGGAGCCCCATTGCCGCTGGCTGGTGGGTGAGCGGCGTCCCTGGCTTGAGTGTACCGGGGAGTGGGTGAAAGTCTCTGGCTGCCTTAAAATCAGCTCAGAGGGAAAGGCCAATGGCCCTTGGCCACACCAGCCCAAATGCACCTGATCCTGTCTGACATTGGAAGCAACTGGGAAGCAACTGGGAATACCAGGTGTCATCTAGGACCCGTGGGGCAGTAGTCCCCCCCAATCGCATGGACCGTGGGCAGTATGTGTGCCACATGCCCCCCCTCTACATAGGGCTCGTGGGCAGTTAAGTGCCCCCCCACACATGGACCGTGGGCATATAGTGTGGGCACAGTCCCCCTCTACAATGGCCCGTGGGCAGTAAGTCCCCCCATACACATGGACTGTGGGCAGTAGTGTGGGCAACTGCCCCCTCTACAAGGGCCCTGGGCAGTAAGTCCCCCCATACACATGGACCGTGGGCAGTAAGTGTGGGCACATGCTCCCCCTCTACTAGGGCCCGTGGGCAGTAAGTCCCCCCCATACACATGGACCGTGGGCAGTAAGTGTGGGCAACATGACCCCCCCTCTACATAGGGCCCGTGGGCAGTAAGTCCCCCCATACACATGGACCGTGGGCAGTAAGTTGTGGCAACATCCCCCCCTCTACATAGGGCCGTGGGCAGTAAGTCCCCCCATACACATGGACCGTGGGCAGTAAGTGTGGGCAACATGCCCCCCTCTACATAGGCCCGTGGGCAGTAAGTCCCCCCCATAACATGGACCGTGGGCAGTAAGTGTGGGCACATCGCCCCCTCTACATAGGGCCCGTGGGCAGTAAGTCCCCCCCTATACACATGGACCGTGGGCAGTAAGTGTGGGCAGCATGCCCCCCCTCTACATAGGGCCCGTGGGCAGTAAGTCCCCCCATACACATGGACCGTGGGCAGTAAGTGTGGCAACATGCCCCCCCTCTACATAGGGCCTGTGGGCAGTAAGTCCCCCCCATACACAGGGACCGTGGGCAGTAAGTGTGGGCAACATGCCCCCCCTCTACAAGGGCCCGTGGGCAGTAAGTCCCCCCCATACACATGGACCGTGGGCAGTAAGTGTGGGCACATGCCCCCTCTACAAGGGCCCGTGGGCAGTAAGTCCCCCCATACCATGGACCGTGGGCAGTAAGTGTGGGCAACATGCCCCCCTCTACATAGGGCCCGTGGGCAGTAAGTCCCCCCATACACATGGACCGTTGGGCAGTAAGTGTGGCAACATGCCCCCCCTCTCAAGGGCCTGGGCAGTAAGTCCCCCCATACACATGGACCGTGGGCAGTAAGTGTGGGCAGCATGCCTCCCCTCACATAGGGCCGTGGGCAGTAAGTCCCCCCCATACAACATGGACCTGGCAGTAAGTGTGGGCAGCATGCCTCCCCTTCTACATAGGGCCGTGGGCAGTAAGTCCCCCCCATACACATGGACCGTGGGCAGTAAGTGTTGGCAGCATGCTCCCCTCACAATAGGGCGTGGGCAGTAAGTCCCCCCCATACACATGGACCGTGGCAGTAAGTGTGGCAGCATGCCCCCCCTCTACAAGGGCCTGGGCCCCCCGAATCCCACCATCACATGGACTGGGCAGTAAGTGTGGGCAACATGCCCCCCCTCTATAGGGCCCGTGGGCAGTAAGTCCCCCCCATACATGGACCGTGGGCAGTAAGTGTGGGCAGCATGCCTCCCCTCCATAGGTACCGTGTGCAAAAGCATGCCTCCCCTCTACATAGGACCCGTGGGCAGTAAGTCCCCCCATACACATGGACCGTGGGCAGTAAGTGTGGGCAACATGCCCCCCCTCTACAATGGCCCGTGGGCAGTAAGTCTCCCCCATACACATGGACTGTGGGCAGTAAGTGTGGGCAACATGCCCCCCTCTACAAGGGCCCATGGGCAGTAAGTCCCCCCATACACATGGACCGTGGGCAGCATGCCTCCCCTCTACATAGGGCCCGTGGGCAGTAAGTCCCCCCCATACACATGGACCGTGGGCAGTAAGTGTGGGCAACATACCCCCCTCTACAAGGGCCGTGGGCAGTAAGTCCCCCATACACATGGACCGTGGGCAGTAAGTGTGGGCAAAATGCCCCCCCTCTACAAGGGCCCTGGGCAGTAAGAAGCCCCCATACACATGGACCGTGGGCAGTAAGTGTAGCAACATGCCCCCCTTACAAGGGCCCGTGGGCAGTAAGTCCCCCCATACACATGGAACGGGGCAGTAAGTGTGGGCAACATGCCCCCCCTACATAGGGCCCGTGGGCAGTAAGTCCCCCCCATACACATGGACCGTGGGCAGTAGTGGGGGCAGCATGCCTCCCCTCTACATAGGACCCGTGGGCAGTAAGTCCCCCCAATCGCATGGACCGTGGGCAGTATGTGTGGCCAGCATGCCCCCCCTCTACATAGGGCTCGTGGGCAGTAAGTCCCCCCATACACATGGACCGTGGGCAGTAAGTGTGGGCAACATGTCCCCCTCTACAATGGCCCGTGGGCAGTAAGTCTCCCCCATACACATGGACTGTGGGCAGTAAGTGTGGGCAACATGCCCCCCCTCTACATAGGCCCGTGGGCAGTAAGTCCCCCCCATACACATGGACCGTGGGCAGTTAGTGTGGGCAGCATGCCTCCCCTCTACATAGGGCCGTGGGCAGTAGGTCCCCCCCATACCATGGACCGTGGGCAGTAAGTGTTGGCAGCATGCCTCCCCTCTACATAGGGCCCGTGGGCAGTAAGTCCCCCCCATACACATGGACCGTGGGCAGTAAGTGTAGGCACCATGCCCCCCCTCTACAAGGGCCCGTGGGCAGTAAGTCCCCCCCATACACATGGACCGTGGGCAGTAAGTGTGGGCAGCATGCCTCCCCTACAAGGGCCCGTGGGCAGTAAGTCCCCCCATACACATGGACCGTGGGCAGTAAGTGTGGGCAAACATGCCCCCCTCTACAATGGCCCGTGGGCAGTAAGTCCCCCCCATACACATGGACCGTTGGCAGTAAGTGTGGGCAACATGCCCCCCCCTACAAGGGCCCTGGGCAGTAAGTCCCCCCCATACACATGGAACCGTGGGCAGTAAGTGTGGGCACTTGCCCTCCCCCTTCATAGGGCCTGGGGCAGTAAGTCCCCCCCATACACATGGACCGGGCAGTAAGTGTGGGCAGCATGCCTCCCCTCTTCAGGGCCTGTGGCAGTAAGTCCCCCCCATACACATGGACCGTGGGCAGTAAGTGTGGGCAGCATCCTTCCCTCTACATAGGGCCCGTGGCAGTAAGTCCCCCCATACGCATGGACCATGGCATAAGTGTGGGCAGCATGCCTCCCCTCTACATAGGCCTCTGGGCAGTAAGTCCCCCCCATACACATGGACCGTGGGCAGTAAGTGTGGGCAACATGCCCCCCTCTACAAGGGCCCGTGGGCAGTATGTCCCCCCCACACTCATGGACCGTGGGCAGTAAGTGTGGGCAGCATGCCTCCCCTCTTCATAGGGCCTGTGGGCAGTAAGTCCCCCCCATACATATGGACCGTGGGCAGTAAGTGTGGCAGCATGCCTCCCCTCTACATAGGGCCCGTGGGCAGTAAGTCCCCCCCATATGCATGGACCGTGGGCAGTAAGTGTGGGCAGCATGCCTCCCCTCTACATAGGGCCCATGGGCAGTAAGTCCCCCCCATACGCATAATGTGATTTAGTTAGAATAGTTTTATACTGTTTATTAGAGTTTATGGGTTTTAATTGTTTGCACTTTACTTTTATTTCATAGTATTGAAAGGTTTTGACTAAAAAATTTAACAAATGACTCTAATTGAATTTGCCTGGATTTCTAAACAAACATACTTTGCTTCGATTACATTTTTTTCACATTTCTCTTTATTGAACTAGATGTTGTAAAAGGCATTTCCTATGGTTAGGTTAGCTTTAGCTAGCATTTGTTAGGTTAGGCTAGGTTAGACTAGTTAGGTTAGTTAGGTCCCTGCTGAAAGAGTCTACCTTGACGTGGTAGCAGGGCTTACAAATCTTTTGGCCAAAATATTTTATTCTTCATTAATTATGTTGAGGATAAATGTCTATTTGAGGAATTGTATAAATAAATACCTTAGTAATGCCAAGTTCAAAATACCCACCGGTGGAGGCACACCCAATCTTTAAGCCGTCCTACCCCACCGAGGTGGCAGCGTGGCCGCATAGAGGCTGCAGATACAGTTTGCTCAGATGCAAAAACCCTAGAGACATCCTAGTACTCACTAACTCCCCCCCCCCCATTTGCAGGGCCTTGGGCAGTAAGCCCCTCCCATATGCAGGGCCCTTGGACAGTAATCCCCCCACATGCAGGGCCCTCTACATAGGACCTGTGGGCAATAAGTCCCCCCATATGCATGGACCGTGGGGGCAGTAAGTGTGGGCAGCATGCCTCCCCTCTACATAGGGCCCATGGCAGTAAGTCCCCCCCATACGCAAATGTGATATAGTTGAATAGTTTTATACTGTTTTATTAGAGTTTATGGGTTTTAATTTTTGCACTTTACTTTATTTCATAGTATTGAAAGCTTTTGACTAAAAGATTTAACTAAATGACTCTTATTGAATTTGCCTGGATTTCTTAAACAAACATACTTTGCTTCAGATTACATTTTTTCACATTTCTCTTTATTGAGCTAGATGTAAAAAGGCATTTCCTATGGTTAGGTTAGCTTTAGCTAGCATTTGTTAGGTTAGGCTAGGTAGACTAGTTAGGTAGTTAGGTCCCTGCTGAAAGAGTCTCCTTGACGTGGTAGCAGGGCTTACAAATATTTTGGCCAAAATATTTATTCTTCATTAATTATGTGAGGATAAATGTCTATTTGAGGAATTGTATAAATAAATACCTCAGTAATTGCAAGTTCAAAATACGCACCGGTGGAGGCACACCCAATCTTTAAGCCGTGCCCACCCCACCAAGGTGGCAGCGTGGCCGCATAGAGGCTGCAGATACAGTTTTGCTCAGATGGCAAAAACCCTAGAGACATCCTAGTAACTCCCCCCCCCCCATTTGCAGGGCCCTTGAGCTTGGTAAGGACAGTCACGGGCCAGATGTTCTTCTTGCCCAGCGTTGTAGCATGCAGTATTAGACTTACTGCGTCCTGTCCCTCTGCCCAAAATTTTAAATTTGTAATAGTTGTAACTTATTTTGTTGTTTTCAAACTCTTCAAGGCATTTCATCAAACATTTGTTTCTTGTGCTTTGGTCCTTATCTAGGAGACCTAACTGCAAATTCAGCATACTACGCATGTTTGCAACAGTAGCTCCTACTGGTCGTAATCCATGTACTCCCCTGCAACACAATTCATTGCTGAGAACCATCAGCCAGCACACACAGTGAGATGCAGCTGCGGAAGTGATAAATAATTATTATATATATATATATATATATATATATAGAGAGAGAGAGAGAGAGAGAGAGAGAGAGAGAGAGAGAGAGAGAAGAGAGAGAGAGAGAGAGTCTCTAACAGTGCAGCAGCATCAAAAGTACACATGTATATTCCAATTAATGAATTTAATAGGTTGTTCGATATGTACATAGCCCATGCTAATCTTGCTTGCTTCGGCAGCACATATACTAAATTGGAACGATACAGAGAAGATTAGCATGGGCTATGTACATATCAGAACAAACCTAATAAATTCATTATATTGGAACATACATGTGACTTTGATGCTGCTGTACTGTAAGAGACTCTGGATTAGTTATACAGCTGTTCATCTACGTTTGATTGGGAGTTCTGCAAATCTGTTGAGATGTTGTATATATAATATATATATTATATAATATAAAAGAAAAAGCTTGCTAATGTTCCTTTAATATGACCCTTACTTTAGAAAGGGTTTTTACCCTCTTAGATATCAGAAATGATTGTGGTTTTTGCCATTGCTAGTCAATGCAGGACTTAAATTTATTGATTGTGGTGTTTATCACATTTAAAGGACATTTAAATGTGATAAACACCCAACCAATCAATAAATTTAAGTTCTGCTTTGACTAGCAATGGTAATACCCGGCCATAGAGCAGGTTTATATCAATTTGTCTGTGATTGGCTGGAGACATGATCTCATTAACATTAAGTTTTGAATGACATCACACAAACATTTATCAAATATTTCATTTTGACTTTAGACTTTCAAGGTGAGTGCAGCTCCCACTTTCACTCTTCTAAATAATGTAAAATAATAATATAGACAGATTAAATCACATTGAAAAATGTTTATAGGTAGAGAATAGGATTAGGTTTGATTGATTTATTATTATGTTCTAATCTGTGGTGGTACATTGATGGGCCCATCTTTAGGGCCATGTAAAGGTAAAAAATGTCAGTTTGTTAACTGGAAATTGTGTATTTAGTGATTCTTCCCTAATGTAGATCAGGAAGCTCTGTGTATTATCGGGTTCTATACTGGGTGACAGGACCCCTGATTGTATTGAGAGGGACAGAGATCTGGAAATATTGTAGTCAATGAATTGTAACAGCCATTTTCACTTTTCCATGTTTTACAATACAAATTGTATATTGCTCTATTTACCTAGTAATTACATATAGTCTGTAGTAAAACACACAGCTGGGCAGGAATTTCTTTTCCAAATATGCATCAGTTTGAATCAATAGAAATATCATGGGTCTGTAAGGTATGGAAATGGCAGTTGATGACATCATGTGGCTGAGTGATTTCAATGTCCGTTGGAATGTTCCACTATCAGCTGCATAGGGGGGGACGCACAATATTTTAGCAGTGAAATGATTATTCTGAAAACAATATTGGGTGCAGAACGACAGATACGGTATGTAACCTATTCCTGTTACTTTTAGGAGATTTTAGTGGCTATTGGGAGTTTTTAGTTCTGCTACATTGATAACCTAACAGAGACACTGGATGCACGCCCTAATGGCCATTTACTGTATTAGTTCCTAGATTCTCAAATGGTAAAGTTATTTTTCCCTCCAGCTGCATCTAGTCCCAATGCTTGGTAAATGGTTTTAGACCTGTTATTACTGTTGATTGTGAGGGCAACTTCCATACATAGATCAGTTAAATAAGATTTTATTACAGACGCATTTAATTTATATAGTAAAATATAACTTTGATATATGTAATTAATTACCTTCATAAATAACGGTATTACCTCCTTTATAAATGATATCATGTACTATATGGTAATGCTTTATTATGTATGTTTTCATTTTTGGTAAAATTGCCTGTGAACCAATCCTAGTTCTCTTCCGACTGTTTTTTTTTTTCTTGTTCATATGTTCTAGAATATTGCAAAGTAAGAAATGTACAAGATTGGTTTGCTCCTCTAGCAACAAGTTCCTTAATGAGAGATGAAGCCAATACATTTTTGAAGAAGAAATTTAAGTAAAGCCTTGATTATTAAAGGAAAGTTTATCTTAGCTCCTCTCCGCTCTCTCTTTTTTCTAGGTTTTGTACCCAGGGTAAGAATTGAAAACCGCTAGGTCCTCACCCCTGGGCTCTTTTTAGTTACCGCGCTGCTGTTCTCCCTCTTCTTGATCCGTGATGTATCCAAAGGAAGACAAACACATTCACTGGGGGCAAACTTGTATGTACCAGTGATCTGGACCTAGAGACAGTTCTGCTTCATTAACAGCCGTTTTAAGGTGACCTACCAATAGCACCGTGAGTACCACCAGCCAGCCAGCAGGACCAAGCAGCGCCCATGCAACTACAGCAGCACCACCACGTGGAGAGGACTCCTCTGACTTATGAATTGGTGCAGAGGGAAAGACTCAGTAAGTCTAACACTGCATTTACAACGTGGGCATGAAGAACATCGGGCCCAGTGACTGTCCTTACCCAGCTCAGGTTTGGTACAGAACTAACAGCTTCAAGCCAACAAGTGGATTATAGTTGTTTGGATATAAACTATCAAGACCCTGGATTCCAATCTGCAGGATTTCAACCTTCCAGATTACCATTATGTGACTTGAAAACGTGACTTTCCTCGTGATGATTATTTTCTATATGGACTGATTAGAGATGGAGAGGAAACTGAAGCTCGCCAGACACTCTGCTTTGACTCAGGAAAACCGTGAGTTCTCAAATGATCATTTTAATATTTAATGTTAAAGGTAATGTGAGTTGCCTTCAAAGAAATCCATCAGGCTCATTTACCCAAAGCTGCTATCTCACTGGGTTAAAAGTCCTGTTCGCATGTTCAATATCGCGTTCGCGATTGTGGGATTTGCCCACTACGGGATTTAACGCCAGCTGTTTGCTGGCGTTTAAATCCTGCGCTAAAACGCGACATTGAACGGAGAGCGTCGGATGCGGGGGGATTTTTTTGTGTAACCCGCGCATCAAGCTGGTATGTGATAAGTTGCGCTAACCGTTAGCGAACTGGTTAGCGCAACCTTAGCACCATATATTGCCTAGCAGTGGTCTGGGTAAATCGGCTTCCATGTGTTACATAGAGGTTGCGAATGTCCCATGTTTAGTTGGTGGATTCTGGAGCACAGGTGTCTATGATCCACCATTTACACTCACTGGGTGCAAACTTGTATGTGCTAGGAACACTCACTGGGGATAACTTGTATGTACCAGTCACACTTCTTGGGCAAAACTTGTATGGGGAGCATTTTTTACATGGTGTGGGTGTTGTCATTTATACTATGTGGGATATTTTATTTATGGGGGAATGTGTGGTCATTTATACTCTGGAGGGAGATTTGTTACATGGGTGGGTGTGTTTGTCATTTATAGAGATGCGAACTATATAAGTTAGTTCATTTCGAACTTTCGAACCTCAGAGAAGTTTGAAAGTTCGAATTCGGACCCATTCAAGTCTATGGGAGATGATAGTTCGAAAAGTCTGAGTGATTTATAGCTAAACTACACAGAGGTAACTTACTGTAAATGGCTGTGGCACCTGGGAATGGTCGGGGAACTGTCACTGTCACCAAAACTTGTTAAAAAACATTCCTGAAGTCAGCAGGCAGGCAATTCTCGAGTATCTGCATCTAAGAAGATGCATATACAGTTTTGCTCAGATGGCAAAAACCGTAGAGTCACCCCTGTAACTCCCCCCCATATGCAGGACCCTTGGGCAGTAAGTCCCCCCCATATGCATGGACCGTGGGCAGTAAGTGTGGGCAGCATGCCTCCCCTCTACATAGGACCCGTGGGCAGTAAGTCCACCCCATTCGCATGGACCGTGGGCAGTAAGTGTGGACAGCATGCCCCCCCTCTACATAGGGCTCGTGGGCAGTAAGTCCCCCCATACACATGGACCGTGGGCAGTAAGTGTGGGCAACATGCCTCCCCTCTACATAGGGCCTGTGGGCAGTAAGTCCCCCCATACAAATGGACCGTGGGCAGTAAGTGTGGGCAGCATGCCTCCCCTCTACATAGGGCCGGTGGGCAGTAAGTCCCCCCCATACACATGGACCGTGGGCCGTAAGTGTGGGCAACATGCCCACCCTCTACATAGGGCCCATGGGCAGTAATTCCCCCCCATACACATGGACCGTGGGCAATAAGTGTGGGCAACATGCCCCCCCTCTACAAGGGCCGTGGGCAGTAAGTCCCCCCCATACATATGGACCGTGGGCAATAAGTGTGGGCAGCATGCCTCCCCTCTATATAGGGCCCATGGGCAGTAAGTCCCCCCCATACACATGGACCGTGGGCAGTAAGTGTGGGCAACATGCCCCCCTCTACAAGGGCCTGTGGGCAGTTAGTCCCCCCCATACACATGGACCGTGGGCAGTAAGTGTGGGCAACATGCCCCCCCCTCTACAAGGGCCCGTGGGCAGTAAGTCCCCCCAATCGCATGGACCGTGGGCAGTATGTGTGGCCAGCATGCCCCCCCTCTACATAGGGCTCGTGGGCAGTAAGTCCCCCCAGTTGGTGTCGAACCCCCCCACCTCTATTTAGGCTTGGTTTCTTTATTCAGTCATTCTGAATTGAGAAAGCCAGTCGGATGACTAGCGAAACGTCTAACAATGTAGCAGCACACAACTGAATCAAATGGCAGAGTGGTATACGATCTCACCCAGCCGTGTGGACTTCCTCAAGATCTCCTAGCCTGCATGGACAATATGCTGATGGATCGCTCCCAGCGACGACTCCGCTCCCGATTCCGAAGACCAGCTGCAAACTTCTACAAGGTACCGTCCATGCGTAAGTAAGGCTAATGGTCCGGTAGGGAGCAATGACCGGGGGCAGGCACCAGGTGCAACTCCGGCACTCGTCTGGTCCTAGCCCAAACCCGGACAGAGTCCCCGCCTCCCGCTCCAGGCAGATAGCCGAGCAGGGAACCAAGTGTGTAGCCACAGGAATCTAAAAACATACAGCTTCCAAAGTGTTACAAGTGGGTCCAGTAGCTCAGCCTAGTATCAGCAGCCTAGTATCAGCAGCACCAGTTGTGTGCTGCTACATTGTTCAATTTCTTTTTATTGACATACTTAGTATCTACTGACTTCCATTTGCAAGTACAGACTTATAGCTTGGAATAAGGTTTTCTTCCTCCAGCTCGCCTAGAGTCATATTTATTGTTACTATTATACTATATTTATGTTTTATAGTGTGTGTATGTTCACATTGACATTTTATTGGGGATATGTGTAATAATTTTTATATATAGTTATGAATAAAGCTCTTGTTTTAACCCACTACATCCTGTATGATCGTTTAGATCACTGTCTTTATCTATATGATTATAGCTTGATATAGCAGCATGAGTGCCCCTATCATATTTGATTGGGTTATGAATGGCACTAAGGCACTTCTGTTGCCTATCTATTAGTCCTCTATATTGGCTCTGCTACCTTACCTATCTATCTGGATACACAGGGGCCTTCTGCTACTTGCCACGCCAGGTGCGCGTGACATCAGCGCACCGGCGTTGAGCATGACGTAATTGCACCGGCTGTGGCGATTGCCCCAGTTACCGTGCAAATCCGGAAGTTCAGGGCACTCTGGTTTTACCTTCAGGTAAACATTCGGGCCGATTGCCAAATCTCCGGGGCACGTGCCCCGAATGTTTTTGTAAACGTAGATACGCCACTGTATTTTGCTATCTTCTGGTAAATTTAAAACAACATATTCAGATGATTGATGGTGAGTTTTTAGGATAAAACCAGGTTGAATATATGGTCCAATTTTAGCTGTAACTGACATTTTCAACAATAAGAGGGGTGGGGGCCACAATCTCGTCGTGCTGCTTTATCCCATGTGTTCTACTTACACATGCTATGCAGTATCAGGGTAGAGCTACCCCATGGTAACCTAGCCTTACTCAGTCTAGAGCCAGTGGTAATGTTTGGATCATCAAGTTTCCTCCTGGCCTTACTCAATCTACCTCCTGTGTTGGGCCTTATCATCAAGTGTTGTAACCTGGCCTTAAACAGCTAGAGCCAGGCTTGCTAGGATTCATTACCCATTACCTGCCGATTACAAAAAACCAGTGTCACTAAGTAGTTTTAAGTATCACCTGCTGGGTGTTTTAGACAGTGAGTACCCGTCCTATCATCTCATCCAATATGCCCTTTGATAAGAATTCCCTTCATAAGGTTCAAAGTGACTCCGAAACACGTTGTGTTGAAGTTACTCACAATAATAGCCGTTTTGTCAGTTATTCTTCCTCATCCTGTTTATTACCCCCTTACCTACGTTAGGTGAATTATTTAGAACAGTGTCAGTGTGTACTCTAGCCTTAAGCTATGTAAATGATTAGAAAATATGGAAAGGCTAGGGAGGTTCAAGAATATAAAAGCTTTATGTAGTTGCTGATTCATTTGTTAAAAATGTATTTGTTAATGTCCTTAATAATAATAAAACGTCTGTTGGATTCACATGGCTTCTATCATTTGTTTTCAGATGTTACAAACCTAGGGAAGGGATAGTAAGAGATAGTTCCAATTCTACAGCAGCATTGGATTAACTAGAAAGGGGAAAGTTAAGTATAAACTTTGAATGTTGGGCTTGAAAGACCGCATTTTTGGAAGGGAATTTGTGTGTTTGTGCTGCAGATTATTTAACACTCAATATGCCAATATGAGGACATTGTTGTTTTTTCCTTTAACCCTTTAATATGGGTGTCACAAGAATTAATGCGGTCACTTTTGGTGTTTGATACCGTGTCGATGTTGGGGTATAAACGACTAACTTTTTTGATGATTGGTCAATGTGTTTTTTTTTACTATCTTACCCTTAACAATATGATTGTGGCCACATAATGAATGGGTACCTCAAGTTTGTGTTGTCCCTGTGTCAGGTTGGAAGTTAAAAAAAACAACTTTTTTGGATTATTGATCAAAATGTTATTTTTGACATCGTTTTACCCTTTAAATATGTCCTGCCACCGAAATTGGAAGAGTCGGTCAGTAGGTTGTGTACCTGTCTCAGGTTGGGGGTTAAAAAAACAAAACTTTTGTGATGTATGGTCAAAATTTGTTTTTTTTTACTTTAGTTACCTTATATTTAGCTGCAAATAATGAAGGTCAGGGTCGTATTAATGTACCTGTTTAGCAGTGGAGTAAAAAAAATTATTTTAATTGGTCCAAAATTATTTTTTTTACTTAGTTACCCTTTAATATTGGGCTTAAACCACAGTAATTGGGCATAGAAGTCAGGTAGGTGTGTGGTACATATGGTCCAGTTTGGGGGGTTGAACTTTGATGATGTCAAATATTTTTTTTATTGTTTACCTTTATAGGCGCACTTATGAGGATAGGTATAGGTGTAGTACCTGTTACCGCGTGGGGGTAAAAAAACAAACTTTTTTGATGATTGGTCAAACTTTTTTTGACTTAGTTACCCTTTAAGTAATGGCTGCACACGTAATGAGGGTAGTCGATAGTAGGTAGTATGTACCTGGTCTGCATTGAGGGGTTAAAAGTCTTTTTTTTACAACCTATGTGGCAGCTATGCTTTTATGGCATAGAATTAAGGTTGATTTTTGAGATTTTAGCGAACCTTTAAGCATATGGCTGCCACCAGTAGATTAAGTAGATCAGTAGTTGTGTACCGTGTCCGTTGGGTGGATTAAAAACATTGATGATTGTGTTCAAATTTGTTTTTTTGACTTTAGTTACCCTGTAAGGTATGGCTCAACGAATGGAGTGGGTAGGTCAAGTAGGTGTATTTCATGTGCCACATGGGGGGTTAAAAAAACCAACTGTTTTTATTATTATAAAATGTACTTTTTTTAGCCTTTACTTACCCTTTAAGTATGGCTGCCACTAATGGATAGTTAACAGTAGGTGTGTGTTCCGGTCTGTTGAGGGGGTAATGTTTTTTGTTGTGTTTAACCATAAAACTATCTTTTATTGAGGATAACTAAAATGAGTTTTTTTTTACTTTTGTTTAACAAAACAAAAGGAAGTTGTCTGTGAGTAAACAAACTAAGGTGGACGTGGTACAAAGCCCCTTGTTTCTAAGAACTTTGCTTCTCCAGGACATAGAAAAGAATCACGATTTAATCACTTTGATGGGTTGTAGGTGTTGTGGAAAGTTGAAACTACTTTAAAAACTAAGGATTGTTTGTGCTGATGTGTCCTGTGTAGTCCGCAGATTAATCTTTTTTCTTCTCCAGTTTAAGAGCGTTCACTGGGCTTCTATATTCTTAGATTACACCTGTGTATCGCAACAGGTGGTGAAAGGGTTACTACGTGTTTTGTTTTTTTCCTCTTCTTCCTGGCCTCTTGCACTAATTGGTGTAGGGTCTGGGGCCTATTAGTTAAATATGATTCACATTGGTGGACCTGTGGTTTGAACCTAACAAAAGGAAGTTTCCCTGTGAGTGGAACGAACTATAGTGGAACGTGTACCAATTCCCTTGTTTATAGGACCTTGCTCTCAAGGACATAGAAAAGGGACATTGAAACATGAAAGGCACTTAAACAAGGTGTGTGTGCCACTGTGCTGGTGTTTATGTATTAGAAGGGACAGTGTTGTCGGGACATGATGTGCATCCTTCCACCTGTATAGGACCTGGAGCAGACTCTTCCAATGGGACCTATGTGTGAGTGGGTTGACTGTTTGGAAGCTGAGGGTGCTATCTAAGGGGGCAAGCTTGCCCATTGCAAGGATTGTCAAATCTGGGGGGACCAGCAGTGCACTGGCTGTGGGCCAGTATAAAGTTGTTGGAAGTGGGACCAGGGAAGGTTCATGTGAAAGGTAATCTGTGTTAGGGATTACTATGGGAAGTGGGGGACGGAAGGGTATGGTTTGCTTCTTCCCAGTTGCCCATTCCAACAGACTTTTCCACCTTAGTGATAAATGGAGGAGACCAGCTCGGACTTAAGCATGCATGGTGCGGGCAAAGCCCTTGAGCACCCAGGATACTGCCATCTCATACATATCAAATGGCGTGGCACTCCAATATAAGGAAAGGTAGATAGGTAATCGCCACCAATAACTGTGTGTTGCCTGCCGGGTGCTAGGGTTGAGCATGGTTGTTGATCGTGTCGACGGATATATTGGGTGCAGGCTGGTGTGACCCCGCGGTTCTTGGTTACAATGGAGCCATGATACGTTAAAGGAGGGGAGGTCCTTAAACATGATTCCAAGTTAAGGGGCCAGTAAAAGCAAGGTCTCCAGGGTAGGTGTATTTCTAAAATACTCCATGGCACCAGTGCTAGGTTAGGGGCAGGAAGCAGGAGATTACGCTCTAAGGGTTTAGGGTTTAAGGAAGACTTTTTTTATAGAGAACTGGGCGCAGACTTTGTCATTCCGGTCAGTCTAGGCTCTTGAGTGAGATGGCTGCTACCTCAACGAGCGGTGCAAGTTCTGCTTTTTAGGGGAAGATGCTAGAGTTTTGGAGAGTGTTTTAACTAGGTTTGGGGGTTGAGGGTATTAGCCGTCCTCACTGGGATAGAGAGCCCAGGGGTAATAAGGTGTAGATTGGCCAGTGGTAGGTGGAAAAGGGGGGTGGGGCTAAGCCTAGGATAGGGGAGCCATGTTTATTAAAGTGTAATGAATAAATTACAGGATCATAATCTAAACTGTATGTTTGTCAAATGCAAGAAGCCTGGCTGACAAAATGGGTGGAATTGGAGATGATGGCATTGAATGAAAGTATGATGTAATCAGGTATACCCAATGTGGTGTGAACATTTCTCTGCCCTAATTCTAAACCCCGCCCACCTCACTCCATCCCATCCTGCCTAATTGAGCCCACTTCTGTGCCTAGGGCCCATGTGTTGGGCACCCGAATCTACAAGATATTGCCATCACACGTACAATCCCAATTCATTAAAGATTGCATAGCTACTGCCGTGCAAAATAGAGTGTAATGTTGGCTTCAGGGACGGAAAATCCCCCATGTGTTACGCTCAACCCTAATTTTTGGGACTTCAAACAAAATGAGTAGACTACACATATGTTGCGTTGTAATGAATATCTTTATCTATAAGTTTCTTTTCTTTTGGTTTGCTTTTCTGTTTTTCTTCTCCATTACAGTGTACTTGTACCCCTCTATTATAAACTATATAATCCCTAATTATTATATTAATAACCCCTAATATCCCTTATCTTTTATTGGAATGGTGCCTTCAATTTCCTATACCAATAACCACCAGGTTTAGGTCACATTACCATTCTTTGCCTATGTTTACTTATAGTGGGAGGCCAATATCACCACAGATTTTTACAGCGAACTAAATATAAAACAAACAATTCTCCCAAAATTCATAGCAGGTGGAAAGCAAGAGCAAAAGCAAAGAAAATTGAAAACAAGAAGAAACGGAATATTCGAGTCAGACAACCTCAGAAAGGTTAGTATAATAAATGAGTGGAAAGTGGAAAACCTGGGGCGACCTATGATCTATTGACATGGACATCACATTGCTAAGTCAGTCATGTATCATGGCGGGGTAGGACTGAACGACTGCAGAAGGACCAAATAAAGGATGTATCCCAAAAAAGCAATTCTACAATACCCCCATCATAATTAACAATATATACCAAACACTTTCACAGGGAAGAAAACAATAACAGGTTGGTAGAAATAATTAGAGGAAGAAACAAGAAGATGACAAACCTCAGAAAGAACATTTACCTATGTATCATAGAATGCTTTATGAGGGAAAGTGGGATTAGCATTTGTTGTCCCATAATGGAACTAATAGGAACTATAACTGAGCGTAAACAGCACCTTTTAGGAATATGTACAGTGAGGTTTTAAAAAAGATCAGTGTTCTGTGATGACCACACCTTTAATTGGGATCATCCATGGATCAATCCATGGGATCATGCATTGCTTAACGAGGGGAGAGCGTTGTTTGACCTTGCCTTACTTTTTTTAATTAACTGGGTACACACAGTACCCAGATTTATAGCTATAAAAGAGATTCCATTGGAATCTGTCTGTTTATGCTCTACACAATTTGGGGGAGAACAATTGTGATCTACTATAGGTGTGGTCCAATCTGATCTCTTTTTGCTAAAAAAATATCTCAAATAAGCCAAAGGCCCAACCTGGTGTGGGGTTTGGCTTGCAGGATACTGACCACTTCCCATTTTCTTCTAAGTGGTGCTTTCCTGTCTGAAGAATGTTTAAGGTTATCCAATGTGTAGCCAACCATAAACCCTGTAAAAGTGCCATTAAAGATTAAAGTAAAAATAAGGTGCAAGGATTGTTTCAACAATAAATGACTGTGCTTTGTCTTTTGCTGCCATGCTACACTATCATTTAAAAAGTTGCCAGTAAGAAAACCTTGTGTACACAGACTGCAAAGTTTTCAAAGAGCATTTACATGAACCAGTTCTTTAGCAATGTTTCAGTGGTTTAACAGGGTAACAACCCGCTCCCCGCACAAGCCATTAAAACGAGATATATAACTCCTTTCATTGATAGAATCAGTCTGTTCTAATGTATGCATTCTTATCTTTCTATACTGATGGGTCCTAGGTCACATTTTAATTAGAAATATATCCATTGGGTCACATTAATGATGCCACTTTTTTTATTGGTTGAACCACATGCCTTGGAATCATGTCCACAGTTTGAGAGTTTAAAGTTTCTTTCAGAAATATAACACAATATCAACACAAGGACAAATCGTGTTCACGTAATGAATGAATTTCATTATAATAGAGTTTCAACTGGCTTAAAATGGGGGACGTATTTCATGAGCATTTAAATGCTTCTCCTGCTGGTTTGATATATATATATGTGGAATACAAAGCTACTACAACCACTCATTTTCGAAGATAATTTCCCTGAATCCAATTTTTGAATTTTGATTGGGTTTTATTTTGAATTTTTTAGATGAGACAGATTAGAGTGTCTGTTTCTTCCTTCAACAGTAAGTCATGGTCGTTTTAAAGCTTTCATAAATAATTTCTTCATCACTTTTCTCTGCCTACCAGTATATTTCAAGATCCAAACGGTACTTTTATCTCGCCAGGTTTTACATTAGCACATCCGTGTCCCAATGTTTTGCTTTTTCCCCATATACTTTCCTGTGACGATTTCTGAGGTTCTTCATGTCCCTAAGTAAAGTTTTTTCAACAGAAAAGGACTTTAAAACCCATGGTACGAGAAAATTCCTTTAAAAAAAAGGTTTCGTTTTTAAATGACACACTCGTTAATTAGGACTTTGCTTTTAAATCCACCATTACGCACGGTACTTAAACAGACACCTTATATATTTTTAAAAAGGAGTCTGCCCATGTTACTTTCAACTTCTTCAACACTGATTAGCAATATTTTATCTTGCACAAAGTTCTTAGAGATTTTTCTTTTGTACTGCAGTTGGTTTTCATTCAAGGAAACGGAAAAACGGAAAGTTGTTTTTAAGGATAAAATCCCCAGAAATACTTGCAATGTAAATCACCCACTGTAACATCACATCTACTTTACATAATCAATATTAAAATAGTCATAGCATGCAATGTGAATATTACCAAAATGCTTATCAAAATTGGCAGCCATACAGATATACATATAGATATATATATAACCTCTATACATATTGTCATGTCTGTTAATAGTGGGTTCCTTCCCTCCTTGAACTGTTATAGGCCAATACCTATTTAGGAGCCATTGGTCCAATAACATTTTCCCCATATAATAACCACATAAACCAAGAATCAGCCAGAATTTAATTACAGATGTTAAAAATATTTAGTGCAAGCCTTTGAGGTCAAATTATCAGTGCTCCTTTAACAGGAACTTTTATAATCATTATAATTTAATTTAAAAACAAATATTATGATTTGCAGGTTTTTTTTTAAAAACACAAAAAAAAACTAATGGGAGTGTGCCTTGGCCACGCTCGAACTGTCAATTAGATGGTACCTGATTTACACACCGTTATCAACCAAGATTTCGCTTATAGCTGTGAGCTTTTATTGCCTCTTTTCTTCCTGACTGTTTGTAATCACTACGGTATTTCTACATCCTTTTCTTACATTATTTAAGATCGAGGGGGCGATGTTGTTTATTTTAACCAGCATACTTTCTGTTTTCGTCCTGCGATGCAGTAACCCCTTTGCGGACATACTGCATCGAGGGATCCCAGTCAGGGTTAACCTGGAGGTTAGGCGTTAATTTTCACGCTCAGGTGAGCCAAAACTTAGTTAGCCTATATTGAATAGACAATAGTGTAAAACCCACGCTAACCCTATAATACATTTGGTATTGTGTGGGATTTTAACTTCGGATTGATAGCAGGCATATCTGTAGGCCTCATCCTGCTGTTTTTTTAGAAGATCAATCATAGGGTGTCTTATTTCTTACAACCTTAAAGGACAATTAGTACTTACTCCTATTGGCCTCCTCTCGTATATCTATTCTTGCTTTCTGCCAAGGAGCGGGTCTCTTCCTATTGTACAACATCACGGAAGCAGACAATGGAGCGGAGAAGCCCCGGTAATATACAGTGTAAATCGAACGCCAGGGTGAGGACTTGGCGATTTTAGGTCCTCACCCTGGGTACTATGCAGCTATGGAGGAAGAGGAGCGAGGGTGAGGTGAGTATAGTTGTCCTTTAATATGTTCGGCATTGCAGATGCATAGGGGAATTTATGTTTAAGAATACATTATATCTTTTTGTCAGGAATCATACAGGTAGGCCTGGAATTGTGATTGTGTGTACTGCTAGGTGAAAGAGGAAGACAGGCCGCACTTCTGGATTGTTCAAATTTTATTTAAGCAGTATAAAACATGACACACAGCCGGAATGCTTCTGCCATAAAGTTTGGCACATCGCTCTCCCCTGCCTTCCCCAGCCGCCAACCATATCATCCATCCCATTGAAATAATTGCATTGTTTTTAAATTAATTATTAGTGTTTTTACTGCAGTTACTGTAGATACCATGAGATTGCTTGCTGCAGAGTAATAGCCTTTTGTACCTTTTATTACATCAAACCCCAGTCTCCATTTAATTGGGAATCTCCCAAATGTTATTCATGTGCTATGTGTGTAAAAATCTAAAAATATAATATATAAAAAGTAGCTGGATTAGCACAGGGGTAGATAAAGGTATATGCATACTTACCATCTGTCCCGGATTTTGTTGGACAGTCCCGAAATTTGAGATGAAGGGTTCATTTACACAACTGCGCTTCTCTGCATTTGGATGCAGCTTTGGGAAAGCATACATTTAAAAAAAAAATGCAATGACATTTATTTTCCCATAGACATCCATTTTAAGGTTCACACTAATTTGCTCTGATCTGTTGTGCTCCAATGCATTTTTAAAATGCACTGCTGTACGAATTGGGTATCATCAGGATCATCAGGATCTATAAAGCCAAATAAACTTTCCCAAAAAGGTGGAGCAAAAGGAGAACAACAGGGGTCCCAGAATTGATCCCTGGGAAATTTTCACAATTAGAAAATGTTATTAGCAAAAGTGGTGGAGAAAGACCTGTTAGAAAAGATAAGAAAAAACAAGGATGACAGATGCACAGTGTGTAAAGAATAAACATAGGTGTTATGGACTCTTCAGTATAAGGCCTCTATGAGACCCCCTCTGGACGCAGAGTCTAAGTACCTGCCGGTCTTCACCAGAGCCTCTAATGGTGAGGATGTTTTTGCGGCGAGCAGGCACCAGGTCGCGGCTCCAGAACCACAAAGACCAATCCCACAATGTGGAGAGGCAACAGGAGTGGAGATCGGAGTAACTGGGGAGTAGAAACTGTAGAAGATATGAAGACTTGGAGATAAGTGCTGTGATAGATATGCGGACCAGAGACTGGAGCTGTGGTAGATATGCAGACAGGAGGTAACTGGAGGTAGGAGCTGTGGTAGAGATGCAGACCGGAGGTAGGAGCTGTGGTAGATATGCACATCGGAGGTAACTGGAGGTAGGAGCTGTGGTAGATATGCGGACCGGAAGCAGGAGTTGTGGTAGATATACAGACCGGAGGTAACTGGAGGTAGGAGCTGTGGTAGATATGTGGACTGGAGGTAGGAGCTGTGGTAGATATACAGACCGGAGGCAACTGGAGGTAGGAGCTGGGGTAGATATACAGACCGGAGGTAACTGGAGGTAGGAGACGTAGTAGATATGCAGACCGAAGGTAGGAGCTGTGGTAGATATGCGGGCAAACTGGAAGCAGGAGTCAGGAACAACAGGATACCAAGACCAATGCTAACAAGGAGCTAAAAGTCCAGAGCAACAAACCCTGAACTGGCAGCAAGAGGGAAGCTGCCAGGAGGAGCCTAAATAGGCCCTAGTGACCTCATCACTGTTGGACGCGTGACCCAGCACGCGTCCGCCACTGAAGACGCGTGGGAGAGCGAACGAGCGGTACGCCCCAGAAGCGCGACCGCCGTCGCAGAACTCCGGGCTCGGGAAGAGGTAAGTACTTGACAACAGGAAGACATAACATAGGAAGACACAACAGGAAGTTAATGCATTTTAAATGAGCAGGAAAAGAAAAGAAAAATGTCCTTGACATACATGACATATTGATTTCATGTTATTACTAAAATAACAATATTGCTAGAATAATAATATTAAGGGGAGTTCAACTATAGTTTATGTGTAAAATTATGAGTAGAGGTGGGGCCTTTATAATTAGTGACAGGCAAAGTGATTCTACTTATTTCTTTTTAAAATTACAGCATTGTGATGATACTATAGACAAGATTTTATAAAGCTTTACACAGTTGTAAGAAAAAATAAATAAATAAACCTTATGTATTATAAGAACTAATGTGGCCCTTCACATTATAATACCATGATATTAAGTCACCTTGTAGTTTCCTGCCCTTTATACAAGAACTGGGCTTGATTAGACTTCCTAAAAGCTATGCTCGGTAGATTCAAGACCAATGTATTTAATATTTTTTAATTTGTAATCTAGGGCAATTTTGGGCAGGGTCATGTGATTTATTTTGTTGGATTTGGCAAAAGCATTTGATACAATGTCCTTTTTTTACTTGGACTGAGAACTAGCTAAAAGATAGATTTCAAAGAGTTGTTTTAAATGGAACTTTTTAAAGGTGGTCCAGTGTTGACAGTGGTGTTCCCCAGGGGTTTGTCGCGAGTCCTTTGCTTTTTATTCTCTTTATTAATGACCTAGAGTTAGGAATTTAGAGTATGATGTTTTGCTGATGATGCTTAATTGTGCAGGATTATAGTAGTAAAGTATTTCCACCTTAATATTGCTATTCAATCAGTTTTTTCCAATCCAGAGGCACATCTCCAGACAAAATTGAACATGAGAAGATAAGGAACAATTGATTGGCTGGCTAAAACAGAACCTAGCTCTCTATGACCCGTGGATTTATTTTATCTGGTCCAGGTTCACTATTGATATTAACTTTGTCTATTTATTTCTTAGCCATACTCTCTGTCAGCCAGAGTGTATATTCTTCTTTTTTACTATTCTTATTATTTATATTATTTATATGCTGGGGCGTGGTTAAGATGGCATCTTGAGCGGACGCAGGGATCAGAAGCTCTCCAGAACAAACACCTGCCGACGATAATATCGGGTGCTAAACAACCCCAAATTGAAGGGAAAGCACCTCCGGAATACAGCTACCACAATGCCCAAACATGGGAACCAGCAGCAAAAAAAACATGCGGCTAATAACTACACAGAGGCGCTGGGAAGATTTGCCCGCCAAACGAAGCCGCAACCCCCCGCCTCCTCTCCGCGCACGGACCACATGGAGGAAAACCCGGAGGACTCACCCCTTAGCTCACAGGCCATAGACCATGAACCCCATGCTCTGGAACCCACCACCAAACAAATACTGCTGGCAATCCAGGACTCTAAATCCTCACTCACGGTCCTTATGGAGGAGGTCAGGATAGACGTGGGCCTGCTACGCCAAGACCTGCACACCATGAGACAGTGCGTGGGAGAGCTGGAGGACAGAGTCTCCACAAATGAGGATACAATACGGCCTCTTGCCGGGGAACTAGAATCATTAAAACAACAGCTTCAACTACAATAATCCCGGGCGGACGATCTGGAAAATAGATCCCGCCGGCAAAACATCCGCCTGGTAGAAATCCCAGAAGGCGCCGAAAAATCGGACCCCGAAACCTACCTAGATGTATGGCTAAAAGACACTTTTGGGGCAGATAACCTATCCCCAGTGTTCACTATTGAAAGGGCGCATAGAGTCTCGACCAGGCCCCTACCTCCAGGATCGTGACCCAGACCTATGATAGCCAGGCTGATCAATGCAAAGGACAGGGACACCATCCTAAGCCTAGAGAGCCAAAAAGGGCACCTGCAAATAGAAAACTCTACAATAATGGTCTTCCCAGACTACTCCATCGACCTGCAAAAAAAGAGGGCCACATTCCTCGGAGTGAAACGCCGTCTTAGAGATCTCAACGTTCCATATGCTATGCTCTACCCGGCAAAGCTGTGAATACAACACAATAACTCCACTAAATTTTTTGACTCCCCCATAGAAGCCACATCATGGATGGACACCCAGTTCGGCCCATTAAGAACTGCTAAACTGTAAGTAACCGCACTGCTACCGTATAGGAGGCAAGGATGGCCCACAAATTACAAGGTCAGTAACCTTTGCTGTATAAATAATCCAGAGACACCATGCCAATAAGACCCAGGGTACCCCCACCCCTACAGGCCCCCAGATGAATCTGGACACCGACATACTATCGCACAACCCGAATGGATATGCACTCTGTACTGGGAAGACAAACCAGCACATTGATGTATGTAAACAATACATCTGCACCAATAACTACAATATATCTCCCACCCGAGAGATTAACACCCCAGCACATCAACCCAACCCAGGAAACAGCATAACCTTACAGCCTACTTTACATCACGGATACCACTGGCAACGAGAAACAACTCACTCAAGGACACCCGCTGCCATAGCGGTACTGAACACACGGGCTGACCACTTGCCGGCATTGGCACCAACAGTCCACTCGCACTTTTGTCCCCCTAAACATATGTATATCTTTGGGACTCCTGCCACTGAACAGACACCAAGCAAGTGGGGTCACCCACAATGGAATAAACAGAAACAGAAACAACCACCCGCTCAACACTCGGACTCTGGACTAAAGTCTGTAAGCTAAGTCTGTAAGTCTGTAAGAACTCAGCTCCCCCCCCCCCTCATTACCACTAAAACTCACCTACCCGGGGAATTTATAAATTTATAAATCAGAAAGCAAACAGGTGGTAATTGCCCAAACTTGAGCCCCGACAAAATGTTATTGAACTGTATCCTGATAAATAACTGTGTGTTTCCCCCCCCCTTTTTTTTCCCCCCAGAAAATGTATGTCTATATCGAAGGGCGACAGTGGCGGCGATCCACGGGCATCAGTCAGCGGGGCTCCAATTGTAATATATGCCGAAGACGATGATGACTTCGGCATCAAAGGGCCCTACTCAGCTAACAGGGCCTTAGCACCCCTATACAAGAACCGCTCTGCTCCGCTCTGCTCCGCTCTGCTCCGCTGGCCCTTTGCTCTGTGGCGAACCGCGACCGTCGCTCAACAAAGTATATATACCTGTGGTATAATTAGACAACAAGTCACAACTCCTACTACCTCCCACAAATGAAATCAGTGACTTGCCCTCAGACCCCAATGGTGCACGGGGACCTCCCCCAAGGTAAATGTCTATAATTTTATATATACAGAGTCTATCTAGCTAAACAACAATTATCACAAAAGGCAAAACCTGAAGATCTCAACCAAGCTAAAGTTTTCTGGAGACTTCTCCCTGGGCGCTGCTACCCCAGTGTCAAAGGTACTTCTGCTCATTTTCCCCCCACACCATCACGACACTAGAAGGTTATATGTGTCTAAACCATATGGCGAAAGAGAATAACTTTATTTCTATGTGTTATACGGTTTTCTATTATATGTTTGAAATAATAGAATGATTAGTTACATCTGTTTTCTTTACTGTTATTACAGTTGGTCTGGTCTGGACTGGTCCGGTCGCTTGGGGTCGGGGCGTGGAGTGGGCGGAACATGTTAATATATCTACCTAGTAATGGGTGAGTCAAAGAAAAAATTTTTGAAGCTGCTTTCTTGGAATGTGAGAGGCCTAGGCCACACGAATAAACGCACACAAGTGTTCATATTGCTCAACCAATATATGCCGGATGTAGTGTGCCTGCAGGAGACCCATCTGCTAACCTCTATGACTAGATTACTCCAGAAGCCGTGGGTGGGATGGGCTGCCCACAGTACATGTTCATCATACTCCAGAGGGGTGTCAATTCTATTAAGGAAAAACCTTAAATACAAAATACTTTACGTTAAAACAGACCCGAACGGCAAGTTTGTGTTCGTGGCTACTGAGATCGACTCTATTCAAATAATACTAATTGGAATATACAATCCCCCAGCCATGGGACTTAATGCCCTACAAAACATAGCTGTATTACTAGTCCAATACCCTAATGCACAGGTAATCTGTATGGGTGATTTCAATACAGTCATGAACCCGCAAAAAGACAGGCTATATCCCTCTATCACAGGGGCCCTACAAAATACTAAAAGCTCCACTCCCCTCTCCTCTCTAATACAATCCTGGGATTGGGTGGACATCTGGCGACACAGGCATCCCACCACCAAAGAATTTACATGCCATTCAACAACACACCATACGCTATCCCGTATAGACTATGTTTTCCTATCCCGGGGGGGCGGTTCCATTGGTCACGAATATAGCTCATCTCCATAGAGGGATCTCGGACCACTCACCAATAAGTATGCACCTCATCATCCCAGGCACCCTCGAACAAACCAAAATGTGGAGGCTCAACCCTTTTGGCTATCCCAGTTTCCCACAACCGACCCAATACCGGATTATATAACAGAATTCCTGCACTTCAACACATCACCCCAAGACCCCAACTTGATATGGGAGGCACTCAAAGCATATCTGAGAGGCAGACTACACTCCACTATTTGATATATCAAAAAAACAACACAACAAAATGAGAATACCTTACAATCCGTCCTCCTGAATGCGGAACAGGAACATATAGTCCACCAAACCCAAACCACTCTATCAGCTTGGCTACAAGCTCAGAGGCTGTACAACAATATGATTGCTGAAAAAGCGAATCGAAAGCAATTCTTTATTCGGCAGAATCACATCGAGCAGGGAGGACAGTCCGCCAAACTACTGACCTTCCTGGTTAAGGACCATAACCAGTCCAACACAATATTAGCTATCCAAAACCAGGAAAAAGGTCTGGTATACTCTACACCACTTATCCTAGAAACATTCCACAAATTCTACCAAGACCTATACTCCACATGTTGCACTTTCGATCAACAACAAATAGCGGACTATCTATCCACCCTAGACTTCCCACAACTGCAACCCGAACAAAATGTAGCACTAGATAGACCACTAACACCAGAAGAAATCCTCTCAGCACTACAAGACATGCCAGCAAACAAAGCCCTCGGCCCAGATGGCCTACCAATAGAAATATACAAGAAATACAGCAACCAATTAATCACTCCCCACCTAGATATGTACAACAATTCCCATGCAACAGGATCCCTCCCCCTTCCCTATACAACGCCACAATAGTAATACTCCCTAAACCCGGGAAAAACCCCAAGAAATGCGGGTCATACAGACCGATATCTCTGCTGACGACGGATTATAAAATACTTGCAAAAGTACTGGCCCATAGAGTGAGAACAATTATAACAACAATAATCCACCCCAACCAAACGGGCTTCATGCCCAACAAGTCCACCACAATAAACCTAAGACGAACTCTGATACAAACACAAGTGAACCATGATATAACTGGGGATCATGTGATAGCATCATTAGACGCCTGCAAAGCATTTGACTCCATAGAATGACCATTCCTGATAGAAACCCTTAAAAAATTTGGCTTTGGGCAACAGTTTATCACCTGGGTAAAGCTGCTATACGCAGTCCCTAAAGCCCAGGTCATGACCAATGGGAACCTATCGCCTGTTTTTTCACTAGCAAGAGGCACACGTCTGAGATGCCCACTGTCCCCCTACCTATTTGCCCTAGCCATTGAACCTCTTGCAATACAACTGCAGACAAATAACACCATACGGGGACTCAGAATAGGACAACACATCGAAAAACTAGGCTTATACGCAGACGATCTGATTCTTTTCCTTGAAAACACCCGCCCTTCCCTAACAACTGCAATCAATCTTATAAATAATTTTGGCTCCTATTCTGGACTACTTATCAATTGGGATAAATCAACACTCTACCCCCTCGACAGCATCCCCACCAGGAATAAAATGAACACAATACCCATAGTTAACCACTTCAAATACCTGGGAATAAATATAACCAAATCTCCACAGCAATTTTACTCAATAAATATATTACCCCTACTGGAACACACAAAAAATAAGCTACTAGCATGGGGGCATGTCCCCTTTAATCTTTGGGGAAGAATTCAATTAAGATATTCCTACAAAAATCCTCTATACACTACACTACTCTCTAACATATATCCCTAAAATCCTTCTTTATAAAACTAAACTCCCTCAAAAAACCAAGAATAAAATACACTATAATCCAAGCCCCCAAAGATGTGGGGGGCCGAGCACTACCCAATTTTCAGCTATACTATTGGGCCTCTCAACTATCGTATCTACAAAGCTGGGTTAACCCCAATACTTCCCCTACTCCCTCAGACGCCATGCTGGGCGAATACCTAACTGGACCATTCATGGCATACATTGACAACCCCAAACCACATATTATCGGAAAAGGCACAACGATACACAGACAGGCCTGTAAGATATGGCAACTTACCAACAATTTGCTTAACATTTCTGGACCCCACAGCCACACCCCTCTCTGGAGAAATAAAACCCTCCCTATTCTGTGAAGCTTGGCAGGAGCCACGCAATGGGATGCACAAGGAGTACGCACCCTAGGAGATATAATACAGGGGGGGGACAAGTGAAATCATTCCAAGAACTGCAGGAAACCCACAAAATCCCGAACACACACCACTTTCGCTATCTGCAACTAATACACACATTAAAGCTATCTTCCCTAATTCACTAAACCAGATATCTAAGTACCCAATAATTGGAGTGATACGCACTCAAGGTCTAAGGGGGGTTATATCCAGACTATATACATGCCTACTCAACGCCAAATCCTCAGACATTAACACAACCATTAAAACAAAATGGGTTGATTGTTTGGGGGACATATCTGAGGACCAATGGAACGAGGTATTCAGTTCACACAGTGATGCCTCTCCCACAACCAACAACAAGCTAATACAATTTAATATAATTCATCAAACGTATTATACCCCCAAGCAACTCAAACACATGAAGCAGTCCAACCACACACGCTGTCCCAAATGTCATCTACAAAATGCAGACTTTACCCACCTTATATGGGAATGTCCAAAGAGGGGTATCCTTACCCCTCTTACCCCACACCCCATTCAAACACCGGCAGCCCTCTGCATATTCGGTTTATTAGATGAAGAGATATGGTCTAGACACGAAAGGGTCTTCCTGCAGGCGGCATTATTCTATGCACGGAAAACCATAGTGTTAAGCTGGCTCTCACACAAGAAACCAAAAACAGAGAAATGGGCGGAACTAATAAACAATGACCTCCCCAAGCTTAAGTTGCTGTATCAACACAGGAATTGCTCTGAGAAATTCAATAAAATTTGAGGGAACTGGTTGGACTCACCCTCCACGATAATCTAAAACACCCATCCCAACGCCTACACCTGGCACACTGACAAATACAACAGAGGCCCTGCCGGGCTCTGCGTGCGACCGTAGGCGGCCGGGGCCGCAGGATTCGGACCACGACGAGAACCAACCAGGTCAGACAGGTTTTAGAAGTTACAACAGTTTATTAGTTTAATAAGTTTTATAGCAATTAATGTATAACCAATGAACAACAACAAAGACAGAACCATCATGAAAATTGTGTATTTAAAGGCGAAAATATGTGAAAACTGATTTGTGTACTATCAATTGTAAAACAATGTTTTCAGAAATGCAAAATACTCATTGGTGACAATCAATAAAAAGTATTTAAAAAAAAAAAAGTCTATGCTATTAGGACTAGGTTGCTCGATGGTATTTAAAGAGGGGAAGGAAACTGGTTTAGCAAATTTGCCATCTCGGCATCCTCGATAACCATTATTTATTGCTCTAAATTCTCTGTCCTCATGATTTTTGCTGTTGATATATTTAAAAAAACAACTGTTTAGGGTTGGTTTTGCTTTGTTCAGCTATCCGTACTTCATTTTTTATTTTAGCTTGTTTCCTTGCTTTCTTACAATCCGTATTACAGTTATTATAAAAGCATTGTTCTATTCCCTCTGCTTTCAAGAGTATAAATGCCTTTTTCTCTCTTTCCATTTCCCCTATTAACTAGGTGTAGAACTTATTTTGTTACAGTTGTTCCCTAAGGGTATAAAGTTAGAACTGTAATAGTTTAATACCCCTTTAAATGCAGTGCACTAATGCTTGGTATCATTACCTGAGAACATAGTATCACCCAGTCTCTTTGCTGGAGGGATTTTAAAAAAAAGATAAAAATATAATGATTACTGTTCTCTAAGCTTCCACATTAATTTCATCTGCATAATGAGCTCCGGGGGTTGTTTTTATTTTCAGATCCAACAAAGCATCTTTTCTAGTAGGAACTTCTACAACTGAAAATTCCTGTATAGCAAATTTAGGAACTTGCTACCTTTTGAGGTGTTGGCAGTTCCCCTACTCCAGTCTGGGTAGTTAAAACCCCACATGACTAGTACTTGTCCCATATTTGCATTTCATAGGGTGCATTTCATATTTGTCACTAGCATTTGGTGGTTGTAACAAGGAATGTACCACCTTCTTACTTTGTGCACAATTCCAGCCATATTTTCTTTTCCTTATCATTTATACCCCCAGATATTTCATCTTTTATACATTTTCACTTGAATTCTTTTTTTAACATAAATACAACCCCCCCTCTCTTGTCTCCTCTATCACATCTAAATAAGGAATGTATAGCAAATTTAGGAACTTGCTACCTTTTGAGGTGTTGGCAGTTCCCCTACTCCAGTCTGGGTAGTTAAAACCCCACATGACTAGTACTTGTCCCATATTTGCATTTCATAGGGTGCATTTCATATTTGTCACTAGCATTTGGTGGGTTGTAACAATGAATGTACCACCTTCTTACTTTGTGCACAATTCCAGCCATATTTTCTTTTCCTTATCATTTATACCCCCAGATATTTCATCTTTTAAATTTCACTTGAATTCTTTTTTTAACATAAATACAACCCCCCCTCACTTGTCTCCTCTATCACATCTAAATAAGGAATACCATTCTATATTTACTGCCCAGTCATGGGAATTGTTTACCAAAGTTTCCACTATACCAATGACATCATAATTTCCATTTAAATCTATTAGTTCTAATTTTTCCAGCTAGGCTTCTTGCATTTTAGATTATTGTTTCGTTTATTTACATATTTTGATATACACGCACCACTCACCTTTATGCTAATCCCTCTCCTCCCCCATTGTCTTATTAATAACCTGATTCCTTACTCAGCTATCTACCCCAGTGATTTCAACCATACTTTGTCATACCTAGTTTAACATCTTCTCCAACACTCTAGCCATCTTAACCCCTAAAAAAGCAGAATCTTCATCGTTGAGATGCAGCCTATCTGTACTCAAGAGCCTGTAGCTGACAGAAAAGTCTGCCCAGTTCTCTAAAAACCTAAACCTAATACTCCTTAGCTCTCTTTTGCCTCCCTAACCTAGCACATGGCTGCCATAGTTTTTCCAAAAATACTACACTGGAGGTTCTTGCTTTTAACTTGGCCCCTAACTTTTGAAAGTGATTTTTAAGGACCTCTCCTCCTCCTTTAACTTTGTTATTGGCATCAATGTGAACCAAGACCAATGTGAACCACTGTTCGGAATGCAGGGTTGCGTGATAGATAACCCTATCCACATTTTTAATAATGGAGTCCCCATCCACTATCAGCTGCCTAGCCTTCCTGATACTTGTCTGGAAAAGTGAGAAAATCTACTTTTTATGAATGACAGGAAAAAACTATCAAGAGAAAGTATGAAGAAAGACTTAACGTGATTGAAAAAAAGGTCTAATGTAAATTACCTCACAATACCGTGTTTGGTTTGGCCATCAGGGAGAGAAAGATTCTACCTGAGGTTAGACCAGATCCTAAATAGCCTAGCTGTACACAAAACAAGGGTCAAGGGTTGGTGAAGTTTTTTTGGATCAGCATAAATGGAAAGGATTTTTGTAATATATTAGCACTAGCAGATTTCCCCGTGTTGCCTGGTTTCTTCCAATCAAATTGCTGTTGTGCTTAGTCGTTTATCAAAGCTGCAATCACTCGATTTACCAACAGATGGCAGCACAAAGGTCAGATCAGAGTCCTGCGGGCAACCGCAAATCCATTAACCACATGTGAAATTAAATAGACACCCAACCCGCAACCGCTGTTCTGGTGGGTTCTATAACTGCACACAACCCGACCTGCAAGTAGCCAGATATGCAAGTGGAGCTGCTAGCGTAACCATACCCACTACTTGCCGACCTTCACCTGCAAATCGCACACAAAAAAAACCAGACTAACAACCTGTACCTGCTGCTTTGTAACCGTACCTGACCCACAACCTACTGAAACTCACTGTGGTTTACCCATACACAACTTGCAAATGTGGTACTCCGTGGGTATCTGACCTGACGCAGAATTCTGGGTCAGATCTCAGCCCCTAACCACCTTTGATGCTATGCTATGGTGTATCCCTGATAAAGCTGTAAGGATTAAAACAGCAAAACGCGTAGGAACTACCTCACAAGCCACGACTTAAAGGGGCCACACCATAGCAGAGAGGTGCAACTTCAACAACTGCTAATGGACTGTTTCTGCAAGGTTTTTTAGTGCTTTTTATTGTTTTTAATTGCTATAATAAAGTTTGTTGGCAACCTTATTCCTGTGTGCAGAGGTTTTTGGGAACTATACAGACCAAGCAAGCATCAGAACAACGCAGAGTGAAGCCTGCAGTACCCCTGGTGGTGGATAGACATAAGTGAGTGGTTGAATTTTAATTTTAATATATGGAAGTGTCATTTTAAACTGTTTTTTTTACAGAGATCTTGATCTTAACCTATTTATTTTTTATTTTTTACTTCTTGTTTTAACCCTTCCCCTACCCATACCCCCAAGCGCAAGCAAGATACTTTTAAAGACTTTTATATATATATATATGGATACGTTTTTAGCCTACATACTGTGCAAGAATAAATAAACCTCCCCCATCCTCATTTACTCAGAGGTGCTGTTACATGCCCTTTCAAGTATTTTGTATTTTTGCATATCCTATCGATACTATAAGTTAACCCACTACTGGCCCCACTGTGTAGTGTAATAAAATCCTTACCTTACATCCCTGCTCCAATGGCTTCCCTGCAACGCCCCTCCAAAGTCCAGAAAACTGGCTGGCAGAGTCCATATAGGACTCCTGTCTCTTGTCCGGGAGAATTTTGCCATGCGCACTGCAGACCTCCCTCCTCCCCTCCCTCTCCCAGCCGTTTTGCTCTCCCTCCCCCTAGTGTGTTACCCTATAATAGTTTTTACAGAAACTCCCCTGATCATTTCTTACCTTTACTCTCTCCCCCAGCATTCTCCACTGCCAGCAGCCGCGTCTGTGATTGGCTGCCTCTCAGCCAATCATGGACGTGGCTGCCGGTCTGGCACCCTGGACAGTACGCCGGAGGAAAGAGGTAAGGTAAGTAATGATCGGGGGAGTTTTTGTAAAAACGATTATAGCGGTTGGGGCTGGGGGAGGGAGACCTACTATACCCCAAAAATCCTTAAAAGGGGTGGTCATGCCCTTTAATCTGTATGATATAAACATTACATTTATTTAGCTGAAGGTCATATTTAAGATTTTTTTTCCAATATAATCCTTATATAGATGAGCCACACTGCTGACTGAATTATTCTGTACTTAGCCTAAGTGTTTAGTGGTTCCAATGCCTCTAGAGACTTTGCCTTCAAAGGTAGAATGAAAGCACAAATCTTGTTGTTTTCAACAGCTTTATAATTTGCCACTCCATTTAGCTGCATTGATCTTTGTTGCAAACGGCTATGAAGTTACAATACACTCACAAAACACACATTATACTGAAATCTGTTTTTATTGCACTTAATGCTCTGGAAATTTTTCAACACGATGCTTGAAATCTAAGAATTGTTTTGTTGCAATAACAATACAATACGTTGATTCAACAGGGAAAGCAGTAAACAGTGTTTTCTGATCTGTAATTTTAAGCCCTGTTAAAGTAAATGGCATCAAATGCTTTTCATAAAGATGGTCATTTTTCAATTGAAATACCGTATATTATATCTGGTACTTTTTTTTTTTTAAAGAATAAAAATGTAGTTAAAGGAAAATTATAGTCCTAAAATAGTCCCCCTACCCTTAAAGGGTATCTTTAGTCTAAAAAATCTGATTATATACAGCAAGATCCCACTACTCCGAATTTTTGAGGATTTTAAATCAGAGTTGTAAATTCTGAGAAATCGTCATTTGAAATCATAGCATTTAATGGGAAAGTGTCGAAGCCACTACAAGAAGGCTGTCAGTAAGGAAGGGGGGGGGCAATTAGAAGCACTCATTAAACATAAACAGGGAGATTCAATAAAAGTTCTTATTGTTTAAAATGATGCTAATTTTGCCCCAACCAATCAGATCTTATTTAACATTTGAAAGCTAACATCTGATTGGTTGGGGCAAAATTAGCACCATTTTAAATGATAAGAACTTTTATTGAATAACCCTGTAAATATTTAATGGCAAAACACAGTGATTGGTACATGCAAATGGCCAAAAGTGACTGGTGCATACAAGTTGCCCACAGTGACTGATACATATAAGTTGCCCACACAGACTGGTACATTTAAGTTGCCCATTGTGATTGGTATATACAAGTTGACCACACAGACTGTTACTTATGTAAGTTGCCCACAGGGACTGGAATATACAAGATGTGGTGGCAGGCAAAGGCAGGATTAGATCACAGCTACTGTAGGCTGACATCGTTTGCATCTGTATGCATACCATATCAGGACAGGCAGCAAACAGTCGTAAGCAGGAGTCAGACAGGATCGAGAACCAGAAAAACAAACACAAATCACACCACAAGCAAGGGAAAAACCACAGGCTATATCGGGCAATTGGCAAAAGAGAATCAGGAACTTAAAAAGGAACAGGAAACTAATCAAACTCTAGAGGGAGAGTCAAGTAAGAACCAGATTGGCTGCAGCAGGTTAAATTTACTGCCTAAAACATGACATTCAATAGCAAACAAAAGAACAGATCGTTTCCAGAACCAAAAAACAGCCAAACGCATGCACGCACATCAAAGATAGCCAAGACCAGGAAGAGCCACGAGATGAAGGTGGATCTATGTAGGTGCTGGGAGAAGGTAAGTAGACTGAAAGTGACATTAGTAAATTCCACACTGGCCAGCAGTTCTGTATTCCTCTTGATTCTGTACATGCACAGTTTAGCTCCCTCCTTCTTGTTGTTAAAGGGCAACTATATTGAAAAAAAGCTTTGTCTAAATACAATGTACAGATCACTTAGCATAAGCTTCCATACTTCTATATGTGTGGCTTCATTTCTTCACACTGAGAGCAGTTTGTACTAAGCTGTGTAGTCCCCCCTCCTCTCCCAGTCTAGTCCCTCTGAAGCAGAAAATGGCTGTATGCATAGTCATGACATGCTCAGTTGAAAATACTTGAAATGCTGACACCATGTTGACCCCACTGAACATGCCCTCAACCTTCAGAGCTAATAGACTGCAAGTAAAGTGTGGGAGAAAGTTGCAGTGTGCTGAAGGGAGGGGCAGAGAGGAGGAGTGATGCAGAGATTCTTTACAAGTAAGTTACTGAACTATGCCTGTTATCTAAATTTGCTAATTGTTATTTATTATTGTACCTAAAGTTCATATCTCTCCCCCTGCTTAGCCGAGATCATAAATCACTGAAGAGATAGGCAGTGTAGCAGCAGCAGTAGTGAAAGACATTCACAAGCACAGTGAAACTGCTTGTTGTCCTGTGACATTTCAGTTTGCTTTATTCAATATATTCAATATATTTATTCAATATATTTCATAGATTGCACTGTATTGATTGTGTTTAGCACTACAGCACTACAGACTATGTCTGGCACATGGTACATATAGTGTGGGTGAGGGAGTCTGTGGCAGTACTGCACCGGAACTTTGGATTGTGTGGTTGTGTGCCTTTGAGTGACAGATGAGGTGTAGCAGCTCCTACAAATCACAGCATATTCAAAGGCTTATATCTCTGGGACTATGAAGAATTTAAAGAAACTAAAGGTACCTTGGTGTCTGCTTCTCAAACTACACTCTAGTTTAATCTAAACCATTCTGTGTGTTTAACCGTAAAGGGGACTTATACTCATGCATTAACTGACTTTTTTCTGGATCCTCCAACAGTTATTGTCACTGACAATTCTCCCATGTTTAGCTTTGGACAACATATGTTAATGAAGGAAGCGAGGAGCTTGAAAACTGACAGTTAGAAAGTAATTAGATATTTAACATGGCCAAATTATTTTTAGCTACTCCTTTTAGCTACTAGTTCTGACTTTTTATGAGCTGAAACTCCCACTGCTCTGAGCTAGCTTCCTTGAGACTAAAGGTGGCCATACAAGGAACAATCCTGATTGTGTGGTTGTTTTTTGTCAATTCAATATCTTTTAAATTGTCTGATAGGGATGAAAATTGTACAAACTTCGTAAGAATTTCCATACAAAATCCGATGATCAGAAGATATTGTAATATTCCAATATCGTATGGATTGTTGCCTGTATGGCAACCTTAGCTCTGTAACTCTTTATGGAGAATTTATAAAAACCCGGAAAAAAAATCTATTTTTCTTAATATGATATGACTGATTTTCATCATTATTATATTAATTGGGTAACACATCATGGCAATTTTTTTAGCAATACTGTAGTTATTAATGACATCTTCCATGTACCAAAAGGACCTACTAACATGTCCTCTACATGCAGAAGTGCCTTGGAATTAGCAAAAAGGTTTTGATTTTTTGTGGTCAAATTATTTTTTTAATACCTTGCTTGTTTATGAATATTTTGGTGACATGCTGCAAAGTTATTTTATAATATGCTTTAAACAAAAAAAGTGTTAACGAGGTGTAAACTTCTTGGCGCATTTGATACTTGGCTCCTGGTATGTATGTATGTATAATTTTATTTATAAAGCGCCAGAGTATACAAACAGGGGGATAAGTGCAAGCCATTATACATATATATTTAAATTTACATAAATAACATTTCAAAGGTTAAGTATACATATAGAAAATAAGTGAGGTGTGCCTTGGCATATTAGGAAAGAGATCCCTGCCCCGAAGAGCTTACAATGTTTTTTTTATTATAAATAAATAAAATGGGGATTTTTTTCTTTTTTGGTAAAATTTAAATATGGTTGCTAAAAAAGGCAGCCAAGAGCAGCCAAATTTTACACAAAGGCCCTTTCCCCTCATATTAGTTGTAACAAAGCAAAAGACACTTGAAACGACATTATAAATGAATATGACCTTTCATATTTACAAATAGTAATAATACTACTACTTATAATAATAGTAATAAAAATAGTCCTCCTTTCCTCGTTTAATTATATTCATCTATAACAGCCACCAAGCCCCAATGCAAGCCATTACATGTATCATTGTGACCATATATTCTGTACAAATCAAATGTCACTGTAGGCTATATTGCAGTTTTATTGTGTTTTGAATGATGTGTTGTTGCTATAAATATAACAGACTTAACACCAAAAGAAAAGGTCTAAAATGTTAGTCTTCTTTTTATAAATCTATTTAATCACACATGATTTTAAGGTTATAGATCACACATCTTAGCCTTGAAACAGGTCTTACAAGATTATTGTTAATAATATTGGCTGTGAGGTTTTCTTCTAAAGCCATAGTTGCCTGTTGGTCTTTTATCATTTATTTTTATTGCAGTCACAATTCCAATTTGTTATGGTTTAGCTATTCAGCTTGACAGTTTCTTAATTTAGTGGTTGTGCAATTTTTGTTGATGTCAATCAATGCTAAGTAACAAGAAGAAATGCACTGTAGTGTATGCAATTTCTTAACCACCTTTAAGCTGTATATATTTTATGTTACGTTAATGGGATATTTAGACATCAGTTAAACATTAAACTTAACATTCTCCATAAATAGACATTATCATAAATATCTGTAAAGCATTGCACTGGAATTCATTTCATTCTTCAGCCTAGCAGATCAGTGTCTTTTATTGTTAGATACAAGCACTATAATTTAACAAAAAAATCAGTCATTGCAAATAATTTATTTTCTTGAAAGCTTAACAGCATGATCCCAGCTGTGTCTATTTTTGATACCACCTGTTTGTAAAATGGATTTTATTTTATCCTGTATTAATCACTGAAGTACATTTAATTATGTCTAGATATTTTCTTGGCAGAAAAGTCATCCTTTTTCAAAATTTGGTTTGTGACCTCATACTGTAATGTACAGTACAGTAAATCATTTTTCCCTGTGTGAGTTTATTGAAATTACATTTATTTTTATTTGCCTACTGTTTTCTTAAGCGACAACATGTGAAAGGTCACAAGCTTAGGCTGTATTAGATCTAGACAGATGCCTTAGCTACAGGATATAAGGAAAAAATTACTGCAAACAGAGAATGCTGGGAATAGTGGTTTTCAAACATGTAAAAGGTCACAAGTTAAACAGACACATGCCTTTGCCACAGGCAATAAATAAGATACTTTGCATGTACCCACCCATTTCTTTAAGTGAGAAATATGTTTTTATATGTTAGATTATTAAGGCAATGCGATTATAATAACATGATTCTATGAGGTACCTTCTGTTATAAGAATGCTCTATTTCATTTTATACTCTGTGTGGAGCTTTTAGCTCCTCTATCCACACCTCTCCCTAACATGTATATTCAATCAGTATCCTGTGCTCCCAAGTCCTAACCCCATAGGTTAGTTAAACTTGTTGTGGTAAATACTAATAAATATGAACCTTGCATGTTAATCAGGATACTGTATAGGATTTAAGGTGGCTATACATATATCCGATTTTACTTATCCAACCAAGCTCTCATGCAATATTAGTTTGATCTTGCCAGAACCACCTTTCCCATTCTTCTATGCCACAGACAGGCGGTTCTTGCAGGATCGGTCTAATGTCACGGTAGCACTCGGTCGGGAAAGTAACATCGGATATATGTATGGGCTGCTTTTGATTGCCCAAAGGTGCTGTTTAGATTGCCTGGGCCAGTTCACAGACCTGCAGGTTTATTCCACATAGACCCTCTATATTCTAGCTGGCAGGTAGTATAGGTAAGGGAGGATATAAGTGTGTGTTTGTTCATTTAATATGATGCGATTATTTGGTTTTTTTTAGGACCTTCAGACTAATTTTATTATTGCCTCCCTGGATGTTTCCTGATGGTTTCTGTGAGCACTGCAACTACACATAGCAAAACATACACACAGAATTTCCACTGTGCACCAACGGGCACACTTTTGCTAGTATACATATATATATAATATATACAGTACCCTCCAATAATATTTTGTTTGTGTAATGTTCCTAACATGTAGTGTACCTTCAAATATAAACATATAAAATATAATACAGTAGTTTTATTGGGTTAAATATATTACCTATGATATGCCTAAGTACACACTGTTTACTCTTATAATAATAATAATACATGTGTATATTCATTGTGTAAGATATTCCCACATTCACAATTCCAAATATACCTCATATCATATACAGATAACAAGTTTATAAAAACAAAATGCCAAATTTAACAGTGAGACCAGTATTATTATCCAAAGGAAGTATTAGGGTACATTGTTATTTCAGTTGTTTTTAAATACTTTACATGTATGCGAATATTTTCTGTATTAATAGGATGATACACTGATAGCTCCTCTGGGGCAATACATCTGTGGCTGCTCTCTGTACTTTACAATACTATATTAACTTATAGCTGATGTGTAAAGTTGAGGTGGTTGTGTGACAAAAAAAAAATTCAAAGAGGCCCAGCTGCTGCAAAACCCCAACACTTTTTGCATGGCTTTCTCATGGTACGGATATAAATATAGCAGACACCGACATTACCCATTTTCCTGTTGCCTAATTAATTTGGCTTGAAAAAGCCAAATTACTGTTCTTTTTATTTCTTCTTCTTTTTCTTCTTCTTTTTCTTCCGTTTTATTCTTCTGCTTTTTTGGACCATATCTCCTCCCACAGTTTTTGAGCTAGAGACATGAAATTCGGTACAGACGTGCGGGGCATATAGGAGAAGTGTGCTATCTTCTAGCTAAGGAATCCGCCGGAAGCGTTACGGTGTTATCGGCGAATTTCCGGACATTTTTTCCCATAGACTATAATGGTAACAATCCTCAAATGTGGATATTTCAAAACAGTTTGTTTCATGGTCATAAATACAAATGGTGATACCCCCAACCCCCCACACAAACCCAGGTACACCCACCTACTAACCTACATTTCCATTCCCATGGAAGCCATATTTAAAGGGTAACTAAAGTCAAAAAAACTAATTTAGATTTATCCTCAATAAAAGATAGTTTTATTGTTATAAATACAAAAAAGACATACCCCCTCAACCAGACACAGGTACACATCTACTAATCTACTTATCCATTACTGTGGCAGCCATACTTAAAGGGTAACTAAAGTAAAAAAAAAACTAATTTAGATTTATTCTCAATAAAAGATAGTTTTATGGTTGTAAACACAAAAAAGACAAACCCCTCAACCAGACCCAGGTACACACACCTACTGATCTACTTATCCATTATGGTGGCAGCCATATTTAAAGGGCAACTAAAGTCAAAAAAACAAATTTAGATTTATCCTCAATAAAAGATAGTTTTATGGTTGTAAACACAAAAAAGACATACCCCCTCAACCAGACCCAGGTACACACACCTACTAATCTACTAATTCATTATGGTGGTAGCCATACTTAAAGGGTAACTAAAGTCAAAAAAAATAATTTAGATTTATCCTCAATAAAATATAGTTTTATGGTTGTAAACACAAAAAAGACATACCCCCTCAACCAGACCCAGGAACACACACCTACTGTTTTACTTATCCATTACTGTGGCAGCCATACTTAAAGGGTAACTAAAGTCAAAAAAATTAATTTTGATTAATAATAAAAAAGGGTTGTTTTTTTAACCCCCATGTGGCACAGTTACATACACCTACTGACCTACCCCTCCATTACTGTTGCAGCCATACCTAAAGGGTAACTAAAGTCAAAAAAACAAATTTTGACCAATCATCAAAAAAGTTAGTTTTTTTAACCCCCAACTGGACACAGGTACATACACCTACTGATCTACTCATACATTACTGTGGCAGCCATACCTAAAGGGTAACTAAAGTCAAAAAAACTAATTTAGATTTATCCTCAATAAAAGATAGTTTTATGGTTGTAAAAACAAAAAAGACATACCCCCTCAACCAGACCCAGGTACACACACCTACTGATCTACTTATCCATTACTGTGGCAGCCATACTTAAAGGGTAACTAAAGTCAAAAAAACAAATTTTGACCAATCATCAAAAAAGTTTGTTTTTTTAACCCCCACGTGGTACAGGTACATACACCTACTGACCTATCCCTCCATTACGGTGGCAGCCATATTTAAAGGGTAACTAAAGTAAAAAAAAACTAATTTTGACCAATCATCTAAAAAGTTTGTTTTTTTAACCCCCAACCCGACCCAGGTACACACACCTACTGATCTACTTATCCATTACTGTGGCAGCCATATTTAAAGGGTAACTAAAGTAAAAAAAATAATTTTGATCAATAATAAAAAAAAATAGTTTTTTTAACCCCCACGTGGCACAGGTACATACATCTACTGACCTACCTCTTCATTACTGTTGCAGCTATACTTAAAGGTTAACTAAAGTAAAAAAAAAACAAATTTTGACCAATCATCAAAAAAGTTTTTTTTTTTTAACCCCCACATGGCACAGGTACATACACCTACTAACCTACCCCTCCATTACTGTTGCAGCCATACCTAAAGGGTAACTAAAGTCAAAAAAATTTTTTGACCAATCATCAAAAAAGTTAGTTTTTTTAACCCCCAACTGGACACAGGTACACACACCTACTGATCTACTTATACATTACTGTTGCAGCCATATTTAAAGGGTAACTAAAGTAAAAAAAATAATTTTGATCAATAATAAAAAAAATTAGTTTTTTTAACCCCACCTGCACACAGGTACATACATCTACTGACCTACCCTCATTTACGTTGCAGCTATACTTAAGGTTAACTAAAGTAAAAAAAAACAAATTTTGACCAATCATCAAAAAAGTTTGTTTTTTTTAACCCCCACATGGCACAGGTACATACACCTACTAACCTACCCCTCCATTACTGTTGCAGCCATACCTAAAGGGTAACTAAAGTCAAAAAATTTTTTTGACCAATCATCAAAAAAATGTGTTTTTTTAACCCCCAACCTGATCCAGGTACACATGCTTACTGACATACCCTTCCATTTTCATGGCAACCATATTTAAAGGGTAACTATAGTCAAAATACAAATTTGACTAATCATGAACAAAGTTTGTTTTTTTAACCCCCAACCCGACACAGGTACACACACCTACTGATCTACTTATCCATTACTGTGGCAGCCATACTTAAAGGGTAACTAAAGTAAAAAAAATAATTTTTATCAATAATCAAAAAAGTTATTTTTTTTTAACCCCCACGTGGCACAGGCACATACACCTACTGACCTACCTCTCCATTACTGTTGGAGCCATACTTAAAGGGTAACTAAAGTAAAAAAAACAAATTTTGACCAATCATCAAAAAAGTTTGTTTTTTTTAACCCCCACATGGCACAGGTAAACAGACATGCTTACTGACATACCCTTCCATTTTCATGGCAACCATATTAAAGGGTAACTATAGTCAAAATACAAATTTGACTAATCAGTGAACAAAGTTTGTTTTTTAACCCCCAACCGACACAGGTACACACACCTACTGATCTCTTATCCATTACTGTGGCAGCCATACTTAAAGGGTAACTAAAGTAAAAAAATAATTTTTATCAATAATCAAAAAAGTTATTTTTTTTTAACCCCCACGTGGCACAGGCACATACACCTACTGACCTACCTCTCCATTACTGTTGGAGCCATACTTAAGGGTAACTAAAGTAAAAAAAACAAATTTTGACCAATCTCAAAAAGTTTGTTTTTTTAACCCCCACATGGCACAGGTACATACACCTACTAACCTACCCCTCCATTACTGTTGCAGCCATCCCTAAAGGGTAACTAAAGTCAAAAAAATTTTTTGACCAATCATCAAAAAATGTGTTTTTTTAACCCCCACCCTGATCCAGGTACACATGCTTACTGACATACCCTTCCATTTTCATGGCAACCATATTAAAGGGTACTATAGTCAAAATACAAATTTGACTAATCATGAACAAAGTTTGTTTTTTTAACCCCCACCCGACCCAGGTACACACACCTACTGATCTACTTATCCATTACTGTGGCAGCCATACTATAAGGGTAACTAAAGTAAAAAATAATTTTGATCAATAATCAAAAAAGTTATTTTTTTAACCCCCACGTGGCACAGGCACATACACCTACTGACCTACCTCTCCATTACTGTTGGAGCCATACTTAAGGGTACTAAAGTAAAAAAAAATTTTGACCAATATCAAAAAAGTTTGTTTTTTTTAACCCACACGTGGCACAGGTACTACATCTACTGACCTACCCCTCCATTACAGTTGCAGCAATACCTAAAGGGTACTAAAGTCAAATGTTTTTTGACCAATTATCAAAAAGTTTTTTTAAAGGGTATGTCCACCCTTAAACATTTTAATATGATGTTCCCCCATGTCTCCCAGCCCCAACCACATAAATGATTTTTCAGAAAGCCCCCCAAACTCTTACTTACTCCCCTCGTTCCTCCGCCGCACTGCCGGCCCTCTGCTTGCGAGAATGCAAGCAGAGGGGCGGGACCGGCAGTCGCGTCTGTGATTGGCTGAGCGGCAGCCAATCACGGACGCGGCTGCCGGTCATTCAGTGCAGCGGAGGAAAGAGGAGAGGTAAGTAAGAGTTTGGGAGCTTTTTGAAATAAAAATATGCGGTTGGGGCTGGGAGACATGGGGGAACAGCATATTAAGGGGGATTTGTGCTAGGGGGAGGGATAGTAGAACGGGAGGAAGGGAAGAGGGAGGGAGGGGGGGGGAGAAGGCTGCAGTACGCTTGGCATATCTACCACAGGCAAGGTGCAGGCAGACCCTGCTATCCTCCTGGTGGTTAGTATTTGGTGACTTTGGGGGGGGGGTCTACAGGAGAACCCTATGGAGCTGGGATGTGAGGTAAGGATTAAACTACACTACATGGTGGGGCCAGTAGTTGGGGGGATAATAGTTTTGGGGGTGGACATGCCCTTTAACCCCCAACCTGACACAGGTACACAAACCTACTGATCTACTTATCCATTACTGTGGCAGACATACTTAAAGGGTAACTAAAGTCAAAACACATTTTGATCAAAAATCATTATCATTGAAAATGACGCTAATTTTGCCCTAACCAATCAGATGTTAGCTTTCTGATTGATTGGATTAAAATTAGCACCACTTTGGGCTGGGTACACACAAAAGTTTTTTTTGTCCCAAACAAGCGTTCACTACAAACTCATCATTCCCATTATTGAGTTTTAAGATCTGCAGCAAACACACATATTCCCTTCCAAAATGCA
The DNA here is from genome assembly GCA_019447015.1 of Hymenochirus boettgeri. Classification (NCBI taxonomy): domain Eukaryota; kingdom Metazoa; phylum Chordata; class Amphibia; order Anura; family Pipidae; genus Hymenochirus; species Hymenochirus boettgeri. Next base: position 168,321,211 of record CM033474.1, read on the forward strand.
GCCCTTCAAGCCAAATTCAAAGTTTATACTTAAACTTTCCCTTTCTAGTTTCAATAATATTGTCTCCATTTTAACATCTATATTGACAGTTATCTCATCTTTTAAATTTGGCTTCAATTCTTTTTTAACATAAACACATACTCCTCCCGCTTTCCTTTTTTCTCTGTCCTGCCTAAACAAGGCATATCCTTCTATATTTACAGCCCAGTCGTGAGAACTGTTCAACCACGTTTCTGCTATACCTAATATTTTTCATTCAACGCCATAATCTCCAATTCACCCATTTTGTCAGCCAGGCTTCTCGCATTTGCAAACATACATTTTAGATTATGATCCTATAATTTATTCATACACTTTAATACACATGCCTCCCAACCCTCGATGCTAGCCCCACCCAACACTGGCCTATCTACACCCTGCTTTCCTCTTGGGCTATCTATCCCAGGGAGACTGCTAATACACCATTCTCTTAGCCAAGCATTAATGCTCCTAAGCTCCTGCTGCCTAGCGTAGCATGTGGCTGCGGTAGTATTTCTGAAAACACTACCCTCGAGGTCCTTGCTTTTAACTTGGCCCCAAAACTCTCAGAAATAATGTTTAAGGACCTCACCTCCTCCTCTAACTTTGTCATTGGCACCAATGTGAACCAAGAACGCTGGGTTATCCCTGGCCCCACCCAATAATCTGTCTACATGATACACCACATGCCAAACCCTAGCACCAGGCGGGCAACACACAATTTGGCATGTAGGATATTGGTGGCAGATTACTCTACCTTCCTTATAATGGAGTCCCCTACCACTACCACCTGCCTAGCATTCCTGATCCTAAGTTCTTCCTCCCTTGTATCAGAGATGGCAGTCCCCTGGGTGCTTAAGGGATTATTCCGCTTCATACATGCTAATTCCGAGCTCTCCTCCTACATCACATCACCTATGGCAGCAAACCTGTTGGGATGGGCAAGCTGGGAAGAAGCAACCCTACCCTTCTGTCCCCCACTTCCCCATGTAACCCTAGCAAAACTACCTCCCCCCTCAACCTTCCCTGTCCCACTTACACCCACCTCTATACTGGCCCAGCCAACACCTGATGAAGGAGACATAGCGTTCTCTGAAATGTACGATGTGAATAAACAGATTTTCTGAGGAATAGTGTGCGCTCCCATCATCTTTATTGGTTGTGCTATAGCTGGAATCCTTCAAGGTAGAGGACCAATGGGAGCTGCACCTTCAACTTAGGTGGCAAGTTGCCAGAAGGAGTGCCTAGGCCCAAGCATTTACTGTGTGGCCCCAGTCAGTGCCTGCTGTCCACCCAGATTTGCCAATCCCTGCAATGCTGCAAGCTGCCCCCTCAGTCTCTCCACCTCAGCTTCCAGATGGGCAACCCACTAACACCTGACACAGACATAGGTCCCCTGGAATGTCTGCTCCAGGTTCCTATACATGTGGCAGGATGCACATTGCATAGTACCGACAAAACTGTCCCTTCTAATACACAATACCAGCACAGTGACACACCAACCTTGTTTTATTGCCCTTCTTGTTTCAATGTCCTTCTTTTTCTACATCCTTAAGAGCAAGGTCCTCTAGAACAAGGGAGTGTAACAGTTTCCACTCAGTTTGTTTCCACTCACAGGAAACTTGCTTTTGCCAGTTGCAAACCACTAATCCAACCAATGTGAATTCTATTTAACTAATTGGCCCAAGCCCCCACACCAATCAGTACAAGAGACAGGAAGAGAGGGGGAAAAACATAACACTTTGTTAACCCTACAACATCTGGTGCAATTCTAGAATTTAGAAGCCCAGTATATGTTTCTGTTCATAGATTAACTGCTGTGTGCATTACTGACCAGGAACACACTCAATGAAAGTCTATGGGGAGGGGAAGTGTACACAAGCACTTTACAAACACATTAAAAAACACAATTGGGCAGATTCACAGTGGTGCAGTCAATCTGAGGAAATTTCACAGGGCGTGGGTATTTAATGTCAGCTATCAGCTGGTGTCAAATGAATATACACTTTAACCAGAGTGACCAGCACTTGCAGCTGAATCAGGGTTATATTTGTTGTGTTGTATTTGTTGACGTTTTTACCAAAAAACTATTAGAGATTCTGTAATGCAACTTCCTCTATCATGGAAGACCCCCAGGAGAAGGAGCACATAGGAAAGAGAGGGAGGGAAAGGACAGAAAAGGGCTGTTGCTGCTGAAGCCATGTTTTGTTCAGGTCCAAAAGCATCCCCATTTGTATGACAAGTGATTCAGACTATATAAAGGCAACAATTCCAACTGCATTGCGCATGGCAAACTTTTCCCGGAGGAGAGACAGGAAGCAGAGACCTATATGGACACAGCCAGGCTACTGCTGTTCACTTTTTATTAGTTTGGAGGGACATTGCAGGGCAGCCATTTGGAGCAGGGATGTAAGATAACCCACTACGGGCCCCACTACACAGTGGGGCCAGTAGTGGGTTAAAATGTAGATTTGGGGGTGGACATGCCCTTTAATGTATAAGGGCAGTAGCACCGTTCCTAGGTCACAATCAAGTAATAAATAAGCAAGCAGAAGTCCTTGGTCTTAGTCCCTGATTTTCAGACAGTCGCTAATCCAAAATGAATGAATAACAATGATGGTCCAATTTGTTAGCCAGTAAGTTTGGGGACCTCATTTCTGTATAAATACAAATATGAATCCTTTTGTTGTATAAGAAGTGGTTCAGCTCATAATTGCTACAAATCCATTAGTGGTTCAATAACCTTAAAGGGGAACTGTGGTCTCCAAACAAGTTAAGTTTAATCAAATGCTAGTTTCCTACCTTTAAAATGAGCCATCAACCACCTCTCTACGTGTTCCACAGCCCAAGATATACAGAAATGACTGACCAGAAAGCTTATGGGTGGGAGGCTGACTTGTGACATCCCTGAGGCTTTTCCTGCACAGTCTCAGACTCCCTCAGTGTGAGGGAGACAGGAAGTCCCTCCTCCTCTCTGCTGTGTGAAGTCCTGACAGAGAAGTTAAGGGAATCTACAGCCCTTCTCTTTTAGGGCTAGCGTTTTGCGCCCGCGATTTTCGCTAAAATGGAAATCGCGGGAACGCAAAAATTCCCGCGATTTCCGATGCGCATGCGATTCCGCGTCCGTTCGCGTTATGGTGCGTTAACGCATGCGTGTCCATAACGTGAAAAGACGAAAATGCATGCGCAAAACGCGAACGCGAAACGAGCAAGAATCGCGCACACAATCGCGTGCGATAACGCTCGCGATTTTGTGCGCGATTCCTGTGCGTTGCAGTGTGGCCTCACCCTTACTGTGTGAAAACAGCCTTTTCAGGCAGAGTTCTCACTGCCTGAAAAGGCTGATTCCACAGTTTTCTGTAGGAGGGGTCTGAGTAACCCACGGCACCCGCGAGTGAGCGGCGCTTAGGCACCCGAGAATGGGCAGGGCTTAAGCACCCGCGAGTGGGCGGGGGCTTAAGCACCGTGAGTGGGCGCGGCCACATGGGGCTGTAAGATAATGGGCCACGGGGGGCCTGCAACTGGAGGGACCATGGAGTCTATGAGTGGGAGGGACCAGGGGGGCTGCAAAGGGGAGGAGACACAGGACAGATTGACTGACAGTTTCAGAGCAGGAAGTAGGGGACCAGGTGATGCTGCTGCCATATAACACACAAAAATGTAAGTATCTTCAAAACTATGCAAAATAAACAATTGAATAATTGCAAATTCTCAGGGGAGCAATTCCTATCAATTAACCTCAATTTACCTAAAGTCATTTTTGGACCACAGTTCCCCTTTAATTATAAACTGAAAAGTCATTTTCTTGATTAAGACCTACCAGCGTTAGGCTTTTTTATTGGAAAATCCAAAACACTAGTAAATGCAGAAGAACAACCCCTCCTCTAATGCTTATTGGAAAGATATTTCAATTCAGATCAGCGGGCAACTGCCAGTTAAAACATAAATACTGTAGCATTAGAAGAATTGCAGTTTAGATACTCTTATCTCAATATCTAGTTCTTGTTGTGAGTCAAAAAAAGTAAGTCTTTGGCATATAGGGCCCTATTTATAAAAAATCGTTATCGTTATCGTAAAATACCGATCGTTATCGTAAATAACGACCGGTTTTTACCGATAACGACCGTTTTTACCGATATCGTTAAATACCGGTCGTTATCGGTAAATACCGGTCGTCATTTACCGATAACGACCGTTATTTATCGATAACGGTCGTTATCGGTAAATAACGACCGTTATCGGTAAATAACGACCGTTATCGGTAAATACGACGTTATCGTAAATAACGACCGTTATCGGTAAATAACGGTCGTTTCGGTAAAACCCCGGTCGTTATTTTACGATAACGATCGGTATTTTACGATCGATAACGATTTTTTATAATAGGGCATAGTGACAAAATGACACATGGGAAGGAACCCTGAAATCTGAAACCTCAGCCCAAACTGTGGCTTTGGTATAGGTACTTGTCAAGACATCTCTTAGATTAACTCCCCCCCAATGAGAATTGGGTCATTATGTACAATTGTCTGAAGCAACCATTTCATACAAGACCATTGTTTCCCATAGGTGGGTTTCTTTTGGACCTGGGCTTAAGTACATTAAATCTGTTTGGCTGATTTGTGAGGCCAAACGTCTGCATTTATTGATCACAGAGTGGGGACAGCTGCATTGTCTGAATTGTGTACTCAGAACCAGGTGCTATTACGATAGGCTCTATAAAATTGGCCCTTTGGGATTCTGTATTTGAGAGGTTCTGGGTGCTCACTCTCAAAATGTAAAAACAAATTATTTGCAGTAAGTTTTCTATACTATGAAGACTAGGGGGCATATTTAAAAGGTTCGTTAACTTTTTGCGGCCGTTTTCGCGGCCATTAACGCATAAATCGCGTTTACCGCGATTTATAAAGGCCCGAAACGGCCGCGAAAAGTTAACGAAGCGTTAACGGGTAAGTATCGCGCCGATACTTACCCGTTACCCCGCTTCTTATTTATAAAGCGGCGGTACTGGTTTCGCTCGGCTAGTATCGGCTGTTTTACTTCGCCACCTTGAAGGAGCAAGTCCCCGATACTAACCTCCCGCTGCCGCCGCGGGGGGTGTGGGCGGGGTGGGCTGTATGCCCCGCCCCCTTAGGAGCGGCATCGGGAAGGGATTTTAAGTCCCTTCGCGGCGATACTATATAGTATCGCCGCGAAGGGGCTTAAAATTACCGCAGCACATCGCGGCCGCGATAGGTATCGCGGGAATAGCGCTCGCCGTTATAAATACGGCGATAGCGCTATTTTCGCGGCCGCGATGTGCGGCGGTAATTTTTTTGCGCTAACATCGTTCCTTTATAAATATGCCCCTAGGTTGCAGTGATAACCAACCTAGTCTTGGATACTAGAATAAAGAGATCCAAAAACAATATCTCAGAAGGAGAGTCAGTTAGCATGAGTTTTATATTTAAATTGTTAGTGTTTAAATAATCAATCCAGCCCAGTAAAGCTTGTTCAGTTACTTTCCACACAAAGAAGACATTATCTATATACCTGTACCAGAGGGCTGCCATACTGTACCAGAGGGCTGCCAATAAGTTGGCATACGCAGGAGCGCATTTCAGCCCATGGCAGTCCCTCTGGTCTGCAGGTAATAGATGCCATAAAAAAGGAAAAAGTTGTATTACACCGCTTCAACATCAAGGCTGACTAGCATACAGCCATCCTTTAACATAATACCTTGTAACTTTTTGATTAAATCCGTGTTATCTCCCAGATATGAATCTAAGGCGAATATAAAAGGCTGGAGTAAATTATCAATTAATACACTTGCAGATTCTAACATGCTATTATTACCAGACAAATGGCCTAAATGGTGGACACTACTTATTCTTGTGTATTTTTGGGAGGATGTAGAAAGTAGGAATTACACGAAATCTGAACACAAGATATTCTGCCATTTTCTGGGCATCATCCACTATATGTGACAAAGCTCTTTGGTTGGAATCTGTATGATCAGAAGGTAGAATATGGTAGTTAACCCTGTTGTCCAGAAGTTCATGTGCAGCTTTCACATACATCTGTCTAGGCCAAATCACTATATATACCCTTTGTCTGAGGATTTTATAATACAATTGGTCTGGGATGATACCTCTGTTGGGAGTTCTGAAAGTGTGTAGCATATGAATGTCGATTGTCTATGCTTGTCAGCTTCTTGGACACCCACATCTGCCCCTTTTTGTGCGTGTGTATCTCTATCTCCTAAAAGAGTCAGTGTCTGTCCAATCTGAGTCATCCCTCAGACAGCCTCTCTGATCAGATTTGTCCCCACCTATATACTTTTTTTCCATTTAAACTTTAATGTCACTTGTACATAGCTTTTTATATTTTTAAATCATTGTTTCTCATTTCACCATATATTCCCACTTGAGTGCAGGGCCACCTCTCTAATGAGGCAAAGTGAAGCATATTACAGAGCAGCATCCTGTAGGGAGGCATCAGTTTTGATGCCATGAGGACATGTGTTAAAAAAATTGTGTTTTTTTTTACTTGTCCCTTGGGGTTTATGAAGCATGGGGAATGAAAGTATGCCACCCCTATGTTGTTGTGTATGTTCCAAAAGTTATGAATTCGCTCCGTTTGGAGCTATTTGCTGGCCCAGTCTCTGGGCCCTATTTATAAAAGATCGGTATCGTTATCGTAAAATACCGATCGTTATCGTAAAATAACGACTGGGTTTTTACTGATAATGACTTATTTACCGATAACGACCAGTATTTACCGATAACGACCGGTATTTACCGATATCTGTAAATAACGGTCGTTATCGGTTAATAACGACCGGTATTTACCGATAACGACCGGTATTTAACGATATCGGTAAATACCAGCCGTTATCGGTAAATAACGGTCGTTATCGGTAAAAACCTGGTCATTATTTTACGATAACGATACCGATCTTTTATAAATAGGGCCCTCTGTGTGCAGTGATGCAAGAGGGATACTGTTTTATTCCAGACATGTAGCAGAACAATATTTAGAGGGCTTTAAAAAATGTAAATGGTTTTGGGCAAGTTTTCCAAGTATGACCCTTCCTTGCTGCTTAAATTGATAATTTCTAATTTATGAGACCCGAATTTGGAATACTGCATGCATGGAAGAAAGCCCCATTTGTAGCTGTCTGTTGGGGTATTTTAGATAGATTTGTGTTTAGTTTGAAAATCTGTAAACTGTCCCAATGCAGAGGTGGTTTAGCTGTAACATTATCTTATAGTGTGGCACATTTTGACACTTTCATTTATATGCTTGTAAGGTTCTCATTCATCCAGGTCATGGTATATCTGTTGTATTCAGTTAGATCAATTGGACTTAAAGTTAAGTTCAACAAGAACTGAACTTTAAGTCCAGTTGATCTAACTGAATACAACAGATATTACATTTGAGTAAAGTACTTTAAACTAGAGTCAGCATCAAGCATCCAGGCCACAGAGGAGAATCTGTCAGCTCATTAAGCTAAAAAGGCAAGTACCAGTAGGTTAGGACCCAGTTAAAGAAAGCAACCTTCACGTGGTGACTGGGCTTAAAATAATTTGGCCAACTTATTGAACTAATTGCTTTTATTTATCCAGGGTTTAGCACTGTAGTAGCAACCTTATGGAGGTAGCCAATATGCAATTAGAATTGGTTATGCACTAGAATTCTATTTTTTGTATGTATAATATTTTGTCTCAGTTGCCTTTCATATGGATGTACAACAGCCCAATTTTCTATATATTGTGTGTTACATTGAAGGTTTGACCAAGCCTTCTGGGAAATTGTACTCCACCCAGAGTTAGGTCATGTGCTCGTTTGAGTAAAGTACTTTAAACTAGAGAGTCAGCTTCAAGCATCCAGGCCACACAGGAGAAGCTGTCAGCTCATTCAGCTAAAAAGGCAAGTACCAGTAGGTTAGGACCCAGTTAAAGAAAGCAACCTTGACATGGTGACTGGGCTTAAAATAATTTGGCCAACTTATTAAACTAATTGCTTTTATTTATCCAGGGTTTAGCAGACTGTTTGTAGTAGCAATCTTATGGAGGTAGCCAATATGCAATTAGAATTGGTTGTGCACTAGAATTCTATTTTTTGTAGATATTACATTTATACTTTTAGGGTTAGCTAGTGGCCATATATCTTCCTACACTCCTGTAAACCGCCAACTTTGAATCGTCTTTTTGCTTCATTTTTTTCTCTTATAAGTGGAAAATTCTACAGAGAACCGCATCTGGAATTCTGGATGTATGCATAAAATAATGACAGTTACATAGCTGATGGTGTGTAGATTTTCAAATGTACGGTTTAGTTTGTGGGGGTATTTCCAAGTTTAAGTGGTGTTTATTTTGAAAAAGAAAAGTTGAAGGAAGCTTCAAAGGGATTTCTCCCCCCTATAATTGCATTTGTCTTTTTGGAGTTAATTGGTGGCCATGTCTTTGTGTACATCCATGCATTTGGCATGTACTATTTGATTAAGATTTCTAACAACCTTTTTTGTTTAGTTTTTCAGAAATAAAAAAGCTGCAAATTCATTTAATTCTGCATTATGTAACCGAGGATTAGGCCCCACTGTACCATTCCAAAAATCATGTCCGATTTTAAGAGGGGTAAGGAATACACAATTTCACGCATTTGTGCATGCACGTCCATTTTTTATTTAAAATAAGTTAAATCACAAAACCTTGTGAGGTTTATATATCTGAAAGCTCTCCCCAAATGTACTTACCAGCCCTCATTCCCTTGCTGCCTTCTGCCAGAGGAGTGGATGCCGGTCGAGCCCCTTCTGCTTGCTTCTGTGCACGGAAGCAAGCATGGAAGACAAGCAGAAGAAAGCAAGGGAACAAAGGCTGGTAAGTACATTTTGGGAGAGCTTTCAGATATATAAACCTCGCAAGGTCGAGGTTAGTGTCCATTTCCTGACACATATAAATTATTATAAATTCTGCTGCAAAATCTTTAAGCCAGCTATAATGTAAAATATTTTTCCTTGGCATTTATCAATATATAATTTTTAGTTATTCCTAATCAAAGATACTTGTTTAACTACAACACAGGTCCCGCAAGCTTAAAAAAATAAGAAAGCAAAAACCAAAAAGCATATTTTTTTTTAAATTGAACTCTATGACCCCCCCACCCCCTAAAGCAAACATTTAATTGCTTGGCCCCACTGCTTCAGTTTTCCAATACAAATAGTTAAATAACAAATACGAGAGTGGCACCAAAATTTATACATATTCGCGGTATCCATATTATATGCAAAGTCCTGCCAAAAAAAATGGATCCAATTATACACATTTGATGTGGACTTAGCAGTTTAAGTCCTCACCTTGGATATTATTAAGGGGTTGGGTTTATTTTGGGCACTATAAGTATAAATGTGCTGGTTTGGTTGAGTAAATTGCATACCAGATACTCAAAGATGAGAACGTTAGCAGCTAGAGCCTAATCTGCTATAGCAAACTCCTGCATCAGAGAGAAGAGATCAGCACAGTTTTAAATGGCTTTTCTGGTTATGTAGCATTTACACCAGCAGTAGGCACACAAGTATAAATGTATAGAATTAAAGATCCGTGCCATGTAAACTGCTGGCTAGCTTCTAAAGTTTGTGTAAAACATTTTAAAATTTCACATAATCCCAAACAGTAATAAAAAAGACATTATGAAATTTATAACTATGTTAAACATTTTAAGAAACATTTATTTTTGGCAATTTCACATCAGTATATTTTATAAAACTTTACAGACTGTACAGTTATGTATATATTTATTTATATATGTATATATTTAGAACAAAGGTGTAGGTTCAATGCAAAAATACTGTACCAACTCAAATAAAGGAAGATTTATACAGAATGCAGCTTTTTACTAAGAATAGGAGATGGTCAGTTTGAAGTAAAAAATTTAAAACTGTACAAAAATATTACTAATTCTTCATACATTCAACAAGATTATAGAACTACAGATATTTAATAACATATCTGCATTCACAAATCAATTAAATACTCCAGAAAGGAATGACATATTAAGCATATTTACACGACACTTCCTATACTTTACATTTTGTAAAATATATAAGTATATATAGTATATAAATTTTAATAAGCTAGAGAATGAACAGTTATAACAAAAAGGTAGTTCACATGGGGAAAATTTGGAATTTATCCAAGTACCAAAATTAACTTAAATAAAATAATTTTACAGCAAAACCTAAAATTTATACATGTATAAACATAATTTTTTTTGGTGTAATACATTTTACCTTGCAAACAACTATGAATGCAACAATGAATGAATTATACCCCAGAATTACTTTAAAATAAATTGCAACATAAAACAAAGGGTAATATTTGACTTTCTAATACTGAATCTTAACAAAAACTAAAGCGCTTTTTTGCCAGTGGTTTCTTCATGTTTTTTTTTTTAATTTTGTCTGCCAGTAAACTATATATCCTTTTCTTTTTTTAAATTATAATATCCTGAGCACACAAACACTTTTGGGGCATTAAAATGCATCACAACATGTTCAATTCTTGTGTTTATTTCTGTAAGTTGATGTGTTTGAGGTATTTTAACCTTTGCCTAAAATAAAGCATTGTCTAAGATATACATTAGTCGGCAAACAGAAGATGGGTTAAAGACTACCCGTTTTAAATACATTTTATAAAGAAGGAAAACAAAGCTTTTTCAGGCTTCTGTCATACAAACAAATTCTGCAATATATATATTCATTTTTATCTCTCCATACAGTACACATCAGCATTTTCAAGATATGGATTGTTAAAGGCTCTTTAATTAGTCTGTTTTCAAACGATGGCATAGTTTAACATTTTTCAAAAAAATAATGAAACAAATCCCTGGATTGCTTTCTTTCTTGTTTATTAAGTATATCCTGCACATCTCTGTTTATAATTTTAGTTCATATCTGTGCAATATGGCATGAAGAATTAATGTTTAAAATTCGTCAATTTTTTTTTGTAAATATTTCAACATAGAGTCCATTCCTTGTGGAGATCCCCAAATTTTCTTTAGCACTTCACATTCTCTTTCGTTAGTTTGTTCCAAATCTCCTCTCATGATATTACGGACAAGACCTTTGGATTCTTCAAGTACCTAAAAAAAAAAATACAAAAATATTACTAAATGCACTTTATACCCAAAGTTTTCTAAATAAACAACAAAAAGGGTGACTTACAACAGGATTACAGGTCACTAGTTCCTTAATCCGAACCATAACCTCCTGAGTGAATGTTCCAGGCCAGAACACTTGAGACACTAATCCTTTTGCACAGGCCTCTTGTGCGGTCAGCTTTCTTCCACTAAACAACATCTCATTTGCCTAAAATTCAGAAAGAGTCATAATGAGAAAGACCAATGCAATTTAAATATCAAAAGAAGAGAATTTGGTGGTATTACTGATAACTAGAATTGTTTAATGTTTTCAATTAATTTACTTCCATGGCCAGTGTCACTAAGGCAACATTATCTATGGTATAGTTAGTAACTACTGCTTGTCAGCCCTGCTTCAGCTGTGAAGGTAATGTACTGGTACATCTGTTAATTATACCATGTAAACAGGCTGCAAGTAAATCTAGTGGCTTACTGCTTTTTTAAACAAACATACAAAGAAAGCCACATATTTTCCTGCATTTTCCCAATTATAAAAGTCCTGCTAGCTAAAATGTATGATTTTAGGTACACTTAATTTGGAAAGTTCACAATGTCCCATTAAATGAAATCTACAACCAAACACTAATCCTACTGTTAGATCAAAATATTGATCTAACAGTGCCATAGCTACAGACTTAGGGGCCCCCGGTGCAAAATGTGGGCATGGGCCCCCCAACACCTCCGCAAACACAAATCAGCACCGCAAACAAAGTAATCATTTCCATAAAAAACATCCAAATTCATCAAACATTTTTTTAAAGGCACTCATTTTAAAACAGACAAACAAACTTTACCCATACACCTAGCAAAACTATTCAATCAGATTCAAACAGTATTTCTAAACTTAGATCCTCAAACTGTCTAAAATAACTAACCAACTGATGCTAGTAATATGCTTGGCACTCAAAGTGGTAAAATACTTTGTATATAACCTCTGGTAAAATAGTTGGCACAAAGACTGGTTAAATGTTTGGCATGCAGACACTGATAAACTGGTTGGGAAACTGGCACTGCACACAGCCAGACACTGGTTAAATGCTTGGCACACAGACAATGGTAAAAATGCTTTGTACACAGACCACTGGTAAAACAGTTGGCACACAGACTGGTAGTTTTGGAGCCTTAGCACAAAATGGGGCCCCTTCTTGGCCAAGGGCCCTGCACCCCTGGTAGCTATGCCCCAGAATGAGCGATCTCTTACCTAATGTGCTTCATGAGATACCTGCAGAAAAGTGTATGTTGATTATAGTTCTGTCCCTTCACACAGCTTGTTAACCACACTTGAGCACTAATTGCATATTCAGTTATGAAAAAGATGAAGACAAGTTCTCTACCAAAGGTTGACCCTATGGGCAACTGCACAGGCTTTATACTTCTACTACAAATGTTAAATGCAATAAAATGCAGTAAAGCTAACTTGTCTACAAAACCAAAAAATAATTGCTGGTGGGGTGATTTATTTCCAATTGGGCTAGGTCACATCAGCTCCCTAGTCCCATTGGAACAATTTAAATATTGATACTACTTTCTACTACCCACCCAAACAACACTTGTGAGATCAACAAAGGAAATCAGGCATTTTAGATAACTGCAGATGCTTTTTTATTGAAGATCTTTTGTTGCTTTATTAGGTAGAAAAGCATGCATATAAGATTTCTTACACACAAGACTCTGGTCACCAACAATTCAGGTGACAATCTTAAGGCCACACTACAATGAACCGCAAGAAAAGCGTGCATTACTGTCCTTTTGCGTTGCAATCTGCACAATCAGAACGCATATGATTCATAAAAATAGTGATTGCATGCATTACAAAAAGGTATTGCAGCGCATGCAATGTGGCCACCCACACTGACATGCACTGGGCTGCATTTATCACGTGCAAATGGATTGCAAAATACGACTGTAAGCAAGTGAGAAACGCGCTAGTGTGGCTCCTTTGTGATCCATCCTGCCTGATCAGTAAACTACCCCAATGCGAGCCAAAAGTCAAGATTGGTAGAGTCGCCAGGGTTTTAACAAGATTTAACCAATCATGCTGAAGGTCACCCACTACAACAGGCCCCATCTGCACTGATTTTTTAAAAAATGTATATTTTAATGCGGGCTGTTTTATGTCCATAGACTCCTTTTTGGCCTATGCTCATATTGTTCAGTACTGTGTTGGTGTAGATCTTAACCAATTTCCAAATTAAATCCTTCACCAACATTTTTAGTTTAATCTTGGTTTATCTACAATGCTGTTTTGACACCTTATCCTGGGCGTTCCTATAACGCCTCTATGCAATCACACCCTTAACAACTGCCTGTGATATGCTAAATGGGATTTTCCAGGGTACATAATTGCCACAGATTCTTGTACAAGTCATTCTGAATTGAGAAAGCCAGTCGGATGACTAGCGAAACGTCTACAAGAACTAAACTTCAAGTCCAGTTGATCTAATTGAATACAACAGATATATCTATGGTTCCTATTTTAAGGATGTTTGTGGAAATCCATTACTAGTAAATAGCAAAAAAGTGTACGTCTACAAACCCTAACAGTGTGGGCTATGGAGGTTATGTAGCAACATTTGCTGCTAACACTTGTTCTGTACTTGTGCCTTATTTCTTGCATATGCCTACATACATGCTGGATACAGGAGGGGGCAGAGGGACAAGGAAGTGGCTGGGGGGAGACCTGACAGCTGCACTAGCAACTATCTTTATCTGCGGATATAGGACGTTAATTGAAAATAGGAGATGGCTCTTATCTCCCAGTAAATGTTTTATTTATTTAATAAAATAGAAAAAAAAAAAAACCCTCATTTTCTTTCCCTTTTAAGGTGGTGGAAATGTTGATAATTATGAGTTACTGTGCAATTAAGTGGAAAATGAGATACTGTGCCTTTGTATTAATTTAAGTTGCAAAATCAATTAAGACAAACTTGCAGTTAAGTTTACCTAATTAGTGGAAACTAATCAAACGGTCAAACACATGCTGCAACATTTCCAAAAGAAACTCCTTTACTGACCTATATCTATAAGTCCATGCAAGCAAGATTATTAACACTGGTAGAGAAATAATTCTCATTTGCTTCTAAAAATATGCAATGCCATTTTGGAATTTCATTTCCATTAAAATTGTACAGAAAAAGGGGGTGCAATGGTCATTATGAATACTACAGACTACATTATGGAGGCTCAGACAGTTATCGAACCCAAACCACTACACTAAACTGAACCCACAGTGGCCTATAGGAAAGAACTCAGAAACTCAACCAAGATGCTCCCAGCAAAACAATCAGATATGTTTGATTTAATTCTAGAGACTCCCAAAATGGGGACTTTATATAGGTTTCCTAAAATACACAAAGAAGGTAACCCTGAATGGCCTATATGTATCTGGGGTTGGCACTTTAATTTAGGGCATATCAGGCTGGGTCAATCAGATCTTGAAACCAGTTGTAAGAGGTACAACAAGCTATTTATAAGACACAACTGATCTGCTTAACAAATGCCTGCAAAGAATTTCCGGAAAAAGAGGGCCTACCATCTCAAGCAGTTATACAACTAATTGAGTTTACCTTAACATACAGCTACTTCCTATCCGGGCAAGAAATTTATCTACAAAAGATGGGAACCGGTAAGTGTACATGCTTTGTACCCCAATATGCCAATCTTTTCATGGCTAAATTAGAAGAGGACATTCTCTCCACCTGATAAACCAAGCCTCTGACGTACCTCCGCTACGTAGATGACATATTCAAAATATGGACAGGTAATGAACAGGAACTCATTCATGACTTTCACCCAACTATCAATTTTAAACTGAACTACTCCCATACTGACATTCATTTTCTAGATACAACCATTCATATCAGGGAAAATAATTTACAAACCACCATATATATCGAAAGCCAACAGATAAACCATCTTATCTAATGTATGATAGCTTTCACTCTGACCACACTAAACACACCATTCATCTACAGCCAGGCTCTACAATGTAATCGGATATGTGCCGACACTACTGAAAGGGACCTCCACCTAAAAACACTTAAAGCAGACTTCATTAACAGGGGTACAACCCAAGGATTGTGGATCGAAACATCCATACAGCCACCAGGATTCCCAGTCAACTTCTGCAATACAAACAAAAAACAGAAACAAATCGAATCCCTCTAGTCGTCACATACCATCCCCAACTAAAGACCCTTAGAAAAATAGCCACGGATCTACAGTGTACACTTCACAAGGATGAGAGGCTCCAAAACATATTCCCAGACCCACCACTTCTGGCATTCAGGCAGCCCCCAAATCTAAAAATACTAATAAAAATAAGCGCCTTGATACAACCCAACAAAAATGGAACCTATCTCTGTGGCAAAAAACAATGCAAAATCTGCCCACACATCTGTAATTCAGACAAAATACAGATTCTAGACAATAGAGGAATACAGCATCCATGGCCAATGCAACTGTTAATTCTTCCAATGTGGTGTACTTAATACAGTGCACTAGATGTCAAACAAGAGGACTGTATATAGGAGAGACTGATTAAAGCCTGAGAAAGAGAAATACACACCAGCGCTTTACTATAACAAATAAAAAAACTGGCCGCACCAGTAGGGAACCATTTTAACAGCCCTCATCACTCCATAAACGATCAAAGAATCTTGGTCCTTAAGGGTAACTTTAAAACAGATAAAAGAATCTTGGTCCTTAAGGGAAACTTTAAAACAGAGAATGGGAGTACAAATTAATAAAAACGTTCAACTCTCTGAAGATGGGACTGAACCTGGGCATTGAATTTATGGCAAACTATATAAATTACCGTAAGAACTGCCTGCACCAAACCAGCAATACAAACATCTGTAGATATACTAAGCCAGTTAATCACATGGAATTCCTTTCACTTCACACGTCAGTAACTTACCCTAATTTATATCAAGACACTTTGATCCACATTATCTTGTACCTTATCTGTTTGTCCCTTGCAGGCCCCTTTTATATGACTGTGTTAGCAACATCCACACAGATATTCCTTTATTCTGGTTATTTGATCTATGAGCTGAATGTTGTATATACATCTGAGAACACCACAGCTTTATTGTAATCAGCTAGAAAAAGGAACTAAAATTTTCTGAAAGCTTGTTTTTTTTTTAATTTCAAAAGCGTTACCCTGTTAAACAGAGAAATCCAACTAATATAATAAGAAAAAAGGAAGGGCCTGTATGCATGTAGATTAGACAAGTTAGGGCTGTTTACATTGGAGAGGCGGAGATTGTACGGGGATTTGATCACTTTATACAAATATATTAATGGGATATATAATGAACTCTCTTGTGCATTGTTCAACAATAGGTCATTTCATAGAACTCTTAGACATCCTTTTAGATTAGAAGAAAAGTTTTATGGCAAGTTCATTAAATTGTTTTAATTACTGGTACCGATACATATTGTTCTCTTGGATCAAGTGATACTTTCCGATTGCTATTTGGAGGCGGAAAGGGACTCCTTTTCAGCTGTATTTTTACCTTCCTCTCAATTAACTATTAGGTAGAGTTAATGAGGCTACAAAGGTTGGACTAGATGGATGTATGTCTTTTTTCAACCTCCATTACTTTGTAAGTATAACAAACAATCATCTTTCTAATATAAAAAGGGCATGTCCACCCCCAAAATGGCATTTCATTTTTGGACAGAGAAGACACCTAAACCCTAAGATTGTTATACTTACTGCCCAAAACTAAACACAATGCAAATTTGGCCAGATTTCTGCATCAGATCCTTACACTTCCTGGTTGAACAGGATCCCCTGTATGACTTCAGAATTTATGATGTCAAGGCCATTGACTAAAAAAAAAAAAGCTCATCTGATCATGCATAAAAGCGCTTATCTGAAGGGATTGTGCTCAATAACTAGCTTTGTGTGCAGTTCTGGGCAGTGTAAGTACAACAATCTTGGGGATTGACATTCCCTTTAAAAAGGTAGAAAAATCAGTTCTTATTCCTTGGTAACCAATGTAAACACATTTCAGTGAATGTTAAAAGGCATGCAATATGCAAGGAAAATTGTAATCATAGCAAAAAATCTTGCAATTGCAACATACATACTCTGGGACTGAGATACTCTGATTTACATTAAAACATGCTTGACATGGGTTGCAAAAAGATGAGTGTAAAAATATTCATAAAAACATGCATAGTACATTCTTAGCCTTAAAGAGGAACTGTGGTCTCTATACAACTGCCCTCTATTGAAAAGATTAAGGATTAAGTCTCTAGACGGTGCCAATCTAAAGTTAGAGGCTTGTAATGTATCTCTTCCTACTCTGTGATATGAAAGTGTTATAAGCAGTATCATATTCCCCACACCAAAAATATAAATATAAAAATATATATTTTCTAAAGCTAGTAATAGGCTTGCTTTTCTCTGCTTTTCCTCTGACCTTATGGAGAGTAAATAGGAAACAATATGTTCAGTCTTGTAGTTAGCGTTATAATGTGAAAGTTTTTTCCTTTGGGGGGGGGGGGGGGGGATTTATATTGCAGCTGATGATGCTCTGTGTAGTACAGCCTTTAAAGGGGAGAAAATTCCTTTCTGACTCCAAATAGCAATAAGAAATGATCACTGGATCAACAAGAAATAGAAGTATTAATACCTGTAATTTTCAATATTTTAGAATTTTAGAAATTTATCCTACCCAACTCTTTTTAATGAACTTGCCATTACAACATCTGCTCCTTCTGTCATGACAATCCGCAATGGGGCCAATGGGAAAACGTGCTTCTGGAAGAGCACGTCTTCCCATTACCAACTACACGGACAGCAGTCAGGAGATTTTAGAGGAGCTGGCAGGCAGGGGAAATGTAAGTATTACAGATATTCTGTTAAAGGGGGAACTGTGGTCTCCAGACAATTAGATTTTAAATGAAAGGTTCATACCTTTAAAATGAGCCATCAACTACCTCTCTACATGCTGTAAAGCCAAAGACATGAAGGAATCTCTGATCAGAAAGTTAAGCCTACCCTTCTCATGGCCCATCCCCCACTCACACCTCAGACAGAAAGGTTTGAAACTGTCTGATTCAGACTCTGCCTGAAAAGGTGGTTTTCACAGGGGTGTGTACATGGGTATAAGGTGCGAGTGGGGGGGCCTAGGGCCCGTGAGTGGGTAGGGCTGTAAAGGAAGGGGCCAACTGGAGCCTGCAAGGGAAGGGGGAGACACAGGAAGGAGGGACTGTCCCATGTTTCAGAGCAGGAGTAGAGGGGAAGGCAAGTAAAATTGTCCTTTAAATACATACAATGTTCAGGATTCTAAAAATAATAAAAGAATTTAAAGACTATTGGGGAGATTCAATACAGACAGCCCAATCCCGCGGTACAATATCTGACGTAAACGAGATTACGTCCGGTATTACATCGCTGGATCGGGCTAAGGTAAGAGCGTGGGTTTAACAGCTCCCACACACTGGCGTTAAGTTTGGCGCTACCAAGTAGCGCCAAACCTAACGCTTCGGTTTTTGGATCTATAGCACGGTGCTATTTCCAAAAACATTTGGAAATGGCGCTATGCTCTAAAATCCGTCTAAAACCCACGTTAACCCCGAAATTTCTTCGGGTTAACGTGGGTTTTACACGGAAAAGCCTTATATTGAATCTCCCCCTATATCTGAACATTAATAGCTTAAAAGTTTTTAAAAAGTCCCCCACCATTGGTGACCATACATTCAGGGGAAACATTTTCTCTGAATAGTAAAGAACACTGATGCACTACTGGGTCTTCTTCATATTCAATATAACTATTTTAACATTGAAAGATAAGTGCAAGGCAATGTTTCTGTCCGAGTTCTAGGACCTTTCTCAAGTCAAACTCTGTTAATACTGTGCACAATCCAGATTTAAAACCTTTAGATCCCTCCCTCACCAATCATGTGACCGATAAAATTCAACTTAAGGGCAACTGTGGTCTCAAAACAAGTTAGGGTTGAGTGAAAGCCTGCAGTGTTTTTTTTTAAATGATCCGACAATCACATCTCTAGCTGGAGCCTGTGAGACATTACATTGGGGTGAATGTTCAAACTTCCAGCTTCCAGTAGGTTGAGTGACATCACCTGACCTCTGTCCTGCCCCATCTCCCTGGGGGAGAAGCATGCTCAGGTAAGACTTAATGCTGGGGAAATCAGGAAGTACCTGGGGAAAAATTGGCAGTTGAGAAGGGGAGCCTATTAATGCAGGCTGAGGATGGTCACATGACTACAAGCTAGTCACATGGCTGAAAACAGGAAGTGTTCAAGCAGGAAGTAATATTGCTGAACCTTTCCAGCAATAACTTCTCACAAATTTTATCTAGAGATGTGATTTAGGTTTTATTTTGAAGGTACGATGGAAGGCTTTTTATAAAATTCTTACTACCGGTAGTTTGGAAGAATTCGAGAACAGTTACCCTTTAACCTGTGATCTGCCAAATATCTTAGGCTAGTGATAAAAACACTGTGTAAATTCTATTGAATAAAGGGTGATAGATAAATATATAAATACTGTAAAAAGTGTATAAACATTAGCTCTCATTTTTATATTTATATATAAGCGTAACTTAAGGATGAGAGCACTCCTGGGACTTCTGATCAATTTAACATTTATTCTGGGTGACACACGTCAACACTTTTCGGCCGTGATTCTGGCCGTTCTCAAGTATCACGGCCGAAACATATATACATACACACACATATATATATGCATGTATGAAATGTTTTATATATAACATTTCAACACAATCAATGGAGTGTAATTTTACCAATATTTATCTACTTTACAGTGTATATTGTATTTAAAATCAATAGAGTTTAATTTCAACTTTTAGAACACGGGTGTGCCTCGAGAAAAATTTGCATTGACAAGTGCGCCACGGTCTGAAAAAATGTTAAAACCACCGATTTAGACTACAGTTCAGAAGAAACAAAATATATCTCCTTGCAGAGTGATGCTATTTAAAAAAACAAAAAAACTTACAGATGCAAGGCCCATTATCTTTGGAAACATAAGGGAGGAACATCCATCTGGGCTCTGGCCAAATGTAGTATATGGTGTCTGAAACCAAGCCTTCTCATTTGCCCAGATAACATCACATAGGGGCAATATCGATGCTCCGAGTCCAATAGCGGGTCCATTCACAGCAACAATAATCAGTTTCTTAAATTGAATAAATGTATTCACAAACATCCTGAAAAATTACAAGAACAAGTATCTCACTAATAATTTCCAGTATTTCCCTTTGATTATTGAACTATTGCAAACATCCATTCTTACCATTATTTATATTATTGTAATACACCCAATCAGAGAACACATAGGGAGATTCAAGCTCTGGACAAAAGGACAGCAACACTGCTACCCAACAAAGGAACAATAAAAATTTGGGTAACTAGAATATATAATTGTATCAATAAAACTGAGGAATATTACCTCAATATAAATTGCCAGTAGCCTCTCTGTTATTTATATCTCACCATTTACAGCAACTAAACACAACAAATGTAAAATACAAATGTACAAATTTATATACATATATCTACAATAATGAAGTTAAACAAATTGTTGCCTATAAAATGATTCTTCAATGTACAATTCCAATATACAAGATATAAAAGGGGGAAAAAAGGGGGAGGGGGGAAGTCTTGTGCAGAAAAGCTGTGCATAAAAAGTCTATGGACCACATCACCCCACTTTCCTCTTCTCCTACTATGTAGTGGGGGAAGGGGTCAATCCAGGGGTGTCAAACTCAATCACATAAGGGGCCAAATTCAAAATGGCAAGCTAAGCTTAGCAGGGCCCGTATTGGGACTCTGCCATACTTGTGCCTGGGTCTCTCCAGGGAAAGAGTGTGAAGCACTCTGTTTTGGACTGGGACCCATGCCTATGGGGTGACCAAGTGCTAATGTGGAACTCTTACCTCTTGTGGCACGGTAATGGAATGGCCAACTCCAATGTTCTCCAATCCTTTGTCACACCTCCCTCCCCAGTGTCAGACTAGATACACTATCAGCTGTTAAAGCGGTGACTGCATCCAATCCTTACTATGCTGCTATCCATTTGTGCAAGTCTCATTTGTGCATCGTAACTATAGATCTGCCTGCTAGATACCACGATCAACTGTTTTTAAACAGCTTATAGCGCCAGTCAAGGTATGTCCAATTAGCTGTTTAAAAATAACCCATTGTGGTCTCTAGCAGGCAGATCTATAGTTATACCACTACTTGGGATTGCACAAATGCATAGCAGTGTAGTAGGTCTTGGATGCTGTACAGTCACTGGGGGCCACAAACATAGACCAGAAGGGCTGGATTCGGCCCGCGGGCCTTGAGTTTGACATGTGTGATCTAGTACATAGACTTTTCTTTACACATCTTTTTTATTTCTACCAAAACAAAAGTGCAGCATGGTCTTATCACTAAGTTACATTTCGTGGGTACTTGGTTTTAAATGCATTACAGACTTTCAGTATTAACTATTTGTGTTGTTCATACAAATATGGACAATTAAAAATCAACAATAAAGCACATTGGAGACTATATTGGGATCTTTCATACTATAAACTTCACAAACCATTTACAAACATCTGAATTTAAAAACAATGAAGATTATATTAAATTAAAATTTTAAAAATGCACCCACCCACCCCCATAAGATTACCCCGGGTGAGGACTTAAACTACTTGGTTCTTACCCCTGGGTTTACCATTATTCAAAGAATTTTTAATTGAATGTCCTAATGACAGCGCCAGTCTATCCATCCCTTTTTCAGTCCAGGGCCTAACCAGTGAAAAGAAACGTCCTGCAAGAAGTATGTGTTCCAATTGGACAGATCTCAGACTGAATTGGGGGTGAAGCTAAGCATTAATATCAATCAGGATTTTTTATTTCAATTAACGATTTAGAGTGACTAAATGTTAACCAAAGGATGAGGAGCAAGCAGTTTAGTTCCTTACCCTGATTAGTATTAATGATGGGGAGGTATACTTTCAAGTAATTATAAAAAGATAATATGGTGATGAGGCATGTAATAGATGGGATAATTTAACATGGTGCACATTGCTCTGCATTTAAAAAGCTAACATCTTACAAATGGCAGCCACAGACACAATGCATATGAACATTTAAGAATGCTCTGATCAAATCACAGCAGCATGACAAGGTATATTGAAATGCATACATACTGAAATTTTTGGCGTACCCTTGATATTTTATTTTAACAGGCAACTTTAGGTCACAATATATTACAAAATATACACAATGGACAAATCCAATAAAGCTGAACAATACTTAAGTATTTTCATCAATGTTGTACACATTGGTTTGCCATCACAAGAGAGAAGTATTTGATCTTGTTGTTTTTAAAAAAAAAACAGCAGGGGGGGTTGGAGGGCACATTCTAAATGCCCCTCTCTAGTCTCTTTAATCCCTTATTGGTTTCATCCAAACTGGTGATAGTATTGCAAAAGATTAACCCTGGATTGTATAGGGAAGCCAATACCGGCTTAAACTGCAGAGCCCCAGGGGTAAGGGAGTACCTGTGATGTCAGAGGACTTGCTCTGAGGTTGAGGATCTTCTGGTGACTTTCCATGGTCATTCTTGTTGGTCAAGTAAAGGAAGTAAACTGTGATCATCAGCCTGATAAAGTTTACTTTGTGCTATTGTAAGCTGGCGAGCAAAATTTAACAAGGCACAGAACAATATTAGTTGATCAGTACTGGTCCAGTACTAGGTGATCAGTAATAAGCATTGATCTGTGGCAACAGAGAAAAAAAAAATCAGTTCCTGGAAAATGCTTTCCAGGAGGCGATTTTTCCATATGCTTTCAAAGGGCATTCCAAGTTTGTTATCAATCCCAAAGAGAAACATAAAAAAAAAATCTTAAAGTGATACACACTTTGTTTTATCTACTATATAAAGTAAAAATCTTGTATGTATGTATGCGCTCACCTCACAGCCACACCCCTGACTGACTCCACATAATGGCGATGCCCTCTGAAAGGGTAGACGTTAAGTCCAGTTTGAACACCACAAGGCCTGCACTTCACTTGCAGGGTGTGATGCCCTAATTCAGTAACTCAGATGAAGGGCCTGGGCTCTGTGTGATGCCTGACTTCAACAACATAGACACAGAGTCCACTTCAGTGACACAACAACAGTGTAATGTACGGCTACAGCTACTTAGCTGCAGACACAGAACAACAGCTTCTATAACAGAGGGAACTAGATATTTCCCTTAAAGGGGAAGTTCAGTGCAAATACATATGCTTTTCAGAAAAAAGAGCAGTATTTTTCCAGCCCAATGACCTTAATCTGCCAATTCAGCATTCTGTCAGTGTATAAATAAATGCAACTGAAATACTGACTTCCTGTTTGCAGGACCCCTAATAGAGACAGTTCTGGACTTGCCCTTGACCCAGCACCTAGGTTGCTTCAGTTGCTCAGTAGAGATCTGAGCAGCTTTGACCCATCCAACAGCCAATCAGTAAAAATTGCTGTTAGGAAGTGGTGCATCCTGGGAAGAAGGACCGTTAGAACCTGAAATGTCAGCTCACTAATGTCAACAGCAGGGAACTGCCCCTTTAAGTTCTGTAAGACATTACAATTTATTTATTGTCATGCTAAGAAATTTAAAGCAGAGACACCTGGAATGTGCTGTAGCAATAGAAAACCACCCAAAACATCATGACCATGCCCCCAAAGGCACAGCCACATCACCAAACATCACAGGCACTCATCAAAATGTTGTGGTCATGCCCATGCCCTCAAACATCATGGTCCCAGCCATACCTGAACCGTCAAAGCAACGCCCTCAAAAGAAAACTGCTATGCCCTAAACATTGCCACCGCACCCCCAAATGATGTGACCACGCTACCAGATATTGTGGTCATCCTCCCCAAAATGCTCCCAAACATCACAGGTACGCCCATCAGTCACTCAAGAGCTGCGGTATTCAGTTGCAATCAACATGTTTTCCCCACGGCAAATTCCATGTAGCATGTTCACCACAACCTTTGTATATTTACGCTCCAAATGGAAAAACCGATAGCGTTGTATATAAAGTTTTGCTATAAACATGTGCTATACCTCCCTCAAGCAATGTCACCTCCTTAACTCATAACTATTAAATAAATGACATACATTACCAACTGGGCACTTCTTTTTTCCCTGTCTCTTCCATCTAAAGACAAACACACTATACCCACATGTGCACACGGGCAACGCCGGGTAAAACTGCTAGTTGACAATAAAAATATGGTAAAAAAAAAAAAAAAAAGACATTCTCCAAGCTGCACAAATCTTCTGGGGAATCATTAAAGTAAACACAGAATAATAGTCCACCGATTTTAAAAGATACTGTGCCTCACACATGCAAGCAGTTTTGCACAATTACCATTAGAAAAGAGACAAATTTGTAGATTTAGGATCAGTAAAGAGTGTAAAAACTTTTGGTCTTTCAATACCAATTGGTTTAGCACTAAAAAGGGGGATTTGTGTTTCATTACCTCCCTCCTGATATTCTCATAAACCATTACCAAAATATTCAGCAATGGACTAGGGTTTTATTTTTTTGTACAGAATGAAATATCTACCCAATTTTTTTCCATCAAAAACATTGACTATTATTAAGTAACAAATCAGACACTGTTGGGAATTTACCCAAGAGCCACAGCCACTCTAAATAAATCTCTCTGGTGTTTAATACTTTGGTCCGAAGAGGTACGCAGCTGCCAAAAGTAAGGCGTAAAATCATGCTAACCGATCGTGAATTGTGTTGCATTCGGCTGTGACTGGGTGATTAGGGCAGTGTCTTTTTTAGTGAATGGTAGTGCTAAATAGTTATACATTCTGTGTTTCCAAAATAGATTGTTCAAGCCATTTCAAAGGTAAAATGATTTTCAGCTTGAAGTGTGCAAAGCCCCAAAATTATACAATGGCTCCTTTTAAAGTTTGTTTGCTGGCAGTGTCTCTGCATACAAGTGGAGTACTGTTTTGTTCAGAATACGTAGGAGATCAATGTTTAGTGTTATTTTTTTGTATTTACACACACACACACACACACACACACACACAAGTAGAAAAGGCATAGCACACTAAATTAAGTCTAATCAACAAGTGATTTATTGTCTCACCCTGGACACAGCAGCGTTTTGGGGTATCAGGGGCAGATAACCCAAAATCTTGATGTGTAAATAGTCCGGTGTGAGACCAATAAATTACCTGTTGATTGGACTTACTCTGGTGTGC
The DNA here is from genome assembly GCA_019447015.1 of Hymenochirus boettgeri. Lineage (NCBI taxonomy): Eukaryota > Metazoa > Chordata > Amphibia > Anura > Pipidae > Hymenochirus > Hymenochirus boettgeri. Next base: position 168,346,674 of record CM033474.1, read on the forward strand.
TGTGCATTTTCTACTTGTTTATAGGTTTGGGACCAACAGAATCCCGGTATCAGCACCCAGTTACCCTGAGTGCCGTGACCTCTATTGTGTGTGTGTTTTGTTTACACCTTGGCACAGTACGTGGATCATTTCTTACAGCCAGTTGTGAAACTGATGCACTCATATTTAAGAGACAGCACACAATTACGTACACTCTTGAATGAGTTTGAGGGGGACCTTTCAGATATCACACTTGACATGTGACATGTCCAGCCTTTACACGGTAATCCCACAACAACAGGGAATACAAATTTGCAGAGAATCTTTGGCTAAAGACCCTAGTCAAGGTCCTCCTGTGGTATTCATTATTGATCTATTGTCCTTTATTTTGACTAACAATTATTTTCGTTTTGAAAATAGGTACTACCAGCAGATAGCAGGCACTGCGATGGGCTCCAATGTGGCCCCTTCATTTGTGAACCTCTATATGCAATGGTTCGAGGAGAAGTCCATCTTCCCCAATTTTGAGACTTAGATTGCCCTTTATAAAAGGTATATAGACAATGTCTTTATCTTGTGGAAAGGAGACCACATTGGAGCCCAACGAATTGTCGAGGGTCTGAATAACCTGGAGATCCCCATCAAGTTGTGTATGTATGCTAACAGAACTGTGGTGGATTTTTTAGATCGGAGGATCTATGTTAAGAACAATAAATTGGGTACCACCCTTTTTAGGAAAAGTACTGATCAGAACACTATCTTGCATTGGGATAGTTTTCACCCAAGCAGCAGCAGCAGTTAAGCATTCCTTACAGTTCCTGAGGGTACTTGGGAAAGTACTTCATCTGCAAAAATCCAGATGAAGGAAATGATGGAGAGGTTCGAATCAAGAGGGTATGAAATAGATTTGTTGCAGACACAGGCTGCTAAAGCCTACAATCGAGTAACCTCCTGGGAGCCAGCGGAGGGTAATAGGTCAACATCACGAGACGTCCGAGTGAGATGCCTACCCTTGTCTTGAATTATACACCTGCCATCCCCCCATCAGACAAAGCGTTCAGAGACATCGGGATGTGATTAAATTGGACCATTCCCTTCCTTTACACAATACAGGAGTCAGAGTGGCCTATAGAAGGGCTCCCAATCTTCGCAACTTGTTAGTAAATACTGACTTTATTCCATGAGTGAAAACACAACAGTCGAGTTGGCTGAATACCCAAACTAGGGGATGTGTGAAATGTTTGGGGTATCAGACTTGCGGTTATGCGGTGGCTGGCAAGGACTTCCCACACCCTCAAAAAGGCAAAAGATTTGACATCCGTTTTAGGTTGACATGTACATCCACTCATGTGATATATTTGCCCTTGTGGGCTTTATTATATTGGGGAAACTTGTACCACCATGAGAGAACAGATGAATAATCATAAAGCGAGCATCAGGTTGGCCCTAACAGAACAAGGGTCTCTTAAGGATTTGAAATATGGTGAGCTATCTGTAGCTAGACATTTCAAAGCAGTGGGGCATAGCCTTTCCATGTTTAAATGAATGGCGATTGACCATGTACCGGATATGGTGCGTGAAAAAAAGTTGCTTCAATAGGAGGTACAATGTATCAAGAGACACAATATTATTGCACCTAGGGGTCTCAATGAAATGGTGTCATTTTCTTGTTTTTTGTAGGTCTGTAGGTATATATAGTCAATTCACGCAGCGTGTTAGGGCCCTTTAGGGGCTTGATAGTATTAAGTCCTATTTTAGATATTTAAGTGTAATCTGATGTCCGATCATGGGCGTTCTGATTTATAATGTATAATGTAGGTGCAACTATGTTGTGCCATTTTTAACTTTTATTCATGTGGGTTATGGTTTTTTAAGAGTAAGTTGTTTTAGCACAGGGGTTAAGGGTACGAGGGTGTGTGTCCCCGACAGCCCTTTAAAGATGGTGAGAGTAACTGGATATGATGATCCTGATGACGACCCCTATCATGGCCGAAATGCATTGATCTATATCCATACACGTGGTGTTTGTTGTATAAGCCCCGAGAGTGTTATAGACACACAGATAGATAGATTAGCAAAAAGTGTGCCCGTTGTAAGTGAGGGGAATTTAGAGTGGAACATGGTAAGCCTGACAGTGGGGAAAAGCCGATTGGGGCTGCTAGCTAGCTTAGCTAGAAGGGGTTAATAACATACCTCAAAAAGTACAGCACTGGGGCACACAGATTAAAAATGTATACCTTAGGTATCAGCAGTTGAGGAATACAGTCTTCACAACAACTAAAATTATCACTATATAGTAGTCAGGTGTGAAATGCCTATAACGCTTGCACGCAAGCTCATGATAACGCGAGTATAATATATTACAAAGTTTAAAAAAAAGTATCGCTCTTGTACAATGCCTATAGTATAGGTTAAATTTTTTTTTTTTATTTATAGTGGCACAAGCTTGAAGAATAAAAAATTATGATACTGACATGTCACTTCCATTTAGTGTCTATATGGAGACTCCTTAGCACTCTTAGAGGTGTTGCTAAACCTACCATTTTTTACTTTTCCATTGTAACATAGGGGTGTTGGGTCAGTAAGTATTGCTTTTTAATTGTATATAATTTGTAAAATATAACTCACTATTCGTACTATACCTACTATAGGTCTGTTTTTTATGGGCATTTAAATGATATAGTGAAAAAGTACACACATACATATACACCTTTCCTATATGTAATACTGTTAAATACCCCCACTTGATTGGTAGCTCCTAAAACTTAATGCAATGTCTGTAAAAATACAAATATTTTTATAGAATAGTAAGTACTGGAAGTGTCAGTGCTTTAGAAATACATGCTCAATATATATTTAGTGCAGCCTAACATCTAGATAAGGAAGATATTATCCATCTTATATTTGTTGTATAACACTATCACATTTTTCTGCTTTCTATATTAATTTGTTCTGATGAATTTATGCAGTAATATATTTAAATCTAGGGTTTTGAATTTTTTTAAATATATTTATCATTGATTAGAGTGTTCTAGTTTACTCCAAACATCACAATGAAATACAACTGCTGTGCAGTTTGAATCTCTCTTCCCCCTCAAATTTTCAACCAATATTAAACCAATAGGAGATCCATTGGATCATTCTATAATTAATGTTATTAATCTACCTTTGAATACTCTCCCTCCCCATTGTCTCACAGCTGTCATCAGGGAGTCTGTTATAGAGAGGGATCACTATTGGAGAACCTGAGGTCCTACAAAGAACCCAGACTATCCCTGCCGTGTTTCAATCTTAAAGGGGAACTGTGGTCCAAAAATGACTTTAGGTAAGTTGATAGGAATTGCTCTCCTGAGAATTTTTGCAATTTATTTTCATTAATGATTTTGCATAGTTTTGAAGATATTTACATTTTTGTGTGTGATATGGCAGCAGCATCACCAGTTCCCCTGCACTTCCTGCTTCCTGCTCTGAAACCATGTCAGTCAATCTACCCTGTGTCTCCTCCTCTCCTTTGCAGCCCCCCTTTGCTCTCCCACTAATGGACCCTGTGGTTCCTCCAGTTGCAGGCCCCCCTTGGCCCATTCTCTTACAGCCCCATGTTGCCCTGCCCACTTGTGGGTGACATGGCCCCGCCCACTCGTGGATGAATAAAAACCACCCACTCGTGGGTGCACAAGCCCCGTTCACTCACTGGTGCATAAGCCCCGCCCACTCGTGGGTGCCGTGGGCCACTCAGACCCCCCCCTACAAAAAAAAAAAACTGTGGAAACAGCCTTTTCAGGCAGAGCGAGAACTCTGTAAAAACAGCTTTTTCAGGCATAGTGGGAGAGAAGGGCTGTAGATTCCCTTAACTACCAGGAATTCAGACAGTGGAGAGGAGGAGGGACTTCCTGTCTCCCTCACACACTGAGGGAGTCTGAGGCTGTGCTCGCTGGCAACTTGTTTGGAGACCACAGTTCCCCTTTAATAGATTGTATTACTGCAGGTAACAGGTTCATTACTCTGATGGGGTAAGATTTGCCCTAGGTGTTTTTCATTTTTAAAAAGTTTAAATTTTTACAGTATAGTTGTTCTTTAATATATTATGGTGATGAGGCTGTAAAGTACATTCTGTTGAAAGAAGGATCTATTTCATTGTATGCTCTGTGGAGGGATTTTGCCCTTTTTAAGCCCACCTTATCTTACCTATAAAGCTAATCAATATTCTGTGCTCCCAAGTTCTACCCCATAGAAACCATGAACCTGTGTCCTGCACTGATAGGGATCTAATAAGATTGGAACATGGCTAATAAGATTGGAACATGGCAGTCTGGGTTCTTTATAGGACCTCAGGCTGACCAATAGTGATCCCTCCATAACAGACTCCCTGGTGACAGCTGTGAGTCAAAGGGGAGGGTGAGTATTGGTGGATGGTTACAATCTTTCTTTTATAGAAACGTCCAATGGATCTACTCGTTCGTTTTCTATTGAATGGAACTTTAAAGAGAGATAATATATTTAAGTCTGATAGGAGTTATATTGCACTGAGGTCTTTGGACTGAACTATAACACAATGTTATTATTTATATATCGGAAAAACGAAAACCCTGGATTTAAATATCTATAAATTCAACAGAACAAATAGATAAACAAAACAAAGTGATACACAACAAATTTAAGATGGATAATGTCTGGCTTATCTTTTATTCATCTAGATGCTAAGTTGCACTTTATATATATTTACCCCATGTTTTTCTAAAGCACTTTTAATACTTGAGCACTTTCATGTATAAATGTTTTGTATGATTAAAAGGGTTATTTTTTATAAAGGGCCGCTGTCGTACATTAGCGATAATGCACTGTTTTACAACTGTGGCCCATAGATTCACGTTTTTGCACAGCAGTTGTAATAACTTAGATTGTAAGCTCTGCAGGGCAGGGATCTCATTCCTGTGTCGAGGAATGTTGCACTTACATACATTTATACATAATTAATATATATGCTTTCTTAACTGATGTATGAAATTGTATTTAATTTAATTTTTATTTATCTGTATAATGGCCTGCACTTATGCCCTTGTTTGTATACTCTGTATTTTATAAATGTACAGCGCGGCATACCCAAGTGGCGCTTTATAAATAAAATTATACATACATACATACACGTTGATGTTTGGCACTCTATGCAATGTTACAATTAATAGATTAAAAAAAAACTCTAAACCCTGGATTTAAATATCTTCCGGCATAAATTCATCAGAACCAATGGATAAAGAAAGCAGAAAAATGTGATAGTGTTATGCAACAAATAAGATGGATACTATCTGCCTTATCTTGATGTTTGGTTGCACTATAATTTAACTATATATTTAACATGTATTTCAAAAGCACTGACACTTCCAGAGCAATCCAAAAGGTGGCGCTGTTAACAGTATTACACATATGAAAGGTGTATTTGTATGGGTGAACTTTTTCACTATATCATTTAAATGACAATAAAAAACAGACCTATAGCAAATATAGTACTAGTAGTGAGCTATATAAACAAATTATAAACAATTAAAAAACAATACTTACAGACCCAACACTCCTGTTACAATACATGCGCACAGCCACACAGCCTCTGGTAAAAAAGCTTTACTGGTTACAATGCAAAACCCATTTGTATTATTTACAATTGAGAGAGACTGCTATGGGGTTAAACGTCGCCCCCTTATTCCAACCCTTCTATGAATTGTCAGGAGAAGGAGCATATTTTTAATTGGAAGGGCCTACCCATACCTAATTCAACACTTCAACAATACCTTATAAATGTCATTGGAAGGGACAGAGCTTGGGAAACTATTAAGACTCAGACCAGGAAAGGAATAAAGATACATCATTATTTAAAGGACCTAGTACTAGAAGTTATACGTTGGAACATTTTTCACATGCAACTCATATTGTGTCATTTACTGAATGTAAACTTAATTTAGGTTTGTTAAACTACGCATCTCTTTCAATTTGACTTTAGAATTAGAAGTTACCTGTCTCTAGACATTTTATAGAGGCAGGCCATGGAGAAAACAAATAACTATTTATAAAAAGTAAGGAAGATGGGGAATTTAAGAAGGTTAGATGGATTCATCGACTCTCTAGCTCCCTCACGTCTGAACTGAGATTTTGATTTATGCTGGTTTGTTTGACTTTCTATAGTTGCTTGTACTTACATAGGATTTAGATCACATATGTCAAACTCAAGGCCCACGCGCAGACGGGACTTTTTTAAATAGATAAAAGTGCATTTTGGCTGCACCTTCAGCCGTCATCAATAGAAGGAATCCATCACTTCCTCTTCCTTAAAACAGGTAAGTAAAATAACACACACCCCATCCTCCATATAAATAATTACAGACAAGTACATTACCCTATTAACCCAATAATAAAACCAAAGGATACACAATTAAAAACAAGGATAAATCCATGTTCCCTTTATATTCATTATACAAAATATAACAATATAAATCGCAACATTCAATGAAACATATAAAAATGTATCAATGTGCAATATTAAATACTATTAATATCCAAACCAATTATTAAATGTGATACATACTACCCCAAAACTCTTATAGAAATCTAGCAAAGAATAATTGTTCATTTAGCCTGTGGTCATAATGTATCCAACAGTCTGATCCAGCTGGCTTCCCTCTGGAGTAGTAATCTTTTTCAATCTACTCCCACCCTATTCTGTACTGTTTCAATAGCCATCCATTGCATGCAACTCAATTGATGGTGGACTATTTTCAAAACCCGGGCAACGGATTATTCTCCAAACTGGGACATACGCCGATTACTTTAACATGTTTTCTCCATTAAGAGCAATTCTGATGGATGACCTATGGTTAGCCATAAGGTTCCTGATAGTAGTTGTGGTCTTCCCGATAAAATAGTGATCACATCGACAAGTAAAAGTATATAAATGTTGGTGCTTAAAAACATGATCCTATCATGTATTTTGATACGTTGTCCACTTTGAGGATGTGGGAAATCTGAACCCTTGAGAAGTAATAGGGGGTCTGTAGATCAGCATGGACCAACAAGCTGCAAAGATCCTTCCTCTCCTCTGGCAAAAATGGGTTTCGAATTATGAAAATGCAAGCTTTTAGCAGTATTCACAATGCCCCAATGTTTTTGCACACTCTGCTTTGTCATTGGTATTCTAGGAGTATTGCATAACATAGGGTATTAAAGGACATGTAAACTGAGGCAAATCCTTTGTTAACTTATCACACAATAATTAGGATTAATTACCAACAATCTTAAATCTGTATTTTTTTCTATTCTGACCTTCCTATTCCTTGTTTTTTTTTTTTAGCTCTGGGAGTTTTACTTTTTACTGTAAGTCAGTAAAGAACTGTCAATCACCCAGCCCCTCCACCCTGGCACACTACATGTAAAACTCTCCATTCTATAAAAGTAAAGCTTATTTCTCGGTCACTGCATGGCTAATTGAGTCAGCATTAAGATAAAAAAAAAGGCATTATCTGTTGCGCTGTAATCTTTCTGCGCAGATAACCCCAATCCTGCAGTTAGCTGCTGTCTGTGTAAAGCTGGGTACACAAAGTAACAATAAAGCCCCGATACCGTCAGCTCCGACCGTATCGGCGCTTTATCATTGTGTGTGTACGTTTGTTTCCCAAAAATTTCCATCGGCTGCGCTAGACTCCCTATAGAGGAGTCTAGCGCGGCCGATGGAAACACACCGTCCCGAGCATTCTCCTTAAGAAGTTCGGGACTTTAACTCACAGGCATTACTGTTTGAAGCTCAAGCAGGAGAGTGCACAGAACTCAAAGGCATTACTGTTTGATGCTCAAGCAGGAGAAAGCAGAGGAAATCTCAGCGGGGCGGAGCTTAACATTCAGCAAACCAGTAACAAGATGTCAGCAACTTTCAAGGCACAAAGCTAGGCTCTGGTGGGGCATAGGTAAAAAAAAATATGGCAACAGTATTTTTAAAGCTGCAGCTTCCAAATGAACATAACTTGATTTTACAGTGCACTTATCTTTTAAATAAAGTAAATGCACTTTCTGCTTTGTGCCAGACCACCAGAGTAACACACTGTGCGTCATGCTACCCATAATCATTCCATAAAGCAGTGATCTGTAACTAATTGGTGGCAGCAGAGCTGGTAATACCATTTTATTTTCCCTGTTTTCTCTCTATTTAAAATGGCAGCTTGGATCTCACTTGCAAGTCCTTAAGTGGTAAGGTAGACCAAGAATTTAATACTGAAATAAAAAGCAGTTAGCAGTTATTAAAAAGTTGTAAATCTGAAACTTGCTGTGGTAATTACTAATAATTATAAACATAGCAAGTTCATCTGGATACTGTATGGGGTGTCAGGTTGCCCAGTGGTGCTGTTTAGGTTGAACTGCACATTGTTGCAGGATTGCCTCAGTCTGTCCTCAGACCTGCAGGTTTATTACACTTAGACCCCCTGTATTCTAGCTGGCAGGTAGATGCAAATAGGAAAGGGAGGCCAAGTATGGTAAGGTTCATGACTCCTACTGCCTGAAGTGACCTAAATAATCCTTCCCTAGGCCAATTATGTAATAGCTATGGATATAAGGGAAGGGCAGATGGATAATTAGCATATTCGAGTACTTGGGTAGTTGTGCAGACAGTAAAAACATGGGGGTCTTAAGCTACAATTTTAAAATTGAAAAGCCTTCCAACCACGTCAAGGTAACCCCAGTATGGGAGGTCCTAACAAATTACCTTGGGTCATTTGTCTGGGGTGACACTCCCTGCTTGGTTGCATTTTCGTGGGAAGATTGTCTCGCTGACCTTTGGGAGGCCTCTTCCCTGTAGGCAGGGGGAAGTGATAGCCTTCAATACTAATCCAATGCAAGGTCAGGGAAACAGTCTTCCACTATATGTTATAATAATGTTGCCATAGGAGTGCTTCCACAGCCCCCCCCACCCCCTTTTTTGTTTATGTAATGTAGCAGAGTTTCTCTGCAGGAAGATAGACCAAGCTTTCATGTGGTAGTAGCACCCTCAACACATCCCTTTAATTGCAGGTTTTACACCTTGAATACCAAGCATTGGATGGGAGGCCTCTTCCCTCCTTGTTAAAAGCCAGTAGGTGGAGGGAAGTGATAGCCTTCAATACTAATCCAATGCAAGGTCAGGGAGACAATCTTCCCAGGAATGTCAGCCCAGATAAATGACCCAAGGTAATTTGTCAGGACCTTCCATACTGGGGTTACCCAGGAATGTGCATTGATCATCTCTTTTCTTGTTTGTTCAAAAGTTCAACACCCATGCTCTATACAGGTATCCCACCTCTCCCTTATTGTCCGGGAGTCTCCCTCATTCTGGGGTGGTCTCCTGCACTCCCACGACTAAGAGGACTCTCTAGTCTCACAATCATGCCCATTTTAAAGACCATGCCCCTAACCCTGCCTCCCTCCACCCCTAGGACACTGGCCCTGCCTCCGTGTGACGTCGTGCCCTGCCCCACGTGATGTCACGTCCCCTGCCTCTGCGTGATGTCGTGCCCTGCCCCGTGATGTCACATCCCCTCCACCACGCCCTCTTTCCCACCTTGCCCGGAAGCCTGAAATGGCAGGGTGGGATATCTGCTCTATATCATAAGCCTCTATTTCATCTGTATACATTCATTAGCCAATGGACATAAAGGAGAAACTTACTGATAACACAGAACACTGGGAGTTGTAGTTCTCCAACATGTGAAAGGTCAGTGAGAAATAATTGTTTCTATGTTAGATTAGGGCAATGCTATTATAATAACATGAGGCTGTGAGGTACCTTCTGTTATAAGAAGGCTCTATTTTATTCTATACAGTGGGGAGCATTTACCAACTTTAACCCCACCACACCTTAATCTATAAAGCTAATCAGTATCCTGTGATCCCAAGTCATAACATAAGACGCTATAAATGTAGAACATTATATGTGGTGAATACTAATAAGCATGAACATAGCATGTTTATCTGGATTCTGTTTATAGTGTCTTAGGTCACCCAATGCAGCTGTTTAGTTTGAAGCACACAGTGTGGCAGGATTGCCTGGGTCAATTCTCAGACCTGCAGGGTTATCCTATTTGGTTCCCCTTGATGCTGGTGTCTGAGTAACATTTTAAAATATACCTGTGCAAAGACTCTATATCCACTGTATCCACACATAGCAAAACATACACATACACAATTTCCCTTATATTGTATAAATATATTTATATCTTCATAGGAGATTGCATTGAGTTTTTAGGAGGGAAAAATGATATTACATATAGGAAAGGAGTGTATGTATGTGTGTACTATCTCACTATTACCATTTAAATGACCATCAGTAAATGTACATAAGTACTGACTTAGATTAGGTACAACACAAAATATACAAAATATATAAACTTACTTACAGAGCTACATTTATTTCAAAATGGAATGGTCAAATGGCAGCTTAAACAACACCCCTGTGTCTGCTCCATGTAAAAGGAAGTGTAATCCAAAAAAAGTTTGTCTGCTACACAGGATGTGAAGTGTATTGTAATGGACATATACACCAAGGCTCCTTATATACCACCTCCAGCCTGTAAGTGGTGTCAGGGAGTAATAAAAGACAAGACACACCTGCTTTCTATGGCTAGGAGGAGAGATAGTGAAAGTAGATTGTGGTGTGTGTTTTGGAGTGATATTGACTTACAGCAACACAAGATCCTGTGTATAAGATCCTGTTACCACCTGTTGGGAGGACAGATTATTGGACAGACAATTTACCTTATTGGATATAAACTCTGTGGCAATAGTTAAGTGTACACCAATTTATAAGGACACACAATATACAGGCCTGGTCAATATTCAAAGTGGTACACCATAGACAGGGACACCCCTAATTACTGCACATCTTATGTGGGCAACCTGTGCACTGTCTGCTTTTGTGCCAGACCACCAGAGTAACCCACTGTGTGCCATGCTACCCATAATCATTCCATAAAGCAGTGATCTGGTACAAATTGGTGGCAGCGGTGCTGGTAATACCACTTATTCTCCCGGTTTTCTCTGTATATTTGTTCTCTGTATTAAGCTATTGAAGCTGCTACTGAGAGTATTGATTTAAATCCTCCTGTCCTTGTACCTGCAAATGAAATTCCCCAATTAGACTCTGTAGCTCTACCAGGCCCAATTGCTAAACCTATTTTTAAACCTGATCCATTTGATGGGGTAACTAGGGGGTGGACTGTTGGCTAGAACAATTTGAATTGGCAGCCGCTATTAATGGTTGGAATGAAGGTGCTCGCTCGCAAGTCCTTAGCCTTTTGCTTAGTGGTAAAGCCAGGCAGGTATACCAAGGATTTACTGTAATACTGAAATAAAAAGCAGTTATCAGTTATTAAAAATTGCTCTGAAGCAATTTTTTTTCAATTAGATCTGTATAAAAGTATATAAAGGATAAATGCATTTCTTTAGGTAAACTGGGAATGAGAAATGTATGTTTATACGTTAGATTATTAGGGCAATGCTATTATAATAACATGATGCTGGTACCTACTATTATAATATATATACTAATAAGTATTAACCTAGCATGTTTAGCTTCAACCACACAGTGTGGTAGGATTGCCTGGGTCTACTCTCAGACTTGCAGGATTATCCTATATGGTTCCTCTGGAAGCTGGTGACTGTGAGTAAGTTTAAAATATACCTGTGTAAAGATTCTATATCCACACATAGCAAAACATACACACACCTAATTTCCATTGTGCACCAACAGGGCGGCCGCTTGCATCCTCTGCTGAGCGAGCGGACAATGTAGGAGAAGGAATTCAACACTGGGGGGGCTCTCGGGGGGTGGTGGGTACAGTAATCCCTGCAATGGCAATTCCTTGCCACTGCAGATGTTTGGAAACTACAAACATCTGCAGAGTTGGGAGTTGTAGCTTCCAAACATCTGGGAGTGCCAAAGAATGGGGGTTTACTGTATGGGATTACTGCCCTTTTTTTTTTTAGATAGTAAGGGTTTGAGGTCAGGATCTCGTTTAAATAAACGTATTAAAATGCACTGAAGAATATAATGCTAAAGAAAAAATATAAACAAATATAAATAATGTAAATAAAACATTTATGTACATTATGTACAGTGCCAGTAAAAAACATATTTATAAAAGATAAAAAACTGTAATGCACAAGTAATTTTCACTTAATAATTATCTCACCAATACACTGGTTTCTCAAAAATTAGTGCAACTTACCTAATAGCATCAGCCATTTTAGTGCTTTCCCTTTTTCTATCATCTGTCAAACGTCGGATAAAATAGATAAAATCAAGTCCGCGACAAAAGACACTTCCAACTGCGCTAAACAAAACAAGTTTGCTGTCATCTGCAGCTGCAGTGTTAAGAGCACCTTGTACTTCTTTCATCACCTGAAATCACCCAAGAACAATGAGGTTAGAAGTCCTTTCTGCTAGAATATATATCTGGTGTGTTTTGTAACCACATAGTATTTTAGCCAATCTGAAATATTAAAGCTACTTGAAATGGTCCTGCAATAAAAGTTGTTAAAGTTATGTGCAAAACGAAAGTTTTCATAATATTACCCTATTCTTGCAAACCTAATTGCAGTGGCTCAGTGGGTTAACATTGATACTTTTGCAGTACCATGCCCTGGGTTCAAATTTAACTTTGGCTAAATCTAGAAGAGTTTTCCACTGTGCACCTTGAGGGTGTAGTTTTCAAATGTATTAATTTATTAAACGAGAGCCTAAACCTAAATTTTAAACAAACACAAATTCAGCATATTAAGTGGCTGCCTTATTTTTCACTAAATCTCAGTATTTATAAGAAACCCCTAATAAAAAAAAAGTTAAAAAGTGTAAATGGGGAGTGGATGCATCAATGGTATAGCTGCATCAATGTTATAGCTTCTTTAAAGATTTGTAGGGAGAAATAATAACACTAATCTGTGCGTGTCTTACTTTTCCGAGATCCCACGATGCAACATCATGGGATCGAGGTAAGGTGCTAGTTTAAAGCCCCCTTATACGACCATATGAGCCCAAAACAAATAGGGAATTGAATCATGTGTGCTGTGCATTTTCAAAAACATTTGAAAATGGCACAGTGCTCCAGAATGAGAGTATAACCCACATTAACCTAAATTTACACTAGGTTGCATGGTTTTAAAGATTAAATCTCCCTTTTAGGAATAGGTGGTCTTTCAAGGTAGTTAAAAAACCAAAAATATGTAGTTATACTATTATTTGTTAAATAAAATGCTAACATTCTAAACAATATTTAAGCTCTATTAACCAATTAAAAAGTTTTACTAACTTTCCCCACTGGATGAGGGGGGTGGAATGTTCTCTCTAATTTTAATATATATCTTATTCCAATGGATCCTTCGCACTCCGTGCTAGTGGATACGCCTGGGTATATGAACAGTCCAGGAAACATACAGAGCACTCCAGGGCTTTCAAAAGTATTTTTATTATAACAATAGTAGGCCCATATCACCTACGTGTTCCGGCCATCTTGGATGAAGGCCACATCCAAAACGTGTAGGTGATATGGGCCTACTTTTGTTATAATAAATATACTTTTAAAAGCCCTGGAATGATCTGTATGTTTCCTGGACTATACATACATACCCACAATCCCAGACTAGCATATTCAAATTGAATTAACCATCAATATATCAATATCGGCTTACATTTTTTAAAGGGCATGTCCACCCTTATTTTAAACTTTTGGTATATGATAGTATATGTTCCCCCAGCCCCAACTGCTATAAAAAGTTTTAAGAAAGTGCCCCGATGTTTACCCTCTCTCCTCCGACGCTGCAAGACACTGCAAGCAGGGAGCGGGACCGGCAGCCGCGTCCGTGATTGGCGGAGGCAGCCAATCACGGACGCGGCTGCCGGCTTCTCAGAATGCGGTGGAGAGAGGGAGGTAAGTACAGTTCTGGGGACTTTCTTAAAAATATTTTTATGCGGTGGGGCGGGGGACTGGGAACATATACTATTACATGGCAAGGGGTTTTATGGTAGGGTGAGGGATAGCAAACGGGAGGGAGAGGGAGGGGAGAAGGGCTGCAGTACACATGCCAAAATTCTCCCGGAGGCCCGATAGGAGGCAGAGTCCTATATGGACTCTGCTATCTCTGGTGGGCAGTTTTGGGACTTTGGGGGGGGGGGGGGGGATCGGGGGGGACTACAGGGAACTTATCGAGCTGGGATGTGAGGTAAGGATTAAAACTACACACATGATGGGGCCAGTAGTGGGGGGGGGGGGGGATTATAGTTTTGGGGGTGGACATGCCCTTTAAAGTCACTAAAGCTTATTTTTGACATTTATAGTATAATTCATTGGGAATAAGGAGTGCAGAAGGAGAGCTGTGAGCACTCCAGAAACGCTATCTCCCATAGCTGATATCTAAGCATGCAAGTACAAACAGTAGTAATCACTCCTACTTCACATTAAATTCTACTTTAGATTTTATTAAAAAAAAACAAAAAAAAAAAACACACATTTCCCACTATCTTTTCCTTTTAAATATAGACATAAAACTAACCTCAGGATTTAGTGAATTATGCTCTGATGACTTCGTAGAAAGTAAAATATGAGTGAAACCATCCTGCTTTCTGACAACAATATCTCTATAGCGGTAAGCACTTTCAGTTTGTCTCACACTGAAACGCAGTCTCTTATCAAAAGGCTGATCTCTCCGCTCCTCAATAAATCTTCGCTTGCCTGTAACTCCTGCCACTGAAGTCTGAATATTGGTGGTACAATTAGTTGACAAAGCATCCATAAAAGTGGAAGTACCTGCAAATATTTGAAATGTTAGAATCTTACATATTAGAATAATGAACTGTTAATAATATAGTACATAACAGGGAGTAATAATTGCCAATTGGTTATTTAGGTCAATATAATTTTCTATGTAATGGATGGCCAATTTACCAATATGAACACTTACCTAGCGTTATTCAAATTCAGATGCTGCTTCTCATTTTCCCAATCTCTACTGTGGAAGGTAAAATGTTCTAGACAGACATATCGTTCAACCCTGCAGTTACTTTCTAACCAAAATATGCTTGATTGACTTAAATTGAAAAAGTCATCTGATTTCTATACTTGATCTCTAAGGCTGGGTACACACTGGGCTATTATTTGTGTAATAAGTGCCCTGCCGGGAAAACTGACTGTTGGTCATAGCATTTTTGAGCTTCAGTTCGGTAGATTAGTACTCAAATAATTGGCATTCCCTTACCTACATGCCACAAATTATTTCTCTAGAGCTGGGCAGTTTGGTGCAATTGTCATAAATCCAAAATAAAGTGGACTAAAAATCCTTAGTACTAATCCCTTAAGCAAGTGACTTGATGTAAACACGTTTGCTGCTATTGGTATTATCCTCACGGTCAAAAAAGATGCAATTATTTCCTTCAATTAATGGAAAAACATACTTGGTCAGTTTTGCAAATGAGCAGTGATACCTGCCATAATTCACATTGCAGTCCTATGCTGTAATCCTCCCATGCAAAGAATAAAACATCTACAATAAATGAAGTACAGTAGTTTAAAAACCATCGGAGAACAGCCCAATCACAACAAATTCTTATGCGATTAGCTACAAAGCCTATGGCTGCCAGATCTAAAGAATGGAAAGCATAGGTTGAAACCGTAATAGACTTCCCCCAACATTTGATGAAATACAACCTAAATTAGGATAAGGCTACACTGCAAAAAGAAAAGTTTTTTGCTATTTCAGTGTCTATTTCTCTGCACCGCATTGCATATTTCTAACATTTTGCTGTACGTTTCTATGTGCTCGCATTTCAAAAGATTTGTGAATAAAAATGCATGTATGGTGCGATTAGGAGAGCAATAGGCCAAACGTGAATGCATAAGGATAGCAATGCACACATTGTGGCATACTGCCTGATTCCAATTAAAACCAGCTCTCACAACAGATGAACTGCAACGCATACGTTCAGTAAAACGCACTAGTGTGGCTTAAAGGGACTGTCCACCCCTCTTTCCAAAAACTTATATAATGTAGATAACCCCCCAAAACCTTAACTTCGTTTTAGTCACAATATACAAATCAGCTCCCACACAGAGATATTATACTTAAATGCTCCTCCTCGCTCCACCGCCACGGCTCTGCACTTCCGGGTAAGGCAGTCAGTGTCGGCCGTGACTGTGACGGCACGGCCAATCACTGACTGCCATTCCCGGAGCAGTCTCCACTGAGGCTGCTCAAGAACACAAACAGAACAGAGCACCCACAGTGTAAACTGGGAGAAGAACCCGGAAGCAGCGGTGGAGCGAGGAGCTTGTTAGTATAACTCTGTGTGGGAGCTGATTTGCAAATTGTGACTAAAACGAAGTTAAGGTTTTGGGGGATTATCTACATTGTATCAGTTTTTGGAAAGAAGGGTGGACAGTCCCTTTAAGCCTTAGAGATTTCAGGCCATTTTCCCTTCCGTTGTCATTTTATTTAACTGACCTTTGCACTTATCTATTTTAGGGAACCTACGTCATGTCTTCACAGGACATGGTCTGCTAGCATCATCTTTTTGCTAACCTTTTTTGTAGCTTCAACTGTCAGATCTCAGTGCAGAAATTAAAGGGCATGTCCACCCCTAAAATAGTTTTTAAATATTATGCTCCCCCATGTCCCCCAGCCCCAACCACGTTTCTTTTTTTCAAAAAGCTCCCCAAACTCTTACTTACCTCCCCTCGATCCTCCGCCGCACTGCCGGCCCTCTGCTTGCGAGAATGCAAGCAGAGGGGCGGGACCGGCAGTCGCGTCTGTGATTGGCTGAGCGGCAGAGGAAAGCGGAGAAGTAAGAGTTTGGGGAGCTTTTTGAAAAAAAAAAACATGCGGTTGGGGCTGGGGGACATGGGGGAGCAGAATATTAAGGGGGATTAATGCTAGGGGGAGGGATAGCAGAGCCCTGCTATCCTCCTGGTGGTTAGTTTTGGGACTTTGGGGGGGGGGGGTTTACAGGAGAACCCTATGGAGCTGGGATGTGAGGTAAGGATTAAACTACACTACATGGTGGGGCCAGTAGTTGGGGGGATTATAGTTTTGGGGGTGGACATGCCCTTTAATTACAAAGAATGTTATTCTAGAACTGCTTAATCATACATCCATGCTTTATCAAATTGCAGTTTTCTAGCTTATGCTCTTATCTCTTAACAGATTCTGTTCAACACCAAATGTCTGCCATGTACAATGCTGTTTTGACACCTTACTCTGGGCGTTCCTATAGCACCTCTTGGCCACTATGCAATCACGCCCTTAACACCTGGCTGTGATATGCTAATTGGGATTTTCCAGGGTACATAATTGCCACAGATTCTTGTACAAGTCATTCTGATTTGAGAAAGCCAGTCTGATGACTAGCGAAACGTCTTTAAGAACTAAACTTCAATTCTAGTTGATCTAATTGAATACAACAGATACATAAATTGCTAATCTCACTGTAAAACCTAACATTTGCGTAAAAAAACAGGTCCCATTTTAGCAGCTCATATTGATTTCAAACAGAATCTGTGAAGAGATAAGAGCATAAGCATGGCCATTTTGTATGATTAAGCAGTTCTAGAATAACATTCTTTGTAATTAATTTCTTTATACCATGACCTGGATGAATGAGAACCTTCACAAGCATAGCAATTTATGTATCTATTTGTTTTTTTGGGGGGTGGAGTTAGGAAATGAATTACAAGTTTTTATAACGTTGGATTCATATTTATTCTTCATGACAGCACCCAAATGAGGAGTCTTCTTGGTTAGGCAATAGAGACTGGAGTTTTGTTACTCACTCACCTGTTTTACTTAAGTTTTAGTAACACTGATTTAATTTAGCACTCATCGAGGAGCAGTAGTAACAATGTTTTCCATAACATATTGGCTTTCATTTGTCTTTACATATAAAGAATAAAACACTAATGCATTGGATATATTTTTTTTGTTTCAAAACAGAAAAAATAAGCGGCTTACCTTTTCCATTAATTGTCAGTACTGATGTTGCAGTCATGGTCAATGGCATTTGTATCTGTGGTATCAATTGCTGAGGCCTAGGTCTGCTCCCCATTCTAGCTCTTTCAGCACCAGGTCCCAATAAAGCCCCCACTGGCTTTTCAGCTGTTACCTCAGGTGCTGTAGAGTCTTGTTCTAAATTATTTAGTTTTTCTGTGCTTTCATTCTGAAATCCATCAACAGAAATCCTGCTTTTCATTGGACTTTTAGGAACAAGAATTTTAATTCCTGATCTGGAAAGGTCCATAGCTTTCTTTACTGGACTTGCTTGGGAAGGACTTTTGCGTAATTTGGGGCTGGTGGCAAGCAACTGGTTATTTTTGGAGTCATTGTCCTTAATTAAAGGCATAGACTTTGGAGATGTTCTTAAAAAAGAACTATTTATTGATCTGGAAATTTGTTTTCTGGCATTATTTGGAGACGTCCGATTTGTTCTTACTGTACTGTTGTCCCTTGGCTTTTCACTATGTCTTCTATTGAATTCATGTATATATTCCTCACAGTTCACTAAATGTTGCTCAGGTTCCCATGTATCATCTTCACTGTCATATCCTTTCCAGTGCACTAAATATTCAATTTTACCCTTTTTGTTCTTTCTTTTGTCAACTATTCGTTCAACCTACAAAAAAAAAAAAAGAGAGAATTAAAGGATATTGAAAATAAACTGATTACATGTATAAACTATACATCCTTTGTAGCTGATAAGTAATTGGCCCAGCAATAGATTTAATAACTATGTTGTAAAAGGATGTCAAAAATGTGCTAAACAGTTTATTCCCCTCTGCATATACTATAGAGAATCTGAAATGTTATAGCAATGACTGTAATAATATGAATAATGCGAAAAGTAATTCTACCTCTATGCAATGTGTAACTATTTTGTGCTTTTGTAAATTACTTTCTATGAAAGATGGATGGGTGACTGGTACACTGTGAAGAGGCACATAGATCACATTAAACAAATTAATATCAAGTAAGACTGTCCACATATCCACACAACCCCCAAGCATTTTGGTAATAATGCTCTATGCATTAAAGGGTAACCCCAGCCCACCCCCAAGTTAGTTTTATAAATAAATAAATAAAAATACTTCCCACCATTTGTTTGTTCCCTCAGCTCTCTGCTTGCAAGAATTTGCAAATAGCGTCCGCCGCCGGGCCGGCAGCCACGCCTGTGATTGGCCGAGAGTCAATCACATACCCGCCTACCGGACATGCATAGAGCCATAGTATTGTTTTTTTACAATACTAACATGACGGTTGGGAGTAAGCTAGTGTACACACTACAGAAAAATGTTTTAAAGGGCATGTCCACCCCACTACTAGCCCCAATCTGTAGTGTATAAAAATCCTTACCTTACATCCCAGATCCAAATGGATGCCCTGTAATCCCTCCCCAAAGTCCCAAAAACTTCCCACCAGGAGTACTGCAGAGTCCATATAGGACTCTGCCTCCTGTCTCCCCTCCGGGAGAATTTTGCCATGCGCAGAACAGCCCTCAACTCCCCTCCCTCCCAATTTGGTCTCCCTCCCCCTAGCATTAAACCCCTTTCCCATAATATAGATATTGGTCCCCCAGCCCCAACCACATTACTATTAGAGCAAGAAAGTCCCCCGAGCTTTACTTACCTCTCCGTCGTTCTACACTACTGGCAGCCGCGTCCGTGATTGGCTGACGTGGCTGCCGGTCCCGCCCCCTGCTTGCGGTCCCGCCCCCTGCTTGCAGTTCTATTCAAGCAGAGGGCCGGGATTGTGCGGCGAAGGAGAGAGGTAAGGTAAGTAAAGATCGGGGAACTTTCATGCTCTAATAGGAATGCGGTTGAGGCTGGGAGGACCAATATCTATATTATGGGAAAAGTTAGTTCAAAGGGTGGACATACCCTTTAATGCTAGGGGATGAGGCAGCCATGAAAGGATCCAGAGGGTGGGAGGCCTCCCCTGTGCATGCCAGTGTCCTCCTAGAGGACAAGGAAGTAGCAGGGACTGGATGACACACAGCTCCAACTCTTCACTTTTCTGAATAAGCACTGCAGGAGAACCATAAGGAGCAGAGATGTAAGGTAAGGATTTTTAACACTATACAGTGGGGCCAGTAGTGGGTTAAATTTTAGTTTTGTGGGTGGACATGCTCTTTAAATAAACAACTTTAAAAAAAAAAAAAATTTATATATATTTTTTTATTTATATAGAAGTTGCTAGAAGGTAGGAGCACTTGCATTTATCTTCCGTGCCGTTTCACAAGCAGAGAAATCAGCAACAGATCCCCAATCGAGCACTTAGCAGTGTGTACTCCTCGCCTCCTCCCAACATCTGACCCCTGTGTGCACCCACGCCTCAGCGTAGTAAATTTAGGGGGGGTTGAGGTGCAAATAGCAAGGACACAGTGCAATAACATTAAAAATGTATGTTGTGTAACTACAACATTTCAGTACTAGAAACACAATTTTAAACAACTGGCTCCACATTTCCAACCAATAGTACAGGCAACCAAGTGTTTTGATAATAAATGTAACCAAAGGCACATACACAATGATATTTACAAACACATAGCCCTCCCACACATACTTACATGAGTCTATATTTTACTTATATGGCTAGTAAACGTTGAACATTTGGGTGTTGTGCAGCTATAATAGACTACTCAGTCCAGTTCAGTAATACAAACACAAGTCAAATAATTATCTCCACTAATAATATTTAGAATAAATCGTCTCTGCCCATACCTAAATATCTTTGGTAATGGAGTAATAAAACACCAAACACAAAGGCTGCATAAGTACAATGAAAAGGTTATGTGTTGTACAACTATAAGGGCTAGGCCACACTATTTTCAAGTCCGACCACAGAATCTCAGTTAGACTGAGGTCTGGATTTTAAGTAGGCCATTCCAACACATTTAAAATGTTTCCCCTTAAACCACTCAAGTATTGCTTTAGCAGTATGCTTCGGGCCATTGTCCTTCTGGAAGGTGAACCTTCATTCCAGTCTCAAATCACATGCAGACTGACATATTTTATTTAAAAATATCCCGATATTTGGCAACATCCATCTTTCCCTTGAAACATCACCAGAGCAGGATGCAGCCACCACCAGAATTCACTGCGGCGATGGGGTGATGGAATGTGTTGGGTTTGCGATAGACATAGCATTTTCCTTGGTAGGCATAAAGTTAAATATCAATCTCATATGACAGAAACACCTTGCTCCATACATTTGGGGAGTCACCACATGCCTTTTTTTTAGTGTGGTCCTATGGACAAATACTCCAGTGTCTGTTGTGGAACTTTGCAACTACTTCAGGGTTACCTTTGGTCTCTGTGCTGCTTTCTGGTTAATGCCCTCCTTTAATGACCCAACCCTGACTTGTACATCTCAACAACTTTGTCCCTGACTTGTTTGGAGATCTCCTTGGCCTTCATGGTGTGATGCATTTTGCTTAGTGCTTTATGAAGCTTCTGTGGTCTTTAGAAAAAGTTTCTTTATACTGCCAAGTCAGGTGACTTAGATTGCCCACAAGTGGACTTCATTTCACAAATTATGTTCCTTTTGAAGGTAATTCGTTGCACTAGGACTTTTTAGGGGCTTTGAGGTAAAGGGGGTGAATATGCACAATGGCAATTTTTTAAGTATATATT
The DNA here is from genome assembly GCA_019447015.1 of Hymenochirus boettgeri. NCBI lineage: Eukaryota > Metazoa > Chordata > Amphibia > Anura > Pipidae > Hymenochirus > Hymenochirus boettgeri. The sequence goes on from CM033474.1 coordinate 168,368,330, forward strand.
TTTAGCACTTCAGCAACATAGACACCCATTTTTGTAAATATTTTATCTTTTATGGGAAAAAATTAAAGATATGATTTTGATACAATGTAAACAAGTCAGTATACATTTTGTATAACAGTGTAAACATGTTGCCCCTCAAACAGACATTAATGTATAAACCGCTGGCAAGGGAGTTCATTCATAAGTAAAAAATGTCCAAATTATGCCCAATTAGCACAAGGTCTCAAGTGTGAATAGGAAGCAGGTGTTAAATTTGGTGTTATTGCTCTCTCTTACTGGTAACTGGAAGTTGAACATGGCACTTCATGGTAAAGAAAACGGAGGATCTGAAAGAAAGAAATTTTACTCTGCATAAAGATGGCCTAGGCTATAGGAAGATTGTGAACACCCTGAAGACGAGCGGCAGTAAAGTGGCTCAGACCATACACGGTTTAACAGAGCAGGTTCCACTCAGAACAGGCCTCACCATGAACGACCAAAGAAGTTGACTGCATGTGCTCAGCCTTATATCCAGAGGTTGTCTTCTGCAAATAGTCTTATGTCATTGCTTAAAGGCGTTGGAGAGGTCAGTCTGTCAGTGCTCAGACCATACACCACATCAAATTGGTCTGCATGGCTGTTGTCCCAAAAGGTAGCATCTTCGAAAGATAATGCACAAGAAAACCCACAGTTTGATGACACAAGATAAATGAGAAAAAAAAAATTCCCCTGGTGGCTATATAGGCCAGGGCAGTCCAGTGTTCTGTTGGCTGTTAGGAATGGGTGATTTTACTTCTGTGTGGGTGAGCTCTCCGGGTGCTGCTAAGCCTAAGGTTTCGTGGGTGCTCCAGTACAGTGTGCTGGAAGTTATGCCACCTCTTTAGGCCTTCCTAAGGTTATGATTATGGAGTCTGCAGAGTATTCTCTGGTTAACCCCATGGTCCTCAGACCAAGACGGATGTCTGAGGAAAGCAAGAATACGAATGGTATCTAGAATGGCAAGCTCAGATGGAGAAGTTTCTAAAAGATGTAGGTAAACCATGCGGTCCCTTTTGAGTTTATGGTAGTTGACATTAAATCTGTATTTAGGTTCTGTTTTTCAGCCTCTCTAGCTCAGAGAAGGTCGCTAAATCCTCAGTTACGACTGTACAAGGAGAAACTAAACCTGTGAATCCCCCTAATGTGGAAGCACCTTCTACATCTCTGTTTGCTACTCTAGTGAATCTACTTAAGGAGGATTAGAGAGCAAGTTATGTTGCTGCCTTCTAAGGCAGATTTGATTTAAAGGTATACCCTCTGATTCGAGTCGTCAGAAGGAAGCAAAGTCATCCTTAGCAGACAGGCTATTTTCCTAAGTAATTAAAAAAGGTAATTATTTTACCTTACACAGTTCAGTTTCAGAGATAATGTCTTCAGAGAAAAAGAAGAGGCATAAAGGATTCTCCACTGCAGGAAAATATACCATGAATGAGGCTGTTTCAAGGTTTTGGGATACTCTGCCCTAATGTAGATGCCCGTGTCGCAAGATTGGCTCGCCGGACCACTCTTCTAATTAATGATGCAGCCTTATTCTGGGATCCTGTGGAGAAAAACCATGGTATTTACATTGAAGAACTTCTTAGCCGGACATCCGGCTGTAGCCATAACATTAGTGTCAATGCAGTGGCTGCAAGATCTGGATCATGCAATCTAGGGAAATGTTAAAAGGAGAAGATTGTGGGATTTTAGGCTGGCAGCTGATTTATTTGAAGGCCTCTAGAGATCTTGTTAGGCTTGAAGAAAGTGGCAGCGAGAAGAGCGTAGTGGTTGAGGAACTGGAGTGCAGACATACTCTCTAAGAATAATCTCTTCCAGTTCCTTTTGAGGGTGAGAAGTTATTCGGTAAAACCCTGTTGAATATTATTTCCAGAGATTTAGGAGAAAAAAGTTTTTTCCTGCCTAAGAAGAGAAGAAGATCTAAGTGGCAGAGATTTGAGTCTGCCTTTGAAAAAGACCACAACAGGCTGCACAAGCACAATAAGGAGCGGCCAACCCAGGTCATGAGAATAAGAGGAAGGCTGGATGAGTTTCTTCCAGACCTGGGCCAGGGACTTTGGAGATGCCTGGGTTCTCAAGGTGGTCTCTTTGGGATTTCAGATAGAGTTCCGAATGTTACCTTGGAATGGACCACTTAGTGAGATTAAATCTTTCCCAAGACAAAAGAAACCTAGTCATGTTTTTTCATTACAAAGCAAGGCATCAATAGATGAGGTTCCTATGCTAGAGAGAAATCAAGGTTATTTCTCTAGACTGTTTCTAGTGAAGAAGTTATTGGGTTGCCTTCTGTTTCCCAGTCCCCCAGACAAGAAAAGAACCAGAGAGGCAGACTCTTCAGGTCTGCCAATATTTAGAGACTCACAGATGGGTCGTCAATCGCGAAAAGAGCAGACTTTTCCCTACGCAAAATACAGTATATTTGGGTACAGCATTCAAGGGACAGTGTCTCTTCCTTTAGAAAAGCAAGAAAAGATAAGAATCTGACTGCTTATCCAAACTAGATCAGTTACAGTAAAATATATCCTTCATGTTCTGGGGCTGATGTTGGCAGCCTTTTAGGTTGTTTTTTTAGCAAGATGGCACGTGAGATGGTTTTAATACTTTATTCTGTCCACAGTCAGAGTTCTGTCCAATAACATGAGTTTAAGAATAACAATTCCAAAGTGGTAGAAGTCAAAACTTCACTGGTGGTGCTTCCATAAGTTAGGGAGAGGAAGACCCATTAAAGAGACAAGAGCACTGTGCCTAGTGACTGATGCATCATCTACAAGTTAGGAGCATTGGTGAAAGGCAGAGCTACCCTCAAACCTGTTAGAATTAAGGGCCATAAAAATGGCTCCAAGGGCTTTTGCGTTTTATTAAAGTTTGCAGTAAAAAAAGAAAAAAACAAAAATAAAACAAGCAACATCAAACTTTGTGGATAGGTAGGGTTAGTGGGAGGAAGGGAGGGTGTAGGTTATATGGTGTCAGGCCTGGTTGGCATCTATTTTCAGATTCAGGTGTGGATTCATTTCTGAACTTCTGTGGTGAGATATATGGAGTAAGTCTATGTCCATCTTCCTTCCTTGTTAGGTTTAGGATTCAATAGTCAATATTTCCAAGAGAGATGGGGAGATATAGGCAAGTGTTGTAGTTATTGTTAGGACATGAGGATCTATCCGGTTTTGTTCATAGATAGTTCTTTGCCTTTTATATAGGCCATGTTTCCTTCAACAGATATTCTGTTGGTGTATTTTAGTTTTATAGAAGTGCAGGTAGGGGTAAGGGTCCGAACTGGGAGGGGGGTATTAATAATAGGGAACAATCACTTCCAATATAAATGCACATGCATAGATTTAGATATTTATACAGTCATTTAATATATCAGAATTGCATTTACATCTACAATTGCAGTCTCTGGTGCCTTTGGAGCTGGAGTTTTTGCCCAGATGGCATTCGTTGTTGATATTATAGGAGATGTATAGATAGGCAGAGTTATTGCGGACATATTTTTAGTTTGCCTTAACTGCCCCTGAAGCCTTCCACACCATACCACGCTGTGAATTGAAAGGTTTTCATAATGGCTATTAGCTCACCACCAGGTATGTTTAATATATCTCCTCCAGGTGGTGAAGAATTTTTCTGTAGATTTTTCGAGATCTCTCAAGAGTCGATTTTATCTAGGTACATCAGTTTTTGAGCTGTGGCTGTAATTGCTCTAGGTTGGGGGTCTCTAACCAGTGTTTCATTGTTAATCTTTTTGTGATCATGGCTTCAAGATGTGTCCATCTGGGTATCAGTTTTCTGTCTGTTGGTGTCTTCCGATTCAGAAGTTTGTGTATATCCAAACAGTAGCAGTAGTGGGTCTCTGGGCATTGAGGTCTTTAAAACGTCAGACATGTAGTTACAGATGTGTTCCAAGAAAGCCTTTATACTTGGACAAGACCAGAGACTATGTGCTAGGCCAGGCGTTTGTACATTGCCCTGGTTTTATATCGTCTTTTGTGGTTTTTAGCCAAGGGATGTTAAATGGGAGACGGGCCCTGCGGATAATATTAAATGGAGTTTCTCTCCATCTTTTATTGGTTACTGTCTTATTGAAAGAGTTGTCCGGTGAGTATTTTTGAAACCATGTCAGGGATCTCAAAATCTCCCATTTTTGAACATTTGTGTTATCCAGTGACTTAAGATACCAGGCCCTTAATATTTTGTGCAATGTGGATAATGAAAATTTAGTGTCTCCAGCCATTAGCAGTGTCACAATCAGAGTTACTCTAAAAAGGTCTTTGTATATGTATTTTTTTTTTACAATATGAGATCATTTGTGCGTATAATAAGAAGGATCCATTAGGGATTTAAAATGTATTTTTAAGTTCTCTAAAGTTTAAATATCTTTTTTCAGTCATGTGTACCATTTAGTTAACTTGAAGGTGTTACTCTGTGGAAAGTTAGGGTGTTGAGTCAGTTTTATATTGAAGGCAATATGTTGATGTGCTTTGCATTTCTTTTTAAGTTCCAGCCATGTAGCAACTGTGTCTGTGAGTGATGTAGGATTTAATTGGGGATGGCAGGATCTTAGGATTGCAGTAAATAATGGTTTTTACAGACCAAGGGTAAGATAGCTGTTCTAATTTGTTTGAGAAAAATTGGTGTCATGTAGATGGCTATACCAAATCTACACTTATATAACTTGGCAGCTATGACCAGACACATCAGAGAGTTGTAGTTTTGAGAGTAAGATTCTGGGCCTGCCTGCCTGCCCAGAGGAATGTGGTGAATGCCGAGTTGAGTCTCTGGATATCTTTATGTTTTAATAGTAGTGGGATTGTTTAAATAGGGTATAACAGTTTTGGAAAGATCTGACATTTTTAAAAGATGACATCTACTTATCAGAGACAGTGGGAGTGTGTTCCAGTTGGTAAGGATTTGGTCAATTTTATAATAGGGCTGTAGTTGAGGTGATATATTGGAGCTGGGTCTCTGCCTATGTGAATCCCTAGGTAGGTGATGTAAGAGCTTGCAAGGTGTATGCCTGCATTTTCTCATTGGGTTCGTATAGAGGCAAGGTTTTTCACATTTTAACCGACTAATGTGGAATCCTGAGTGGAGTACAAAGTCTTCTAAGGTGCATAGTGTGGGGATATGGCCTGTGTTTATATTTTCGAAGAATAGTAAAAGGTCCTCGGCATAAAGGGCCATGCGGACCTCTGTGTGATAAGGGTTCTAGGGCTAGATTGAATAGTAAAGATGATAATGGGCATCCCTGCTGAGTACTTTTATATAGAACAATAGGTGATGATCTTGTATTGCCGATCATAAAAGTTGCTTTCGGAATTTCGATACATGGCTTGTAATAAGGTTATGTATCGTCAAAATATCAAATGGTCCATGAGAGCCCATTTTGGGAAGAACTGCAGATAACCAATTCCAATTAACATTATAGAAAGCCTTTTCTGCATCAATAGCAACTAATGTTCTGTTACGAGATCTTTGGATTTTTTGGTTTGAACAAAGTGGGAACAAAGCCCACTTGATTGGGATAAATAAATCGGGGTATGAGTTGTAGTAGTCTATTGGACATAAGTTTAGAAATAAGTTTTAAATCTTGATTAATAACTGATGGAGGGTAACAGCCTTTGCTTAGAATATTATAATATACAGTTATCAAAGGATCTTATAGTACTCAGCAGGGAAACCATTGGGAACTGGTGCTTTTCCCTTGAGTAGTTTTTAACTGCAGCATTTAATTCCTCTAAGGTGATCGGATTATTTAAGAAATTCAGTTGGTCTTGTGTTAGGGAGTGCATTTTAGTGTTGGAAAGCCAGTCTTGCTGAGGGGCTTCTGTGGGGTGCTTGTTTATGTAGAGTGCAGAATAAAAAAATGCAAAGGTCTACGCAATTAATGTGGGTGTTTTATGTATTTGGCAATTGGGGTGACTAATTGCTCCTATGAGTGTAGCTTGTTTGGATTTAGTCAAGTTTGCCAGGAGTCTACCTGGTTTGTGTCCAAACGTGTGAAATTTTAAATTGTAGTAGTTTGATTTGTATGTGTTGTGTCTTTCTAGCCACAAATCAAATGCTCCTTAGCCGTTTGCTATGGTAATTTGTAAGTTTCTGTGTTGTATGTCTTATAGTTTGTGTATGCCTTTCTTGGATTGTCACTTTCCTCAACATATTGTTTCCAAGTCTTTTTTTTTTTTTTTTTTAAATAGCATGTAGGTGTGCTATGATTCTCCCTCTTAGTGCTGCTCTTGATGCTTCCCATTAAAAAAAATGGATCAGGGGTAGATGTCAAATTGAATGATTGATATTCATCCCACCATGTTTTGAGAAGAGAGTGGAAGTAGTCATTGTCTGTCAAATAAGTAGGGAAGCTCCATGGTGGGGGGTGAGTGCTGGTATGTCCCACTGTCAGGTCAAGAAGTACCAGGGAATGGTCGGAGATGACCAAGTCTCCAATTGAAACGTTCGATACTCTTGATAGTAAGTTGGTTTCAACTAGGGCGTAGTCTAGCCGTGACATTGCCCTATGTGTTGTAGCTATATATGTGAAGTCTCTATCGGATGGATTAAAAAATCTCCAGCTGTCTTTCAAGTTCAGAGTGTCTGTCAATGCCCTTAGCAGGATGTGTCCTGTATCTTTGGTGGAATGTGATATTCTGTCCTCTGTGGAGAAGATGACTTGATTCATATCGTGGAATATCATTTGATTTGGATCGGCATGTGATATGATATTGGTATGGTCTGTAAAGAATGCTCTCTGAGCTGTATTTGGGGCATATACATTATGTATCATGAAGGATTTTGCTGGGGTAGAGACTGAATTGTATATGTCATCCCTGGTTGTCGATATTAATATCTGTTATACTGTAAGGGAATGATTTATGTATAAGTACCATAACTCCTGCTTTGTTCTACGTAGAAGGAGAGCCAAAAGCTTTACCAACCCATTGTTTTTGCATTTATATCTAGACTGTCTAGATGGGTCTCTTGCAGCAAGGCCATGTAGGCTCAGAGTCTTTTAAAGTGACAGAGCACCATGTCTTTTGTAGGGGGGATTTTAAGCCCCTCACTTTCCAGGTAATAATTTTAAGCCCCATAGCAGTCCCCCTGCAGTCGGACCTATTATAAATAACCTCAGATTATTTACAACCCATAAATTCAACAATTTTATCATCCGCCTGTATTAGATAACTTATTTTATCTCACTAGTAAAATGGCCCTGCATTGTTTGTAGTGAAATTTACATTTATAGGTTTACTGTAGAAGGGGGAAAGGGGGGATTATTTTGACCTTAATTAGGCTGTTATACCTAGCATTAGGTATCCAGATATTTGAAGGCACCAGCAGAACGGGTTAGTTGGAAGTGATTTACAAATGGGGAACAGAAAATGTTTAACGTATAAAGTTCTAAACATAATGTTAATTCGTATGAACAATGATAAATATATAAAAGCCTGTTGTAATGGCTTCCCAAATGGGAAGTAGGAGTTTAGCGTCAGTCTAGAGACTATATCGCCTATGGCTTCATTTTTTTCCACGGGGCAAGAGCCACACATCCCCAGGCTTACCCCCGTGATTACGAAAGATATTTCCCAGAGTCTATTATTAGGGTGTGTTTTTAGGTGAAACACTGTGTTGACTTGTCGAGGAGCGAGGTGGCAATTTGTCCATAACATCTTTAGGAGGTTGGGGTGAAACTTCACCCTGTTTCTCAATGTATTGCATAGCCTATTGTTATGTTTGAAAGGAGACATCCTTTCCATTGGCATCGTTGAGTAGTAGCGTGGCTGGATAAAAGTAGGGTGAAGCGTATATATATCTCATGGTGCATATTTTAGCGAAGTCTCTGTATTTTCCCCAGGTCACCATCTCACCAAACTGGGATATACCAAAGCTTAAATAATGGGAGGGCAAAAAATGCTTAAACACACACATTTATTAAGTATTTGTTAACACAGACTGCAGGACATGATGTTCTTCCGCTGCCAGAACATCTAGTTTGTAATGGCGAACGAATGTTTTCATTGACACAATATCGCTCTGTTAGAATGTGCCTTTAACCCGTCAGTGATCTTTAAGCCTCTGACTTGATAAGCTCTCCTGATGCAGGTCACGATCCAACTGCTTATGGTTTTCTTATTTGGGGCTTGACCTTTATAATAACCCCCCAGAACAACAAAGAGGTGATCAGTCTTTCTAAAAGTTTTTGTTCTTTCAATAAACATTTTAAGAGCCAAGCAATGCCACTTTCTTTCCATTTCAGTCTTGGGACTAGGATAGACTGAAGGCAAAAAAATCTCTAAGTCAAGATGGAATTGTGACAACATTTTTGGCAGAAATTGAAAAAATAGTCGCAATTTGACTCTTCGTATAACTGTATATGAGGTTTTTTAACTGACAGTGCTCCAATTTCGCCTACTGTTATTGCTGTTAGAAAAACAACTTTGAGTGTCATAAACTACAGACAACTTCTTAAAGGATAAGTACACTCAAAAAAACAAGGAAGTTTAAATGGAAGCTGTATGCCTTACTTACCTTACCCTCGCGCGCGCGAGCATGGAGGTAACTTATCCTTTAAGAGGTTCAAAAGGAGCTTCTGACAAAGCTTGTAACACCAATGGTAATTTCCAAGGTGGTGGTTTAGAAAAAGATTTTGGTTTTGTTTTAACTATGGCTGCAAAGAATTTCTGTATCAATGTGTCTGTAGCCCAATTTGTCCCTGTAATAGCCGCCAGGGATGAGACTTGGCCCCTAAGAGTGCTGATACTTAGTCTTTTCTTAAAGCCTGAGAATAGAAACTTTAATACATTAGCTGGCAAGGACTGCAGCGGTAAGAAATTCTCCATTATGGCAAATTTCTAGAAAAGACTCCACACCTCGTAATACTTTTCTGAGGTTGAAGATTTCCTTGACTTAAGCAAGAACTCTCATGTCACCTTGGAAACCCAAATCACTTAATTTTCCCCTCTCAACCTCCAGGCCGCCAACTTCAAATTGTTGTAATCCTGGTATAGTAAAGGACCTTAGGCCAAGAGATGGGGAATGCTGTCCAACTCAATCGGCGGTTCCGTTGCCAAGGCCAGAAGAAGAGGGTACCAAGGTCTTCTCGGCCAATTCGGTAGTATTGCTATTACCTCTGCTCATTGAGCCTGGATCTTCTGAAGTACCCTCCATATCAGGGGTATCAAAGGAAAAATATATAGAATATATAATATAATATGTAGCCCCAAACCCCACACCTGTTGAAAGGCGTCTACCGCCAAGACACCGGGACAGGGGAAGCGGCTGTAGAAATCCTGACATTCCTTGTTCTTGTGAGTTGCCATGAGGTCTATAACTGGCTGACCCCCATCTGTCTACTAGCTTTTCAAATTTTGAGGATGTAGACTCAACTCCCCTGGCTGGATTTCTTGTCGGCTGAAAGTCTGTCTGAAGATTGTCCTTTACTGCTAGGTGAAGGGCTGTTATGTGTTGGAGATTTTCTTCTGCCCACTCAAAGATTTTCTTCACCTCTCTGAGAAGAATTCTCTTCTCAGAAGAGCTCCCCAACCGTCGTTACAGATAGAAAATGCTTTAGTGGAAAACCTCTGTCTAGATATTCTTGTTTGCACCACCATTCGAGATCGTGCAATATCACTGCTAGGATTATTAAAGACCTGTTAATATTTTGATGCGGTACTGTCACCTTGGACAAGAGAAAATGTTGAAGAGACCTCATATGCCATCTTGACCACCTGGTGAGGAAGACCGTACGCTCGATCATGAAGGTACTGGGACTCATGGCAGCAACAGTCACCTGCACTTTTTGGATAAGGTGTTGAACGGCCTCTATTATCTTCTGTTGTCTTACAAGTGGCAGCTTCACTTCGTTCTGATTGGTTTGTAAAAAATCTCCCAGATAGATCAACTCCTGACTGGGAACAAGGTTGCTCTTTTCTACATTGATAATGTTCCTCGAGGATTTGACTGACTATCTTGGTATGTTCTGGCCACGATCAGGATATTGCCCAGATAATGGTAAATCTCTATCCCTCTTTTTCTGATTTCTGCCACCAGAGCTATCAGGCTCTTCATGAAAATCCTTGGCGACTGGGACAGACCGAACGGCAGACTTGCCAATTGGAAATGCTTCTCCTCGACCACAAAGCGTAGGAATTTTTTGTAACTTGGGTCGATTGGCACATGCAGGTATATATCTTTCAAGTCGATGCTGACTAGCCATATATCCTTGTATACAGCCTGAATGATTGATGTCAAAGACTCCATCTTGAGTTTCTGACTTTCAACATATTCGTTTAGGTTTCTTAGATCTAACACTGATCTCATAGACCCCGTTGCTTTCTTTACCAGAAAAAGTCTCGAACAGAAGCCTTTTCGATGTTCTGATTTTGGCACAGGTTCGATGGCTTCCTTTGTAAGCAATTGGGACACATAATCCTACATAAGACTCCTGGGTAGACGGGCATCTGAATGGGAGGAATCTATTTTTCCTCTGTAATTCCCGAAATTTAATCTTTTAGCCTTGTTGGTTTATTTTCAGTACCCATGAGTCCGTGATATTTGAGGCCCAGACCATGGAGAATTTTAGCCTCCCTCCTATTTTTAATTTCTACCTCTTCGTCCTCAGTCAAGAGCGACTGTTGTTCTGACCTTTCATCTCCCGAACAATCCCAGTCTGACTCTACACTATTACCTTGGTATCTTGACCTTTTTTTTAGAATCAGAAGCCTCCATGCCTTTTGCCACAGCCTGTTTAATGCATCTCATCAGGACATCAAAAGATTTTTCCGATGTGGAGGGCTTTGAAGAGACTTCTTCCATGTCTATAGCTTTAGAGCTGTCAGATTTAGTCTTGGGTGAAGGCTCTTGAGAGGAGAGGCTGAAATAAAAATGACAGCCATAAGCAGCAATTCCTAGAAAAAGGACCCCACTCTCTACATACTTACCCCAGCTTACCTAGATCCCTTGGGGTGACTCTTGGCAAAGCTACCAGCTTCCATGCTGGAGGAACACTGACAAGGAGCTGAAATAAAAAAAGAACACTAAGAACAAGCACTTAAGGCTTTAAAAACAGACTGCACAAAAAATGGAAAAATTTCCCTTCCAGAACAGAAATACAGTATTAGGCAAAGGGGATGAGAGCACAGCCAGAAACAACACCGCAAACAAACTGCATAAATCCACTAAGAAAACGCGCCAAACCAAACAGGCTTAAAAGCGTGCTAAGACCCGCCTGCCAGCCTGAGAACGAGGCCCTCCAATGAGACACGTCCATTCCCCAGCCAATCAGAGATCCGCCAAGATCCCTCCTCTCGCGACCACAAGAACCAATAGGGAACGCGAACCGCTGCATCCAATAGAAGCGCAAATACAGACTCCAATTGAGGACCAGCGTGCACCGATGGGGAAGGGGAACAGCGTGCAGATGCGTCACGGACAGCCTCAACGCCCAGTCACCACAGGCCCACCTTCCCCACCGGCACTCCTAAGAAGGAGGCGACACGGGGGAGCATCAGACTAGCAGAGACTGGGAGAGAGACCTAGTCTGAAAGAAATAAAGCCGCGATGGCAGGTAAGCTGTTAGGGAACCTCCTGTAGTGTTCATGGACAGGAAGGAAAAAAGACAAGGTATGTTTGGGGTAGGGTACCTTTATACCTTTGTTCTTTTTAACTTCTTGTCCAGGTACCTGCAGGGGATTAACCCATTTTGGCGACAGCTGCCATGGTGACCTGGGTTTGTTTCGCTATGGTCACGGGCATTCTGATGATTGCCGTGGTGGGCCAATTTCTACGATAATTGGAGCTGTAATCCCAAGTGTCATAGGTATGGTTTATTGGTATGGTATATTGGGAAGGTCATCCTGAGTCTCTGGTGTCCCATTAAGATCATCAGCCGCCATTTTAGCTTGCCGGATTTGCTCAAGTTTTCTCCACTGTTTATCGTGTTTGGTGGGCGGTTTGATTGATATGGGATTTTAGCTATTTGTCCATTTGGAGATCAGGATGTGTTTCGGTTGAGGAATATTTTGCAGTTTTTTATCAAGATCTTACGGGGTGGCACGGATAGCTCTAGAAGTGCTGCTCTCACATCGCACGAAAGCCCTGCTTTCGCTGTAAAGTTAAGAGGTCACAACATCACATTAAATCAGACAATACCGCAGCAGTTGCTTATTTGAAAAATCAGGATGGAAAGAAAATTTAGCAAGTTTAAATGCAATCCACATACCAAAGAGAGAACTTATGAGCGGATTACCTTAGCCGTCACACTATTTAACTTGGAGAGTGGAGTCTAAGACGAGAGTTCACATGAAAATGGGGTTGCTGGATACTGGACCTAATGACATCTCTGATATACAACAAATGCAGGAGATTCTTTTCAAGATGCAATGCAGTAGGATTGGTTCGACAGGCCTACGTATGTATTTCTGCCATCCTCCACAACCTGGACGGTTCTACAGAAAATATAGAGGCAGAAAGCTAAAAGCAGTCATCCTAAAATGGTTGAGGAGCCCGTGATTCCCTCTGTTGATTTTTATAGCAGTGGACACTCCTTTCAGAGTACCTTCTAATCAAGGTTTTTTAGTGAAGGGAATGTTTTAGTTCCCAAATCCAGAGACCTGGAGTTTAAAGAAAAAGTCTAAACCAATGGGCTTAAAAGAAGATTTACTCCAGTTTATGCTGGCATGCAGGAAACCTTCAATGATGCACAAGTATTACAAGATTTGGAACCTGTGCCCTGCATTTGCATTAGCACTGAAGGGAGATCCTATGTAACCTTCAAATTCAGTTGTGGTGAAGTTTCTATATTCTGGTTTCCAAAAAGATCTAGTTGAGAATACACAGAGTTTCAGTCATTTGGGCAGTTATTGAGAAGGAATTAGATTATCCAAAATTCTTTGAATAATTAAAGAGAGTTAAGCCACATGTCCCTGGGATCTTTCTCTAGTTCTTGAAAGTGTTGATGGAATCTCTGTTTGAGCATTTAGAGTCTGTTTCTGGTTGGTTTATGATGCTCAATGTGGTGCTCTTCGTGGCAATCACTGGTCTGGTGCATTGTTCACCAATAGATCATTTCAGGGTGTCACACGGACATCCTTTAAACAAAAACGGAACCCAAAATACAGGTTGATCCACAGATCCTATAATTGTCTTACTAAAAAGCTGTCTTTCAATTTAGTCTCTTAGTGTAAAAATATCTTGAAGGAGACAGCAGCAAATAAGATTTGCTGAATTACTGCTCAACCAAAGTAGTACAGAGGGAAGCGGTTAACGCTTTGCATATGTATTAATGAAGTAACCTGTTAATACTAATAATAGCATATGTGGTAATTGCATGTTCAATGGTTAATTTCAAGAGTGTGCTGGATACTTTTAAAAAAAAAAATTTAAATTGCCGTCTGGGGTCAGATTTTTTTTTTCCCTTCCTTCATACGTGGGTTGTTTTTTTGCCTTCCTCTGGATCAACTGTTAGGTAGGGTCAGAGGTAGGCTAAAAAGGTTGGACTAGATGGACTAATGTTTTTATTCAATCTCCAATCTTATGCTACTATAAAGTAGTATCCTACTACCAGAGGATGTTTTTAGAATATAAGCATATACTAATTTATACAAAGTAGGGGTTTATTGACAAACTTATAAAGAGAACCCACCTATTCTAATGCACTGTTACACTAAAGAGAACACAACTATACTAATGCACTGTTACACTACCAAATTGCCCACCCAGTGGATTTTATTTAAGAGCATATAGAAAGGGCAGTTTCTTCATATGCATATTTTCATAAGAGCGGCCAGTGCTCTAGAGAAGAGATTAGCAGACAGGAGTTACACAAAATATCTACTGAAAAGGCCCAGAAAATCTGCCATTAAGTTTAATGTTATAAGTCAAGCTGGAATTTAAGTAAAGATCCATCCATTTACTGAGTATTCATTTAGAGATAAAACAATCTCTAATGTGGCTCAACACTTTACAATGTCAAGGGGGGGAGGAAATCACATCATCTGTTTCGGCATTCAGCTCTATTGAGGTGTCCCGAAATTGAAATCAGGCTTGTTTCGAAAACTGGAACTGCCTGTTTCAAAAATTCTCAGATCCGAAGGAATTTTCTATATTTGAAAAAAAAAAATTTAAATTCAAATATTAGAAATTTTACAATTCTTAAAGTAGAAAAAATTAGGTTCAAAACATATATTCAGCACATCAAAACTAGTAATAGAAGGGCTAATGTACATGTTAAATTATTACAGGCGCGTTATTCCCAGTTTCCTTCTTCCAGTCTGCGAGGTGACCAATAAGAATTGCTGTTGAAAAACCATGTCTTCTTAAATCAAGTCCTTACATACAACATTAGAAAATTTATGGTAACAAGCAAAAATAAATACATAATAGGTAAAAACAAGATATATATACACACATTTTTTTTTAAATTTTATTATGGATTTATATAGCACCAACATCATCAGTGGCGCTTTACAATAACAATCATACATTACATACAATAAAAGCATACATTATAAGTACACAGCTTGATGAATTACAGCAATCCCGATACAATAGGAAAGAGGACCCTGCCCAAAAAGCTTACAGTCTAGCAGAGTGAAGTTTGTGCCTCGCCTGGATATATACATATAAAAACAATTGAATTAGCAGCACACCACCATTCACATATGCCTGGTGCACGTATAAAGGGGACATTAATGTATTGCTCCCATCAATTACAGTCCATCGAATATACAGCACACAGGTCTTGATTGCAGAAGTTATATATTTATTGTTTCAACATGCCCCTTGGACAATTAGTAGAAATGTTTCAGAGCTAATAGCGCTTTTCAATACATCCACCCTATTGGGAGTATAAACTTCTCATATTGTAAAAATGTTGCTATTCTTAAACAATGTATATAAATGAAAAACCATATTGAGACATGTGTATCATATAATTGTGGCAATTGTGTAGATATAAATGTATCTTTCAAATATGCCAAATTGCATGTGCATACATATAAAACCTATTTGTTGAACCAAAGTTTCCAGAACTAAACTTTAAAGGGCATCTATACCGAAAAATAGGTTATTTTAAATTGACCATAACTGGAAACTAATTCTTCCCAGCCACCACTGTATCATATTTTTGTCGATCTGCCACCTATATTTTTAGATATCCAATCTAATATTTCTTATATTTCAGCTGTTAATCAAGTACCTTGCTCTCAAAAACTATTCTTCTGTGAGTAGTTTTACTGTAGCTGCAATGGTGACAGAGTTTTGACAGTTGGAATACTGTTTGCAGGCTTGACAGTTGGTTTGTAGGGAAAAAGTCAGGTTGGAAGTGGTTAAAAGAGGGAGGGTGGATACCGCTCATAAACAACAAACAAAACGTGTGCTGGATTGAAAGCATGCAGCAACACGCGCAAATCAGAGTAAGTGCTACTTACATGTATTCAATTATAGATTAAGATGAGGCAAAGTCATTTTTTCAGTATAGTGACCCTTTAGGTACAGTTGATCTAACTGAATACAACAGATATACCATTACCTGGATGAATGAGAACCTTCACAAGCATACTTCTCAACTCATGTGAAACCTAAATTAAATTAAAGGGCATGTCCACCCCTAAAACGCTAATTAAAACTTAATACTGGCCCCATTGTGTACTTTGACATTATCCTTACCTCACATTTCATTTCCTTGGGGTTCTTCTGCAATGTCCATCCAAAGTCCTGAAAATCAAGGAGTAGTAGCTGTATTCCTGTGGGAAAGGTTTCTGCCTCTACAGCACCCTCTCAGTAGTTTTTGACAGTGAAGCCCCCTCCCTCTCATTTTTCTCTCCCTCCCACTAACTCCAAGCCTGTTTTCTGTAGTGTAGGGCTCCCTCTCCCACCCCCGTCCCTACAGTTATTTGTTAAAAAATCGCTTCTAACAATACTTACTTTACCCTTACTTCAACAATACCATACTATATTCCCCCGGCGTCCAGTAATGCCTGCAGAGGCAGGCTGTCTCTTATCCTTAGCATTTGGCCTATTGGGATTTCTTCCAGCCATGTGTGCAATTTCAAAGTCGATGTACATATTACTATCCACCTCTTTGAAAGACTTACTTGTGATAAATTTTCCCTCCCCATCTTCTATATTCAGATGTAGAAAGGTTATCTTGTCTGTGCTGTACATAGAACAGAACATGCAGTTGCACTTCATCACTGTTTGTTGCGTATGAGACTGGTCAAAGTGCCCATGCTGACCTGCGTCCATTGTCAAGAGTTTACAATGGGTAACTCAGCATCAAAAACAGACCACTAGAAAATAAAAGGAGAGGGCCTGATCTGATGAATCCTGCATTATTTTACAGGATATAGATCTGTGTAGTTTTATTATTGACCTAAGGGTTACATGGCACAATGACACTATGGTACATGGGACTATAGGAAGAAGGCATATAGGCAGAGGCAGTGTGGCAACCTTGGATACTGCATGGATTTCAGGCCTCCACTGGGCCCTTAAAAGGTACCTTTAAATGGGATGTACCTGTGGGGTAAGGTAGGTCTATGATTAAAAGTGCTCATACACTATTTAAGACATTAGACAGATGTCCAATCTCTCATATGACAAATGCCCAATCTATCTTAAACCGCCTAGCCCATTCTTTCATGCAATCAATTGAAGACCACAAAATTAATCGGTCAGATAGGAACATCTCAAGATAAAAACCGCCACTTGTAAAATGTGGTCTTTAGATATAAGATAGGTATCTCAAATGTATCTAATGTCTGTATATTGTATGGCCAGCTTAAGGGCCCAGTGGAAACCTGAAACAAGTCAGACCAGTGTGATTCCCTGGTTGAGGCATGGTCTGTATTTTGCGACAAATGTGAATAAAATTGAGGTCTTAAAATTCTAAAAGTTATCCTGCCATTGAGGAGGAGATCTTTCTCATTAAACTTTATTTTTGAAGGGTGAGACATCCGACAGCCACCTTCACGCCGTTCCCCCCGATTTGGACTGGGACTAGTCCAATCATATACAGTAGAAATCTGGAGAGGACGGGACCCGCCACAAACAATATCAGGTATACTTCCCAATCTGCTGCCAAACCATAGACTAGCATGGAGAAAGCATCACTGGTACAAAAAGCCATCAGGGCCTCCGAAAAAATTTTTATAACAGAAAAACATTTAAGACTAACAGTAAAATGGGGGGTCAAATTAACCACAGTTTAGGTCAACTTTAACACCCCAAAGGTACCTGCTTTGAGGTATGGGGCATGCGCCAACAATTACATAGAAAACATACACATCTGGCCCTGCCCTGAAGAGCTTACGATCTAAGCACATTTATTTGACACATATAACCTATCAGTATGTCTTTATGATTATGGGGCTAACCAAAGTTCCTGAAGAAACCCCACACAAGCACGGGGAAAACATACAGACTCCTTTCAGATGTGTCCAAGGGTGGATTTGAACTCAGCGCTTGAACTTTAGCTCTGCATGGCATCAGTGCTAACCACTGAGCCACAGGGAGGAGGGTAATCAAGTACAATGTAACCACAATTGTTTACATGCAAGAAAACAGTACAAGTACCACACAGGCTTCATTCAAAAACAGAGATAATGTGATTTAAGTCTTTGAAATTTTTTTTGCACTGATTGATTTATTCTGCAACTCTAATTAACTGGATTCAAGGGTGGAGTTGTGAAATCTGGACAGAACTTAAATTACTTAATTATATTTTGTAACATGGTTACATGCTCAGATGCAGTGTAGTTACATGGAGGTGCAGAGAAGTGAAGTGTCACTGGTGTCAAACTTGTGAGTGTGACGGACATAATGGACAGAAATTGTTGATCTGCTGGCAGTAACAGCCAACTCAGTGGTACACAGCACAATATTACATCTTTACAGACCTTTAGAGACCTTCAAACGCAGGGGGAAAAATATTTTGAAATAGACTGAGGTTATGTCAATGAAACAGCTTTTAAAGGCATTGCTATAGCCCTAAGAAATATTTTATGGTTTCCTAGAACCCATTAATTGAAAAAAGCAGCACTTAATCTGTTTTACTAGTAAAATACAGCACTAAAATCTGATCTTATTTTAACAGCAGCCTTACTGTATAGCTACTGCTCTGAACAAGGTAGTTTATAAATGTGTTATGCATCTTTGACTAACCTGTTCTGATAACCCAAAAGTTGGAAAACCTAATTGAAGACTTGGGACTAGTCTTGAAGACTACTTTAGCCAGAGGAAAATGGTCTCAGTTCTAAGTCTGTTAAACAGGGGTCATATTTCACAAAGTAGGAAAGAAATATGCACTTTAGTGGTATATATTATAAATAAAGATGCATAAAAACAATATGTGTTTTCCTTTTCAAATTTGACCACAAAGACATAATATTTTATGATCTGAGCAGAACTTAACTCAGATCATAACAATACTCTTAATTTCCCCAACTGACATGCCAAAACTGCTACCATAAAAATATTTTTTAAAAAGTCAACCTTAAAGGGCATGTCCACTCCCAAATCTATAATCCCCCCCACTACTGGCCCCATTGTGTAGTGTAGTTTAATCCTTACCTTACATCCCAGCTCCATTTGGTTCTCCTGTAGTCCCCCCCCCCCCAAAGTCCCCAAAACTGCCCACCAGAGGATAGCAGAGTCCATATAGGACTCTGCCTCCTACCTGGCTTCCGGGGAAGTTTGGCATGCGTACTGCAGCCCTTCTCCCCCTCCCTCTCTCTTAGGATTCCCTCCCTTAGTGTAAATCCCTTTAGATATATGATTCCTTGTCCCCCCAGCCCAACCGCTCTATTTGTATTCTTAGAAAGTGCCCCAAACTCACTTACCTTCCCTCTTTCCCCCACTGCAAAGAAATCCCGGCAGCCACGTCCGTGATTGGCTGCCGCTCAGCCAATCACAGACGCGACTGCCGGTCCCGCCCTTCTGCTTGCATTTTCTCGCAATCAGAGGGCCGGCAGCGCGGCGGGGGAAAGAGGGGAGGTAAGTAGAGTTTGGGGCACTTTCTAAGAATACAAATAGAGCGGTTGGGGCTGGAGGGACAGGGGGAATCATATCAAAAAATATTTTTAAGGGTGGACATACCCTTTAAGAATTAATGGTAACCGGTGGTCTCCAAAAAAAATTATTTTCAATGAAAGGCCAGGTTCATACTATTAAAATGAGCCATCATCCACCTCTCTACGTGCTGCGATTGCACATGTGTATAAACCATTAGTCAAAAAACAGAGGATCAAATGAAAAACACCAGTAATTAAAAGAATTTAAAAAGGGATCTTGATCTATTAAAAGAATGGTTTTATTAGTGGTTCAAAGGCAATTAGAAAGGCAAAAGCTGAAACAAAGCCTTTTTGCGATGACAATGTCTACACCATTTCTGAATGGCGTTTGCTGTTTAGCAGAAATAAAATATTGATCTTTCTTGGATTTAAGGCCCCTACCTTCTTACGTATCCATTAAAAACAAGCTTTTTCTTGCCCTGGCTAAATCTTATATAGGAGGCAGAGGCAAATTGATAGATAATCTGACAAGAAATAAGCATCAATTTTTTTTAGATCTAGGATCTTAAATTTGAAATCATTAGCTTACAGAAGATATATACAGAAGATATATACAGGAACAGCATTAACCACATATATTTTTGAAAAATTCCATTAGATTATATTAGTCACCACCTTTTTTTGTCATCTAAAAAATGCAGTAATTTGTGGTAAGATGCTTTACATTGTTTGGTTAATTAAAGGGATCTGCGACAGGAGGACCACATAGACTAGGGGAGACTAGGGAATCTCCATTCCAACAGCAAATAGTCCATTAAAATCCTCTTGTATCCTCAAGGATTTGGGACTGAATCCATCATACCCAGAAACTTAAAACCAGTGTTAGCTCAATCACAATTACATTATTTGTCAGACCTGAAGACTATCAAGTCGAAACCCCAGAGCAAATCCCCGTGTTAAACAATGACTTTGGATTATTACCTTTACTGAGAAGAAAGCCTGCACATATCCATCAGATAGTAGACACCACAGGACTCAAAAGCACAACTTAAATAGTGCAATACACTTGCCTGTAAGTGCATATTTTTTCATTCACTTTTAGAAGGCCGCAAAACAACTGGTGTGAGAGTTTGGCTTTCAACATGGCTGCAGACATTTCTTACAAGAGAAGGGCATGTCTTTCATGGTCATGACTAGAAAAAAAGCCAATATTATGTTCAACACTCAATGCCTTACTAATGTACTTCTACACTATTAGCTATTTTGCCCCTTTTTTCATTTTGAGCAATCTCTCCAATGGATAGAATGGTTTTATTTATATTATATTTTTCTTATAGATACATGGAGTGAGGTAGCTAGGCTACTCTTTCTTTAACGTACTACATATTCATAATCTAGTGGGCTTCTGAGCATCTGACGTCATACAAAGAAACTAGCCTAAACAATGGTACACTTCCTCCCTAATCTTTACTCCTAAAGCAATAATATACTATGAACTATTACAGAGAATGATTCAGACCAAAGCTGCTTAAACTGCAATAAAAACTAGAGTGTTAAGGTACATGATGTTCATGGCGATTGCCCATCCTCACCAAGCAGAAACACATTACATTTCCTATGAAATACTTAATAAGTCATCAAGCACTCCTCTAATATCCTTTTACTTTATAACAGCGGTGTCCACACTATGGAACGAGGAGTGTGTTCTTTAAACACCTCAAACCTAGTCTCATATTTATCATTCCATATCTTTGGATTTTTAACACCATTTCTGCCAAATACAGGTATAACATTTTCTTTAAAAACGTAAGTTGATGCCATTACCCCTAAGCTATCTTTGCAGTTGCAGATGACAATTTAATGTACAGCGCTGTGTACCCAAGTGGCGCTTCATAAATAAAATTATACATACATTTAATAATTAGCTAACTAACTCAACCAGCAACAACTGCTTAAGATTGAAGAAAGTAAAGAAACCTCAGGCCAACTGCCAATTAAATCTCATGAAAAACATTTTAGTAGAATCTCTCTCCATCCTTTACAAACTTGTGTAATGTGCTATTGATCTGCAATAATTAATCAGATGTTAAAAAGTAAACATCCAACATCTGAATGGCTGCTGCAAATGAATAGCAGAGGCAAACACTGATTCTATATTTTTCACAAGCCCTATTTTATTCTGATAGGATAATGACTTTAAATATAAAAAAAAAATATTTACTTCATGCAAACTGTTGTTTTTCTAAAAAAAAAAAAAAAAAAGGTTAATCCATCCTGAAGGTTTCAGGTGATTCCTACATAGAAGTTTAAGATATGCAAATCAGAATTGCACTATTCGATTATTAAATATAAGTTTAGGTAATTTACTGGTGCAGTAGTTACACATTCTACTAAATCCAGTATACATGGTTACAATAAACCAAATATCTAATCCCTATGATCTCCTTTAAAAAAAACAACAAAAAAGGACAATGGTTGCATCTTTCTGTAAATGGAATAAAAAGTTTTGGTGCTGTAAAGTTAATGTTACCTTCTTGCTTTCCCTTACTCTTACACGACAAATGCCTCTGCTCTAACCGGAGCACATAATACTTTAAATTTACAAAACTAAAGAAAAAACTAAGAAAAACTCAACCATTAATTATTTTTAATTAACTTTTCTTTTAAATGAACCTATATCAGGAACACACCCTTTGAATGGAAGCTCATTGGGACAAGTCCTTAAGTAAATGGATAATATATTGAAAAACTTTGCAGTACAAGATAAATACATACACACGTGGACTCTATGTAGGACAATGTTTAATATTTTTAGTGCTTCTGACTTCTAGAAGAGAAGAAAAAAATGAAACAGATCTGTTAATGACTCGCGGATTACTGTAAGTCCAGGTAAGTAGAACCCCCAAACTTTTCATACCCCCCCCCCCACACACACACACTATTCACTGTGTCTTGCTGCCTCAGCAGTTTTATCCATGTGATTGCTCATGTTGCTTTATGGATCACCCTATACATTTGTAAAAGGTACATTCCAATGGGAAAGTTGGACAAACTATATATATATATATAATTGTACAAAAACAACAGCTGAGCAGTCACTTCCCGGTGTACAATCCAGTGGAGTGACTGTCAGGGCTGCTACACCCTCATCTTCCTCATCTGGCCAGATGATGAGGAAGGCCGGACACTTCTCACTGAATTTCTTTCTCTGTGTCCGGCAAACTGATCGCGGAGGAGAAGGGAACTAGACCGGGAGGAGGAGGATGAAGGTGCCGGTGTAACATGTAGAGTGTTGAGTTG
The DNA here is from genome assembly GCA_019447015.1 of Hymenochirus boettgeri. Classification (NCBI taxonomy): domain Eukaryota; kingdom Metazoa; phylum Chordata; class Amphibia; order Anura; family Pipidae; genus Hymenochirus; species Hymenochirus boettgeri. Next base: position 168,390,643 of record CM033474.1, read on the forward strand.
CTCTCCATGCTAATGACCAACAGCCAGTTAGTCAACTCTAGACATAGTGAAGAGAGTGCGGGGGGGGGAGAAGAATATAATAGGGTCGGTGTCCCCCAACACTACCCACCAACTACCTCCCGCCGCCCTCTTTAACCTCCCGGGATCCAATACCTCATAGAGTTCCTCTGAAGCCATGCCGGAGGTGGTAGGGGGGGTGAAAGCCGCTACCGGGCTGAGGAGATTTACTTTCTTTCAGTTCTGTGCTTGGCCTCCTCCTTCTTCTCTCCCTCAGTCTCTCTTCTCTCGCCGAAATGCCAGTGTGTGTATGTGTGTGTGTGCGTGCGCAGAGGAGCTGCGCAGCTGCCTCGCACACTCACTGCTCGGGCACACTCACACGGGCACACCGAACACTGTATGTGAGGATGTTATGTGCACTCAGCGCTACACAAGCAGGAGCAGCTCCCCGGCGCTTCCCAGGATCATCAATCGAGCTCAGATAGAGCGGGGAGCGAGGGCGGGGGAGAGCCGAGCTCGGGGTTCTTCTCTTTTCGTCGGTGTATCCTTCAGCACCAATAACTGAACCGCCCACCTCTGTTATTACACCCCTCCCTCTCTCTCCCTCTCTAGGTCGTTCATTACTCCCCTCCTCTTGCCGCTCACAGCGCTCACTCCCATTGTCCTTCTAGTTTGGCCCCACCTATTACTGTCACCGGACACCCATTGGGGTTCTGTATGGGGGTGTGTCAATGTTCCTGAATGACAAGGGTTGTTTCTAGACTTTACCTGTTGGAATCACCACTTTCCTAAATTAAGCCAATTGGCAGAGTTGGGTAATGAGGAAGGTCATGGTAAATCCTTACTTAAGACTTTAGTAACTTGTCCTTGAATATTCTGATGAATCAGTACAGGGGGTTCAAGGTCAAGAGTTGTAATGGAAACTAGGAAGTAGAGTTGTAACCAAACCCATGTAACGTTTACTGCAAGGCCAAGTACCAAATCATTAAATGCACGCTGCATGGCTACACTGCCACCAATGGAGTCTTTCATGTCTTTAATGGAACTACCAACTAGCCTTTAAAGGACAACTCAACCCTCATAAGAACATCTTTTAGAAAGAATGGCCTCTTTAAAATATGTTGATATATTATAGTTTGTCCTATTAATTCATTACTGCATGTCTGCTATGCTTCTGGAGGCCTCATGGAAACTGAGCAATATAGAAACCTGTACTGAGCCTGTACTGAGCCTGGGCATGCTTAAAATAGGCAGCTAGGGGATTAACATTCAGTCATTGGCTGTGATGTCAACTGTCAAACCCATAACTGACAGTTGCTAACTGGAAGGACCAGGAAGCAGAATCAAGGGAAACAGGATATTGTGCAGGATTTCAGGTTAGACTTTTTAAAGAGATTTTAAACTATTACCATTTATGGTTTTGGAGGATGATTTACCTGTATGTAAGTTTTCATTTTTGGGCTGGACTTGCCCTTTAACAATGCTTATTTTATAGGCATTCAGTTTAATGGGGAAGAGGGTCCAACCCTATGTATGCGGAGTGTGCTTTACAGTCCAATCGTAAAGCAATCGTAGTTCTTAATTTAATGAACAGTATGTAGTTGCAGGACAACTACTTACACATCACATCACCACATCCATCAATTATATCTGCTACCAACGTTGAGAAGATGTTGGTCTTTTGAGAAAACCATTGAGAAAGGAGGAGCCAGTTGGTTACATTAAGCACCCAACACATAAATTTGGATCCAGCTACATAACTACATCACTATTTATTTTAGTGCATATAATGTAAGTGCATATAATTTAGTGCATATAATTTAGTGCATATAATGTAAATCTCTTTACAAATGGTTGTTTTACATACAAGGGGGACAAATACATAAATATTTCAGTACATAAATATATAAATTATATAAATATAAGTGCTAGAGCCTTGCCACAAGAAGAATGGAGGTCCCTTCCCCCATAGAGCTTACAATCCAGTTCTTTTAATTAAACCCTCTGCGTGATAAAAACTCTTTAAGGGCTAGGCCACACTAGCCCGTTTTTTTATGCATTTGCGATTGCACATATGATTGCGCTTGTGATTTTCCGATTGTATTGAAAACGCGCATGCGGTCCACATTATTTTGCGCAATCGCATGCATTTCCATAATGAAACCGGACAAAGCGAAAATGTGTGTGAATCACACACGCAATCACATGTGATAACGTGCACTATTGCGGGTTCAACTCTGGTGCATTGCAGTGTGGCCATGCCCTAAATCAACTTACAGTATTGTTCCCTTAAAGAGAATTCTCTTGGTCTGCAGAAACTTCATACACCCCTGCTTTGCTATCTACTTGTTCTGGAACTTCATGAAAGATTACATTGAGTTCCAACTAATGCTTGTTAGTGCTGCATTTCTATTTTTTTTTTTGTTACTCACTAACAATAGAAATATCTATTTTTTTAAAAAAACTGTAATATTTTACTTTTGGAAACTGACCAAAACCTTAATGTCTTAACAAGATGGAATATCACTGTCCATTTTAGCAGGATATATTAATAATTCTTAAAGGCAAAAACTCTTTCAAGTCTGGTAAGTTTCTAAAATATAAATTTGGGATCAATAAAGTTTTTTAGGCAACATTTAGCCAACAGTTACTATCCAGCGTCCCACTTGCATATAAAGTAGCGTCTCAGAATTGGAATGAAGCCTTTTTTAATATTATTTTTGGAAGATGCAGGTCTGAAACCCTTGGAAAACTCATAAGTGACTTACAGGGCTATGCACAAAGAGCCGTTATAGCCCTCTATTGCCTCCTCTAGGCAAGGCACTGAGCCGATAGCATCTCTCAGTGTATAGTGAATGGGATTTTGTCTTAAAGAGCCGTTATAGGCTAGGTACATTCGTTGCGGTGGTTGCATGGCACAGTTTTTGTGTACCACTGCAACCTCCATTAGTTATGTCTTACACGTTAACCCTTGGTACATGGGTTAACGTGACTTTAAGATGGATAAAGGCGATAACTGCTCTCCGTTCATATACCTGATTGTGTGGTATCATGGAAAAACATTTGCCATTTATTTTTTTCAGTTCCGTGTATTCATTGACTGTCAGGTTCTGATTTCATTTTCTTACCAAATAAGTGGGAAGTGGAATTTCATGAATATTTTAAGCTATATCTTAAGAGGCATTTGGTATGTTTTGGATGTTTAAGTTTTGTAAGTCAAATTATAATGCTGTCCTTTTAAAAAAAAAAAGGATTTTCCGAGGTCGACGGTAAATATTCACTGGCCTGCAGAACGCTAGTTTCTGCACTATTCACTTTACTTATAAAGTGTGATTCTGATGGAATTGTCTTAAGAATGAATTCACAAAATTCTAATTTTAGGTTATAATTTGCACTAAAGTATTATTAAAGTGGTATGCAATTTATTTTTACAGGACATTATGTTATAAAATACACACACACATGTTTTGTAGAGCTTTGACTGTCACTCATTAGTATAAAAATAGTAAAAGCATGCACTTTTGTGCAGGAGTAAAATTTGTGCAGGAGCACAGCGTGCTGTAGTATGCAAAAGTTATACTTAGAAGGAACTTCCATTTAAAATATACTTTAGTTTGCATTTTAAATATAAGCTAGAAGCTAGACACATTCATGAAAATGAAAATACATTTTAGATTTAGAAAAGTTTATCTGGAAATTTTGATATGACAGTTGATTTTTTTCCTAAAATGAATGTCTTTGGTTTTACATTATTATTTAAAATATTATTTTACTAGTGTCTGTGAAGTTTTTCAATCATTAAGGTCATCGCATATAAAAAAGTCAATTCAACTGGGCTTGTTTAGTCATTTAAAGGAGAACAAATCAAAAAAAAATACAAATGCAAACAAAAAATACAAATGCAGCTCCACAAATCTTATAATGGTCACTTAGAACAAAAAAAAAATGTTTTTCACCTCTGAATTTAACCTTTTAGTGAAGAAATAATTTATAGAATGTTTCAATCTATAATGCCACTGCTGCTCTTTAGTGTCTTCCTGGTGGTCAAGGACAAAACTTCTCCTGCACATGCTAACTAAATACTTTGAGTTTGTATCCCCACACACATTTATGATTGATAAGCTGCAATAAACAGTTGACCCCAGTTTCCCCACCTGCCAGTGCCTCCCAGACAATCGTCAGCATCAAATATGATTAGGTGATTACTGCCTCAAGCAGTGGGGAAAGGTGTTAACTGTTTGTATATGTATTTATAAAGCAACCAGTTAACACTATATATTTGTGAGCATTTATGCTAGATGCTGTGTGTTTTAACGTGTTTATTTCTGCACTGTATTATTTATAGAAGTGTGTGTATTGCTGCAATAAATATTTAGAAATGTGATGCAAGCTGCATTGATTTAAATGTAGTTATACAGCATGTATTTAATGCAATGACACTTAGCACTGCAGCATTATTATTGTTATTATTGTTTTTGTGGATTTATACACTGCAAACATCTTCCGTAGCGCTTTACAATTACATTTATACATTCACATCAGACCTTGCCCCCCAGAGAGATTACAATCTAAGTACATCAGTTTAATGCAGAGCTTCAGGTGCATAGAAGGAATGTATTTTTTATGCAAAACTTCCCATAGGTAGCCCTCCTGCTTTATCATATTTATAGAACACATATGCATCCCTTCCAACAGTACTCCTTTAATTGGTAAACATAAAGAAACAACATGGTACAGAGCAACAAGTGGCATACCTTCCAACATTACCCTTTAATAGGTACACCTATGGAAACAACATGGAGCAGAGCTGCAGGTGGGGGACAATATAGTGACCCCGATTAAAGCATAAATCTAAGCAATGCATTTCTCAGTAACTGCACATATTTCAGCAGCATATCCCTATATTTGCACATATTTAAAGGTACATTTTGGATGATAGAAAGTGAAACATAAGGAAGTGAACTTGATATCAGTATACAATAGTTCTGTGAAATATTTTAACAGTGTACTTATTTAGAGGGAAATGTTGGAATGCATGACATAAACATTAGCTCCAACATTCCCCTTTTTAAATCGTACACTTATACAAACAATATGGTGCAGAGCTCTAATGGAAGGGGTAACAAATGTAAACCTGATCTTAGCACAGCTCTAACGAGTGCATCTTTATATATTCTATATAGATTTATTATATTTATTCTATATTTAAAATATATTAATATAGAATATTAACATATTCTATAAAATTAATGTCTGTCTGTGGGAATTGTATTCTTAACAAAAATACAGGTTATCTTAGTTAGCCAATAAAGGCTAAATATCACCTTTATACCACTTTTGTTATTTTTTATTTCAAAAGGGTTACCCTGTAAACATTTTGACTGGCTAACACGGTACACCACCTTTCCCTGAGTCAACAAAAATACACTTTTCCCACCCTCCAACCTGGGTTTACAGATCATTTAGTCTATTGGTATACAAAAAGATAAGGTTCATTTGATTATGCTCCCCATTCAGCTCTGCACTATATTGTAGTACACGTATCTATGTGTACGTGTAAAGGAGAATGCTGGATGGTTTGTGAAAGTTTGCAAAGTTTGCAAAGTGATAGCAATTAAACAACCTACGATGCAGCACATGACATCCGTTAGTCAATCTGCCCAGCACATAACAAAATGGCCATTTGTTGCATGGGTTTCATGTCCCGAATACTGTGTGTGTATGAGGCCTAATGCCAGAGGACTTTTAATCTGCTCTCTACGAATGCCCCTAATGCCTGAATCTGGTGTAATATCACTGTTGTTATGCTTTGAGCCAAATAATGATCCACCACACAGTTATTTTTGGGATATACAATACTTAAGCTAAAGGGTCTAGTACTACACAAGGCCCACATGGAGACTTACTTTGGTATGCCACCATGTTAGACCTTAAAACTACCCCTGTTAGATATACCGGTATATCTTGCATTGAATACTTGATGATATTATATTGACATCTTACATTTATACATGGGCTTTTCAAAAGAGAGTGTTTTTAATATGTAGGGTATTTTTCTATTTTGTCTTATATTGTCATTATTGATTGCTCCCATTGCATGTTTAATAAAGGAGTTTTTTTTGGGAAGTGTGCCCAGCTTGTTATATCCACTACTTTGCTTTCTTCTTTTTTATTGTTTATATATATCTAATGGATGGAGCACCTTTCCATATTAACTCTGTACTCTATACCTTGAGCCTATACCTACCAGTGCCCTTATAGACCTTTTTTATATACATACGAGGCCTAATGCTGCGGCCACACTGACAGTGCACAAAAAAAGCTTGTTGTCGTGTGCTTGCACTGCATTTTTAGGAATACTCCGTACATGTGTTTCGCATATAAAATAGGGATTCAATGTGCTCATAAAATCATAAAGACATATGAATAAATGTACTTAGATTATAAGCTCTTCAGGCAGGGCTTGATGTGAATTTATCCATGTAATTGTAAAGCACTACAGAAGATGTTCATGCTATATAAATCCACAGTAATAATAAAATGGATTGCAGTGCATAGTGTAGCCATACACATTGTGATGCACTGGCATGCAATCCTCGTGTACTAACGTATTGCAAAGCCAGTGTGGCCTAGCCCTAACTCAGCCATACTACATGTGTAGTATTAACACATATTAATAATAGGTGTCCCAACATGTTTTACTGATCTAGCTACAGTCCCCTTTAAGTAGGAACACTTTTAACTTTAAGAAGGTAATTGTTGCAGCTGACAGGGAGAGCTACAGACCTTCTCACTAAACACTGCTACTAGGAATATGCAAATCAGTGAAGCTCTGCACCACCCAGACACTTCTGCAATTTGAATATTTCTGATTTAATATATTCTTACATCATAGGGGTTAGGTTTGTTATCAATGACGTAACTAGGAATCCCCATGATGGGGCCCCTATAAGTGCTTCATCCAAAGTGGTTTTCTGGAAGAAGGCTATACCGTATCTGTCATAGGACACTTTGTTTTTTTAGGTTTCATTCTCTTTTAAAGCTATTTCACCTTAATTCAGCTGGCTAGTCTTTTTAAGGCACTTATAAACATTAATAAGAGTTAAAGAAAATATTTTTTTTTACCCCAAGAGTGGCGAGCTCTCCACTTGGTTTACTGCACAGCCTTGACTATCTCCCGTAATGCAAGTCATGCAGTAAGCGAGTGGTGAGCTTTCAACTTCTGTATCAGCAGTATTGTGACAGCTCACCACTAGGCAAATTAAAGGGATACAATTTTTGCCCATATTTACCTTTTAAGTCATTTGTACAAAAAAAATAGCGTTCTAAACATATGGTAAGCTTTCATAAGTAAACAATCCATAATCTTCCCCCTTCCCTAAACAAATAATGGCAGGATTTTTAAGTTACATACTGCTAGAAAATGCTTAAAGATAAGAAAAGCACAAATTAAAGGACAAGAAGCCCTTAGTGGAGACAGTTTTTTTTAAATTTTACAATCTGCTTTAGATAGGATGCATATACTATATAAAATATCCTATAGAAATCCAGGTGTTCTCCAATCTTTAGCTGTCTGTACTGTACCTGTTGGGCTGCATGTACATAGCTACTTAAAGCAGAGAAGTAAACAAATACAATTCCTGGTAAAAACCACCCTTAATCGATTTGATTTCAGATATTAAAGCTGTTGTAGCAGAAAATGTGAAAGTGTCACATTAACATGTTTTGACATTTTAAACCTATAAAAGTAAAATACCCCAGCAATTTGACATCTTTCTATTATACCTCTTAAAACAAGCCTAGCAGGGTGACTCTAGCTATTGTGAATCATAAGTTTTAGTCATGTAAAGTAAAGTTATAAGCATATATAGATCCACTTTCCCTGTTTGCTCCTATGCTGTCACAGAAACAGCACAAGCTGTATAATAAGCCCACCCACAAAAAACAATCTTATATAAAGATAGTTACAGACCTGCAACCATATCCATTCCTCTGCCCGTGGACACCTTATAATGTTTCTTTTAAGGCATGTCGCTAACAACAATTAAGAAATGGGGAGTGGGGCTTTAGATGCAGCTTATGATGCTGTGTCCTAGCAGTAGGATACATGTGGGCATGCTCAATCCAGGGGGCAGCGCAATGGTACAACAACTTTAATAAACCTTTAAGAGGTATAAGTGTGTTCTTTTTAAGAATGGGCACATTCAAAGGTGGCTGGTTGTATTCTTAAACAGGCAGTGTACTGGGGGCATGGCCCAAGTAAATGAAGGAAGATGTACTTTTAGTTGGGTTGTGGGTGCTGGGTTTTGCACGTATGATTTGAACGTGATGGATTTTTGTCTTTCTTTCTTGAAGAATTATACAGCTATGTGTTCTTAAACATTGTGTTGCATCAAAATTGTTCATTTCTCTCAGACCCATTGTAGTGAACTTTTTGTTCCCTAATTTGTATACAGTTATTCTAGTTTTAGATGATATCATTATTGGAAATGCATGACATGGATTAGTGGACTGCCATTAGTCCTACTGATCTTGTAGAAACAGATGAATATAAATGTGTATCTGTGTATTCCTTGAAATATTAAGGAATGCGAAAGTGCTACAGTTCTTATTTAAAGCTAAGGCAAAGCATAGGATTGTAATATGTTATAATTACATACAATGCATTAAATATTGCATACATTTTTTACTGTAGTTTTTTTTCTCAAACTATATAGTTTGAGTTACAAAAAAAAATACATATAGCCTTTTTTATGTGTAAATTCTGAATAAAAATGTACCTTTTGGTACAGAAAGCCCTTCTCCTTAATATCCAATTGTACTCCCCGATCCATTTAGCACAGAAAGATACAAAGTAGCTGACTGGAGAATTCCTTTGTTTATTTCTGTGAGAATCACATTGAGAAAGCCTAAACTCAACAAGCTAGGGGAGGGGTTATGAACACATGCTAAATTTTTATTAGGCTTGTTTACTATGCACTATTTTGTTTTGTTTATTGATTTAACATGATTCAAATTGTTAAAATGACTTGCCACTTGCCTTTCTAAATTATTTCTTTATAAAAATACAGCATTTTTCAAATATGAATGGAAATTTGGTGGTAGGCGCGAAGACGCGATGTCTCAGCCAATCATAGGCGCCGCTGCTGGTCCAGCCCTTTCTGCAACTTCTGTGCACAGAAAAAACACAGGAGCTAAGCAGAACAATGCCAAGGGAACAAAGGCTGGTAAGTAGGTTTACGAGCATCTTTAGGGGGCAATTAGCCTAATACTAAAAGTTTGTGGTGGGGGAGGGGGCGGACATACTCTTTAACCCTTATTCAATTGCTTTTCTTCAGTAAATTGTTTGAAATTATCTTTGCCTTGAAGTATACATGAATAATAATGACTTTAAAAAAAATAAGAAAAAAATTATATTTAGACAGAATGGAAATAATTATTAAGGCTGCAATGAAATATGTCTTTTTAGCATTTTTTTCCACTTTTAGTTCCATATTTTCTAGGTACTGTAGCAAAAGAAATTTCTGTCAGATTTTAACACTGACTGCAATACCCCCGCATGTGCTTTGGTTTGGGTTTTTTTCTTGGATATGAGGTACAAAAAGGTCACATTCTAAATTTGTTCTCCCATCATACACCCTGTCTTATGGCCTAGATTCACATATCTGTGCTAAAAATAATGATTAGTGTCAAGGAGAAGTTCATTCTCAAGCACATTTTTTAAACTAATAGACCAAAAATGGTTGATTAATAGGCATCATGTTCCTTTCTTCATATTTCCAGATCAATAATACCTGGGGCGAAATAAGTAAAATCTTTCATTTTAGCAAGCCAGGAAGTTACTTTACTCTCTCACTTCTACTACTGCTTTGTTGGTGACTTGTGAAGGAGGAGAAGTAAGACTGGAGAGGTATGTCTCTGGTAAGGAATTAGTCTAAAATTAGTGTGGTAAATCTTTTTGGAGCTAGAGAAAGACACCTTTTATGATTCAATAGCTGCAAAATAAGGTCGGGAAAGCATAGAATTTCTAGGAAATCAAGTCAACTCGCATGTCAGATTGATTGAAATATCAGCCCAGTGTATGGGCACCTTAAATAGTTTATTTATATCGTAACAATTTAAAGTAAATAGGCTTCAAGGAGAGTCTGTTATTTCCTCTTTGGCTAAATGGTCTGCCAGGTCTGTATAGCCTTGAAGTTTGCTTTGTTGATGTAATGTTTTAGGGGTTTTAAGAGAGAGTTAAAGTCTTTTGGGCCAAATTCTTCTCTATTAGGTCTTAGAGCCCCAAACCAAATAGTAGCTCATCCTCAAAAGTAGTACTAATGAGACCTTAGACAGTGTATGAGCCTTCCATTGTTTCAGCGACAGAGCTCTTCTTGTCTCCAGGGAGGCCCCCATGGATCTTGCAGATTATTTAAGGGGAATCTAGGTATAACTTGATATCTGCTATTTGGAAAATGTCCTCTTTGTGAGAGTTGTTTTTAATAGATTCTTCTAATCTAAGCCAAACTTTATTTGCTCTAACCAAACTAGTAATAGCCACTGCTGGTCTGAAAGCAGCTCCTGACAGCATAATTTTTTTTGTTTAAAAGACAACTAAAGCCTCAGAATAACATTGAATTAGAAGCCAGATCTCCTTGTTATAAAAGCAGTCATCGTTGTCTCACCTCTCATTTTAATATGGTTGTTAAGAAATGTAACTTTCTAACATGAGGTTTGTGTCTTATTTTCCAGTGTTCCGGTATTGCACAGTGTGGTCACTGACCATTATGTTCTTTACACATGCTCAGTCCTAAAATTCTGCAGGAACTTGTTACAGTTGGTCACACCCACTAGTAGCCTGTTGCCAATCCTTTTACATGACAGAATAGGCAAGGGAGCATGTGACTGTGATCAGTGGTGTGGCCAGTCACTGTACATACACATTGTTATTTCATCCAGTTCTTCAAGTGCTATTTACTGTATTGCTATTTTACAGTTTATTGGTGTTTTTAGAGGGTATATGTTCAGATTCTGCAGTGTAAAAATATGGGTTTAATTCTCCTTTAAAGGATCTTTTCTTATTTCCATTGGATTTCTGAGGGAGCCTTCCACAGCTAATGCTGTCCTTTCACAATGGCTTATCCCACTTCATAGTCTTCATGTAAGAAGGGTCAATTTTTTTAAAAAAATTTCGTTATGGTAAATATTTTGTCTGTAATTCACCATTCCTTTTTGCTAATCTATTTGATATGATTGTGGAAAAAGAAGGTAATTTCCCATTCTCATTGTTTGAGAACATTAAATCAGGGCTTGATGTTCTAGGAGGTTCAGAGAGATTGAGGAATGTTTTCATTTTCGTTATTAGGTAATATAAAAATGAATTCCATAAGCAAGTGTTAACGGATATCGTTGTCTTCAGATCCATGTTCATAAGTGAAGGAGGCTTAAGGACTTAAGTGGACTGGCCAGGGACTTCTGCTGACAGTTTATTTAAAATATTTTCTGAATATTTTGATGTGAAGGTTTCCAGGGTAGAGTCAATCGTTTGTCTGACTTTTAAGACAATCTGAATAGAAGGTTTTTCTTAAAGGATGCAAATTCATCATAAAGTTTTTTTTCCCTTTGAAGCTTAACTGTCATAAAGGATTCATTTTTCTTTTGATAATCTGTGATGGTGATATTGGAACTTTCTAGACAAGGATCTATCCAACAAAATGAATCATGTTTAAAAGGAGTTTTTTGTTTTTTTTTCCAGAGAGTGCTTTTTAATCCAGAAATTTTCTCAACCCCTTTATACAGATTTATTTATTTTCCTGAAAGACATCAGACTCTGTAATGTTACATATAAGTTCCAGTAAGGATAAGAGACCTTAAAGGAATACAAAAAAAAAAAGATTAAGTTAGAGCATATTACATAAGTGGTGGTACAAGCTACAGAGAAGGAAACTCTCTCTGAAAATGTATTGGGGGTGCAATATTTTCAACTTTTCATAAAACAATTCACCACACTCCCCAAGTTCAAAGATGCCCCTAAAGTGTCTTACCTAACCTGTTCACTTGCCGCTCCTCCTCTACTCTGCGGCAGACAGCCGCTCTACTTTCTGACCGAGGCTGTCAGTTAAGGCGCTATGTGATGTCACGCCCAATTACCTGACAGCCACGACCAGGAAGTAGAGGCAGGGCAGAGCCACACTGTTTCTGTTTTTGTTTGAAACAAGCTTGAAACAGGAGCAGTAGTTGATTCCCAGGCGGAGAGGGACTGGGTTAGGTAAATCACATTAGGGGCATCTTTGGAATGTGTGGATAATGTGAAATCTGGGTTTGGGGGAGAGATGAACATTTCTATGAAAATACATTTTTAGGCTGGACATGCCCTTTAAAGAATGAGTAATGTACTTTATTTCTATTTATTATAACAATTATTTGGGTACAAAACTGCCATTAGGAAATATTATAAAAGTTCAGTACCTTTTAAAATTATAAAAGTTTTGAGGGGAACTGTGGTCCCCATACTTGTTTCTCTATTAAAAAGATGACTCTCCTACCTTTAAAATGACACCAGGATCATGCTTCTAGCTGCAATCTATCCAGATTTTATAGCAGTATAAAAGGTGGTACTTCTTATTTATACAGTGTGTTGTGACATCACCAGCAAGCCCCTGGCTTGAGCATGCCCACTTCATCATCTGCATCAAATTTCTTTGTTATTTTTTAAGCTAGCCACAATCCTGAAAAGAAAATGATTCCTTTGTTTAAGGTGCCCATAGGCAGAGGAATGTACAGATACTGATTGAAAGGTCTTTTTAATAGATTACACTTGTATGGCTAAGTAGCACACAGATCTGGTTTACTCACGGCCAGCAGAGCCAACATATCTTTTCACTCAGCTCTGCCTCACTCAGCCTTCTCCGGTTTCTGCCCTCTCATAGCTCCGCTCCAATGCACGCTCCTCTTTAGAACTCAATCCATCCCACTCCAGTTAGCCAATTGGACACTAAGCCCTATACTAGACTATGCATGGTCCAATAGACTAACCATTTGTGGTATTTAACATCACTGGATCACCTACCCTTCCAGCTGTTTTATTGGTGCTAATGGGAGACTGTTGCACTTTATGTATCTGTGTTAATAAACAAGTTTAGTAGTGACTGCAAGTTTGTGAGTGCTGTTATTGGTACTTTTGGAGTTTATTCTCCATATTTATTTTGTGACTAATATTACATCAGGTAGTGTGGATTTTAGACTTTTTTTAATGATAGCTACCCTTACTGCATCTTCCTCAGTGTGTCACTGAGGAAAATGCAGTAAGGATAGATTAGTCATGCTTACTGATCTTCAAAAATTCAATACTGTCTTATACATATTAGTTTCTGTGCATCTGTATTGTTGGCTATTAGCAATTTTGGCTGAAAAATAAACCACAGGTTAACAAGCAGCTTTCAAAGTCCCATCATAGACCTTCACATAGGCGTGGAGACATCTGTATAGAAAATATGTGCATAGAGACAGCGAAGTGGGGTGAGGGGCATGGTTAATAGGTGCACATGCTCACAATGCTCACAATGAAGACTACAAGGGCTATGAGTTGTACTGGCAACAACATGAGAATGTGTCAGGATTACCTGATACCATGGCAGAGACCAGTAGTTACCCACAGGTACTGGGGCACAGGATCTAAGTGTGACAAGGTTTTCACCAGAGCCTCTGATGGTGGGGATGTTGCGCTGCTGAGTCACAACTGTAAATGACAAACCTAGGCACAGGAACAGAGGCACTGTCATGCTTTTTATATATACTGCAACATTCCCTTACAGATATTCCATCACTGCATTGACATGCTGATTTTTTATTTATTTTAACAGTCCCTTAGCTAGAGACTACCTAGCTCAATCCAGAGCCACTGGCTTAGACCTAAAATCTGTGGGTGACATTATAGATACGATTCTTTGGTATCAAATGTCTACTGTAAGTAACAAAAAAGTTGGCTTATTTAATAATATGCATCTATACATTATTACAACCTAGGTCTTGGTCAGACTAAGTTTCCCTTTAGAAAGCTGAATACGAGGGATTTTCTCTAGTTTTCTCAACATTTTGATTAAACCGCTGAAATTTTTACTGAAAGTAAACAGAAAAAATGACTTTGTTATGCATATATTTTATATTATTAAACTCTTCTTGTACCAAACACCAAAGCCTGAAGAAAGTATGTTATTTATTTAGATTTGCAAGACCCATTTCTAATAGGCATGAAATCTGCATAGAAGCATAATTAGTACTATATATACTTGAGTATAAACTGACCCCAGTATAAACCAAGGTTATTTTTACCTTTAAAAAGAAGTAAAAGTTATTGACTCAAGTATAAACCGAGGGTAGAAATTATGACCACTACTGCCTTCTTATTCTGTTTTGTTTTGAGGCTTTAGTTGCCCCTTAAATGGACAGCATAATTCCCATACAGTAGCCCCATACAGTAATAACCAAATCCAGTATGGATATTACTGTATGGGAATTCTGCAGTCCATTTAAAGGGTGACTAAAGCCTCAAAACAATACAGAATCAGAAGGCAGCAATAAATACTCCTTCTGATTCTGTATTGTTTTGAGGCTTTAGTCAATGCCCTTTAAATGACGTCAGCCAGCAGAGGATGCATAGCGAGTGGATGCTGGAGCAGATAAGTGACTAACTCGAGTATAAGCTGAGGTTCAGTTTTCAGGCTATTTTTTTAGCCTTAAAACCTCTGTTTATACTCGAGTATATACAGTATATTGTTTATTTAACAATAAAAAGCAGCCAATTTCCCTTTAAATTGCTAAGGTATCTTCATGATTCATTTGGTTTTGTAAGTACCAAAGTAATATACATATATATAAAATAATAAGTGTAGGTATTGTTATGGAACATAAGCTATTTTTGTCTGACCCCACCTGGCTTTGTGTTCATGTGTGATTTCTATAATGTACACATTTTAGCACATACAAAGCCCTTGCAAAAGTATTCACCCCCTTTGCTTTTTTTCATGTATTGTTGCCTCAAAACCTAGAATTAAAATGGATTGTTTGAGAGTTTGCACCATTTCATTTACAGAACATGACTAGAAACATGACTAGAAATTACATTTTTTACAGAAAATGTAGAAAAACTGAGAAGCAAACAACTAATAGAACAAAATAACTGAACAGTGTGTATAACTGTTGAAGTCATTTAACAGTCAGTACTTCGTATAGACACCTTTTGTGGCAATTATAGCTGCAAGTTGATGATGATGTCTTTATGAGCTTGACACTGGAAATCTTTGTCCATTTTGTCAAGGCAAAACTGCTCCAGCTGCTTCATGTTGGGTGCTTTTCACTTGTAAAAAGAAATCTTCAAGTCTGACCACTGACTGGATTGAGGTCTGGACTTTGACTAAGCCATTTCAATACATTTAAATGTTTCCCCTTAAACCACTCAAGTATTGCTTTAGCAGTATGATTCGGGTCATTTTCCAACTGGTAGGAGAACCTCCATCCCAGTCTCAAATCACATGCAGACTGACACAGGTTTTGCTCAAAAATATTCCTGTATTAAAGGGCAAGTCCAGCCCCAAAATGAAAACTTACATACAGGTAAATCACCCCCCAAAACCCTAAACGATAATAGTTTGAAATGTGAAATATATGTATAACCTTAAATCCTGCACAATGTCCTGTTTCCCCTCTTTCTGCTTCCTGGTTCTTCCAGTTAGTAACTGTCAGTTATGGATTTGACAGTTGACATCACAACCAATGACTGAATGTCCTGTCTGCCTCTTCTGAGCATGCCCAGGCTCAGTAAAGGCTCAGTACACGTTTCTAAATGGTTCAGTTTCCATGAGGCATCCAGAAGCATAGTAGGCATACAGTAATGAATTCATAGAACAAAGTAGCACATATCAACATATTTTAAAGAGGCCATTCTTTCTAAAAGATGTTCTTATGAGGTTGGAGTTGCCCTTTAAGCACCATCCATCTTTCCCTAAACTCGGACAATTTTCCCAGTCCCTGCTGCTGAAAAACATCCCCACAGCATGATGCTGCCACCTCCATCATTCACTGTGGCAATGATGTTCTTGGGCTGATGAGAAGTGTTGGGTTTGCGCCAGATATAGCATTTTTTCTTGGTGGTCAAAAAGTAAAATTTTAGTCTCATCTGATCAAAGCACCTTCCATACATTTGGGGAGTCGCCCACACACACTCAAAACCTGCTGTCTTGTTGTGATTATCAAGTAATTTATTTTTTCTAGCTACTCTTTTATAAAGCCCAGCTCTGTTGAGTGCACCGCTTATTGTGGTTGTAGGGACAGAGACACCTGTTTCGGAGAGTGGCCTCTGTGCTGCCTCTCTGATTAATACCCTCCTTGCCCTCTCTTAGCAGGTTTATTACAGTACCATGTTCTTTTCATTTGAAGATGGTTGGAATTGTTGGATAATTTGATATTTTTGATAATTGTTTTTGATATTTTTATAACCCAGCCCTGACTTGTACTTCTTAATAACTTTGTCCATGATTTGTTTGGAGAGTTCCTTGGTCCATCACATAAAATCAGATTAAGAAACATTTTAAACAAGGTAAAAATCCAAGGGATGAATAATTTGGCAAGATACTAGTATGTAGTATCTCTTGGTTGCAATCAAGTAGCAATGGATGAGGGCCATGGCCAAAGGTGGCTGCAATAGATGATCAAGCATAATGGAATTCTAAACACTAAATTGCATTGTTTAAAATATGATGTCTATGAGTAAAATTATTTGAAGAAGAAACATGTTGTCATCGTTATGAAACTGCAATGGCAAAATTTGTCTACTTGTCTATGATTATTTCAATTAAAAGACATTCGTTCACTGCATTCAGTGAAAATAATATGCTGAGTGGATGCACTACTTTTCAGTGAGGAGTTAAGCTGCCCCTGGTTTACCTTATTAGGTAATGCTCCTAGTTTTAGTATTGATATTTGGCATGAGTGTTATATTGAGCGTTAATTTATATATATAAAACTTTTATATAAAGTTCCAGATCAGCTAACCTTCAATTTTTAATATACTAATCCTCCTCAACTTCAAATGTTTAAATATTTGTAGAAACATACACTGTGCAACAGTTGCCTATTGTAAAAAAAAATATTATTTTTCATGTTAAGTATAAACCCTGCTGTTTCATCTATAAAATAAAGATCGTTTCTATTGATGCCAATTATCTGTTGTCATGGCCCCCCATCTCTAGATCTTGTCTTTGTCTTCTCTTTTTTCTGCTCATTTGTGTCCTCTCTTCCACTTGCACAGTTGACTATTACCGTATATACTCGAGTATAAGCCGAGGTTTTCAGGTCTTAAAAATGACCTGAAAAATGAACCTCGGCTTATACTCGGGTCAAGCTGGGACTTACCTTAATTCCGGACGCAGCCGCGAGTCAGGTAAGAAGACCGGCAGTTCCCAGTAGTACTTTGCGCACGTCATTGCGCACCCGCAAAGCACTACTGGGAACTGCCGGCTTACCATCCTGACTTGCGGCTGCGTCTATAAGGCTCTGCGAAGGCGTCCGGAAGGCTCTGAGAAGGTGTCCGGAAGGCTCTGCACACCAAACTGTAAGTACATTTCCCATGGCTACCAGTAATCCCATGGCTACCAGTAATCCCCATGGCTACCAGTAATCCCCATGGCTACCAGTAATCCCCAAGGCTACCAGTAATCCCCATGGCTACCAGTAATCCCCATGGCTACCAGTAATCCCAAAGGCTACCAGTAATCCCCATGGCTACCAGTAATCCCCAAGGCTACCAGTAATCCCCATGACTACCAGTAATCCCCAAGGCTACCAGTAATCCCCATGGCTACCAGTAATCCCCAAGGCTACCAGTAATCCCCATGGCTACCAGTAATCCCCATGGCTACCAGTTATCCCAAAGGCTACCAGTAATCCCCATGGCTACCAGTTATCCCCATGGCTACCAGTAATCCCCATGGCTACCAGTAATCCCCATGGCTACCAGTAATCCCCATGGCTACCAGTTATTCCCAAGGCTACCAGTAATCCCCATGGCTACCAGTAATCCCCATGGCTACCAGTATGCAGTAAAATGCACATGGCTACAGAAGGCAGTATTGGTCAATTTCAACCCTCGGCTTATACTCGAGTCAATGTGGTTTTCCTAATTTTTGAGGTAAAAATAGGTACCTCGGCTTATACTCGGGTCGGCTTATACTCGGGCCGGCTTATACTCGAGTATATACGGTATACATGCTTAGTTTGCATAATCAATAGTAATTAAAGTTTGAAGGGGGAAAAAAAGCTTTTGTAAGATTTTGTCAAGTGCATTGCACAGGATTTCTATATTTAATAAAATAGTATTAATGAAAAGTGACTTTAAAATATTGTTTTTTTATGGTTACGACATGCCTCATTAAGATACCAAGACAATTGTTTACCTTTTTAAAGCATGTGTATCTTTAAATGGACTTCACCTCACATTTGCATTTGGTAGTTTCATTTTTTCATGCCGCAATGGTATTGTATAGTCTGGAAGGCAACATAGAATATTTTCTGACACACCACTGATTAAGGAAATTCACGTTCTATTGTGAAACATCACACACATTAATACCTCCTTTCCAGATGTTTTCTATTTATACATTTGTTTTACTTAAAATAGAATTAGATATTTTATCAGTTCTAGTAGTAAATGAATTCATCTCTATAAACCTC
The DNA here is from genome assembly GCA_019447015.1 of Hymenochirus boettgeri. Classification (NCBI taxonomy): domain Eukaryota; kingdom Metazoa; phylum Chordata; class Amphibia; order Anura; family Pipidae; genus Hymenochirus; species Hymenochirus boettgeri. The sequence goes on from CM033474.1 coordinate 168,409,348, forward strand.
AAACAGAAAATAAATAACCATCACTTTCAAGTAATTCACATTTTGTGAAAGGTATAGAAAGTAATAGTGTTTACAACGATCAACCCTTCTCTCTGGAGACTTTCTTTATCTGTTGGCCAAGTTATTGTATCACAGTGGTGGATTTCTGTCTATAAATTAACAGCCTTTGTGAGCAACTTTTTTCTACGTTTGCAACAGAATTTCTTGTACTGTAAAAATTATTCAGACTGGGACTTTTATTGGCGCTTTCCAGTGGTGTGACTAGGAATCACTGGGCCCCCTAGCAAATGCTTCTTCCACTGTGGTCTTCTGGGAGGAGGCTATATCTGTCATAAGAAAAACAAGAACATGGGGCCCCCTTGGCTCCGGGGACCCCCTTGCGGTTGCTCACCCTTTTTCCCTGGTAGTAAGCATGTAAGACATGCTTAAATGATTAAGACTTTTCATACCATTTTACTGATTGTTTTACAACCAATCAGATGTTAGCCTTTTCCTTGGTTACTGCAGTAATATAACATCTGATTGGTTTCTGCAGATTAAAAGCACAGGCAAACTATTGCAACTTTTTTGCATCAGTCACCTTGGTAATTTTAGGTCCTATTACATGTTCACCACACCACCATATATTAACATTGTTAGAGTCTTACTGCTACAATTCTGTATTTGACATTCACTGAATATAAAGGATTCTGTGTGGCTTATAATGTTCTGATTTTGATTTTGAGGGAATTAAAACTTCAACTTCATGTACTGTCTTGCTAAAAGCAAATATTTTACCCCTATCCCAAACAGAGATATGACATGTCACACTTGTACATGTAGGAACTTTATATTTTGCTAGGAACATAATGGAAACAAATTAAGTTTGGGGATTTAAACCTGTGGCCTTTTGGAATGTGTGTTACGATAACATACTGCTTTACCAGTTGAACCACATTGGTATATTTAAAAGCTTTATCTTTTGCGTGGCAAAGAATATCTGTTCATACGACTAGCTTTTGCAATACAGAATGTACAAGAATCTGTTGGCAATAACTACCCCAGAAAAGTCTCAATCAGCATATAACAGCAAGATGTTAGGGACCTTCTGAATGCAAGGTGTTGATTGTATTGTGGATACAAGGTTTTATCTAAACTGTCCAGATTAAGGTGTCCAAACAGCATTTTACTTGGCAGAGTGTTGGTATCAACCTCCCCCCCACACACACACACACCTATTCAGACTTGGTTTCTTTATTTTGACATAAATGGCCTCATTGACACCTCTATTGAACCAACCCTGTTCCTTTGCCAAGATGTTGACATTAGAATCTTCACCAAATGTCTACCATGCACAATGCTGCTTTGAATTCTTAACCAGTTTCGTTAACATCTGCTATCTACAATACAAGCAACATTCCTTGTTTCTGCAAACAAGGAATGTTGCAAGTTACTGGTATTGACACATTAAGTAGAGTTGATCAAGGGAAATTTCCGATTGCCACTTGGAGTCAGGAAGGAATTTTTTTCCCCCTTCATAAATTTGGTGGGGTTTTTTTGCCTTCCACTGGATCAACAGTTAGGCAGGAAACAAGGATATTGCTAGATGGGTTGGACTGGATGGACGTATGTCTTTATTTAACCTCAAATACTATACTATATTATAAAATACTAGTGGGGGGTTAAAGCAATAAAGGGGGATTTGCATGTGTGTGTGTGGGGGGATAGGGCAATGGGGGGGACATATATTTAACAGGTGAGGTTGAAAGGCTGTAAAAACAGCCTGAAAACTGAACCTCGACTTATACTCGGGTCAGTCACTTACTTGAATGAGGAATCCCGCTGCCGCATCCACTGATCGCCGCATCCACTGACGTCACTACTCAGCGCCGGGAAGTGAGACTGGCGTCAAGTAGTGGCACCAGTGAATGCGACGATCAACGGATGTGGCAGCCGGATTCCTCATTCAAGTTAGTGACTGAGACTTCAGGCCGGATATCAGTAGATGCAGTGGAGGCAGCCGGATTCCTATTTCCAAGTTAGTGTGTTGCTTATGTGTCAGTCTCATTTGTGGTTGAAGTTATGCTTTAAAGTGACACTGCTTATCCTGGCTGGGAGGGGGGAGGAGGGTGTGTGCAGTTCCACTGCAGATGTTTGTAAACTACAACACCTAGCAACTAAAGCATGCTGGGAGTTGTAGTTTCCAAACATCTGGAGTGCTAAGGTATTGGGGGTTACTGTGTGGGATCTAAAGGGCAACTTACCCACAATACAGAATCAGGAGGATGGTATCTATTATTTAAGATTGCCTTCTGATTCTGTATTGTTTTGAGGCTTTAGTTTGCCTTAAAATGGGCAGCAGAATTCCCAAAAAGTAGCCCATACAGTAATGGCCATACTGGATTTGGCTATTACTGTATGGGACTACTGTATGGGAATGCTGCTGTCCATTTAAAGGGCAACTAAAGCCTCAAAACAATACAGAATCAGAAGACAGCAGTGGTTATATTTTCTACCCTTGACTTATACGGGAGTCAATCATTTTTTTTACTCATTTTATAGGTAAAAATAGGTGCCTCGACTTATACTCGGATCGACTTATATTGAAGTAATTATTTTGCACCAGTGTCTGTTTTGTTCACGTGTACAGGTTTTACAAGTAGTTGTATGTAATTAAGGTATGAACACATTTGTTCTTAAAGGTGGAATCTCGATTAAAAGGGAACTAAAATCGCCAGGCAACATTTTCCCAATAGACAGAGCACATTCACAAACATTCAACAAGCCGTATCTCACCTCCCCATTTGCTGTGGCTGCTGGGTGATTTATGAAAGTAACCTGTAGGTACTAGGGGTCAGCTCCCATAATCCACTGGGTAAAAACAGTACACTTCACATCTGGTCTGTAGAGCTCAAAGATCAAAACAAGGAAGTTGCAGCCTTGCTTCCTAGAAGTTAACAGGCAATCATATAATAAAACAGAGACCTTCCCTCTGATACAGAACTGGGATTTCAGCTTTTTGTTTTATTCAAACACATTCAATGCTCCTATACTAACAATAATATAATCCTTTGCTTAACAGAGACTTCTATATTGGTAGCAAGACACCAGTATAAAAAGTACTCATGTGCATAGAGAAAGTGAATACTAGTAGTCTGAAACTACATGAGCTGTGGGTTGTAATAGCAACAATGTGGAAGCCTTTTTAGTTACAGAATTTATTTACTTTAATTTACTAAATGCAACTTACTAGAGAAGAATCTTACAATGTATTGGTGTTCAGGGGAGAAACTCCTTCATATTAGGATTTTTTTAAAAAAGGGTTAGTTCTCTTTTAAATACTTAAAGGGAGATGTAATAAAAGCTCTTATCTTTAAAGATAGTGCTAATTTTGCCCCAACCAATCAGATAACGTACTATTTGAAAGCTAAAATCTGATTGGTTGGGGCAAAATTAGCCCCATTTGTAACGATAATAACTTTTATTTAATCTCCCTGTAAGACTTTAAATATCCTGTACAAATTTCACTACAATTGTATTCAAATTCTACTACAAAATCTATTTTTAGATTAACACATGCCAAAAATGAAAAAGAAGTAAAACATATTCATCACAAAATTGCTCTCTCAACTGGCTGAATGGAATTTCTGTCTCATCAAGAATATGCCTGTCTATAAATTAGAAAGATATTTCCTCTAGAAGTAAATATTTCCTGCTTGCTGTGTTTAACCTTTTCCATTATCTCTTTCCCTTTAGTAATTTGGTGTATTTTGCCTTCCTGTAGTATTCTTCACTAGTATTATGTTTTACCCATGGTTGCAGTCCCTGTCACCAAAATGTAGTACTCATATTTATTATGTTTCTATTTTACTTTAAAGGGACAGTTCAGTAAAAATTATCAATATTTGTTAAATTGTTTGTTTGTGTAATGCATACTTAGTTATTCTACATATTCTCTTCCATTTTGAAAAATCAGTTGATTTCATACCCTTTTCTGTTCCCTGCTGTTGATATTAGAGAACTGACATTTCAGGTTCTAACGGTCCTTCTTCTTTCCAGAATGCACCACATCCTTTGAATGTTCCTAAAAGTTATTTCTACTGATTGGCTGTTGGATGGGTCAAACATGCTCAGATCTCTACTGAGCAACTGAATCAACCCAGGCACTTGGTCAAGGGCAAGACCATAACGGTCTCTACTAGGGGTCCTGCAAACAGGAAGTCAGTAATTTGGTTGCATTTATTTATACACAGACAAAATGCTGAATTGGCAGATTAAGGTCATTGGGATGAAAAAATACTGCTCTTTTTTCTTAAAAGTACATGTATTTGCACTGAACTTGCCCTTTAAGCTGAGAATTTGCTTTAGAAAATTTAACATGCAACATTCTAAATAAAACTAATTCTATGTTAAGAACAGAAATACCCGTAGATTTACAAATTGTATGCGGGAAATATGCGCTAAAAAACAAAAATAAATAAAATCATTTTAATTGAGAATATTTCTAAAATAGTAATGATTTTTACTTTGTGTCTACTTTGACAAATTATTCATAATTTGTAGTGTTTTCTAATTCTACAAGTTATTTATTGAATTTGTTTGATTCTATTCATTATTTTAACATTTGTTATGTTTGTACTACTACATTTGTACATTAAAAGTTTCAATCCATGCCCTATTTTCTAAATTAGCCTATTTGCCCTTATATCCATTTTCATGTATTTACTTTATTATCCATTAACACCCCCTGGCTTTCCTCCTTTCTCCTGTGCATCGGCATGTTCAGCCCTTGGTTACTTTAGCAGTCTCAGGGGTCTTGCACTGTTTCCAGATGGCCATTAAACTTGAGATTTAGTAGGGCCATAAGTATTCTTTGGGCATTTGACAAAGTTATATGCAGTGATTAGAAACTCCTCTTTGGTTTCCAAGGTATCTCTTTATACATATTTCATTAAATGACAACTTAAGTTTTACAAAAGTGATTCTTCTTGGAATTAGATTTTATATGTAAAATTCTTCCCCCCCCCCCAAAAAAAAGTTTTTTTACATAGGTTCTCCTCCTAAGGTCCACAAAACAAGGTAGTCGCACTCCAAAGTGAAAGTGTTTATTGCAACCCTCAAAAATTACATAACAACGTTTCAGGAGGTATGATCCCCTTCCTCAGGTAATCCATCATTCCTCCTCTTCAAGTCTTCCAAGCTTATCTGCTGCTTAATAATAACCTCTGGCTAATCAAACCAACTCACACAAAATTAAATAGGGATGTATGTAGAAAGTTAGGGACTTATTTATAAAGCCAAGGTATAGCTTTTTAGCGATACCGCGACTTTAACGATCGGTATCGTAAATTTACGATCGATAAACCGGTTGGAGATTAGCGATCGGTTTAACGATCGTAAATATAAGATACCGATAACAAAATCGTAGATTTACAATCCCTATCGAATTCCATTGTGGTAGTTTACTACCGTATGGTATTCTATGATTGAACGTTTGTTAATTAACGAACATTTGGCCGCAAATGTACGATCGCGATCGTACATTTACAACCGCGATTGTAAATTAACTAACCCACAGTATCGCTAAAAAGCAATACCGCGGCTTTATAAATATGGCTCTTAATGTTTTTAATACTACTCCTGAGGAAGCTGAATGAAACAGTGAAACGTGTTGAGTACTGCCTTATGTCTGCATCACAGCTACAGATGTATTTTATATATTTTTTTAGGACACCTGCACTCATTTAAATCAGGAAGTGGTTTTGAGTTTTTCTGGATGGTCAACTGTGGTGTAAGTGCTTTTAATATTGATTTTTAATCTTTTAATTATGGTTTTTATTATTGATCTATCACAATTTTAAACTGATGTTGGACACTTTTTAATACTATATATTTTTATTTCTTATCTTTTATCTATCACGCTAAAGGACACATAAAACCCAAGACACCTGTATGCTGAAAATTACTAAATCGCCACTGGGCAATTCAGCACTGTACAGTATTACAATACATAAGACATAAGACATAAGACTACATAAGACAAATAATATAAAAATACATACATAATAAATACATAAATAAGTATATAGAGATAATGAAAGAGAAAGGGAAAGAGATCCTTTACACACCGCTTAAAGGGCATGTCCACCCCCAAAACTATAATCCCCCCAACTACTGGCCCCACCATGTAGTGTAGTTTAATCCTTACCTCACATCCCAACTCCATCTGGTTCTCCTGTAGTCCCCCCCAAAGTTCCAAAAACTGACCACCAGGAGGCTAGCAGGTCCATATAGGACACTGCCTGCTACCTGGCCTCCCGGAGATTCCTGCCATGCGTGCTGCAGCCCTTCTCCCCCCTCCCTCCCCCTCCCTCTCCCTCCCTCTCTCCCTCTCCCTCCCGTTCTACTATCCCTCCCCCTAGCATAAAACCCATTTAATATCCTGCTCCCCCTGTCCCCCAGCCCCAACCGGGTATTTTTTATTTTAGAAAGCTCCCCAAACTCTTACTTACCTCTCCTCTTTCTCCGGCGAAGTGAGCTGCCGGCAGCCGCATCTGTGATTGGCTGCCGCTCAGCCAATCACAGACGCGGCTGCCGGTCCCGCCCCTCTGCTTGCATTTCCTTGCAAGCAGAGGGCCGGGAGCGCGGCGGAGGATCGAGGGGAGGTAAGTAGAGTTTGGGGGGCTTTCTAAAAAAAAAATTATAGCGGTTGGGGCTGGGAGCCCAGGGGGGACCTTATATAAAAAAAAATTTTTTAGGGTGGACATAGCCTTTAATCTAGGTTAGTGGGTAACATGCAAATGCAAAAGTAAGGGTTAACATTTTCATATGATGATATAATTTACTGTAGAGGACCATGGGAAAAAATATATTGTTTTTAAGGTATCTGTCAGTATATCTTATGTGAAAAATATTGAAATTAGGACCCTGGTAAAAAATAAAATCTTATCATAAACATGAACTACTGCTTTAATACTTGTTTGTTCAAAGCACTACATAACTGCATTTTTAATATCCTGCTAAAAGAGTTTTATAGTGTGTGAAAATGTATAATCCATATTTATAATGATCAAGTTGATGGTTATGACTGTGGTTTCATTAACAGCTAAAGTATGTAACGCTGTCAGTTCTTTTTTAAGTATCATATTGCTGTTAATTACAAAATATTAAAATATATACATCTCTTTCTACAGCTGTCTTGTATGTACTCATAAATGCTTCTCCATATGATCAGTCTGGGTAAAAAAATATATCTCAGCATGTTATATAGAGATGGCCAACCTTACTGAAGTTTGGTTAGTTTCCGAAACGAACCAAAGTTAAAGTTCGGGAATACGGAAACAAACCCATTTAAGTCAATGGTAGATAATAGTTTAAAAAGTTTGGATAAATATCAGATAAACTAACAATGGTAACTTACTGTAAATGGATGTGGCACCTGGGAAATGGTCTGGGGAACATGCACCTGTCACCAAAACGTGTAAACACTTCTTTCTTCAAGATCAGGCAATTGTCAGGTTTTTCGCATGCTACATTCGAGGGTTAGCGAACATCAAACTAAACATTCGAAAGATATCGAAAATCGAACATTACATTTGAGGGTTACCGAATTCGAAGGCTACATACGAGAGATATTGAAAATCGAACATTACATTCGAGGGTTACCGAATTGAAAGGCTACATTCAAGTGTTGAAAATTGAAAATTACATTTAAGGGTTATCGTACGATACATTTGAAGGTTACTGAATTCCAAGGCTCCATTTGAGGGTTACCGAAATCAGCAGATACATTCGAGGGTTACTGAAATCGGTGGATACATTCGAGGGTTACCGGATTCAGCAGATGCATTCATGGGTTATAGAAAATCAAACATTATATTCGATGGTTACCGAATGATACATTCGAAGGTTACCAAAATCAGCAGCTACATTCGAGGGTTATTGAAAATCGAACATTATATTTGAGGGTTACCGACTATTACATTCGAGTGTTACTGCTGTGCATTGCACATGTGATCCGTAAATCAGAGTGCATGTGATCCGAATTTTTTCACACAACATTGAACGCATTGAGCGCAGCACACGTGCACAACAATGCCTAACATCAGAAATTTCGTATGGATATATTGTCAATATGAAACTACCAATGAAGCTATACAGAAGGTCAGTTAATTCAGTGTTAAGTGAAGCATTTCTATCCTTCAAGCCTAAAGGTGATTGCTTCACTGTAGCTCCCCTTTAAAACACTTGCAAAGCTATGTAGCGAGAACAGTTATCGGCTATTTGTGTCTTAAAGGGCCTGTCCACCCCTTTTTGTAAGTTTTGGGGTACTGTAGGGCTTCCTCCCCCGCTATAATAATGTGTGTAGAAACTCTCACGATCATTACTTACCTTGCCTCTCTCCTCCAGCATACTGTCCCGGCCCTCTGCTTGCATGAAACTGCAAGCAGGGGAGCAGATTGGCAGACGTGTGCATGATTGGCTGAGAGGCCGAATGATCGGGGGAATTTTTGCACATATTAATATAGCGGTTGGGGCTGGGGGAGGAAGCCCTACAGTACCCCAAAGGGGTTTTATTCTAGGGGGAGTAGTATAGCAAAGTTGTGCTTGCACAGAGTAAATACACTCTAAATAGAGGTGTGGGTGCACATGTCCAAAATACAAATATTGAAAAACTCAAGAATAAAGCAGACTAGGCACACCACTATGGCTAGTGAATAGAAAATCCCTTTATTAGCTCACATCTGGGAATAAAGTGCATATACAAAAACAAAATTAAAAACACTTAAAATCTAGTACACATCAGAACCACCGTGATAAGACCCTAACCATATACTCCCAGGCTCTAGTAATCACACTAAACCCCCTTATGTAAGCGCAACATAAGAAATGATACTCAACTGTCACCAGTCACTAACAGTCACCAGTCCACGGGGGATCAGATGCGGCTTAGTAGCGTAACATAGAAGCCAAATAGAGAGCGGGTCACATGGGGAATAAGCGTTGGGGAGGGAGAGGAAAATGGGAGGGAGAGGGAGGGGGGTGGGCTGCTCTGAGCAAGCCAAAAACCTCTGAGAGGACGCCTCAGAGGTGGAAACAATTTCCCTCCCAGCCAGGCTCCTGGTGGACAGTTTTTGGAACTTTACAGGGACATTACAGGAGAACCATTTGGAGCTGGGGTGTAAGGTAAGGATTTTATTACACTACACAGTGGGGCCAGTAGTGGGTTAAATTATAGTTTTGGGGGTGGACATGCCCTTTAAAGTCACATTAACCAATGTACCAAAGTTTAAAGGCTATGTCCACCCTAAAATAAAAAAATTAATATGTGATCCCCCCTGGGCTCCCAGCCCCAACCGCATAAATTTTTTTTTTTAGAAAGCCCCCCAAACTCTACTTACCTTCCCTTCTTTCCTGCGCCGCGCTCCCGGCCCTCTGCTTGTGAGGAAATGCAAGCAGAGGGGCGGGACCGGCAGCCGCGTCTGTGATTGGCTGAGCGGCAGCCAATCACGGACGCGGCTGCCGGCAGCTCACTTCCGCGTAGGAAAGCGGAGAGGTAAGTAAAACATTGGGGAGCTTTTTAAAAATAAAAAGTATGCGGTTGGGGCTGGGGGACATAGGGGAAGGGATAGCAGAAGGGGTTTAACGCTAGGGGGAGGGATAGCAGAACGGGAGGAGAGGGAGGGGGGAGGGAGGGGAGGAGGGGGGAGAAGGGCTGCAGCACGATGGAGGAATCTCCGGGAGGCCAGGTAGCAGGCAGTGTCCTATATGGACCTGCTAGCCTCCTGGTGGTCAGTTTTTGGAACTTTGGGGGGGACTACAGGAGAACCAGATGGAGTTGGGATGTGAGGTAAGGATTAAACTACACTACATGGTGGGGCCAGTAGTTGGGGGGATTATAGTTTTGGGGGTGGACATGCCCTTTAACGTACGCAAAATTTATGTCGCACAACTGCTGCAACCAATATACAGAGTTGTTAACAGCTCTTTAAGACGTAATTACTAACGCCAGCAGATAGCTTTGTTAAAGATTTGTAAAAGGCAAACTCCAGTCACAATGCATTGAGAGCCATTATCAGTCAGTGCATTGCCTAAAGGGCGCAAAAGAGAGCGATAGCAACTCTCGGTAATAGACCTTGTTGTTTTCAAGATTACATTGCACCCTTAGGCTGAGTCCACACTATGGTGCATAGCAACGCATGGGAAAAGTTACATTCCAATTGTGCTGCGATCCGTCCATTGTCACTCTAAAAAAGGATCACAGTGCATGTCAATGTGACCAGTTACATTGACATGCACTATGCTGTGTTTCTCACGTGCAAACGGATTGCAAATCCCAATCTGAAGCATGTGAGAAACAAGCTAGTGTGGCCTAGTCCTTAGATTTTCCAAAGAATTTAATTGTGTCTGTTTTGTTTTTTTAAAGACAAAAATGGAAAGCAACACAACATTTCAGAGAAACATTTTGAGGTGTATATGAAAGTTAATTGCTTACTCCTACCTACTGTAAACAATAGAACACCCAAGTAATAGAGATAAAGTTACCTACTGGTGCTGCACTTGTGGTTTCTCCCCAGAAGATGACGCTGTCTTGACTGAGCTCCTATCTTTTGCGCATGCGTGACATTGTTAAAGATAGGAGCACGTGTCAGCTGGGGAGAAGCCACGAGTGGAGTGCCGGTAGGCAGGGCTGCCATCAGAATTTTCAGGGCCCCATACTAGGTAAACAGCTGGGCCCCAGCTTCTCCCCCCCTGCTCCCCCCCAGCCCCCCAGCTGCACCCCCCCAGCTGCTCCCCCCCATAGTAATTACCTCCCCACATCTGTGACATGTTGTGGAGTCTGTGGCGTGTGGTCTGGACTGTCTGTGCTCTCACCTGACTTTGCCGCGCTCACTCAGGTTCAGGCAGGCAGCTGTGCGCAGCTCTTCCTTCCCTCCACCTCCCCCGCGTCCTCCTGAATAAAAAGGAGGAGGAGAAAAGAGGAGGAGGTCTTCCAGAAGTTCCAGTTCCAGTAAGTTGCGCACCGCGCCGGACGGCCTTATAGATTGACGGCACGGGCGGGCGTCGCCACAGCGTGGTGTGCATAATGACGTTGTGAGTGACGTCATTCATTGGGGCCCGAGTCCCGGCCGACTCTTCTCTATTAAGTTAGTTACGGTAACGTGAGTGTCGCGTGTTCGCATCAGCTGCCCTGCCCACATGTGGTCTCTCCCTCTCCGGGCCCCAAAGCCTCTCGGGCCCGGTACAGAAGTATCGCCTGTACCCCCCTGATGGCGGCCCTGCCGGTAGGTAAGTTATCAAGGGCGTTCTATTATTCACAGGGAGGTAGGAATAAGCGCTCACCTCCCTGTGAACGTCTCTCAAAAATGATTTATTCTCTGCTGAATCAATGTTATGATGTGTATAAGAGGAGATTTTATATCCTCTTGACAGCAATGGTACCACTGACTTTAAACCTTAAAGGGTAACTTTGGTCTTAAAATAACTTTAGGTAAATTGACAGAAATTACTATTTTTTAAATTTACTTTCATTATTTTATTTTTTTTACATAGTTTTGAATATATTATCATTTTTATGTGTGGAATGGTAACAGCATCACCAGATCCCCTTCTCTAAAGCCATGCGACAATCCCTCTTCCCTGTGTCTCCTACTTCTCCACTAATAAAAGACAAAAATGTGCACACTCCATGCTGTGGGCTGTGCTGTTAACCCCCCCCTCCTCCCCTTCAGTCTTCCTACAGTCTGTGTAAAACTCTCTTTCTGGTTTCTTCTGCTTTCTCCTGCACTGAGCATGTGCCAACTGCAGATTAGAAGAAGGAATGAGTATTTGTGACTGCAGATTCAGAACCTCCCACCCCTAACTTTCTGATCAGGGTTTTCTTTATTTCTTGGGTTGTGCAGCACACAGAGAGGTAGTTAATACATCATTTTGCAGGTAGGAACCTGGCCTTTCATTTAAATCCAACTTGTTTGGCGACCACAGTTCTCCTTAATTTAGTGATTATGGAATGCCTAGAACTTAAAGGACATGTCCACCCTTAAAATTAAAAAATGGTCACATTTCAGTTATCTGCCCCAACCCCAACTGGTATATTCAGCACATATATATTAGAAGTATTATTAACCATATATTTAATATAATTATTGCCTCCATTCTGACAGAGTAAGCTGGCTCCTCCCTCCATGCAGTTGATCATCACCAATGATTAACAGCTGTTTCCTCTGATGCCTCCACTGCACATTCTTAAAGGGCAAGTCCAGCCCCAAATTGAAAACTTACATACAGGTAAATCACCCCGCAAAACCCTAAACTGTAATAGTTTGAAATCTGAAATATATAAGTCTAATCTGAAATTCTGCACAATGTCCTGTTGCCCCTGTTTCTGCTTCCTGGTTCTTCTAGTTAGAACTGTCAGTGATGTATTTGAAAGTTGACATCACAGCCAATGACTGAATGTTAATCCCTGTCTGCTCTTCTGAGCATGCCCAGGCTCAGTACAGGTTTCTAAATTGCTCAGTTTCCACAAGGCATCCAGTAGCATAGCAGGCATACAGTAATGAATTCATAGGACAAACTATGATATATCAACATATTTTAAAGAGGCCATTCTTTGTAAAAGATGTTCTTATGAGGGTGGAGTTGTCCTTTAAGCTTATAAAAAACTCAGAGGGCTTGAGCAGAAGGAGGAGGCAGATAATTAAATATCTGGTTACAAATGCATGTATTAAACTGGTAAAAATAGCAGTTGGAATTGTAGGCAGATAACTGTCAAGTCATCATTTTTTGTTTTGTTTTAAGGGTGGACATGCCCTTTAATGGTGTTTTAGAAGAATGAGTGTACTTCTACTAACTTTTTAAAATCCTTTGCAGTTATTAGCTTAATAGCTCATCGGAAGGAGGATTTATTACAGAGAAGGATCTAGGGCACAAAGGTAAGTAAGTGCGTTTTCCACACACTTGAAGTATATAATTAATTTAATTACTGGCCCTTATTGATGTCCTATACGGTGGTTTAATTTAGAATTTCATTCTGGATGTTTGTTCAACAATTGTTATAAATACTAATTTAAAAAAAATATTATGAACCCTATTAAAGCACCTTCTAAGGGCTGCAAGGGCTCTTCTAAAAGACAGGGGCTTCCCACTAAGCTCAAAAGAGCTTTCTTATGGCTGCAAGGTTGCTACTTAATGCCAGGCAATGAGGTACTGGTTTTGAGTTGTAGGACTCTATGAGTCTCAAAGGCGCATGTAAGAGATAAAATGACTCTTGTAAGAGAAAGGAAACACATTTTGAGCTGTGGGATCCCCATACTCTTTAGGAACTCTTTAGGGGCCACCTTCACCACAATTTACTCAGTTTTTTCTCCATTGTTACCAGTAGTCCAGCATTGGTTAGTTAAGGCAGTAGTTTTGGAAGTAACATAGTAACATAGTAATTGAGGTTGAATAAAGACATATGTCCATCAAGTCAAACCTATTCACTTTTTTTTAATACCCTTCCTAACAGTTGATCCAGAGGAAGGCAAAAAAACAGCTAAAAGGGGGGGGGGGAATTCCTTCCTGACTCCAAACGGCAATCGGAAAGTATCACTGGATCAACCAGATCTACAGTAAATGTATTAATACAAGTAGTTCTCAATATTTTTATATATATATTCTTTACCGTTCTCACTGTAAAGAAACCTTTCCTAACATCTTTTCTTCCAACCTTAAAGGATGTCCATGAGTCACTCGAATGACCTATTCGTGAACAATGCACCAGAGAGTTTATTGTATGGCCCATTAATATATTTGTATAGGTTATCATATCCCCACCACAAACGTCGCTTCTACAATGTAAACAGCCCTAACTTGTCTAATCTGCCTGCATAGTCAAGCCCTTCATTCCCTTTATTATTTTAGTTGCCCTTCTCTGAACTGTTTCTATTTCCAAGATGTCCCTTTTGTATATGAAATTCCAAAACTGCACCGCATTCCAAATGAGGCCTTGCCAGTACCTTGTAAAGAGGGAGAATAATATTTTTCTCTCTTGAATCTATTCCTCTCTTTATACAAGACAATGGGGCTATTTATAAAGGTTCGTTAACTTTTCGCGCCGTTTCGCGCGTTTCGCGACATTAACGCATAAATCGCGTTTACCGCGATTTATAAAGGTCCGAAAACGGCCGCGAAAAGTTAACGAAGCTTCTATTTATAAAGCGGCGGTACTGGTTTCGCGGATAGTATCGGCTGTTTTACTTCGCCACCTTGAAGGTGGCGAAGTCAGCCGATACTAACCTCCCGCGGCGCGATACTAACTCCCCCCGGCGGGGATGGGCAGGCAACCCCGGCGGTGGTCGCACCCGCCCCGGGAGACCCCCCCACCCTGCCCCCACCACCCGCGCGCAGCGCGACCACCCCCGCCCGCCGCTGCTTCCCGCAGCCCCTCCCAACCCGTTCCCCGTTCGCGGCAATCTCGGAACGGAGGCTAGGAGGGACTGCCGGGAAGGGGCCGCAGCAGGTGGTCCGACCACCCGCCGCGCACCCCCTCCCCGGCAACCCCTCCAAGCCCCCCCCCCGGCCGCTCCCGGAGGGGTGGAGGCTCCCTCCAACGGGGCCCTGAGAAGGGCCTTTTGGGGCTTAGGGGGTCCCGCAGCTCGAACCGGGACCCCCCCCTCCCGGCCCTTATAAGGGCCCTTGCGGCACTTACAAGTGCCCTTGCGGCTCTGACAAGAGCCTTTTGGGGCTTAAGGGGTCCCGCAGCTCGAACCGGACCCCCCTCCCCGGCCCTATAAGGGCCCTTGCGGCACTGACAAGTGCCCTTGCGGCTCTAACAAGAGCCCTTTGGGGCTTAGGGGTCCCGCACTCGAAACAGACCCCCTCCCCGGCCCTTGTAAGGGCCCTTGCGGCACTTACAATGCCCTTGCGGCACTAATAAGCCTTGGGCGGACTTCTTCTTAAAAGACCCTTGGGTGACGTCTTCGGGCTGGCGACACCAACCCCACTCGGTCGCCGATGCCAGGCAGACTCACTGCGGCCAGTGAGCCTGCTGGCACCGCCGGCCTCAGCGGAGCCGAGGTTGCCAGCCGCTTCTTTCTTCTTTTCTTCAGCCTCACTACTGCGATGGCATCTGAGTTCCGCGGCGGAAAGCTCCTCTTTATATAGGTTTGCAGAAACCATAATCCGTTTCTGATTGGTCAATTTTTAATACTTGCTTTACATTAACCAATCAGATTTAAGAACTTTCCAAATCTGATGGTTAATGTAAAGCAAGTATTAAAAAATTGACCAATCAGAAATGGATTATGGATTTCTGCAAACCATATAAAGAGGAGCTTTCCGCTGCGGAACTCAGATGCCATCGCAGTAGATGGCTGAAGAAAGAAGCGGCTGGCAACATCGCTCCGCTGAGGCCGGCAGTGCCACAGCTCACTGGCGGCCGCAGTGAGTCTGCCTGGCATCGGCGACCTGAGTGGGGTTGGTGTCGCCAGCCCGAAGACGTCGCGTCGACTCGTTGAGGTCGCCGGCGCCCGCCGGGTACCCCTGGCGGCCGCAGGGGTACCTCTCGGGGTCTGCGGCCTCGGCGGGGCTGGTGTCGCCGGACTGGAAGAAAGAAGACGTCGCACAAGGGCTCTTTTAAGAGCCGCACTGGGGGTCCCGGGTTCAGCTGCGGGACCCCTCCAAAGGCACTTGTCAGTGCCGCAGGCCCTTATAGGGCCGGGAGGGGGTCCCGGTTCGAGCTGCGGGACCCCCTAAGCCCCAAAGGGCGACCACCTAAAGTCGCGACCACCCGCCGCGCACCCCCTCCCCGGCACACCCCTCCACCCCCCCAGCGGCTCCCTCCCGTCCCCTCCCGGGAGCGGCCGGGCGGGGGGCTTGGAGGGGTTGCCGGGGAGGGGGTGCGCGGGTGGTCGCGACCACCTGCTGCGGCCCCTTCCCGGCAGCCCCTCCTAGCCTCCCGTTCCGAGATTGCCGTGAACGGGAACGGGTTTGGAGGGGCTGCTGGGAAGGCGCGGCGGCGGGCGGTGGTCGCCCTGCCGCCGCGGGGGTGTGTGGGCGGGTGGGCGTATGCCCCGCCCCTTAGGCGGCGTCGGGAAGGGATTTTAAGTCCCTTCGCGGCGATACTATACGTATCGACCGAAGGGGCTTAAAATTACCGCAGCACATCGCGGCCGCGATAGGTATCGCGGGAATAGCACTCGCCTTTATGAATACGGCGATAGCGATTTCGCGCCCGCGATGTCGGCGGTAATTTTTTTGCGCTAACTCGTTTCTTTATAAATATGCCCCAATATCTTGCTAGCTCTAGTCGTGCTGTCTGGCATTGTTTGCTACAGCAGTCAGTTATCTACCAGAACCCCCAAATCTTTTTCCATTACAGATGAACTTAACACAGAGTTATTTATGATGTAGATGGCACAGGGATTATTAAATCCCAAATGCATCATCTTACATTTATCAACATTGAATCTCATCTGTCATTCTGCTGCCCATTTTGATAATCTATCTAGCTCTGCTTGCAGCACTTGCACATCATTTGAAGTTTCCAAAGCTCTGCATAGTTTAGTGTCATCGGCAAACACAGAGACCTTGCTCTCAATGCCCCCTTCTAAGTCATCTATAAACAGATTAAAAGGAGTGGCCCCAGTACAGAACCCTGAGGCACTCCCTAGAACTTAGCCCACATAGATGTAGCTCCATTTATCACCACTCTCGTTTTGCGATCCAATAACCAATTCTCTATCCATGAACAAATGTTTTCTTCCAGGCCAACCGTCCTTGGTTTATACTTAGTCCCTATGTGGCACAGTATCAAAAGTTTTCGCAAAATCCAAGTATACCACATCCACTGATGTGCCTGAATCTAAATTCTTACTCACTTCTTCATAAAAACCAATTAAATTTGTCTGGCATGATCTATTTCTCATAAATCCATGCTGACTCTACTTATAAGATCAGTTCTGGAGACAAAGTCAAGTACATGATCCCGTAACAGCACCTTTCCAACCACTGATGTTAGGCTTACAGATCTATAGTTACTAGGCTGTGAACGACTACCTTTTTTGAATATTAGTATTACATTGGCTTTTTTCCAATCCAGCGGCACATCCCCAGATGAAGTGAATCTGAAAAGATGAGAAACAGTGGTCTAGATTGAACTGAACTAAGCTCTTTTAAAATCAGGGGATCCAATCCACCTGGTCTTGGGGCTTTATTGATATTTACTTTGTCAAAAAAAAAAAAAAATAATTGTTTTCCGTACCATATCCTCCATCAGCCAATGTGAACACTCCTCATTTCTCCCCTGCATGTTGTTACAATCCCCGATGTAAAAAAAACGGTTTAGCAGATTAGCCTTTTTGACATACTTTACAACCATCTCAGCCCCATTGTATAATGGTCCCACATTCTCAGTCCTCAGCTTTTTACCATTTATATACTTAAAAAACATTTTAGGGTTGGACTTGCTTTGTTCGGCTATCCGTATTTCATTTTCTATTTTAGTTTAATTAATTTCTTGCACTCTTTATTACAGCTTTTATACTCCCTGTAAAACGGTTCTGTTCCCTCTGATTTCAAAATTTTAAAAGCCTTTTTCTTATTTCCACTTCCCTTTTTATCTGAGCATTAAGTCATGCAGGGACCTAATTTTTTTACACTTGTTCCCTAAAGGTACAAATTTAGAAAGTATTTTAATGTAATTTAATTCTGCTTTATAAATATGCCCCCTAGTCAATGTTTACCTTGACTTTAAATTGGCTCTGTGTGCGTACAAAATTATAACTGGACAGATAGAAAGGGGCTGTGCAACCCAAACATGGATACTAGATGCTCTTATAAAATTATATTTATTGGAACTCCATGCATATACACAAGCGCAACCACACCTGACGCGTTTCATGCATTACACACTTTATCAGAGGCATGGCAGCAACATTGTGTGACTTCCTTTTAACAGGTGAACAATTTACCAATTAGCATACAGATCAAAAACAGATTAACCAATTAACCACCAAAACACCGAATATAGAAAGAAACACAACAACATAAAAACCAATGAAAGAAAGAATAAAAATATATATGAATAAGAATCCAGAGTGAAACAGAAACGAAAAAAACAAAATTACCCAAGAGGCTGTGTAATTAGGTAAAGGCAAAAAAGGCATATAAGGCATACTGTATATAGCCCAGATAATATTAGAACTGAGTAAAGGCCTGTGACTTGGACTAATATATGTCAGGGAATATAAATATATAACATATACAAAGAATAAAAAATATAAATCAACATAACCTATAATCTATCGAGTCGGGATACCTAGTCTCTCAGTACCCTGAAGACTGACAATATTGAGGTCACCGCCTATACAGACAGAAAAATATACTATCTACAACTACAGGGGAATGCGATGGGGGGCAAAATTTGCCCCCACGTATGCCAACCTGTATGTCAGTTGGTGGGAGGAAGTCCATCTGTTTGGTAATTTATCAATCATAAGTCAATATCCCTATTTTAAACTGTATAAAAGATACATGGATGGCGTGGTCATCGTATGGTCAAGCAATAGGACTTTATTTGAAGATCTCATATCCAAACTTAACGATAATGACTGTAACCTTAAATTTACCTATGATTATGGAGGAAAACATTTGGATTTCTTGGATATCCATTTTATTTACAGTCATACAGTGATAGACAGCACTCTTTTTAGAAAGCCATGTACAGGCAACACTATATTGAGTGCCGATTCCTATCATCCTTCTCTGTTTTTTTTTATCCACTATGGTCAATTCTCCATATACAGAGAAATTGCTCTACTACAGATGAATTTAACATTAAGTCCTCTGAACATTTTGATCGTCTTCTTAATAGGGGCTACTCTATGGAGGTTTTAAAGAAAACATACAATAGGGTATTAGCCATGGATCGCAAGAGCCTGCTCTGGGATAATAAGTCCCCAAAAGACTTGTCTAATCAACCAATTGTGTTTTCTACGAGGTACAGCTTCCACAAGATTGTTCACATTATGAAAAATCGTCTTCCCATTCTGTTTGGCGATGAGGCCATTCATAAGTTTGTTAATGAGGGATGGAAAGCTGTCTCTAAGAGAGCTAAAACTCTTGGGGATATACTTGGCTCCTAGCATGTTCTGTAGAGATGAAGAGAAGCCAATATTAAACATTAAACAATAAATCGATTGCAACACTATTTTTGTTATTTACCTTATCACATGCAAGAAATGTCTCAAACAATATGTCACAAGTCACAGGCCTTTACTCATTTCTAATATTATCTGGGCTATATATGCCTTATATGCCTTTTTTGTCTTTATCTAATTATAGAGCCTCTTGGGTAATTCTGTTTTTTATTTCTGTTTCACCCTGGATCCCTATTCATATATATTTTCTAGTTTTATTCTTTCTTTCATTGGTTTTTATGTTGTTGTGTTTCTTTCTTTATTCTGTGTTTTGGTGGTTAATTGGTTAATCCGTTTTTGTTCACCTGTTAAAAGGAAGTGACACAATGTTGCTGCCATGCTTCTGATGAAGCATGTAAGGCACGAAACACGTCAGGTGTGGTCACGCTCGTGTATATGCATGGAGTTCCAATAAATATTATCATTTTATAAGAGCCTCTAGTATCCATGTTTGGGTTGCACAACCCTTTGCTATCTGTCCAGTTTTATACTACATCGGCCTAACGAAGGATCCGGGGCTTGGCTGCAAGCACCGGACCCTTCTGTTTAAATAGTGCACTTCTGTTTCTACAATATGCCTTAACTGCACGCTGTTCCATTGGATGCAAATGTATGTATGTTTGTATGTATTTTATTTCTTATATAGCGCTTTACAATTATTTACTCAATTCACATCAGGCCCTGCCCCAAAGAACTTACAATCTAATCAATTTATGTACACATACAACCTATCAGTATGTCTTTATGATTGTGGGGGAAACCGGAGTGCCCGGAGGAAACCCACACAAGCATGGGGAGAACATACAAACTTCTTTACCTACACTAGCGACCAGGGCTGGGGTTGTGTCCACCCGGCCCTCTGGAGAGGGAAATTAAGTTTTTTTACTCTCCTTTGTATTTACTCTGTTCTACTTATACAGTGGTTTATAGACACATTGTTTCAATTGTCTATATAGTGCATTCAAAATTAAATGTTGTTCTCTACACACCACACTGCTTATATTCCAGTGATTATATTCCTGCAGATTGTGTGCACAGCCTAAACTTGCATGTGTGGGCCTTAATGAATTATTAAGCTATAGAACAATAAAGCAACAAATATTATTTTTCCCACATTACCCAGATAAAACAAACACGCCTCTTCCCCTAGCAAAACAAATATATATTTATGTATAATAGATTAGAGCCACAGGATCAGTCTAAATAAAGTGCATTGACAACTCCTCCCTCTCCTGGCCCTCTCACTTCCTACACTTAACATCCTCATTTTACCTTCAACAATGGACTAATGCTAGTACAAGGATGGCCACTTCCTGGGCCTAGTGTTCACGAAAAACCTATCTGTCTCTTCTTTCAATTTCACCCCTTACTGCTTTCTGATCACAATTTTTTCATGTTCAGGCTCAACATCCTCATCTTCCCCCTGTCTAGGGTTTCCAGATTTTGAAATTCAAAATAGAGGACATATGTGAGTGAGCACATCTTTAAAAATCTTTAACCACGCCCACCTTTTCAAAACCACACCCACTTTTGGAAGTAACGTACACTTTGAGGTAACCACCTGGTATATCATTCACAACTATGAACACACCTCCTCTGTAACAACCTGGCTCCCCGTTAAACAGCACATTGTATAAAAAATCCTTCTCCTAACATTTAAATCCCTTCTCTCTGCTGCATCTTTTTATATTTCTCTAGTGTCCCCATATGTTCCTGCCCACACCCTTTGATCGTCGCAGAACCATCTCCTAAACAGACCCCCCACGCTTACTGCTTTCTCTCGTCTTAAACCTTTCTCTCTTGTAGCTCTCATCCTCTGGAATTCTATTCCCCTCAATATCAAGAAACCTCAATTAGCAGGTTTAAATCTATACTTACATCCTACCTATCTGGTAACCAGCACAGTATATGAATATATAATTGTTTTATTTGCACTGCAGTAGTCTCACTACTGCACTTATATCCATTCCATTATACTTGTACTTTACTCCCCTAACTAGATTGTAAGCTCTATGGGGCAGGGACCTCCTTTTCTCTTGTGGCAAAGCTCTAGCTCTTCTATTTATATAATTCATATATTTATGTAGTGAACTATCTATGTATTTGTTCCCCTTGTATGACTTTATTGTATTTTGTTATTGTACAGCGCTGCGTCCCAGGTGGCACTTTATAAATAAACTATACATACATACAGATACTTTGTGTAAACAGCAATGTGGTAAATAATCAGACATAGTAACATAGTAACATAGTAATTAAGGTTGAATAAAGACATACATCC
The DNA here is from genome assembly GCA_019447015.1 of Hymenochirus boettgeri. Taxonomy (NCBI): domain Eukaryota; kingdom Metazoa; phylum Chordata; class Amphibia; order Anura; family Pipidae; genus Hymenochirus; species Hymenochirus boettgeri. The sequence goes on from CM033474.1 coordinate 168,430,789, forward strand.
ATCAAGTCCAACCTATCCACCCTCTTTTTTTTGTTTTTTTTATTAACCCTTCCTAACAGTTGATCCAGAGGAAGGCAAAAAAAAACAGCTAAAAAGGGGGAAAAAATTCCTTCCTGACTCCAAACAGCAATCGGAAAGTATCCCTGGATGAACCAGATCTATATTCATTAATACCAGTAATACTCAATATTATTTAGTTTTAGGAACTTATCCAGGCCTTTTTTAAAGTTATTCAATGAACTTGCCATTACCACCTCTGCTGGAAGACAGTTCCACAGTTTCACCGTTCTCACTGTAAAGAAACCTTTCCTAACCTGAAGATGAAACTTCTTTTCTTCCAACCTTAAAGGATGTCCACGAGTCCTCTGATATGACCTATTAGTAAACAATGCACCAAAGAGTTCATTGTATGACCCAATAATATATTTGTATAAGGTTATCATGTCCCCACGCAAACATCGTTTCTCCAATGTAAACAGCCCTAACTTGTCTAATCTGCCAGCATATTCAAGCCCCTCCATTCCTCTTAATATTTTAGTTGCCCTTCTCTGAACAGTACAGACAGTACTTACTTACAGACAGTACTTACTTTATGACAATAACAAATTCCAGTTGTATAAGGTCCACTAATGAAGAACGGGCTAATCTCTTACGGTAAAACAAAACTAGAAAGCCAAAATTTGTCTGGAAAGACCTCATTATGGAAGGGAATGTGTGTGTTTGTGCTGCAGATTTTAAAACTCAATAATGCCAATGATGAGGACATTGTTGTTTTTTTACTTACCCTTTAAATATGGCTGTCATGAATTAAAAGCAGATCAGTTGGTGTGTGTACTCGTGTCAGGTTGGAGGATAAAAGACTAACTTTTTAAATGATTGGTCAAAATGATTTTTTTTTTTACTATTCTTACCCTTTAAATATAATTGCCACACGAATGAATGGGTAACTCATTTGGTGTATGTACCTGTGTCAGGTTGGAAGTTAAAAAAACAAACTTTTTGGATTATTGATCAAAATTTATTTTTGATCAATAGTTACCCTTTAAGTATGTCTGCCACAGAAATGGAAGAGTAGGTCAGTAGGTGTGTGTACTCAGGTTGAGGGTTAAAAAAACAAATGATTGGTCAAAATTAGTTTTTTTGATATTAGTTACCCTTAAAGTATGGCTGCTACAGTAATGGAAGGGTAGGTAAGTAGTATGTACCTGGGTAAGGTTGGGGGTTAAAAAAAAAACTTTGTTGATGATTAGTCAGAATTGTTTTTTTGACTATAGTTACCCTTTAAATATGGCTGCTATGAAAATGTACGGGTAGGTGAGTAGGCATATGTACCTGGATCAGGTTGGAAGTTAAAAAACAAACTTTTTTGATGATTGGCTAAAAAAAATTTTTTGATCTTGGTTACCCTTTAAGTATGGCTGCAACAGTAATGGAGGGGTAGGTCAGTAGGTGTATGTACCTGTGCCACGTGGGGGTTAAAAAAACAAAATTTTTTGATTATTGATCAAAATTATTTTTTTTTAACTTTAGTTACCCTTTAAGTATGGCTGCCACAGTAATGGATAAGTAAATCAGTAGGTGTGTGTACCTTAGTTTGGTTGAGGGGGAATGTCTTTTTTGTGTTTTCAACCATAAAACTAAAAAATCTTTTATTGAGGATAAATCTAAGTTACGGTAGTTTTTTTGACTTTATTTACCCTTTAAGTATGGCTGCCACAGGAATAAAAGGGTAGGTCAGTGGGTGTGTGTACCCATATGAGGTTGAGGGTATGTGTTTTTGCATGTATGACTATATAACTAACTTTCATTGATGATTGATCAAAATTAGTTTTTTGACTATAGTTACTCTTTAAGTATGGCTTCCATGGGAATGAAAAGGTAGGACAGTATGTGGGTGTACCTGTGTCTGTGTGGGGGGTATCACTGTTTGTATTTATGACCATGAAACAAACTGTTTTGAAATATCCACACTTGAGGATTGTTACCATTATAGTCTATGGGAAAATGTCCCGAAATTTGCTGATAACGCCATAACGCTTCTCCGGATTCCTTAGCTAGAAGATAGCACACTGCCCCACACGTCTGTACCGAATTTCATGTCTCTAGCTCAAAAACTGTGGGAGGAGATACAGTCCAAAAAAGAAGAAATACTGTAGAAAGAAATTTTCAAGCCTAATTATTAAAAGCCATGCTGATATTAATATACATTACTATACCACCAGTGGGACTTGTAGGTTGTGATAAGCGTAAATACGAATAGGTCTGTTTATTGTAATGTCATGCTGAGAGCACTATCAGGCAAGGGTCTACCCATGTAGCAGGCTTGACTACTGTATACTTACAGGGAGATTCAATAAAAGTTCTTATCGTTTAAAATGGTGCTAATTTTGCCCCAACCAATCAGATCTTATTTAACATTTGAAAGCTAACATCTGATTGGTTGGGGCAAAATTAGCACCATTTTTTACGATAAGAACTTTTATTGAATAACCCTGTTAATATATTGATACCAGTGTTCCATGATTACACATTGAAATTAGTAGATAAACACAACATAAAATAAAAAGTAAAAAAAGGGCAAAAGTCACAAATATTAATCAATATTTTTATGTGCATTTGCAGTAATTCTTTTGGAGCATTTAGTTTCTCTTTAAAATATTATTAAGGAGTCAGATCTATAAACTAGAATTGCCCAGATTTTGATATGAGACAAATATATTTTCTTTAGCATACAGCATTGTGCTGAGATTTAAATTTCTGTAAATTAGAAATTATATATAAAAACAAAGTAGTAGGCACTAAAAAAACTGTTGAGTTTTTGTAACACCAGTGTATCTGTGTAACTTATTGAAATTCGGAAAAACAAGATTGAAGAAGAATTTCTCACAATTTTTGTATTTCAGAATTTTTGAATGTGTCTTTCAGAATTTCCTAAAAGTCTGTGGAGTTTTGAAACTGGCAATTCGGAAACTAAACCAGGTTCATTTAGAAACCTCTAGTCTGCTCTGTGACAAATACAAAAAAATAATTCCATATTCACTGAAAATCAAATGTTTTTTTTTAAAAAAATCATCTTGAAATGTAAACTGTATAATTAGGGATTGAAATATTTTAAAAATACCAATTCAGAGGTTCTTTATTTAACTACTCCAGAGTAGAGATGGAGTAGAGATGGACCTGAATCCGCTTCTGAATTGGATCTCACAGATCTGCTGGAATGGTTTTTCTGATTTTTCCGGATCCTGGAATGGTTTTCGATAATTATCGAAGGATTGAGAATTTTTTAATTTAAAAATAAATTTTTCGATATTTCTAGGAATTTCAAATTTACAAAATCTAAAAATTTTTAAAAACCTCAAATACTTCACTGAATAATAAAATACAGACAACTAACTCTGAGTCAGAACTATCAATGATCTGGGTTTTATTTCTATAAGTTTCCATCTTTAAACTAAAGGCACTGTTAGTAAGTATGCATCTGTGCTATGGTTTGTTTCAAAAGATTAAAACTATGTAAAGCAGGTCATCCATGTCCAATGGATGTACAGTTGGGCAGCTAATCAGCACTTCCTGGTTGAAACTTAGGAAATGTCAATCAAACTACATCACCTTGCTCATCAATCTTAAGCAAATTTCAGCTTGAAGCAACTGTGGACAGTCTATTGGACAGAAGGCACACATGGGCATTTTTTAGTGGGAGGGATGCCCTTGTAGAATATCAGTCTATAAAACTTTTTTCCCTGATCAAGGCCCCACTCCCTACTAATGGCATAGGTCAACCCCCTACTGACTACATGCATGTCCCTTCTTTTTTTCTACCTCTAATAATCTGTTGTATTATTTTGTAAAAAATTGTCAATTGCCAGCTACCTGCACCCAACCCCAACTGATTTTTTTGCACTTTATGACCTGCATTACTAACCAAATAGGATAATTATTGTCCCCATTCTGGCAGAGTAAGCTGGCCTCTCCCTCAATGCAGTCAATCAAGACTGGCATCACAAACAATGATTGACTGATGTTTCCCCTGCTACCTTGACTGCACATGCTCAAGCCTATAACAGGCTCTTTGAGCAGAGAGAGGAGGCAGATACTTTTGCTAGAAAGAAATAGAATTTAATCATTAAATATCTGGTTACAAATTCATATAATAAACTGAAGAAAATAGAAATTAGGTTTGCGGGCAGATAACTGACATTTTTTTGACATGCCCTTTAATGAAAGCAGACAAACAAAAATGCAGAATTAAACAGAAATAAATACAAAAATATTTGACATTTTTGAATCATTTGATGATTTTGAATATACACACAAAGAATATCACATTAGCTGCATATATTTCAAAATACTAAATACTGTAGTATTGTGATCAAAATATCATAGAGTAACGCTGCTTGGGACGTTCCAATATATTAAATAGTACCATGATAAAGATATCATAGAGTCATGCTGGGATGTTCATATATACTAAATAGTATTGTGATCAAGATATCACTGAGTAACGCTGGAATGTTCGAATATATTAAATAGTACTGTGATCAAGATATCACAGTCATGCTTGGATGTTCCAATATACTAAATAGTACTGTGATCAAGATATCATTGAGTAAAGCTGGGATGTTCCAATATATTAAATAGTACTGTGATCAAGATATCATAAAGTCTTGCTGGGATGTTCCAATGTATTAAATAGTACTGTGCTCAAGATATCATAAAGTCTTGCTGGGATGTTCCAATATACTAAATAGTACTGTGATCAAGATGTCATAAAGTCATGCTGGGATGTTTACTACTGTAAATAGTACTTTGATCAAGATGTCATAGAATAGTGCTGGGATGTCTAGCAATACAAGAAGCACAGAAGACAGAGAAATCAAATAAAAAGAACTGGGAGGGGAGGAAAGAAAAAAGACAATTACAATGACTATTGTATTTCAAAAATTACATACACTGTACATAAAGTTATATGTATATTGTTGAACGCTTCTAGCCTGTATGTTTATACTGTATATCCATATGTTAAAATGTAAACTGCGATATTGATCCTTTCACTGGATGCAGTGTTATTTTATGTCACACTGGTAAGTAATGTAGCCATAAAATAATAATAGTTATCAGTATTTTACAGCTGCAGTGTTATTTTACAACCTTTTTAGGTTTAATAATGCCTATGGCCACCAACAGCTTGGGCGATGTTAAAATAAATATGTTTGCTGCGGATAAAATTTACCACAATAAAAAATAATTATAGGTAATTACTGATACCAATCCTTTAAAAATGCTGTCCAGAGTAGTAGTAAGTAGGGACAAATTTTCAAAACAAACTCATCTAATTTACAACTATATGGGGAGATGCAATAAATTTCCCTATCGCAACTTACCAGCACTTTTTTCTGCAATGTATTAACCACTTTGGGACTAATATTTCATCACGTGAATGCGAGTGGTAAGGTAAGCATGGGAAATTGCATCTCCCTGATAGTGAACATATGGCTAGGTTAAAATATACCATATGGAAATCAAACAGTGTCAGTGAAATATATCTTAGAAATCACAGGAATAACTGTTCCACAGACAAATACATTTGTAACACAAGTTTATACAAACTGTTTAATTCTCATTTAACTGTTATGGGCAAAAAAAAACAAATGTGCAATCTCGAGTTCATTCAGGCCAATATATATATAATATTTTGTACATATTTTCGGGGTTTTTTTACTTGCTGATTGTAGAATTAATATTAGCTATGAATCCTGTTAAGATCTGCCACTAAGCCTGCATTTCACAGAATGTGTGATACAACAGACAGCGATATTCCATGTAGCTTAAATGCAGATCTAATTGCTAACATTCCAGCATGCATTGCTAAAACATTCCATTCAAGTCTACAGATGACTGTAAAACAATGAGACTTGTTTACTTTACCCATCCTTAAAAATAATTATATAGGATGCCATTCTGTTCAATTGCTGTTGAAGGAATGTGCACTTTAAATTAGAAATATATGTTTGCTCAAAATGACATAAACATTCCAGAGCACCAAAACAATAGTAGAAAAATAATTCAGTTGCGGTATTCCAACGTAATGGTTAATTAATATCCTGCTTAAGTATAAAAAATTAGGAAAAAAGCAATAGCTTTACATTGATCTATTATGTAGACAAATGTACAATATAAACAGTGAAATAAGATTCACAATTTTTAAAGGGGAACAAAAGCCCCAAAATATTTTGAATGCTTCTTTAGATTTACAGTTGCTGTACAAACCCAGACATAAGACTAGATTCTAGAGATTAAAGGAAACTTTCACAAAGTAAGCTACTGGCCTACATACATTTCTAGTGATTGGAACTAGCTATACACTTGTTAATGAGGTGGATTAAATAGGGTGTAAATTACCTTCATTAACCAAAAATAGAACAAGTGTTTCTTCACCCATTTATAAGAAAAAATGGAAATGTTTCAGGTAGCCACATTTTATCAAGCATACGAGTCCATACTTTTAACTATGGGTTGCAAGATGAAATCTAAATATTGGGCAACTAGTTGAAATAGTGAATCATAGCCTGACACAATTGGTCGTCCTGGACTTGTATGTTCGTGATAGTACACATGTTAAACAGTTCTTGAATCAAATTGAGGTCACTCCAGACATGTTACTCATGACTTGTGATGTGGCAAGTTTGTACACAGTTATACCTCAAATGGAATAGGTGTTGATAAAACATGGTCACCGTACACCTCCATTGAAGCACTGACAGAGTTACTATCGTTCATACTTACCAATAATTATTTCTGGTCTGACATGAAGTTCTACCAACAAATTTCAGGCAGTGCCATGGGGTCACATGTAGCTCCTTCAATAGCCAATTTATGTATAAAAACAATTTGAAAATAAATATATTGTCAATTGTCATCCCATATTCGTCCAATATAGTGCTATACAAGTGCTTTATTGGTGATATATTATTTATTTGTCAAGGCAGCAAGGAATCAGCTACAAGTTTTGTTAGGGATATCAATTCCCTAAACAAACCTATTAAAGTGTATGTCCAGCAAAAAAGTAAGTATGTTTCTAAATAATTTACTGAAGAACAGTAAATCCTCCAGGAGAGGAGGAGACACTAACCCGCGGACCCACTCCAGCGCTGAAATCCCAGACGCCTCCGACGCATCTCCAGTCTTTTGCACTGTGCGCACATGCAAGGACGCATCGGGGGCATCGGGGATTTCAGCTCTGGAGCGTGGTCGTCGTCAGGATCCTGACGACGACCACAAGTTGGTTGAAATGCGTCGAGCTGTGTATATTATTCCAATAAAGTTTAAAAAGTCCCTGGAGTGCTCCTGTCTCTCACTTTCTACTTGTTGCTGTAGGAAGCACCCGGGCATATGGACAAGGAGACGGAGGCACTCACGGGTCGGATAAAACAGAATTTTATTGATACAAAAAATAAAAAGGTGTAGCGGCAATGGTCTTTACACTGTTTTTTTGTAAATCTTCCTCAGGGCATCATCATTTGTCTATTTGACACTCTTGTATATTATTGTACTTTGCATGCAGTGTTATTGTTTCTTTGTTTTACTAGTTGCTACATTTTGTTGCTTATACTTGAGAAAAAAAAGTTTTTTTGATACTATTCTCTTTGTAACCTCCTGGACATTTTTAGTATGCTTAGCCCTTTCTTTGTGATATGGTCTATAGCTGCCCAGTAGATTTTTGACACTTCGGTGTCTCATGGTTTTAATTGGTCTTAACGGGTTAATTTTTTCACACCAGGTGATCTGTCATGGATTATGTTTAAATGCCGGTTCCTTGCATGGTACGTCATATCCAGATTGACGCTACACCTTTTTATTTTTTGTTTCAATAAAATTCTGTTTTATCTGATCCGTGAGTGTCTCCGTCTCCTTCCCTATGCTTCCAGTTGTGGACGGCACCCGGACATTGACTACTGAAGTTATGGAGTGCGGATCGCTGTATCTATATTATGATCACATAACCCAACCCACAAGCTAAAACATTCCACTTAAGGTTAACCCCTAGCGTCCCAGTAATAGTTTAATCCCCATCTCAAAACTTCATTAAAGGAGAACGACAATGGATATCTGCACTCAACATTATTTCAAAAAGTGGTAGAAATCATAGTTTTTGTTTAACCCATCAGGGTGTAGACTCTTGAGTTGGTATACCCACCAAACTTCTCCACCTCTACTATAACTCATGACTTTCTCCAACACCCTAAACTTTAAGTCATTGTCAGTGTGTCCTGCCTCGACATAATGTTTCGGTACAGGCATTCATTTCCTTCTTCCCAATGCTCACACGGTGTTGGGAAATCCGTGACTTTATCATTTGAGTGGTCTCGCCGACATACACCAACCCACAAGGGCACCATAGTGCATACACTACATAGGTAGATTCACATGTGCATAACTCTCTGGTCCGATAAGCATAGCGGTGGTTGACAGAGAAAGGAACTTGCGAATTTTGGCTATATTGCGAAGAAAAAAGTGGCAGGTTTTCGCAACATAGTTAAGTATAGGGATAGGAAAAATGAGGGTATTGTCAACAGAGATCGAGAAAGATGGGACAGGACCAGGTTTAGGTGGGAAAATTATCAGTTCATTTTTAGAAAGATTTAAAGGGCATGTCCACCCCCAAAACTATAATCCCCCCAACTACTGGCCCCACCATGTAGTGTAGTTTAATCCTTACCTCACATCCCAACTCCATCTGGTTCTCCTGTAGTCCCCCCCCAAAGTTCCAAAAACTGCCCACCAGGAGGCCAGCAGGTCCATATAGGACACTGCCTGCTACCTGGCCTCCCGGAGATTCCTGCCATGCGTGCTGCAGCCCTTCTCCCCCCTCCCTCCCCCTCCCTCTCCCTCCCTCTCCCTCCCGTTCTACTATCCCTCCCCCTAGCACAAATCCCCCTTAATATCATGCTCCCCCATGTCCCCCAGCCCCAACCGCATGTTTTTTTTTTTTAAAAAGCTCCCCAAACTCTTACTTACCTCTCCGCTTTCCTCCGCTGCACTGACTGACCGGCAGCCGCGTCCGTGATTGCATTCTCGCAAGCAGAGGGCCGGCAGTGCGGCGGAGGATCGAGGGGAGGTAAGTAAGAGTTTGGGGGGCTTTTTAAAAAAACTAAACAAGTGGTTGGGGCTGGGGGACATGGGGGAGCATGATATAAGTTTTTTATTTTGTGGGTGGACATAGCCTTTAATTTGAGGTAGCCTTGAGACATCCAGGAGGAGATAGCAAGGAGGCAGTCGGAGACATGTGATTGGATGTCAGGAGTTAGCGTAGGTGTGGACAAGTAGATTTGTATATTGTCTGCATATAAATGATACTTGAAGCCAAAAGAGCTAATAACATCTCCCAGGGAAATAGTGTAGAGGGAGAACAATAAGGGTCCAAGAACAGATCCCTGTGGCACCCCACACCAAGAGAAACCGAAGAAGAGGTTCGGTCAGAGAGATAGGATAAAAACCAGGATGCCACTTCATTCTGAATGCCCAAAGAGTGAAGTATCTTCACTAGGAGGAAATGATCAACTGTGTTGAAAGCAGAGGGGAGATCAAGGAAGATAAGAATAGAAAAGTTACCTTTGGCTTTTGCAACCTGCAGATGATTCGCAACCTTACAGAGAGCCATCTCGCTGGAATGCGCAGGACGGAATTCAGATTGCAAAGGATCCAATAGGTTATGAGCATGAAGGTAATTAGCGATATGGGAGAAGACTAATTGTTCTAGCAGTTTAGAGGCTGTCAGTAAGAGAGAGACGGTGGCAGTTGGCTATACAAGAGGGGTTTAGCAAGGGCTTTTTTAGTATGGGCTTAACTTAGGCATGCTTAAACATGGAAGGGAAAATTCCAGATGTAAGGGAGGCATTGAATATGTGGGCGAGTAAAGGGGTAAGCACATGATTACAGTGCTTCAGTAATACAGAGGGCATGGGATCAAGAGGACAAGTCATGAGCAGAAATGATAGAAGCAGACGAGAGACTTCTGAATGGGTCATGGGAGCAAATGATCCAAGAACTGCTGAGGGAGGAGAGGGCAACATAATTTGATAATCATCCTGGAGGACCAGAGATGTTACTTGTAATGGAGAAAGTCAGCCTTTGTGCGGGACTTTCTCCACGCACATTCAGCAGCACGCTTGCACCTGCGTATAAAACGGGAATTGGGGTTGAGCCAAGGACAAGGATTAGAGGTTCCTCGTCTGAGGAAATGCAAGGGGGCAAAAGAGTCTATCGTGTTAGTCAGGATAGAATTATAGGAATTAGCAAGCGAGTTAGAGTCATCAACTGTCAAAAGGGAGGAGAGAATAGAGGACAGGGATGAGGCTAGTGCTGGTAGATCTATGGATCTAGTATTACGAACAGACTCACAAGATGGAGGGTCAGGAGAAGGAAGAGGAGGCTCATAATTGAATGAGCCTCTAAAGATGTGAATGAAAGGTTAGGTGGGGAGATAATGTTAGTAAATTGACAGAAGGAGGGTAGTAAAAGACCAACATCCCCACAACCACCTGAGGAGCGAGGTGAATGGGAAAAGTGGATCCCACCAAGAGTAAGCGAGGCCTCGTTAAGGGCAAGAAGGTGAAAATTATTAGCGCAGAAGAGGACGAAGGTAGATTTGTTTACTAGCGAGCGAACATTAAGCAGAGCACAGGAGAAAGGCAGACAAGATGGCGGAATCAGAGGAATAGATAGAAGGTTGGAGGGAATTGAACCAGGACAGGTGGCGAGAGAAGGTGAGACGGCATGGATGATGGCAGACTGAGATATTACATGGCCCAGGATTTGAGGGCACATCACCAGCAGACAGAAGTAGGAGGACAAACAAAGACAGAAGGTGGGAGGAGGATTTGAAAGTGTTTTTTTCTCTGTATTTGTACAAGAGGGAAGAGCAGTGTTAGCGAAAAACTGATATAGCGTATGGGAGCAGTAAGAGGGAGTAGAAGAGATAGAGAGATATAAACAGAGTTTGGAAGTTTGGTAAGGAGGGGTTGGATACAGTGAGACCTAGCCATAGTATATAATGTTTCTAATCAGATTAGGCAGATATAAAAACTTAGGTGAAATTGGATCCTTAGCTTCTGTAGTTTCTTTGATCTCCTGGTTGAACTCCCTTGTTAAACTCCAATATACCTAAGCTAATTACACACTATACAGTCCTTCCTCCTGACCAACCATTTAACTTTTTTGACCAGTCGGCCAGGAGGAAGGTCCATAGAGGACCACACGATTGGTTGTGATTTTCCGGCCTGTCCAATCGTTCGTTTGTCCGATTTGGACAAAAGAAAGGTCGGCAATCGGTCGTGGCCGCAAAAAGCCGCCAAACAATAATTCTGCCCGACGGACTGAAACACGGAAATGTCGTTCGATCTGGCAGAATTATTGTATCGTGTGTTCCTAGCTTTAGGATATCTAGACTTAAGATATCTAGACTTGGGATGATACTGTCCTGCACAGCAACTCAACGAGCAACCCCTTAAGATTGTCTGAACTTAAAGGGAGAAAGCCAGGCACAGGAAAAGGTAATTAACAGGATTCAATTTGGACAACAAAGTGATCTCCAGCTGTGATACAAGGGCTGAAACAGGGAAGATACCATCTCAGTAGTCATGGCAATATGGAGTTTGTAAGGAAATAAACAAAACTACTTTCACCCCCCTTAATAAAATGTAGCACTTAGGAAAGGCAATGAAATGCATACCAGATATGATCTTCACAGAGTCACAAATAACAATGGAGGCACAGGAGGAAAGGCAATGAAATGTATACCAGATATTATTTTAACAGGGTTACAAATAACAATGGGGGCACAGGAGGAAAGGCAATGGAATGGGTACCAGATATGATTTTAACAGAATCCCAAATAACAATGGGGGCACAGGAGGAAAGGCAATGGAATGCGTACCAGATATGATTTTAACAGTCACAAATAACAATGGGGGCACAGGAGTAAAGGCAATAGAATGCATACCAGGTATGATTTAAACAGAGTCACAAATAACAATGGGGGCACAGGAGGAAAGGCGATAGAATGCATACCAGATATTATTTTAACAGAGTCACAAATAACAATGGGGGCACAGGAGGAAAGGCAATGGAATACATACCAGATATGATTTTAACAAAATCACAAACAACAATGGGCACTTTGGGTTATCTGAAAAATTGATTGCCCAGAGAAGAAAAGGTAAGCTTATCAATAAAATTTATTGGAAAGGAACAGAATACAACAAAACAGATGAGAACGGGAAAAAGAACAGAAGTGAAAAGAAGTAAACATAATAGAAGACAATAGGAAAACAGAGAAAAATAGAAAATAGAATGGAGAAAAGAGAGAAATGAGAATGTAGATAAAAGTGAAAAGGGGAGAAAAGAAAATAGCAGAAAAGGGAACAGAGTAGAACTGAAAGGAATAGAATGGTAACACAGAAGAGATGTAAATAAATAAGAGCGCAGAAGAGAAAAGAACAGAATATAATAGAAGTGGAGAACAATACAGCGTAGAAGAGGTTTGAAGATAACAGAACAGAAGTGAACAAAAGGTAAAAGAACAGAGGAGAAGAAAACTGAAGAATAAAACAGAATTTATTTTAGCTTTATATACTGTAGATAACCACTGATTTCATATAGCAATTAAATATAATGGGCCTCATTTACCCAGACTCCCTGTTAGACTCCAATTCGCTACCGGTTAGCGTGACTTTAACTCCATATTAGTGTTGGATGCACGGGTTATGCAAAAATCACCCACACATCCAACGCTTGCGATTTAATATGACAGCAAATAGCTGGCGTAAAATCCCGCAGTGAGTAAATCCCTTACCGGGATTTACCCACATTTGCAAACACGATATTAAATCGCAGAAGGAGCATTTATTTACCCAGAGCGATAGCAGCTATGGGTAAATGAGCCCCAATGTTCCTAATAAATGTAAATAACTTAAAAGAATTTAGAAAAACAAATTCATATATTAATATAAGTATCATTGTGATAGTTAGCCAAACAATAACACAAATAACTATTTGCTTCTCTTCTTTGTTTTCTTCTCTATTGTTCTTTTACATTTTTTCCTCTTCTGTTCTGTTGTGTTCTATTCTGTCCTCCTATCACCTGTTGTATTATTTTCAGTTTTCTTTTTTTCTTACTCTTCTGCTCTGTACTTTTCTTTTTTTTTTTGTTCTGTCACCTTCTGTTTAATGTTCTAGTCTCTTTTATTCTTTTGTGTTCTCTCTCTTCTCTTTTCCTGTTCTGTTTTTCTCTTTTGTTCTCTTCTGTTCTCTTATATTGTATTATCTTTTGTTTTCCTCTTGCAAAGGAAAACAGAACAGAAGAGATCAAAACAGAAAAAAAGGAAAAGAACAGAAGAAATGGGAAAAAGAACAGAAGAGATCAGAATAAAAAAGAACTGAACAAAAAAGAACAGCAGAAAAGAATAGATAAAAAAAAGAATACAAGAATAAATGAGAAGATAACAGTATTTAATAGAACAGAAGAGAACGAAAGAGAACAGAAGACAGGAGAACAGAACAAAAAAGAACCACCAAGAGTATAATAGAAAACAGAAAATAAAAGAAGAAAAAAAAAGAGAACAGAAAGGTATAATCCAGAAGATAAAAGAAGCGAACAGAATGGAACAGAAGAGAAAAGTACAAGAGAAATGAGAAGAAAAGAAGTAAATATAAGAGGCCATAATAGAGAACAGAGCAGAAAGGATCCGAAGTGAACATAACAGAAAAGAACATAAGATAACAAAAAAGAAGAGAACTAAGAAACAAATAAAATTCTTCTGCTCTGAGTACAGAAGAAAACAGGAGCAGAGAAAAGAACAGAAGAGAACATCATGTAATTTCAGGTTAGTGTAGGCTTTGCCTTTGCAGATCTGCACTGCTTCCAATACTTTTTTCTTAATGGGATTGCATTCCCTATTCAATTTTGCTACTATTTTATATTACTAACTGTGCAAAGTGATTATTGTACCAAGGAAGTGATAAAAAAGGGTTGCACTCATGATATATTGCTTCTCCCCCATAGTGTCTACAGGTTTCAGATTGCCCTTGTTTTATGTTAGTGCCATAAACACCCTGGAATCAGCAAGGTCTCAGGGACCTCCTGAATGCAAGGTGTTGATTTCACATAGCTAAGAGGTGTAAGAACTAAGGGTAAGGACAAGGCGTCAAATCAGTATTGTACATGTCAGACAACTGGGGTTGACCAAGAAAAAAAGAGAACAAAACAATGAAAAAAGACGAGAACAGAAGAAGAAACTGAATAAAAAAAATAATTAACAGAAGTAGAGACCAAAACAGAAGGGAACAGAGCAGAAGAAAACAGAGGAGTAGAGAAAAGAAGAAAACAGAACAGAATGTACTGATGTACTATTGGGTTAGTGTAGGTTTTGCGGATCTGTGATGCTTTCAAAGTGTTGCATTCCCTATTTACAACTATTTTGGTTAAAATTTAATGCAGATGAAATCAGGCCATAAACCCCCCTGCAAAAGATAGCTCCCCAATACTGTGGTACTGTAACAGTCGCAAAGTGATGAAGGTATTGTGCTTGTGATAAACTGCTTCCGCATAAGAGAAGAAATTGCTTGGTAGCATCTCTCTGTAAATGAGCGCCAAAGTGTCTCAGCAATTTCTGGTAAAAATATTATGAAAGCAAATCTCATCTGGCAGCTCTTCAGCAATACGGTGCATATTCTATATATTATTTCAGTCTTTCTTTGACTGAGCATATTATATAGTGGATAATGTACCCCCTACTGTAAATAAGAATATTATAAGTCACCAAGGAGTTCCGTGACCATATAAAAGCACGAGTCCGCAGGCTAAGTGCCTTTTTATACAGGGCACGGAATTCCGATGTGTCTTCTAATATCTGTATAATTTTATGTAGGGGGTACATTATCAATTATAATTCACCCCTTTTTTGACAGACGTTCCCTGACTTTTCTATGTTAAACAGACAACACAGACAATACTATTTACAGTTGGGTCCCATAGGGATCAATGGGAGGGGTGTGTTATATATAAAGATTATGCAGTTGACAGACTTCCACTACAAAAAAGCCTTGTTAATTCAAATAAATAGCGTACTTCGGAAATTACATTTCAGATTTTCACAACTAGTTCACTAACAAAGGAAAACCCTTCTTCTGAAACAGATCTATTTCAAACAGCCAGTCATTATTTGCTAAAGCATTTTTCTTTTAAATACATCAATTTCATTTAGTGTAAAAATCTAAATGCAGACAATGTTCAAGCACCTTAGCAAGCATGCGATGTAAAGGATAAGGAAATAGAAGATTTACCGTAATTGCAGCAGAATTTCAAGTTGTAGTTCACCATTCATAAATAAATGTTCAGATTTTAGACTGTTACCAGGCTGTTAATAAGCCAAAGAGTTGTAAATGTTACTGTGACACTGCTAATTGCTATATATGATTTATATATTAATGTTTATATTAGCATTATAATAACACCATATTGTAATTTAATGCCATTCTATATCAATGATGTGTTATAAAAGCTGAAAAGGGTATACAGAAGAACATAGTAACATAGTAATTGAGGTTGAATAAAGATATACATACATCTAGTCCAACCTTTTCACCCTTTTTTTTATCCCTACCTAACAGTTGATACAGAGGAAGGCAAAAAAAAAACAACTAGTGAGTGGGGAGAATTCCTTCCTGACTCCAAATGGGCATTGGAAAGTATCCCAGGACTAAACAGAACTACAGTATATGTATTAACACCAGTAATTCTCAATATTTTTTTAGTTTTAGAAACCTATCTAGGCCACTTTTAAATGGCATGTCCAGCTTAAAATTGATGTTTGCTCATATCCTAAATCTCTCCTGCCCACCCCCAATCGTTGAGGTATTTCTGTAAAATAAAACACCTTACAGAGCCTCCACTCCCACGGCGTTGTGCTGCAAGCAGGGGCCAGAGCAAGGCCACATCTATGATTGGCTGAGAGGAAGATCAATCACAGACACAGCTGCCATCAATATAGACTCCGTGGGAACGAAGCTCTGTAAGTAGTGATCAGATGTTTTTTCTATGGAAAAAAAACTCAGCGATTAGGTGTGGGCAGGGGAGATCTATGATATGGATGAATGGTTACATGCTAGGTGCAAAAGCTGCAGAGGGTGGTGGGAGCGATGGGCTTATCTGCGCATGTCGCCATTCCTCCCAGAGGCAAGACAGGAGGCAGAGACATTTGGACAGGAAGACAGCGACTACTCTTTGCTTTCCTGGACTTTGAACACGCCCTGCAGGAGAACCATAAGGAGCAGGAATGTAAGGTAAGGATTTTTTAAAATATCCAGTGGGGTCAGTATATGTTTACTTTTAGTTTTGGGTGTGGATATGCCCTTTAAAGCTTTTCAGTGAACTTGCCATTACCACATCTGCTGGAAGACAGTTCCACACTTTTTTGTACTCACTATAAAGAAACCTTTCCTAACCTGAATCTTAAAGGATGTCCATGTGTCCTCTGATATGATTGATTAGTAAACAATGCACTACTAATACTAATGTATGTATGTATAGTTTATTTATAAAGCGCCACTTAGGGATGCGGCGCTGTACAGTAACAAATACATAGATAGTACAGTACATAAATATATAAATTATATAAATAGAAGTGCTAGAGCTTTGCCACAAGATCTTACAAACTAGTTAATGGCCCAATTAATATATTTGTATAAAGTGATCATATCCCCACGCAAACCTTGCTTCTCTAATGTAAACAGCACTAACTTGTCTAATCTGCCTGCATATTCAAGCCCCTCCATTCCCCTTATTAATTTAGCTGCCCTTCTCTGAACTGCTTCCAAGATGTCCCTTTTGTATATGGGATTCCAAAACTGCACTGCATATTCTAAATGAGGCCTTATCAGTGCCTTGTTAAGAGGAAAATTTTTTTTTCTCTCAAATCTATTCCCCTCTTTATACAAGACAATATTGTGCTAGCTCTAGCCAATGCTTTATGGCATTGCTTGCTACAGATAATTCTATTATTTACCAGAACCCCCAAATCATTTTCCATTAGAGATTCACTTAATACAGAGTTATTTATGGTGTAGGTGGCACAAGGATTGTTAAACCCCAAATGCATCACCTTACATTTATCAACATTGAATCTCATCTGCCACTCTGCTGCCCATTTTGATAAGTTTTCAAAAGCTCTGCATAGTTTAGTATCATCAGCAAAGACAGAGATGCGGCCCCAGTACGGTACCGAGTCACTCCACTTAGAACTTTAGCCCACATAGATGTAGCTCCATTGTCCACTACTCTCTGTTTGTGATTCAATAACCAATTCTCTATCCATGTACAAATGTTTTTTTCTAGTCCAACAGTACTCAGTTTATACATTAGTCACCTATCTGGCACATTATGAAAAGCTTTAGCAAAATCAAAGTATACTACATCTACTGCTATGCCAGAATTTAAATTCTTACTCACTTCTTCATAAAAGCCAAGTAAATTTGTCTGTCAGGATCTATTTTTCATAAATCCATGCTGACTACTACTAATAAGATCAGAGACAAAGTCAAGGATATGATCCCGTAACAGAGTTTCCATCACCTTCCCTACCACTGATGTTAGACTTACAGGTCTATAGTTACCAGGTTGGAATGACTACCTTTTTGAATATTGGGATTACATTGGCTTTTTTCCAATCCAGCGTCACATCACCAGACAAAAGTGAATCTGAAAAGATAAGAAACGGTTAAGATTAACTTTGCCTAATTGTTTCTGTACCATATCCTCTGTCATCCAGAGTAAATATTCCTCATTTATATCCTTCATATTATTACAGTCCCTAGAATTCTCTATAGTGAATACAGAGGGGAAAAGTGGTTTAGCACATTAGCCTTTTAGGCATCCTCTATAACCATCTCAGCCCCATTATTAAATGGTCCCACATTCCCGGTCCTCATCTTTTTACTATTGATAGGGGTTGATATGACTATTGATATGTTTTAAAAGCTTTTTTTTTCTTTCCATTTCCATTTTTACCTGGGAATTAAGCCAGGCAGAAGAGGACCTGTTTTCTTTTTTGCACTTGTTCCCAAAAGGAATAAATTTAGAAATGTAATAGTTTAATATCCCTTTAAAATTGATTGTAGTGATTGTATGAAGGTTACAGTATATAATTAAAACTAAAGCTAGGTACACACAGTACCGATAAAGCCCCGATACCGTCAGATCCGATGGTATCGGTGCTTTATCGGTACTGTGTGTACCTTAATTTTCCAAACAAGCGTGCATCCACCAAAAGATCGGGCCGGCCAAACACTCGTTCGGAAAAGAGGAAAAATTTCCCTAGGCCGCGGTAGACTACCTATAGGGGAGTTGGCCGCAGCCGAGGGAACGCAGAGTCCCGAGCACTCTCCCTATGCTGTGCATAGGGGGAGCGCTCGGGACTGTGTGTAGTCTGATCTTTGAATCCTGTCTGTCATCTTTCAAAGATCTTTCAGGTGTGTACCTAGCTTTAAACACTATTTAAATCTATCAACAGTAATTCTTACTTTCAGGATAATATCATTCACCTCCCACAAAGGGTGAAAAATGTGACCCAGGAAAGATCTGAAGTTTCAACACAGAGCAGAGAACATCCCCACTAGCACAGAGGCGAAAGCAAAAGAAATTAAACATCTCAGTGGAACCCTTAAAACTTGTGGATATCCAGACTGGGCCTTTGTCAAAAGAAGTAGAAGGAAAGAAAAGAACACGAATACCAACAGTGAAGGTGGAAAGCAAGACAGGAGAAAGAATATGGTCATCCCATATGTAATTCAATCCAATTTGAAGCCACTCTAGCACACTGCCAATGGCTTTGGCCTAGTAGTCTGTAGGTGCAATCCTCCGCACCCCCTACCCAGAGGGCTAAGGCAATGCAACGAATATAACAGGAAGGGGAGCACACTACTTCTTGTGAATTTCACAGTTTATTCAGTGTAAAACAAAACCACCACAATGTTTTGGGGGGCTTACTGCCCCCATCCATAGGTATCTTCATCCAATATGTAGCAGGGATCTCCGAGAAATTAAGAAGAATTTTCAAAAAACACCATATCACGTTCTTCTTTAAACCAAACAACACACTAAGGCAGCAACTGGTACATCCAAAACACCTGATGTGGGGGAGACCAAACAGCAACTGCACCAACATATGGCCCAGCACAGAAGAGCCAATTCCTCAGGTCAGGACTCAGCTATGTACCTGCATCTTAAGAAGTAAGGACATACCTTTGAAGATTGTAATGTCAGCATCTTGGCAAAGGAACATGACTGGTTCAAAAGAGGTGTCAAGGAGGCCATGTATGTGAAAATGAGGAAACCAAGCCTGAATAGAGGTGGGGGGGGGGTTCAACACCAACTGTCTGCCATGTACAATGCTGTTTTAACATCTTACCCTGGGCAGTTTCGTTAACACCCCTTAGCATCAATGCATTCAGGAGGTCCCTAACACCTGGCTGTCATATGCTAATTGGGACTTTTAAGGGTACTTATACTGCCAACAGATTCTTGTAGTTATTCTGAATTGAGAAAGCAAGTCGGACTAGAAAAACATCTTCTAAGAAATAAAACTTTAATGGATATCAACTTTCGTTGAGGAGCTACAGCACAAACAGTTTTCATTTGCCAGGTTAGTACTGGACTATTCCTGTATTAAAGATAGTGCTGAAGCCATGATGAAGACTGGCAGAATCAGTTTTCTTTGGGCTGGTGCTCCTCACAGTAACAATATACCAATCCTATATCCGTGTCCCATGTACTTTTCAGTTTAACTGTTTTTTTAAATAAACTTTATACACAATAGTTATCCTTTATGTCCAGTTGATCTAACTGAATACAACAGATACAAATTAAAGAGATGCTTTTTTAGAATGTTGCTGATTTTAGAGGTGAGAGACATAGCTTTCTGTCTCCATTCAGAAAGAAGTAAACTGTTCAACAGTGAAATTGTGCAACTACAATGTCAATGTTTAATGAAAAAACACCAACCAAAAACGGGACGATTTATTGAATAAAAACTGAATGGTAAGATAGCATGATGAGAAATCTTAATTAAAGGTAATCTTTGACAGTTCAAATTCAACATTTACATTTTTACAGAGTAGACTTGTATTTTGGGTAATACTGTTTAACATTTGTTAATCTACTTGTTTGGCTTTTCTTTGTGGTTTTTCTGCCAAATTTATCTTCAAAATTGCAAAATTATTTAGTGGGGGGGGAATAAATATGTATGAAAATCTTTGAATTTCATGAGTATCAAATTACAAGAATATGCATTTTGATCACAAATTACACCATTTTTTCCTAATAATTATGGATTTATATATGAAATGAACTTGCAATTATATGTCTGGTATTGTTCTAATCAGGAGAACTAGAGCTTTTAGAAACAAAAAGATTTTTGTGTGTAAACTTAAGTTTTGAAGAAAAAAAAACTTTAAAAAAAAAATCAATGAAATTTAGAACATTTTGCTATTTTTTTTTTTTTACATAAGTCACCCAAAAATCTATTCAGTTCTGGTAAAAAAAATTAGATTCTGTTATCTTGTTAAAATACACTTTGTGCAGAAAAAAAAAGTTTTTTTCTCTCTGTATTTTCCTATTTTAAAAATGTGACGAACACACAATTATTTGTTCCAGGCCTTAAAGTGATGTCTACTTACTTTGTTGCTACTTCCTGCTCAATGCCAAAATAAATAATTGACACATGGCAGAAACTGGCAGCTAAAGGCTGTGGAATATTTACAAGTAGGACACTTTCACATTCCATTGCTTTAGCATCCTGATCAAAAAGTTTTTGGCTTCCAGTAATATACTGAAGCAAAGTAGTGCTTTCTTTCGTGGAATTTCATTGATGTAACGGTTCAGCCACATGTTTTATCAAGTTTTTTTTTATTTAAGGTTTTTTCCATTAAAATTTATTTTGATTAAAATAAATTGCTAAATGTTCACATTTGTTTAGATATTAAAAGGAGTGTCATCTCCATATAGGAGGTAATAATGCAGATTGGGGCATATTTTAAAGCATCAATCTAAATTTTTTGGGTGATGTTTCCATCAACAATGAATGAATGAATTTAACGCAGGTTAAAAAAATACAACTTAATTTTCTTTCTGCCACTTTTCCTACTGGTCGATGACATTTTTGCCACATATAGTAAATACACTTTTCTTCCCAGAATACCTATGCATTGTAAGATTCTTCTGTGTTAGGGCAAGGCCACATTGCAATCACATGTGATTTCGTGTGTGAGTCCGGTGAGATTTTGATGCGCTTGCGATTTTTGCTTTAGAGATAGGGAAACACATGCGATTGTGGCATAAAAATGCAGATTGCATGCGTTTGAAATTTACAGTGTACTTATCCTTTAATCTAATGCAGAGGTTTGTGATGTGTGAAATCTTTTAAAGGGCATGTCCACCCTTAAAGTGTATTCAATAAAAGTTCTTATCGTTCAAAATGGTGCTAATTTTGCCCCAACCAATCAGATGTTAGCTTTCAAATGTTAAATAAGATCTGATTGGTTTTTTTTTTTTTGGAGGCAAAATTAGCATCATTTTAAAAATCACTGAAAAAATTACTTACTCTGAGGTGTGTGTTGCTCCATGCCTTCAATACAATACTTGTTTTGCTCAGGCCACTAAGCTGACTATTTCCCCACATACTAACTGTCAAACCTGCATACAGCATACAGCACACCAACTGTCAAACCATTCCAACTACAGCAAAACTGATTACAGAAATGCTAAAACGTAAGATTTTTTTTAGATTGGATATCTAATGAAATAGGGGGCAGATCAACAAAAAACGGTACATTATAGTTTCCACTAATGGGCAATTAAATTTAAAAAAAAATTCCAGTGAACATACCCTTTAAAGCAAAAAAACTGATGGCTTGCCAGTTATCTGTCTGCAACTTAAACTGCTATTTTTATCCATTAATTATATGCATTACCAGATATTTATTGATAAGTTCTATTCCTTTCTGGCAAGGGAAGAAATTCCTTTTTTTCCCCTCTGCTCAATAAGCTTTTTAGTAGCTTCAGCATGTGCAGAGGAGGCAGCAACTGAAACAGCAGTCAGCATATCATTGGCTGTGATGCCAGTTGTCACAGTCTTGATTGACTGAATGGAGGGAGGAGCAGCTAACTCTGCAAGAATGGGGACAATGATTATCCTTAAATATCTGGTTAGTAATGCAGGTAATAAATTGGTGAATATATCAGATGGGGTTGGGGGCGGGTAACTAAATATTTACCAGTTTTTTGTTTTAAGGGTGGACATGCCCTTTAAGTAAAAAGTACGGAAGAGCCCCAGGCAGAATTAGAACTGCGATTTCATTTAACGTTTATTATTTTCTCAATGACCTGTTTCGAATCAAGTGCTCCTTTATCAAGCATACAAATACAAATGTGACATTACATATATAGGTGAAGATACCACAGCCCTTCAACATTGATTGGTGTATCAGAGACACTTCCATCCCCTGTAGATATAGATTGACCATATGAGCGTGCAATCATAAATGCATTACATATCCATGGTACTGCAAATGAATGCCAATTTCGTGCAAAATAAAGGACTAAAGGGAGATTCAATAAAAGTTCTTATCGTTAAAAATGTGCTAATTTTCCCCCAACCAATCAGATTTTAGCTCTTAAATGTTAAATAAGATCTGATTGGTTGGGGCAATATTAGCACCATTTTTACGATAAAAGGGGAGTCACAATCGCTCTCCATTGCCCCCTTTATAGGAAATGCACTAAGCACTCAGTGCATTGTGACTGGAGCTTGCCTTTTGCGAATCTTTAACACCAGCTATCTGCTGGCATTAGAAATTACGTCTTAAAGAGCCGTTAATGGCTCAGTACATTGGTTGCATCAGTTACATGATACAAATTTTGCGTAACGTCGCAAGTGCCGTTAGTTGTGTCTTAAAGTCACGTTAACATTTGATACATTGGTTTACGTGATTTTAAGACACAAATAGCCGATAACGGTTCTCGGTACATAGCCCCAAAAAACTTTTATTGAATCTCCCTGAATGTCCTTAGGGATTACTTAATGCACTACTCTAAACTTGTAAATTCTTGCTAGTAGCAATCATACGGTACGTCATTATAAACTTTCTATCAAGCAGCATATTGGGGACGCTTGTTTCGATTTTTTGGTAAGTATTAGTTTACTCAGAGTACTAATGTTTATAATTGTAACATTATAAAATAACTAATAGTAACTATAAAGAAAACAACAGTATTTTTTTTGTGCCTATTGCATATAGCTAATATTAATTTAGATAGTGCTTTATTAAAACTCTTGTTTTCAATATAACAACATGTTTAAAGGCACTGGTACCACATTACGGTAGCGTTAACTTGATAGCAGTACATTCATTTCAATTATTACTAAGATCTATAACTTCTTAGCCATATAAAGAGTTATGATATATCAATATTGTTTAAAGACCAACATATAATTCATAAGGATAATGTGCTGATCCAGGAAACTTCCTCTGAGCACAATAAATAAGGGTCAGAACCTGTTGGATGGCAGAATAGACATTGGTCATTCACACAGAAAAGGTTTAACTGCCCAACACCCGTTCAATCATTTTGGTGTTAGTGAATCCAGTCTTTTTACCCATTTAGCCTCCTTTCTCAATAGAAGGTTAATGATATTGCCACCCTTATGGGGGTTTTAATCATCTTAAAAATGATTAAAACCCCCATAAGGGTGGCAATATCATTAACCTTCTATTGAGAAAGGAGGCTAAATGGGTAAAAAGACTGGATTCACTTTTAAGATGATTCAAAAACTTAATGTTTTTGAACATGGAAATGCCTGACAGGACCAAAGAACACTTGTCACTTCCTGAGAGTTTCAGGAGCTTTTGGAGAGAGAGGTAGCAGATAGTGTTGTGGAGAAAGATCTTGGGATTTTCTGGTGATTTTGCTATTCTTCAGCTTGTTTTACTATAGCCCACGGACCGGAAATGACATCACAGAAACTCCCAGGCATCCTTTGCAAAAAATGGACAGAAAAACAAACGCGTGCGTTGTTATCTGTTGGACTGTGCTTTCATGCATTTTAGATGAACAGAAATACGTTTAGCCGTGCGTTTTTACAACGGAATACAACGCAGCAGGTGTGAACAATATTGTGAAATCCTATGGGGTTTTACTGTCTGTCCATTTTTTAAAATACACCTGCGTTCAAAAAACAGATATAAACTGATGTAGTGTGAACAAGCCCTAACACTATGGGCCATATTCAGAAACGCACGGTATCGCAAGTTAGCGTTACCACACTTTTTTCTCTAATGTACGGCCGCAGTCGTACATTTATGGCGAACATTCAAACTAATGTTCGGCGTGGAATACCATTAAGTAGTAAACTACCACAATGTTATTCTATGGGGATCATAAATCTACAATTGCGTTATCATTAAACCGATCGTTAAAGGCACAGT
Source organism: Hymenochirus boettgeri (assembly GCA_019447015.1). Classification (NCBI taxonomy): domain Eukaryota; kingdom Metazoa; phylum Chordata; class Amphibia; order Anura; family Pipidae; genus Hymenochirus; species Hymenochirus boettgeri. The sequence goes on from CM033474.1 coordinate 168,455,323, forward strand.
ATCGCTTTTTAACCTTTATGAATATGGCCCTATATTCCATAATGGGGTGGTTCACCTGTTCCCCTCGAATAACAGAGTGGCAGCAATTGCAAAATAAAAAAGGAAGATACCTTTACGTTTATGCAACATTTTTGTATGGGGTTCCTGTACTAAAATATTAGAAGGACATAATACATCTGTGATGCTTTTCCCACTTTTATAGCTAAACATCAGTTGTTCGGTAAATAATTTCCTATGTGCGGGATCCTACTGTAATAGCATCCAGTATTTCCTAACTGTCCTTTTATTATGGATACTTTTAGCAGAACATTAAAATTTAAACCAGGCCTTCTAGGTAGATGTAAAAAGTTTTATCTCTTGTTATTTTACCCACTGTTAGCCTGTGTTATCATTTAGCATCATACAGTACATGGTTAAGTTGTCTGCTGCTTCCATGTACCCTATTGTCCATTGAGCAAATGTGTTTGGCTCACATAAACTGCTTCTAGTGATGCCAAAATATACCCCGGGGTTATGGAAGCAGCTAGCATGCAATACATTATTTCTGGTTTTTGTGATGTAGTTCAGTTCTGATTGATGTACCTTCTGGTATTGTTTGTACATCCAAGAAATGAATGTCTGCTTTGGAGTTGACATAAATAAACTTTATAGTTTATGTTGGCTTGTGTCATCATGTTGCGAAGATCTTCCAACAACCAACTCTTCAATACCAGTATTTCGTCTACAAAGAAAAACATGACAAACTGTCATTTAAGAAGATCTCCCATTCAAGCTTGGGGTATTATAAATTGGCAAAAGAGGGTGCTACAATAGGAATGGCTGCCAAATCTGAAAACTTTTCCAGTAACTCAAATGACAGGCAACCCAAAACAAAATAAAATTTAGCTGTAGGTAGATTTTTGGCTAATAGTAGCTCCTCTATGCAGCCAACCCCTTCTTCCTGTGGTACTGACGTATAAAGGGACTCTTATGTAAATTAATGTGGGTTCGAATAGAACCGGATTGAAACCCGATGAAACTTTCAGAACTCCCGAATTTCACAGAACCCGTATTTTTTGAATTTTCGATTTTTAGCAAAATTAGACGATTTCCAAAATTCGAAACTCGAATTGTCGAACTTTCCGAAAATTTAGAAAATTCGAAAACTGAACGAAACTCAACAGTTTCAAACATCTCTAGTGTCGATGTCCACTAGTACGATGTTTGCTGGAAAGTCACCAAAAGATTGTAATCTTAATAGCAAATCTGTGTCTTTAACATGTCTTCAAGTTTAAATAAACCCTATTTAAATAAAGTGCCTTTAACATACATTAGTTATTTACAATAGGCACAATTAATGTACTTTACTATAAGTTATTTTCTTATGTTACAGTTATATACGTTAGTACTCTTGCTGCTGGAAAGAATTTTGATAATGACATGATTGCCTTATGGCAAATTGCTACTAGCAAGAAGTTTCAAGTAAAGTAAATTGCAATTCTTATACTGCCTAATGCTCTATCATGTTTGCTTATTTTTTTTTTATGTGATTTGCACTTGCCAATGGAGATGGGATGGAGAAAAAAAATGGGCCTCTAAATTGAACTTGAAGATAACAGAAAATTTTTGTAATTTTTTATTGTAATTTTCTTTTCCTGGTCCTTTGAAAATGGAAGTGGAAATTATAGGGTTAACATCCCCAGCGTCAGCGTAATATATATATAACAGGTAATATATAAGCAAGAAACTCCGCCCCCTCCCCCATGTCTCTGATCTTGTCTAAGTTTATATATAGAGAGAGGGTGGAAGCTTTCCACTGCTGTGTTCAAAGGACCAGGAAGGAAAAAAAAAGTATTGACAAAAAATTTATTTTTTTCCCTGACCTTCTCACACGGCAGTGGAAATCATAATTAGTGCCAGAGCTTTGCCACAAAAGGTAAGGAGGTCCCTGCCCAGGGCCGCCTCGCTAATGATGCAGGGTGCAGCACATTGCAGAGCGGCACCCTGTAAGGAAGCGGCAGCCGGCACTGTGGGGAAGGCAGAGGATTTTTTTTTTACTGCCCCCGACTGCCCAACTCCCTCCCTAACTGGTGTGTGTGTGTGTGTGGGGGGGGGGGGGTGCGCAGCACGCTACCGGTGTGTAACCTGGCTGGAGGAAGGAATACACACAGTCTGTACTGTCTGTTACTTACTTACCGGCCGCGCACACCAGCAGGCTCCGCCTCCAGGCTCCATCCCGATACGAATCTCCAACGTCATTGCGTGGCGCGTGCGACAGGCTGCTAGAGGCTAAAGAAGAGCTGCTCCGCCTGCACTTGTGTGTCCCGTGAGTGATCAACAATAATATACATAAATATATAAAAATCGGAAATTGGTATTTGGAAATCCTATCCTAAGGCACAAACAACAAGTCAACTTAACTTTTATAGGAATGAGTATGGCTGGGGCCCTGGATAGATAAATAGATTAGAAATAGATAGATAGATAGATTATTAGAGATAGATAGATTATAGATAGATAGATAGATAGATAGATAGATAGAGTATTAGAAATAGATATATAGATAGATAGAGTATTAGAAATAGATAGATAGATAGATAGATAGATGAACCTCGTGCACTCACAGACCAATAGGGATGATGCCTCGGCACTCACAGACCAATAGGATGATGGAAACCTCGTGCACTCACAGACCAATAGGGATGATGAACCTCGTGCACTACAGACCAATAGGTGATGAACCTCGTGCACTCACAGACCAATAGGGATGATGAACCTCGTGCACTCACAGACCAATAGGGATGATGAACCTCGTGCACTCACAGACCAAAGGGATGATGAACTCGTGCACTCACAGACCATAGGGATGATGAACCTCGTGCACTCACAGACCAATAGGGATGATGAACCTCGTGCACTCACAGACCAATAGGGATGATGAACCTGTGCACTCACAGACCAATGGGATGATGAACCTCGTGCACTCACAGACCAATAGGGATGATGAACCTCGTGACTCACAGACCAATAGGGATGATGAACTCTGCACCACGACCAATGGGATGATGAACCTCGTGCACTCACAGACCAATAGGGATGACGAACCTCGTGCACTCACAGACCAATAGGGATGATGAACCTCGTGCACTCACAGACCAATAGGGATGATGAACCTCGTGCACTCACAGACCAATAGGGATGACGAACCTCGTGCACTCACAGACCAATAGGGATGACGAACCTCGTGCACTCACAGACCAATAGGGATGACGAACCTCGTGCACTCACAGACCAATGGGGATGACGGACCTCGTGCACTCACAGACCAATGGGGATGACGGACCTCGTGCACTCACAGACCAATGGGGATGAAGGACCTCGTGCACTCACAGACCAATGGGGATGACAACCTCCTGCACTCACAGACCAATGGGGATGACAAACCTACTGCACTCACAGACCAATGGGGATGACGGACCTCCTGCACTCACAGACCAATGGGGATGACGGACCTCGTGCCATCAGACCAATGGGGTGACGGACCTCGTGCACTCACAGCACAAGGGGATGACAAACTCCTGCACTCACAGACCAATGGGGATGACAACTCTGCACTACAGACCAATGGGCATGACAAACCTCTGCACCTCACAGACCAAGGGGATGACAAACCTCCTGACTCACAGACCAATGGGGATGACGGACTCCTGCACTCACAGACCATGGGGATGAAGGACCCTGCACTCACAGACCAGTGGGATGATGGACCTGTGCACACACAGACCATGGGGATGATGGACCTCGTGCACTCACAGACCAGTGGGGATGACGGACTCGTGCACTCACAGACCAAGTGGGGATGTCTGTGAGTGCACGAGGTTCATCATCCCTATTGGTCTGTGAGTGCACTCACAGACCAATAGGGATGATGAACCTCGTGCACTCACAGACCAATAGGGATGATGAACCTCGTGCACTCACAGACCAATAGGGATGATGAACCTCGTGCACTCACAGACAACTAGGATGATGAACCTCGTGCACTCACAGACCAATAGGGATGATGAACTCGTGCATGCACTCACAGACCAATAGGGATGATGAACCTCGTGCACTCACAGACCAAAGGGATGATGAACCTCGTGCACTCACAGACCAATAGGGATGATGAACCTCGTGCACTCACAGACCAATAGGGATGATGAACCTCGTGCACTCACAGACCAATAGGGATGATGAACCTCGTGCACTCACAGACCAATAGGGATGATGAACCTCGTGCACTCACAGACCAATAGGGATGACGAACCTCGTGCACTCACAGACCAATAGGGATGATTAAACTCTTTAATAAAAATATCTAGTATGTGAAATACTTCCCCTTTAAAAATGGTAATTGCCATGCATCCCCTTTAATCTCTAATATAAAATGCTTGTAAATGTAAAAAGTACATAAGATAAAAAGAGTAGTACGTGACACTTGCCCTTTAATCTCTGCAGGAAAAAAAGTCTTGCAAATTACAGATT